>CM056448.1:23215852-25615852 GCA_029783895.1 Triplophysa bombifrons
AGTTATAACATTGTTTTTAATAATTCTGCCACGGAGTATATTTACCTACTTTAGTAAATTGGAATAAATGTGCTAGTAAAATTATAAAAAATACTACATATAATTAAAAAAATATGACTTGCTTAAAAATAGTACTTAAATTTATGTAGACCTAAAACCAGAAAGGAAAAAAGAAAAATGCCTACCAGCCAAATATACATATTGATGTAAAGTAAATATGTAGAATTACGTTATGATGTCCTCCTTATGCACATGCTGTAAGTGATATGCTGAGGAACACACACACACGTTTTTATATGTGGCATTTTCTGTTTGCTCAGAAGCATTTGTAAACTGCAGTTCTAAAGCTCAGCGGAAATAAAGAAACTTCATCGTTTCACATCATGTGTTTTTGCATAAAATTATAGAGCGTAGTTTCGATAACAATTTTTATAAATTCCGGTATCCATAAGCAGTTGCGGTATCGATAAACTATTAATGATACCCATTCCTAAATGGCACACAACAGAATTCTTCTTAAAGGCACATCAACGTTTGTGGAACAGTCAGGGGCGTAGCAACCCCTCCACGCATTTTTTTAAGTAAATTGTCATATTTATTTATTATACAGCACTGAATCTAATATCTGTATGAATTGTGATATACTTGAATATGACTTAATCACCTCAGTGTCCCCTTAAACTTGAATTGACAGTTTATCTATATTTAATTTGAATTGTGTTTCATTAATAGAGACACTGTGCAGTGTAGTCCAAAAAAATACACATTTAACTATTGAACAGTATAAAATCTAGTACTAGTACTGCATAAATGGTAGTCATAATGCCACTTCATGTTCACTTTAATATTTCTTAAAACGTTTAGTGTCAAGTCGAGTATGTCAAGAAATAATGGCTCCCTGCTTATATCAACTTTCAAATTGTAAAATGTAAAAAGGCCTTAATACACTAGCAACTTTAGCGTGCTATTATTTTAATTGAATGTTTATATATTATTAGGGATAAAATGAATATCTCAGTCAGAAGAACTGCCTCAATTTCGTACATATCCAAAGTTTACCTCAATACCCAGATAAAAACAAAACGCGCGAGATGTTTGTCACTCCATGCGCTCCGTAGTCTATTTTTTGACGAACTATTTTTTGAGTTGTCTCACTATGGAAGCATATGTGGTGCAAAATTCAATTTGCAATGCAATATTCAAAATGGCAATGCAATATTCAAAATGGCAATGCATTTCTGTATTTAAATTTACATTTTCCATTACTCCACATGTGCAAAGTTTGGTGCAGATATTATTTACATTTGCCATTTCCAACAGCAGTCTTAATGTGTAATGTGCATACTTTTTAACGCTTTATAAGTAGCAAAATTAAAATGAAAATACATTCCCGGATTGATTATATATGTTTAAGATAGTCAAGCAAAAATGTAGCAAAAATAAAATTCTAATGTCATTTTCCCTTAATGCATTAACATTAACAGGTTGAAGATTTGGGATTGCATTTTCATTTACACAGCGCGTTGAGTGGTGCAAAATTCAATGTGGACTTGAAAATGCATTTCAAGCTGACCACGCCCCCTCCCCGTACAGCGTCATTGCGTGAAGGCGGAGCCAGCATCGCTAGTTACAGGCATGGATGTGCGGCCGCAAAGCTGATAAAAACATTAAACTGCATGCACACGAATTGGAGCACAAAGAAAAAAATTACTTGGGTGTTTTTTTAAGATTAGTACGTCTCTGTAGACGATAGAACTAGTAGCTACATTTCTACGGTTTTTTTTATTCGCCTGTTGAATGTCTCATAATCACTTGACTTTCTCATACGCGATTTCATCATAAACACATTCTGTATTTTGATTAATGTCTTTTTTGTCACAATATCTTCATACAATTGTTCAGAAAGGTCGTTTTGTGAGACCACTGTTCAGTAACTGTACAGTACAATCACAAACGCGATACATCCACGTGAAATACACCTCTGTACTGTGCTTCTTTCGTGCTGGAGACAGTGTAAGGGGAGAGATTATGCACAAATATACATAAACATTGCGAAAGTGGAGATCTGCCCTTACGAAAATTAACCTTGGTTTCTAATTCATCCGGATGTAGCAGTTTAGGCTGTGACAGATCCACTGAATAACTCGATTCCTGAAGTTAAGGAAATGTTGCACCACAAAAACAGTCAATATCTTAACATAATCATTCAGAAACAAAGACAACAAATACTGAACGTGTTTATGATGAAAACGCGTATGTGCAAGCGATTTAACGCTTTTATTATCTCTGCAGTCGAACGTGTTTTCAACACCTCAAAACAACACACCTAACTAGCAAATAGCGATGCTGGCTCCGCCTTCACGCAATGACGCTGTACGGGGAGGGGGCGTGGTCAGCTTGAAATGCAATTTCAAGTCCACATTGAATTTTGCACCACTCAACGCGCTGTGTAAATGAAAATGCAATCCCAAATCTTCAACTTGTTAATGTTAATGCATTAAGGGAAAATGACATTAGAATTTTATTTTTGCTACAGTTTTGCTTGACTATCTTAAACATATATAATCAATCCGGGAATGCATTTTCATTTTAATTTTGCTACTTATAAAGCGTTAAAAAGTATGCACATTACACATTAAGACTGCTGTTGGAAATGGCAAATGTAAATAATATCTGCACCAAACTTTGCACATGTGGAGTAATGGAAAATGTAAATTTAAATACAGAAATGCATTGCCATTTTGAATATTGCATTGCCATTTTGAATATTGCATTGCAAATTGAATTTTGCACCACATATGCTTCCATAGTCTCACAGTCTCCTGCCTAATTTAAGTGAAGCCTAAGAACAGTAAATTTGGTATTAATTTAGACGATTTGAATAATTAGACTGGCTTCCAAAATACTGCCACTGCACTATCAGAAACAAAAACAATACATTTCCGACTCAAATACTAAAAACAAACTACCCAAATACTACTTTTATCGGATCAAGCACTGGCTGTAAAGTGTATTGTGTACACACAATGAGTGTGTGTTATGCATTACTCTCGTGCGCCGACAGAGGCCGCCAAAGCGAGATAAATTCACCAGAGAGCATTGCCCAAAACAACCTAGAAGGGACTCAAATTCAGCAGCCTCACAAATCACTGGCACACTAGAGAAGCTGTGAATGAATGTTTCATAGAGCTCTGTGTTAGTAGGTTTTGACGGTCAAGGCTCATCTTTAATATTTCAGCAGCTGGCTTAAGTGTTTGCGTTAATCTCCCAGTCTGTTGTCTTTCTACCGTGTCTGATCCACCAGACGCCTAGACCGCTTTATTGTATAGCAACGTTTGCATTGAATGATCGATTTAATACCTTGTTATTAACCTCTATTCATGATGATTTACAGTTGAAGTGATTTGCACACTGAGAGTGTTTGAAGAAAGATCAATGACTAAGTATTGAGGCTTACCATAAAGTCTGTACGCATTCATCATTTACCACCTGGACTTCCTTACCGTGAGCATGTCGCCTCCCTTTTATCTGTAAAACCGACGAACAGTTGAATGAATACGTGTGTATGTGGTTTGAAGACTTACAGTGCCTCCCTGCCCTTAGGGTCCATTGAACAAAGAAAGCTTTCATATTTCAGCAAGGAAAAAGTGTGTTCTAGGTCACAAGCCGGGTGGTGTTACCTGTATCCTAACAATGCACACGTAATGGGGAACCAGATTTTACAGCATTGTAAAAATGTTGACAATATGAGAAAGGAAAAATAGGTCACAGATAGATGTTTTTTCATGTATATATTTATTAACAATTTAACAAAACAATGATTTTTATTTTCTCCTGGCAAAACTTTAAGGATGAAGAGAAATTATTATATACTTGTACAAATAAGAAATCTAACAAGGGACAAGCACGGCAATCATCACTGAGCCACAGAAAGTCACAGAGCGTGAGAGGTTAACACAAGCACAATAAATGCACATTACTTAAAATATATTCAACAATTTGTTGAGAAAGTGAAATTGGATTTTTCCCCTTAAAGAAAACAGTAAAATGTTTGCTAACATGGACAATAGATTATTTCCTGAATAATATCAGTACCTTCTTTTTTTCTTTGCCAGATGACACAAAGATACATTTTGATAAATACATTTTGAGGAATCCTAGTAATTCATACTGACTTTATTAAAGTCTCAGAGCGTCTATATCACACCACAGTATAGAAATATACTGTATGCAAACATGTCGTATACCTAATGTCAAGTACACATGAGGTACCTAAACGCTAAATTCTGAACTTCATGATTCCTTTTCATAACGCATCAGAACACCTTTCCCCCATTTCAAAAAGGCATGCAGGTGCTTGCAGTCCATCAAACAGAACTAACCAAAAGTACTTTACAAGATCAAATTTCACAGAGCCCATTGTAGCTAAACATTTCCCTTTTCGAAGCCCTTCTCCATATCCTATGAGAATCTGATGTATAAAAAATACAAGAACCTGCCAGCAGTAACGCCCCCCATCCCGCTTCTGAAAAAATATTTGGTAGCAAAATAGAGTCTACAGTACAAATGGCATGAGTTTCAGAAAATAGGCATGCATTATCAATTTATCAGACATATTTACAAGTTCAGCTGAAAACGGATCTAAACCCTGAGCGGTCCAACGCTGGACAACCCATAAACTGATCAATATGGATAACTGGCTGTGTGTAGAAGTCTCTAATATACTATATACAGACGACAAACTCTTGATGTAAAGGCACACTCATACAGAGTTATTTTGGAGAACTTAAGGAGAATACGAGGAGAACATTAGAACCTGCAGACATGCATGCATATGCACAAATGTATACAAAGATTACTGGGCATTACCAATTTCAACGTATCCAAGTCATTTTTTAAACATATATCAAGGAATAAAATGTATAATGGCAGAAAGTGTGAACTCTGGAGTACAAAAAATGATGTAATGCCCATTAATCGTTTTTGTAAATCCACCAAAACAAAGATTTCTTTTCCAAAGCTAAAAAAAGTCACATTTTGTCCAAACCTTGCACAACTTCTCAACCACTCACCCAAGACAACAGGGCATTAACAGGGAAAAGTTCACACACATTTATATTCAATCACTTCAAAAATACAGAAACCCAGTGTCACAGTGGACAGCAGTGTCACTGCACACTGATTTCAACTTTAAGCAGACCGTACAAAGACAAACAGTCATGGGACAGCTGATGCACAGTTTAAACAAACTTTCGGAACATGTGTGCTTAACATAGGTCCTGCTTTGACACATGAGCAATGACAAAAGCCACTTGAGTGTCAACAAATATAACTCAGACATATCCAACACATAAACAATTATGTGTACATACGTAGAAAAAGTTTGCTATATTCTGTGCAGTGAATTGCAAAAATGTGTTATTTAATAGCTAAAGTATGATTCTGAATGTATCATGCACGTGGTAGGAAAACATGATTAACAACAGTAATTGATTTGTCAGTGTTTGGAACACAGCGTCCCAGCGTTCGCAATAATTGTGGCAAAACAATAAGAGGATCAGAAATAGTTAACTGATATTCTGAAAACGTCATATCTTCACTTTACATAAAAAGTACTTTTTTAATCAATCGAATACCCCAGTTAAAGTAAACATGTACCTAACAGCATAACAAAAGACAGAGAGACCTTACGTACACTAATGCTATAAACAATATATCATAAATGACAAATTTTATTAAAAAAGTATTTACACATTGACAAAACGCTCCTCCAAAGTGAGACAAATGTAAAAGTGCTACCGAGTCTGAAAATGGCTGTGGAACCCACCGGTGGGTGAGTATGAATGTCTTCAGCCTTTGATTCCTTAAGGAACTTTGTTTCCAGATTTCTTGATTTGTACATGTTGTGTTTGTACAGAGAGAGTTTTTCCTATGACACACTGGAGCAGCGGATGGAAGGAGATCCCATCTGAGTGAGCACTTTGTCCAGCCACTGCAAAGGACCATTCAGGTGCAGTTCTATCCAGCAGGGGGTGCTAGTCACTGTCTGCCGTCTTAACAGAAATAAAGACAAGAGAGGTGAGGGAAAGGGTGATTCTCACAAAACTTTGGTATCCAAGATGTCAAACACTTTCACTTTTATGCATTGAAATCAAGGTCTGACATGTATTCGAGAATGAAAATGGTTTGTGAATGACGTGATTAGAAACATACAATGGTGCCAAATGTATTCAGACACCTATTAGGAATCTATTACTGCATTAGAATGCAAAACAGCAAACCAATGTCACCTGATGTCAGACCACTTTATTTCTTTATCAAACTTTATTTCATTTTATATACTTTATTTATACCACTTTATGATCACACAAAATTTGGTTTGTTTCTAACCAATTGTTCATTGATTTCCTTCCTAGAATCCTGAAAATGTGTCCATTATTGTAGATTACTGCACTGACATAAGTGCATATGAGCTCTGTGTGTAAACTCTGCTCTGCTGTTCCCAGTTCATATCCATCAGATCCACAAACACACTTACATTCCATAAGGCTTACACAACTGCGGTCTCAGTCCCCCTCGCATGTGCTTACACACACACACGTGAGCTAGCCGAGTCCCGGAACCCTCACAACACCTCTTACTTTTCCAATTTCACTCCTCACCAGCAGATCCACAAATCTTTCCTCCCACACACACATGTGCCAGTTTCTCCTTCAGTCACTACAGTACATGGAGAATCACACTGAGAAAAGAGTAACACCATATATGAGGGCTGCGTTGATTTTTATATGCTTTCATCACAGCTTTATTTAAAAATGACATCCTTGCCTTCTGTTCTTCTCTAATAGCTGCAAAGTTTGTCTGTCTCTTGACATGGATTTCTCTATATATGAATCTTTCAGCTTCCTGTGAACAGAATGTTTACGAGCCTGTGCTGATTCTGAAATATAGCTTAAACGCTGACCGCACTCTACATTGGTTTATAGAGTTGGGCAGAGAGGAAAACAGATTAAGAGTAGTGGAAAGATAAAACGTGTATGCAAGTAAAGAAGTGAAAGAGGAAGGCTCTTCCAAAACACAAGCTTTACCTTGTCCATTTAGGTAACTGTATTCACAAGACCATATTTAAATGTCAGGTTTTGAATGTCAGACAACAGAGACGATTGATAGAATATGAAGCTGCTGCGCTCTCCTACGTCATGTTTGCTGTCTGAATTGTGATGTCTGCTGAAAGGACACAATCAAATAAACTGCTCAACTGGGACAACAGAGAGTTTGTTTAAGCAATTACACAGAGAAAGTTAGACATGAAGGGGTGTGAGAGAGATAGAGAGAGAGGGAGAAAAGAGTGAGTGGGTGTCTGCTGAAATCTGACACAGCTCAGATCGTGCCTTCACGAGCCAAGCTGTCTGGAAAGCCCAGTTCCACGCTCCTTTCCACTCTGTGGATGTCCCTGGTCAAAATGCATAACTGCTTCTGATTAGGTCCTGGTTCTTTGGGCACAAACAATGAAGTTACTTACGTGAGCGGGGGGGGAGAGAGCAATAGAGAGACTAGGAAACTCATGTCAAGCACACCTTATGTGTGTGTTCAGTGTGGCATTATTTGCCAGCGCAGACCTAACAGTTTATATGATGGAAACGCTGAGCTGGTGGACACCGGGTTGTCATGCTATGTCAGAGCTCTTGACCAAAGCGTGCCAGAACAAGCTTTACACTATTGGAAATATCGCAAAGGTTTGTAATAAATTCAGATATATTGTTTAAAGTCAAAGTTTTAGGTTGACTAATTTAAAGGAACAGTTCTCCCAAAAAATTGCTCCATTTACTCACCCTCAAGTTGTTCCAAATCTTTATGCTTTTTTTTTCTATTGAGCACAAAATAAGATATTTTAAAGAATGTAAGAAAGAAAACAGTCCTGGGCAACTTTTGACTACCATCGTAATCTGTCCTACTATGGTATAGTCAATGGTGGCCAAGAACTGTTGGTTACAAGCATTCTTCAAAATATCTTTCTCTGTGACACAACAAAGAAATTTATACAGATTTCGAACAATCTGAGTGTGAGTAAATGATGACAGAATTTACATTTTTGGGTGAACTATCCCTTTAAAGTGTAATTTTTGATCAGACAGGTGAAAATGACAGTTAATTTCTTATGTTGATCAAACTGACTGGAACTACTGGTGCACTAAACATTTTTAATTCACGCCTTCCAGCCAATCAGAATCAAGTGTTCAGACAGACTATGGTATAAAGCACGCTATTGCATAGCACATTTCTCTTTTAAATCATAAAGCAGAACACTCATCTCAGCCAATCATATTCTGCCATGATACCACAGGTCTGTTGGACCTAAAATAAATCCTCATATAACAATTTGCTTGAAGCTACTCCTGTTACATTGTACACAGCAGTAAAAATGGCCTTAGGCTTCATTATGAATTTTGTTCAAATGACTGTTTTCATCTCTGTCCATTTGTTTATTCAAATCACTAGCACACCTACTTTGCTTGCTCATAACCTGTACAATACATGTAAATGTACAAAAAGACAAATCAAACAAACGAAAAACAATCCTGCTTGTACACCATCTGATTGCCCTAATCAGCTTATAAGGGACAGTTCACCCAAAAATTTAAATTCTTTCAACATTTACTCACCCTCAAGCTGTTCCAAACCTGTATTACTTTCTTTCTTTATTCTGGGACATAATTTGTTCTATAGTAGAAAAATGTTTAGTATATATTTTTGGTTCTGTTGAACAAAAAGGAACACATTTTGAAGAATTTAGTAAAGCAAACAGTTTAGGGGCGTCTTTGACAACCATTTAAATTTTTTCTGCTGTGGTAGTCAATGATGTCCCAGAACTGAAAACTGCTAACCTTCTTCCAAATATCTTCCTTTGTGTTCAGCAGAACAAAGAAATGTATACAGGTTTGAAACAACTTCAGGGTTGTAAATGATGACAGAAGTTACATTTTTGGGTGAACCATTCCTTTAAACTGGAAGCGTATTGGCTTCTGTGGCTTCGGGTAACAACACCAATTCGTAAGTGATGCAAAACTCTTTGAACAAGTCAAAACAAGGCCAAATTCCAAGAGCGGGAGTCGAGATGAGAGATAAACAGAGGAAAGGGTTGTTGTCTTACCTGTACTCCGCTCCCCAGCCCTTCACAAAGCTCATGCGAATGGTGCACATGCGAGTGAGCTGGTAAACCGCCTCGAAGCCCTGATTCACAGACTGAGCCAAGAGAGCTGCAAACTCCTGATTATTAAAGATCTTCAGATTACAGCCTGAGTGGACACAAAGTTCATATAATCAAAGAGGAGCAAAATAATCTGACAAAACTGAATATCATGGTATTCAGATCAGAAAGCGAGGTCTGTTTCTTTTACTGTACCTGGTGGGATCTTGCAGACTGTGGCAGGATGCCAGCCGTAACGCTGGTTACAGTTGGGACTCTGAACAAAGATGGCGCTGTCACTTAGACACTCTGCAAACACCTCACCACCAATGTAGTACAAACGCACACCCCGGCCTGCCCGAAAAAAAGACATCAAAACATGATCTCTAAAAAGTTTAAATAAAATATTTGAATTAATGTTTGACACCTACAGTAAATCCAGGTGATGAACACAACAGTACACGTTCAAATTCATTTCACATAACGTGACCTTTCTCTACTGTTGTCTTATGAATGAGTGATGGAGGCAGATGTGTGTACCGATGTGTCTGCGCGTGAGCTCCACAGCAGCGTTCCGGTTAACGTTGGACAGCAGGCCCAGGCAGAAGCGCTCAGAGTTGGATGGATCTGTGAAGCCGTCCACTGTTAAAGAAGGCTGCGAGGCATGGAAAGTCTCACCGACTCTCTGGTTCAGCTCATAATATGATATAGAGCACCAGAAGGCTGGTTCACAGTATGTCACTGGCTGGAGATCTGAAGTACAGAGAGAACAGAAGAATGAAAGTTGAGAATCCCAGCAATGGCACGGACATACACATCAAGAGGTGGTGGAAAAGAAAAGCGGAGAAGGAAAAAGTCAGGAAAAGACAGAAAACCAAATGGGTGGGGATACGGAATACCTAAAAAGACAGCACGCACGAGGGCTGGGAACTGACGACACTGTGATGTCAAGAGCAAACAGCAGTTCCCAGAAATAAAGGCTGTAACTTGGAAATCCCATCATCTCTTGGGCTCAAAACGACAGAAAATTACAGGCTTACGGTACGAGCCCTTCTCTCTGACACACACACGCACATAACTGCTGTGGAGAAGAAAAATCGCTTTGGAATCTGGGCTAGGTCTGCAAACGCACAATCCGATAAACAGTGAACTGTCGGTCCCCTCCCTTGCTAAGATGGTAACTGACAGGATGTGTTTACTGTGGGCGGTTTTTCTAAGTTGTTTTGGGAACACTCAAACAAACCATTCAATAATCCATTTCCTCCAAGAGCCTGAAAAACACATTTCCAGAAATACTTCAAAAGCAAAACTAGCATACACTCAGACCAAAAAGTTATTATTAGGTGAAGGAATGGTACAGAATTGAACTTTGACAAAATGGCCAATTCTTTTAGCTCTTCATAGAGGGGTTGGGTGATGCCTACCAAATTGGCTCGCACGAGCTACGCAGAGACATTTCTGTAAAGCGCCAGCTTCACAGTTATAAAGTGAGGCTAGACTGTATTCTTATTCTGATGTTATATTCAATAAAAAAGTTATGAAGTGAGGCACGTCTTCTTTATACAACGCAAGCTGCGCAATACAGTTATAAAGTCAGATGGGTCGGCGAAAAACTGCCCGTCGTCTTCATTGTACATTGCAAGCTTCACAGTTATAAAGTCAGGCTAGTCTGATCTGTACAGCACATAGCAGCAAATGTCATGTGACGAAAGTGAAACATTTGTTTGAATAAAGATGCTGGCTTAACATCGTCATGTCTATCAGCCATCAGCGATGGCATCGTCTATCGGCCCAACCCTACTGTACAGTTAATTATATAAAACAAAACAAAAGTTTAAGTTCATAAAATTTTATTATTATCAAAACAAAATTGTTCTCAACATGCATCTTTAACTTCTCATTGTTATTTGAAAAACCAGCCTGTAAATTTGAGTCTCACAAGCCTGAAGTACATACAAGACCTCAGTTCTCGAGTCTCATCTGGAGTCCAGATGAAAAGTAATGACCAGCTATACAGTAAATAAGTCAAAAACTGATTCAGTCAGCAAGTGCGTCAATACACGGATTCAAAGCGATAACTCATCGTCCTTTTGGCCGAAGGCACATAGAAGTCATACATTCGAGAGTCATACTACATCGCTCATGAGTCATGATGCAGGTTTATTTGTTATTGCGTGGTGCCTAGACTTTCTCATCACATTAAATCCCGACAAGCACAATTGAGCTACAATGCATGAATTTAATCTATTTTAAGTTTAGAATGTTTGTGCAATGCTCTACCCGCATCAGTGTAATAGATTTTATGAAAATCATTCATTTTTAATAAATCAAACTGGTTCCCTCTTCCATATTCCAGCCTACATATTAAACTTCAATGAAATGTTTATTGATGGTCAGAATTACCTAAATTATTGTGGGCAGGAGACACAGGGTTCGGTGAAAGGTTTGGAGAACCTAGAAAAAAGAAATCAGAGCGATGATGAATTAAGTACAATGGTCCAACATAATTTTTCCTTTGTTTAAACAAAGTCAGTAACAAAAAAAATTATTCAATTTGCAATTTCCCATATTTTGGGTTTTCTACAATAAAAAGCTCTTAACCACAGTACTTCTGTGTACTTACACAGTACTTACATTCATCGAAAGTGCTTGAGATTTTGTACAAATTTAGAGCAAATTTTGGAGAATACAATGTTTTCAACTGGCTATAAGCAGAATCACCTGTGTCCATGCTGCGGTTCATCTGATGGTCACTGGTCTCTCCATCCTCACTGATGTAACCTGGAGGGGGTGTCTCTGCAACACACACAAACACATCACAAATGATACACACCCATAACACAGTCACCCTCCTCAGGGATAAAAGATTAGGCACACAAGCAAACACATCCGGTAAAATCCAGCAGGTGCTACTAAAACAATGACTCACAAGGTTTTTACTTTTCTACCCTGAGATTAAGACACCTGATTTAGAAAGCTGTGGTCTGCTCACATTTAGCCATGGGATGTGGAACAACACACCGTCCTATTACAGTAACAGACAGCCTCTCGAAACCAAAAACCATTCAGATGGAAATAATCCCAGCCAAAGCTACTCCGAACAGACACTATGTGATAATCTTCTCCATATGTATCCAAATTCAACTCTGTGTAAATAGTTTCACATCGGTCTGATGCGGCATCGGGTAAATGCCTCTTGATTAGACCTACGAACAAGAAGAATGTTGCCCATTTTTTCATTCAGTTGTTTGTTTACTGGTCAACAAAAGACATATGTGTGGAACTAACATGTGTAATTGTATGAATTGTTTTTTTTCAAATCTCTTTCACTCTGAATGAGTCTTTACTTATTTGGGTGTGTGTATGAGGCAGTGTCTGTCTAGTTGTCTGTCTAACTGCTCCCCAGTGTCCGCTTTATTCCAGGTCCAGCCTCCAGTGCAACGGGTAGAGCATGACACTAGCAACACCAGAGTAATGGGTTTGATACCCATGCACATACTTTTAAAATGTATAGACTGAACAAATACTCAAATGTTTCATTGTGAAATATAACATAAGCGCACAGCATTAGTTCGGAGAGCTCTCCGTCATGCTGTGCGGTCCCTTTACTGTGCTCTGTCTGTTTACAGGCCGGTGAACTGGACAGTTCCATGTGTATGTTTGGTTTGCTCAGTTCCAGTTATTTCTTGCCAGCTGAGAGATCCACTCTCAGACCACTGCAACTGCAGCTACAGACTAAACTTGTTCTTTTAAAAGGGATACTTCACCCAAAACTGAAAATTCTGTCATAATTTATACACCTTTGAGTTGTTCCAAATCTGTATAATTTTCTTTGTTCTGACAAACACAGAGAAAGATATTTCGAAGTATGCTTGTAACCAGACAGATTTGCCCCCCCATTGTCTACTACAGTAGGAAAAAATACAATGGTAGTCAAAAGTGCCCCAGAACTGTTTGCTGTCCTACATTCTTCAAAATGTCTCATTTTGTGTTCAACATAACAAAAAAGATAAAGTAATTTTTCCAACTATGGGAGTCAATGGGCGGCAAAATCTGTTCGGTTATAAGCATTCCTCCAAATATCTTTCTCTGTGTTCATCAGATCACAGAAATGAACAGTTTTTAACAGAATTTTCATTTTTGGGCGAAGTATCCCTTTAAACCTGGAAAACATTTAGAAGAAACCTACACCTGGGATCTTGACACTTGGTGGCAGCTGATGACCATGTTTGTCCCTAGAGCTGCACAATTCTGGATAAATTGAGGATCCCGATTCTTTTGTTACAAAAAGAGATTGCGATTCTTTTACGATTTTGAATGATGACTAAAAGTAATACATAATTTACTAGAGGTTCTGACAAAAAATGTTTTATTTAGGTATGTAATATGTAGGACTTTGCTTAAAAATTATTAAATATTTCATGGTTAACCTACAGTAACTATGGTGAGAAATGTTTAACCACAAATTCCATAAGTAAACTAAAGTGTTTTTTTCATTTTTTTACTTTAAATGCAAAAGTTTAACTCCCTTAAAACTATAAATGCATTGAAGTAACTTGTATAGGAAATATGTCTCGGTAAAACAATTTCATAAGGTGACACTTTTTTTATGTTATACATTTGCCTGATATATACAGACCGCTTGAAGGGGTTTTTACAGAAAGACACTACTGATAAACATAACAACGCAGAATTCTCACCTGTGAACAGTTTAAAATAACCTGAAAACATGAAATGATGGGCAACTTGATGAAAAGCTCTAATAGCGCAGCTTCTCTATTAGCGTTAATAGAGTAATAGGCGCTATGATGACGTGTTTTACCATAATGACGGATATAAGCGCCCACTCGGATATGTCCGCGCTACAAAATACAATCGTTAGTTTCGTTTCAAACATGTCCAGTTAAGATGTAAAGCATAATCAGAACAATGTATCACAATCCTGAAAGACACTCATAAGAACAGTTTTGTTGTCAGGCTGCATTTACTTTATATGTTGGTCTGTTATTTGGTGTGAGATTAATTTGGGAGAGTAGGAGCTTGTAAACTTGTGATATGCTTGTGAGTTGGCAACTCTCTGCATTAATCCCAGTAACGTTACTTCTGTGATCATTTGACAAAGAAATAATGATAGTGTGTGTTTTGAAAAGACTGTTTGTGACGTTGTTACATACCTTATAATAATAATTTTAACTTCTGCGGCAGCAAGAGCAAATATTGAAGAGTTATGATTTTAGTCTGAAGTGTAAATTAATAGACACACGAGAATCGTTGATTTTCATTAATGAGATCGCGTGGGTGTTCGAATCCAGATCAGGATCTTTTAACAATTAATCGTGCAGCTCTATTTGTCCCTGATGTCAAAAGTCTCTTGACATGACATTTCTAGCGTAACTGCGTTGTTTTTTAAACGTTATTGTATGAACTTAACTTTAAAAAGTCTCCCAACAAAATTTACAGCGACACTGATTTGTAGCAACTCTTTGTCTTCTACCTGGTATGTAGTTGCTTTGGGGCTCGATGCCAGCAGGGAAGATGGTGTTTTCTGGGATTGAGTGACTGTAGTCATCCAGTGGAGGAAACTCACTGGGGATTTCAGTGTGCCGAGGAACCAGGACCGGAGGAAGAACTACAGAGAGAGAGAGAGTTAATAAACAGTAATGGGACAAAAGAAGATATAATATCCATTATATCCAAATGACCAAACTCATGTTATAATGATTAACAAGCTCAATTCATTGACTTAATTTACATTAATATTATGATGAATCAAATGTATGATCTTATTGAACATATATTCTGTGTTGTTAATGGCACGATTGATATTTCACTTTATATAAACATAATTGGCAGTGAGCATTACCTGGCGTCTCAACGCGCTGGTAGTGGTAAGGATTGACGCACACCTCATCCTTTTTCATGTGAAATGCAAACTCACAGAGTTCAATGGCTCTGAGCTCATGGTGGGACTGTAGATCAGGCCAGCGCCATAGGCGACAGTAGATCACATGAGGAAGTCCTTTCCTATGAGATACCTGCAACCGACCGTCCAGCGACCTGGTAGAAAAAGAACACAACACAGGAGATTATACACTAGATTTAGACAAACAATGCAGAAATATTACAGGGTTGCGGTAAAAAAACTTTGCAGAAAATGACTACAAAACAAACACTAAAGATTCCAAGATATAATGCGAGACCGCAGATAGATGAAAAGTGGCTAAATTTCCTGTAAATGTGGTGCTTTCGGTTACACACCGCACGTGATCTGAAGAAGAAGAATGAGGAAGTCTAAAAAAATTGGTTTCAGAAGTGTGAGTAGGATTTGTGAAAGTTGTTAACCATCTATATTAACTTTACTTCAGAAATGCAAAGGAAAGCAACAGAAAAATCAGAAACAGAAGATTTTTTGGCACATCTGTCAGAGAGTGGAAAGCTAGGGCACCCCCACCCGCCCTCCTCTTTTACACCCGCAGAGCCCGGCCCAGACAGCAACATGGGTCACGTCTGCCTGAGGCCTCTGTAGTTCCCACAGCAGCTAAATACTCCACAGTGACTTCTTGGACTTCAAGCGAGCTCCTTACAAGCGAGCTTCTTTCATGCATTCACGGTTCTTGTGTTTTTGAGTATTGAAACCAGACTTTGACGGTTATTGATGATGTAGAGTGAGAACACAAGGACACAAAACCACTGTAGACCGCATATAGAGAAGAGTCACTTCCTTCAGCTCACATTTACACACCTCACCAGTCAGTTATAAACCCCACCAGTTTCACATTAAACACAAATAGGCATGAGACAAATGAAAAACTGAGAGAAAAGAGAATTGCTGCACTACTCAAATACTTATTATGAATACATTAGATATAATATATGCACAAGTGAATGCACATTTGAATTTAAAGGGATAGTTCACCCAAAAAACAATATTCTTTTAATTCATTCGCAGCCAGCCTCTTTAAAAAAAAGTTGCCAGCCTACGCCAGTGTTTTTTAACATTTTCACCCAAATATAATGGCTCACAGTAAATTTTCTGTAAAGAATATATGGACAAACAATATGTCAAATGAAAGAACAGAGTCTCAGCTTTTAAACAAAAGAAACCGTATTCTTCTATCTTCATTTGTTCATTTTTATCACTCCGTAGATGTGGGTAGGTTTCTTTAAAAATCCATCATTTTTAATATGATATTAACGTTTTTTGTCAAAGATTCTGCCCAGATTCCACTCAGAACAATCATTAAAAAACGCTAAAACATATACGTTCTAGGTTCTAGGATTCTGTACTTTTTCCCAAAGGTGTGTAATAGCGCCATCTGCTGATTGCCGTAAAAACTCGTCTTTGGCGGGGAAGCGTGTTTTTTTTAAATGACGAGATAACTCGTCAATGGCGCTGAAAGAATTAACCTCTTTGTCATTTCAAACCTATATGAGTGTCTTTTTTTTGCACAACACAAAATTAGATATTTTGAAGAATGTTGGTAACCAAACAACATTGGCCCCCACTGACTTCAAGTGTATGGAGACCAAACCCCTAGAGGTCGACCGATATGCGGTTTTCAGGCCGATACCGATACCGATTATTTTCATGTGAATTCGACCGATAACCGATATTTTGAACCGATATATCTATGGTGTAAAAACTTAAATTTATATAAAAATTAAGAACACAGGCTCTGAAACATTTGAAACATTTTGAATTCTGACTGAGAAATTTTAATCATAACACTTATATTAATAATAACAAAAGAAAAATATGTTCTGATGACTTAAACATTGCATACAATACTAGAACTATTCAATTAATAATTTTGCTCATCATTGGATTTACTAGCGCAATTTGAAGTTATATAATAAGTGTAAATAATTGAATTGCCTACATAGCTTTATTGTGTATGTTGTAGAAAAGACCGCAAATGTTTTCATGAAGCTATAACATTAAAAGCGTATTTTAGGCACACTGAGTTAGTAAATTAGCCTATTCATTGAGTGTATTGGCGGCAAGACGGGCATTTAATCACACCCATGTGTGTCTCTGAACATTTATGTTTATAATTTGCGAAAAATAAGTCAATCTAACATTTGTCCCGAACAGCTTGAAATGCGGAGTATATGTGTGTGTGCGCGGGTGCATGAGAGCGCTCTGACTGAAGACCGACGATTCAAGTTCTTTATGATTTAAAATGGCTCGTATTTTTGAAATGGCGTAACTTAAAATGACGTGCAAGACGCCAGATCGATCAATTACAAGAAACGCGTGTGCAGTGTGCTGCTCGCTTACAGAACAAAATCATTGTTATACTATGGATGTGAATTATATCTACATGATAATAATGCGTAAATCCTGCGGAACCTGCAGGAAACCCGCAAAGCTGCTCCGAAATTCAGGCACTTATTATATTGAAGTGTTTTGCATTTTCAGTCTAGTGGATTGTGATTTATTTCAACGTCTGATGCCGTCTTACCTCAGAGAGCATGAACCCAACGCAGCGCTTTCGGTGTGAGAGTGAAAAACACTTTCTGTTCCGCAGCCTCCCGCGTTGATTGGCCGGACTCGTGACATAGTCCCGACAAATCAGAGGGGCAGTGGGCGGGCATTACTCTACGTAACAAAATAGAGTGATGCGTTCCGACTGCTCTCACTAAATCCTTGACTGCATCAGAGCCTAATAGCGCATTTCAAAATTAAATGACTTTATCGGCAAATCGGCTTTGAAAATGACCGATATCGATTACCGGCTAAATCCCTAAAATCGACGCCGATAATCGGCAAGTTCGATAATCGGTCGACCCCTACAAACCACTAAGACATTTCTCATCCATTTCAATTAGACAATTCTTATTCTCTTTTGCTTCACAGAATAGAGTCATATACTGTATACAGGTTTTGAAAAACATGAGGTTGAATAAATGATGCCAGATGTTTTGGGAGAATGATCCATTATATAGGCACTTAGCTGTGTACTTAGTCTTAGTTATATTTCAATATTAAATGTTGCAATATCAACATGTAGTGTGTAATGCAATATCCTAAACCGACTAAAACACTGAACATGAATACGTCTTTATTTGAGTCTTTATAGCAGCAGGATTTCACATTTTTAGTGACTGTCAGTGTCTCTATGCTCATTATTATAACCAAGTTTAGTAAGTAAGTATAGTCAGCTAAATTATTTAAAATTAATAAATGACAACATGAAAGGACATTTCTGTCAAAAGACAAAATCAAAATAACTGACTATTTAAATAACAATAACATTCCACCAGGCATTTGTTTGTTTGTTTACCCGCTTATCATTTACTGCAGGCACATCGGGCAGATGCTTTATGTGAATGGCACAATCATGTGTTAGAATGTGGTAAAGGCCTCAGGCAGAAACAACCACACTGTGAACTTCTAATGAGGCGTATTATTCACAGACTCAAACAAAGACACCTGTTTAAGTCTGCAGACACAATCGAGCGCACAATCATATCAAAACTCATATTCATGCTAACCTCATTCAGCACACCTACACTGTTTATCTACACATTCACAGGAATTTGAGAGTATAAAACATTTTCATGATGCCTATCAGGGTAACAATTCCTACAGAGATTCTAATACACCGGCAGGATGCACGCACTACAGTGGCGTGCCGAAACACAGCCGTACAGTGCGGTCACAACATCTTGCAATGCTCTATTATACATGATAGACATACCGGGTGTTTGAAATATGCAACAGCAGCCAGAGTGCTGGGGGGATTGAGCGTGGGCACTAGTTCAGCAAACCACTCTAACCCCATAAAGAATCTAGGCCACAGATACCATCCATTGCATCCTTTTCATCCATTACAGACAATAGACAAAAAGCTGACATATGAAAGTTAAGGAAAGAGGTGAGACCATTTTTACAGACCAACAAAACACGGCTATAAGCCACACATAATAATGTATGAGTTTCATTACATTAGATAGCACAATATCAAACCGTGTGGCATATGCAGATAATCTAAATAATATTACTTATAACCAAGAAGCCTAAAGCGGATGTAAATTGAATGTAAAGTCAGTTCTCTTACACAGGTGTCCTGGCAGAATAAACACAGGTGTAGTTCATCACATTAAAGTGATGGTTCACCCAAAAATTATCATTCATCACATACTCACCCTCTTGTCATTTCAAACTATTGTGACTTTCTTTCTTCCACAGCACATAAAAGAAGATATTGTGAAGAATCTTTTTTACTGGCCCCAAATCACTTACATTGGTTTTGTGTCTGTACAAGTGAATGGGGGCCAGTGCTGTTCGGTTACCAACTTTCTTCCAAATATCTTATTTTGTTTTCTGCAGAAGGTTTGACATGAAATTATATGAGTAAATGATGACAGAATCTTTATTATTATTATTTATTGGGTGAACTATCACATTAACAAGGACCATGTTCTATTAATGCTTCTTAGAATTCAGAAGTTTTACATAATTAATATTGCATATAGGAATTTATAGTCCGTTTAATACTTGACCTGTGGTTCTCTCTCCTTTATCTCAAATGTGTGCTTTTACTGTGCGTGTGTGCGAGTGTGTTTGCGTGTGTGCGTCTATGTCAATGTGTGTTAGTATGTATGCATATTGTGTGTGTGGAGCATTTGTATGTCTGTCTTTTGTGTTTTCACCTTTTTCTTGTTTCACAGGTATATGACCTTAGTTGTTTTACTTATAGTCAATGTGTCTCCTGTACAGCTGCTTTGCAACAATGAAAATTGTAGTTGTTTTACTTATAGTCAATGTGTCTCCTGTACAGCTGCTTTGCAACAATGAAAATTGTAAAAAGCGCTATATAAATAAAGTTGAGTTGAGTTGAGTTGAGACTTACTATCCGAACATTTTAGTGCTTTTCACACAAATTGTAATAGACTTTTTTAGTTGCCTGTGTGTTCCTCTAATAGTGTTTTTCCAACTTTATTTTGTTGCCACTGTGTCTGTAAAACTAACCTGCAAATAGCCTGAAATACGTACCATCCATTTGCTGCATATACTAGAGTGCTGCAGGGTCTGTCTGGTTCAATATACAGTAGTTTACATTGATCAATAAATCAACAAAAGCCTCTTTACAAAGCCCATGTTACATCATGACAGGATCACAAAACAACTCCCACTCCCATGTGATGCATTAACTGTATAGCTCAGATTGGAAAGATCAGGGTTCTTGTTATAAATAAACGACAGCCACTTGCTTTTAAAACTGAGACCTTTCTATATATTCGGCAGAGACATGCACATCAATAAGATGGTGATAAAAAAAATCCATCAATTCTGGAACAAGGCATTTTTGAAGTTTAATTGAGTTGGATGACTTATTTGTGTAGGCCAACAAGGAAGTTAGCACTGCCTGGTTCCCTCAACCTAAAGTCTATGCATTTTCCCCATAGACGATCGCAAAAAATAAGATCTGTGATTTCACAAAGATTTATGATGTTTACAAGTCTTGTCTATCAAGATAATCTTTACAAATTAACATAATATTTGTAAATTTTAAAGCCTTAATACAATCGCCAGAAATAAAAAGCTAACATGAGGCTATAAACAGACTATGGTGGCTCAATTTCAACATCACCACCACCAAGGCTCCCTCAACTTTGTCAAATTTTATTAAAAACATGTTCCCAGATTTGTGCCCATGCACCATTATTTGTGAGATTTATATGAGATTGATATATATATATATATATATATATATATATATATATTTACAATTTGTTACCAACTGTCGCTTTTAAGACATAAAAATGCTTATAACTGGTGTGTTTTATGTCATAGATTGAAAAGTGAAAATATTTAGAGGTTTTGTTAACCATAGATCTTATTTCAGGCGTTTTAACAAAAGCCCATTTAAAAACCCGTAGACTTCGGGGCAAACGAACCGGAAGCATTAAAAGGCTAACTCTCTTCAAGGTTTTGCCCTCAAAAATACTTAATTTCTGATGTACTCAATTGCAATGGATGATCTTTTTATACTAGGAAGGAAGACCACACAGTTTCATATTTTTTTGTTTTTTGTTCTAAAAAATCAAGTAAAATAAATCATGGCAAAGTCTGCTCAGTCCTTGTGGCTTGGACTGTATCAAATGTATCAGTCTGAAAGTATTGTATCTATCCACTGTCAGTTCTTCACTCTTCCATTACAT
Organism: Triplophysa bombifrons; assembly: GCA_029783895.1. Lineage (NCBI taxonomy): Eukaryota > Metazoa > Chordata > Actinopteri > Cypriniformes > Nemacheilidae > Triplophysa > Triplophysa bombifrons. Next base: position 23,237,211 of record CM056448.1, read on the forward strand.
TCCACCGCTCAATGAGGACCGTCTGTGTCTGCTGCCATGTGGGCAGACATCATGTGAAAAGGAGATACTGAATAACTATTGATTGAGTTGGAGAGGGCAAATTAGGTCAGTAGTGAGACAGATAGAACCAACACAAATGTGCATTTTAGAAGTCTTCTCGGATCCAAAGATCTTAACCCGACTCGAAATTACCGGAATTACCCGGACCCGACGTGCATCATTTTTTTTTTAAAGAAAGACCTGACCCGAGTCTGACCTGCACCAGCCTAATTTTTTTCGAACCAGACTGGACCAGAATATAAACGTTTTCGACGTGCGTGTCTGCAGCCCTGCACTCACCAGCCTGACAGAGGTAGGCCTGGTAACCAGTTTGGCTCGCTGCTCCGTTTATTTTCATTTAATTACGCATTAGCCTATATTTTGTGTTATTGTGTTTTCAGAATTCGTCTTTCAGTTGTAACCAGTGGATATTTAAAACTAAATAGGTCAATAAAAATGAAATTGATAGGGCAATATATCATTCTTCCTCTTGTTGCAATCGCCAACTATGGCAAATGACTCAAAAGAAAACTCAGGATAAAGATGCAAAATATTATAAATGCAGACGCAAGTTTGATCCAGTTTTCTTGATTGACAGGTCCATGTCTCACTCAACGTAAATAAGGCAACCATCCAGCAAGATGTCGCAAGAGGGGGTTGGCAACTGCACGCACACACGAGCGACGCACTGTTTATGTGCGGGACAGTTCGGGTCTTCTCGGGTCTATTGGGCGAAAACATATATTTTTTAAAGTACTCGAGACCCGAAGACACTAATATTATACACGACCCATCAACCTTTTAGATCAGAATCCACTCGGGTTGGACCCCGGATTTTCGGATCTAAGTGGACCCGTGAAGTCCTCTAGTGCACATATATACAAACACACGCCCAGCCCAGAGCGTGGGTCTAGCCCGCTCTCCCCCTCTTCCACATGCCGGCTGTCACTTGAGTAGAGACAGGGGTGAAATCTGGACAGGGAGGGGTTGAGGAAGAGAAAGAGAGCAGACAGGGTGAACTGGAGGGGTCTCACACAGGCTGAGCCATGCTGGGCTGCATTAACCTTGAGGGTGAAAAACACAGACGCCGTGGGCTGTATTTGTGTGATTTGTGAATCAGTCCAGGCATTCCTGACTTGACCATGACACTCACACACCCTTCCAATGAGCACAAACGTACTCAACTTTCTGCATATAACAGCATTGGGTTTATTTTCATCAGGTTTTATAGAACAACATAAACATGCACACTACTTCAGTTTTTCTAAGAGAGAAACTTAAATTAATGTTTTTGTAACTCTTAATTGAGTAACTTTCGTAAAACCTGCCGGATGTATGTGTTGAAACTTTAAGCGAGTTTAACAAAAAATGGACTCTGTTACATGCAAATTTGATGCAGAGTGAGAGCAGAGGACAAAAGCAACTTTGACGTCAGACCGTCTTGCGGGACCACTGCACCCAATGAAACATATGCCAACCCAGCCCCCGCAGCCTCCCTTTAAAAAGACTTTAAGACCACTGCTATTCCCCCTCCCCCAAGCTAAACCCAGACACAGCATGCGACAGCACAACAGACTTAAAGTGCACGTTACCTGGATGTCCTAAAATTGTCTATATTGCAACATGTGACATAGCTTTCCTTCAATGTAAATGATCTGCAAAGTTGTTAAAGGGAACCCAGGGTATAGAGAGATTTATTGCGGATTGAATTTAATATATACACAATACTTTTAGACATTTTAAAATGCATTTTATCCAGATTTAGACTTTATGATGTTGATTTATCAGCAGCCTAATGTCTTCTCTCTCTCGGTCATTAGCTGTGTGAGAATGGTAAGAGAACATTGTGCTTGGTACGTTCCTTATCTTTGAAGCGGGCATAACACACAGGGTTTCTCATATTAATCTTGAGTACCTATAGAGTGGTATTGCAGAGTATTTAATTTGATCACATTTATAAAAGATAGATACAGCTTTACAATTGTTTCCGAAAACATACGGCGCGTGCGGGGGGGAGGGGTAGGCTGAACCAAAGCACGTGCGCACCCATTGTCAACAAAACACAGACATCAGTTTCACTCACCGCATGCTACTCATGTCCGTCATCTTTTAGCGCTGGGACGGCTCTATATATCAGTTTCAAACAATCTCCAAATCCAGCATTATATCCACCGTTTATATAACATTCATCACCCAAATGCAGTGAACAAACAAACACCTGAACTTCACGAACGTATGCTCTCTGTCTATCCTGCTTACAAGTGAAAGTCATGTCTGCGCATGCTACTTCCACTGCCGTGTGGCCATGCCGCGTGCTTTTCCGGGAGAATTGTCCAAAAAGGGACTAAAAAAAGAAGTCAGAATGCATGAAACACTGTTGCAGGGCAGCTTTAAAATCAATTTGCAATGTAACCTATAATAATCCAACAGTTTTCGTTCATTTGAATTTTTACTTTATCGACCTAATGTGGAATGACAATTTTTAATGAACTGTTTTAGTGTAGGGGTACAGAGTAACTTACACTACATTCTTTTAGCAGTCAGTTACAGGCCTAATTATTATATGCTATTCTTGAAGGGAGAGGGCTCAATGTTTTGTTTCAATTTACTTTGTATTGCTCAATTTTTAAAAAGGTTGTATTGAATTTTTTTAAAAGCAAGACAAATTATAAAAAGCACATTTTGACAGTTTGTGCAATAGTTAAAAAAATGGCTTAATAAATAAATGAAATGCAAAAAAACATGTTCAGTGTTCGGCATTATTCAGCCTTCGGTCAAGTGTTTCACATCATGTTCGGCTTCGGCCAAGAATTTTCGTTTTGGTGCATCCCTATTGAAAATATAACATAACGTGAACTTTAATACTTTACAAGATAGTGACAGACCATGACAGACACATACCTGCTTATTTAGGTTACAACTGAACAAAAATCTTGATGACCTCAAGTTTCTTTTGACATTTGTATTTTTACGTTAGTACAAGCAGATACTCAAAAGTGGCTGACTAGTTTACATGACAAAACCAGCTGCCAGATAAAAACATAAAATCTGATTGCAAAAACATCTAAATAAATGTACACTTCAAGAAACTCAATTCATATGGAAACTCGAGCCTCTTGCTGCATTTGGTGTAACATTTATTTAAATTCAACTTTATATCAATATACACGGACCTGCTTATCCTATCATAATTTGAGTGTGGGTAAAATATCAACTAATATTATTTTTTGAAAAGCTTTGGTTCTCTTTTCTCTGCTAAAGTCATTAAGGCCCCGCTTAAGTAAACAGAGCCCTGTGGGGGTCCATGTGCAGGTGGTTGGATGTGGTTACAGGGGCCCGTTCTCTGCAGGGGAGCATAAAACTCTAGGAGAAACACTGCAATCATCACCAAAATTGAAATATGAACACTTGCAGAGTGCAAAACGTGAGTAAAGTTGGGAAATTAAGTTAGGTAGTGATTTTTTGAATAACCGGTAATTATGCTTGGTTTAAACTGCAGTATAAAAACAATAGTCTAATCTTAGTTAGAGTGTTGTTTTTATGTCACATAAATCTCAAAGAAACATATGACGTACTAAAGACATGATAAGAAACCATTTTTTTACTGTCAATGTCGCAATTTCAGAACTCCATGTTCCCATCATATGTATATTGCGAGGGATGTGGTTGATCGGGCAGAGTCTAGAAGTTTGTTCCGCCAGCAAGGAACAGTGAAGGTAAATAAAAACGTTGAGATTTTCTGCCCTTTGTGAGGGTACCACATATAATATTGTCGATTGTGGAGATGGGGAAAAAATACAATGGCTCCAAAAAGAACTAAGATATACTCATATTTCATTTCTGGGTAACATTCACAGGGTTCTGCAAATAGAACAGAGTTAGGTATCGAGAACTGTTCAAGATTACTTTTGGTCTTTTTCTTTATGACGCAATAAGACAGCAACTTCCTTTGTAGTTCCAGTCCCAGAACCATTTGGCAGAAGTACCCATTTTTGTTGTGTTCACAACTGGGCAACATGATGACATGTCGATCGGCGATGGCCGACAGCCATCACAATGTTGGGCCAGCGTCGTGAATCCCCTGCATGACGCAATTTTCATCATCAAGAGAGTCTGTGGTCATCCGCAGATCTACAAACAGTGAATCGAAGTAACGTGCTCACATTGTTTGTGTGTGTAAACTTGTCAATGACGACATGTCCGCAATGGCAGCAGGGTACATCAGTGCCGCGTGACCCACTTAGTTGACTTATCACACACACACAGCCTACACTGGTGGGCTCACCATCTACTCGTCTTTCCATATGAAATAACAACCAGAAGAAATTCCAAAGTTGCAGGTCGCACATGTGCGAGTACTTGTGAAAACAAATTATGCTGTCTTGAAAACTGGTCACAAAATGGGGTTTGGTCGCAGTCTGGAGCACTGGTATAATTGTTTTTGATGTTTTGGTAGATTGCCATTTAGCAAACTGATATACCCCCAACCCCCGCCCCCGATGTCATCGTCCATCGCGATGTTTCACTGTAGGCATCGTCCAATGCCAATTTGGTAGACATTGCCCAGCCCAAATCTAAGACATGCATTTTCAGTCTCCTGTGATCCAAGCCCATCTAGCCATCTCATTAAAATGCAGCCCATAAACGGTTGTCTTGAGAAATTGAAGGCTACAGCGATTACCTTGGATAACTGTCAGTGTAAATTCGTGGCAGACATTCAAGTACGTCTTCTAAAACTCTCAGACAAGCTTCAAAACATTATTTGAAAAGTCTACACTAGCGCTCTTCTAAAAAACACACACACAGAGCTCACAACTGAAGAAGGGCTATTTTCTCACGGTGGTCAGAACCAGTCTGAGGGTCAGCGGTAGTGTTAGTGATGACAGAGTAGCACAAAGCAGTCTTGTTGTCTGTTGTACAGAGTGTCTATTATTCCAGCAGATATGGAGGCGGCACAGAGCTTTTCTAAACCTTCAACCCCGGCAGGAACCACAAACCCAGAAGCGGCCCACGCCCTCCCCTGGGCAGACGGAGCATTCCTGAGTGCTGACTAACCCTACCTCAAACAACACACACACACAGGAGAGATGCACACATGAGACGAACACTTAAATACCTGCTTTCAATGCAAAGACACTTTTAAAACAACCATGTCTGTACATACATATACCTAACACACAGTACACTTCCACAGCATAGAGAATAAAACAAACCAGACACACAATCTTGTCAAACGACAAACTGTTTCTCTAATCCTCACCACAACCGCAGTCAGACTTGGCACACTCGCTCTACTCCATCAATTAAGCGCTTCAGGCCTACTCTACTGCCCTCAGTAAATCTACAAACACCCACAGCCACGCTATCAGTCAAGCAGGACATAAACATAAACACAAGCGTTGTGGGTTTACACTTACAGTTTGTGCTGAACACGCAACAGCCCTCTCTGGGAAGTTTCTATGAAGAAAAGCCACGAGCACTCGAACCGGCATCTTTGGGCACTGTTTTTTTATGTTTACTACAAAAGTTGTGCTTTTTTAAGAGCATGTAAAGTTAAAAGCAGTTTAAAATTTATCCTGTTCTGTTGCCCTTAATTTAGATCATTTTGAATGCCACAATGCATTTCATGTCCATCAAAATGTCCAATTCTCAGGTAGACCCAGAACCAGTCAGATTAAATATACAGGCATTTTTTAAAGGATAAATGTGGGCATTTTAGCGGCATCTAGGGGTGATGTTTCGAATTGCAATGAACGGCTCACTCCACCCCTTTCTTTTGAAGCACTACGGCGACTCGCACAGGACAAAGTTGTGATCACAATTTCGCCTCTTTGCTGAAGGAGATAAAGTATAGGGCTGCACGATAATCAATTGCGATTCCACTAAATCCTATTGTAATTGAGCTGACTGAGAAATGCAATGTTTCAATATTTTTTGAATGCTTAGCTTGTCCGTCTGGGATCAGTAGGAAATGCTGCTCAATTGAAAAGCAGTGCGAGTTTGAGTCGCTTATAATGTGCATTTGAAAAAGCAACACCAGTCAAACATGATCATCATAAATATGCTTTATTTTCATAAAAATACCTGATGAGGCTTGAGGAACAGTGATAAATAGATGTCCATAGGCATGACCTAGATTCTAGAATGTGTTATGGTCTTCTTCTGCAGTGCGTATTTGGAGTTTCCACTCGAGAGGGCCCTCTGGCTTTTGGATTCAGCAGCATTGGTCCGTACTTCACTCAAAAGCTGTGCATAAATCACGTGATATTTATCGTCGGTTTATCGTGACAGCCCTAATGAAGTATTTACGAAACATGCTCTGTAGAGCAGTTTGTCCGTTTCGTGCTACTGCAGAAACAACATGGCGAATTCCATGCAAGGGCACGGGCGGTGTATGCATAGAAATAGCTCATTCTATTGTAATAAAAACATAACGCTTCATTATGTGAGGTCTTTATACACCTCTGAAGACATAGTTATGTATATTGTATTGTATTTCTGTCAAAAGATCATCCAAAAAATTACACACAGCACTTTTAGCATGGTTTTTACTGGGACAAATTAGGCTGAGGTGGTACCATCCTGATCATCTACATTGTTAAATGTGCGCTTCATGGTACCATCATTTTAATTTGATTTTGAATTATACAGTATGTTGTTTTAAGTGAACTTGATGTTAAACAGCACATTAAAAATGTTTGTCATCAAATGTTTAAAACCCCTAAAATAATAGCAAATATAACTCACAATTTTAAATTAAAGTCATTTTAGTTTTTAATTACTATTTTGAATTAACTTTAATTTTTATATCATTTTAATTTAAGGCAATTTCTCATTTCTATATAGTGCAAGTTTTATCATTAAAGCCTAGTTTTTTCATTTTCAATTGTCTTAAATTTTAGTTGAAAATAATCCTTATTTTTTAAATGTAGCCGAACAGAAACATAAGCTTTTACTTTATAAGCCTTTTATTTATACATTTTCATTTTTACAACCAACAATATGCAGATTGGAGACCACTGGCTATTTTCTTATCTACACAGTTCACAACCAACAGCAGAACATTTAAGTCTCCTATTTTTCATTCTGGTTCTTCATTACTTATTTCAGACCAAACAAAATTCCTGCATCTCGTCAGTAACATGATTTATTTATGTCCTGCTTTTCAAGTTCGATAGATTAGATTTAATAAGCAACAATATTTATAACTGCCCTTCTACGTCTCGCTGCTTGCATTCTGCGCATAACTACTGTAAGCAGGGCACACAGTTTTAATCAAACCCTAACTTATAGCGAACCCGAACAGCGCAACGTGGAAAAAGATGATATGATGTGAGACTAGGTAAATTTTGCGAGCAGAGGCCATTTAGTCTCTAAACCTCTTAATGTGTCATCATACAGCCGAAATCTCCAAACCTCCTTCTGTCACCACACAGTCTTTAATGAGTGGCATGGTGATTTTTTTCAGACAGTAGATAAGCAACAGGCAGTGGTTTATTCTGTATTACGGTTTATTCGCTAAGCAAAGCTGAGTATATCCAAAATATCCAAATATATGATGTTAAAGCAAATGACACCATATTAACGACTTGTTTACAGAATATTGCCTAATTTACAGAATGGAATAACAGCCTCTTGCTGTCTGCACTGTCTACCTGCCCTCATGATCCGCCTGCTCACAAACTGGCTTTAAAAATTAATCTGTGAATTGAAAACATAACATGTGATGAAATGTGTAGTTTGAATGCCTTTAAAAATGTATAAGGGTGCAAAACAAACAAAACTCACCTAACCAGTCACGAAAGAACTGAGGAAAAATCTTTGGAAAACTGCAGTTCTTTTTCTTGAAGCAGGTGTGGTGATTTCTGCTATATGAACACTGTACCTAATTACGACACAGCATCACCATAGTGGCGTAATGTCACAAATACAGTTACAAATGCCTATTGAGTGCAACGCTTGTCCATGGCATGGCGACTGTTTTGTCGAGGGGCTGAGGCGGCGCAAAATTAGGCGGAGGCGGTCGCCTCTGAATTCTCTGGTGCAGGAAAAACCCTGTTTAGAACTTGTCAGTCGACAGTTTGTTCAGCCTATGTAAGGACTAGTGAATCTTAAAAATATGCATTTTTGTACATCCCCCACAAAAAACAATCGCCCCTAAACAAACAGATATATCCGCAGATTGCTCCAGGGCAGTCACTGTAACAAGAGTAATGTAAATCACTATAAAGATAAAAGCGTCCGATAAAAAGCTAAGACAGTTCTGATACCAGCGTTGACTGTCACTCTAATAGTGACAGCACTGTCAGTTTCTGCCATTACTTCAATGGGTTGTGAAATTCTGTCATGCCGTCTTTCACTCTCTTACCATCAGCTGTCACACAAAAACTGTGAATCATAAGACAGCCTCGCTTCCCTCAGATGCGTGGAGCTTTTGAAGGCATTACCCCAGTCAAAAGAAAACAACCCTCGGCACATCAATTACAAGCCAATGACATCCAATCTCCTTGGTTTGTCAAAAGCGCCTTTGAATCGCTGTATACTGTATAGAGTTTCAAATGTCAGACTTAAAGCCAGACATCTCTTTAAGGCACAGACACTTTCAGTTTTTAGAAACAATAAAGTCTATCGCTATGGCACATATATTTTCTTGATATGCGACTTGTTTGGGAAATTGGTTGAATGCACCCACACAATGGACCGCAGGTCTTATTCACAGTTCAGCTGCCTTTGAAGTCATTGTGAGGATAGTTTTAAAGCAAACAAAGACTGTAGGGTGAGATATTGCAGGCGTCTCGAAACACAGACGTGCTGCACATACACAGAGCAGACATCCTCTTAGGAAGACTCTAATAGAGCTTCAACAGGTGTATGACAGGCCTGAGTCAGGAGAAGGAAGTGTAAGTCTGTGGTAAATTACTTTTTTCGTATCCTGTCTCGGACAACTTCAATCTGTCTTGTGTCTTCTATCTCTACATTTCCACTTTGTCCTCTGAACTATGTCCAGTTCCACACTTATCATCATATGGTGGTTTCCACTGATTTTCATCTTTGTCTCTCTGTCTCTCAATGTCCAGTTGGCTCAGACAGGCTTTCAGTGTTAACAGCATGTGAGGGCAGGACAGGATTGTGTGGCCGAAAGCGAGATGAGGTGCATGTGTCTAGAAGCAAGTGGCAATGCCTGAAGAATCTAGATCTGTTGTCTCACAGATGTGACTAGGGCTGCAACAACGAATCGATTTAATCGATAAAAATCGATTACTAAAAGTGTTGGCAACGAATTTCATTATCGATTCGTTGTGTCACGCGACACGGAGACGTTTGATTATAAAAAAAAAACTTTATTTAAGCGCGGAGCGGAGTGAAAACACTCGGTCTCTCTCGCGCACTGATGCTAGCAGAGTTCGGCGCCTCATACACAGGGCGGAGAAAAAATAAAAATAAATAGCGGAGGAAAGATACATGACGGAGGCACAGAAATCCGCGCGACCAAAGTCATCCAATGTGCGGGAGCATTTCACACTAAATAAACAGAAAAAGTGTGTTAACTGCTAAATATGCTAAAGCGACATGGCGGAGCACCACGGCAATGATTCAGCACCTGAAACGCAAGGTAGACGCAGGTTAAGTCACTACAGAATCCTACTTTTGTTCCGTTTTGAAGTGAAGAACGTAATGTCCCCGGTGCGGATGTTTACTCGTTATCCAGCTTGACTAGCATGACAAGTTAGCGTTAGCTCGTTAATAACAGAATAAATCAGGGGGGTATAGTGCACAATGCACTTTGCATTGCAAGAATAAAGACACTTTTTTATTCACTAGCCTTTTTTGAACCATTCATTTATCAATCTGTTGTCATGTATAGCTACACTGCAAAAACAGCTTTTCTTACTTTGTAATTTATTTCTCGTTTCCAGTCCAAGTATCTAAAAAAAAATCAAGATTACTTGACAATAAAAATGGCATGAGAAAATTAAGTGATGCTTAAAACTTCTGTTTGAAATGATATCTCATTAAGATTATTTTTCGTAACCCATTGGCAGATACTATTGCTTGTTTAAGCAAACAATCACTTCATTTTTAGGTGTTTTTTCAGAAAACAAGACATCATTTCTTATGCTATTTCATGTGTCTAGTAAATGAATCTTGATTGAAGTTTTTTTATATTTGGGCTGACAACAGGACAAAACTACTAAGTTAGAAAAGCAATTGTTGCAGTGTATATTCTGTGCTTTGTCCCTTATGGTTATTATTGACAAATATATTTGTGTGTTGTACTTTTTAATTTAATTTTAAAGTTCTTTTATAGCACTCGGTCATCTTAAGCTTTGTTAAAATGTGGTGTATAAATGAAGCTTGCACTTACTACAATGATGGTAATAATTTAATGAATAAGCTTCAAGTGAACTTGAGAGAACGTTTCTGAGTGTGTGTGTCTGCGTGTGTGTATCTGCGAGTGTGTGCGTCTGCAGTGTAGTGAAGAGAACAAGTTCTGACATTCAAACAAATCCTGTCAAATTTTCTGATTTGTATTGTTCTTTATTTTTTATAAATTATTTATTGTTCTGGCAGGTCAGGTGGCACTTTATTTAAAAAAGTATATATATTTGGCAGATGTAAAGCATACATGTGTATGTTTTTTGTGTTAGTCCATTTTTATTTTATTATTATTATAACAGCTCAGGATAGTTCAAGGAGCAACATGTTTGTGCAGTTTCTAAAGATTTTAGTTCTGATTTTGAATAAAGGGCTGGAAATGAATGCTTTTCTTGGTTTATGTTTTTATCCGATTCATCGATTAATCGAAAAAATAATTTATAGATTAATCGATTATTAAAATAATCGTTAGTTGCAGCCCTAGATGTGACTGCAGAGTCTTGGATTGAAAACTGGGTTTATAGAGATTAAACAATTTAAACACCATGGAAAAAATCTAAAAGGTCTAAACCGACATGAAATACTATACCACACCAAACAGTTCAGAAATATTTACTTTTAAAATAATAAAAAACGTAAGACATGGTTATGCTATATTGCGAAAAAGAGTTTATATATACCTACTTTTATAAACCTACACAAAGCAAAAAAGAATAGTTCAACTTCAAAATGAAAATTCTCTCATAATTTACCCACCAGGTTGTCATTTTAAACCAGTGTGATTTTTGTCTTCTGCAAAACACAAAAGAAGAAATTCTGAAAAAAGTTGGTAACCAAAAACCGTTGGTCCCCAGTCACTTCTATTGTATGGACACAAAACCAATGCAAGTCAATGGGGACCAATAGTTTATTTTACCAACATTTTTCAAAATATCTTCTTTTGTGTTCTTCAGAAGAGATGTTTTGAATGACTATAGCGTGTGTAAAAAACGACAGATTTTTCATTTTGAAGGTGAACTATTCCTTTAACCAAGAAGTGTATGTTGCAATACTCTTATACGCAATCCAGTAGTTGTGCTCGTCACATGTTATGGTTCTTTTAACCAGAGAAGCACCAGTGGGTCACACCACAAAGCCACAGGCTCAGAATTTCTCTCACTCTTGGTGACTCAGTCTCAGCCTGATCCTGATGTCTCAGCCCTGCTTTCACTGATGTTTGGAAACAACAACCAACATAACCTGACCAGAGAATCTGCAGAGAGAATCACGTATAAACCCCTCGCACAGTCAGGAAAACCAATGCAGGATCAGCGGAGAGATGCAGTGCGGAGACAGGGCTTGTATAAACAAGACGACTATGAAGGCCCACCATCGTCAAATTTGTTTCACCACCGTTTTCAAATACGAACTGATTTTTTTCCCTTTTTTTATAATATCACAGCGACCTCTTACATTGTTTGTGGTGTTGTTTCTAGATCTGATTCTGGTAAGAGTGTATCTGTCATTCAATCAGGGACTCTCGTCGCATGCTATCATACACAAACAAGTGGTGCGGAGTTTTCAGACATTTTTACCTTCAGAGAACGACAAAACTAGCATCATTTTGGATAAATCTTAACATTCAGCAAGTGGGAATAAAATATCTCTGCGTCTTTCCTTTCATGACGAATCGTCGAGTGAATAAATGAATGATTACAAAACAGAGTGTACAAGCAGCTGCCATTGTTACTGACTGGACATTTGTCTGTAATTAGTATTTTATGTCTGACAACAGAAATATTAAATATATAAACGAATTCGGGTTTATTGGGTATTCAAATAAATTAAGTTCAAAGAACGCATGTATGTTGCGATGATGTCACAAACATGCTCATTAGCACATAATATAACCATGCACCATAGTGACGAGTAAAAATAGATTATGACAGATTTTTTATGAGCCTATCGTAACAGGACACACAGCAGCACTGCAAGGCTCAAGCCACACCTGCTCAGCCAACCAACACCACACAATTAAGCAAACGTTAAAGGGGTAATTTGACGCAGCTAAAACGAATATTATTGTTTGCTTTCGATGTAATATAATGCGTATACACGATTTTCCACATACCGTGCATGTTTGTATCTCCTCTTTGCTCCACCTCTCTGAAACGTGCTGATATTTTACAAAGCTTATCGCTCTGAAAAGCGAGGTGTGTTATGATTGGCCAGGTCACTAGTGTGTAGTGATTGGTCGAATACTGCACGGAAATGTAACACCTCTTATCATATTCAGAACATCAGGCTGCACCGGCAATGGTACAATGAGATTTACAAGACCCCCCCCCACCTTACTTGCGTATACATTTGGGCGGTCTTAGTCAAATCATACCACAAAGTGACGTACATGCGTGGGGTGTGGTTACACAAGCCGTTTCAGGCAGGTCTGGGTTATCATTCACTTCTAGATAGAATGCATCTTTTGTTCCGACACTTAGAAAAACACGTATTTCCGCCATATGACCCCTTTAAACTTGGGAATGAATACTTCAAGGAAAATTTTGTAAAACTATGAAATGCAGCCTACGGTGATGCGACCGTAAAGTTCTTCATGGCATCTTCTAGTTTGTAACTAAGCCTAGACCAAGCCGATTTAGTAATCAGCACATTCAGTCAGGCAACCCAAATGTGTCAAACTAACAATGACATTTAAGAAAGGAATGAAAAAAATCAAATCCCTCAAGACGTTTTCCAGCAGTTATTCTGTAGAATCTGCTCCCTTGGTCCACACCTATAAACTCCACTGCATATTATTATGAAGCTGTTTTTCTAAAGAAAGATACGATTGTGTGACCATTACATCATTTATTTGAGTGGTGTTTAACCACTTTTAGTGTATGAATAAATGTAACTCTACAAAACTAAACATGTTCAATTGCAATCCGAGTACTCGTTCGCTCTATATGCGTGAGCAATTGTGAATTATTTGTTCTACACAATTTGTAAACATTACATGGATCTGTTATTAGAAATACAAATAAATTGCTCAATCTGTAGATATCTCTTATTTCAAATTAAATACACCTCTGCATTCCATAACCATGAAAAAAAAACAGCAGGCCTATGTAATGTATTAGAGCCCTTTCCAGGTATGTTATATATTTTAAAAAGTAAAAATTTACAATACTTTGACTTCTCAAGCACACATCACACCTCAAAAACAAAAAGCAGGCGCACGCACACACACACACACACACACACACACACACACACACACACACACACACACACACACACACACATACATACGCAATTTGAATACATCAAAAGACGTTTAGATAAGGATTGACATGTAGGTATAGTTTTGTATACAGTACCAGATGCCCTTACACCTTCTGAAGCCTCACCTGTGTTCATAGTGAAAGAATGTCATCTATTGAAGTACTGCATAAGGGCCAACATATATATATATATATATATGGCAACACTCAAGTGGTTCATATGAGCATTACTGTGAGCAGTTGGCCAGCATCAGACCGTGACATAACAAGATTAACCAGTCATTGCAAAACGGAGTTGAAAAAAAAAACATCACACAACCAAAAATACACAGTTATGAAAATAACATATCTGCAAAAAAATCATCTACAATATAAACACTGTTTACCCCAGATACAGTAGCTTCAGCGCTTCCCAGATTAAGGTCGTGTTATATAACCTCGTCAGACAGTAGACTAAATGACAACACTAGAAAATGCAATATATGTAAACAGAAATATGATTCAAGTATACACTGTAGTTGCAATAAATGAACAGAAATAATAATATAAGCAGATGAGAAAATGAATGTTAATCCACGCATGAGGATGGAGATGCTGTTTGTGTCACTAGCTCTTTCTAAACAGCAGGGGTTCCTCTTCTTTAACTTTAGTATGCCGACTGAAGGTGTTTGTGCTTCAGTTTGAGATCTGTCTTACTGTCAGCCTCCGTCAAAATCACGATAGTAAAGCAGTAAACACATTACCACAAGCCGATGTTTTAACTGGTAAAGTCGAGTATGCGGCATGTAACTGATGGATGGGGTGTTTTAATTGCACTTACCGCGGTATGGTGATACACTTGGTGTTGACACTCTGAGTTGTGATGGCTTTCTCCAGCTCGTCCAACTGTCCTGTCTTCTTCAGCTTCTTCACCAGACTCTTGACGGCCTTCTCGCACCATTTCTCCTCCTGTCCGTTCTGCTCTCCCTTCTTCCAGCCCAGGAGCCTCTTCACGATCGGCGGAGTGAATGGTAAAATGGACATGCTGGATTCGGTCGAACGTTTATCTACTGCGCAGTCTCTCACGCAACTCGGGGAGATATTTGCTGCACTTTTTTTTATCGGAAACGTAATCCGAGTGTGGAAAGTAAGAATGCGCGGTTTAGAGATCGATAATGAAATGAGGAAAGTAAGAGGGACTTGAGACGTGACCGGGACGCGGTCTCAAGTTCAGCGCTCAGCTACGCTCCCCGTCGGTCTCCCGAGATCGTAGAGCATAGCGCGCGCTACCACACAGCACATAACAAGTCTGTTAGTGTCACTCCGCGCAAATACATAGTACCATATATCCTGTCTGGGCAACGCGTTCCGCGAGGGATAAAATAGACATACTTAATTAAAGTTATAAGTACTTTATTTTCAGTTGGTAATATAGCGTACTTGTTTGCGCATTCACCCTTCAACTGGTAAAAGTGCGGGTTAGTCAAGTTTAAAGTCATCCGCTGCAGTGTGTGCTGCGGCTTCTGTGACGTATTGTTACAAGTCTGACTGCAAAAAAATACACGTAGAACATTCTAACAAAGCTGTCATGATCAGAAAGCAACCAGGATGAGTTACACAAGTATTTGTTAATGTAAAACTGTAAATGTTTAGTCAACTGTTAATGTTATCGTTCATATCGCATATATTATATTTATCTTTAATGGTGAAAATTTGATTTAACTTATATGATGAAAAAATAATCAGTATAGCAACATTTATAAATAATGTGTGTATATCATGTGAGTAGAGTTAAACTGGTCTTCCTGAACAGTTATATTGCACCTCTTCCTGTGCCATTGAAAACACCCATAAAACAAGCCCAATCAGCACTATTAGACAGTGACACACAGGAAACAAGTTAGTTATACAAAAGCTCACTTATCATTCATAGACTCTGTAAAAGTAATGGCAAGAGAGAAAAGAAGGACATTCTCGGTCACCCCCACCCCCCAAAATTGCATTATATAGAATCAAGTAGTTAAGGGGGATATCCCACTGAACTGAGTTTACAGGGTTTAATTAATCTGATACTGGGCATGGGCTGCTTTTTTTAGTGAGGGGGTTGGGATGAAAGACAACGACAAGCACACAAGAGCCCTGCCTCAGCATGACAACAACATGCAATTATACACATCGCTACCGTAGTTGAGATAAACACAAAAACACTTCATTTACTGAGATTCATTGAAATGGACAACAACAAATATGTATTTTTGAGAATAGGTGTGAAGAGATTACGCTGCACATCAAGTGATAGTTCACCCCAAAATAATAATACTGTCATCATTTACTAACCCTCTTGTCATTACAAACCTGTATGACTTTCTTTCTTCTGAAGAACACAAAAGAAGATATTTTGAAGAATGTTGTCCACTGGCCCCCATTCACTTGCATTGGTTTTGTGTCCATTCAGTAGAAGTGAATGGGGGCCAGTGCCGTTCTGTTACCTACTTCCTTCAAAATATCTTGTTCTGTGTTCTATGGACGAAAGAAAGTCATACAAGTTTGAAATAACAAGTGGGCGAGTAGGTAAAATAATGACAGAGTTCTTGGGTGAACTATCACTTTAACAGTGTTAGAGAATAATTAATGAATACATAAAAAATGGCTTGAAATAAAACAAATTCTGATCTTTAATTTAGTGTTGAGTTCAGTGTTTAGTATTGTTTTATCAAAAAATACTATACACCGTATATTGTGAGACTAGCCAACATCTTTAGGCACATGTACACATAAGCATATGCATTGGGATAAGGTCAGACGTGTCAAAAGAAGTGTGCTCAGCTAAAAGACAGATGTTACATACAAAATCAAAACACAAGTGCATAGCTGCTTAGACTAGATTGATCTTTATCAAACTGATGCTGGTTTGTGTCCTTCTAAACTACAGTATAGCCTAATACTGCCCATGGTAAAAACCATCAGAAAACCTGTTGTATGTAAGCAAATTTCGCTCTTTTCAAATTTTGTAATTATCGCATTTCTGCAAAATTTATTTTTATGAATTTGTAACAATTTCCAATGCAGGTCATCAGAGTCACTGGAACCCAGTTAAACTGGTGTATTATCGCCTTTGGTACGCCCCCTAAAAAAGTTCACAAGCTTTGCTAAAAATACCCTGGACCTCCGCTCAGCATTGCTCAGCTTCTTTCTTTTATCAATTTAAAGAACCTTGGATGCATGTTTTTACAGCGTTTCCTATGTTTCCTGTCCTCCAACATTGTTATTGTCAATATATACTCAAACCTTATCTAAAATAGATTATCCCTCAGAGCATGTGCTGAAATGGTTGTTCATGGTTGTTCAGCCGATGTAGTTTATGAATCCTTTAGACATAAATACACTTAAATAAACAGTTGCATTGTAAAAAAAAAACATGTGGCCTGAAATGTCATGCATTTTCTAAAATGATCCAATATTTCCACAGAGGATCTGAACAATAACATCATCTTGCTGGTTCTCTCTCTCTCTCTCTCTCTCTCTCTCTCTCTCTCTGTGTATGTGTGTGTGTGTGTGTGGTAGCGTGTGGCAGGATGGAGCTTATGAGTATTATCATGTGCAGCTTGACTGCGGTGACCGGCACAAGCTCAGCACCTGTTTATTCCCTCAGGCATTTGAATATCAGGACAGCTGGTTCAGGGGTGTGTGGATGTATGTTTATGTAGGAAGGGATGAAGTCCAGAGCCTTGGGGGCTTGTAGTTGAGAGTGTGTGGGGGCAGGGGGCAGATGGGCTCTAGAAGAGAGAAGTGGGGGGACTTGGGGTGTATGTGTCTCTGTGTGTGTGCGTGCATGAGTTTGTCTGAAGAATTGCCTCACACAAAAGGCATGGCTGTGTGAATGAGTAATGACACTATACAATCTGATGGTTGATGAAGGTATTGTGGATGCTTGGACTCAAGAGACCCTGGGGAGCTACAAGGTGGCAAAGAGGGTCAGAGGGGGCTGAACTACGTCCCAGTGGAGGACATGTGTTAGGAGTGATAAGATGAAGCTCAAGTACAATCAGCAGTGTTTAATACAATACCGCTACCGATGTGCTATATAGAACAGCTGGGGGATGACTCCAGTTCAGTATCTTTGATAGAATTGAAAACATAATTAGAGCAGTACGGCATATCAGTGACTGTACCATTTATGTATAAAAAGAGCATTAAAGAAATCTTTTACACCGTTTAACATGTTGCTTTAAAGATTTAAACTGCTGAAGGCCACAGTTGGAAAGCATTGGCAGTAAATCATTGTGAAAAATAGTTCTAACATGATGATGAGTTTGTGCCAGTATGTTGTGAGTGACAGGTACAGAGAGATAAACAAATACTCCTGCCAAGAGCTAGATGTTTGTGCTGGTATGTTTATAAGTGTTTATGTGGGTGTACAGGTCTGGCTATTTTTGTGCAGGCCTGATCTTAAATAAGTATCCTTACAAATATAAGTCTTTACAAAAAATAATAATTATTTTCACCATATCAGGGGGTTATACTTTTAGTTAGATTTAGGTGTAGGGGAGAACGTATTATTATGTTATGAAAACAATGAAAATCTATGAGATCTAACCAAGCTGCTGTGCGTGCATCTCTGTGTGAGCATGTTTACGAGCCTACCTGAGAAGTTTGCCACTCCATAGGGTGTGATTATGGCAAATTTTATTGCATACTTAAGTAGGGTGCTGTGCGGAGAGTCGTCATACCAGGTGAAAATTCCTGGCAGCATGGCACAATATTATCCATGTTTTTACTTTTCTAAATTCATCAAACTGTCTACAGACTCAGACAGATCCAGAATAGAACCTGTCTTGTCGAGCATGCATGTACACACACACGTCCATAAAACCTTCTTACCAGTTAAAGATTAACTGCTCAATCACTGTCATAAACAATGGAATGGGTAGGGGGGAAATGGTTGGCTCACAAGTTCAGTCACGTATTGAGATCAAGCCCATCCTTTGAGGACGACAGCCACATTTGTTTACCAGTAATTCTGATAAGTCTTTGTAAGATAAACACAGGCCTTACTACAACCAAAAAATAAAATACTGTCATCATTTACTCACCCCCTTGTCATTTAAAACCTGTAGCCTATGGCTTTCTATGACAAAATAAGATATTTTGAAGAAAATTTGTAAACGAACAGTGCTGGCAACCATTCAATTCTATTGTGCCGATACAAAACCAATGCAAGTGAATGGGTGCCGGTTGCCAACATTCTTCAAAATATCTTCTCTTGTGTTCTGAGGAAGAAAGAAAGTAATACAGGGTGGGAATGACAAGAGGGTGAAAACTATGACAGAATTTTGCTGTACGTTTCTTTCACCATTTATGCACCCTCAAGTCTATTAAAGCGATAACGAGCAACTCTTCGACCTTAAATTAATGTCTCTAAAATTATTTTAGAGGTAGGACAGCTTTTAACTGGACAAATTTTACTGCCATTGCTTCCTAAGCAGCCTTCTATCGGCTGAAATTGCACTTGTAACTTTGGTGTTAGGGCCGGTACAAGCCCCGCCTATCCCCTGCTTTACAGCATACGTCACGTTTTACTCGTAGCCTGGGAGAAATTAGCCAACAGCTAACAATAAGACGAAATGATCTAGTTCAACGCAAGTCTCCAAACCATCACCATGGCAGCAAATAAAACAAGGAGGAAAAGAGAGAGAGAGAGTGATCGGACACAAATCAATATCTGACAGACTTACACTCAGCCATGTGAGCTGCAAGAGGCAACGGGTTGCAAAACGGATGGAGACCTAACGTTAGCCTTCCTGCTACTGGATTTGAAAGTCTTATATGTAATTTGTTTCTTACTGTCCTTTACTTTTGAGTTGATTAGTAATTTGGCTGTGCTCAGGTTGTTTATTGACGCACCAACGTTACTGGTTCACAATTTATAACTGTATGGTAGACTAGAGATAATGTAATGCTGCCGAGTTCTTTAATAGCTTACATAGCATGATCGTGCCTCATCACGAATGTAGTGTTATACTTGTTAATGATGACTACCAAACCACAATAATTTTTTATGGTCAAAAGATGTGACCAGAAGGTTGCCGGCGGGTAACGATTGAGGTGCCCTTGAGCAATGCACCTTACCCCTACTTGCTCCCCGGGCGCTGCAGTGATAGCTGCCCACTGCTCCGAGTGTACGTGTGTTCACCACTTGCAGTGCATGTGTTCACTACTCACTGGATGGGTTAAAAGCAGAGGTCACATTTCGGGTATGGGTCACCATACCTGACAAATAGGTCACTTTCACTTATATAGTTACTATGCTAGGCACTATTCCCATAGCGAGTGTAAGTTATGGATTGCACCCATTACACAAAGCACAATGCCTGGTTGCGAGTGTTTCCGAAAATATAACAACAGAAAATGATTTGCGTTGGTTACTAAACACATTCACGTCCATGCGTTGTGTTTTGGGTGACTGCAAATGTGTTATGTAGTTAACTTTAGCAAGTTAGCTGCTATGTAGCTAGCACGCTATGCGCTATCGGCTAACAACCAACTGCTACCTCAGAATCTAGTTTGAACTATAAGTACAGCCCAGTAGTATAACCTTATAGTAGTATGATAATAGCAAATTCACGTGTATTACGCTGCCCACATGAGACCTTATACAGTGGCAATATTTACGACATTTATAACAGACAATTGCGCTTATCAACCACATGGGAGAACCATACACCAAAACGGCTCGTTGGCGCTTTAAAGCCTATACTTTTTATTCTGAGGAAAAATATAAATGTCTCAATGGTTCTTTGTTTTGTGTCAAAACAATATAAGTCAATATGGCTACTGTTGTTTGGTTACCAATGTTCTTCAAAATGTCTTCTTTTGTGTTTGGCAGAAGCAAGAGAGTAGATGTAGTAGTGAGAAGTAGTGAGTGATGAAAAATGTAAACATTTTTGGGTGACTATCTAACCCACCCGATCCAAGTTTGTCTTCTAAAGATAAAGGAAATTGAAGTAATGTACTGCATTTCTCATGGATATAAAAATGTGTTGTGGTAACAAAAAGACAAATGTAAGATCCAAACATGTGATTGCCTGAGTTAATTTGCATGCTACTGTAACCCGTCATGTCACCTTGATTGTCTGTAGAAGGACATTGATAAACTTTGAGGGCTATGATAATCTGGTCACCACTCAACACCAGCCCACACTCCAAGGTTATGTAATGTGACACTATGGATTTGTGCTGTGTTGCAAAACCACCGGTGACTCACTTTTGAGTATAGCTATCTGTGTAAGTTACATTGACTAACAGAGTGCAGACCCAGCCAGGGCAGTATATATTTTATGACTGATATAGGCCCTTTAGGTAATTTACAACCATGTGTGGATTACTGTGATTCACATGCTGATGTTTGACTTCTCTAGTGTGCTGAAAGTGATGTGTGATGGTCTTAGTACGCAGTATTAGTGTTGGAAACATTGACTGCAGAATGACAGGGATTAACAAACGCTGACTAAAACTTGTAAATGCGAATAGCCTTTAACACTTGCAATATTGTTGGCCCATCATTTAGATTTTGGGTTGTTTACTACATACGCCGCTCCGTGTAATATTAAAATCCCGCGAGAGCGATTCGAAAGCATAGGTGTCACATCGTTCTCGCGGTACTTTGATGTCATGCACTGATCGATCTGCGCAGCATTTAATAAAACCGAACACTTAAAGATTTGTTTAGCATGGAGGGGAAATTACATAGAAATAGATATTACATACTACAAGTATTTGTTTTAACAGCAAAACAACGTTATCAAGAATCAGCTGACGTATCAGTACAGATACTAAGGATTCTATGGCGGTTTTGAATACACCAGCTTGTCAGCGACATCTGGTGGCAAAGGTTTGACATTGACGTTAGCAACAAGAAAGTGTACGTCAAATGTTTATACTTTTATTAATTCATCTGTCTATTCACGTTTATTTCAAAGCCGTATCTGTTCATTTCAAATGACAGGGACTTTTGAAGGACAATTTAAAGCAATATTTACCAACCCCATAAAGTACCCATCTCAGCAGGCTGGTCTATCAGAGTGAGTTTACATTTACATTTAGCATACGCTTTTATCCAAAACGACTTACAGATGGGGTAAACAATGGAAGCAATTGGGACAACATAAGGACAACAAAAATCATAAGTGCAATCAAAAGAACTGGTCTCATATAGCATACCACAGTATACATTGCTAAGTTGGAAGTTTTTTTTATCTGAGGAGATGCATGGCTTGGCTCAGCTCTGGTACTCTTGGGTGGGGTCTGAAGGGGCTTTACAAACGCCCTTTAATCCACAGTTAAACACTGTTGTGTTTACTGAAAACTCCAAATATTCTTGAAATGAAAAAAACAGACTTTAAAATATAACTTTAGGCAAACATGGAAGCTGAAAAGTGTAGTCTTTACTTGAATATACACATTAGATATAGCCTGATGACATGATACTCTTATACGCTATAAAGCATCATACTTTATTTCCAAACTAATGCAATATTTTAGAAAATTCTGTCATTGTCTACTTGCTCTAAGATTGTTCCAAACCTGTATACAATTCTTTGTTGTTCTGAACGCAAAGGAAGATGTTGGACCAAACAGATCTCATCCCCCTTTCATGGGACTCAATGGGGGATGAGATCTGTTTGGTTACTGTTATTGTTACAAATATCTTCCTTTGTGTTTATTAGAACAAATAAATGTATACAGAGTAAATGATGACCGAGTTTTCATTTTTGGGTGAACTATCCCTTTAACATATTCACCCTGCCAAACACACAAAACATAGACAACTTTCTTTGTAATACAAGGCAATTAAAGTTAAAGAGTATTTTGTTACATTATAATGAACATAAACTTATCTCCCACATATCTCAGATTGAAGATATTCATCATGGTTAGACAGCGTTTATAAAAGCGTGGAAACATTTCCAGTGTCTGCTAGTATAATTTAGAAGATTAAACAATACAGTACAGTTATAAATCACTAATGTATCACACAGCTCTTTCGGCTGAGCTCCAATTCCTCATGAATGGAAGCAGAAACGGCAAAGGAAAACATCTGAGGTTGCATGGCTCCAGTGAGCGTTCACATCTAATGTGTCTTCCAGGAAAATATTGACTAGCTGCGTGGCCGGTCGCCAAAACACGATGCCAGAGGATTGTCCTGCTCCTTCCGTGAGGTTCACTGACATGCTGTTTGTACACCGAACGCTAGGTGGCAGCAGGTGAATTGAGGACGACCATACATGCAGGCTGATCAACCAACAATAAAAGGCAATATTTACCCGTTTTACGAATACCAGAAAACAATAATTGGTGTCGGAAATTCCAGATTTTATTAATTGTAATGGCTATTATAATCGTGACATGAGGTGTTAGGATATTAATCGTATGGAGACACTTATTTCTGTAGTTATGATACTTTATCCTTGAGGGACCCTATGACAGGCCTGACACATTGCTTCGATAACACGACAGGATGAGAAAGAGGAACAGGGAGCCATTTTAAGAAGGAATGCCTTCCACTCTGGTTTCACTGTGAGAGACGAGGATGATGTAGCAGGTGATGATGAGAGATACATAGATGTGATGGCAGAAGAATGGTGTTTAAAAGTAGCCTTCAAAAATAGTATACAACAGACTAATGTGGTTCACACATAATTAATTGTCTTCTGGAGTATAAACCTCATCAATAAGTTATAAAATAAAAGTCATCAAATTGGTTTATCAAAGACAGAATGTTATGGGTTTGTATATGGATATTCTTATTTCATCTCAAAGGCAACTAAAAAACTAAAAAAATTATATCTCAAACGGATGTCTATTGCATACCTTTAATCTTTTACCCATCCATCAATATCAGGCTCATATATTTCCATTAAACCAAAAGTGAATTACTTTATGTATTGATCTTTTTCTCTGTGGGGACAACAGTATAGATTATTATAATAAAAGTCATACAGTGTGTATCAATATTCAGTATTAAACTAAAAAGACTCAATTAAAATAAGATAACAAGCGGGTGCATATGTTTGTGTGAGAATGTTTGGTAGCAGCCAACATGTTTAGCTGAGGTTAGTGAAACTGTCTTGCTGTATGTAGATGCCTGGTCTAGTGTGGAGCCAGTCCGTCTGCCGGCCGACTGCCCTCCTGGAGGCTTGAGAACATCCGATCCTCCTGTGGAGAGAGAGAGAGTGAGACCAAAGGTGAGAAAGAGAGAGCTGGCAGGGGATGGATTGCATCCCAACACTTTATTTGCCATAGGAATCTCATTTGTCCTGACATTCAAATACAAATTCTAAAATGTAGAATTATGTTTGTGCTGAAAATAGTTAAAACATGCATTATACAGGACTCAATGCGACTTTCAGCAGAAAAAGCATGGTAGTAATAGAAAAAAATAGAGAGACAGGAGTCCATGATGTAACTAAGCTACCAAGGATTTTGAAAGTACATACTTTTCCAGAAACACACACACAGACACAAAACTTTGTAACCATCAGAATATATTGAAGAATGGCTTGCGTTGTCCGAGATGATAAAGGCTGGAGATGAACGGCAGAACTCTGTCTGGCTCAGTGGGGACCATATTGATTTTTCTGCTACAGAGCTATTGACAGGATATGCAGAACTGTCTTCAGTGGCTTATTTGCACAAAATACATCGCTCATACTTGTAAAAAAGGAAAACCCTGCCGGACTTA
Source organism: Triplophysa bombifrons (assembly GCA_029783895.1). Taxonomy (NCBI): domain Eukaryota; kingdom Metazoa; phylum Chordata; class Actinopteri; order Cypriniformes; family Nemacheilidae; genus Triplophysa; species Triplophysa bombifrons. The sequence continues at coordinate 23,261,607 of CM056448.1, forward strand.
ACATGTTAGACTTGAAAATGATACGATAAAGGACAAGCAAATATTACAGTAAAAACCAGCTTGAAGGCAGTCACTTATTGGGTTTGGAGTAATTTAAACTGGCTAGAAGGGAGAAAGAAAGAGAGCAGATGAGAAGGAAGAGAAAAAGAGGGAGATATTTTTTAAAGAAGTGAAGGGGCAGGGAAATGGTTTTGGCTGCGTGTCAGGATTTGGGTCTAGCAGTCTGAAGGATGTTTAAGGAGAGGGCTGTCCTGAGCCAGGCTTTCAGTCTCACTATAATTACTACAGGGGCTGACAGACATAGTGCTTAGAGAAACAAAACAGAGACAGGATTAGGAATAAACACCAATATGTCTACACGCCAAGGACATTACACACATAAACTTATACATCACAGCATTACATATTTAGGTACATGAACTTTAAAAATCTAACAGTTAGATTGACCGCTGAGAGATTTAAATTGAAGGAAAAAGAGTGAAAGAAAATGAAGCCTAAATATTATACTTAGATAATTACCTGATGACAGAACGATTTCTGTTGCTGTCAACTTTTATTTTTCCAAAATATGCGTAAACTGTATGGGAATGAAAAAGAAAAGGCACTTTTGCAACTTGCAAAATGTCCCCCCACGTAATAAAATAAATTTAACAGTTTTTTTTCCAGAGTAATCCATTATTTTGTGTTTACTGAATAGGATTTATGAAACGTTGCTATCAAAGATTATTTTGAAGACAGGATTTAGATACTTTAAGGGATAGTTAACCCAAAAATGAAAATTCTGTTAACATTTACTTAATATCAGATTGTTCCAAACCTGTATACATTTCTTTGTTCTGTTAAACACAAAGGAAGATATTTGGAAGAATGTCAGTAACCAAACAGTTCTCATCCCCCATTTACTCCCATGATGTTTATTTTCCCTACAATGAATTTATACAGGTTTGTGACAACTTGAGGTTGAGGAAATAATGACAGATTTTTCATTTTTAGATGAACTATCCTCAAGTGTTTTGCCAAAAACTTCCCAGATTGTCAAAATGTGTAATCTGATCAAACCATTTCAGAAATAGGCACATACAATTGTTTAGTTTGCAAGACTGTAGGAATGACTTATTTTTTTAAGAAATGTACAACTAAGAAGTAAATTAGCTATAATAAGTACTTGTTTAATATTTATTTTTCAATGGAAGAGAAGTTCAATGTTTATTATGTAAAATATGAATCCTTGGACGTTTAAAATTGTGAAATCTGGTAACTATTTGTCTTTATTTCTACCAGTACCTCATTGCACATAGATATTTTGATTCTCAATTGTGTAACCCATGTCACTGTTAGAAAGGGTGAGCTGGTGGTTGAAAATGAATTAGAGTCATACTGGCTAAACCAAAATCACCACACTCAGAAATCCAGTTCACTCTGAGGTCAGCCCACCATGGAGTTAAAAACACCACAGCAGAAACACAGCTGAGAAGCATTGTGTCAGAGATCCCACTTCTGCAATAAATCAAATGAGATCAATTAGAGGCAATAAACAAACATTCATGCATGAGTCATATATAAGAATAGACCTTAAAAGCATATTATTTGATGTTGTTGGCACTGTTTTGTGCTTAATCTCATTCACTGCCGGACCTAATAAACTTTGTTTTTAAAATGTGAACATTAAGTCTGTTCAAAGCCTGCTTGAACAGCAGCACGACTCTTGTGGAGACAAACATTTGCTAAATGCAAATGCTCCCATTCACAGCGGCCTTTTTCCGAATTTCTTTTTCCGTTTCCCTGCACAGATACAAATGTTCAAAGGTCTCCTCTGTCTCCACAGTCATAATATGGCATTCACAGGGCTGAAGAATGTGTCTGGAGCGAGTCGGCTGGGGCAGCGTGGCGCAGGGATAATGTCTATGTTGCTTTCTGGGAGTCCTGTTTTAAAAGGGATGAGGTGGGGCCAGGCAGACTGCTGAGTAAGCTATAGCCACTACGCGGTCGCCCTCTAGAACAAACAACAGCACTAGAAGAAAGCTTCCCCAGACCCCTATGAGCAGTCGTGCATTGCAATATTGGAAAAATAGAGATCTGACATTTACTGTAATGTGTGTTGTTACAAAAAATGAGGATGTTTTACTCTGTCTAGACTATCAAGACTTTTGACATGGTATTGGGAAGAATTCATGTCTTGTTCCACTGGAAAATAAAATACTTTAGTTAAAAGGAACTTGCAAATTATCTTTATCCAAATAACCTTAAGCTTGACATCTAAATTATTCCACGGTGGCTTATAACAGTTTGGAACGCAATGATAGACATTGTTAGTAAAACTTTAACATCAAATTCAAGATACTCACTGATACATACAGTATATTTATAAAAGGACTGAAATGGAATGTTACATTATGTGCACCCAAAAGTTAAACTCTATCGTTTACTCGCCCTCAAGTTGCTCCAAATCTGTATAAATGTTTTTATTCTGATGAACACAGAGAAATAAATTTAAAAGAATGCTTTTAACAAAACGGTTCTCGGTCACCATTGACTATAGTAGGAAAAATTACAATGAAAGTCAGAAGTCCCCCTGAACTGTTTTTTTGTGTTCAACAGCACAAAGCAATTTTCCTACTATGGTAGATTTGGAACAACAACTTGAGGCTGAGTAAATGATGACACAATTTTCATTTTTTATTCTTTTTTAATGACCCAACATTTAACACACAGATATCCAAAGTGCATTTCCATAGTTTTTATTTCCTCTGCTCATCCATAAAGACACTGCACCATACATAAATAATTATGCTGTAAAAATTACTCAGTATTTACAAGTATTCCATATAATACGTTTATATAAAACTTTATATTAAATTTAGATAGATTACATTTGGGATTGTGAGTGCTTTTAGTGAGCATGTGCTGGATGCGATACGGTTAAAGTATGTATACGTTTGTGTACTGTATGCTATCTGTGGTTGTTGAGCAAAATCTCCAGCCAGCAAGGACACGATGTAATAAACTGTCTTGAGTAGCACGGCCCCCAGCCCTTGGCGAAACTGATCCTCACGCTGTTCGGGTCATACGGCCCTTCCGGGTGCGCCGGATCGCCGGGGGGTTGAATTTGGCACGACTTCTCGTAGTCAAAAACTTTAATGGAGTAGCCTGGCATGACTCTCCTGACAGTCAAACTCAGATAGGGGTGATGCTCCAGAGTCGGTGAATTCACAAATATAGGGTGCTCGCTGCGATTGTAGGCCCAAACTCCGTCATGCTCTTTGCTGAGGAGGATGCCGTGTCCGATCTTTCCGCGGGTGCGCTGGACGGAGGTGGAACGGGGAGAAAGGGGGAGCAGGCCCAAGCACAGGCCTGTACCCTGAGGTAGGTCGTAGAAGATGCTGAGAGAAGGGTCATGCACTGGGTACAGACGGCCCACGCGTGTGCGAAGCTCCCAGTATGCCACGTTACACCAGTGGTTCTGTGCCAGGGAGGAGGGAGACATGCTGCCATCTGCGGAAAAAAGAAAAAGATATGTGAATTTGAAGTTAAGCACACAAGACATTAAATAAACCAACATAAAAAAATATAATAACATATAACAAGAAAAATACACATTTTTATAGCATATTTACATCAAACCTTATATTATCACATTTATTGTCCTATCATGAAAATATTTGTTTAGTTCCACTAATATAATAGCTCTGTTATCCCTTTAAACAGAGCACTCTCCAAATCTCACATTCTATCAGAAGAGGATTTGAAACTGAAGAAGCAACAACCCCCACTAACAGGCCCAAATCTGTCATCTCTGACTCGAAAACCCCCCGCTCCTGCCCCAGCATTCCTCTCTTCCCGCGCGGGGCCGACTGGGGCCCCCTTCTCCCCCTCCGAGGGCCGGCATTCAGCTCTCTGACCACTCAGTGAAGGCTTGCGACCCCCTGACCCCCCAGCCGCCAGCCTATCCAGTCTGATTAACTCAAACACAGACTGATGGCATTATTTTGCTTCACAGACTCTATTGAGAGAAAAGATCTAAAGCCCTGGGCCTGTGCCCCATTTCTGCTCAGTCTCAACCCTCTATGGCCTAAACAGACAGCAGAGGACCCACTGTTAATGAAGCACGTTTTGCTTAAGGAGGGCAGCGGAAATACATGATCATTATCTAGACTCCTAATATGTAAAAGCAATGAACAGACAGACAATATATTTTACTCACTTTCTTGATTTAAAATGTGCCCCATTAATATCAAATGTAGTATTGTACATATTTAACTGCCTTTTCTATTTTAAACTATTTCTACTTAAACACAGCATCTGGTGCAAGTTTAATTCTAGTTCTTTGCAATAATTGTGTTATCTTATGAAATGATAATGAGGGAAATTTTAAAGTCCCATTAACCAAGTAACCCGTGTGCAGTTGTCAGTGTCTGCAAAACCATTCTTTGTGCTTGTATGCCTTACCTAAACCAACACAACAAAATGAAAGGGGGAGGAAAGGAGAAAGTCTTGTCTGTCCCGCTGTGCCAAATATTAGATCTCCCTCCACATATTAGACCCTTCCACTGAGCCAGTGAGTGCTGAAGGAGCTTAAAGGGCTGATAATAGAAATGCCACAATGAGAACTGCCAGAGAACACCTCCAATACTTTCCCATTCTAGAAAAACAGCGGTGGTCTAGATTCTTAGGCTTCAATACTAAGACTAAAATATTTTAATCTGAAAAACTTTAAGGAGGGATATTAATGGGGCACATACATGCATAAATCTTTATGTATGGTTAATTTAGTTGCTCTTTTCTCTGGATGATGAATTTGCGGTATGAGAACTGACTCCATATTGATCCCTATCTAAGATGAAGCTAACAGCCTGTGTCAGAATGAGAAAGCACAATGATTTCTCCCTGTCACAACACTGAGATAAATATTCATGCGTACAATTTCCTACACCGGCAGATGGAACACACACACAATCGAAGATAAACTACATTAAAATCTACCCAAAAAGCCTTAATATGTGTCCCTCAAAAACAGGAGCGAAGTGTTTTTCCAACAATCGATAGAGTCGTTCTTTGTCAACATCTGTAAAGAATCTCTGCAGAGACAGGCAGGATTTCATTAGTTAAATTGCGTGTTGGCCTGCGCTCTGTCAGGAAGAGGGGAAGCCACAGTGAGGCCTGTAATTTAAACCTTATTTTAAAATGCGACTGGCTGGCTGTGCCAGGGCCTGCATTGCAAAACTCAGCAGGAAGCAACAACATGAAAATAATGGAGGAAAGAACCTATGTGACACACCAGAAGAGGATCTTGTTCCCTGTCTTCAGACCTCTAAATGGCGGGTAATAACCACAGCGCTGCCAGACATGGCGCGGTAGAGCGCGGGAGGCCCCGATACCCCTGTCAGCATTCTGACAAAACTGCCCATTGTTGCTCATAATCTAATTTACAGAGTTTTGCCCCAGCGCTGAAAGCTTGGTGGTGGACGTCTTAGAGTCTATTTGCATACAGTATTTTGAGATATTTAGTCAACAACATTAGAAAGACTCAACATAATTGTTATTGAAGGTTTATAGGAAAGTGTATCTACATCACAGAATATAGAACTAGCAAATGCCATAAAGTATTTGTCAGTCTACAGACGCCCCCCAAAACATGGCTATATAATGAAATAGCATGAAAAAGTGAGATAATAATTTTACGACAAAATAAACTTCTGCTATGTTTACAGAGGAAAGTAAGCTATAGAGAATGCTAACCAAAAGGTACACAAATACATGGATACGCCTTTGATAACCCAGACATCCTTATTAACACCTTTAGGAACAGCCAGCAAACTAAAGCATCACATTTAAATGCCAATGATTACTGTAAGATACTAGTTATACTGAAATTCTACCAACAACCCTGTCTCAGCAGTCACTAACTGTAAATTTTCCATCTTGTTCACCTACCCGAATAATCCGGTAACATGGCACTGGGCGAATTTGTGGCCTCCGTTTCTGTGTAAGGCAGCACTGGGAGGGAATAATCTGCCAGAAAAAGATAACATCTTTACTTTCTCGATCTAAAACATAACAGCCTCACAGATGACAAAAACGATTCTGATCAAAAAGGATGTCTGCATCTACTTAATATAGGCTTTGAACATCATACTTAAATTGAAATAAGATGATTTTACAAATAAACTGATGTCTTACTCAGTTGTACAATAGGGCACTACTTACTCAGTGGCTTGTGTTCTGGTAAATTAGAGAGATGGGAGTAGGGAGGAGGCGGCGTGTCTAAAAACAGAGAGACTAGTTTAGAGTGATATAAAAACTAAACACATTTCTGAATCTTAATGTCCCTATGACCATTTAAACAGACTGGAGATGTATAACTGAGCATTCATCCCAATGTTTCAAATTACAGGTGAAGAACGGCATCCATCAAAAAGCAATGGGCATCTCCTCATTTGCCAAGCATGCATGGAATTCAAATCAAAATTGGCCTGTTCTGAATAACATGACTAGTTTTGCTAAAACTGTGAATGACAACTTAATGAAAAACACAGACTTTGTTTTAAATGTAGCAGTTTAAAAACTCAAATAAAGAACACTAGTGTTGGAGGTAACAGTCTGTGGGGAACTAAAGTCTCTTGTGGAAATACTTCAGCGCAATCCATAAAGCCAACATTTCCATAAGCTTAGCGGTTGTGCATTCACTGGCGGCACTAGGTGTCCATTTAATGTTTGAAATTATTTTTTTCATTCTTTTAGAGCATAATTAACATTTCAGTCTAATGATGCATGGTAAAAATGGTCATTTTTAATGTTATCGTCCGATAATAAAATTAAGGCCGATATATTATGAATCATTTCCTCTGGATAAACCACTTCAGCTGCATGCTGCTCACAGTTAAAATCCAGAACAGTACTGTCTTTCTGTCATGATCATTCACTAACTGCTATTAGCAAAGCATTGTTGACAAAAGCATATTGCTTGAAGCTGACTGCTTTCTGAATGATTTCTGTCTTGAGACCTGTTAGACTTGTGGCTATTGAGAACATCTTTCTGGGTTGCTCTGGAAGAACATCTTTAATTTAAAATAATAATTTATATAAAATAATTTAAATAAAAGTTGAAGAATCTTGGATTAAAGTAAAGTAGGCTTTGTGCATGATTTTCAGGAGAAAAATTACTTTCAGTCTCAGAAAACGTTATATTAATATTTAGGTACTGTATATCGGCCAATATATCAGTTATCGATTTCCACTGTTCAATTTTTAATAGTTATCTGCCCAAAGTGCATCCCTAGTTCAATCAATTCTGTTTCTGAGCTAAACCCGTTCATATGAACGAAATGTTAGCGTAGTGTTTTTGTGAAAAGGGAGGGAGCAAAGAAATTGAGAATCCCAGTGGGATACTCATTGGGAATTCCACTTCCTGAACAGGAGTATCACTGTCCAACTCCCCTCCCTATCATTAAGTGAATTCACCCCACGTTTCAAGTAAATCACATTTATAGCTGTAATAAGGTTTTAATTGAGTTTTTCTGTTTATTTAATGCAGAACAGACTGATCAAAATGTTTGTCCACATGTACGGCCAAGAAGAAAAACACATTTTATATCCATAACTATAATCCTTAATACATGTCATGTTTACAGAAAATACATGATATCAGTCTCCTATCATAATAGAAATCTGACGTTATTATATGCATCACATCCATCTCTTGTGTTGTGATGGATCAGCAGGGCCATTTAAAGTCATTATGGCCTCCACTAAAACATCACTTGATTTTGCTTACCATCTCGAAGTGGTCCACAGAGGAGACTGTAGTGATAGGGGTTGCAGCAGGAGACAGTCTGGCTGTCCTCTGCTCTAAAGCTCTGGCAGTAACACAGGGGTTTGAGGATAGAGGAGAGCCGCAGGTCAGGCCAGCGAAACAACCTACATAGCAGGTACTTAGGAGACACAAGCTGACCGTCAATCCGCACTTCAGTTTGTGATACCAGAACACATCCACTCGGCATCCCGCCATGAGACTCCACTGCCTCCAGTAAAACATCCAGAGAACTTTCCTTAAACTTTTTCAGAAAGGCATACGTGCACTTCTTGAGTTCTGGTTCCGTCACGACGCCTTTTTTCCGTTCCCGGGCACTCGAAACGCATGTGTTTTGGTTTCTATGTTCCACATGACAAGTCAATCTGTTTTTGCCCTGACTGCCTCTCGGAAGGTCTTTAAACAAACAACATGTCACCGTTCTGCCCTCGCTCGGGGGGCTTTCGTGCCGGCTGTACGCACACAAGCCTTCTCCATCATGTTCAGTAAAGACCCCCGGTTCCCCGCTTTCCCCTACGTGTACGCCACATGAGGCCCCGGTGTATTCCGTTCTGGGGATTTTCTCCGGGTTGCTGTCACTCCAGTCATCCACACCTCCATCTTTACCCGCGGTGATCACACGGCTTCTCCAGAGTCGCCGAACCAGACCCGTGCGTCTCGTCCTGAACATACGACAGTCTAGGCAGTTTACATCCGTTTTTCCTATGTTTGGTCGGAACCGCGGAGACTCCAGACACTCCTGCGCTCTCCGTCCGACATCAATGATCTGCGCTTACATGCACACCCGAGCAGAGCCTGAGCAAAGCCCAACATTAGACTCCGATGCTACAAAATATCAACACCGTAGCAAAGGCATAGTAGTAATAACGCACAACGCAATAAACAGCGCATCAAGTCTGCGAACATTCTTCTCTATCAACATGAAGTGAACTTCATTATAAATGCACGAAATGAAAACAAACGTCTACTTTTTGCACGTAATCTCCCATAACGGACCTTCGTTATGACCAGCTCGTCAATTTCTGCAGCGGTTTACTGACGCCAAGCACATGAATGGATCTCAGTATAATCCTCATTCACATTCCACGCGCTTCTCGCGAAAGAAAACGATTCGGTCGCGACGGAAAAGCGATCATAGACTGACATGGGATGGCTTGAGGTTTCCGCTCGTTTCGTTCCGTGTTTCGGTGGAGATGAATGGGATTCTTGGAGGGTTTCTTTTGCCGTTTCACTCTTTCTTCTTCAGATACACACACACGGGGCCCCTGAGGAGTGCAGTGGAGCCATTGGTTGATTCCCATCATGTGCTCGTCTAGACACTTTGGCGGCTGCGAGCCGCGCTGATTGTTGCGCAAACACGGTATCAAGTTTCTCTTAAAGGAGCAACATGTACCTCTGTGAGTGTTGTGCCAACCGCACCAAATGTTACTGTTGCCACAAAAAAAATATTGCGTTAATACTTCAAAGTACAAGCTTCTAGCTACTTCTAAAGTGTCAAAGGAAGTTGTGGTTTTCTTCTAGGTCTTACAGTGTATATAGTAGTCGTATTCATATAAGATAAATAGGCCTAGTATTATGCATTATGTACAAATAAATGCATTATTTTTTTAAATGAATGCATTATTAAAATAATATTGCCATTACTCTACCTTCGTCCCCTTCCATTATTATGATAATGATTATTTACAAAATACAAAAGATAAAATTCACAAGGTGTCACAGCATGCAATTTTTGGTCAGTTTAAAGTCTATATAGGTTGCGTGAAGTAATGAGAAAATGTTATTGATATTGGCATAGAAATGTGTTGTTAAAAAGTTAATTGAAGTTTATTTATTTAGGTTTGTTTGTGTAGCTAAAATTAAAGATCTAAATTATGGACTGTTCATTTTTTTGTGGGGTTGGCACCCTTATTTCTCCTAAATTAATCCATATACAATCTCTTTATTTTTTGCTATATTCAACTTACATGACTTTAAAACCAATTCTTGAATTAAGTGATGAATAAGTCAAGGCATCATACAGTATATATTTTGGAATACTTTAACTAAGTTACTTTAACTAAAAATTAGTTAATGAATCTCAACTTATTTTTTAAGTTACAGCAACTTAAAGTTTTAAATAAGTTTAAATAAACAAGTTTAAATGACTTATAGACAATATAATTAAATACACATACAAATATATAGGTCAAACAAAAACGTGTGTAATGTTTAAATTATGGGGATTTGGTGGTCTAATTTTATTTGTCATACATATCAGACTTTTAGCATTATAAAGATTTTGTCCAGGGCTAATTGCATTGTGGTCATCCACTCTGTGCTGAGTGGAAAAATTCTTCAGCTTTCTCCCTTCACTTATCACACGGGTGATAACTGTGGTAGGCTGGCGTCAGGCTAATAATTGCAGCTACTCCCATGAAGTCTCCTAGATAATCTATCAGTAGATGTTTGGAGCAGAGATGGAGACACCAGCACCAAACCAACTCCCAAAATAACCCCAGTCTATCCAATCTGGACAACCATGGTACTGCTGATAGTGTCTAACAAGACCCAACAGGAATAGCATGTCATCAAGCTCCTTATTCTTAATGGATCTTGGGGGGTGAGAGGGGGCTGTGCTGGGAAACGGCAGCGCTATGGTCTTTCTTTGGTTTCATACTTTACAGAATACTGATTATTTTAGAAAAGATCTAATATTTATGGTGCTATAATATTTATGGATATGTTACTATAGCACTAATTTTTTTTTCTCGTGATCATATAGGGGAACCTCTTTTAGTTCAATATAGCACCATATTTTGGTGATTCAGTGGTTCTTTGGGATATACCACTGAACGTAGTTCCCATATGACTTTTCAGTTTAACATCCACTTTCCACTTTCAGTTTAATATCCCCTACTTCTTATCCACTTAATTCTATTTTAGAGTTTACCGCTATGGCAACAACCGTGATATTAATAATCATAATGGTTAATATCACAACACATATGATAGGATTGTAATTAATTTAGTGCCAGTATTGTACTAACATCTTTGCTTTTAGACCCATAAAGAATACAAACTCTTTCATTACTCAATGTAAGGGATCATGTACAGGCAGCCGGTTCGTGGAGGGTCTTGTATCACACGGAAGGGGCTTATTTTGCGATAATAGCTGGCTACTTGTACATAATGAATGAATGAGGCATTTATATAGCAATTTATTGTGTATTGCTGTACACCGAAAGCACTTTACAATCAGGTGAGGGGGTCTCTCCTCATCCACCACCAGTGTGCAGCATTTAATTTGTCAAAAAAACCTGTCAAAATGATTTGCTGCATCCTGGATACCGTGTGTTATTACCTTATAGGAATAACGAACCTGCAAATGTGAGATTGGCCAATCAAATCAAGCATTCCAAGGAGCTGTGTAATAAATTGAGTGTAATTCATTGACCAAAAAAAGAAGAAGAAAATGCAAAAGAAAAAAATGCAAGACATATTTGTTAAGTAGATATTTAAATATGGCATCATCGTGAATGCTTCCTGGGCACAAAAAAAAACGTTTACTCTAAATCTGATGTTTTGACATCCAAGATGCCAAGAAATAGGTTGTGTTGATGTGTTTACTGCAAATTAACATAGAGTCATACAAGATGTTTTAGCTTTACGTTTTTCTCAGGACTTTACTTTATTGAGCTGATTTGCGACAGCTGTTGTGGTCTATGGTAGCAGGAAGCCACAGACAGACATTAGGAGTGTAATCTGTCTCCTGTGGAAGGTTCTGACAGTTAAAACACAATTTCAGCAAGCAAAACCTCATTTATGGTGAAGACAAGAAGACAGCCAGAGCCCTAAATGAACGTCTACTGTGTAAATGTGATAGATATGTCTACGTGGCAGGGGCGTGTGCATAAGAAAAACGCTTTGTAATATTCTTAACAAAAACTTCTGCTCTGGATATTAAACTGAAAGTCTTCAGTCTACTAAAAATACATTGATAGGAAAAAGGGAGTAGTTACCTTTAAACTTAGCAGACAGTTTTATCCAATAGTGAACTCTAATTAAAATCTATATTTATAAACTATATTTATTATTTTGGGATACTCGCGCATGCCTAGACCGAACACGTGATATGCATGCGTATGACGTCATAGTTTTTGGAAAACGCGGCCTTCAGAGTTTGCAGAGAGATGATAACGCTGTTGTTTTCAGAAACTTGCACTTTGAGACCCGTTTTCAAAAGTTTGAGTTTTCAGTCTCCCAAAAGGCTGTTGTTGTGTAAATGAACAGCCAAAACTCATAACAAGTTTTCCGTACATTTCCGTTGCATCGTGAAGCATGAGTCTAGCCTTGAGTACCTTATTGCTTGTAATGTCACACAAGTTTCGTGATGACAAGAACCAAAACAGTGAACCACAATGCAACATGTGATTCTGGTGCAGTAATGTAGTAAAACAATACATGTGAGGAGAAATTCAAAGATGGCCACCTCTCTTAGCTTTCCCTGAAGTTACTGTATACAACAGCCCCTGCATGTTTGATTCCTTCCAGTCGTTCTGTGTGCTTTTTAAAAACGTCTGTTGTCAGCCAGTGAGAGTGAAAAGAGCGTATCGGAGAAACTGAGGAAGGAAGTAGGCTGAAACCAGAGGAAATGGAGAGAAACTCTGTGAGATCAGGCCACGTTGTTGCTGTAGCTGATTGTAGGCTAGTCTTGGAGGGCCTGGCGCCGTCATAAAGTTCTAGACAGAGAGATAGAGCTCATACTCTCACTTGTGCAAGTAAACAAAGAGTGTACTTCACTTAGCATGCACTTCACTTATGGCCTTGTGTTGCATTTATGTAGCACAGTCAATGCAAATGAGGTTATCTTGTGCCTCGTCATCTCAGCGTTGCGTACGGCCAACAATTAACACAGTGGCATGCAAAAATAAATGGCTGTAATAGCGTGTGTTCGGCTGTGGACCTCAAGAACATTTTCTTTTTCTTTAAAAAAAAAGAAAGACAAGCAGAGAAGTGCAAACAGAGACAGAGAGATATGAAGATTACAAGTGTTTGCGTTCATCAGTAAACCTGCATAACCAGAGACAGGCGTGTCCTGTCAACAGTAATAGACATTGCGTGCATCTGTGCCAACGGGTGTTTATGTCAGTCGGTACAAAGACTCTATCTAATCTTGAGAAGAGACATGAGAACAGACAGAGAAAGAGAGCGGAAGAAGGACGAGACTGGTGCCAGGGGCCCCGTGCTCCTCTCAGCTGAACTGGAGGAGAGAGGAAGCCAGAGAGATAGAGAAATAGAAAGGGCGAGCAAGGGGGAAAGGAGACTTAAGAGAGGTGGAGAGGCAGAGAAGAGAGAGTAAATCAATGGAGGAGATTTGAGACAGGAAGACTATGGCGTCAGTACAGGCTGGAGATAAGGGCTTCAGTTCCATACACAAACACACTTGTTCTCCCGGGCCGAGCGGCTACACATACTTTGTCAACTGACCAGACACCCGTAGGGCCTCTTTTCTGGTGCGTTTCAACAGCACTTATACACTGCAATGGTGATTTTATACTCCTTTACTTCTTGTGTTAAAATGTAAAGATTTTTTGTTGTTATTTAAAATCATGTTATCATCAAGTGCTTAGTGTTTCAAAACATTATTTTTGTGAGCTTGTGATCTATAATAGTGCAATTCTTTAATTTTTGTGAACTAACCCTTTAAACAAATGTCCCACTCTGGTCAAAGCAGCAACAATAGATTGGCTGAACTCACTTGTATTTCTTCCTCGAACCAGCGACGTGCACAAAGCTACAAGGTTAGGAAACACAGGCCCTGAGGGTCAGAGGGACTTTTCCTCAGAGATAAGCAGGAGATAAAATTTTAAAAGGAGATTTAAGACAAAAGTCACTTTTAGGAAACGGCCCCTGCTTTGAAAGTGATGTTGTTATGACATGGAATATATAGACCGTTTTAGCCGTAACAACATAAACAAACGTCATGTGGCCCAAACTTAACTTCCGATAGACAACTCTTCAATGAATCAATAACTCTGAATAGTTTTAATTGAATACAATCCAATTACGTTTTTCTTTTGAACCCTCAGTGGTAATATAGGATAACCTAATAATTTCTGTTTAATTCAACCAAAAACACTAACTAGCTGTATTTTGATACATTGAGGTACAAACTATTTCAGTATGACTCAAACCGCTGAAATGTCTTTGGACTGATAATGAACATTGATCTGTGAGTAAAATGATCCTGTGGGGATGTGGATGTCTTTTTGTGTACTGTATCATAACACAGAACATCCTGAATACAAAAGTGATTCACAGAACAAATAATCTCTTTTATTTCATAATTATACTTCCTTGTGCTGTCAGTGTATAGAAAAGTCTGGACGCAATGAATAATATTTGAAGTGACCAAAACAAGAGGCACAGAAAACTGGATGAAAATTGAACCTATTTACAATTGAAACAAAATCTCTTGTATTACACTAACAGAGGTTTCATTGAACTCATCTATTCTCTAGATCCAGTACTTTTGGCCAGCCAAATTCACCTCTCTGAACTTCTATTTTTTGCTTCTCTTATTGTTGATTGTTGTGCTATGGACGTTGGGTGAATACTTTGCATTCTTCTCTCCTGAGGAAGCTCTCCACTCATTTTACTTACGGTCATCACGAGACCTTCCACACACAGCCTGGTTTAGACACAGAGAGGTGTAAGGCACAATGGACTAGCAATTCTCTTTTACGTGAACTTTCCTGCTGGTGATTGGACATTTCTTTTATCTCCATTGTAGGAAGAATTGACAATGAATGTGGGAATCGGTGTGTTCGCTTGTGGGAATAGGTGGGATGTTTTTATGGCATTCATGCTATTTCTAAATCTCTCACACTGGTTACTGTACTATATATTGAATATCCAACATTTGGCAAGCCCAACAGGCTCTACCCTCCAACCAGCACATAAGACCTCAGAGAGAAAAGAAGACAGACAGAGAGAGGTAGAGAGAGAGAGAGAAAGAGAGAGAGAGAGAGAGAGAGAGGATGTGCTCATGGTGTGCTGAGTGCTTTTGAAGAACGTGGTTTATATCTCAAGTAATTGCATGTGATTATTTTTCTAACTTCAAAGCAAGCAGCTCTGCAGCTCAGGGTTGGGAGGCCAGACCACTACCAGATCATCTCCCGATTTCCTGTACCTGCCTATTCTGGGTGAAGAAAACAGGATTTTAGCATAAAACGTGAGAAATACAGGAGAAAGGATATTATTTCTAATGTAAATTAATGTAAATCTATCTTTTTATTTTTCGTTTTCTCTCATACCAAACTCTACCAAGAAAACGTTTATAATAAAATAATGATTTTAGTTAACCTAAATATTAACAGATAGAAACAGCTGCTTTAAATTACAACAGCACCAGTCGTACTGTGCTTGCAAGAAGAACATGCACAATCCTATTGTTTTTCCAAAAGGCACTGGGTGGAGAACCTCACAAATCAGCTAATGACAACAGAAAAGAAATGGTCTAGCATAACGTCTTTATTTAGACAAGCTACAGAAGCACTTAGAATTTAGAATAAACTAAGCTGGATGCATACAGACTCACATACACACACACACACACACACACACAGACACACACACCACAGGTCGAGACATATCAATGCCTCAATGACTCTGAATTAATACATTTATAAATGAGTTTGGTACTATTGGTGTGGTGTCTGTTCTCTGCTACTGTTTCCAAAACCATTGCTATAAATATAGCTCACAAAATGATTTATTAATTATCTAAGGGGTTTCACCCTGCTTACCATCACACAGCTAATTAATCCACTTTCTTTGATCTCTATTCTTTTTTTATAGGTTCACATTTTTTATTTTTTCTGATGGCATCAATGAGAGAGAGAGAGAGAGAGAGAGAGAGCAGTATGTGTCATCTTTGTAAGAGATGTACATTGGGCAGCCAAAGGCATATGACAAAATGTATCAGTAGGTTCAAGACCATTTGTAGACAGAAATCCAAATACAAGCTTAAAAAAATAGGGCTGACCCTTTCATTCTAACAATGTTGAACAAATGGTTGTAAAGATTAGATCTCTGAGACTAAATATAGGCAACCCTCACTATATGTTACATACAGTACATACACGTGTTAGTAAAATATTCTCCATCACTTAGAGTTTTCGAATTATGAAACTAAGATCATTTTTGTTTCCAAAAAATGGTGGCACTGGCAAGTCTCATGTGTCCGAGGTGGACTGTGCTCAGTTTTATTTACTGGACCCGTGTCTGAAACACCACACACGCACACACGTACACACACATAAGCTCTAGATTACAGCTTCATGGTCCCTCTCACAGTCCATAGCAGGGATTGGCAATGACATGTGAATGCAGACCAGCTCTAATTTAAGCGTCCACATTTATACGCCCATAATGGGGTCAGTATAAGCGCTTTTGGAGCAGGCAAGAGACTGTACAGTGCTCTGTTTTTCATTGCTTTTATATGGCGGAATGATGCATTGAAGAACTGCTGTTTTTTAAGTTGTATTGAATTTCAATGACATTAAAGCATAACTCATAATTCATCACCATATTCTGATACTGATGTTCCTGTTGATGTTCTATTGGAAATATAGAGTCATTGAAAACCTTAACAGCATTCATTCTAAGTTCAAGTGAGCAGATAAAACTAGGGGGTTTTGAGATATCCTGGTGCGGATCTGTGCAGCCTGGCAGAAGGGTAAGGCATGCCTGTGTTATTGAGTAAACCACTTTGGCCTGTGTTTGATAGGATCAGGGGCTCAGTGGGTGGCGCGGGGCTGAGAACCGAGCCATTTTAAAGTCCTCAGTGTTTCGGGCTTTTCTTCAGCCAGGCCTCAAAGCGGCCTACACACTGAAGAGAGAGAGGCTGAAATGTAAACATCCAAACATGCTCGAACCCTTTTGAAAGACTGTTTTCCAGCCTCTGCTCTTAATTGGAAACAGACATTGGCCTTCGATGCAGAGGTGGGGTTAAAGCTCACACTATATAGGCCGTCTTAAAAAGGGGTTGCAAATCCCCCACAGAATCTTTGATGTGATGTCTCACTAAGATTCATTTGGAAAGATCTTATCTGTGTGTCATCTGGGTCTCTGAATGTAACAATACAGTACATAATACTACAATTCAAGCAAATAAGAGGTTAGAAGATGGTAACTTTTTGTAGAATAGTATTATTGGTCTCAACGCTATGTGTTTTATCTTAATAAGCACCTCTCCACAGTTAACTCACAGTAAAGTAGATCCTTTTGGAATGAATTCTGACCACAAATACAAGTTCTTTCAAGGTGTTTCAAGTAGGGTGGGCAATGCTATGTAGTGGTAATTATTTTTTCAAAACTTTTTAATGTTAGCTCACGCAAGCACACAGACACACTTTGCATAGATTTAAGGATTTTTATACTGTACAAACTGTATATTCTTCCCCCTAACTCTTAACCTAACCATCACACAAACATTTTAGCATTTTCATATTTCTGAATTAACATAATTTAGTTTTATTTTTAAGCCTGGGACCAAAAACACATCTACAAGGTAAAAAAGGACTGGTATTACTATCTTGGTGGGAAACTTTTCCTTTACCGCCTGGAGCCGACGGTCGAGTGGTTTGCGATCCGACATATGGTGCCGGTGCGTCCCGGGCGACCCGAGTCTGAGTCCCGGCTCGTGGTCTTTTCTCCAACCCCACCCCCACTTTCTCTAAAATATCACTGTCTGTCCAATAACGGCAAAATGCAATGGCTTTTTTTATACATACAATTAAATCGCAGAGAAGGAGGAAAGCCACGCCTACTATTTTTCTTATTCAAAATTCCATTTCACTAGGAAACGCGTCACAATGCAGAAGTAAAAACTATTGCAACTTCCGGTTCAAGGGGACTTTAAAGGCCATTTTCTTAATATTTTCCAAATTATCAGATGATGTCTAAATTTTGGAATATAGACCCTTCTGACTGTTTCTGTGGTCCAGGGTCACATACACAGTACACTACACAAAATTGGTACAACTGCCATAACTAGTTTTTATACTGAGCTAATTTATTTATTTAGTTATTTATCCCTGAGCCCTACTCTCATCCCTTAAGCTCATCCTCACTCAAACTTCTTTGCATGTTTACATTTTTATTTAGATATCATGTAATGTTTATTATGCTAATTGAATTCTAGTAGCAGTTGGGATGTCCTCACAATGTTGTCATGTTTTCTTAAATTGTGAGTAAAGTTTCTTCTCCGTAACATAGCTTAAAACGAAAAACACAAAGCTTACAGAGTCATTAATGAGTGAGATGGAAGTGAGGCAGTCAGTCCTGGCACTGCTGTAAAGCTGTTAGTGCTGGCTGAATGGAGGTGAGTGCACGGGAGGCCTAATTGGTCCAGTGTGTATTTGTTCGTATGTGTGAGCATTGGTGATAATTGTGGTTCACAGGTGGCCTCGCACAAGTCTGTCCAAGCTTTGAGTTCATATCAGGGCCTGGGACAAAAGACACAGATTCCAGAACTCTTTGTTATTTACTGTAGACAATCCTTTTGCCTTTTTCTTCAGTTCCAATGCCCAACTAGTCCCGAAAGTTAAAGAAATAGTTCACCAAAAAATTGAAACCTCTGCTATTATTAACTCACCCTCTTGTCATTTAGTTGTCATTGAAGAAAGATGATAACTGAACAGCACCGGCACCCGCATTCACTTCTATCATATGGACACAAAACCAATGCAAGTGAACTTCTATCGTATGGACACAAAACCAATGCAAGTGAATGGGTGCCGTTTAACAACATTCTTCACAATATCTTCTTTTGTGCTCTGCATTAGAAAAAAAGTCATACAGGTTTGAAATGACAGAGGCTGAGTAAATGATGATAGAATTAAACATTTGGGGTAAACTATCACTTTAAATACTGCTCTCAAACTCACAATTAAGTATATCACAAGTGCATGAAAATATATATAAAACTATCTTACCAGTAACAGCAAAACTACAATGTTAAAATGTCTACTTATCGAGGGGAATTTTACTGTAATCTCATAACAGAGAAAATATCCCAGAAAAAGGTCTTCTGATTCTTCAAATCAGATATTCTTTCATCTGATAATGGAGGAATTCCTTTAAACACAGTTATGCCCTTAACATTGAACATGCAGTCTCCCTCGGCATTTCCCTTCTTTGTTGACTAAAGAACCAAAAACATGTCGTAACAAGACGCCACACAGAAAAGCAGCATGTAGCGTCAATATTTCCCTGATAATCATACTGAAATAGCTTGTCAGACATGAAGGGGTTTACATTTAAGCCTTGCAGGCTATTTTCTGGGGAGATTATATGCATCGCAGTGCAACATAAACCAAGACAAATGACTTAAAGTGCAAGAGAGAACACTGTGTATTGACAAAATATCATGATGATTAAAGAAAAAGTTTACCCTTAAAAATGCATATATGTGTCATCGGTTACTCACCCTGTTTCAAACCTGCATGATTTTATATCTTCTGCAAAACACAAAAGAAGATATTTTGAAACATGTTGGTAACAGCAAATCGTTGGTCCCCTTTGACTTGCAGTGGTTTTGTGTCCATACAACAAAAGTCAATAGAGACCAACGATTTTTGGTTACCAACATTCTTCAAAATTTCTTCTTCATCCGATGAAGATTGAGGGCTTGGTACACCAGTATGTCTACAATCATGTTACATGAGAGAAAAAAAGAAAGATAAACAAGTGAAAAACAGTTACGTGAGAGCTTCCTCAGCAGTGGAAGGGTAAAAACACAGTTTTGCTTACTACATAGGACTGAATGAACGTAGATTTAGGTTGTTGAGTTATGGGTGTGCATATACAGTAAATCTCATAAACACTGAGAAAGGGGATCCACTGATTGTGAAAAGCTGAACTGTGGGTTGTGTGTGTGTATTTTTTTGCATGGAGAGTGTATGTTTTTGTATATGTTTGTGTGTGGGATAGAACCCAAGGGCACAAGGAATGCTGTGTATGGGTGGTCAATTAGTTCAGCTGTGACCAACTGGCTTACAGCAAAGAAACATAGGACTTTTGCCATTCAACAAGCCACGCCACCACTGAAGCCAGACTCTGAGCGTGTTTGTTTGTGTGTGTGTTACAGGGGGAACGAGATTTGTGATGGCCTTCCAAACCCGAGCTCCTCAAAAACACAAGATACACATTCTTAGTTTTCTGTTTAAATCATAGGAATAAAATGTTAGAGCGAAACAGCTGTTATCTGTCTATAATTTTCCATTGCTTACACTTATTTTTGTGTTGGTCAGCATCATGTTTCACTCTAGCAGATCCTCAAAGTATATCAGAGGGGCCTAACAGTTAAATACTCATTCTATTATAGTCTTATGTATGTATTTGCTATTTGGTTATTTAATTCCTGTTATTTTTAAAAACTAACCATTATAAAACCAGTGAAAATGTTATTTATGTTTCACTGTTCTTGCATTTTTTTAAGTTGCTTGTTACACCCAGTTTAAGGATCTAATTACATTTATCAGGTCCTTTGTTTTAATGTAATGCCTATTCATATGTAAGAAAAAACGATTTTTGTTAAAGCTGCAGTTGTAACTTTCGCCTCATTATCGCCATCTCTGTGTAAAGCATACAATTGCAGGTTACTTTATGTACTTACGTTTATGTGTTTTTGAAAGTTTCTGACATTTCCAGCAAAATCTGATCCAAGTACTTATAAATCATTATTATTAAAAATGATTCTACTGAGTGTCTACACCACACCAGACACAAATCAGTACTTAAAAAATAGGTAGGCTACTATTATCTATTGGAGAAGAAATAGTCAATTGTACCTTGTCATGTATCACGGTTGCTGGTGGTGTGGACAACAACAAATATCATGGAAATATACATTTTCAGATTTTTTTGATGTCATATCTGATGTAGAAATTGTTATGGTTGTGAATTATGATAAAGATATTGTTTATGTACTTGATTAACTCAATATGTTTTTATTTTTTAACCAAAACAAGTAAGGACTGCATCCGTAATTCATGAAAATTTCATTAGGTAGAAATCTCTCTCTCTATACTGTATATACTAGCAGCCCTGATGGAAGCAATAATAAAGACACTCATTTTGTAATTGTAAATGGGGCAGCACTAGTTCTTGTTGTGGATATGTCAAACATTTGTTTGTAAATCACATAATCCCACCACCTTCTCTGTCAGAAATAATCTTAAACCAAGTTGCATTCTTTCCACCCCTCCACTTCTCCTGCAGATAATCGGTGGGTTCCGGCCCGTACTTCCAGACCACTTTGGTGACCGTGAGAGAGATGTAACACAATGTCATCAGCCCGACGGGGACACAGCAACTGTAGCTCCCACGGCCCACAGAAATACCTCACCGGCCTTTAGAGAGCACGACCGCATGTGTCTTCGAGTCCAACACTGAGCTAAAGCCGGTGTGAATTCCTTAACGTATGCTCAAATATACACCAATGAACTCTACAGCTGCTCTTTAAAGGATTTACATCATAGAAGAGAGTGCAAAGCAGTGAGCTCACAGCTCCTATAAGCATCCCATGTTAACGGATGCAATCCATCAAGGCATTGGGACCAAAATGTTTCTGGATGTTATGGGGTAGGTTTTCATTGTGGATCTCTTTTTAAAAAGTATTGCAGTCCAATATTAAATTTAAACAGCAGAAACAGAGAACCGGTATTATTTTGGATTTGAGAATGACAACAGGTATTGTTATTGTATGGAGGTGGTCCTGTGGTAAGTGGTTACTTGAAAATGGTGATGGTTTTGATAAGAAGTATAAAGGAGATTTCAAATACAGATGCCAAGACATTCACCACCAGAGGGCAGCATAACACTGATTCCTACACATGAAAAGCTCCTGAATCGACCCTAACATCTCATATTTGTCACACCTGGAAAACTGTGTGATTTTCTGTAAGACAATTTAAGCACAAACAAAGATATTTGTCTTTTTAAGCAGTTTATTACTAAAATAGTTGTTCTGTTGGGTTTGTTTCACTCTTAGCTGGCATATTGTTTGTATAAAGAGCTGACAGATGTGGGTATTTTTCCAAAAGGCATTTTTCTTCATTCAGTTAAAGCGGACTCTGCGAATTGAGCCAACAGTGCTATTTTGAGCACCCCAGTCAGAGAAGTTGTTGTAGTCCTTCTTCTCCAGCACATAGTGTGCTCCTCTGTAGTTTGGCTCCTGGTACACCACCCAGCTGTGGTCACAGAGATGAGAAGAGCGATCAGCATCACATGACTGATATATACAGAATAGATTTAGTAACATAAGTAAGCCTGTACTCACGTTCCGCCCATTACTCTGATGGAGGTGATTCTGTTGAGACTGTATCGACTCAGCAGGTTGGGGATGTCATCATGGAGCTCTGTCTTCTTGCCAGAGAAACCTGCCCTATCAAACAGCTGTGCCCGGGGAGGGTTATTATCCTAGGCACCACACCAACCCAAGCAGATATCATTACGTGTTCCAGGAAATTTTAATTTATTGTAAATTTAACTGATAGTAAAAAAATACATAGCTACTGCTGCTTAAGTCGTACCTGCTTCACGGCACGGACAGAGGAGATGTGGTCACCTTGAGCGCACCACTTTTCAGAGCAGTTGTACTCCCCCCGGTCAGACATGTCCCACAGGTACTGACGACCCCTGAAGTTCTCATGTTCATAACCCACCCATCTGCACGTAAAACACACATGTGTTATGTTTAAATTTGTTATTTTACATATTTCAAATGAGATTGAAATCAATTCATGTTAATGTATAAATGGTAAAATAAGCTCTTTTGTCTCATGTACTCACGATCCACTCTCCACCTGCACAGAGTTGCATCTGTCAGGAAAATTCTTGTCACTGAGCTTATGACAGTCAGAGGTCAGGTCCAGTCGCCGGCCGGCAAAGTTCCTCTGCTCGAAAAGGGTCACCTGACAAAACATTAATTATTAGTATATCATTTGAATAAACACTAATTTATACACTTAACCTAACGTTTGATAAGAAAAGTGTGAGATAACAGAATATTTTGAACAAACTGTATTCTATACTTTGTTTCTGAAAGTCACTCTTTGTCATGGACGTTTATCATTTTTCAGAATAAAAAAAAATTATATATAACATTAGTGATTTCTAACTGGTACACACTAAAACATGCTGGGTTGTTTCAACCCATAGATGTGTTAAACAGAGTCATTTTCTAGGATCATTTAAACCAAACATTGGGTTCTTCCATAATTTACCACAGGTTCAAACAAACCAACATTTTTTTCAATTGTAAAATCTACTTCAATATACTTTAACTATGCTTAGCCATTACACAAGGATAACTGTTACTTTACAAAACAAACACTTACCCTTCCACTGGACCCGTAGAAGGCACGTTGGAGCACAGACCCCAGCTTGCTGGAAAAATGGTCAAATACTTTCAGTGTATAGGCATAAAATACTAAAACATTGGTATAAAAAACAACCAAACACATATTTTGCACAAATTATGCCATCTTTACCTCTACATAAACTGTTCAGAATCATTTTAAATGATCTTACACAGAATTTGACATGATGCAAATTTAAGTTGAACTTTATTTGTTCCAATTACAAGGTTAATGTATATTTGTGTAAATGTGTGTGTAGAACAAATCCTTTCCTACTGAAGCACACAAGTATACGTTTTTGGTGTGTTTCAGCATTGTGTGTAACAGCATGAAAATGATCTTCCTTCCCTCCTTTCCACAAATCTATGATGTTGACATTAGTTTTGTATGCCTTTTTTCTGTAATGATGACTACAGTCCCCTTTGGAGGTGCAAATTTGGTCGAAACTTCAACCACAAGTTTTGCCATAGCTCTTGCTTCCAAATGCACTGCAAACATACCTGGTTTGTTGGGCTAATCCAGGGACTTTAGTAAATATGTTCATGTCAGCTCATGGTGGCCACTAAGATGGTCCTTAAATACAGCCGGTACATAGAAACAGGGTGTGCTAGAATGCTCATACTCTTTCTGCTACTCTCTCTGTACTCTGTCCCTGTATTGATATGCTAAACACAAACAATGTGCTGTGCTTTTGTCCAAGCCTGTTGCTTTCTGTGCATAAAGAAATTTAAATGCACTACACCTACAAAACATGTTATTGCTGTAAAAGAACACACATGTACATAAAACAACAAACAGTCTATACATACACACAGTATGATACATAAGCATAGCATAACACAAACATACACACGCAGATAAAGAAAGAGTGCAGTGCCAACACTTTGGGAATCAATTCAGCATTTTCTTGCAATGCAATTTCAATGCATTTTGCATGTAGTAAATGTGTTCATGTTTAAACCGGGGCAGCTATAGAAAAGTGTTTTTAAGCATTGAGCGCAACCCACAATAAGAATTTCTTGCTCGCATTTATTGGAGCACAGATCTCTCATGTTTTACACAACCGTTAAGAAGTTAATTTCAATGTCTAAATAGTGTCTAGGAAATAAAAACATTCGGTCAGGTTGCTTGGGATTTATATTTTATTAGACTCTAGATTTAAGAGCTGTAATCCTCAAACACATACATTACAAAAAGCGAAAACATTATATTCACACTATAATATCCCATGTGTCTTGTTTTGTGAAGACGTATTCACAGCTCGATTCACAAATGCTGTTGGCGTGAAGTCAACATTTGTACTTTATTCACAGAATAAACGTATTCCTAAACCTAGTGCCTCCAACATACAAAGCCAAAATGTAAATGAATCAACAACAGGAACATCAACATTGCTTACAGAGTCAAATCTGCAATTCTATTAAACGTGTTAAGGGCAGCACTTTTCCCCTTTCAGCTCAATGACTTTGAATAGTAGGTATTTGGACTTCCATGTGGGTCATGGGGCATCTGAATGGAGCTGGGATCTACTAGATGTTTCGCTACACTGTTTTGTGCCTGTGGCACAGTGGCACTGGGAGTTTTGTGAGGATGAATGAAGTCCAGAAGGTTAGGTAACATTCTGGCATTTGGGGTGGATTCCAGTCAAGACAAATGCTGGGCCTGGAGCAGGTATACATGTTAATATGATTTTGTTTGAATCTAGACTAGAGAGAGAGAGAAAGGGTTGGAGGAGGGTAAGAGAGACAGGAGACAGAAACATAAGCAAGCGATTCCATCATCTTCTCATCCTCTTCCCTTTAAAATTTACATCTTTTCTCTCTTCAGGATTAATATTTTTTTGAGATGTCTTTCATACTGGTAGCTCTTGACAAGCTGTCTTATTTTTTGTCTCTGATAGTGTTTTGTGTCAGTGTGGCTGGCAGAAATGAGAGCTGACTCTCTCTGTTTCATCTGGGGCTGGAAAATATACAATATACACTTGTTTGCATTTCTGGCTGAATGCTCGTGGATTGCTAGCAACGTTGATATGACTCAGATCCTTATGCTTTCAAAGATGACCACTGCGAGTATGCAATTTATAACTTTTGAAATTAGAATAGGTAACACTTTATATTTGTTAACCATTGGTTAATGCATTAGCTATCCTGAAAAAAACTTTTACAGCATTTATTCATTTTAGTTCATGTTAATTTCACCATTTACTAGTTGATCTAAAGCTGTAATTGTTAACATTAATGCATCATGAATAATTGTATTGACATAAATAAACATCAACAAAGATTAATTAATGATGAAAACCTATATTGCGTATTGTTAGTTCATGTTAGTAAATGCATTTACTAATGATAACAAATACAACCGTATTGTAAAGTGTTACCTTAGAATAACTCGCATAGAAGAATGTATACTGTACCTATTTGAGATTCAACTACAATTATGAAATAGTCAGGGTCTGTGAAATCTTCAAAAGAAGTAAGAGTCTGTTTAAGCTGTTTAATGCAAGTAAAATGAGTTTGTTTTATCTGTGCAGGTGATACCGGTGGAAAACGCAAACCTGTGAAAAGATGCCTCCATGCACTGTTCTGAGGGTTTACCACATTTTGCTGTTGGCATTATGCATTTTTGCTAGTGAAGACTTTGACTGGACCAGAAATGAAAAGGGCTCAATTACCTATGGCACATTTCCTTCAGGTAATGCATTACTCTGAGTGGGAAAAATAAACAAATATTACAATACAGAAATTCAGAAAACATACTCTTTAATATTACGTTTGCAACACTAAGTAAACACTGTAAAAACCTGCAATTTTCAAGAATAAAATTGTGATTTTATGTGTAAAATAATTGTGTTTTTTTTCTTCCATTTTTAAAATACTGTAGAAAACGGTCATTTACAGAAAAAGACTGCAAATTTAAACGAAAAACGTCATTTTACAGAAAAATTATTTACGTTATACTTACGAAAATGTGATTTGTTTAAAGTGTAGGATAAAATGTTCTTAAAGCAGAACAAAAAGTAGTCCAGTCTAAACTAAGCTTAAAATAACAGAGCATGTGTCCATGAACTTTTAGGATTCTCTTGGGGTGCTGGGAGCTCAGCATATCAAACAGAAGGAGCATGGGACAAAGATGGAAAAGGAAAGAGCATCTGGGATGTGTTCTCTCATAAAAAAGGAAAGATTCACCTAAATGATTCTGGAGACTCGTCATGTGAAGGCTACAACAAATTTAAGGTGCACTGATTTCCTGATAACACTTGTAAACGTTGTATGTAAACACATTTGTTCCAAAAAAAATTATATGTTTTAGGATGACATCACACTGATGAAAGATATGAAGCTGAACCATTATCTTTTTTCCATCTCCTGGCCAAGGATTCTGCCCAGTGGCATTAAGAGTAATTCAAATACATTTAATTCAATACTAATGTCAAAATAACACAAACAAACTTATTATCTAAAAGTTTTTTCTGATTTTCCCTTTAGATGAATACATCAATGAGAAAGGAATAGAGCATTATGATAACCTGATTAATATGCTACTAGAGAACAAAATCACACCAATTGTGACTCTCTACCACTGGGACTTACCTCAGGTTAAATAAAGTTCTCACTCACCATGAGTCCATAATATAATCTCATATACAATACTGCATTAAACTTGCATTTACAAAATGCATTTACAGGTTCTGGAAGAGAAATATGGAGGTTGGCAAAATGCAAGTATGGCCAACTACTTCAGTGAATTTGCCAACCTGTGCTTTGAGAGGTTTGGCAACCGAGTCAAATACTGGATCACCTTCAACAATCCTTGGGTTAGGGATGATCTTTAAAATATTCACAATAACAGTACAGTACACAAATATCAAATTCATTTCCATACAGTTCTGAAGAAAGATCTCGTCTGTGTTTGTAGTCTGTTGCAGTGGAGGGTTACGAGACTGGAGAACATGCTCCTGGTTTGAAGATGGGGGGTACTGGTGCCTATAATGCTGCCCACAACATCCTTAAGGTTATCAAAACGAAAATATTCAACAACATTATAACCTTATAACCATTGTCAAGAATTATATGCTTATTTAGTAACGCAATCCAGTGAATTGTGAATATCTTTCTGACAGGCTCATGCTAAGGTCTGGCACACATATGATGCCCAATGGCGAAACAAGCAGAAAGGTAGACAAACTTCGGACATCAAACTCAGCTGCAGCCTCGTCTAGGCACATAAGATGAAAACTGTTCTGAGAGTGTTCCTGTAATTTCAGGCATGGTGGGCATCTCCCTGTCGGCTGACTGGGGAGAACCAGTGGATGTGACCAATCAACGTGATATAGAAGCCGCTGAAAGATACGTCCAGTTCTACCTGGGCTGGTTTGCCACACCTCTCTTTAATGGAGACTATCCTCAAATAATGAAAGACTACGTAGGCAAGTGTCAAGTAAATACGAAAGCAAACAAACTGCACTTGATAAATCTATGGTCTGCCCATTTAGCTTGATGGTTTACATTGGCACACTGTATCAGCATTTTCTGTCTTATTTCTGCAGCCAGAAAGAGTGCCCAGCAAAGTCTGAGTAGCTCTCGTCTGCCTACGTTCAGCTCTCATGAGAAAAGTTATATGAGAGGCACCTGTGACTTCATGGGCATCAGCCACTTCACCACTCGCTACATCACACAAAAGAATTTTCCCTCTAACCGCGGAAACAGCTACTTCACTGACCGCGACCTCGCTGAGCTAGTGGACCCACGCTGGCCTGACCCCGGATCAGAGTGGCTCTACTCTGTGCCATGGGGCTTCCGCCGTCTGCTGAATTTTGTGAAGGTACTACAGTCGACTCTTGTTAAAGGAACAGCTCACCCAAAAATTCAATTTTTTGTCATCATTTACACATCCTTAAGCTGTTCCAAACCTGTGTAAATTTTGTTGTTCTGCTGAACATTTGATGTGTTTATGAAATGTTCATAGCAAAGAGATCTGGGACACTATACACTTCCATATTACGGAAAAAACTAGTCAGTCAAAAGTGCCCCAGAACTGTTTGGTTGCAAACATTCTTCAGAATTTCTTTTTTGTGTTAACAGAACATTTAACAGATTTAAGTACAGTTTTGGAACAACTTGAGGGTGAGTAAATGGTGAAAGAACTTGCATTTTGGGGTGAACTGTCCCTTTAAATTAGTTCCAGAAAGACGGCAGCAATCTGACCAAAATTAGTAAAATACAGCAAACACAAAAGTTGTGGTTCAATTTTTTTAATACCCAGACACAGTATGGAGACCCCATGATATACGTAACAGGAAATGGAGTATCAGAGAAGATGATGTGCACAGATCTCTGCGATGAGTGGAGAATGCAGTACTTCAGGGATTACATCAATGAAATGCTTAAAGGTCAGAATTTATTTAGAAAATACATAAAATGTTCTCTAAACACTGTAATAGTGTAACTATTTTGTTTTGCTTTATTTATTCAGCGGTTAAAGATGGCGTGAATGTGAAGGGATACACGGCTTGGTCACTGCTTGACAAATTTGAATGGGATGAGGGCTACTCTGAAAGATTTGGCATGTATTACGTGGACTTTGGGAGCAAAAATAAACCCCGCTACCCTAAAGCATCCGTTCCGTACTACAAACGCATCATCAGCTCTAACGGTTTCCCCAACGAAAGAGAGGTACGGCTTTGACACACACAAAATAGTGAGCAGGAAGTGATGTAACCAATGCAAAATTTACAGAAAGCGCAATCCATCTTATAAGATAACAAAAGGATGTGCAATGACTTCACTGTATATATCACTTCTCATTTTAATGCTAAATAATGTTTGTTGCAGATTGAAAGCTGGAAAAGAAAAGCACTGGAAACATGCACCTCAAGTAACCAGCTACTTGCAGCAGGTTAGTGAACTGCTGTCGACTTCACTCAGCACAGGGCAGCACAGCTCTAGCCGGGGCAAATAAAAGAAAACTCAGTCTCAAATTACACTGTCTATTTATAATCAAGCGCAATATACAGAGGAAGGAAATTATAAAGTAAGTTTCTAACGGGACTTTTCTTTTGTTTGCCCTTCCAGCTAGAAGAAAATCGAAGGAAAATAAGGAACATGCAGATATGCCAAAGGTTTGGCCAGTGCATGATGAAGTTTAGGTACAGGGAGGATTATTTGGTATTTTGGGGACTGCCATTACATATGGTTCCATGCAACAAATGTTGTGTGCTTTGTTGCAAAAGTGTTTTGTTACATTGATGTTCACTGAATGCATCCTGTATTAGTTTTCACTGATGCTTGTGTGTTTTTTTCCCCTTTCAGATCCATTAATCAGCCACATGGAGATGGTCACAGAGATTGTCGTCCCCACTGTGTGCACTCTCTGCATTCTGCTCAGTGCAGTTTTCCTCATGTTTCTGCTGAGAACACAAATATAAAACAAACATTTACACATCTATACCATTTATTTACATTATAACACAATTTATTCAGTTATTTACTAATATTGAACATGATTGTCACGGTGTGACAAATGGTATATGGAACTTATTCCCGTTGAAGCTGTGTTCCCGCTGGGACACTTTGAGTGTAACACCGTTCCCAGGCCTGTGTGTGCGTCTGTTGCCATGACAACCCCAAATGACCGATTGGAAACAGGTGTGGGAAATTAATTTAGAGCCATGATGAAGCCATGTGGGCATTGAGAAGGATATAAAAAAGCCAGTGAAGAGAGACTGTGGTGTGGTTCTCTCCCGTGAGAAGTCGTTTTATCGAGTGGTTGCAGTTATTGGAGTGCGGGTGAATGAAGAGGAGAGTGTTGACTTGATGAGGGACTCGAGGGCAACAGAGGGAAAGTGAAATATCCTGTTTGCATTGGAGAGGAGCTAAGTAATCGAGAACTGAGTCTCGTAATTGCATGTATTCGACACTGAATTGGATGTGGTTTGGAGTGTGTGGATCACGATCATAAATGTCACTGAGTGGATTGTACTGATTCATTACCGACCTCCTAACTCTTTCTCCATTATAAATGGTGATGTGAACTCTGCCTGTGTTTGTGAAGAAAAACATCCCGAAATATCCTTTGCAGCATTGATGAACGCGGTCCCCTCGGACAGAGACCCAAGGGTGAGTGCGGGCTTTAAATTGCACTTCGTGAAGTGAGATTGCAGTGCCTAAGATTGACGTTTCCCCCACATTATATGCTAGAAGTGGAATTGCTGTGTGTGTGGAGGATACATTCCCTTTGCCGTGCACTCTCCCTGTGCTACGCTGGTCTACTGTCAATAGTGAGAGTTCTGTGTCATTGATCTGTTCTAACTGAGTGGATGTTGAGGAATTATCATCTGGAATTTGAATTAACCCCTCTGTTTGAGTGAATAAGAGACGAGATGCCCTGTTGAATTGTTCGTGGTCTGTCTCCGTAGAGGTCCCGTTCAGCCCATCGACTTTGAGTCTGCTGTAACCTGGGAGCCCACCTGTGTGGGGAGAAGTGACTGTCCCTCTGCTGTGAACGTAAAGCCGGCCCGTTCTGTCTGGAATATCCACTTCATCTATGCCAGAAGAGGTCTTGTTCAGCCTGTCGACTTGAGTCTACTGAATTCCCGCAATTCATCTGTATCGTGAGAAGTGTTCGTCCCCTTCCAACTCATGTGAACTGTATGCTTGCTTGAAGTATCCCTTCTGTCTGTCTCAGTAGGAGCCCTGTGCAACCGGTCGACTTCGAGTCTACTGTATCCTTATAGTCACCTGTGCTGAGAGAAGTGACTGTCCTTCTGTTACGAACGTGGTTGGTACACTTTGTCTGGAGTATCCATCTGCTCCAGTTTCTGTGCCTGTGGAGAGCGGGAGAGACCCTGGTTGTTGCACTGTTCACCTTCGATTCCTGAGGGCAAGAAGGAAGATTTTAGATTAGGATTTTCAAATTGCTTTTACTTTTAAATAAAACTTGTTGAATTTATTCTGTCTCCGATTCCTCCCTCTGACACGCTCCTCGAGGTGGTCCTGGTTTAGGGGTGGGCGCAGTCCGGCTTGGCCCATCCCGACCTGTGACATGATATACAGAGATGTGTTTTCATGACATTTCAAATAAAATGCTCCGTAAATGTGCATCTGTGTTTATGAATTGTTTGAAGCCTTTCCGACGCAAATGTCTCAAGAGGACAAACTGATATTTGGTTAAAGATTTTTTAACTTTAAAAGCAATAAGTAAACACAATAACCTCTCAAAGTCTTGGGGTAATAAAATCATCCAATGCTTCATTCAGGAACAACGTGTTTGAGACCTGTGCTTTTAATAAAGTTTGAAACTCTGGCTATAACATACTGCCTTTTAGTATTATAATGTGTTGTACGTAAGTCAGTGGTTCTCAAACTTCTTTCGCTTTAGTACCCCTTTTTATGATTTTTTCAATCCAAGTACCCCTTGACCAGACCGCAACATTTTACATTAAAATACAGTGAAATGAGAGTCAGACAGTTATTATATCTGATGCCCCATAGCAGGTTTATTGCTTATAAACATTTCTGTATGTAGCTTTACGCAACTATGTAAATCTCTTAAGTATTAGGGTATAACAGTTAATAAGTGTTTTTCAGTTCAGGAAAATCAACATTTCTTTAACATTTAACCGCAACCTCTCCTAACTTGCATTATTGCTCCTGATTCGGGGTCCGGGTCTCAAAAAATAACTTTTATAAATTGAAAAGCGTTTTAAATGTATGAATACATTTTTTATGCATATTTGTGTAGTCCTCATTTCATATAACAATACTATTATCATCATTTATTGACTTATGATTTTCATTATTTCTTTCTAAATTTTAGTTTCTCTCACGTACCCCTGCAGTACCCCATTTGGGAACCACTGACGTAAGTAAAGCCTCAGTGAAGTGTGTTGAAGAAGGTCTGAAATACACTCAGTCGACAGTCAAGAAAACAATATTGATCCAGTAGGTGGCGTAAGTGAGCCTTCTGGTGCTTTGCTTACCGCCATAGATCTCCTCAAGAATAAGAGAAACTGGCGACGTATATCGTATCAGACGTCTGATTGGCTGAGGAAAAGCCGCCTTTAGAAAGTGTGGTTCTCCTCGCGAAGATCTGTATTGAGCTTTCATCTTCAGATAAAACACATTTAGTAAGTTTGAAGACATACGTATTTTTCACAGAAATGATCGTTCATTGTTTGATATCCTTGAGGGGAGAGGAAGGTGTCTTGTAACACATTTGATGTTGTCTGTTTAGAGCACATGAACATGAGATGAGTGTCTTTTGAGAAGGAGTGTCGATGTGCCACTGACGTTAGTTGAAGTGTTATCGAAGTGATTAATAAAACATAAAAAAGGGAAACGGCAGCTAATTTTTACGATGACTTTGTATATAATTTGATAATTTTGTATATAATACAGGTGTAAACAATACAAGACGATGACAAACAGAGCGTAACATTTGATCTGTGTTGCTATCTGTACAGAATCTCATGCACCATGTCTGAAAACAGTCTGCATGACATCCCAGATTATGAGCACACAGTGGATGAGATCTACCCTTCTCTGCCTCCTCCATCATCGCCGGGACAGAATGACTTTGAGGAGGGTCTTTTCGGCAATGCTGAGGGTTTGTTTCCCATTCCACAACATTATAAATAAAGGATGACTTGCATTCAATGGGATTCATTGTTCTTTGTATGTTAGTTTAGTAAACAGTCTTTTTGTAGTCTAACAGTTACCTTTACCAAATCATTTTTTACTTATCTAAAGTCCAAAGTCTTGAACTAGTGCTAGTGAACTAGTGTTGCATATTCTCTTATGCTACATTATTACCACTGTACCTCACAACAAAACCAATCACTAAGGATTATGATAGGTTTAAGAACGCTTATGGTGCGCAACCTATGCTATGTTGTGTTAAAGGAGGAGGAGAGGATGGAGAAGTGTCCAAACTAGCAGAAGTGCCCATGGCGAAAAGAAGATCAGTGAAGAGGCCTCAGCCGAAACTGGATTCTAACAGGTTTTCACATTACATTTAGGCATTTGGCAGACGCTTTATCCAAAGCGACTTACATTGCTTTTATCTTATACATTTTACATGGGTATTTGCAATCCCCAGGGATCGAACCTACAACCTTGCGTTGTTAACGCAATGCTCTCACCACTGAGCTACAGGAAAGCTGTCAATTGATGTTTTTTTGAACACACAGATTATGATTTTCTGGAGTGTTTATGATTTATCATATCTTTCTTTAGGTTGATTTCTGAGAAAGGTCTTCCAGCTCTACGTACATTATTTGACAACGTTAAATTTAAAGGCAAAGGACATGAGGTAACGGCTAACCTTTGATATCACTTTGCTGTATGATTTTATTATGGATCAGTGATATGAGATAACATTTATCAATGCTTGCTCAGCGTCTCCCTCATCTTTTTTAATTTAGGCAGAGGATCTGAAGTTATTGCTGAAGAAAATGGAAAACTGGGCGCATAGACTTTATCCTAAACTGCAGTTTGAAGATTTCGTTGAGAAAGTGGAGAGTTTGGGAAGCAAAAAAGAAGTTCAGGTAAGACTAGTTAATAAAGTGCTTTGTTATTGAATAAAGATGAAGCTTACTTCAGTGCTTCTTACACCAAATGCATTGCTCCTTTACGCCAGTGCTATTTTAAGATTCTTAGCTGTATGTACATATGCGTAGACACTGGCTCCATAAGCACCAAATAAAATAAAAAAATGTAAAGAGGTTGTAATAATAATTTGTAACTTCTGCCGTGATCAGTTATAAAACATGTCTTCTAATGCAATGTTTATTAAGTTGGAAAGGAGCTGAACTTGGTGTTTATTGGAATTCTTTACGGTTTCTCCATCAGACGTGTCTCAAACGAATTCGAATGGACATGCCGTTAACACACGAGGACTTTGTTGGTAATCATTTTAAATATTGACTACTTTACAGTAGGAGTGAAATCAGTAGATTCATATGATGTGGTTCCATGACTTCCTACTTCCTTCAGAGGAGGCACAGGCTCCTGCACAGGAAGAGTTTGATCTAGGTGAAGATGCAAGTTTTCATGAAGATCCATTTGTCCATTCAACTCCTGCTCCACTGTCTCTCACTGAGGAGCAGCAGCGACGTATAGATCTCAACAAACAGCTTGCCCTTGAGAGGAGACTAGCACGACGGAAGTTGGGTACGTATAGGGTCTCTTGAGGCTTTACATTGAGCCTCTGGTCTTAAGAATTAATCCTAAACTTGTGTAAGAGTCTGAGTTTTTAATATGATTTAGCTTCTGCCCTCTCTTTAAACACAATTGATTCACTTTATGTTTTCTGTTCGATTTTCACAGCATCTTCTCAGAATTTAACCCAGGACGAAGCAGATGAACCTTCAACCAGTTCCTCAGGACTGTATATTAGTCATGAGAATCCGGGCATTGAGCAGAGCTCATCAAATGAAACTCCACTCAAACAAAAGCCAACTAAACCTCCCAGTTCTCCATTATATGATAATGAATGTGCCAGCCCAGTTCCAAATGGCATAGATGATGATAGTAATTGAAAGCATCTTCCATGTTTGTTCCAATAGCACCCTACCTATGGACCCTGCAAGAAGTCTGTAAAATCATTTTGGTAATAGATAGTCTCTTCAACATCACTCGAAGCAATATCAGCTGATATGTTATACTTGCTTTAGATATGTGACTTTGTATACAAAACATCATCTGCATCTAAGTGGAATGTTTAGGGAAGAGTAACACCAACTTGCAAAGAGATAGATTTCCTTTTGAATCTTAACACATTACCTTGATCCTCTGTGAGGATTTTAAACTAGCTCAAGAAAAAACATTTTCTATTCCGTCATCTCAGATTCACTGGGAATAACATTCGTTCTTCAGATCTTAATATTCATTGCTTTCATTTATATTGTTGGTTGGAGTATCATAATAGTGTCAAAATATAAAGACATAACGGATGCCATTGCGCAAAAAGCGCTTTCAATGTTTGCCAATTATGTCGTAGGTTTGTCCTATTGGACTCTTCTCGTTTCTTTTTCAATTAAATTTCTTTTGTTAGTTTTTGTGATTTTATATTCTAAATAAAAGTGTTTGTAATAACATTGCATATTTTAATATTGTCATGCAAATTGTGCCAGTCATCAGTAGTCGTCTGTTTAGTGGAGTTGGAAAGCGACTGCACTTTAATGCCACAGTACTGCACAGAGAACTATACAAATGGAACTAGAAGTTTTAGTAATGGAAAAATACTTTTTATTTCTTTAAAAAACGTCACGATCAAATCCCTTCATGGGGAAAATGTAAAGCATTATGAACAATCTAGAAAATAATCAATTACACAATGGTTTCTCTTAAATATTAAGTCCCATTTCTCAATGGAACAAAGCAAAAGGTATCAAAACAGTGAACGTACTTTACTGCTATACTGATGGAGATTTGTTAGAAGTTTACACTCAATTCTTCAGAGAATCTCAGCCCATATAAAACCACTAGAACACCTTTCAATAGATTTGTAATTTATGATCATCAATTGTTTTAGGAAATACTGTATCTGCCAGCGAACCCAACACAACATCATATTAACACAGAATGTGCCAAAACTGGACAAAGAAAGTGTTTATAATTCCTAAACATGTTTGGTTTTACATCAAATCCACATATAAACAAGAAAGGTCTGGATTAGAAATAGCACATCTGGACACATGGAATCAATCTTCAGTCCATATTAAATCTAGCCTTTAAACTCTGCACATTATCTACACAAGGTATTATATCTAGGAAATACTGTACGACACTATAAAGCTAAGATGATGTAGTGCACATCTGTGCTTCTGTATTTGTGATCTGGCAGGCGGACAGATCCTGCAGGGCAAGCTCACTGATTTCTTGTAAAATAACATAGAGGTTTGGTGTTTTGCTCTGTCTAAACTGCCTCTCCTCCCTACTCAGTTTGGACTTTCTTCCCTTCTTCTCCTCAGCCTGAAGCGAGGCCTCTTCTGCCCAGCGCACGACTTCCTGAACCAGCTCAGAACGGCCGCGGCCAGCTGGCTGTGACTCGGGTTGCATGGCACGATGAGGCTTGCTGTTGATAAGCTCCAGACACAATGTGTCAGCATGGCAACCGGATGGTTTTACAGAAATACGAACCTACAGAGGATTTGACAAACAAAATGATGGTTTAAGGAAAATGTATTTGACGGTAATAAATTGAAGTACAGAAATAATATGCCTTGCTCAGGATGTACTCACCGTAACATGGTCAAATAGGTAAAAGGTATGGGTTCCAGTGCTGGTGTGTGTGCTGATCTTATCAGGGTATCTTTGCAACGTCCCGGGATTCCACTCACACTTTCCATCCCCACTGATGCTGACCACTTGACCATCCCGATCCTTAAGGTATACTGCTCCCTTCAATCCATACCTGTGTGATGAATTCAAATAAGCTCATTTTTGCTTCATACTCTACTACCAATTTGAATCCATAAGCAGGTGGGTTACTGTGGTACGAAGATGAGAAATCCGTTCGCTCTGACAGCATAGATGACAGCATCAGCCACACAGCGTTCATCTGTGTGAGGGTCTTTGTCTTTGAAGTAGAGGCACTGGAAGAGCTCTGTGGACTGCTTCTGTGCGTGCTGCGCTGCCTGTCATTCAAACAGAGAAACAATCATTACTATTTTACTGCAACTGTCCTACAGATGGTGCTAATGGCCTTACTTACTCTGTTTTTGTTGTTGATTTGTTGAGACAGCTCCTCGAGTTCTCTGTTACCGGCCAAGGGCTTGTTAAGGGACCCTTCCTTCTCCAGCTGAATGGCAGCCATAAGGAGCCGATGCACTACTACGTCCGCATAACGCCTGATTGGAGAAGTAAAGTGAGTGTATCGATCCAGAGCGAGACCTAAACATGACACGAAAACAAGATACTATTAATAAACATATGGAATTTGTAGGCATGATGTAACAATCGGCAGTGAGTGAATGAAAGGCAGGTACCATAGTGATAGTATTGTTCTTCTGGACAGGCCCCTGTAGAGAAGTAAAGGGCATTAGACATTGCCTGGGTCGCCATCATTCTCAACAACCTGTTCACCAGGGGGTCTTGAGGGTCCATTGCCCATTCCAAAGAATCAGCCAGAGCTCTGTTTGACCTAGTGTAAGACAAGCATATAATGCAAGATAATACAGAATACATCATAATAGAATACAAAATTGATGTCAAACAAAAAATACATTCAAATATAATATTAAAGAATTGCATGTTGTGCAAAATGTATGTGGTGTAGTTGTTTATTATTTTTTTGTGTTTGGCCACTACTGTATATTTAACGGTGATCGTTTTTATTTTAGTTATCTAGTTAGTTGAATTGTTATTTAGGGATTTTGTTACCTACTGTTGTATTAATTTTTCATTTTATATAAATAATACAAACAATGTAAAAATACATGTGTATATACACATTACTCTGCTTTCATGTTATTAGACATATAATTCACTTATTTGAACATAAAACATAAATGTATTTTACAGTATATTTACAAGATAAGGTGTTTATTTTACCTGGTATCAATACTAAAGCCCCTGGCCTTCGCGCTTTCAATCAAGTGATTAAAGTACTCTTGTTTGGGTGGTGGGTGATGACGCAGAAGCGCTTGGTGAGGAAAGCTCTCCTGTATCTTGCGTGCCACCCAGTGGTTGGCATAGATCATGCACTCGGCCACAGTCTCATGAACCTCCAGAGGCTGTTTGGGCACAAGGGCAGTAATGTTTTTGTCCTCATCCAGCTGAGCCCTCACCTCAACTCCTTCTAACTCCAGAGCACCTCCTTTATCCCTCTGTGCCCGGAGGTGTCTGGCCACCCTTGTCAGGGTCTCCAGGGCCTGCAAAAGTTCACCCAGTTTCTGATCCCGCTGAGAGCCCTTCAGTTGGCTTAGTTCAGGCACCTCAGCCTCCTCTCCATTCAGCAGGCTCTGGGCGAGCTCATAGTGAAGCTGATAGGAAGAACGTATAAGAGTGCGACCGTACCAGACCTTACAAGCATCCAGAGAATTAGCATCCAGCTCCCACAGCACACTCAAGGCATATCTGTCACACACAGAATAAGTTTTGATCATTTCATCAAACAAAAGAGTACTCAAAGAATATCCCTTGAGTCATTACCGTTCAGACGTATGGAATCATACCCTGTATGTATGCATGTCTTTCACACTTCACTACCGTTAGGTTGTAGTAAGTGACAGATCTTTATTTGGGGGGGTATTAAGAGTATATGGTCGTCAATTTCTAGAAGGAGATAAAGTGTGTAATAAGCAGATGAAGGGAGATGAAGTACTCACCGGTCCACTCCACCAAGGAGGGAGCACAGGTCTGCACTTAACACTGAAGGGAGCATGTCATACCTGCGGTCCGCCAGGTAGTAGGTGGTTCCCCTGCGTTGAGAAAAGAGGGGCGACTCATAATTTAAGTTTAGATTTGGAGACTTACATGAACAATACCAAACTTCAAGTAAACTACATGTTTCTGAATTAGTTGCCATGCTTTTAAAGGGATAGTTCACCCAAAAATGAAAATTCTGTCATCGTTTACTCACCCTGTGTGACCTTTTTTTTCGCAGAACACAAACGAAGATATTTTGAAGAATGTTGGTAACCAAACAGCACTGGCACGCATTCACTTCTATTGTATGGATACAAAACCAATGCAAGTCAAATGGTGCCAGTTAACAACATTCTTCATAATATCTTCATTCTTGTTCTGCAGAAGAGTCATACAGGTTTGAAATGACAG
This sequence comes from Triplophysa bombifrons, assembly GCA_029783895.1. Classification (NCBI taxonomy): domain Eukaryota; kingdom Metazoa; phylum Chordata; class Actinopteri; order Cypriniformes; family Nemacheilidae; genus Triplophysa; species Triplophysa bombifrons. The sequence goes on from CM056448.1 coordinate 23,300,606, forward strand.
GAGGGTGAGTAAATGATGACAGAATTTTCTTTTTTGGGTGAACTATCCCTTTAAATTATCCAAATTAAATTTGATTGAACTTTTCATATAAACAATATATCTCTAATCAACTCAAGAATCATTCTTTAAATATTCTACCATTATAATCTGAATGACTGATAAAACACCATACCTCAACCGTGCCTCTAAGTCTGTTAGAGAGCCTTCCTTAACAAAATGAGTGACATCTGCGATGTGAACACCTAGCTCTAAACGATTTCCTCCCGGCAGAGTTCGAACAGACAAGGTGTCATCTACATCCTCACAGCCCTTAGGATCAATACTGAACACCAAGTGAGTGTTTCTCAGGTCCCGTCTAGAGGACACCTCACTGCTGTCCATCTGCCACGGGTTCTCTTTTGTGTTAACTGGCATCTCACGCAACTAAACAAACAACAGACATTATGATGCTGTGTTTTTCTATTGACATTGAGTGCAAAAGCTTTTTGGCATAACTCACCAATACATCACTGAAAAACTTTTGGAGATTTACTTTATATTTCTTAAATTAAACATCTGGTGCCCATATGAGATGTTTGAAAAACTCACCTGGGCCTCTGAGAATGCAGACACATGGATGCAGTTCTCCAACAGAATGGTCTGAATCTCTGTCTCCAGCTCGCCTGATTTACCCAGGACCCTGACGCAGTGGCCATTTGGGTACATAGAAGTACTTTCCCATGAATCCAGACGCACAATAACTCTACAGTCCTACACAAAAACAACATACATAATGTATTTTAATTATGTGATTGTGGTATTACATCACATATAAATCCAGCTATTACATATATACCATGATGTGTTTGAAAATACTAAGTTAGTCATCGACCTGCAATGCCTCGGCCTGCTGTGTGCTGATGCGGATTTTTGGGATGCGGTAGTCCCATGGGATAAGCAGGATCTTCTGTGAATTACGGCTCTGCGACTGCACCTCCTCAAGAGGAGGAAAACTCGCAACATAATCTCTCCAGTTTCTCTGCAGAATACCCACCACCCTGCCTAAACGGAAAAATGACAGAAGCAGATAAGGCACGTTATATAGCTATCCATCTAGAATTCTGTGATTTTGGGACCTGAGGATTATGTATTAAATATTAATATATCAAGAATGACCCATGGTTACCTGTGGCCATGGGCTGGCTCTGTGTGTCCTCCATCGTCCGCTCCTCCCCCTGACCCTCTGTTAGTGCCGTAGTCCGCCCCTTCCACTCATTACGTGGCAAGAGTTCTACAACCACCATGTCTCCATGCACCGCCCGGTTACGATGCTTCACTCCGTTGAGGAGCACATCACTGTTTAGCTCTAAACACAGGATTACACCAACAAGGTCAGGTAACGTAAATCCCATCACCATCAACAATAAAATATAGAATTGCAAAGAAATGGATAATGTACAGGCAGCCGGTTGTTATCGCAGAAATAAGCACCGACAGTGTGATCAGGACGCATGAAGTGTTATTATGAAATGTGAGCTAATTTTTACCGAATGCAGACATTCCGCAAGGAAAAGCTGTTTACTTTCGGTTATAAGGTAATTGATTAATTAATTGCAAAATTAATTGAAGCTTCCGGGTTAAAGTGTGTTATTACTTTTGAGAGGTTGTTATCTGGGAATAACAAACCTGCAATTGTCGCGACTGGCCAATCAGAATCAATCATTCCAACGACCTGTGTAATAAGTGTTTATAACAACCTGAATTCTTGTTAGAAGAGCCTTCATAACGGACGAAGGCTTCGTGCTGGGCCCGATGTTTGTTCACACTCAGAATTCCCTAAAAAAAGTAGAAAGTGGATTGAATATACATAGAGTTAAGCAACAACCAGAAAACACGGTAAAAGATAACTGGAAGATCTAAATGAAACGAATTACCTGGATGTACCTGCCAGATTTAATACCAGCCTCCAGCACCTCAGCGGGAAGATGTTCAGCATACACCTTCTCCATTTCCTCGCTCTCTCGCTCCTGAAGTGTTTGAGCAATGGAGTTGTACAGCTCTTGAGCTGCCTGCAGGTCTGGCCAGAAACTTGCCAAGTACTCCTACAGCAGAGTTCCCAGGTGTTACCAGACCTCTACGATAGTCCATCACTACTGACTACACATGAAATAGACAACACATACCTGTGTTGAGATGACATACACTCCGCTGTTTAGGGCATTAAATTCAGAGATAGTGTCACAATCTTCTGCAAGCATTACTACAGGCCTCAGTCCAGCCAGATGGTTAAAGTACCAAACTGCTGCATTGTAGACACATCTGGAATAAAATTAACAATAGTCATTTTCACACATGAATTGATCAAGCAAGCAAGCAAGTTTGAGTCAGTGTTTTGACTTTCTGAAGTGCCTACAATAACCATGAGTATACAGTATGTGTATGAGATGAGAGGCTGTCATGGCAACATTTTACCTAATGAATACCAATATTATTTCATAACTTTAGAGTTGATTCCAAATAAAGAAATGTAAAATTGGGTTTACTCTCCTTTCATAAATAAAGAATTTGACAACATTATATAATACTTCTAAAACAGAGGCGGCTCGATTGTGAAAAAAATCATAATCACATTAATATTGACATCACGATAATTTAACACGAATACTCACTGACTTTTGAAACAATGTAGGAAAAATAAAAGAAACTGAATTCAACTGAAAAAGAAATGATAGAATAGCACAGGCAAACCGCTGTAAAGGAAAGGGGTGCGCTGTGGATTTATACCACAAGAAAAGAGAGGATTCTTGCAAAATTGAATGCAGTACAATAATCGTTTTACCTCGATTATTTATCTTTTGTCATTGTTAAAGGGCAAATTTGACGATTGCTGTTTTTTTTCTGATTCTTGTAATTATCAAGCCTGCAGCTTATATGAACTTATATAACACTGGGAGATTCTACAAAACATGTTTTCTTCTAGTAACTGTTACATGACTTTTAAAATGAACTGGGTATAGAAGAAAAAGTTTTTAAAATGGCAAAGATTAGCATGACCCAGAGTATATACTTCATTCATCATACATTTCTCAGAGTAAACAACCAAAAACAGCAAATGTGTGGTAGAATATGTCTTTCTTGAGGGTTCACCTTGTATGCCATTTTTCCTGAGACTCTCCCTTGTCTCTGGGGCAGTAACAGTTCTGCTGAAACTCATTGGCAAACAGCACACAATCATGGCGAGGGTCTTTAAGCAGAGCACGTAGTCTTTTGTATTGCCTGCATGAGATAACAACCTTTAAAATATGCAACATGGCATACCTGTCCAATTGAGTCCAAGAAGAGTTTCCCTTAAACAAGTTATTCATGCAATTTCATAATAGTAGTAGTATAATAAAAACTGTGATGATGTATTGACCTGCGTCCACGGATGAGCTGGTTGGCCGTTTGGGTGAACACAATCCCCTGCAGCTCCCTGACCTCCAGAATCTCCAGAAAATCCCGAACAACTCCCCCATCCGGAACCACATAGTGGGTCACATCACTAGATAGCACCTTTCCATCTAGTGGAGTACAAAAAGTCATCTTACTGTAACTTTCCTTTTTTTTGTCTATACACCCAGGGCCGGCCCGAGGCATAAGCGAACTAAGCGGCTGCTTGGGGCCCCCTGGCCACCAGGGGGCCCCCCAATCGTTTTTTTACAATTAAATAACTTAAAACAAGTTGTATAAATGAATGAATAAATTAATAAATTAATATAAATGAATGAATGAAATGAATGAAATGAATAATTCAAGATAAGAAAAATCTGATTTGCCGACAACTGCTGCTGTGACTGCCAGCGGTTGAGTCATGCGCAATTGCGCTTAGACACATTTCGCGTGCATTGACAATTCGCGCCGGCGCGCAAGTGCGTGTCACTGTAATTAATAAATGACAAGCCATGTCACAAAAAAGGATGTATCCCTCTGGTGCCGAAAAGAGAAAGAAGGAAAGTACAGAGGAGGAGAAAAAAGAGCAGGATAAAGGTATGTTTGCAAGATTAGTGAATATTGTGCTCACGTCACTTGAGGTAGCTGCTATCCATGACTCGTGATCTTATATATAAGCGCTCACCAGAGCGAACGTTAAATCCCCGCCATCAACAGTTAAATGTCTCGCATTATTAATATACATTTATCTAGGTGTATTTCACGTATTGATAATAGACATCAGTTTAAGTTGGAGAAAACAGCCGAAGGGGAACTTAACCTTATAAGTTAAAGGGATGCCCGCTAGCATTGCTGTGTGTGTTGAAGTGAATGTTAAAATATACCAATACCACGTTGGTTGCACCAATACATATGAATCCTTGTCTATTTTTATACAGCTTTCCTGTAGCTCAGTGATAAGAGCAATGCGTTAACAATGAAAGGTTGTGGGTTCGATCCCAGGGGATTGCAAATACCTATGTGAATATAGAGTAAAGCAATGTAATTTGCTTTGGATAAAAGCGTCTGTCTAATTGTAAATGTATTTAAAATATTGCACATTTAATTTACATTTGCATTTGCACGTTTGCAAATTATTTATTTCTTGTTTTGTGACAGTTTGTATTCAGAAGTTGAAGAGTAAAGTCTTTTATTTAAGTATCGTATTGAGTATTTTTATTCAGCGTGACATTTGTGTCAATAATCTTCAAGCACAGGTGACTCCGCGTGCTGGGAGGGGGCCCCCAAATAAAATTCTGCTTAGGGCCCCCAAGAGGCTCGGGCCGGCACTGTATACACCCTGCTGACAGGACTGCTGGACCAGCAGTGCTGGTTAGGCACTGGTCTTAGCCATGCTGTTCACTAATAAAGTGATATATGGTACCTACTTAGTCATGCCAAAATGTATATAATTTATGAATGTCTCACGATCTCTAAAATAGAAAAATGTTTAATAGAGAATTGTTCCAATTAATTTCCTACATCGCAAAATCTTTAACTTATAAAATACATTGATGACTTGGAGCAAGAGAAAAGCCTAGCATTGATGACGTTATCCCTTGTATAAAAAGCATCTGTCAGGGAGGGCGATACCTCAGGCAGCTGGTTGACAAAATGCTTAATATTTTCTGTACACTCACAGGGTGGTTCTTTAAAGATTTGTGCAGTTTTATATTTTTGTGGTGTGCGTGTTGATGTTCTTTCTTACCGTTGTGACAGCCCGCCTGACACAGTGAACTCCCACATGGCACCTGTTCCCTCACATAATGCTCGCGGACCACACGAACCTTTCTGCCCTTTGAGCTGTTCAAATGTAAAACCTTTTCTGTTTTAATCATGTCACAGTCATCCGAAATAACCTCAACAAGCACAGGCAAACTCTTTCTTCGCTATGTTTACTAGGAGGTGCTTATTATGTTCAAAGCGAATGTGCGCCATCTACAGGAGTGGAAGATACAGCAGTTTAGGATTGAACCGGTGATCACAGCGCTTCAAATTTCTTTACAAATATTTTGATTATACAATAACCTGATACTGAAACAGCGGTATGTTGGTTCATTATTTATTGTTCTTAAATCTATTCATGATATTGATTCACTTTTACAATACTTTTTTAGATCTTTTGTAAACTATTTTACAGACATTATAGGCCCAGAAGAAAGATACGAGGGTATCCACCAGTTCATTCATACGTCTTCTTACACACAGTACATCCAAGTGTGCAATAGTTGTAACATAACGTTTTGTTTATATTGACAGATCAGAAATCGAATCAAACTACAATATAAATGTCAAGAAATTAGACCTTCAGATGAAACAACACATAAAATTAAAGGCATGACATCTACAGTATTTTGAATTTCAAATAAATATTCTTGGTTCCTTTGTTTCTGGCTCCTTCAAAAGACACCCACAACAAAATTGTTTTATTGTGCACTTGTGTAAAACTATTTCATTTGGCAAAGATTCAAATCTTTTCTTCATTACAAACTTCTGTCTTCAAATGAGTGTCTTAAACTAAATAAAGTGTCTTTGGCATCACAGATCTCCTCTTAGTTTGTACGGCCCTGTGGAAAGTTGGTCATCCGAATGTTGTCACCCTGCAGACCTGGATTGTAGTAACCAAAGTCCAGGGGCTCGCTATTATCCAGTCGGAGAACTTAGGTCAGATGAGAAAAAATAAATGAATAAATAAACAGCGAAACACTGCTCACATAGAAACCATCACATGTATTTAAACAGATACATACATAGATATTAACAAAGGAATGGAAAGCTGTGTATTACCTGGATCAGGTGTGATGTCTTCCACCAGTTTTCTGTGAGTGAAATCTCTTCTGTTCCTTCGATTAAGTACGAGAAATGCTGTCAAGGCAATGACCGCCACAATAATCCCAACCACCAGGATGACACCCCATGCCTGGTTTTTCTTTGTGTCTTGAACGCCGTCTGAAGAAAAACCTGTAAAGACATATTTGATGTTTAAAAATAACAAATATAAGAGCTGGAATGACCAAAGATACAAAACGATTAAACAAATGCTAAATCTAAATCAAAACTGTACAGACACCCTCCTGCTCCATTTTAATTCATGTTGTTAAAAAAATATAATAAGCGATATAGACAGTGAAATCCGTTTTTAAGTCTCAGTTGCGGTTCGGACTTTGTCTATGTCACATTGGTCCACGGAAGACCTCAAAAGGAGCCCCTCCCAATATCTCTTGGGTGAACACCACTCTTATGTTCAGGGTGTCAGTAACTGGACACTCTAGCCCATGGCCAGGGGACAAACAAAGACCGAAACCCAATCCAGCACAGAGGAACAGCAGGAAATATGGCTTTTATACCCAAATTGAAAGGGTGGAAATGTGGGTTAGCTTGAGGGATGAAATTGAAAGGTTTGTGTGCTTTGAAACTATATGACCTGGAGAAGGGATATAATGCTAATGAAGAGTCAAAACACTGTGACTGAGATTAAATGACTGTAATTCTATTTCTACTTTGATGTGATTTTTCTTGTTATTCTGATACTGCCACTTCTTACTTTTTTACCAATAAATTAAAAATATTTAAAAACAATACTCAGAACCATACTTTAATAAAAGGCTTTTGGGTGTCTCATTATGAATCAGCCATTAAATGACCGTAATGGGATAGTTCACCCAAAAATAAAAAATCTGTCATCATTTGTTCATCCCATTGTTGATAAAAATCTGTTATATGACTCTTTCTTCTGTGAAACACAAAAGAAGATATTTTGAGAATCGACACAATGGATGTCAATGGGGACCAATGTTCTTTAAAATGCCTTTGTCTGTGTTCGGCAAAGTCATACAGATTTGGAATGAAATGAAGGTGAGTAAATAAAGAAATAACATCCTTTTCAGGCGAACTAACCCTGTCTTAAGTGTATGATTTCAAACATTCTATACTTTAATGCTTGCTTGAAGTACTTATTTCAAATTATTATGATTCAAACCTTTTGCCAAATCGCCCCTGATGTCAAAAGATCCATTTAGGTCTGTTTCTGTATTCTCTATGTCTGCTTCAGTGGTCTCCATCTCGGGGATGGCAGGTGGAGTCACACGCTTTGTTGTTCTGTATGCTGGTGGTTCAGATGGCTTGACTGTAGTCACGTTCTGCATGTTCTCTTGATCTTCAGGAGCTTCTGTCGTGGTGGTTGGGTTCTCAGCAGGTGCCTCTGAGGGAATAAATCCAGAACCTGTTTCGTAATGGCTGCTGTCTCCGGTGGTATTCTCTGGCTTTGGATCAGGATGTGTGCCATAAAGATCGGCTTGAGTGACGGGATTTGGTGTTGTCTCTTGTGTCTCTGTATCATTGTGTTCTGCTGATGTTTCTGAGAGGTCAGAACTGGAATTAAGTCCTATTTGAGGTGGTGTTGTAGTCGCAGGGCTCTCAGAACTTCCTTCCTCTGTCTCATTATAAGGCACGTCTGCTGCTGGAGGCATCGGCGTCGTAGCTGCGGGATTCTGGTCCTGCTGTTCATTTCCAATATTAAAGGAGCCATATGATTGTCCCTCATTTTCTGAACTGCTCTCGCTGTTCTGTGGTGTCACCTGAGTATTCACATCGCCTAAGTAATTTTCTCCTGTTGGTTCAGTATTGGTTTCTTCTTGAAATGACTCTTCTCCATTGTCATTTTCAGATATTGTATCATTTACTCTTTCCCAACTGTCAGGAATATCAGTATATACTTGTTGGAGGTTCTGAAGCAACAGAAGGAGCGTGAGTGTGAGCGTGATGCCCATTGGCAACTTCATGTCTGGTTCCTCTGTCTGCCAAAACACCAAAACATTAAGATATCATACATGTTTATAGAAAGTAACATTCATACATATTGCAAGAAATAAAATAAAATTGTGCTAAGTTTAAGTTGGATTTAGTATTCTTTTATGTCTTTTATGGCAGCCGTGATTGACCTATACTAACAGATGGAATCATCACCAAAAGCTAATTTTACAGATGGCATATACCCAAAATCTGTCATGCCCTTCTATGGGGCCCTCATGGAAGACCAGTTGTTTAAAAGAATAGTTTTTCAAAAAGCTATGTAACTATGAAATCATAGGTCTAAAATATCTCTTGTACTAAATGAAAGTCTTCTTTACTGTAGTTCATTACTAGAAACTTGTGTTTAGCAACCCTTTGTTTTATACTCCCATGAGTGATTTCTATTGAAGTGTATCTAAGACCTCTTGATGTAACATACACCATTCAAACTTGACACTGACACTGAAACTTTTCTGGGGTTGGAATATAAAGTACACACCCAAAAACTATTTCCAAAACAAAAATGAAACAAAAAACATGAAAAGGTCAGACAAATACTTTTATAATACACGTTTTAAAGGTGGGATACAAACAACATTTAAAATGTTAATGATGTTGTGTGACACACCTAAACATTTATGTATGACTACATGTGTATGTTCATTGCATTGATACTTCTCAGCAAATTCTTGTTGGGCCAGTTTTTCTTTCTATTGTCCATTATTGTCACAAACAAAACTTTATAACCAGTGTGATAATGCAGAAGAAAAAAGAAAGTGTAATGACCCATTTAAAAAATAAATCCTACACCTGTTAAAGATGTTAATTCTAAAGATGTGCTCCAGAATTCAGATAAGCTGATCTGAAATATTGAGAAAGTGTTGTTATTTTTCATAATGATGAAACATAAATATATATTAATAAATATTTTTTTCATTTGATTTTGTTTGATTTTTGTAGGCTGTTTAAGGATTATTTTAGGATGTATTTCTATTTATTATTATAAGAAATTGTATTATGCGCACAAAATTATGAGGCCATTCGAAATGTATTTACTGTTGAAATCTTATTCAAATGTGATTAGAAAGGTATAACACAATTTTAGACATGTTCTCTCTCTCTCTGCGAAACATTTCTAGAGCCATATATTCTATTCTTAGAATGTACCAGAACAGGTCTTCCTGCATTGAGTTTGTGGCATTACCCATGTAAACGAATGTTGTACGTAGCAGAATGAAAAACAGAATTTAATCAGTGAGGAAACACTGATTGTCTTAGAAAACATGTAATGGCAAATTTGATGAAGATCTTGTGGTTAAGCTATTTGTTAGACAAATTTAGTTATACATAGGTTACAAAGCAGTTCATTAGATAATATGTCTAACATATTAATACATTCACCTGTTATGTCATTAACATGAATCATTCATTGAATTATATATCAAACATCCGTTCAGATTATTTCTTATTCTTATTGTTCCAAACTCTGATGGAGATCAAAATTTCAATAGCCTCCACTGACATCTAATACTAGTTCTCCATTTTACAACAAACAAAATGTTAGATGTTTAAGAAAGGACGCATGCGAATCAGGTCTCTATGTACTTAAGATGAAAACTGTGTACCTACCTGAGTTCTTTCTGATAAGCACAGGTGAGACGATCGAGGAAGGTTAAACTAATCGTGTGAGAGATCAGAGAGTGTGCATTCAAACACAAGAGGTAGGGGAGGGACCTATTGGCTTGTGGTTATCCGGGAACTGGACTTACCTGAATTTGCACCTGCAAACCACACCTCTTTAGTTCCTTGATGCAATGCAAACAACCAACAATGGAAAGATGTGCGTCATTTTAAACTGCATGTCATGCTCTATTCATGCGTCAGTTGAACACACCTTCTCACTATACACAGATTTATCCTGGAGGCAGTTTTAAAAGTAAGGTTTTTGAGATGTTTAAACAGCTAAATTTCTCTGTAGGGAGGAGCACCTGCCGCTTTGGGCCTCCGAGCATTCCACCCTTGCCCCGTCACCATGGAGACACATAGGCAGCGCAGATCTGCTTTCCTTCTTTAAAACATTATCCAGTCACAAAAGACACATGCTTTTCTCACATGACTGATGAGCTTGATGTCATTAGGATGTCTTCATAGTTGGGTCATGGGTTGCATTTTGACAGTGACGTATACAAAGATGATGGCACTCCTTACATCAAGGTTATTATACATAGTTTACTGCAACTAAAAATGTTTATTTTAATTGAAATCAAACAAAAAGTTTGCCTAAATATTATTTGAAAAACAAACTTAGAAAAACAAAAATAGAAATGGTGGAAAAAAGCATAAAATAACAATAATATATATATTATAAATTAAATTAAATTAAAAAAGAAAACCACAGAATTATATGTATGTACATAACAAACATATTTGATGAGCCTACATTTTGTACCTAACATTGGCTGAAAGGTTTTCATATGAAAGTAAAGAACGAATTTGATTTAAAATACGGTTCCCTAATGACTTGTGCTTCCACACTATCTCAGCAGATGGCAGATTTTGCTCTTATTTCTGTTTTAGTCTTGGTGGTTGCTATCCTTCTTCATATAATACACAAGGGCAGAAAATGGCAAAGGTAGTGTTGTAGTAGCAAGGCTCTCAGAACTGACTTTACTACAGTTTTTGTACACAAATACAGAATTGTATCTTACAGTATAATGTGCATGACCACAAATTAAAAATAAATACATTTAATTGTTAAAAACTAATTAGTGTCATACAATAAAAGACTGTTGCATGCACATGTTTTTAAGAGGAAACTTATTTTAAAGAAACTAACCAACATCAACATTTGCTTTATTTGTGCTCTTGACCTTGCTGTTGCTTCTGTCCTTCAGTATTTCCAGTTTAACAGTTTATATGTGCATTGGGAAACTCTGTTTGCAGAAGGATCTAATTTAAATGGCTTAAATTAAATTGAGCCATAAACTGACTCTGAACTGAAGAACAAAGCTTGACACACACACGCCAGACAATTAAACAACAGGACATCAAACCAAGTTCTGCCTCCACAAAAAGCACACATTGCATTTATAGACAGCTGGATAAGACTGAATAAAATATTATGTGAACATTGTCATGCATGACAGTATCCTAGAGTATTCAGAGAAGGTCAAATGCTTTGTTGCATGGGCGTAGGTTTGGTCTCAGCTTTGGTGGGGACATCCCCCCCACACTGATATTCTTTTATACTAGTACCAATTCACTTCACTTTTACATAATAAAACAGGCAGACTATATTTATATTTAATAATTTGCTATTAATCAATAGTAGTATATCACAGAATCACCTTAAGACCTTCTCTTTAAGACGATCTATCACTTTAAGACCTCACCTGAAGCCCTCAAGGTTCAGCTACTACTTCCTCAACATTCTCTATGACATCTTCACAAGATGTCTGAGTTTCCTATATGTAATTAAATAATGAACTAATGAATCAAATACACACGTATCAGTATGCATTGAACGCATCATGTTTATATTTCAGAGCAATTTAAATATGAAGGGGACATGGTTTTTAAAACTTTTAACATGCATGATTTCCTTTAATCTCGCTTTAATAATTCATAGTTCATAGAGACTTTACCTGAAGCCCTGAAGCCCCAGCTACTTCTTCCTCAACATGCTCTATGACATCTTCACAAGATGTCTGAGTTTCCTATATGTAATTATATGAACTAATGAATAAAATACACACGTATCATAGTATGCATTCAACACATCATGTTTATACCAGATAGGGTTATTTGGATATTATCAATCAAATAATGATTCATTATATTTGAATAACCAACAGTGTTAACTTTTGCCTTTTTAACATTGCCAACACGTTTTTCCAGCACATGTGTCTAGCAATGACAGTCCTTCATTAAACTGTGGGTGATTTCCCTTTTATTTCTCTGCATGTTGGGTAGGCTACACTCACAAATACATAAACAGAATGTAGAATTGAAAAAAGTCTCAGATCCACTGTTTATGTTGACTGCAAGATTCTAAGTTAAGGTAGGCTATTTAACATTCAGTGACTTGCTAACGTAGCCTTCTATCATCCTGGGTAACACATACGGTCACCAGTTAATACTATTTTCCACAGTAGAATCTGCATACCCCGCCGCCAATCAATTTACGGCGTTTCTTGTACTGTCGTCGTCCTGGCCGTTGGAATCGATCCAAATAGCAGCGCAAAGATCCAAATAGCAGTTCAAAGGAGCTAAATATTGATTGCGACTAGTACCTAGCGCCCCCCCTAAACCTACGCCCATGCTTTGTTGATCCAATAACACTGAAGTTATGTAATCTGTCGGGGCTGGGTTCTTCTTTATTAACTAATTTGCAAGTTTAGAGGTCGGGTGGACCTGTGAGCAGAGTCTGACTGGAGGAGACTGATGAATGGGGAGTTAAGATCTTTACTCAAATATTAGATATTGTGAATGATTACAGATACAGTAGAAATTAAATTCTTACCACTGAAGGAGCACAAACATGATTTTCCAAAAGTAAATGTTTATTCTGCTGGAAGAACAAAAACAAACAATTTTAATCAACGCAAAGCCAGAACATTCCCTTATGATAACAGTTCAGTCACTTTCCTTAAAGATTTAATGGTATTAAAAAATAAACACATAAAAGTGGATTTTAGAAGAGTGAAACATAAGAATGTTTTGTTCTATAAATGTTCTGATAAATTTACATTTACACAATCTACTTTTTAATCAAAATTATTTTATATACGTTGTGTTTCTGCTTCAGATGTCCCAACCAAACACTCATTTGCCACTTTTGCCTCTGTGAGATTCTCGGATTTAGACAGAAAAGGGAAATATTTCATGAGAAAAAAATCTTTATCTGCATCTGAATCAAACCATGTGGAATGAAGATTAATGTAAACGTTATAAGTAGTTTTAATATTTAAATCCCTGCACTACATTTACATGAAGAGATTTTATATCTACAAAACATGAAGGGTTGTGACAAGTTAACCTGTCATACACTTCTGACCAACACATTTTTAATGGAGAACACAATGATATAAGGTGAGTTACAGCTGGAATCTTTCTGGCCAACCATCAGAACCATAACTCCACATGCCTTTCCTTTCCTTTACTCCTCTCTCTCTCTTTTTCTTTCTCCCTCTCCTTCATTTTTTCAACAGTTTAACAGCTGCTTTATCGTTTATCACACTATTACATAAACCCTAAAAATATGTGGAGTTTGGCCGCCTAGTCACAGACCATCTGAGATGAAGGACTATAAAGCAGCAATCTTTTACCCCAGCTCTGAAGAAACAAGTCCAAATGACCAAAACGAATTGGTTTCTGTAAAATCTTTTATTTCTCTACAAAATATATAAGTACGTGAGTGGCTGCAACTCTCAGTGACATGCAAGCCTCATCTCAAAGGAATTTATAACTGTTTAACAGGGTTGCTAATTTGTACATTGTGAAACGAACAAAAACTTGCGTGTACAAGAAAAAAACAATACTGTACCACCCCTAACCCTGCCCCTAAACCTAACGTCGCAAATTGTATTAAAATGACGTTGTACGATTTCATACGAGTTAACCAAATTTAACAACCTCTCGTGCTTTCCATGAGATTGTGCTGGAAATGCTTCCATAGATAAGAGTACATTAGTACAACATGATCAGTGGCTGTTTGTGTCAAAGAACAACACACGAGAGTGTTTGACAACACTTTCAAGTTACTTTATAATACATTTTCAATTGAATCAATAAAAGCACCGACCTTCTTGACCACCAGCAACAGCAATGCACTTGGGATTTAGAAATAAAGCGCTGTCAGAGTTATTAACCAGATATGTTGAACACATGGATGTGGTTTTTAAAAAGTATTTATTCCACGGAAAACCAATCTATCAAATCAGACACGCTACGGCAACACTGTTGAGAGAACAAGACTAAGAACAGGGCTTAGAGCTGCAAAATAACAACTCCTCACCACCCCCTGGGCACATGTGACTGCAGGGCAGTGGAGAAAGAGAGAGAAAGACAGACAGAACGAGTCTGGAGGAATTAAAATGGGATAAAGAAAAGACAGACAAAATCCGGATCTAAAATGCTTCCAGATTTGGACGAAAGACAGAGAGATAATAAGACAGAGAGACCTTCCTCAGACATGAGCTCAGCATCCTGCTTTACTGATGTTTCAGTGCTGATATGTAGTGCCTCGAGGAGGCCAAAACACAGATTTTTCAAACTTGGAGGACTGCTGTAGTTTAGACAGAGGGAAAGTGCGATACTGCATTACTCCGTGAATATCAACAATCTGAACACAAGATTGCATGAAGAAACCCAAACTTCTGAGGAACTAGGTCACTTGAATACATTTCATCATCAGATTTCCCCGCCAGTTTTTTTTCAGCTATTTTCTCAGTTACACCATAAGACACACAATTATAGATGCAAACTCCACAGTTAACATAAAACATTAATTGTAATGAAATCAATGAAAATTATAAAAAACTCGTCAGTCATTCACATTGGGCTTTGCGTGCGTATTATATTCAAAGCTTCATCTGTCATTCTGTCTCACAGCGAGACAGTGATTCACAAGAAGTGCAGTGAGACTGTTTGTGTTCAAAGTAATAGTAACAAAGTCCTACATCAAGATTTAAAGTTCCATCAGCTTTTCTCTGTCAGCACCTTGCAGCATACAAGTAATAGCAAATGTTTTCAATTGATGTAACATCAGTCCTATATGCAAATAAGATTTCTGAGAGCTGTTTACTTTTAGTTTATCACATTAGGCATGAGAATTACATTCATTTGTGATCTAGTCTTATAGTTTGTGTCATCACAATACATTTTGAATACTTGTGCAAGGTTTATGCTATTGACCAGAGAGCTCTTGAGTTATAGCATCTACGTTGGGTTTTTACATCGTATCCAATTGGCACATAATTCACGTCACACCCAGACGTGCTGTGTAATAAGAATTGCTTTTTAATCAAATGCAGTCACGCACACACACACACCAAAATTCTACATGTTGAAATGAAAACCATCTTACGGTCAGCTATATTTTAATAAAGAGTGACAGATATGTATACGCTCTGATGCGTTACCTCTCAGTTCATTTGAGAGGAATGTTAAAGGTAATTAGATAGAAACGATCTCTGTTAAATTCAGTATTGTCATTCGGGCGCTGATTTAAACTTCTCTCAGCTGTCTGGCACTGCCGTATTAGTCCCAGCTCACTGGAGGCCAACATAACATCACCGTTCTGTATTTTGTGACATACTACAATGAATAAGCATTGGGTTTCTACATTTCTACATTTGTCAGACTTCAACGTCAAAGCAACTTACAGTACATGTGCTATGAATTTTCTAGGTTTGCTAGGATGAAACCCATGACTGCTTTTGCAATGATACTGAGCTTATTTAATAGGATGAATGTGTGTCTGTATCTAATATCTAGTCGTCCAAGTTTTAACTAAATCTACCTAGATTTGTATGTTCCTTTAATTGATTTGTTAGCGTATAGAGTTCAGTTCACAGGGATTGAAAGTATCAAATGCATTAATGTGGATATTACATTTGAAGGACCACTCACTAACATAAGAAGACAATATTAACCAAATTTGTAAATATATTTTGTCTGCAACAATGCCACATTGACATACTATATATTCATTCCACTGTGAACACTGACTCTACTTGAGCACTTAACCGACCAGCAGTAGACTAACTTTGTGTAAACATTTGCTGTATTTCATCAGCTCCCCATGCTGGCAATATGGCTATTTTCTCACAGCGTGGAGGACATGGTGTGGCGTGGCTTGACTTAGTCTGGCCATGTTTTGGGCACAATAAGGGCATTTATGGACCTCAGTCGAGGTGAGACAGAGCTGCTTCTGCGGCAGAGCTCCTGGCAGATGCACGGAGGTATAACGCCACCACAGCTATTCCTGTTGAGTGTGATCCAGCCATCAATCCACCAGAGAAAGCCCAGCGTGGACCCACCGCTGGCCGAGTGTGAGTTTCTGCCAACTGCTTCAATTTTCCCAACACTTACTGCATATGGAAGGCATGTGTAATCCTTGTGTAACATACAAAGAGTCCCTCTGGCGTTGAACCGTTTCCACTGTTTGAATATTTTTAACGCTCAGGCACAAGGATACTGAAGTGTAATGAAGGCCTCCTTAACTCTACTTAAACTTCTTTCCGGGTGTCGCACGCCAGATTGAATGGACACAACATTACTGCATAATTGCCTGTTTCAAAGACTTTGTAATGCTGACATCACTCTGTGTTTTTCTTTCCTTCTGTTCTGGTCAGCAGGAGATGCTTGACTATAATCCCTCATAACCTTTTCACAGCGTGATGTAAATGGCCGTTCAACAGCACAAAACTGCACGCTTTTAAGCACTGATTTATTTTCACTGCGTGAAATAGAAAATAACGTGTGACATGTGAGTGGTGAACTTATATTTTCAGCCATAGTAAGCTTCTAAGAGAGAATATTTTTATTTCTCATGAGGCCTTGTGTTAAAAAATGTTTGGGAATGAAACCCTCAAATCTGTCCACTGGTCATCCTTCAAATATGCATATTTACTTCTAAGACTACATTTAAGAATCACAACATTTCTTTGAACTAATAGAACAATCAATGAATGCAGATAAACATTTGTCTCCAACACCCAATTTTTATAGTCACCACAATCCTCTTTTATTAAAGTGAAAGGTTAAACATTAATGTTGGCTAATATTCTCATCATAACTCTCAAATTATCTTGCTAATGGTTGTTCACCTACACTTTAGAAGTGTTTAGGCTAGAAAGAGCTTTTCACATGAATTAAATAAGATGACTTAAAGACATCTGAGAGGAAGACAATCTATTACCACTGACAGTTTTTTAAAACAAAATGAGCATTTATCTCATCCTCTGTCTTTTTCAAAGCGTTTCCTTCACTTTCCACACATTGGTCGTGGGAGCATGAACTCCCTCTCATACACACACACATTCACGTACATACTGTAAATAAGCATGGACATTTTATTTCAGAGGATTGAATTTCTCTAAAAAATTAGTAATGCTTCTCAAAGGAGTCTTTTATGGATACATGACAGAGGGTTGACATGCTGTAATGCAAATAATTGCGGTCTAACTGAACCAAGTTTATTGTTATGCCTCTGATATTCAGAACGATTGCATCTTAAGAAAGGTGGGATGCAGTCCAAAATGTCTTCAAGTGAGATGTATAACACATGTTCACATAGGCAACACGCAACTTCTGATAATCAAGCCTTTTTTGTCCTTAGTCTCCTTGACAGCAGTTACCTTTGTTTGTTGTTATGGTGAGATCATGATTATTGCAATTGCCTTTAAGCATGGTGTAATGGAGTCATTTCATGTCATTTATTCATTGACTATTAAATTATCCCAAAAAAAAAGAGAATGAAATCATGCTTAACCACTTTTCTTGGGTGCATGGACCAATCAAAATGAATCAACTTCAAAACAAAAAAAGATCTGATTAAATAAGTAATTTAAATAAAAGCATGAATAAAATATTATAACTTATTTAAGAAGACGCAAGTAGATTCATTCAGTTTTACAGTTGTGTACAGTAATATATGAAAATGGAAACAAACGAAACTGACTCTCACTCATGGCTTTAATAGTTTAATACAACATAAATGGATTATTTAAAAAAGAACCTTAAGTTTTCCACTTTCTGGTAAAAATGCCTAATGTGATTATAATAAGTTATACTTTTAAAAATACATTAATAAATAAATATAGCTTATGTAATGCATTGCTCCACCATTCATCTTACCATTTTCCACAGCTCATGGTGATGAATGGAGCACAGAGGACCCTCCTGTGTGTAAAAATACAGAAAATATCCTCTCTGCCAGACAGATCGTCATTTACTGTCTTTTCCATATTTGTGTTTGTTGTCTTTGCTCCTGACCCTCTCATTTTTTACGCTCGCAATCCTTTCAGTCTCAGATAATTTTCTTACTTATTGAGATGCATGCATAAGAGTCCAGATAGAACAAAGCATCGCTCAATCTCTTTCTCCAGTACCCGGACCCTTTTTTCAATTCATTATGACAGTATACTGTAAGCATTGAATCCTCCCTGATTCAGTGTATAGATGACTGCAGTTTTTGCTCTGGTTCTTATAGCTCACAAACCGGCACAGACAAAGTATTTTAAGGAAGCTTTGAGAGAATTAGACACCAGAAATGCCTGTTAAGAAGTTTCGAATTTTGAATTCAAAATGACAATTGTGAGAAAATAATGTGAAAATGAAATACAGGTAATGCATCACGTGAGGAAAATAGATTTTACACACATTTCATAGAAACCTTTTTTATAACATTGACATTATTTATGGACATGTGATTTAGTCATAAGTAACCCATTTGTGTCTTTGGCACAAATCAAATTGGAGATGTTGCACACATTTGTCTGAATTACATTTTGTGTGTCTGCTCATTTCTTTAATAAATTCGCCAATCCATTTGTCACTAATCGCCTTTCCTCCTCCACATCCATGATGCAAAATAAAATTATTAGGAAAAATAAAAGGAACGGCGCAGAGCCATTTATCCAGATCCACATGTTTATGTTATTAGATTTGGTGGTTCTTCCTAAACACAAACATCCTGATCCTATTAATACAAGCTCATTGGGATTCTAAAAAATTCAGTGAAGAAGTATATTTGTTTATTCTTTGTTTTTTATTGTTTATCCATTTATTGTTTGGAAACCATGCAATGAAAGCCCTTCTATCACCATGCAGTTAGTTTTTTAATGAGCATAGCATAATCTCTTTTTGGTGAATGGAGACCAATGCACTCAGACTCTTAGTTTTGGAAGAAAATGTGTCCCTGTGGTGTAGTGTTGGTTTGTGCTGTGTTATTCATTCTGGGTGTCATTCTAATATTTAGGAAAGGCTGACAAATGGATGATGAGGGAGCTTTAAATAAGAAAAGGTACACTCAAAAAAAAGATTTTTGCTGCTTGTTCAATTTACTTAACTTGCTTAAGTTACTTTTGAAAAATTTGGTAACAACATAATATTTTTATGTTTAGACATATAACTGAATCCGTTCATGTTGGGACAACATGTAGGAGTTATGTTGTCTTAACATAAAATAGTTATAATTGGGCAGAGGACTTATATTTCCCAGCATGCTTTGAGTGTAACTGTATTTTGAGAGTAATTTTCTTAAAAAAGTGTTATTTTATGCATTTTTAGATAATGTTCATTTATCTTAAAGGTTATGAAGAGTTAGTTAAATTTCAAGTTTTGTGGTTATTGTTCAGAAAAGCGTTGCCTTTGCTAGGCTCGTAGGCGGTTACAATCCTTTTTCAATTCTGTTGAGTTCTATTGACTTAACATCTTCTTATTGTAGTTAATGGAATAATAAGTTATTAATGTTAAAAATGTATAATATAAAAAAATTGAACATATAATTTTATTTGAGTGTAGGTGAGACACAAATTAATTTAATCAAGACTACTAAAAAAAATTTGTTCAAATAACAAGATTATAATGAATCGTTTCAAACTAATTGTATTTTGTTGGAGAAATTTAATTCAAATTCGTGGACAAGCTTTTCATAATTTAATTAAGTACGTCCAGCAACTTTTTTTGAGTGTACTTGCACTGGACATACACTTCTGCCCTTAGCATACTGTATGTTAGTCATACACTAAACACATTTAACATTCAACGTGTACGACTTGACCATGGGTAAACCTGGGGCAAATAATATCCATACTGTCTCTATACAGTAAATGTCTAACTCTGTAAAGAAGCTGTCTTTTTGCAGGACTAAACTATATGTGTACATAAGATTTGAAAATGTTTCCATATGGAAAATGTATTAATGAATACAGGGTTGTGAGGGACGCAGTTTTCCACAAAACAGCTGGAAAATCTCTTCCGCACTTCTTCAACAAACAACTCCAATTCCTTAGATTCTCCCTGCAGAGATTTGCTCCTTGTTCCATTGCCTGCTGAGAACTGTGTACCTCTATGAGTGGGGAAGCAGATCTGTATCATGTTAGATATATATAATTTCTGTTTAGAATGAAACACATTTTCTCCTGCTTATTAAGTCACATTCCTTTCTTAGTCCATTTAACATGGAAGTTCCTTAAAGGGATTGTTCACTCAAAAAAGAAATAAATCCATAATTTTTTCACTATTTACGAAACACGCTGTGTATAGTGTCTCAGTTTGTCCATATAGGGCTACAGTAGAAAGAACATGCCGAATTCCATGTAAGGGTACCCGTGGTGTATAGCTAGAAATGATAGAAATATCTAATTTTAAGTTAATAAAAACATAACGTTTCATTATGTAATGTCTTGAAAGACCTCTAAAGACATAGTTATGTTAATTATATTGCATTTCTGTCAAAAGATCCTCCGAAATATTACACATTGGACCTTTAACTTAAGAACTTTGCCAGTTGTTGTCTTATTTGCACTATTTTTAATTAAATTACAAGAATAATTTTGAGTCTCTGATAGGTTTATTTAGTTTATGGGTGATTAATACAATAAAACTTGCTTCCAGAGATCAGCACGGGTCCCAGCATTGCGTCATAAAAGAAATGGACTTGTAAATGCAGAGGTTTATGGAACTGGGCAGTAGCTATCAGAAAGGCTAGTGTTAGGTCAACGTTGGACTTAGTTCCTGGAATATGTGTATGTGATAAAGCAAAAACATGAAAGGACCAAAGTGCTCATTAGCTTCTGATGCATCAGGGAGCTTTTAACCAGAAGAGATTTGTAAACTTTCATGCTTGTCTAAGTTCATCAGTTGTGTTTCCTGTATATCAATGTACCTGTTAAAAGTTCATTTATATTCAATTTTATCTTTCAGATTGGGACAGTGATAGCTTTTCACTTCCCATTCCAACATCTGGCCCTTCATAGGGTTTCCATCCCGGTAACAATGTGTGGATGGACGGATTAAATGCCATATACCAGATTATAAACACTAGATCAGGTGGGAGTATAATGAGTGAGCCTATTTATATTGATATATATATATTTAAATGTATATAATGTTTTTAAAAGAGAAATTGTTGTTGAATGTGTGATAAGAGAATAAACCTAACCTACACTGTATGAAGCATGCATGCTAACTACTGTTTGTATGTGGCTCTTCTCATATGTACTGTATGGTAGAGGATTTTTTAGAACATGATCGTCTTGTATTCGGTTTCATGGCCCCACTGGCTGTGTTCCCCAGCATCTGTAGTTTAATGACCATCTTTCTCAAAAGCTTCAGTAATTGAGTCTTTTTGCTCTGTGGAAACCACCACGGTTTAGTGATAAAACAACTGGTCTTTCATAATTCTTCCCCCAAAGATTACAACTGGCACTTAGTTTTGGTTCACGCAGAGTCCGGGCATTCAAATCAGAGCCCATTTTGCCCTTGCCAAGATGATGGCATGAACTCAATCCAACTCCCATTCAAGAGGCCGCCCAAGGGTGCCGTCATAGCTTCAGCAATGATTACAATGTATCCCGCAAAAGAACATACTGGCAGAGGTATGGAGTATAAAACACAATCTTCAGCCACAGCATGGGCGGTGTGGTCATTTTACACAGTTGCTTTACGGTCAGATCTGAAGCTCTAAGATTTAAAAACAAGGATAAAAGCCAGTAGCCGACATTTCATATGCACTCCTGTTATTAAGATGATTAGGAGGGCATGAGTAGGGGAAGTTCTCTTTGAGCTGGCACCGTTCCATCCAGCGGAGTTAAGCAGACAGGCTAAGTGTGGAGAGAGAGCGAGACAGCCCCCTCATAGGATATCTGTGGGAGGAACATTGGGGGAACCAGGTTCAAAGGGGTATATGGTGTCTACATGGAGGTAGTTAAGACCATAAAAATTATAGTGCTCTACAAAGAATGGATTCTGGTGGAAAACAAGACTCTCTCACACACACACACCTACTCAGACGGGCTCCTATTTTTCCTTCACTCTTGCTCATCTTTTGTCCTGCATCTGTAGCGATTTACAGAGCTTTGAGGGAGAGCTATTATTCCATAGGAAATCTGTCTCTATCAATTCAATGGTAGGACAAATATCCTTGCTGTAATGAGGACACATCCCTGCAGCTAATAGGCATTCCCTGTTACTTCATGTTCTCAGGTTCCATCCTCAAAGACCATTTGCCAAGGACTAAATGTTGTAAAACAGCACATGTCCTGAAAGGTATGTGCTTCATGGGGTGGGGATCTTATGTGTCTACTAGTGTACTGTATGTGTTTGCTGACCATATGGTGAAATGAGAGCAGACTGACAGTGTCTATAAAAATGATGAAAGGCTGTTGTAAATCCAACAAGCCCGACCAAACAAGGCTTTCCATGACCAATGCTCTGCTGTGAAACACTGCTATCAAAATCTTGGAACGGAGAAAATCTTAAGACAAAATTTCTTAAAACAAGCGGTTCTTAATGGCTTAATGTCTCCAAGTAGACATTATTACAATTTAGCGAGTGCTCTGTATGAACAGTATGAGTGTATTCAGCGGTTGAGTGGAATGACTGACTCTCTACAGGAAGAAGAAAGTTCCTGCTCAGTCTCATGCTTTGTCACGACCTTTATTCATCACTCAGCAATCCTCTTTAGGTAATCATCATGTGGAGCTGAGGAGGCCTGTATCTGGGAATTAAGACGTCCGATACAAATACAGCACGCTCTTTACAAATGACTGTCAACCACACCTCCACGACAAATTGAAGAGACAAGCCGGCCATCTGTGGTCTCTGTCATTGTCTCTTGAGTTAGTCTATGAGACAATTTATGGAATGGCCCATTTAGCCTATACGCCCTTTTCACAATGCCGTAACAAAGCAGTGTATCATAACATCTGTCTTGCAACAAAAAAGAAGAAGAAGAAGAAGAACGGAAATTTTGAAAAAAAACCTGACACAACACATATTGAAGTACTTATCATAGCACCTTCACTAACACAAAAAGAAAAGAAAACACTTACCTTCATAATTTTGATTATGAAGGTAAGTGTTTTCTTTTCTTTCGAACAGTTCATTTTTGAATGTACTGTTTAACAAATAATTTGTATCATTTGATCATGTCCCAAGCGAAAATTTGTCAGCAAAAGATGTTCAACATAATTTAGCCATATTTGTGGCAGCTGTGCAAGGGACTTGGTAAAGTACATTCTGAGCCGCTAGTGGAGGTAACGCTACACTGCTTCGCGGCAGAACGGAAGATGCATTACGTCATGTGAAAAGGGCCTATTCCTCTCGCATGTTTTTGTTACTAAAACACATTTTAGTACAAAATACAAACATAAGCATTTCTCAAAGTCCTTACCGGGACCAGACTACAAGTTTATGCAAAGGAATATATTTTCATTAACTGTTTGAATGAATTTGGTTCTTTTCACGTTTTGAAAAAAAGGATTCGCTGTTTTTCCTTTTGCAATGCTGGACTACATTTATTTAGGGAAAAGAAGGAATAGCCTACATTCCTAACCTTCTGAACATCTTCCTTGCCCAACCTAATTGTATAACGTGTAGCACTAAAAGCCTACAAACTCATGCTACTTTAATGACAACCCCCGTTATGTGTGCTGCCAGTTATGTGTAAGTGAAGGAGTGACGGGCTTGTAATTTGAGAGTGGGACCTGGGGTATTATTATCTGAATCTAGCACAAAGTCTGAACACTCCAGATGTTGAAACAGACACAAGCAAGGACACTACGAGGGTTTGTGTGTTTTCCTGGTTTTATGGTCTGTTAATTTCCCAGAACAAACAGAGACTGTTTAAACGGAAAGGAAAGTTGCGATCCAGCGCTGCGGTGTTTTTCTTTCCTCTATTGATTTAATCGCGTCTCGTGTCGCGATTGCGCGGCATTTTACGCTCCGGACATGCATAGGATTGGAGAGGGGAGGCTCGTTTGAAGATCCGACTTGAACATACTTTTGACTTTGATACGGCAGAAGTGGCACGATGGGTTCCACTCTGTTCATACTTACAGCATTTTTGGTTTTATTGCGTCTTGGAGGGGCTTTCTTTTCAGGACCCCTGCAACCGGAGATGTCTAACGGCACCTTTCATCATTATTTCGTGCCGGATGGGTACTATGAAGAAAACGACGATCCCGAGAAATGTCAGATGCTCTTCAAAATGACCGATGAGCGCAAATGCACCCTGGACGAGGACCAGGACTCGGTGATCCGGGACGATTTTACCATTATTAAGCGTCACATCGAGGACGCGGCGCGGGTGCTCGAGGGCATCGGGAAAAGCATTTCCTTTGACCTGGACGGGGAAGACAGCTATGGGAAATACCTGAGGCAAGAGACGACTCAGATCGGCGAGGCATTTTCCAACTCCGAGAAATCTCTCTTGGAGCTGGAGGTGAAATTTAAACAGAGTCAAGAAAACGAGTTGAAAGAGGAGCACAAGATCAGCGACGACTTCCTCAGCATGACCGTGCACACGCGGGAC
Organism: Triplophysa bombifrons; assembly: GCA_029783895.1. NCBI lineage: Eukaryota > Metazoa > Chordata > Actinopteri > Cypriniformes > Nemacheilidae > Triplophysa > Triplophysa bombifrons. Next base: position 23,325,387 of record CM056448.1, read on the forward strand.
GTGCTGAAGGAGACGCTGGACATCTCGCTGGGACTCAAAGACAAGCACGAGCTACTGTCACTCATCATCCGGAGTCACGGGACCCGGTTAAGCCGTCTGAAAAACGAATATCTGAAGGTGTAGAGGAATAATTCCTGCTTTGTCTTTTTTCGGGTAGGGCATTTGACAAAAACGATGCAGCTGTTGTGTGCAATAAACGAAAGCCAGTATTCACTTGATAGCAGCAGTCATATTTGATGGACAGCCACTATTGTCTAGGATAGTTGGTAATAATGAGGACGGTATGTGTAACCAATATAGAGTTTTACCTCTAAAAAACATACAGAAAGTTGAGTTGGTGTTGGGGTTTCTTACATAAGGATGCATGCTGTGTTGGCATTATTGAATGTTTCCGAGGAAATTTACATAAACAGAAGGAGTAGTTTTCATAGTTCATTGTACATTTTTTACTTTCACAGCCATATTCAGTTTATTACAAAGCATGTTTCTGGAATAGTTTTCACTGACAATCCTCCAAAAGTGCATAAAAATTATATTCAAAACAGTAATTTTATTATTATTGCTTTTAAAAACACTTGGAGGAAAAAAAGGTCTTTGTACATTATATTTTGTGTGCTATAGGGAATCTATATATTTTATTATGAGCTTTTAAAACATAAAACTGTGATTGTTTGTATTTATGAAAATGTATTCATTTCAAAATTTGTGTAGTCCTCTGAAAAGTCACAGGGAATAGGACCATCTGGGATGACACATTCCCTGACAAACCAAGATGACTGCAGGCAGGAATATTGGACTTTAAACATATTATATGTGTTGTTCCTTTCCTGAGATATATGTTGTGCTCATTACTTTTGTAATAAAAATCTTTGAGGTCATTTGTATCTGTGTTTAAGAAAATCACATTGCCATAGACATACTGTAGTTTCATTGAATTAAAGCTTAAGCTGCCTGTTCTAATGAAGTCAAAAAATGTCAAGTGAAGGGACAACTGTGCTGGAGACAACTTTACACATTCTGACAGTAGTTTGACAGGGTAGAGTCTGAGTTTCAGAATTAAAAATGATGTTAACGTTGATTTCAATCATATTCTAAAGGTGTTGGGGGGGGTGTTAGGGACATCAACAGACATCGTAGACAGAAATCCCCCAATAAAAATACATTACATGGCAATCAGATTGTGGGAATTTATGCTGTGATCTCTCAGATTGTGTGTATGTATTAGAGAGAAAGAGAAAATTGAAAAATTCTTGGTTACATGCACATTAAATGATGCAGTCACATTAAAACTATAGGTAAAATGTTTCTTTGTCGTGCTAATAAAATGTAGTTTTATCAGAATGCATACACAAAGTATCAGTAAATTGTGTTCTATCAAATTATACAACAAGTCCTAATCGTGTTTGTACTATCAATTAATCTTGCCAAAAATTTTGAATTAACATAAATGTGACCCTGGACAACAAAACCATTGTGGGTCAATTTTTCTAAATTGATATTTTACATGATCTGAAAACTGAATAAATAAGCTTTCTATTGATGTATGAGTTGTTAGAATAGGACAATATCTGTCTGAGATACAACCGTTTAAAACTCAGGAATCTGAAAAAATCTAAATATTGATAAACTTGCTTTTGAAGTTGGTAATCAGGGGCACTGTGGCAGGCCATCCACTCAAAAAAATAGTTTTTATATATTTAAGGTAGGGCATTTATAAAATATCTTCATGGAACATGATTTTTACTTAATATCCTAATGATTTTTGGCATAAAAGAAAAATCTATAATTTTTTCCTATTCAATGTGTTTTTGTCTTTTACAAAAAATGTTCCTGTGCTACTTAAGACTGGTTTTGTGATCCAGGGTCACAAATTAGTTAATCTACAAATCCATACTCTTAAAATCCCAAATCTAACTTTATTTTTGATCAAGGAATAAAAACTGATGGAACATTAATGTACTGTAGTTGTGCATAAAAGAGTAAAAAGGCACATTTTAACACATTTTAGTATTATTGATGTTGTTTTACAGTAAAAAAGGGGGTTCTGTTAAGTCATCCTTCAGGTGACATTTGTTTGCTTTGGTAAACATGGGTTGTTTTCCACACATCCTAATTCTCAAAAACACACATCCAACGTGTATTTTTATATGTATTTCTGTAGAGAACGAAGTTCATTAAATAGTTGACACATATTCATACATTCTTTAAATTAAACCACAAAGACAAGAAATGTAAGTATCATCAATTTGAGTACTGTGTTAAGGATCTTAAATATACAAGATAAGGTTTGGGAGACACAATTACTCAGTCATATTGAACGAGTTTACTCAATCAACTGAATACAGTGAACTTATTAGTGTAACACTATATTATGTAGGCTATGTTAACGTAATTACAGCCGCAATTAAATCTTAGGAACAAAAGTCGACATGTCGAGCAAATCTGCACGTAGGTTTGTCTATGTGACAAAGTCAAAGTCTAGCTCATTACAGTGCGATATGTGTGCGCAGTAACAGCAGCAGCTGCATCAGCTATAGTAACCTTTTACCCACTTCCACCGCCGAGAGTTCTCACGCTTCCTCAGCTCTATATAAAGCTCCAATAACCGAGGCTTAATTTACCCCATCGTCACGGTAAGTGCCAACACTTGTCTTTTAAACATTTTGAAATGGAAATAACAGCATATCTGGACGTTTAATTTGAAAGCACTGACTGGACTTCTGTACGGATGTGTTAGTGATGAATGAAAAAATTGCTTGCTTGCAGTTGTGCAGTTTAGCTGTTGTCCATGTAAACACGCATCATATCATAATTTTATATTGGAAACCCCAGGTTACAGGTAGGAAAGTTAGTTTTGTCAAACGTATCGTGTGTTTTATATAAGAACGCGATCAATGGATGAGGAACTGAACTACCCGGAAGCAACAAAGACAGATAAATATTTAAATACTGAATGAGGATCATTGCTGTATAAGTCAGGTTGAAAGCAAATTTTATTGTGGTCACATTGTTTATCATCACAATTTTGTGTCTGTCTACGTCGATGTACCTCCTGTATATGTTGTGATCGTTTAGCTGGCGGAGGTGATGTGAATAGAATGATGATGACCTTTCACCCACTTCTGTGTTCACCGCGATACGTGGATCACATGACGTAGGTGCGTGCATTACATAAGATACTTAGATACTATTGGAACTTTACAAGTGATATCTGGAGAAAATTTAAGAGCAAAAATTGTAATTAATAAAGAGAAATATTAGGCTAATAACATTGTAGAAGTAGGTTGTATTCCCTTAACGTGGTAGTTCACCCAAAAATTACGATTCTGTCATTTACTCACCCTCTTCTTGTCATTTCAAATCTGTAGGACTTTCATTCTTCCACCGAACACAGAAGAAGATATTTTGAAGAATGTTGTTAACCGGCATCCATTCACTTGCATTGGTTTTGTGTCCATACAATAGAAGTGAATGGCTGCTGGCGCTGTTCTATTACCAACTTTCATCAAAACATCTTCTTTTGTGTTCGAAGGAAAAGAGAAAGTCATACAGGTTTGAAATTACAAGAGGGTGAGTACATGATAACAGAATTTTGGGTGAACAATTAGTTTACAATAGAAATATCTAATCAAAAATACACGTAATGGTGAGTTAAATAATTAGTTAATCAATTGTTTTCACACAAATGGATTTAAATATACAATTATGTCATTTACCAATGATGTTGTGGAACACAAAATTCTTTTGAAGTACAATTTAAAAGTTCCCCTTCTGTCGGTCTCTCGACGTTGTGTCGAACCGACAGATGGGGTTTGACTTGAGAACCTATCATCTGCTGTCTAGTTTTGAAGAGGTCAGTGAAATTGGCGAATTAAATTTGCATACCGGACTACACCCCCAGATATCTGGGTATAAAAGGGAGACGGCGTGCTTCATTCATTCACCTTTGGTTCTTCGGAGCCTGCGGGCGGATGGCAATCCAGACATTGCAGTCACGGCCCGGGTGGCTATGTTCTTTCCTGATCCAGCCACTACCTCGTCTGCTTCCCGTTCTATGGCCCTACTGTCCGCTTCAGCGAGCGATGAGGGTAATGTGGGGATTACTGTGAGCGTTAATCCGTCAGCCACAGGCCCGCGGAGCGTTTGCACCCCGTCTCGCTCGTCTGACCGTTCCCGAATGATGGTCCCACCCCGTCTTGTTCCTCAGCCACGTATTCGGAAACACTGCGTGATGATGATGTGATGTCCCTTGCAGCATCGCAGGGGGACTTACTGGCATCCGACCCCGACGATTCCTCAGAGCTTCGTCCCTTGGGGGGTTGAGCCCGAAGAAGAAGCGGAGGTCGAAATGTCAACCATGCTTTCTCGGGCCGCCGTGAGCATTGGGTTGCAGTACACCGCACTGCCTCTCCCCCAAAGCTCGCGGCTGGATAGGTGGTACCCCGGGTCTGAGCGCGGCTCCAAGCCACGCCCGCCCCGGTGCCGTATTTCCCGGAAGTGCACAAGGAACTCAGTAAGACCTGGAATGCCCCTTTCTTGGCGCATACACGTCAACTAGTTCCATCAGGTACAGGTAGACCTGTTCGCCTCCCTGGACAACCCCCATTGCCCACTATAGTACTCCCTGTCCAAGCGTACAGGTGGCTGCGGAACAAGCAGAAGTACTCCTTCCCCCAAGTGAGACTCATTGCACAGATTCTGTGCAAGTTCAGGGAAGAGGAGCATCAAGTGCTTCTAGTTGCACCATACTAGCCCAACCGGACTTGGTTCTCGGCGCTAATTCTCCTGACAATGACTCCCCCTGGCCGATCCCCCTGATGAAGGACCTGCTTTCTCAGGGGAAGGGCACGTTTTGGCATCCGAGACCAGACCTCTGGAACCTCCATGTCTGGCTCCTGGACTGGACGAGGAGATCCTGACTGGTCTAGACCCCTACGGTGGTTGAGACCATCACTCAGGCTAGGGCCCCTGCCACTATGCTGCTGTATGCCTTTTAAGTGACGCCTTTCCTCATCCTCGTGCTCTTCCCGAGGAGAAGACCCGCGGAGTTGCTCGATCAGGAACGTGCTGTCCTTCCAGATAGACTCGAGAGTAATCTTTCCCTTTCCACACTGAAAGTGTATGTAGCCGCCATTGCCACTCATCATGAACCAGTCTCTGGGACAACACAACCCTATCATTAGGTTTCTAAGGGGTGCAAGAAGGTGGAATACGCCTCATCCACGCTCCGTACCATCTTGGGACCTCGATGTGGTCCTGGCGGGCCAACAGAGGTCCCCTTTTTGGAGCCCCTGGGAGACACCGCTCTTTCTCATCCCTTGATGACCACAGCTCTCCCGATGGCGCTCGCTTCCATCAAGAGGGTAGGGGACCTACAAGCATTCTCCGCGTCCATGGATTGCCTAGATTTCAGGCCCGGACACTTTCACGTTATCCTGAGACCCAGGCCCAGCTACGTGCACATAGTTCCCACCACTCCCCTTCGGGACCAGGTGTTGAACCTTCAGGCACTCGCCACCGGGGATGAAGACCCAATCCCATCCGTGTTGTGTCTAGTACGCACGTTGTGCCTCTACTTGGACCGCACACAGATCTTTAGGAGCTCTGAGCAGCTCTTTGTCTGTACTGGAGATCAACAATTGGGAGGAATCCAAACATAGAATGCCGCACCGGATCGTGCAGGCCGTCGCGATGGTGTACCGGTCCCAAAATCCCAGGCCCGCTGGCATTAGGGCATACTCCACCGGGAGTCTCCATCTGCAGAGCTGAGGGTTGGGCTAAGCCCAATACCTTAGCGAGGTTCTACAGCCTCCTAGTAGAACCGGGTCTTGCACAACAGGTAAGACTGGCAACCGCTAGGGCGTACGCCTGCGAAAGCACCTTCCCCCACTGGGTGAAGAATAGACATTTCATCCATCGCTAAGCAGCTCCTGTGGGCGGCTGGGCAGATCAGCCCTGCCTCCTTAGTCCGGGTATCAGCTGAGTTATCTAGTGTATAGCTCCAACCGGACCTAGTGCTCCAGACGTATTAACCCCCCAGCAGGGTGGTTCCGTCTGATGTATCCTCATGATTGGTTCCCACCTTGGTAACCAATGACCTTCCCTAGGTGGACCTCCACCTTGCGGCACTTCCTCAGTTCGCACATTCTTCCCATGAGTTCTTCCCTGATGGCAAGACCATGCTGGTATCTCCACTAAAAACTCCTCCCAACGCTAGGAAGTGGTCTCTGTAGTGCGTTTCCTCAGTGAGGAAATAGCCGCCTCCCCAGTGGCCCTTACGGTGCCGGGCAGCTTCGCACTGTTAGAGAAACAAGGCCTTCGCCTGTGACGGCCGGTGGCAGGGGCTTCCCACCTATCCATAGCTCCCCCTACCCATCCACTGGACGGTTAAAAATTCGCGCTAGCGTTCACGTCTGACACGCCCAGGCCAGTCAGCTTCGCTTTTTTCCATAGGAACCCATCTGTCGGTTCTGTCGTGAGAATTTATTTCAAATGACCAAATTTGCTTCCATCTAGACAAATAGTAACATAAAAATATATCACATACAGTAAATATGTGATAATCAGTATTTTAGACATTTCAGATAACAACACATCCAATAAAAAGTGCACAGATGAAATAATAATATTAAGCAAGTGTTTGCCATTATTTATATTAGGACACAATAAATCACACCTTGAGGGCTCCTTTTGCATTTGTCGATTTTGAGGTGCTCGTGTGTGGGAAAATGGAGGTACAAGTTCTGTTCATGTGGTATTGTTTAGGTTATATAAGAATTACACAAAGTGTTTCTGTGGAATGGTACACATGGTCTTGAAAAGTCATATTTTTCCTGAGGGTTTAAGTGCAGAGTTCAGTTATGTTTTAGTCATGGTTTATGTAGTGTGGCAGGCACTGCTAAAGTCCATAAGTCACAAAGACTCCTTTTAACTTGATTACTTTGATGTAATTATATTTGTATTGTACTGTTGTCAGATGTATTTATCTCAACAATCATTCAGCTCTGCATGTCGTCATTTTTACACCCTATGACTGTTACTAATCAAGCACCAAGGACTAAGTCAGAGTCGCGGTATCACAAAGTTACAGTTTTGTTTGATTTCTCCAGGAGAAATCCTTCTTCACAGCCAGTGAAGAAAAAACATTCATAACAGCCATGATCAAGTCAAGATTTATTTAGTCAGGGATAAAACTCAAAACAGAACTTGATGGTTCAAATCCGTTAGCAATGTGCTGTATACTTAAATCAATCTTACTATAAACATTATTCAAAAATGCTCCTTTAGTGTGGTGACTCATCTATTTACTAAGCGTCTGTTTATAGAATGAACTTCTAAACACAACAATTAAATGTTTTTGTGTCCCCTGATTTACAGCAGCCTGTCGACACAATAAATAAGAATCAGGATGTTATCCTATCTTACCCGCTGGATGTCTAGAGGTGCCGTCCAGGCACTGAAGAAGGCCAGCAGTTGGCCTCATCTGGTCAAGACTCCTCGTATTGGGAATCAGACACTGGCAGCAGCCCCTTTGCCTTTTGCTGGGGGTAGTCCTGGAGTGAGACAGGCCCGAGCGCTGGATCAGGAGAGGCTGCTGCACATTGAGTGGGAAGATGGAACGTGTAGTTTGTATCCCTTCACCTGGTTGAGAGATAACTGCCAGTGTCCTCTCTGTATGCTGCAGTCAGCGCAGGCGCGCAGCTTGCTGTTCTCAGATTTGGATGTGCATACCGGGATGGACCAGGTGCAGCTGATGGAGAATAAGGTTGGTGTTGTAAAGCAAAGCTTAAACCTGACTTTGTTTTTCAAATCTGTATGATTTTCTCTCTTTCATGGAATAGAAGAAACTACTCTTCTTTCATACAATGAAAGTGAATGGTGACAACAGCCTGACTTGTTCTGGGCGGTATCCAGGTTTTCTGAAGCCATATGATAGCTTTGTTTTCAAATATTTATTTATTTACCAACAGTTTACCTTGTCAAAGAGCAATTTGTCATTTTGTCCAAAAATCTCAGTGTGTTTGATGAAAGAAAAACATATATTACATGAGGCCAATTGAGTAAGAGTGCATGGTGGACATACGCTAGAAGGCTACACATATTCATTTTTGTCTGACAGTCTTTAATAAACCTGTTGTCTGAAACTCATTGTAGGTGTCCATACTATGGCCCGATCAGCACAGCAGTGAGTTTGAGCCAGAGTGGCTCAAGAAAAGATGTTTTTCTTCTGAGGCAAGACAGGCTCGGCAAGAGGAACTCTTCCTAAATGGTGGGTTCATCATCATTCATTCATTTTGTCTCTTGTTTTGTTTGCCAGAGTGACATGCACACAGCTAAACACTATGGAAACATGAGGATAATATAAACTCGAGGATTAATGACTAAACAAGACAATGAACCAATGAAGATGACATATCAGAGACATGACCATGACAGTCTGGGAATATAAAATATGAGACATTGCATATACTGAATTCAGAACATAAACCAAAACTAATAAACAGACCTGACAGATAGCTGGTTTAATTTACAGTTTTCTCTTTAGTGTTCAAATGACTTGTTGTAAATATGAGGGCAGTTTTACCCTCTAAAATGTTCTGGTTTTCAGAAGTTTCCACTCCAATGTTGCCAATTCAGTGGGAGCAGAAGTGCTTTGCCTAGATCATGTACTGGAACACATGCTTCTGCTCCTCCCTGTTTTTCTTCATGGATTTAATCAACCTTTACTTAAGTCCAAATTCTCCTTCATCCTTCAAAAACAGGCAAAGTGGAAATCTTTAAGCACAGAGGAACTTTTTTTGTTTGTGTAAAGTGACCATAACGCTGTAACTGGTATAACATGGAATAGCACATTTTCTTGATACTTTTGGCTTAGTGACTGGCTTTTATTTGGTTAGACAACACTTTTTAGGATGGCTTCATATAAAATTTGTCTGTGAAGCATATGTTCTAGACAGCATATACCTATGTAGTGTGCAAGCACTCATCCCCCCCATAATCGCCTCTGAATGGAAAGTCTTTGTCTACTTCCCGCCAGATGGAATAGAGATTTAAGGCAATTTGAGAAATAGTGAACTGTTGTTCTTATACTAAACTTGAGAGATGCTGTGGTTATGACAGACTCAGCATTGTGTTTGCCAGAACAAGCAATCGCCATATATTTACATGTCCTGAGATTTGAAGAATACATTTTTCTAATTAATGACTCTCTCTTCGACAGTCTCCACGGAGAGTAATGCCCTGATTTTAAAGGTATATTTCACCAAAAAATAAAAATTCTGTCATGAATTACTCGCACTCAGTTTGTCCCAAACCTGTATACATTTCTTTGTTCTGTTGAACACGAAGTTATTTGGAAGAATGTAAGCATCTGAAATTTCTGGTGCAACACTGACAACCATAATAGGAAAATAATTGTACATACTGTATATTTTGTTCTGTTTAAGGAATTTAGGAAAATTTAAGGTTTGGGGCATCTTTGACTACAACTTTTCTTTTTTTCTACTATGGTAGTCAAGGATGCCCCAGAAATGTCATTTGCTAACATTCTTCCAAATATTTTCATCAGAACAAAGAAATAAACACATAATCAATTATTTAAACATTGAACTCTCCTCTTTCGCCCCACTGACTGACACAGAAGTCACCAGACTTCTCTCCCTGCCATCTCCTTCAGGCCATCTCCTGCACGCTCACACCTGCACTCACACACATCATCAACAACTCCCTTCTCACCGGCACCTTTTCATCCACATTCAAATAGGCCCAGGTCACGCCCCTACTTAAGAAACCCACATTGGATCCCTCTACTACCGACAGTTACAGACTTGTCTCTCTCCACCCATTTATTGCAAAAACACTTGAAAGGGCAGTTTTCAACCAGGTGTCTTCCTACCTATCCCAGAATAAACTACTGGATGACAAGCAGTCTGGTTTCAAAACAAACCACTCCACTGAGACTGAACTGCTATCGGTCACAGAAGCACTGGGGCTAGCCAATGTGAAATCTAAATCCTCAGTCCTGATTCTGCTAGACCTATCTGCTGCGTTTGACACTGTCAATCACCAGATACTGCTAGCAACCCTGTCATCTCTAGGAATGTCAGGCTTTCCTCTACGCTGGTTCAAGTCCTACCTCTCCGGCAGATCCTTCAGGGTGTCATGGAGGGGCTCGCTTTCCACTGCTCACCACATGATCACTGGTGTCTCTCAGGGATCGGTCCTTGGACCGTTGCTTTTTCCATCTACACGACATCCTTGGGCCCATCATACAGGCACACGGCTTCTCTTATCACTGTTATGCTGATGACACCCAGATCTACATCTCGTTTCACCCAGATGATACCACTGTAGCAGCTCGCATTACAGCCTACCTAGAAGACATCTCGGATAAGAGAGCTTGGATAAGAGAGGATCACCTCCAGCTGAACCCTGCCAAGACAGAACTACTCTTGTTTCCGGCACAGCCCACAGTGCAATACTATCTCACCATTCAAATTGGCAATAATACAATCCCTCCTTCCAAAACAGCCAGGAACCTCGTAGTCATATTTGATGAATAGCTGTCCTTCAATAATCACATTGCAAAGACAACGCTGTCATTCTGATATGCCTTATTAAACATTAGAAAGGTTAGACTCTATCTCACTGAGCATGCAGCACAACTCCTTGTCCAGGCCCTGGTCACCTCAAGGTTGTACTATTGCAATGCTCTCCTTGCTGGTCTTCCTGCAAAGGCTATCCAACCCCTCTAGCTGGTTCAGAGCGCCTTCAGATCGTCTTCAAATGGCCCACAAGGGCTAATGTTAAACCCCTTTTCATCTCTCTCCACTGGCTACCGGTTGAAGCCTGTGTCAGATTCAAGTCACTAATGCTTGCCAATAGGACTATCACTGGATCTGCACCAACATACTTTCACACCCTCCTACACTCCTACACCCACTCAAGAACCCTGCGTTGAGCAAACCAATGTCTTGTATTGCCTTCCCATAAGGGCAGTAAATTGCTTTCCCGCTCGTTCTTTACCAGTGGGTCTACCTTGAATTTACTTCACTTTTAAATATTGAGGAGACAGAAGACAAACAGAGGCCCTATGACGTACAAAACATTTCACTGACTTTTCAATAGTTCAGATATTCTGTATTTCTACTGGATTGAACAATTTTAAATGCTTAAAATGTATAATAGTTGAGGGATAGTTGACATTTAATGTATTGAAATTTATTGAAATTATTTATACACCCTCATGTCATTCCAAACCTGTGTATGACTGTATATGACTGTGATATTTTAATGTCTTAGTGGTTTTGTGTTCATACAATGGAAGTCAATGGGGTCCAATGTTGTTTGTTATTTAAAATATCTTCTTTTGTGTTCTTTAGAAGAAAAAAAGTCATACAGGCTTGAAATGACATGAGGGTGAGTAAATGATGAACGAATTTTCATTTTTGGGTGAACTATCACTTATATTGTTTGTAAAAACATACTATATACATTTATAATGTTTTTTATTATAATAATAATAATAGAGATAATATAAAAAAATGTTGATTTATAAGGTATTTTGCAGTTATTGTAGCCATTATGAGTTTCTAGCAGAATCATACAGCGCACACTGCAATATTTATGACCCAGTGCACTGATTCACAGTTTGGCTGTAGCCGCTTTAGTTTACAAGGGGGCACAAGTGCGCTTCGCTCGAGTTACAACATGTCTAGCTGACATCATGCATGCCATGACATCATGATCTTCCACAGCATTAACTTCAGTCACATTTCTCAATGATAAAACTAGCAGATGCAAAACAGTTCACTCTTTCCAAACACAAAAAGACCACAGGAGCACAGAGCGACGACTGAGTTTCACAGCGTTAAATTTAAAACCCACATTTTCCAAATGTTTAATGGAAAACTAATGGCTTCACTTAAAACAGTTGTCTTTCTTAATTTACTTGAAAAACTTGTTCAGCACAGAATATAAAGTACGTGCACATGCAAATGTAATTAGACAAATAATTTAAATCAAATATATCAAAGCAAACATCTCCACAACCCATTGGAGAACTTAATAATGCTCTTAATGTGAGCTACTGTCTGTCCGTGCTGAGCGTGGTGAACTCTTAGGGACTCTGTTGACAGAGTTTGACTGGAAGCAGCTGTCCACCAGTTACAGGAGCCACAGCATCACATTACCATAGCTGGACAACTCACAAGAGTAACACACAAGTTAACACCTTGCTTTTCCTGTGCCCTTATATAAGTTAATATACATCTGTACACGTGTTTGTTTAGGAGTGAAAGAGTCATTGATTTATAAACTTTTCAGAGGCCCAGATGGATAAAATAATGACATGATATTCATCTCTGATTGGTCTGCTAGGAAATCCTAGTATGTCAGCGAGATTGAGAATATTGGGCATTACACGGCAATTAGAGCTGAGCATTGCTGACCTGGAGCGACTGAAACACTTCACCCCGGGCCCAGTGCCCGGCTCTTTCTCTGTCTCTCTCTCTCTGTCACAAACTCATTCACCACCACCCACTCTGTTTTCAGTTTTATTATCATGAACATGTTTCAGACTGTTCAGACTTCGTCTACATTTCATTTGCCTGCATACTACACGGAGCACCATGCAGTGAATTATAAGTGCACAATGCTCAATCACACACGCACTCTCACATTTATATCTCCAGAGGAAGCGTTGAAGTAAATATAAGAGTTTTTCCAGAAGAGTTCTTTCTCAAACATCGCTGGCCCTCACACAGTGTTCTGACCAATTTGTTCTGGCCTCAGTCTTGACACATACAGACACACACACACACACACACAGAGAACTCATGTGCTAGGGATGGATATGTAAGCATAATGTTCCTGCCATGTTTCATTTGCATGAATTTCACATTTGATTTTATTCAAGTCAAGTCTTAAAGAGTAGTGCTAACATCATTTCTATAATGCTGTCTCCACCTGAGTGAGGGACTGTTGACTCTGATTTTTACCAGCCGCTAGACTTTTTTACTTCAATCTATCTGTGACCAACAAGCATGAAAATCTGTTATCATTTACTCACCCTCATGTACTTTTAAACATGAACACAAAAGAAGATATTTAAAAAACATTTGTAACCAAACAACATAGTCAAGGGTGGCCAAGAACTGTTTGGTTTCAAAGATTCTTCCAAATATCTTCCCCTGTGTTCATCAGAACAAAGACATTTATACAGATTTGGAACAAGTTGAAGTTGTGCAAATGACATCATTTTTTTTTTGGATGAACTGTCCCTTTAAGTCTTTATGTGTTATGTAATATTTATATTTGTATCTGTGTTTCAGAGCGTGAATACTGGGATTCTTGCCTAAAGATCCCCACGTTAGACTTTGAGGAGGTTTTGCACAATGATAAGGCTGCATTGGCCTGGCTGGAGGCTCTGAGACGCATTGGCATTGTTTACCTGAGAGGGGCACCAGTGGAGCAGGGCCAGGTGGCCAGACTGAGCCAGAGAATTGGTTATCTTCGGCTCACATTTTACGGGTATGGTCTTTAACTTTAACTCTGATGAGTGAGGAAAAGAACACAAAAGTATAAAAAATAGCAGTAGCCGAAATAAGAGGATCTCTACTCATAATGCCAACATACTGTAGGCTAATGAGATAAATATTAGTAATAGTGGTTAAAGTTAAAAATACTATGACAAACATTCCACATGTCAGGCAGGAATTTACTCAGCAAACTGATTTAGAAGCTCAGTGAGTCTGTCTATACTACTCTGAAATTATACAAATTGGCATTTATGTTAAGGCTGCCATTCCCCTTTTCAACATCAACAAAGAAAGACAAATAAGCTGCTCAAAAAGCACAAAACTATCAGTCAAGGAAAAATATGATGCGGTCAGATGAATCATCTTCTACCCTTATTCCAACATCTGGACAGGTTTACATTTGAAGAAAATAAATTCCTTTAGCCCGCACTGTCTGTTGAAAACATGTTGGGAGATCAGTAGTCGTCTGAGTACCCATCTCATGGAAGTCATTAGGTCTGATGATTGCTCGGTTGTGTAACAACAAAAGGAGCTGAAGCCATTTTGAAGACGAGGGGCCTCATTTAGGAAAAAAATCCTAAATGGATGTTCTTATTGTCAATTCATAAAATAAATGTATACATTAAAAATGTTTAGAAATTATTCCATTCATTTTTCAGTTCACTGAAGATCATTAATAAAAAGTTTGTAGCTTGATTTTTACTTTTCAAACTTAATCCCATTTGTATGTCAGCCTCTGCATTAAAAAATTACAATTTGTTATTTTTGACATAAGATAAACAAATTCGTTTTCTGGAGGAACTTTTGAATAAGACGGCTTTCTTGAATACCAGAAGAAATATCATTGACAGGATGTTTTGGTTCACACTGCACAATATTAAATGCAACCCACATGCCTTTTCTAGAATGAGAAGCTTTTTGAGAAATAATGCTTTGCTACACATAGTTTTTCAAAAGACTGATGCTATCTTTAAGGCAAGGTGTGGCAGATATTCTATTTTGTAATTGCACAATAATATGCTTTTAGGTATTCCAAATATGTTGTCCATACCCATGCACATATTGCAGAAGAAAAATGGTTGTCATCTGAACTTTACCTCTACATGTTTTGTCTTCTATCTCTCTTGGATATTGACCTGAGAGTTAAGTTGTGTGTAAAATTTGCATTGTGTCCATTCAACCATTCCAGAATTGATAATTGTGAACATCATGTTTACATCTGTTTGCACTATTATTGTGTGATGAAAGCAATTCATGCTGGAACTGTTGCCAAACAATAAGAACAATGTTCCTCTCTCAGAAGGCCTCTGACGTCTATTTTAAATGTATGAGAAATGACGTGAACGAGAAACCTGTTCCATTGCTCTTGGCTCACTGGAACATGATTAGTGAGCACAAAACTCTTTTATAAATCATGAGCGAATTAAATCTAGATTTACATTCCCTCAGACACCAAATCCACAAGCGTCAGAAGAGCGCATTTCTTTATAGAAGGAAGGATGATAGTGTAATAGAGATGATTGAGATTGGAGAAACCTGTGAGTGAGTGGAAGTCTCAACAGGACAGACAGATAGAAGTCATGGAGAGGACAGACAGACACACTGTGAATTCATGGCCAGCCATTTCCAAGTCTTTCTCGGCTGACACCTGTGTTGGGATTTAACACAGTGCTAGACCTGGGAGTTTAACTGAAACACATGGAGACATGATGAAACTGGCCAGAAAGCAGCTTCCCCTGACCTGAAATGGAATGAACAGCATTGTATCTGCCAAATCAAGACTTTATTGTGTGAAGGTTTACTGGCTGAAGACTCTGATTTCAGTAACATGGTCACAGTTGCAGTACTATATTATTGAAACCACTAATCTGCCACATTTCCTTTAAAAAACCCACAGTTCCTCTTTCTTCCTTTTTTAATAGAGGTCAAAGTCTTTTATTTGTCATTAGCACTGATCACATAAAGTTAAACTCTTGAGACAGCCCTGATATAAAATTGGTCTACAATTCCACTACGTTTGCTTTACCAAACGTGCTTTCTTATATGCTTATGCTTTTAAAATTATTTTTTCCAAGACAGAATAATTTAAACATTTATAAACTGTCAAATTCATTTTTTAAGTGTTGGATTGTTGGAAAACTTAATACCAGAACTTCCCAAACCTTAGAAGGGTATGACTCCTAAAACACACCAAAAGATTCATGACCCTCAAATTCTTTTTGTTATGATATTAATAAAATACAGATAGATAGATATAGTTTGTGTTTCGTGTGAGTTTTGTGCACGTGGAATAATGTAGTAAAATTTCTAGATGCTGTAGTATTTTTATGCATATTAAATATAAAAGTAATCTACAGACCAAACAGCAAGCTTTGTGATGTAATAAACAGAAAATTGCACAATTATTTTATATAACGGTTAAGATGTCATTATATTGAAGTCACAGCGAAAATGATTGCTTTCAATGTGAAAACTCTTATGCTATCTTAATTCTATTTTAGGATTTACCATTTTATAGCTGATGTCTCCTTGTGCGTTCTTTCAATGCAAACACACTATACAAGCAATAAAATGGTTGTTTCTTTCAAGCCGTCAATTTCTTTTATAATTAAGAAATATCTAATTTCTATAACACAATTAAATATTTAATTAATTCATATGTGGTGATTTATTTTTGTATGTGGTGGTCTGTTGAAGTGTGTGTTGAGTGGTCTGAACAGGTCAAGAATCAATCGATCTTCAAAACAAAAATAGTTCACCACTAGTGTTGCCATAACAAAAATCTGTTTTGTACATTGCAGCCATTCTTCAGTCTTTAAATTTACTCTCAAGACTATTGTAAAGCAAGAAAGCATTTTACAGCTGTGGTTTCCTACAATAAATACATGGAGAGATGTAGTAAAAGTTTACAAGCCCACAGTCACCTGTTCTAATCTGTCGACCTCTCTGTGTTTCACAGACACACGTGGCAAGTTCAGGACAAGCCTATGGCTAACAATGTTGCATATACGTCTGGGAAGTTGAGTTTGCACACAGACTACCCTGCTCTTCACCATCCACCTGGGGTGAGTTCACACACACACACACACACACACAATCTTAAAAGCAATGAAGGAACTTCATATTAAAACCCTCACAGAAACACGTTGACATGATTTGGCCTATTTACGAATAAGTTATAGTAAGACATATCAGAAATGTTGGCCTTGACAACCTACTTTACTTACCACACGTAAAATTGTTTGCGGAATTTGTGTGACGTACCACAATTTTTTATTAAGCTAATTATAATTACCTCACCCTAATAGTTTTGGACAATTAGTGTGCTGATTTTATTTCAGGGTTGAAGACATGCATACACGCAGCAACCCATTCCTATTGCTAATAGAAAACACAAATATATGTGATTATAAATGTGATTATTGTTGTAGTTTTAATGTGTGTGTAACCATTGGCTGCGTGTATGCACTGCAGGTGCAGTTCCTGCATTGCATCCGTCAGGCTGAGCAAGGTGGTGAGAGTGAAGTGGTCGATGGGTTTCACGTGGCCGAGCGGCTCAGGACGGATGATCCTGAAGCCTTTTCTATCCTCTCTTCTCTCAGGGTGGATTTTACAGACAGCGGTGCTGATTACTGCGACTTCAGCGTGCAGTCCAAAAACCACATCATAGAGTAAGACACAGTGTAACACAAGCACACACATACAGTACTTTCAGCAACACTAACTATGCATCGATAACGTACTTAACACTACCATCTGTTGGTCATTTGGGAAACTGCATGGGAAAGTGTATTTGTTGTTTGTCAAGATAATGTCACATTTATATTTTTTATGCAAACTTGCTTTTATGTACAGTGTGGACACTGAAGGTCGGGTTGTGAGGATCAACTTTAACAACGCCACAAGAGACACATCGTTGGATATGCCTCTGCATCAGGTTCAACCCTTCTACTCCTCTCTAAAGGCTTTTGTGGACCTGCTCAGCAGACCTGAGAATGTGTTTACGTACAAAATGGAGCCAGGTCAGGAATTGACTTACTGTACAGCTTATTTCAAAATAATCATGTGTAAATAAGGAACTGGCACATGTCACTGGTTGTAATGTGATTTGCTCTGTGCAGGTGACTTGGTGACCTTTGATAACTGGCGTCTACTGCACGGCCGAAGGAGTTATGCCTCACGTTCAGTTCAGAGCACAAGACATCTAGAAGGAGCATATCTGGACTGGGATGAGGTCATGTCCCGTCTCAGGATCCTTCGGAAGACTGTTCGAGGAGAGATTTAGACACTAGTGCTTCCACATTCAGTGACATTCATAGCTTGTTAACTCATAGCTAGATTCATATGCAGTCAGTCCTTCGGTATTGGGTTAATGTTACTTTAAGGTAACTTTAACAACTACTAACCTCCAGAAGCTTTGAATTCTAGAAGGGATTTTTTTGCTGTTGTTGGGGCACTTTAGTTTTAGAAATTAGAATTTTTGTTAGGGCTTTTCAATTCATATTTTCTTTCACATGCCTAGAAAGGGCATTTATTTCATTTCCTTTTGACCATACATACAGTATACATACAGTATGAGGGACAGTTTTTGGGATGTTTTTACGTTTAGTTTTATATGTGAATAACTGGCTTAAGAATGGATCTTATACTGTTGGCTTTTTCTGCATCATCAATGTTCTCATTGCTCATGTTGTGCATGTTGAGTGGGCACCGATTGTGATGATGCCATTGATGTTTTTTGTTGTTGTAATGTTTATCAGACCAGCTCTATTTGCTAATCTAAGCTATGTTTTATTCAAGAATGGTCTCCACAAAACAGGAATACCTTTTTAGCTGTTGTTCATTGTAAACCTTTCCCCCCTCATTTTAAGATTACAATTGAAACCAATTCTAATTATGTCTTCAAATAATTGTATCTCCTTTGTTAAAACATTCAGATCTTTATAGATTCTGAATTCAGTTGAATACAGTGTACATCATTAGTTTCCCCTATTTATTCTATTTTACTTTAAGTATAGATTTAAATGAACAATGTCAAAATTATTGTATTGTTTGTGTTGTAAATGTACTGACAATGATAGTGTTTTGCAAAGAGGAAGACATTTGTTAAAATATGTCCAAAGCACAGATTTGTTGGATGTAAAAGATGCCTTTTACATTTAACAAAGTATTTCGCTTTTAATATTTTTAAAACATTATTAGAAACACCGTTGTACTAATTGCCATACACATCACCCCAGTGGACATTTGTCTCTGTGACCTTTATTTTGAAAAAGGCCAATTTGTGCAACTGCACTAACAATGCAAACAGAGCATATTTAGCTAAAGTCATGTCTCTTCCATGACTGTGTAGATTATGTCTTTGTATGAAATATCTAGTATAAATTTAATTTATTTTGTGTAAACACTAGACATTGCTTTTGAGCTCAGGATTACCCAGTGGGTGTTTGTTGAGCGCCTGTATTTAAAGATGCTATATCGTCAGGTCTTGATGCCATGTTATAAAAATGCTGTATGAATGTTAGTTGCATTGTATTGGCAGGATTCTGACATGGATTTTTTATTTTCTAAAAAACAATAAAGACATTAGTAGTTTAGTCAGGTGACAGAATATTTTATGGCAGAAAATGGTCACTAAACCTTTGCACGTGCACACAGAACACGGCAAGGGTCAGATGTTAAACAAGAAAAATTATTAAATAACAAACAGTTGTTAATTTCAATAATACTTAAAGGTTATTATTCGCACTGCTGAGTAATAACTGACCCGAATTATCTACAACACATTTGGGTTGGACATCTTTTATTTTCATATTGCCAAAGCTGTACAGGTTCTATAAATATTTTTTTTTATATTTACATCCAATATCTTGATTTCTTCTTGTTCCAGACAATACACAGACTAAAATGAGTGTGCAACTCTATCTCTCTCACACTTTTAGCTACACACCTGATCCACTATTTTCACAACATCTGTTTTTAGAGGACCCGGACCCTGAACATCAGTTTTGTGCTATTTACAACTCTATACCCATAGTCAACTGGCTTATCCAGTCCATTTGCAGTCTGCTTACAACTGAATTAAATGGAACACCACATTTGTAGTGTGCACATTCATACATGTACAGTACATCTATTAAAAATGTGAGTAAACCATAAAAGAACATTAAAATATATATCCTCCAGCTAGTAGTCGTCAAGAGATGGTCTAAATCATCTGTATTTCGTGACAGACACACTCTCTCGTCATCTTTCTTACACAAGCAAACACACACAAGCAGGGAGAGACACTTTAAATAGAACGTTTTGGAATAGACAACGTCTTGCTTCATCAGCGTTTCAGTAGCAGGACACACGACTTGGGCTTTCCCATTGTAACCGAACAATCTCCAAATGCAGCGTTTTCTAGATCAATAATGCCAGTTTCATTGTTTTTCCAAAACAAGAACGACCAGAAAACAGAACTGATTCCTAATCCACTGTGTTACTCTCTGATTTCCATATCATGAGCTCCGAAGGACAGTGGAACTCTGAAGGAATGACTGGACTTGTTCCAAGTACCCACTATTGATAGTATTTAACATCTAGAAAACAAACTACAGCGTCTTAACATTTTTGACATTATTTCAACATTGCTTCAGTAAGATGTACATTATTTTATCTCTTTTTTAAATATTAATTTTTTGTTTCTTAAAGTGACATGCATTTCAACACAGCAGTTCACAGACAGGGATCTTTACAGCGAGTACAGTAGTTTGAGTTTCACGTGGCAGAGCTTAAGAGATATACAGACCGTAGACCACTGACAGCAGGTGAAGAAGGGCAAATGGAACATTTACGAATGAAACAGCTGCCCCGTTGCGGGCGGTTAAGTCAAAACCCCTCATACGTGGCAGCATATGCAAAGACTTAAAACATTTCAACCACCACAGACATAACAGACTGGAGCTCACGATACAATTTAGCACATTAATATTACTTACACAGTCTGTGAACTGGTTTCAGAGGAGAGGGGGCCAGTGAGCAGGGTGGGGCTCAACACATTTACCTGATTCTCTGCATGCCACTGCCAACTCACAAGAGCTGCGCAAGGGAACTGCATGCAATGGCTCTGGTCGAATAAATAATTTAAAAAAGCATGTAGATACCTCAACATCAACCTATAATAGTCAAATCTTGTCCTGGCTGATGTCCATATCATGAAAATGAGAACCCACAATACTAGAGATGGAGCGTAATATCAGGCATGTGATCAAATCTAAGAGGGAATCAGTATTGGAGCGAGGGTCTTCAAAAGGAGCTTGGTACAGTAGTCAAGTAGTCATGGTGTATTGCAGGCATTTTAGGAGCAGGTTGAAGTGAATGTAGGAGACGTGTGCTCTACTAGCTTGGTAGTGGACGAGGAGACAGCATCTTGGGTTTGCCCTCTGCCTCCTTCCCCTTGACTGCCGCCATGTAGGAGAAGAGACAGAGCACCGAGTAACAGATCTGATGTGCCTGAGTATAAAAGAAAGAGGTCATTTCGACTGAAGAAATATTATAGTGTACTGCGTAGTGTATTGCACAGTATAGCTGCTTAAATCTTACCATAGGAGTCTTGTATTTGTGGATCACCACTTCTTTAGTTTCAGGAACTGCAAACCCCAGTGCAAGACACAAAACAAAGAGTTCAACAGCAGTGGAAAAAACAAAAGCAATAAATAAAGGGCAGGGGGCAGAAACAGAGAGAGAGTTAAAGAGAGAGAAATATGAGAGGAGAGATATATAAGGCTCATGGCAAATTAAGTGAAAAGTATTACTAACCGAAAGCTCCGATCCAAAACCTAGTGAGCTACCACACTCTTAAAACACTCTTTAAAGACAAGAATATTGTGCACAAATATAGGAATAGTTCACCCAGGATTTTTGTCTTCCTTTACTCACCCTATATAACCCAGTATAAACTGTATATGACTCTTTTGTCTGTGGGATGCAATAGAAGAGATTTTGAGAAATGTCTCAGTGGGTTTGTGTGCATACAATGGAGGTCAATGCCTTATAGGCTTTAACTGGAGTAAATATATGTTTTCATATTTTAGCGAATTATCTTTTTAAGTGTCTGGGAGTCTTGACCGCAATTTATAAGACGCAAGAAAAATTGCATGATACCTTTTTACTAAGACAGAAAGTAAACAGAATAAAGGAAAAAGGGGGATGTAACACACTGCAAATAAAGATTTTCACAGTAAGCATTTTTGTTGTTTTCTTGTAAAAATATCTAATACTTAATTTTTTGAAGTGCAGGACTTCAAAAAGTAAACAGCACAATACACTGAAGCTCTGCGCACCTGGGTTTGGCTCGGACTTATTTTATAAAAAAAAAACAGTTTGGGATACATTTAATCACAATAACTTTTCCTTTACCTTGGATTTATTTTTGCTAAACTTGTTCCAAAGCATCCTGGAATTGCCTTCTCCTAAAGGATCCTTGCAATGCTGCCATAGGTATTTTGAGGAGGCAGCATTATTGTCTAGCCGGCAAGTTGGTACACTGCACTAAAATCACTAGGTTTCTGAACAGAGCGTATTATGAATCCCCTTGTGATTAACTCTCGACATTTCAAGCTCCCAGGTACCTGTAGTGTGTTGTAAAAGCACCATGACTGTTCAAACAAAGTATCCTGTAGGTATAATGATCATTTGTCCTAACTTACAAAAAGAACCAGATGTCACATGACTGCACAATATTTACCATCAGTAGTTTCCCACAAAAGTGAGAAACGTACGTAAGGGGTTACAGAATCAAGGAGAAGAAAAACGTCAAAGCGCAAGAGAGGGATTATAACTGCAAATTCAAGTTGACAGGAAATGCGGGGTTTGCTGGGTTTTTCCGTCACTTATGAAATGATTTTTACTGCAGGCATGAGTGTATGAACTTGGGTTTTGGAAAAGCAACATATGACATGAAGGCAGTGCAGTGCAGATGAGGTGTAGAAGGACATAAGTGGTGAAGGAGGGTGTATGAGAGATGATGTAGAGAGTTCAATGAAGAGGACAGTTAAAGAAGAGAAGATAAAGGTGACAGCACTTTACCTGCTGGAGAATGAAGGTTTTCATAGCAGCAAAGATGAGGGGGCGGATTACAAAAAGGAAGCACATAGACACAGCGGTAACCCAGTCTAGAGCTCAGTCTACAACTACAGAATATATTGTCATCCTCTCTTTTCTAGCTTAAACGATTTCTAAATATTCGGTTTAGTTATTCATGTAGTGACAAAACGAAAGGTTTGTTTTCGAAGACTATTCTATTGACTCAAAGCAGACTTTCAACCTGATCTCATCAGAATTCATAACTATTTTAAGGTGTAGCTAATTCATATGAATTTGCAATGTGAATCGTACAAGAAATTTTGATTGTTAGAAAAAAGCAACACTGTAGCCCCTACACTGACCCCACCCCTAAACATGGCGTGAAAGCAAATCGTACTAAAACATACAAATAAGATTGTACAAATTCAGACCCTCAAGACAATAGTTACGAATTCACGTGAGATTGTGTTGAGCCTTCTCCTCTTATTGCAGCGACCTAAAGACAAAACCAACCTAACTTTTCCTAAGTGAAACTGAGCTGATAAATGAAACCATGAAAGCCAAACTATCTACTTTTGAGTTTTATAAACTTCTCCAAACATCCCATCTTTATCTAAAATATAAAGCATGTGGTACCTCTGCTCATCCTGACCAACACATCTAACATATCTGAATACGATTGTTAACGTCTCTGCTCTGCGTGTTTGTGAGACTGATTTACCGCTGTGTCGCGTACAGGCCTAGAATTAAAATGGGGGTAATTACCAAACTCCTCCAGGACAAAGACTCCTTTCACTGTATTGCACTTTTTAATGTGACTCAGCTCTATGAAAACCTAAAAACAAACAAAAACAAACAAAAAACAACAGGACACACTGTTACCAACTCACACACTTGTGGGAAAAAAAACAAAAGTATTTTTTGAAGAGATGACAATCTGGACAGTTAGTAACTGTAAACAAGGGATAAAACAAGAAGAACATGATAAGCAAGCTCTTGAAAAGCTATCAGAACTAAAATACTGCACAGAGAAAGAGAAGTTTCCATGTTGAGAGAATTACATGGGCCAGTGACGCAAATGGAGAAACCGAGATGTCAGAGTTTCAACACCTGAGTTCTTCCTTCATGCTAAACTTGTCTGTGTGATAAATGTGTTCTTGAGGCACTAGAGAGTTGTAAAATGTGTTTTTGAAGCACTAAAGAATAAAACTGAGACTGCTAACAGATGAGCAAGTGTTATACGGAATAGAGCTTATACAGAAAGAACCTACAGCTGAGAATGAAATCCTGGTGCTAGTGATCTGCGCAGAAAGGGCCCATGCAAAGACATCCATGGAAAATTCCATTAACAGAAAAAATGACACAAACACATGTAAAAACTTAAGAAATAAAAGTAGAGAAATAATACAAAGAAACACAAAATGCAATCTGCCAGAAAAGCTACGGATTAAAGAAAAGGAAAGTAATGGAAAATGTCACCCTAAAAAACAAAACTGCAGAGGTTGTGTACCTTCCGCTCCTTGCAGGGGGAGAGAGCATGAGAGAGAAACGGTTTGGATTATTATTGGACAAAAAGAGCAGAAAACCCCCCTCATGGTGATACGAGCCCACCCGTACCGGGTTACACTACATCCACTGATTTCATACAGAATGAACAAAGGTTCTGTACAACTGTGTAAACAGTTAATATCTTTCATTATTGATGTATTCAGATGATTTTTAAAGCCCTGCTGTGATTCCACCCCAATTACCCTCCATGCCTCCTCCACCAGCAATGAAGACCAGCTCCCTCACACATGCCTACAGCCAAAACAGAACAGTGCCAAAACCATTACAACACACACCACTACACTACATGGACAGTCAAAACCCCACTCTACAATTCTGTCAAAGCTTATCTTTAACACAAAGCTCAAGTTTGCTCAAATTGACTGATAACCAAAGCTGGAGCAAGCCAACCTGTTTTAAAGCTGATGAAACACTTGAATCTTTTCCAGTGTATTTGTGAACTACCGCATTCCTACTTAAGTGAGTTTAATAATGAATTTTCATTAGAGATGACCAGAAGAAAAAAAATTGCCCCCCCAAAAATATATATTTTTAATAAATATCTGGTGCCCCACCTCTCCTGTCATCAAAGGGTGGTCATGTCAGCCCATTATAACAAAGAATAAAACAAATATAACAACGAAGGGCAGAAAAGCTAAAAATCTGAACTAAACTTTTCAGCAGGTGCTGCCGAGTCTGTAACTTGTCTACTGTATTTAACACTGTAATAGTTTTCTAAAGCTTTTTTAATCAGTTTTTAAAAGAATTGGTTCTGTTGCATAGAATTTTGCATTAAATATATACAAGTATTGCTTAAAAAAATAAATTCTGTTGAGTTTTGGTGTTTTTAGTGTGTTTAAAATACATTATCAATACAATTCAAGGTAAAAATAATCAGTGATTTTCTGTGTGCATCCAGAATTTACGGTCTAGTATTTTCATTTCGGTGCATCAATTATTTTGATGTATTGTTCATTTAAAAACAGGATCAGTGCAGTTTAGTTATAGTCTTTGTAAGAGAAAGAATACATATTTACATTTGCGCTGTAATAGTGTTTAAGGAGTCAAATCTACCATAGTCAAAAATGAAATACCAGAAGAACACAGAAAACTAAGATACAGTATGATCTGAAAGTATAATTTCTTACTATAATTAAACATGTTTTCTAACTATTACAAGACTATGGTTAAGTACTGTTAAAGCTCTATTTTTTAAGGATGCATTCTTCAAACCTTCCCAAAACGTATTTTGTACAAGTTTCTACATCTTACCTCTGTCACACCACAACAAACCGACACGATCACACCAACATTCACAAACTGTAAGGAGCAGAGCTGGACGGCGTGACCATTAACACGTCACACTAACACACACAGCAGGTGGAATGTTCTGGCATTTGAAAAAGCAAATCTCTGCTAATGATTATGCAGCCCCAAAACAAACATCCAGCAAATAAAGGCAAACAATAATAACAACGGAAAAGTCAGCTTTTCCTTTCAGAACTTCTCAAGGAACAACCCTTGAAGCTATTTAGCTTTCACGTTTTTATTTATTTTAGAGCTTAATTCCCAAATCAACGTTTCATATTCAGTTTGTACTTGTATTTGATTTGTTTTGATTATGTTTTTATGACACTATTGTCAGTTGTTCCAGAGAATATTCTAAGAGGAAGAAAGGAATAACTAGAACGAAAGAGTCAGAAGAAGGAAAAGAGACACAAGGAGATGTTGAGGTGGACTGATGAGAAAGTGAAAGAATTGAGAGAAGTGGAACTGGATGGATGAAGAATGAGAGGAAGGTGCATGTCGAATTCTGGCAAACACGTTGTCATGGTTACTGTGCAGGAAAGACCTCCTACCTGGCTGTGCATAAATTTGAGGTTGATTCCCTCCAATGTGACCTGAAGGAGACCACCCTCCCCTGTCTTCATATCCTGAACTGGAAACTCTCCTCCCAGCTCTGGACCTACACACACGGAAAACTTTCACATCTTTTTCACCACAAGAATACATTTCAATAATCCAAAACTGAATATTGACTGAACTGAATTCTTGAATTACAATGGTGAAATAAAGTACATTTGGCGACGCTTTGATGACTGTGGCACATTTCACTTGACTTCACCCCAAAAACATACACACATTGTACCTGGTTTGATGCTTTGCTGTCGTGCGGCAGCACGCTCCATGCTGTCTTTAACACAATAGTAGAGTTCTCGACACTAAACACAAACACACAAATAATTAAAAGGTGTACAATAATAACATTGAAATAACACAAAACCATCATGAAACCAGTGCTTCATACCTTCTTGGTGTAAAACTTGTTAAGCTGTGTCTCTTGGCCGTTCCTCCTCCACAGACACAATACTTTGGTCTTAGGGCAGTAGGTCATATTAATGAGCTTCTCATACCACCAGCGCTCATAGACCGTGCCAATGTTACTGCGCAGGACAATGCAGTCATCACACACCTACACAAACACACACACGAGGAAAAAGTGAACATATATTTTCATCCAGACTGGTTCAATGTCATACACAAACAGAAGCTTACCTCCATGAAAAATATGTCGCCAGTGGTATCCGTCCCAGCATGAACAACAAACGTCTGCTTCTTTATGTGCCGGCTGCCACTCGGCCTGATGGAAAGTTCTCGACCAGTCTGCAACAAGATACAGAATCTGTCAGTTTGAACTTAATGTGTTTGGCACAGCAGCTTAAAAGTCACTTCATTTCCAAAGTGACTGTCATGTCTAGTTAGAAATGGCTGTGATGCTCTTGAATGCAGTAGCTGTCTTTTAACTAAAACGGCTCTAACCAAATGTGCAAGACGGTCTAGGAGTTCATTAATCTCCTGGCTGTGTGTGAGGCCAATGTGAGATTTCCCCATCAGACGGCGAACTTTCTTCCTGATGTCATTCTTACTGACCTACACCATCAAAAACAACCACAATTTTTTTTGAGATTTTTCATCATCATTTATATACATTTTACAGTATAACACACTTATCATTTGGCAACTATAAAGCAATTTTATGCGTCACATTTACGGAGGAATCCACTTCAAAAATATATTTGACACGTACAAAATACATCTGTGGAAGAATCAGTGTTTATATACCTTCATCATAAGCATGAATGCAATCATGTTGTGCAGAAGAGTGGCCAGTAATCTGTCCTCATCATCCTCAAGTCTCTTGCGGTCATGATCTCCCAGAGACAGATACCTGACAGACCACAGCAAAAAATTTACTTGCAAAACATCATCACAACACAGTTAACATGTAAACCAAACAGTTCTTGGCCATCTTTGACTACCATAGTAGGAAAATTGCTTAATACATGTCTTTGTTCTGTTGAACACCAAAGAAGATATTTTGAAGAATGTAAGAAAGCAAACAGTTCTGGGGCACTTTTGACTACCATTGTAACTATTTCTACTGTGGCAGTCAATGGTGGCCAAGAAGTGTTTGGTGACAAGCATTCGTCCAAATATATTTCTCTGTTTATCAGAACAAAGAAATGTATACAGATTTGAAACAACATAGAGGGTGAGTAAATGATGAAAGTATTTTCAATTTGGGGTAAACCGTCCCTTTAAGGCCTATTCAAATAAAGTCCAACATGTTACCATTAGCTGTTCTGTTCCTGAAGAGTGAATCAGTGCGTACACAAACCTGTCAATCATTTCATGTGGTCCCTGATCCATCCCCATCCCTTCCCTTTCTAACATTACAGCATCCAGGTAGGCATCTTCCCAAAACTGCATTTGGTCCCAGAGTGTAGAGCGCTCCTTACCTACACAAACACACACACTTCTGGTTATACAATGCTTGATACATAACTTAATCTACATGTGTAATTTAATAATTCATTTCAACTATTTAACAACTTAACCAAGCATGCCAGCAGATCCATACATAGAAATCATACCAGCAGATCCATACACAGAAATCAATTATAAGATTTCTGCTTTTAAGGAAAACACAACTAAAAGTCTGAGTTGAACTGAGCAACACAACAAATAGCTTCTTTAAAACACCCTCCCTACATGAACTAACACATACGCTTCAAACACCCACATCAACTCCACAGCATGCTGTAAAAAATTGAGCTTGCAAACAACTCCTATGAAATTAATTTTAACACAAACATTACACACGCCTCCATACAGCTGCGTACGGACACCACGTTCACATTCTCTGAAGCAGGTTTTATTACTTTTCAGTTTCACACACAATCACATAAACTGGACTAGATCCATCTGGTCACACAGTCTGCTTATTTCTACACACCATGCACACACCAGTATATTGAAATATATTTCATTTGGACAATTAGACAGTTTGGATAAAAAACTACATGCATCAAACAAGACGTAAATGCATGAGTGACAAGGCATGTCGAATCTAATAATTCATACTTCATAAATCCAGAACTACACACACACACACACATCGCACGGGTCAAAGATCAGAGTCATTCATACTCAGAGAAAAGGTTTCCATGGCAGCATCCTCCAGTTGGTCCCAAACCGAGCTCTTATCTCGCCCTTTGCAGCATTAAAAAAAGAAGACAGAGAAAGAGAGAGCGAGAGAGAGAGAGAGAGAGAGAGGGGGAATTGGCCGCACAGCAGTAGGTAAAGAAGAGATTAGAATGTTAGAAGCAAAGCTGTGTGCCGCCCGAGATTCGCAAACCACTAATTCATCAGATGCTTGTTAATTCAATACAACTTCAAGCTAAAGAACAAGCAGTAAATCAGCAAAAGAGAGAGTTACATAAAAATATGATTATACAAAGCTACAAACGTTTTACATTTACATTACAAATGACTCCAAATATTAGAATAAATACCTCAGAGAATAATTGACTGCTCTGTGAGTAAACTTTTAGAAAAGCTAAATGTTAAAATAGCAGACAGTATGACACCAGTGTTATTTACTAAAGCAGTAAGAATTGACATGAAAGGAGAGAAAAAAGTGGGTAAGAAATGAATCAAAGAAAGGATAGTTGAATTTATTAAAAAAGAGGATTTACTCTTACCCAGCAGTCCCTCACACAAATAGATTCTCATGCTGACGTCCTCAAGGGGTGGAACTGGTGTTCCCTTATTAATACCCACAGGCTCCTTCACTCCTGGCTTCAGCTGATGGGTCTTGCCCTACATGGGTGACATTGACCACTTGAGCATTGCAGAACTCATTTCCAGATTTTTAACCACTATGCTACAGCAGCAGTAACAGTAGATATGAGATGTATATGAGATATATAAGAGGACCAGACACTCACGAACACAGAGCTGGTTGCCGGGTTGGTCTCAATCTCACTGTCAGACAGTGTTCCTCGGGACAAGTTGAGATGGGCAGTGTGTCTTCCCGTCTGGCCATCTCCAGCAGTGCTGCTCAGGTCACTGTCCGCACCCAGCGTCTCACCTGAGCTGTTACTCACCTACATATTTAAAGTTTTAGGTCAGCAACGATACAAGTAAATACAAGCACTGCAGTGAAGTCGCTTATTCAGCACAATCTGGAAAGGAAGAAACCTGTCTGCTAACATCAACATGTTACTATCGAGTTGTTTTGGCTTTAAGTGCTCAGCAATGTAAAGAGGATCTGTCATATATCTTATATTTTACTTTATTCTTTTTATCTAAAAAAAACACCCATATTTGCCGGGCCAAAATCCTCCTTCTCCCATACAAGCGTTATACGACCGGAAATTACTCTGCCGACACTTGAGTCCCAAAAGCTCACCGGCACCATCTTGTGCAACTAGCTAATTTATCCCAACTGTTTTTTTTTTTGTGAAGTGTATATCCTTGCAGTGTGTCTGTATTGGTCGTGCCCTACCACTGTGCTGGCCTCGGAGTCCTGGCTGGTGCTTCTATGAAGAGCAGGAGGCTCTGAGCTCGCCAGGGAGTCGTTGTCACTTTTCTGCAGAAGATGTGCATGAGGAACAGAGAAGAATAAGAATGCATGAATTTCCCTTACATTATATTTGGATAAAATAATCTAAAATGTATACCCACTGTGGATATTGTGTGGTACTGAGATAAAACTAACCTGTGAGCCAGAGGTCACACTGAGGCCGCTGTCAGCACTGATCTGAGATTTCTTCTCCTCTGTGTCACCACCTTCCACACGCTGTTTTGATCCATCAGCCCCTGTAGAAAACACAAAGTCAGCTGCTCCGTCCACTAACTCCCTGCACTGCATTTTGGGACGTCACATGACTAACAGCAGGCTAAGGCTTTCTCTGTTTTGCCGAGAACTCAATGTTATCCACCAAGAGAAATAAAGCCTGTTTCATCCAGCTGCCATTCATTAGGTTACAAAGCAGGCAGAGAGAAAATAAAAGAGGTCTGCAGTCATATTAGGGAAACTCACAGAAGCAGATCAGCTGACAGTGGGCCAGACCAGATCACAGTTGCACTAGATATTACACACAGATAGAAGCAGTCACACATGCAGGAAAACACAGTCAACCAATCAGACACGAGGAAGCTTCAGCTGCTACTGGTGTAAATAAAGAAACTTGAATTGCATTTGCAAACCTCTTGTTTTGAACTAAATATACTGAACGAGGCATCGAAAGTAGAAAAATATACACAAGCTGTACTCCAAATCTTCCAAAAAGTGAGTAAAGAGGATCTTTTGTCAGTCCTTCAACACATTCAAGTCTTGAAAAACGGTTTTCACAGAAGCTTGGGGTTTTGTCATTGCTACACTGAAATAAATAACTAAAGTTTCGCATGATGTAGTTTATCTCACCTTCTTACATTTAAATGATAGAAAAAGTGTTTGATTAAAGGGTAGTTAATATAAATTCTGTCATCATTTGCTCACCCTCGAGTTGTTCCAAATCTGTATAAATGTCTATGTTATGATGAAAACAGAGAAAGATATTTGAAAGAATGCTTGTAACTAAACAGTTCTTGACTACCATAGTAGGAAACTTTACAACCATAGAAGGGAAAATTTGCTAAAAACATTTCTTTGTTCTGTTAAACTAATAAGAAGATATTTTGAAGAATGTAGGAAAGCATACAGTTCTGGGGCACTTCAGACCACCATTGTTATTTTTCCATCTATGGTAGTCAATGGTGGCCAAGAACTGTTTGGTTACAAGCATTCTTCCAAATATCTTTTTCTGTGTTCATCGGAACAAAGAAATGTATACAGATTTGCTTAATGGTGAGTAAATGAAGACAGAATCTTTATTTTTGGGTGAACTGTCCCCTTAAAGAAAAATTTTACGAAAGCGAGAAATAAGTAACCACCTAAATATCTTGTTTTTACACCATTTGAAAGCAGTGAGAAATATGGGAATGGTCCTCCAAAACCAAATAAATCGAGAGAAATATTTAATAAATCTATCACAATAAAAAATGTTAACGCTTAGCAGAAATAGTAAAGAGTAACAAATAGAGCAAACCAGTCAAGTGTAGGGATGGCCATGAGTACTTGAGTAAAACCAGAGGTTTGATTAAAGTTGATTATTTTTAACTTAAAACAATGTCATGGCACAATTTGTAAAATAGATATATTATGCAAAAAGACATCTATCAGCCAGAAACTAAAGTGCAGTATAGCAAACTGTAAGGAAAAAGAAATGCAGATGGAACTCCATTTGTTCTTTTTGACTTTGAACCCAGAAGAGCTTTACAGTGTTGAGTACTCATGCAGTCAAAATGACCAAAATGCACATTCCAAGTCAACATACTTGATTTGCACTTTTAGAAATACTGGCCCAAATGATGATGTCATTTCAATATGAAGAACAACTGTTATGTCAAAATGTGCTGTAAAGCACCTTTAACTTTATACCCTGCTCCTTTTGAATTTCTGCACTTAACAGAATTCAGGCTTTGGGCCACATGTGTAAATGGACTCTGGACATTTTGGGCAGGTTCCGCTGCTTTAAGGGAAGTGCAGGTAGAAGGACAGATTCCTTGTTTTGCAGTTAAGGACAGTCTAATTTTGTGCTTAGGGAAGTGATCTTACTCTGTTCTTTTTCCAAAGCTTTTTGCTTTCTGTTATCCTGGTGCTTGCTCCACAATTCTACCCAAGATGCATTGCAAGCAAGGAGAGAAAGACAGAGAGAGAATCAGAGAGCCGGTTGAATTGTCAGGTATGGAGGATGAGCTTTTCTTTGTTGAAGAGATAAAAAACAATAAATAAAACTGAACAATGCAAGTGTCATTTTCCAAAACAGGGATGTTTTGTAATGTTCACACGTAGCCGTTCGCAAAATAAATGAAGATTCGTCAAAACATACATAATCAAAGCTAGTGAGATTCCATTACAAAACATCCAAAGCAACCCTGTTCCTGAAGAGCCAGAACGATGGATCTCATACAAACAGCCTCATGCCTTAGCTCGCTTTCCCCGTCCCAGTCATCCATAACTGGCTAAGGCTCTCCAAGGCGAGGGTGGATGGCCTGAGAGTTGCAAAAGGCATGATATGAAGACGACAAATCAGCCTCACAGCTGGTGGATGAAATGAGATGTTGCAGAAGCAGGGGTGCAGAGTCATTCCGTAGAATTGGAGGTGCATTATTACCAAAGGACACACAAGGCAACGTTATGAGGGGTTGGTGTTTGGTGAGGGCGTGATGGTTTGTCCCCTGTACACAGACCCAGATACGACCACCAATCAGAGGTCATTGTTTAACCATATCAAATAGAAGCAAAATTCTGTGGTCAGTTTGGAAACTATGCTCATCGTAGGACTGTCAACAGGGGAGAACAGCTCAGGACCCTTATAGAGAGTAGTGGAGCAGTCCAAAACCTTCACCGTCCCACCGTTTAACTCTCGGCTACACAGAGCTGCAGGTCTGGGTGTTAAGACTAACATGCATCCGATGGATTTAAGGGGGAACCGGGATTGGCAAACAGGATTTGAAACACATGTTTAACATTCCAGAAAGAGTTCATAAACTAATTTCCATCCCAATATTCCAGTAATGTGTCTACACCAAGCAATGCTCTCCCTTGAAACAGTCTCATTCACTGACCCCAAAAATCTAAAGATCTGTTTTGGAAGACGCATACAATTGAAGGAAATTTTAGGGCCAAAAGCGGGTGTAGACAGTTAGTGAAATAGAGGATGGGTGTTAAAAGGGACACGTGGCCCCGGAGAGCTCAGGGTACGTAACAAGCAGCGAGGGGACATGCAGTGGGCACTTCGGTTTACACACCAATGGAGGCAATAAAATTCTCCTCGTTCAGACTCCGTGTATCAAACAGCATTGACGTTTTCTCAGAGGAGGGGGGTGGCAACTGGATACGGGGAACCAGTAGCACGCCTGCCGCCCTGGCGCTGTCTATTCGGCCCGATGGGCTCTCCTTACTGCCTGGGCTGCTCACCCCTTCTGTGGGGCTCCGTTTCCGCTTCTCTGGATCTGCGAGCCACGGGGGGGGGAGGGGCACCGAGGAAATAGAGCGCGAGACAGAGAAAAATGGGAAATAGCAAGGACACATGGAAACATAGGATAGAAGGTCAATTTAAAGGATTTCTTTACACAAGTATAGAAAGAAAGACTGAAAGACTGAGATAATATAATTGGATCGTGACATCAAAAGTTTTATACAGCCAGATACAAAGCTGCATACTGCTGTGAAGAAGAATAACAATAATCTTTCAATAAATGTGGGTTTGAAGTGTTGTGGCATTGATGTACAATATATTAAAGGGATAGAAAATTCTGTCATTATTTGCTCACCCTCGTCTAATTTCAAACCTGTATGACATTCTTTCTTCTGCATAACACAAAAGAAGATATTTTGAAGAGTGACGGTAACCGGACAACATGGTACCTATTCACTTACATTAGTTTTGTGTCCATACAATAGGTGTCAGAGGGTGACCAGAGGGTGAGACAATTATCTTTTTTTGGGTAAACTATCTCTACACTAAATTTAAAAACCTTTTAAAAAAATGGATCTCCACATGCATACTAAGTGCTTGTTAAAGGTTACCTTTGGTTTGGTAATGGGTCCATGCTATTTCCAGCAGGCTGAACACACTGGCCATGCCTCCCAGCCCAGCATTAGTGTAGGAATTCTCCAGACTTGACACTGTGCACTTCAAAAGGTCCAACATGCCTTTGTAAACCTTTCTGTTGATCTCCTACAGGCACAAGCATACAAAATATAATGAACAAAACACAGGTATATGATTACAGAGAGTTATCTTTCGGAGTGGAGCTTGACTTACAACATCTCTTATAACTTCCTGCTGAGCATCTTCCTCCGATTGGATAGCGCGGTTGAGTTTGCTGAGCACAAAAACGCGCAGCTGTTCGTTCTCTAGAAGGCGGCGAACCTTCTTCATGTTCAACCAGCCCACACCTTGCCCATCGAGCACGCTCTGGACAACCTCTTTCAAAAACTGCTGATTTTCACTGCACAGATTTATACAGTGCCATTTTAAAGACAGAGACTGGCTTTATAAATTTAAACTTTAACCGTAGTCATTAACTTAACTAGCAAAGCCGTATTACATAGAAAGTGTTCTTCCCCAGGATTCTGCTAGCATTGCATGGTAGGACTGCTAGTGCGGTTTTCTTCTGGAGTTACCATTTTTCTTGTATTATCATATCCTTCTGAAACCCTGTATGTCTATTTCACGATTTTTATCTTTTGTAATAAATCATTATTATTAGTCACCCTTTATGTTTGTCAATGGGTTTTGCAAATATCTATCCAATTAAAAGTATTAAAAACATGCTTGTCAACTTTGACAACAGAGTATTTAATCATTTGAAAAGTACAGTGCTTTTTTCATTTCCCGAATTTGGACATCTGAGGTTTTGGAAGGACAGTGACGATATGTAACAGACAATGCAGATGTCATTAAGATATGATACATTCTCTTTCCTATATTAAGCGGTTGCAGTACCTAGTGTTGTTGG
Source organism: Triplophysa bombifrons (assembly GCA_029783895.1). NCBI lineage: Eukaryota > Metazoa > Chordata > Actinopteri > Cypriniformes > Nemacheilidae > Triplophysa > Triplophysa bombifrons. The sequence continues at coordinate 23,360,459 of CM056448.1, forward strand.
CTCTGCCCTGAGGAGATGGAGACTCTCTCTTGACAGTAGGACTGTGCTTTATAACGGAGGATTTCTGATCTACCAGCGCTCTGGGAGCTCGGGCACCTGGAAGAAACAAATCACATGTCAGAACGATGACAGCATTAAAACGCATTGTGTAGTCAAAAATGTGTCTACACAGATGTTTTTGTTTTAACCGTGTATGGTAGAATAGAATCCACTAATGTGAAAGACCATCATACACACTCACACACACACACACACAAACACACACGTACTATATATAGAGACAAGTGCTTTTAACAGATTCGCACACATTGCAGCTCTGGGTTTTCTTTTACACGTCAGTATTTTGGACACTGCGGTCTGGGGGTGTTATGTCTAATGAGGCTGACAGTTAGAGAACGACTGAAGGACTGGAGCAGTAAGGAGGGTCACAGGAGCAGTGAAGCTGATTGGTTCAAACACAAGCACACTTTGGCAAAGAACAGAGTAAGGAACGTGAAAAAATGGCTGAGTGAGAAACAGACTGAATGGCACGAAGACCAATACAGAAAAAAGAAAGCCCTTTTTATTCAGATCATCGTACGTCATACACGCCCTAAAAGTATGGTATTAGAGCACACACACATATACAGACAGCATAAGTGTGTGTGTATGTATGTATGCGTCTACTCCGCACGTGTGGATTTAGCCTACATGCATTTGGCACAACCGTAATAAAGACGATGTGTGCTTTGTACAATAAGCATCCAAACAGATGGCCGTGTGTACACACTCACGCTATGGGGTAGATTACATGTTAGGAGGAATTTGGAAATATCATCAGACACGGTTTTACATTCAACATAAACCTTTCAGTAAAGGTCTGTACACTAAAACACATGCATGTTATTCGAATAGACTGGACATCCATTCATCTTCGAACTCCGAATGAACATTGAGACAGCAACGCAACTAACATTCTGTGTTTTGAATGTCACGCATCTTAATTTGCGTTGCGAACAAGAACTGATGTCATAGGTTTGTCGAACAACTTGAGGGTGACTAATTTTTTTTTTTTGGCGGAGTTCCCCCTTAAATTGTTGAGCCGTGAAATCCTCAACGTACACAAACTAAGATCCACAATCTATCCTGCATAACCACCATTACTCTCCAAGCTGTGACATTACCGATGGTGGTTGCTACATGTAAAGTTTATCCATTTATAAATATACAAACCAGAACCAGCACAAACACAGTGACTGACGTATGGCACAAAATGAGTGTCAAATGTAGGTGATTTGGAAGCGATGGTTGAACGGGATGCTGGGAGATTTAGCTGGCTGGCTTTGGAGAAGCATGCAGCTCACGCAGCAAAGGGCAGAACCCACCTTCTCCGCTCCCCGGGCCCATCTCTGTTACAATCTCCATAAGTGAATTTAGCCCAAATACTGGACACAGAAGCCAGAATTAGTGCAGGGGGTTAAAGAGGGGACAGAGAACAAAACCGGCCCAGATAGAACCAGTCCGAACATCAACCCACAAACACAAGCACCGGACGCATGTACATATACAACAGAGAAAGCCAGCAGAGAGCATGAGAGAGAGAGAGAGAGAGAGAGAGAGAGAGAGAGAGAGAGAGAGAGAGAGAGAGAGAGAGAGAGAGAGAGAGAGAGAGAGAGAGAGAGAGAGAGAGAGAGAGAGAGAGAGAGAGAGAAAGTCTCAATTTCCTGCAGCTACTGTTGACATGTAGTACTTTTTTCACCTAGTTTAATAGTGTACGGACTACAAAAAAACTGGCCTGTTGAACTTTACTAACTTACAATGAAAACCTGTCTGAACCTGCCAGAAAGCCTAGAAAATAAAAAAATATTGAGATGGCAAAGACAACCTTTAACATTACATGTAGATTGTCTGCCGATTAATAAAAGGCTAACAACACCTCTGAATTGTTTACCAGACAATGCTTTCAACTCAGAGCCACAGTTACTTAATGTGCTCATTCGTTGTGTTTCTCTGTTTTCACACCGAGTAACATTATAAAGGAGTTTATGTTCACTAAACAGCCAAGAAAACATTCCCAGTTGACTTGCTATCTAAAACACAGCATGGTTTCTTCACTTAAAGGCTCCTGCAGTGCTCTCTTGGTTTTCTCTTGTACCCACCTCTCCACAAGTAGTTCACTTATAGCTGGGAGCGGGTGTATGTCTATATTAAAATCCTCAATATAGACTCATTTGAAACACCCACATTACAGCTACCAGAGTTCAAAGCCTCTTTAGAGACTTTAGTGGAAATCCACCATAAAATTTGAGTGCTGAAGCAGATAAGAAGCATTCACCACTGTGGTCTTTCTATATCAAATTCACCCATGCAGTGTATGTGGGTTGAAAAAGATATGGAACAGACACCAGTCTCCAATAGATGACACACAAATAGGGAAAAACACACAGCATGCAACACAAAGAGCAGTCAACAATTCCACACAAATAAAATGATTTGAAATGAAACCATTGTTGTTGTCTCCTGTATAACTAGGAGCAGCTTACCATTGTTATTAATTACCAACCAGAAAAAAATAAACAATAGAAACAAGAGGAAGGGCAGAGTGGATATATATGAACACAGATATATCCTCAAAGGTTCCAAACTGCTGTCCAGGGAGATTTTACATTTCTGTGAATAATCCAACTGTGATAATAACCCAAATTATCAGTAAAAAAAAGACTGTTTTCAGTTTCAGTGCCGGATAAGATATCCAGGACTGGAGTTTGGAACCAGTGCAGTCGGTCACATCAGGTTAAGATTGAAAAAGGAGTTGCTCATTCTCTCAGGACTCAAAGGGTCTAATGGTTATCAAAACAGCAGTTTGTTTCATCACACTATAAAAACATACCAGGACTGTCAGGACTGTCATCACCGTCGTCTGAGCAATACAAACATCATCCAAAATCATAAACAAACAGAAAGTCATGTCAACAACAGCATAAAACATGGTTGCTACCCTAGAACATGTTTAAGCACACCGTCTATGCCACTATTTTCCACAGAAACATGTCCTTCAGATGGGTAAAACAGGGGCATGATGCTCTCCGTTGCTAGAGCAGCAACACAGGATAAAGAACATTTGTGGGTCGGGTCAAAAAACATTCCCACAAACCTTGATCTGGGTCCTCTGTAAAATCAAAATTGAAATATTCTTTTCAAAAATAATAAATAAGAGAAAAACAGAAAACAGAAAAAATGAACTAATGAGTTCTGAAGGTTGGAGTCGTTTCAGACTTGATGTCTGCCCCAGCAAAATGACTGAGGAGAATAGGAGAAACAAAGAAACAACCGGGTCTAAAACACGCACTTATTTGCTGAAATTACAGGCAGCTGGACTCGACGGTGACCCTTATGACTTCCCTAAGACTTACATAGGAATCAGGTGTTCCTGGACACTGAATTGTTGCGTGGAATTGCATTTCCTTGTACTGTAAGCAGTCATTTTGCGTCAGTTTTCATGCTTCTACTTTAGTCCACATGCAGATGGTACATTTGTCAACTTCTAATCTAGACCCAATGAAATAGTTACATTCCTAATGGTTTAAGTGTGAACGGCACAAGAGCCCATGTCACAAGAGCCAGAGTGTTTGCCACCCACGGGGGCACAATCTGGCATGCTCACGTGGTGTTCACGATTATCAACAGTAGAAAAGCCGAAGAGAGCGTTTTACACAGATTGAAAGAAGTACTGTAAGGAGAGAGAAAGATAAAAGGTTCTGGAGAGTGAGAGAGAAAGCAGAAAAGACAAGGAGACGGACAGGACCGGAGGAGAGATCTGGACTGGAAGAATGAAAAATGAGGAGGGAGAAGACAAGCAGGTGGGTGGATGAGAGAGAAGGCTGCATGAAGATATCAAAGGGCCGTGTTTACCTTTGAGGCTGGGGAAGGGTGTGTTCTTCTCTCTCACTTTATTAGGCAAAGCCAGACTGGACAGACTGAAGCTGGTGCCGTGGTTCTTATACAAGTTACCTAAACATGCGCAATAAAAAGTACATATAAATGAAAACATTCCCTGTGTTTTGTGTCAACTTTTGCAGCTCCATCGTGAGCTACAGTATTAAGGACTAAATGAAGGTTATGTAAAGCTGGCCACTAACTGGCGAAGGACATGAGTCCCCCGAAGCCATCACTGCTGTTGTTGGAAATGGTGGAGTTAGGAGAGCTATTTCTGGAATCTCCCTCTCCATCTGATTCACCCGGAAGCTTCAGACTGCTGGGTCTCAACGGCCGAGAAGGTCTAAACACACACACACGAAGGTCATAAACGGAGGATGTTAAGCCTGTCTATAGATGACTGTGTAGAACTACAGTATTTACTGATCCCCTCGTTACTGACTTGTTGCCGTTGAGATTCTGGTTGAATCGCGGTGTGTAACTTTCCTCCCGCTCGTCTGCGTCTGCATCATCCTCTGTAGGAAAGCCATACTGGGGCTCGAAATAAGGGTTATCATACTCTCGCTTCTTATTGGCTGGATCTACAGGGACTGGCTCAGGGACGGGTCTTGTAAAAGGTACACCCAATCCCGGAGCAGAGTTCTGGAGAGCAACGTTAGCCGACGCCTCAATCTCAACAGGTTCTTTCTGTTCCTGCAAAAAGAACAGAAAGACATAGATCTTTATTAAAATATCACAATGCATGAGGGGTTATACTATGGGGCAATTACAGGGTTATGGATGTGACATTTGCAGAACTTTAAATTCTTAGAGAATGTACTTATATATATTTAAGTAATATATAGTTATATATATATATATAGTTACCACTCTATTGCATCATCGGATTTATATCTTTCTAAAACCCAGACACCAGAAAAATATCAGTCTATGTATACATTTTTTATTAAAAAAAATGAAAATATAGTATGTGCATTATAGACGTGGATGTCTTTGAGGGACGACACACTTTTTAGAACTTCTGTGAATTTAAATCCACAATAACAGCAATAATAACCAACTAATTGTGAAGAGATGGGTTTATAGATCATAAAATAGTTTTTTATATTTCAAATGTGCGCATTTATGAGGAACGTGAAACATTAAGGATGTGACAATTCTGAAAGCGGCACTTACACGAATATGGAAAATCATACTTAAGAAAAAAAAATATTTTAAAACTTTAAGAGCGAGACCTCACGTGGATATTTAAACCACAAAATATTGACATCAGTTTTCAGTATGACAAAAACATCTGGTAAAAAGTAATATTTGCATGGCAAGGTTGACCTTCGCATGGAATTGTCCAGATACACTTAACACTTACTCTACTGACATGGTTGACCCCCTGTATGACTGTACTGGGGTTGGAACTGGCTGTTGTGCTGGAACTCGATCGGAGCGGCTGGCCATCTAAGGCCTCTGGAGGGCCTTCTGGATCCGGCTCCTGTGCTCCACTCTCTCCTTTAAACTCCTGGAAGTCGTGGATCTCCACCTCATTAGGATCTCCTAGTGCTGCATGAGTCAGGGGGTCAACATCTAAAGAGAGAGAGAGAAATTATGTAGAAGCTGAAGCTAACAGTTGCTTTGAATCCATGCTTAGGGATTATAAATGCAGAGACTCACTTGGTGTGTCCCCCTGAATGTCTCCTTTGATCATTTCATTCACAAAGTCTCCGAGAGACGAGTAGGAAGAACTGGAGTCATCATATCCTTCACTGTCACTACCACTAAAACATACAATGAAAGAAAAAACGTAAGGAAACAGCAGATTGTGTGTGAATTAGAGGCTGACATTTTTTCGGGAATCCCGCGGGATGGGAAAATAAATCACAATTAGTCACGTGACTGGGACGGGACAAGTAAAATGTCAGCAGGAGTGGGCGGGACCATAACAATCTTTACAACAATATGATACCCAACTTTATATAAAGACCTGCTTACACTAAGAGCAGGTAAATAACGCTAAATAAACACAACACTGGAGTGTGAGGGAATGGCCGTCATTCATCTGGCATTGGGACGGGATATCCCCCCAGTTTTTTCGTAGGAATGGGATATAATTTTTTTTGTGGGAGTGGGACTGGAGGGGTTTGAAAATGTGTGTGAATGTGTGTGTGTGTGTGTTTTTTTACCTGTCATCTGTAGGATCTGAATCATTCGTCTCATCCTGCAGTGGTCCACTCAATGCCTCCGCTAGATGCGAGTTTCCATCATACACACGATAAAACACCGGCTGTAACTGGTGGGCATACCACTTAGGCTTATCTCCTATTAAAGATGGGTCGTACACATCTGACACACAAAAACACACAGTTTAGTTACACACAAACCACACACAAAATGACGGTTTCTTTAGGACAAATGCATGCTGATCTTTGAACTATTAGGTGTATCTGTCTCACTGTTATGAATCCTTTGGAAAGCCAGGTTGGTGGGGTTGAGAGCCCACTCTCCATAGTACTCCACTGCCTGAGTGTGAGAGAGCTTCTCAATGAATCCATTTCTCCGTGGACGTGAGGCTAGGAAAGACGTGGCCTGGAACGCCACCACGGGCCGGGGGAAGAGACGCAGCGTACGGGTGTGCATCTGGAACCCTTGCAGCACATTTGGAGAGTTGAAGAACCTCACCATTGCCACTCTACATTAAAAAAGAAATTAAATACATATAAGAGAAAAATCGTGAGTATTATAGTGCAGATTTAGAAAATATAACACCTTGAAGGAAGTGTTCACCCAAAATTTTAATTCTGTCATCATTTACGCACCCTCAAGTTGTTTCAAATCTGTATAAAGTTCTTTGTTCTGATGAACACAGAGAAAGACATTTGGAAGAATGCTTGTAACCAAACAGTTATTGGCCACCATTGACTACCATAGTAGAGAAAATTACTTTAAATATTTTTTTGTTCTTTGAACACAAAAGAAGATATTTTGAAGAATGTAGGAAAGCAAACAGTTCTAAGGCACTTTTGAATACCATTGTAATGACCCCAAAAAAATTCAGATTTGGATCAACTCGAGGGTGAGTAAATGATGACAGAATTTTTATATTTAAGTGAACTATCCCATTAAATCATAATGAAGAAAACTTTGCAATGCTAAAATCATACTAGTATGGTAACACTAAAGTACTTGTGTTGTAAGTGCAAATCTTGTCTTGTAAAAATGCACTGTAGACATACCAGTCAAAAATAAATAAGTAATACCTTGTGGCGACGTCCACAGAGTCGACGTCATTGCCGTAGATGAGTGGGTTAAACTCAGTGGAGGAAGGTGAAGCTTTGTCACGGCTCGGGGGTAACAGAGACAGCTCCTGCCCCTCCTGAAACTTTTCCAGGTTCAGAATGGGCTGAGTGTTCAAACTCATGCTAGCCAGAGCCTTGAGACAGAGACAGTGAGAGAAAGGAGGAAGATGGATACAGGGAGATAAATTAAACAATAATCCTGACAGAAAAAATGAAATAGGAGCACCATCGCTTCAGGCAATCGTGCCTCTCACTGAGGACTTTTATCTGATCTACAACTTATGTCAAAAATTCTTCATTATATCTGAACATTGGGGATGGATAAATTATGATTCAGCTGAAATATGAGTTCATAAATATTGAACAGGTGATACAACATTTAAGAAGTCAGTGCTAGGCAGGTAAATGACAGATAGCCTGAGCAAATGATCATTTCTTGTGTGTGTGCCAACTAATCATTTTATTAGATCGCATACATTTTTTTTTATTGCACAGCTGCCTCAGTATTCACAATATACTGATTTAATTAGAAATATTGAAGCCAAACTTCTAAAAGTGGGTGGGGGTACATAGGTAAAGAAAACTTTACAGAAAATCTACAGAGGCATGAAACCTTGAAAGACTTTTGCCTGAAACGACAGTTGTGCACTGAACATTTTAATAGTCAGATAGTTATAGGGGAAGGGTGCGGTCATCACATTGAGCCATTAACAAAGCACTCTGGGAGTTCTGCCATTGCTCACTCAATCCTTTTCAGCTGGCATTCTCTCAGACCCTACGCTTGGCCAGCACACTAACCAAACAAATAACATCATCCGGTCCATGTACTTGATTTCATGTCCTCTGGGTTAATAAGCATAATGTAAGTGAGAAGTTGCATTCAAACATGCTTAAGCCAAACATACTGAAGTGCATTTGTACAATCTTCATCACACAGATACATTAGGCGGAAAAACAGTTACACTCTATGCGAGCATAAGTATGTTTATTAAGAAGGTAAGTAGGAAAGAAATCTTTTCTAACTTTTATTTTTTATATTTGTTAAGGATACAGCAGAGAAAAAATGCTTTATTTCTAAGGCTACGAGTGTTGTGTATGTTTAATGAAGGGGGAGGAGCCAAGAAATATTGTCCGTGCAGACAGCACATGGCGCATTCACAGAGCAAAGATGTGTAAACCTTGTTATCGGAGGCGAAGATCTGCTTTTGGGTGATCACAGTCAACCTTACCAGACACTGAAGAGCACAAGAAAACATGGTGGTAATGTCACATGACCGCCTATCACTGGGAAGGAAATCATGTGACCAAAAGTGAGTTGATACAATGGGCTCTATGCATGCATGACTTCCGCGTCTCACGGTCAGAACCCTAGGCTATGTGCTGCAATGTACAGTATCTGCTAAATCTCCACAAACGGAAACTGCCTAGGTTTCATACTGTGAAACTCAGAAGTCACGCATTCATATAGCCAATTGAAGGGTGGAGAGCAACCATAAAGAAAGACAGAGAGGGACAATAATATGCATCAAACAAAGTCATGTATTAGACAGTATGAGTGCACACAGGAAGATGACAGGACATCATTGTTTACCCGGCATAACCAGAGGGTTATGAAACAATAGGGAAGCAATACTCCCTCTCTCTTTCACACACACGTTACTGGAGAAGCGTTCAAAACTCAAAGTAACATCACAAATTTTAGTTAGTTTGGTAGGTTGATTACATGATTTGAATTGAGAACAGACAAATTAAACTTTTCTAAGGGGATTAATTTCAGATTTAAATGATGATATTTATTTAACCCTCCTGTTATGTGCAAATCTTAGCAATGATTTAATGTGTGGGGTTCTATTGACACCACACGTTTTAATAAATGATCAATTATTTTTATTTAAAATTATTAATTGCTTTTCTACTCATACTTTACCTACATGATATTTAAAATAAAATATTAGGGCAACACATAACTTTTGATTTTTATTATGTTTGAATTGCATTGTGTAAACTTTGTACATTTGATAGTTCTCTGAATTGAGTTCTGGCAGAAACCACAAGCAGCTGCTGACTCATAGATGCTTCTTAAAAAAAAAAAAAACTAAACTAAACTAAACTAAACTAAACTAAACTAAACTAAACTAAACTAAACTAAACTAAACTAAAAACCTCACACCAGTCAATGTGTAGTTCCAGAAGATATGGGAAATCAATAGGCCTATATGAAAATAACTGAAATGATATTATTCTCATATATTTACATTGTTATCATATAAATGTACTGTATATTCTTGTAAGACTAAAGGTAAAAAATACAATCAGGATACTTTGCGTTGGGGTCACCCCTTAACATAACAGGAGGGTCAAAACCAATTAAGGCGACATTAAATATGGAAGTGTGAAAAATTGTCTCTGGTGATGACAGGGTAAGTGTGAACTGGGGGTCAGGAATGTCTTTTCAATACAAAAACTGGGTCAGTTCTGATTTTACTTAATTTACGGGAAATTTAATGAAAATTCCCCTGAAAATTATGGTTAAGAAATGGCACTGATTAAGAGAGAGAGACAAATATGGGAAGATATCAAAAGAAATTCTAAACCACTTCATGTTTCCATCATTATAAATAGGAGGTTAAAATGCATCTACGCTACTGATTCAATGTAAAACAGGTATCAGAACATCGAAAGATTCAGCTCTGATTGATGGTGACTCATAAAAGCAAATGAAGATTCGTGACTTACGATGATGATGATTCAGTGTATTGACTGTATTGGCTTGAGTGATTACAAAGACTTCATGATAATTATGTTTAATTCACAATGAAACAAATGGAAAATTGATTTGGATGAGAAATTCTGCTGCAGACTGGCAAAAAGGACAAACAACTGATTTCAGGACAAACACAACTTGTCAGTATATTAAAATATCTGATGACAATACAGTGAAATGTTAAAACAGTTTATTGCACATTTTGATGTTATTGGGTTTTGATTAAGCTTGGGGGGCTCAGAATCGGGTCACAAGCTCTAGATTAGGGTCTATGAGGGATTAATAAAGGGTAAAAGCGAGAGATCTAGAACTAGGAGTCTAAAAGAGGGGAGACTTAAAACTTATATTACCTCCAAGAGCTGGAACAAAAAAGGGGAGAATATACAGTTATTATAATAGAATATTATATATATTTATAACCACATTAAAAATAGTGAGATAATGTCTGTCTAAGTTTAATTGGCAGAGTTATCTATCATCTTTAAATATCTTGCCATTAGCAGGGTTCTAGTTGGTTTGGTTCTTCTTATTTAAATGCTGTATTATAATTAGTCTGCTTTACAGCAGCTGTTAGATGACAGTATAATTATGATGCATTAGCTCTGGAGCCTTTTCCCTAATCACCTCTGTTTTACAGTTCACATCCAAACAACAGCAGACTGGAGATGATCATATCTGCCTAATTTACCTGTTTCAAGTGTTTTTTCAGCTCAGAGCTCTCAGGTTCAGGCAGAGGAGGGAGAATTTCTGCATTCGTAGGAGCGATGACCTACAGGGACATTAATAAACAATTAACATAAGGTCCCTATCAGATATAAGCATTCATGAGTAGCGGAATATCTGTGTGTTGTATGTGAGATTACAAATACATACCCTGTTGCAGTCCAGATCCACTAACCAAACGTCATCGGGCATCTTAAAGTCAGACTTGTAGAGAAAGAAACTGGCAGGCACGCCAATGACATAAGGAGTGGGAGCTAGCAAAAGCTAGAATTAAAAAGAAAATTAAGGTAAGTATTAAAGGAGGAATGAAGTAATATCACAATTTTAATCTTTTAACCAATTTTGAAGTTTTTGTTATATAAGAGGGAATCGTATTCACACGAACATCATGTAAGTGTCAGATCTGAAAACACCCTTGTTACTGAGATTACATCTGTTATTGACACCAGGCCCAGCGAACGCCAGGTTCTGGAATGCATCTATATGTGACGACATTGATAGGTTGAACACCACCTCCACAGAAAAATATTAACGACTAATTCTCTAGCCCCGCCCCCTGGTTCGTGCATGACAGAACCTGTGGCGTGGAACCAGATAGAGTGAGCAAGCAAATAACAAACATGGCGTTACAAATAGCTAAATATTGTGCCATCCCTGGTTGTGGAAGAATACAGTCGCTGCATAAGTCGCTTGATTCCTTCGTGAAAGAGGGCAGAGATCGACACTGGATTTGAGGAGAGTTTAAAATTAAAAAGCAGTGCTGTGCCTTCAATATTAGATCCGATAGAAATGGAGCAGCAATCTTATGTGAGTAAAACATTTTTGTACCATGCTCCACTATTGCTTTGTTAGAGATCGCTTAATGTGCCCTGAGCACTATTCGCACTAGATAAGTATTACCTGGGGACCTCTAGTCATTTGAATTAAGTGCAGAGGTTGTCTGTGATCTTAAGCTTGTGCGAATCGCCATCTCTGTGATTTGGTGGGCTCATATATAATATTTCAAGGTTTTATTCACCGTTTGCAGTCAATTGAAGGCTGCTATGAAGTGTTTCGGTATTATTTCGGGTCCTGGGTGATATCCATAAGTTACCGGGAGTCTCCGTTTGTTTATTTATCATGGAATCTCTCATTACATTTGAGACCAGCGATCGCGGTTGTCTCAAATGCTGACAGGTACGGTCATATATCATTAAACCCAATCAACTATAGGCTATACAAACTATACGCAAAGCCTCGCCATCACATCCGGGATATAAGTCAGTAAAATCATCCCGTGTGAATGCGTCACATGAAATACTGATGTGGGAAGGTCATTTATAAATCACAGGAGGTCTCCAGAATGGTGCTAATGTGTAACCTAAAGTTACGTCCCTAACCAAATTCCCAGAAGCCTCCAACAACGCAAACTGCTATCCAATCAAAGCAGTGAGCATTTCCTTCCAAGTGTCTTCAATGCGGCACGCCCATTAAAACCGAGCGTTTGCAGAGCTGGTCTCAAAACCTGGGTAAAAAATAGCCTAATACTTATTGATTTTGATGTTTTTGGATGTAGAAAAACCACATGGACGCCATAATTAGACCTTAAATAACAGTATAAAACAATAAACAAGCACAGTTTATTAAAACCTTTAACAAAATTTGATATAATAAGCACTTATGACAGACTGTTTTACCTGTTCTGCGGAGGCCATGCAGGTTGGCAACAGTGGAATGACAGGAAACATGTACTCAAGGGGATAAATCATAGACACAAATGCCATAACACTCATAGAAAGAGCGTTGTAATCCCTGGACTGCAGTACCACCTACAGACAGCAGAAATTAAAAATGAGTCTCCTTGGTGACAACAGTTTGAACAACTAGGTCTGCTTCAAAACAACTTATCTAAAACAGCAATTGACCTCAAGTGTGACAGAGCTGTTGTAAAACATTATAACTCAAGTGAGCATCTGTCCGTCATGCTCAGTTAATAATGCAATAACTATGCGGTAATGTTAAAATAAACACCTAGGCTTATAGTGCATATGCAAGATTTTAAGAGCCAGAATACAAGAAGACATGGAATTTGTCAGACTGCAGGAAGAAAGAATAATATGCAATGGCGATACTGTGATTTTTTTTTAAATTTGGTATAATTGTATATGCCATCTGATACCGGGTTCTGTTCCTCTGGACATCAATACCTTGTGTTCCAGGAGAATGCAGGCTAAGACTTGCAGACAAGCATCAACTCCAAGCAGCTCCAGGGGCAGGTGGAGAGGGAAGTCTACAATGCTGAATCGGGAGGGGTCAGGAAGGGCAAAGGACAGCGCAGGCTGCAGTTCGTGGGGGAGCACTTCCACATCAACACGCCGCAGACCAGCAACAGGAACCGGGGAGCGCAGCAGCCGATACACCCATGACTCGATCTCCCTCAGGTCCTGTAGAACCAGACTGCCTTTCTCCTTTTCTTCTACAGACAGAGCGCCTGTGAAGACACGCCACATCGTGTCCCTGGGGGAGAATGAGAGTATGTCCAATTAGGAAAATTAGTTTTTTGTCATATTGCTAGTTGAGAATAATATTAAATTAGACATAACATAAAAGTACTTTTTAATATATCATGTAATGGGCTTTTTGTGAATTCAGACCCCCGGCAGTCAGAAATGTACCTTTACAGGAAAGTTCATTCACTTGACCACCCATAAAAATGAGAATAATGAAATATGTCAAATGCTTTTAACAACGGTGACAATTCCGGCCTCATCAAACATTCACTGTCCTGTAGCTCAGTGGTTAGCGCATTGCGCTAGCAGCATCAAGGACATGGGTTCGATCCCAGGGACTGCACAAACTCAGAAACAAATGTATAGTATAGTGAAAATGCAATGTAAATCGCTTTGGATTAAAGTGTCTGCCAAATGCGTAAACATATTTATTAATTGCTTTTTACCAGTACATTCAGGTTCTCTTGATGTGTCACAAGGCTGTCTATTCCAGTGTCAGAAAGTACAAACATAGCTCAAAAACACTGGCAGCTGGCATCTACTGTTGAGGATTAAACTACTGATCAATTTAAGTAAAATGATGGTGACTGGGGAACACACAAAGCACTTTGTTTTATCAAAAACATTCAGTCAGTCGCCCCATTTAATGTTTACACTGTATATTTGTATTGTAACTCCAAATAACTACTCAGTCAACCATGTGGCAACTCAAAGCAGAATATTTAATTGTTCGAAACCAAGTATAAAATCTACTGAGAAGAAATGTCATGAAAGTGACTGAGCATGGAATGATAGTGCCGAATACGGTATTTCAGAAACTGATATTCTCCTAAGGTTCTTCACATACAGTCACTTGAGTTTACAGAGATGGTGCAAAAGACAGAAAAACATGAGCAGAAGTTCAGTGGGTGAAATGAAAGAGATCAGAGAAGAATCAACAGTGAGATAAACACACAAAAAATGTGGTGCTATTCAGAAACACTGGCTGTTTCTCAATTACAAGAACGCTAAGAACGGACTTGTGTTCTTCTGGAGACTGGTTGTGTGAGGCAGCCCTGGAAGAACGAACTTGGATGTACACCCCGCAGTGACTTCTGGGACTTCAAATAGGTTCTGTACGTGCAAGGCTGCATTCGATACATCCTTGATATCAAGAACACCTTCAGGTACTTTCTTGCGATCTCTGTTTTTGTGTTCTTGAGTATTGGAAACCCATATGAACCCATATTGAGAAATGGCCACTATTTTACTAAACTCTAATCCTAACCCTATGGTAACTAAATGTAGTTAATTCTTATTACTTAGTACTTAAAGGGATTTTTCAGCCAAAAATTACCCTATAGGTATTCTAAACCTGTATACATTTCCAGGAGACAAATGACTACCATAGTAGAAAATATAAAAATAGTAGTCAAAGGTGTCGAATAAAACATTTGCTTTCCTAAATTCCTCAAAATATTTTCTTGTGTTCAAAAGAACAAAAAAAATACGATGACAAATTATAAATATTTTTTGCTATTATGGTACCTCACTCAATGGTGCCTCAGAACTAGGGATGGGTATCGTTAAGGTTTTAACGGTATTACTACTTTTATCGATACCACTTATCGATCCGGTACTTTAACGGTACTCTTATCGGTACTTTTTGTTGTGTTTTTTTATGAAAGTCAAAACTAAAGCTGGAGTTGTTTTCACTATTTAAAACATTCTTTACTGACCCAACATATCTTAATGCAAGTAAAAGATGACTGATACCCGCTTATTATTCATAGAGAATTAAAATAAAATGCATGTGGGCCTAAGTGTGTTTTTTTTTGTTGTTGTTTAATAGTAACCATAACTGGACCAGATGCTGGACTGGATTGGTTCACTTTAACTGCAGCTTTTGTAGTTGACTCTGTTTGGGCTTAAAAGTTATACAGGTTTGGAACCTCTTGCAAAGTACACACACACAAAAAGTTTATGCATTTCATCAATACAAATTAATTTTTAGGTGAGCTCTGCTTTACAATTTCTTAAGCATAATTTATTATTATTCATCCATTTTAAATGCAGTACTGTGAAAGCATTTTTAATATTTAATTAGGCTACTGCAGTAAAAAATACTCTAAATATTTATATGTAGGCTATTTTTTTATGTGATGTGTGTCTATTAAATTATTACATACTAATTTAAAGAAACCTTATGCAATGTTTATGTCGGTATTATTTAGGAAGACTGCTAGGCTAGTATACGTACCTGAGGACGTGGATGATGAACTAGTAGCTAGGCAGTCGAAAACTTTGCATTTGTCTGTCTGCACATAATGCACTTTTGAAAGATGTTTTGCCAGATTGCGTGTGTTTCCGCTCTTACAAGCAAAAATCTCGTTGCACTTGTTAAGCGCGAGCTCTGTGTAGTGTGGGACAGACGGACATTTCGCCTGCAAGATTGCGAATAACGAAAAGTCTATAAAATTATCACAAATTAGAAATGGTTGGTCAGTTAAAATATGCTAGTTAACGTTTATTTAGCAATAATAAATAGGAAATGTTTTTCTTAATTTCTCCAGTACCGACAGCAGAACCGTTAACGTCAGAGCTTATCGATACTTCAGTCTTTTATAATTTATACCGGGGGTACCCGGTTTCGGTACCCATCCCTACTCAGAACTGTCAGTTAACATTCCTCCAAATATCTTTCTTTGTTTTCAACCGAACAAAGAAAATTATACAGGTTTCAATACAATAAATATTGTAAATACAAGTTTACAATAAATACATTTTCACTAGCATAAACAATAAACAGTTTGTCCCAATCACCATGTGTTTTTTTGCGAATTACTAGCAGTCGAGAACATAATCTTTAAAAATTCAAAAGCAGACTGTAATGTATTCTATGTGATGTGAGCATGTGTAAAGTGTGTATTAATTAAGTATATAACACAAATAATGTCTTAATAAATGTTCATTTCATCATTGTTATGAATTTTGCACAACAAACAATTTTGGTATATTAGATTGTGTTGCCATCTGATGTCCGATGTACAAACTGGGTCATCAAGCAAAGTCAGTTGAGAGGTTTATATTTAAATCACAGTTTATTCGAGCACAGTCTCTTCCCTCAAGGATCCAGACAGAGCTGTGGTTGTGTTGGAAGTACATAGGTACAGCAGCAAGTCATAATGGCTTAATCTGAAAACACCCACCTCTACAGCCTCTCTGAGAACATTCAGTGGCCTCAATCTGTCATACAGCCTGTCTCCACCAGCTCCACACACTCCTGTTATCCATCGACGCTCTTTCTACTATCTCCATGTGTCACACTTCACTTGTCTTATCTCTTTGCTTCTAGTGTCAATTTGAGTTGTCAAAACCACTGAGATGTCTTCATTAACCTGTTTGAACTTCTACGCAGTTACACAGAGTTTAGACTTAAAAAATTTAGAGCTACATTACAGATTTTCAGCGGTATTTTGCTTACTGTTTGTATAAAATGGTGGCAATTTATAAATTATAAAAACTTGAATATAATCAGAGGGGATGTGAGGGGACTCTGGGGGCTGACTAAAGTCAATGGTTTTAAAATGAGGATGGAGTTCTGGTTTAATAGGCAGATTATTTTCATCTTTTATCTACGTAATGGCCCCCAAACGCTTTGTTATTGTTGTACATAAATGGGGCACTTACTGCATCTATAAACATAAAATATGTTCCCCAGTAGGCCATTTCCACCACTGAATATCCTGTATTATACAACAGTTCTTTCTGGTTTTCGAATCTGATTGGCTGTGACAGTGGCATAGCCACAGATATGCCAGGGTGTGCCGGTGCCAACAACTTCTTCTGCATCTAATTTTTTTGAATTTCCATGACCTATAATGAATGAAACCCAGTCATTGAAGTAATCCAAAGCTCCTGAAATGTAAATTTTCCTGGCATTTTTCCGTAGTTAAGAGATACAGGTGACTGCATTTGACTTAAGTGATTACCAGGTGACAAATTGGACGGGAATAAAATGGCTCTAAAGATAAGCATAACAATACGCGAAAAGCAGAAAAAAACAATAAAAATACAGTATAGAATAATTACATTTTGAAAAATGGAAACTAAAATTTTAAGTGACAAACAAAAATTCCTGGTATTCCATGATATTACAGAAAATCCATGACCCGTGGGATGTAATAAAATTGTTTTTCAAAACTTAGACTATTGTTGTTTAATTGGCTTTCCTGTAGCTCAGTGGTAAGAGCATTGCGTTAACAATGCAAGGTTGTGGGTTTGATCCCAGGGGATTGCAAATACCTATGTAAAATGTATAGGATAAAGCAATGTAAGTCGCTTTCGATAAAAGCGTCTGCCAAATGCCTAAATGTAAATGTACTATATTTAGTTATTTAAAATGTAATTTACATGTTTTCTGTAAAAAATGCAGACATTCGGACTGCCAACAAATCCGAAAACAGCCACTAACTGTGACATGACCCAAGCATCTTGTAATATTTTTGCCATGCATTCTAAACAAATGGAGATTCTTTGACTAAACCTTGCTAGCTACTAATAAAAAATGTTTTGAGAGTGACTGCTTCGGAATAATGAAGGCTGCTGTCTCCTTTTTGGTCTCCGGATCAGTCGCATTTGGCCAGATGGAAATACAGGTACCAAGCAAGCACTATAGACTTGGAGTGGAAAGTCCTGAACTTACAGTATTTGTGCAACTGTGATAAAGACGTGTCCCCCAACATGAACAATTTACTGCACGCTTTGATCACATTGCTTTTCCGTGTAATACTTGTTTTCGACTGTGCATTTTGATGTTTTGCATCAGAAACGAGTGATGGAAGCGCCAAATTTTTAAATAAAAACCCATTGGATATTCCACTAGTATCACCACAGGAACCGCTTCACTGGTTCTATCACTTCGCCACTAAGCTAAATTAGACTAATGAAAGTGAAACTGAAAGTAACACACGTACATTGGCAGTGTCTGGTGTGGAGTTGGAATTTGTGCCAGAAGAAAGACAGTTTTAAAGACTCTCCAATGTTTTTTTCAGATTTTTCTAAACACCATTAAACTATTATATTAACATCTCTATATCACACCTACTCAAGCGGTATTGCATTAATATTTATAGTAGTGGCTAAAAGTGATGTTTTTTTATTCAAATTTATTATTAAAGATGTATTAATGTTGCATAGTTGTGACAGGTGTGTAAAGTGAAGCTCAGCTTTAAAAAATTAAGGAGGCTTGACCAAAAAAAAACACACAACACATGAGCAAAGCTTATGGAGTCAAGATCCAGTAAAATTGCAAAATTCCAAAAAACGTTTTTTTTCCAATAAATGGCCATTCCATAGACATCATATTTTGATGGCATTGCATTTTGATGAAAAAAAAAGATATATTGTACAAATCATCAGTTTTGGCCACCGCTTTACTTTTCTTCCATCAAATACTGTAAAGTATTTGCTAGAGATGCACCGATTGCAATTTTCTTTGACGATTCTGATTTCAGATATTATTATAAGTGAAACCTGCAGATTCCGATTTTATATCCACAAACTATAATTGACAGTATATAAAAAAACTTTTTTCAACATTTTTTCACATTTTTTCATATTTTTCATATTATCATTACATAAATTATTAAACATTACAATTTCCCTAAATACAGTTCTACAACCTGCATTAAATAACAGAATCTTCTCTTGGCCAAATAACTCTTAAATTGAAGAACTCTGTGACTGAAAATAAGTATAAATAATAAAATATAACTAAACTTAATCATAGGGCCGGGCAATATGGCTAAAAAATATATCAACGATATGATGCTTCATATCGATTGATATCGATAATTATTGACCTTTTTTTTTTTAAGTAAAAATGACAAGTAGAACAGTAAGTATTTAACCACTGTATCTTAACTGACCCACATTATTAAGCAATACAGCAAATAAAAGTAAAACAAAACAATTTAAACAAAATATCTTTTTTTATGTCTTACTCTACTTATATTAAGATAAACGTTTAAACAAACTTTAACTTTGAACTTAAATGTTACAAAATGTGTTCACTTAATTTAATGTAAACATGGAACAATCAAGGTAAACTTTGAGGTAGATCAACAACAGCATCTGTAATAAGTAATACCAACAAACCCTTATAACAGTAAACAAAAGCCTGACTTCTCCAGCATGCTGAACGGCAGCATTTCTTTTGCAATGAAGTACGCTATTGCATGAGTTATGTCATTATATCGCTTGGAAGATTTATCATATGGCATTGTTGCTGAGTACCTCTCATCGTGTACTGCTTGTGGGTTGATTGTTGACTTGAGGTTGATGGGCGACATGATGTATATTCCAAAGGGTTGCAGCGGTTTAGATGGTGGAATAAATTGCTTGTGTTTCCCTGCTTAGACGGGACGTTCTTTTTACATCGCTTTCACACACTACGTTCTTCTGATGTTGGTCGGAAGAAATAAAAAAAAAACTGTCACACTGGCGAGCTGACATCTCGCTTTTTGTTCACAATTTCCGTGCTGACGGCAAGCACGGCACTCATCTTGCACGTGTTCTAATGTCATCATGGCCATGACGCAACCAAATTGAGCCTAACGCAACCCGGCAACTTAGATCTTATTGGTTGTTTGCTTGTCAATTGTAGCACGCTCATGTAACAAAACATATTATAGGCTGTTTAAGATTTTCGGACGTCACGGGCGCGCACATTTTAAGGAAATTATCTAGCGTTATATCAAACTTTTTTTTATATTGATATCAACAATGTTGTACCGTCGATAAATATCGATATCGTTTTATCGCCCAGCCCTACTTAATCACTTAATCAACCTTTTTCATTTTTGTGCTCTCACAAAACTCTAAGAAAGCAATAAAATAGTTCAACTTTATTCTCGTCTGTTTCTGTTTATGAAACTATCATTGCTTTATTTTATTTTTTCTGAAATGTAAAATAACTTGTCTTTATCTTGGGTCTGTAGTACTTAAAGAAGTGGGTTGATTTTAGCTGCTACTTCGATAAAAAGTGAATTCTACTCTAAATATGTATATGTATTTGCCCCTTTTTGTGTTAGCAAAGAACTCACAATCACAAATATTGGTTGATTTTTTCATTTTTTATAGTTTGAATATCTTCAAGTCGTGTTGAAAGTCATTTTACAATAGTGAAATTCGGTGGAACCACGCAGTCACGAGCGAAAATGAGCCGTGAAAGACAGCCGTCTTGAACGGACGTTTACTTTCGTATTTGACTGACCGGCCGGTCACCGGTCACGGCCGATCAAGCGAAAACCGATTCCGGTTTCTGACCGGTCATTCGGTGCACCTCTAGTATTTGCAAAACTGTAGACTATAAATATAAAATGTATGTTTATTTGAAAACAGTTTTATGCTAAAGTTATGCCATAAAACAGCGACATCTGCTGACGGACACAATGTTGCGTTGTCACGGGAACATGCCATCTGAAGACGCTCCCTTTGCCAAATGCATTCCACACGTCTACATATTGGCAAGCAAATGCCCTGTTCACTCCAAAGTCTAAACTTCAAGGGCTCTGCGCTTCAGATGTGAACCAAATGTCCCAAATAAACACATAAATAAATCATAATGCTACACTGTATTTTCAACAGTAATGTATATTCACAACAGCAGATATCATTTGCAAACCCATTTCAAAACACGGGCAGCTTTACTGGTTAAATTATTCTCCACACTCGGAGCAAATCAAAGGGGCTTGGCAGGGCAATTTAACAGCAAACAAATAGAGGCCTGCATACACACAGTGGCTCATGGTGGATGTGGTTGCTAGGCTACGCAAGAATAGACTCAGCAGAGGAAAATCACAGAGATAAAAACCCTTCTACTCAATGCGTATTGATCTGCGCCAGAGTGCTATCGTACTCTTTTCATGGCATTGTTTACCAATAGACACTCAAGGGTTTGGTTACCATTGCCACTAAAATATGTGAATGAGATACTGTTAAAACCACTTTCTCAATCCTATGTGAAGCACCACACGGCAAGACATTTATAGAGACCTTTAGAGGAAAACCATCAGCGACCCCCAAATCAAGCGACCCCAATTACACTTCCACACTTCTTCATACTCTTCCCCTCTTACGTATTCCTCTTTCACACATCCCTCGACCCTATCACACATCTCAAATATTGTTTAAATAAAAACATCAGCACCATGTTTTTCATCATTTAAATCATAGCCACACCACCACCATAAGATCAAACAACATACAGTCCATCTAATATTTTTAGCAAACTGCATGTGGATTGAAAAGGGTAGTTACATATAAATATGGTGTTTATTTTCTCATTTTCATATTCCTGAAATATCTGCAGTGTGATACTGCAAAACATTGAGGTCATTAGGCATTCCTTATGTGCACAAACATATCTTGCTTGATCTTATGGGGAAGTTTCTACACACAATAGAATAAAGAATAAATCAGGCAGTTCTCACCGTTGTGTGGCTTTGCCAGCTCCAAGTCTCTGGTTGAGTCGCTGGCTACAGCAGTCCACCATGCGCTTTAGGATGTACAGACATTCCCTGAATGTAGAGAAGAAAGGGTAGTGGCTCAAAATACACAGAGACGTTAAACTGCTGTTCCGGTTCTGCGATGCCACTCCGGCACTACGTTTGGACCGAGGAGACTTTCCGCCGCTTCCAATCTCGCCCGCGGGCAAAGTCCCATCTCCTGTTGATTCCCCGGGGAGAGTCAATGTGGTGGGGTCAGATTTTTCTGTAGCTTCAACTGCAGGGTCCGTATGAAGGGGTTTGTCTCCTGTACAGATGAATATCAGGCAGAAATTATAATGTGATTGATATGAAAAAAGCTTTTCTTTACAGTTATTTGTAATGTTAAAAATGTCTTGTATTGTTACTTGTCAACACCCAGTCCCAAAACCTGTTCTAAGCCCAACCTTAACATTGTAACAGACCAATTGTCAATACCAAAAGTAATTGATTCCATTCTGATTCAAGGTTTGTGCTTTTAATCACATCTTTTAAAAATGTCTTTCAATAATAAAGGCAGATAAAAATGCAGGCAATTTTAATAAAGCATTATTCTTTACGAGTACATTTTTGTCTTAAAATGCCTTTAAAAACAAGTACGTTTGTGTAAGTGATAAGCAAATAAGCAAGTAAAAACAGGATTTTAAATTGCTTGTTTTTTTAAATTAGATAATTCTACGTAATGTAAAAAACATCCTTTGAAACGTCAAATTTTAATGCAGATGTGACCGATTAATGTTTAGGAAGCCATGGATCTTTTGGGCAAAACAGTAAAATCATCAATATGCAAATAAAATAATTTTGATAATTATCAGATTTCACAGAGAGAGTCACAAATATTCTGTGAAGCTCCAATCAGAGGCTCAGTTAGCTATGATGTTATCATTATGCCCCCCAAGCTCTTCATCTTCCATCAAAATGACCTCTGACCTTTTCCCTCGGCCCGTGGGCGATGATGTCCCTTCTGGAAAGAGCGATAAAAGTTGAGACAGATTCCATAGCGCGTGATGCCTGAGTCTTTGTCAGTGAGGGTGAAAACGAATGAAGTGTCATCGCGGAGGCTGACCCGGCGCTGGCGGACGCTCAGACAGCCCTCGGGCTGGCAGAAGAAGACAACATCAGGCGGCAGAGCTAACTCGTTGTGGTCCTCTAGCGGGTAGCGCCTGAGCAGCTGAGGTGTTTGTGCCACACTGTCACTGCTGGGCTGCCTGATGATGAAAGACACAAAGATCATTGTGAGAGACAGGAGGACATACAAACACTGCTCAGCCTCATGTCAAGTGTACATTTCACTTGGTTGTAGCAGTTTGATTTTGATTTGTTTGCTATTAATAATATATGCGTAGAATAACATGAAATGATTATTTATATATATTTATATTTATAATAGGACCCTATAAACCTTCTCCTTCCTATCTGCTATTAGAACTGCATCAAACTTGATATCATACAACCACGTCAAACATTATCCGACAATCTATACCTGGAACACACCTGCACTGGTCACATATTGGAAAGATCAATTCACCTCCCATTCAGTTCACATGTCAACAATTTTCATTGGCCCCTATACAAGCACGTATACACACACAAACACACCCACCTAAATAATCTGCCTTACCTGGCTCCAACTACTACCAGGTAGTCCAAGAGGCGGGGACATTTCTTTTTCTCCATATCTGTTTCAGGCTTGTCTTTAAGTCATGGCAATCGTGGCAACAACCAGCTTTCAAGTGGGAAGTCGTCCAGTTAAACTCAGTAGATCTACGAGTTGGATGATCGAGGCATGCAGTGTCCAAACATTGCGGTCTGTGGTGTGCAAGAATGGGTCCTCCTGAAGCAAAAACAACAGCGAACATTATAGAAGTGATACATCACATAGCAGCTCCTCTGCAGTACAAGAGAAAAAACATGGTGCATCGCTTTTTAATGGAATCGTTTTTGTTTAAGGGATAGTTTGCCCAAAAATTCGTCTTGTCATGTCATTCCAAATCAATATGACTTTTAAAGGTCCAGTGTGTCATTTTTTGGAAGTTCTATTGACAGAAATGCACATATATCTTTTCAGAGGTGTATAGAGACCTTACATAAAGAAGCGTTATGTTTTCATTACTTTAGAATGAGCTATTTCTATGTACATACACTGCAGGTCCCCTGGCATTGAATTCACCATGTTGTTTCTACAGTACCGCGTTTCATAAATACGTTATCTCCTTCAAAAAAGAAGTGAAAACGTGACAACATCAGATTCTGTGTTAGCTTCCATAGTGCTTCGAAATGGAGGGGTGAGGGAGCCGTTGTTTACAATTCACAACCTCAAAACCTACAAATCAAATATGCAAAGCGTTCAGTCACACACAGAACTTCAGTGCTGTTGATGCACTTCTGATAATAATCCATATCCTTAAACAGAGCACTCGATACAAGGCAAGCCAGCAGTCTTCTCTAACACATCTTGACAGAAGGCTCATCAGCAGCATAGGTAAACACGCCCATTCTGAAGAACTAAAGGGATTGAAGCCCAGCTGTGTCCTCACCGCATGGATCTGCCATTTGTGTTGCTTGTGTGCTAGTGTCCATATGCATGCACACATATGCCTCAATGTAAATAATAAAGCAGGGTCCGATTTCAACAAGACAAAATGTACCTTCCACAATATTATTTGGGATCTTATTATTTTAGATCATATAACAGCTGTGTTTGCCATTCAGGTAATCTGTCAGAAGCGTGTAATATCATCCTAACTTAACGTATCCCTAAAATCTGAGATAATACAAACTCATTAATTCACAATTTTAGAAAATCTAACTGCTTAGTGTCAGAATTCAAATAAATAATTACATTTGCTGAGCACATTCATAATGATATGAATCCTCATCACACGCATGAAAGTTAACTACAGCAAATGTTAAGACACTCTTGTGAGAGGTTAATTATGAAAATGAGAGCTGGATGTGTCTCACTGCAACGTTTGTGTTTACTCTACCGTTTCAAACCAGGTCATTATGCTGATATGAGGCCTTTTCAGAGCTGCGGTGGTGTTCCCCAACATTGGGAAATTTTTGCAACCCAACTGCGTTTAAATGTATTTTTACCTTGTTAAGAGAAAGAGAGAGAGGGTTAGAAAAGCTCTTCAATGCAGGTGTGCCAAAAAAATAAACAACATCTTTCCTTAATTAATAAATGAATTAGAATTCCCGTTTATGGCTGATAACAGTAACATTGAACCATTGAATACATTTCCAATGAATTTATTCAAAGACAACTTACAGTACCAACTACACTCAAAGGTTTAGTGCAAGTGACAGTCTTAACAGCAATCTCTTGAGTTCGGTCGAACTGATTTAAAGGGACGGTTCATTATTTACTCACCGTCGAGTTGTTTTCCAAATCTGTATACATTTCTTTGTTCTGAGGAACACAGAGAAAGATCTTTGGAAGAATGCTTAAAACCAATCAGTTCTTGGCCACCATTGAGCACCAAAGTAGGAAAAATGACAACAATGGTAGTCAAAAGTGCGCCAGAACTGTTTGCTTTCCAACATTCATCAAAATATATTTTGTGTTCAACAAAACAAAGAAATTGACAAATAAATTTTTCCTACTGTGGTCAGAAACTTTAGGGTGAGTAAATTAAGACAGAATTTTCATTTTTGGGCGAACGAGATGATGGCAAGATGAAAATCAGCACATAATATCGTTGACGAAATATGATGAGACTAAAATGTAGTTATGAAATAAAAACTTGCCCAAAAACTCTTTTTAGTTTTATAGAGAAATTGAAGATAAATATTACTGATTTTTGTGCAAGCCTCAGAATGAATATGTTTTCTGCTAGTGGGTGACTTATTTTATGCAATCTGGCAACCACACTCAAATGCTCTCAATGTGGAAGTGCTGTTGAGTGCCGTTGATCCCAAGTTGAGCAATCTCCGGCCTGTCTGTGTCCTCTAATGAGCTGCTCGAGCCTCGTTGATCTCCACTACATTGTTTGTTTGCGATTGTGGTTGCTGAATAGAGACATACCACCTCACGAGTCCCTTGGTGACTACATTCTGAGGGTTCTTCTTCAGTTCTTCAGATCAGTTGTGTTGTTTCTGGGGAATTATCAATATTTTGCAGGCATCAGGAAGACGCTAGTTATTTCCAGTTAGAACGGAGAGGTTTGAGGCCTATGCACTTATCAAACTTCTGTTGAAATACTTAGATGAAGCTAGATGAAGTTTAAATCCACTATGCTCATGATTTGACATTCTATTGATTTGTGCTTATTGTTAAAAGAGGTACTTATATGAAATATAAAAACAAAATTCTCAAACGACAACAATCACTGTGATTATAATTTTTAGCAAAATCTTTTTTTAATCATTTTAATGGTACATTTAATGGACATTTAGTCGACTAAACTTGATTAAACAAAAACGGTATACATATACTAAAAAGTATATTTGTCGTGGGACTAAAACCAAGACTAAGATAAAAAATAGCTGACAAAATTAACACTATTTTAAGTTTGACTAGATTTCTAGCATTTTAGCATATGATTTCATACGTTATGTTTTGATAAGGCTCTAGAGTGGATTGTGTTTTTGAATTTGAAATCAACATTGGTCTTCTGGTGCGAACTTAATTGTTAATTCCTAATAAGGATTGTTGTTGGTTTGTGGCATACATTCTCAAGTCGCATGTCAAAACCATGTATAAATTGAATCATTTAGCTTGTGTAACATAAATGTATCATGCAACTCATGCAAGTTCACTACCATATTTCAGTTCTAATTTTTTTGTTGTAACTTTCATTTTGACACCTATAGCCTTGTTGACAAAATGTTCTAGAAAGAAATGTGCTAGAGGACCCCGAGGTATCATCCGTTGATTAGTAGCTTTATCTTTCTGCAGGAGTGGCACTTTCTCCTCTTCTGTCATCCACATCAGCTCAGAGGGGAAGAGGTGGTGGAATGGAGGAGAGAAGATGGATTGATTGTGACTTACACATCAATAATGTTTGCATCTTGCCTTGAAGCATCTTCTGACTCATCAGTAACCTGGACCTCCATTTTCTTAAATCACAGCTCACATAGATCCGGCCCAGTGTTGAATCACTTCAGCATTCCATGAGTTACAGGATGTATAAACTTGGGCCTAAAATGTTAGCTCATTCACCTTCAGTGAATTAACTTCTTATCTATTTATCAACAATGTTAAAAACATTCCCAGGCAATAACTTTTCAAACGTATCAAATACTCGCCACAGCAGGGCAGTGTTGGCCTGCTCACCGGGAGACTGCATTCATTCATTTATTTATTTATTTAGAAATTAGCTATTATTTATTAGTATGATCTTACTCGTTGTATGAATACCATGCACTGTGCTGTGTTTTAACTTTTCTGTTTTTCCTGTTTGCCCCTGTAAAGCTGCTTTGAAACAATACACATTGTGAAAAGCGCTATATAAATAAACTTGAATTGAAATTGAATTGAATTGAATTGAATTGAATATGTGGAAAAAGTGTCTGCCAAATGCCAAATTGCTTCCCTGTAGTAAATCTACCGAAAACAAATGTACATTATTGAAAATAAAGTTCTGTGTGTCTTATTTTTGCATTAACCAAAGACTATAGCTATTAATAAGAGTCCTTGGTTTTATTGTTATGAATGAAGAAAAGACCAAAAATCAAATTATTTTATTGTGATTTTAGCAAGCGATATTAAAAAGATTTGGTTCCTGTACAAATAGATAAAACTTTGTCTTGTATGACAAAAATAGCTCTTTAATATAACTTGAAGCCTGAACCAATTAATACAAAACAAAAAAATGTACAAGTGACATTATACTTTGCCCATTATTTTACTTAACTGTGTTATTAGCCTTCGAAGAACACAACCCAGATCTCATCACCTCCAGGCAATGTATACGTGTCCATAAGAAATGTGACAAGATCTACATGCCTATCAATCATAGTGCACCAGCCTCATGACTCTACAATCAACCTCCGGTAATGAGATTCAACACTGTCGCCGTGGAAACACATGCAGCCTCTTTTCATGAGCACAGCTGTGACGGCTATTTTAAACCGACAATACACTGTCCCAATCATGACACAGACATAAAGACAATGAACAGCCTTTGGCCAATAAAAATGCAAAAATGAGCAAGGCTAATTGCTTCTTTCCAAGTGAACAAACTAATGTCTTGGCTAGTCATAAATCAAAACACCAGGCTGAATGAAGTTTATGGCTTTTTGTGCGTTTCAGGAGTATGGATGGGTACGGTTAAGATTTTATCGATATCGGTACTGCTTATTGATACCGGTACTTATCAATACTGTTATCGATACTACGTTTAAGTTTCTTTATTACAGCTTCACAAGCGCAATCATGCCACTCTTTCACTCATAAACACGCTAAACAAACAGATTACAAATACATCGCGGAAATCATATGACCCTAGATATCACACATACGTTGACATCATTCAGGGATGGAAAATGACAGGCAGCAGCCTCTAATTCGCCATGTAACACCCGAATACACATTACATAGAGATAAAACAACGAAAGTATCGATAACAGTATCATTCTTCATAAAGCTTATCGATACTCTGGTATCGACCCAATTATGTACAGGTCCAAAATAGTACCGGTTCTGGGTACCCATTCCTATTCAGGAAGCTGAAGCACAAAATGTGTTAGTGCAGACAGACAGAAGCAAGTGAAGAGCTACTATCCATTAGACAGAACCATAACTGTACAACCAAACAAATGTAGTGAATGTGTCCCTTAAAAGCTTTCTCTCAACCCTGAGGCTGCAGGCTGCTTTTTCCTCTCCTATAAAGCATGTTTTAAGAAGCTTCTGAAGAAGATTGACCAAAATATGATATTCTTCAAAAAACATCTAATCTGATCAACGTGACATACTGTATCATGTCACACACTCTGACAAGGATCACTTAACATCACTTTGTTTTGCTAGTAAAACAAGACAGAATTGAAAAACAATGGATAAGACAATGTGCCAAAAACATTTCATACTATTCTGACTATTACTTGGAAATGTTTGCACTACTGAGTAGACGATTTCAAGTGCTTGATTCATAGTTTTGTCATGTCTTCATGCTTTTATCTAAGATTGACTTGGCACTTGGTGAGTAACTAAATTAACACTTTTACTGCCACCTGTGGTTTAACTTTTCTGCTTCACTTGTATTCCTACACATTAGATTATTGTTACTTACAATAATGTGCAGTACTATAAATAATTCTAGGCAAATAAAGTGTCAGGCAAAGTTATTCACACAAAAGTAAAATTACCCACACACTTTCTGGAAAAAGTCTAGAAAAAAAAAATGTTTCTGTATGTCTGCTTTAAAGATGAAAAATGTCTTTCGAAGTAAAAAGCCAAGACACATTTCACCTCTTTCAGCTCTACGCGTTTACAGCAGCAGATATTAAATGCACTGTTTGCAAACATGTGCTCAAACCTAAAAAGTAAACATGCGAGTTCTCCTCCACCTAGAAGACAAATAGTTTCTTTCTGAGCAATATCGCTCACATGCACAAGTATAAAGAATGGTACAACCAACCAAGAGGTTTGGCCTTAGTGTGCGATTTCTAGAGGAACATGACATTTACTTGATATATGAAGACGGGGGCTCTAGACATGCGACAAAATTTTGCGACAATTTTTCCTGCCGGTGTGTCCATGTTTTCTTAATGGTGCGACTGCCGAACTGTTCAAAATATATTTGTGCGTTATAAATTTAGTGAGCACAAATGTTATATTAAGCAAGCAGTGCCTCCCAAAGACGTAATGCGAGGGTAAGAGACGCATTTAATGCTTTTGATGATGAAGCAGAAGGACCGACAGAGCAGAGCTAAGATAAATATGTTTTGCCTGCAGAATACAAGAACTTCCCCGGCAAAGGTACAAAACAGCAGCGATAACGAATTGTGTTGCGTGTATTGTATGCAGACAGTGTTAAGCTAATGCAGAAAACATATGTTTAAACATGCGCACCCAGAGAGTCAGACCGCAAACTACTAAACTGAGTCTTCTTTCACATCTTCTTGCACTGAAATGGACACATAAACACAAAATTACGTCAAAATTCCCATATTGGCAAGGATCCTTGTAAAAGTAGTCCATTTCATGAATGTTAACATTTGGGAAACAAAACACATGCATCACAGTATACTCTTAAGGGGGCAGCAGAACTTTTAATACACTTTAGTTTGTGTTGAAAGAGAATATGTTTAAGCAATAAAATCAATAATCTTTATATCATAAACAATGATTTTTATTAATTTGTGATCGATTTATTAATGTATTGAATATGATTGGATGTTTTAGTGTTTCTTTTCTTGCCTAACTCCATGATCCCTACTTTCTCGGTAAAGGGATTTTTAATGTGAGACCGTTTCTTCACCGGACAAGGCATGAAGCGACAGAAGAACACAATTGAAGAACTCATTATAATTCAAAATTTGTCCACACTGGATGCTGCACGACAATCCCTTTAGAACAAGTTATGTTCTCCGTGCCATGACTGGTGTAGACACGGTGTTACATTTTTTTTAATTTCCCTTTCTTTGAGGAAAAGAAGTGTTTGAAAGGTTCTTTAGTTTGTGGGTCATAATATTCTTTAACAAAAACATAACAACAATGAAACAAAGACAAACTTGCTTATGACCTGAATAAATATATTGTTTAACAAAAGGCTCTTGGCTTTAACTTCGTACTATCTGTCGGTCATCACGCCTCACTCTCGCCACAGGATTTTCCATCCACTGATGGTACCAACTGCTGCGTGGTAACCTCTGGGCATCGCGTAGATGAGTTCTTTCTGATTGCGTTGAAAATAATGACATTAATAGCTCTCTAAGGCATCTATTTTGTAAAGGAGGTACATAACACAAGTCATGATTTGATAAGTCAGGTGACGACTTTTACAACTATTTGATTGTAATCTTAGCTCCAGTTGAGGTGAAATACATTGTAAACTGTGAAAGCCAGAGGTGACGCATTATACAAAGTGTTATTCATGTGGTAAGAGAGCACGATTGCCAAAAGCCATCCCACCGGTTGGCAGCACACATGCTCACAGCACACCCCTCAAGCTACTGCTGTGCTCAATATAAAATAAGCCTTTCTGCCAGTGCTATCAGACCAGGCAATCAATAAAAGAAAAACGAATTATCAGGCGCACTGAGTTTTGTCCAATTCCCTGTTACTAAAACCATCCCAACAAGATCCCCGCTCAGCCTTGTCACAGGAAGCCATTTATTCCTAACTGAAGATCAAACTAGTGAAACCTCCTTATAAAGTTAAGTTCTGCTCATACATTATAAGACTTCTGACGTTTCTTTTTATAAATACAGGTACATCTAAAAAAATTTGAATATCATGCAAAGGCTTATTTTTCACTCAATTCAGAAAGTGAAACCCATACATTATATAGATTCATTACAAATAGAGTGAAATATTTCAAGCCTGCGTGGTAACCTCTCATGACATTCTATTTTTGTTTATGTACCTGTATGTTTAACAGAGCCACATCCAAACATAAAATACATTATACATACATATATATATATACATACATTTGGCAAAACAGTAAATGTACAGTTATCATAATGTAAAGTTGGTGTTTACGTTTCAACATTAAAATATGCATATAACCTTGGAATCATACAAATGGTCTTAATGTTCAAGAACCGTGCTCGACCAGCTCCATGAAAGCACTTAAACTATATATTTATAATCCTACCATGGACCCCTAATAAAGACATAGGTGTATGCATGAGTATGTATAGGATACAGGACATGAGCATCAATAAGTATTAAGTGTGGAGAGGAAAGAAAGCAACACATGCCCAATTCAATCAAATCATGACCCAGTCATTCTCACGACCTGAATTCCTCACTGGCCAAATCAGATCACAGAACAGACGCTTCAGTCTGCCAACTCCACACCGTCTTATCATACACATTTGGAGTCAAAGCGTCATTCATACGACACCACTGGGAACACATTGTGAGATGCCGGATGAACTGGCGGATCCAATTAAATACCGCTTTTTATATGACAAGAGCAAACCAAACACGGAAATAAAACTGTACAATGTATCAGCAAACTATACCACTCCAATTGCCTCTACTGCCAGAAAGCAAGATGAGCTCAATATACAGAGCCTAGGTTAAGATAATGTGCAAATGCATAGTTGCATAAATATTAGCCGATTTCAGAGACCAAGTTACAAACAGGAAGACAGTTAAATCTCTAAGGCTTAAGGTTAACTCTGTATTTATGAGAAAAACAGAACAAAATTGTAGTCACTCGGCAGCAGCAGCAAGGGTTACATTGAAGTAAGATTTTGTTTTGTATTATAAATGACTTTAGACCAGGTCATGAGACATACTCATTTGAATGAACACATTTCATATTGTCAGTTATGTAAAAAATGATGGAGCTTCAAGAGTCACTGATATATAGTAATGGACCAGGAGACATATCATACATCGTACTAAGTTGATCCTTGTACTACTTGGCTCCTAGGCTAACCTGTTAAATCGTGGATGACATTGATAATGAATATAATAAGTATAGTCCTGGTGACCACTTTTAGAGATTTAAAGTGACAGTTCACCCTAAAATGAAATTCATCAAGTACTCACCCTAATGTCATATCAAACCTAAACAACATTAGACCCCATTAACTTCCCTTGACATAAAACTACGGAGACGTTTCTCATCTTTTGTATTTCTGCACAAGAACGTAGAGATGAGTAAGACATTTTATTTTGGGGTGAACTATCCCGTTAACACGTCGCCAACCAACCGTGTGAATTTCACATGTACACCTGAAGTAGCTGCTCATAATATATTTATGATCCGATGCACAATCTAACGATTCATTCATCCATGAATAATTAAATAAAGAGCATAATTTGTAAACAGTGACAGGAAACAGGCAACATACAGCACCGAGAGAGCTCTCACATTACAGCCGGGAGACAAACAACACGCAAGTCACCTTACACGCGACACGACGCTTCATCCTTTCATCTGAACGCAGGCAGAAAGGTTTGTGTCATAAGAGACGAGCTTTCCCTGCATCACAGCATCCTTAACCCTCTGGAGAACAAACCTGTCCCTGTGACCTCTGGACAACAACAGACGGCCATCGATTTGACATCTGCTCAAAAAGTATCAAATGACGAGGACGAGGTCGTTTGTATGTCTTCCAGATAAAACTTGTAGACTTGTGTTTATAATTAAGCTTCGTTAAATGTACAGAAAAATCAATGACGAGAGCTCCGTCCATCTACACCCTTGGCCACAAATGTCATTTCGCAAGTTTTTACGTGCACGACGTAACCTTATATGATGGGTAGAGACCCACATGAATGACAATAACCGGCAACATCAATAAACACAATTGTTACTGTCGCACGAGCAACTAACAGGATCACATAGCGGCTCTCAGCTAGCTGTCAAATCTGCTTACACAACCAGCTGCGTACATTTCCATACCGTTAACGTTAAAGAGAAAGGCGCTCATTTATCTGCTCATCGCATCGCTTATCCACAGAAAGCCACAGAATCTGCATCATATCAATCATAAGACACCAAACATTAGAGGAATAAAGATACTGACCTCCAGGAGCTAGCTAGCGCCACTTGCTACTCGGCTTTAGCCGTAACGTTACCTCTGGCCCAGCGAAACACCTTCTCAACATACATTCATCTCTAACAACGACCATAGCACGTTATCTGACGGTGGCACGACATGACGATTGCACATCCATTGCTTTTAGTATCGGATCGGGCAGTAATGCAGTGATGATCCTGCCTGTAGATTAGAGATGCTCGACCTCCCCTTTCTGTCTATGAGCGACCCCAGCGTGCGAGTTCCGCATTACAGCTGGACTGTACCATTAAATCAAACGGAGGGGTGGACACACGCACCTACTTTCACGTTTGCTCTAACAGTAAGACACGTGAATTGACGATATGGGATGATTGTTGTTTTTTTATTGTGTTTATTAGATAGCAAAGGAACTTTTTATGACCTTATGTTTTTTAAAACAGGGTTTCCCAAACGTTTTACATCTTTTGTACCCCCTCAACAAGGCTCGAATGCCTCTCTCTGTTCACCAAACCTTATAATATTAAGCATTTTCATATTTATAAGATAATCGCATTTACAATTACAATTACAATTACAAATGTTGTAGGTTAAATCCTATTTTTTGTGCGTCTTCTATTCATCCTCTATCAACAACATTCTTTATTAAATCTTAGTTTGTGCACTGCAGATGAAAATAAATCATTCAGGTTTAAAATGGAGAATATCCCTTGAACTGAGGAAAAACAACACGCCTCAAGGGTGAAAGATATTAAACACAAATGCTAACAGACAAAACACAGACACTAACCGTGTGAGCTCAGATTCATTTATTTACAGGGTCAACCCTTATCTATGAAAAAACAGCAGAATAGTAAAAAGACAAACAATACGGAGGTTCCGTGTTTTAAGTAAATGTTTTTCTGTATAAAGAATAGTTGTGTCTTTTAGTCATCTAAGTTTCTCGGAATCTTCTTCAGATAAATATATACTCTCACAGAACAATTCATTTAGTCTACTTTTAATTTATACATATAAAGCAGTATATCCAAGAACTTAAGGCGTTACAAGGTTGCATTTCTATGACGGCCTCATTCAAGGACTCTCTATTGAAGACTAAGTTGATCAGCGCAAAGAGGTCCATCGAGCTAAAGACACAAATAAATTATAACTACAATCAACTCTGCATTAAACGCTTGATGTGGTAACCTGTTAGAAGACAATAATTTCAGAAAAGTTTAGAGCAGAGACAGTAAATGTTCATTAGGTTCATCACTACTGGAAATCTGCTATTCCCTCCTCACGTCCTGTTTGCAGATATAATGTTTATTTTTCTTTCGAATCAGATCAACAGGAAGATCACAAAGATTTTACAGATTTTATATTGAGTATTAGTCTGTTGCACTGTTTTGGCTGCTCCGCCAACAACTTGGTTGTTGCCTCCTTTAATACCCTTGCATCTTGATGCCCTTGAAGATTTGAAATGACTTACGATAGGCTTGATAGAAATCAACAAAAGCATAAAAATTCAATTTATGAACAGCAACCAATAAGCAGTTTCCTTAACAGACAGAGAGAGTGGAAGCAGATGAAAATACACGCAGGCATATGACTTACATAAGCCCAAAAAATGCAAGCATCACATGGGCATGACTGAACAGCTTCTATTTCTCCAGGCTTCAAAACAACTCTCAAAAATACCCACAGTCAAAGCAGATCATGCCACAGCAAACCAACTGTGATCGTTTTTTAGCAATGTTAGTTTTCAAAATGTATTGATTCGCAACGCACATCCATCACAAATGTTCTTTAAGACCAGTAAAACCAGAATTGCTTGTGGTCACACTTGTCAGTTACTTGCATGGTTAAATGTGAGGCAAGACTTTGGACCGAAACATTACAACACTCTCTTATTTGTCTTGTTCCTTATTTCAGAACCCAATTTACAACCAAACTGATTTGATGGTTTTGGTTTACATTGTCAATGTCTTTTGGGAAAAGGACAACATACTGTATGTGACCCAGTCTGTGACAACGCAGCTAAAATAGTTTTTTGTGATTTGCTGTTTTCTACATAAAATCATCTAACATAATGTAAAAATTCTGTGAAAATATAACCTTGATCTTCAATACTGGCCGAGTAAATTTGTCAGATTTCAGCCTGCATTTCACAGACAGGGTCAGAAATGTGTACGTGAGGTATAAATGAATTTAGATTTAGGATTTACATGTCTCTAGAATTTGAAAAGCATTATCAAAGGCAAACAAATCTGTTTAAATTCAAATATTATTTTGGGAAGAGACTAAATACGAGCAAATATATTAATATTATTGTGTTATACATCAAGGCATCCTGACATTATCAAGATTCAGGGAATTTTTTTCATCATCAAACTGATCAGTCATCCTCCCAATAGACCAGTGCTATGTTTAAGAATTAGTCCGTGAAGAGACAGCAGTATGTTAGAAGACTGCAGTAACTATATATTACCCAGTGATAATATCAAATCACCAGTATGTTTTTTCAAGGTCTCACACTTCTCTCTCATTCCCTTAGTAGTAGCTATAAGCTGAGCAGCAAACTGATTTGGGTTAACAGCTCCAGTGAATAACTGATACCTGCCTACAGCACGTTACATTGACCCAGCACTTCAAATAATAGACTAATCCAAAACATTGGCTTGTTGTGTGAATCACCTTATACAATCAGCCCATTTATTGCATCTGACATTTCACTAAACAATCCAAAAGACCAACATACAACAAAACTCGTTTAAATGTGCCAAGTCAGTGTAACTTGTTTTAAAGTCGCTGTCATGTGCAAAGTACAGAATGATGTTATTCACACCCACCTTAAAGTTTGGGGTGTTAGAAGGCTTTTTATGTTAACTACAAGACTAAATGTGAGTCAAACATTATGTAATATTAGAGATTACGCATAATTAAAACGAGTGGAAAATAACAATTCAAAGAAGAATTTGCGCCTTAACGGTGTGCGTGATCTATGCATACTCAAAATATAAAAATGTGATGGCTGAAAGCCACATCCAACAAATCAGCAAAGCACTGTAAATAAAACATTTGTGTAATGACGGGCCTTTAACATAACCACTTTGTGAATTAGAGAATAGAAATCACTGCCAAAAAAACTCTTGGTCCTGGAAACATTATGTATAAACGACACGCACACAAAAAAATCATGGCCACATTGTTCGTGGCCCCTCACACCAGTAAGGAAGCTTCTGAATGAACACGCATCCAGATCCCCACGCTCAAATGATGGTCAAATAACCATTGCTGATTCTGATCGGTCACTGAGCCACTTCTGGCAAAACCATTTGTCAATAGCACATTCAACGGAAGCGGCCCATCGACCACTGGGTCCAAAATATGTACGGAAGAGAATGATAAACCAGACTTCCTATGATTGGCTCCATGCCAGAGTGGGAGACATTTTAGACCCTTGGGGACAATATGAGGTCAGTCACCACACCAGTGTTCGTCTTGAGAGACCCCCAACCATGACTATGTTTCATTCGCCCGTTCTGTCCTGGGGTGGAGCACTGGCTCACTCGTGAACATCCCAGATTTCAGAGAGCAGAGGAGGAAGTTTCTTGTCTTGGAGGCGTAGAGCAAAGACTTGCTCCGAGTGGACACTACTCAGTGTACGTAAGCTGACCAGCTTCATCAGCATCCGGGGAAACATCAAGTGATCCTTTGGCAGAAACAAGATCTGATTAATTTGCAATTCAATGTAATATTCAAACCATAACAGTTTGCATCCATCAAAACTGTTCATTACAAGTGCTATGGTGGCAACAACAGTGCCACCAAATGGCAATAAAGTACACAACAGACAATAAATACATTATGTAATAATAAAACACAGTGTATACTTTAAAACACAGTAATGATCATAATGTTGAAATTATTGACCATATTATTTTCTACTCTTGCTCGCTTAAGTTTATCATACTCACGTTGGGTCGTTTTATTCTGATGTAAGAGCGGAGGGCATCAACATAAGGTTGCTGTAGTCTTTCCACTAAATCGTGATCCTGCACATTGGGACGGTCTGATCCATATGCACAAAGACAAAAATATAACAGTGATTTAAAGAAATAGAGGATGTTCAATTCATGAAATTTGTGAAAATGTGCGTTGAAAGCAAATGCTGGCAACAATCACTGAAGATCTCTAAAAAAAAAAAAACATATAAAACACCAAACATCCGAAAATGAATCGAATAGATTAATAACTTGTTTTTTTTTACTGAGCTTCTGTCTATCCTCAATAGAGAAGAAAAATGAAGTTCTATTTAAAGGTTTAGTGTATGATATTTAGCAGCATCTAGCAGTGAGGTTGTGAATTGCAACCAATGGCAGTTATAAATGAATTTGCATTTCAGTCAGTGAAGTAAGTATTTGATCCCCTACCTACCAGCAAGAATTCTGGCTCGACATATTGGTTTTGTGCCTATCTGGACCACAGATTAGTCCTGTCACTTTAAGAAAGCACTCCTAAGTCAGCTTGTTATGTAAATAAAAAATGCCTGCCAACAGAATCTGTATCTTCCATTTCAACCTCTCCACCAAATAGGTTTAAAAAAATTTCAGGGACAAGATTGTAGACCAGCACAAACCTTGAATAGTCTAGAGACAGCAGCTTGGTGAGAAAGAGACAACTGTTGGTGCAATTATTTGGAAATAAAAGAAATACAAAATGTCTACCAATTTCCCTTGGTCTGGAGCTCCCTGCAAGATTTCCCCAATGGGGTAAAGATGATCATGAGAAAAGTTCAAGATCAGCCGAGAACTACACGGAAGAAGCTTGTTATTGATTTCAAGACAGTTGGGACCACACTTAGGAAACAAATCATTGGTAACACCCTATGCGAGAATAGATTGAAGTCCTACTAGTACCACCACTACATTTTATTTACAGGCGCCTTACTGGCACTCAAGGACACAAATAGTATAGCAACAATAGCAACAATCATCAAATAAAAACAATTAATACAAGCTTGATTTAAACATGGATTAGGCACACAAATAAGAAAAATCACAGAAAAGCCTGCCTAAAAAAGTATGTTTTAAGACGAGATTTAAAAACATCAAAGTTTTTACTACTTTTAACATCCTGCAGTAACGAATTCCAAAGGTAGGGAGCTGTGTGACTAAATGCTCGAGAACCCATAGCTGTTTGTGTTCAAAGAAGAACAAGATTAAGTGCAAAAGATGATCTGAGAGTGCGAGTGTAGTTCTAAAGGAGTTCTGCTAAGTATGAAGGAGCCAGGCTGTTAAGTGCTTTGTAGACGAGGAGAAGAATTTTAAAATGAATTCGATATTTCGATGGAAGCCAGTGCAAGTGTTGTAATGTGGGAGTAATATGCTCAGCTATAGAAGTCCGACAGATGGTTCGTAAAGCAGATTCCTGAACCAGGTGCAATTTATGAAGGAGCTTTGACGGCGAACCGAACAGAAGAGAATTACAAAGGTCAATACGAGAGGTGACTAGAGAATATTAGAAACTAATGTCGCTGTGCTCTCAACTGAAAGGGCCACGCGAAGGCAATTTATATTTCGTAGCTGAAAGTATGCAGAACGAACTATCCCATGTGCTTCAAATGATAAGGTGCTATCAAAGATAACACCTAGGGTTTTAACCTGTGTAGAAACGGACACTGATAGGTCTTCCAAGTGCATAGAAGGAGAATTCGACTTAGCCAGATTGGTTTTTAAGCCAACAAGCAAAATTTCCGTTTTTACACTATTCAACTTGAGAGAAGTCAGATGTGAGCCACTCTTTAATCTCAGCTAGACAGTCCGCAAGAATAGGTGGAGGAAAGTTAGAGGCGGGTTTGGCAGACAGATAGAGCTGGGTGTAGTCAGCATAGCAATGAAATTGAATGCCAAACTTCCAAAAAATAATAATAATAATAGATTGAAATCCTGAAGCACCCGCAAGGTCCTCCTGCCCAAGAAGGCCTGTCAGGCTAGTCTGAAGTTTGACAATGAACATCAAAATGTTTCAGAAAAGGCTTTGGAGAAAGTGATGTGAGATCAAAATTTACCCTTGTTTTTGGAGGGAGAAAATTGTTGACTATGACACCTAGAACACCATCCCTACAGAGACCTTCTCCCCTTACCTAGATCACTGAAGATGGGTTGTGCATATGCCTTTAACATGACAAAGACCTAAAACATATTGCCAAGACAACCAAAGAGTGGCTTAAAGAGAAGCATACTAAATGTCCTAGCCAGTCTGTAGACCATAGTCCTATAGAAAACCTATGAAGGAGGATAAAACTCCAATTTGCTGAGCGACAGCAAGAAATCTTCAGAAATGTTTTACTTCTGTGCTTCCCAACAAAGGGTTTCCCCACCAAGTACGAAGTTTGTTTTGCTCAGGGATCAAATACTTATTTCACGGACTGAAATGTAAATCAATTTATGACCTTTACATAAAAAAATCGACATTTTTGTTTTATATTCTGTCTCCATCAGTCAAAATAAACCTACCATAACAATTATAGACCCTTCATTTATTTTTAAGCAGGCAAACTTACAAAATCAGCAGGGGATCAAATAATTGTTTCCCTCACTGTATATTAATGCATTTCTGTCAATAAACCCTCGAAAAGGTTACCAACATTTTTATTGAGTTTTGCTAATGCGACTCAATCAAGCAAACTACAAACAAATACAGTTGAAGGAATTGTACTTGTATAAAAAAACATTTGGATTTTTAATTCTTTTATCTATCAAAATGACACGTGATTATATTTTTTAAAGGAACCAGACAATAAAAAGCAGACAATAAAAAGCAGACAAACAATATAACAGTAGTGCTTTTGGGTCACACTGACCTGCTGAGAAAATGTTGATAGCGATGAGCAAAGCGTACTCTGCCTCATCCAGGTGTAGGTCATTCATGCCCTTAGAGAATTCAAAGATGGGATTGATGAACTCAAATTGCAGTCCTGCAGAAAAGCCAGAAAAATCAGAGACACATGCACATGAAACATGATCATTGGGCACAAAACTGTGACAATAACATCCTTCTAAAACATATACAGTTGAAAGAAAAAGTATGTGAATCCTTTGGGCTTACTTGGATTTCTTCATAAATTGGTCATAAAATGTGTTGTGATCTTCATCTAAGTCACAACAATAGAGAAACACAGTCTGCTTAAACTAATACCACACAAACATTATATGTTTTCATGTTTTTATTGAACACAACATGTAAACATTCATAGTGCAGGGTGGAAAAAGTATGTGAAACCCTAGGCTAATGACTTCTCCAAGAGCTAATTGGAGCCAGGAGTCAGCCAACCTGGGGTCCAATCAATGTGATGAGATTGGATGTGTTGATTAAAGCTGGCCTGTCCAATAAAAACACACACCAGTTTTGAGTTTGCTGTTCTGAAGGAGCATTGTCTGATGTGAACCATGCCTCGCACAAAAGAGCTCTCAGATGACCTACGATCAAGAATTGTTGACTTACATAAAGCTGGAAAGGGCTACAAAAGTATATCTAAAAGCCTTGATGTCCATGTGTCCACGGTAAGACAGATTGTCTACAAATGGAGAAAGTTCAGCACTGTTGCTACACTCCCTAGGCGTGGTCGTCCTGTAAAGATGACTGCAAGAAAACAGCGCAGAATGCTCAATGAGGTGAAGAAGAATCCTAGAGTGTCAGCTAAACACTTACAGAAATCTCTGGCACATGCTAACATTTTTGTTGACAAATCTACAATAAGGAAAACATTAAACAAGAATGGACTTCATGGGAGGACACCACGGAGGAAGCCGCTGCTGTCCAAAAAAACATTGCAGCACCGTTGAAGTTTGCAAAAGAGCACCTGGATGTTCCACAGCGCTACTGGCAAAACATTCTGTGGACAGATGAAACCAAAATTCAGTTGTTTGGAAAGAGCACACAACGCTATGTGTGGAGAACAAAAGGCACAGCACACCAACATCAAAACCTCATCCCAACTGTGAAATATGGTGGAGGGGGCATCATGGTTTGGGGCTGCTTTGCTTCCTCAGGCCCTGGACGGATTACTGTCATCGATGGAAAAATGAATTCCAAAGTTTATCAAGACATTTTGCAGGAAAACTTAAGACCATCTGTCCGCCAACTGAAGCTTAACAGAGGATGGACGATGCAACAGGACAACGACCCAAAGCATAGAAGTAAATCAACAACAGATTGGCTTCAACAGAAGAAAATACGCCTTCTGGAGTGGCCCAGACTCGATTGAGATGCTGTGGCATGACCTCAAGAGAGCGATTCACACCAGACATCCCAAGAATATTGCTGAGACAACTGAAACACTTTTGTAAAGAGGAATGGTCCAAAATTTCTCCTGACCGTTGCGCAGGTCTGATCTGCAACTATAGGAAACGTTTGGTTGAGGTTATTGCTGCCAAAGGAGGGTCAACCAGTAATTAAACCCAAAGGTTCACATACTTTTTCCACCATGCACTATGAATGTTTACATGTTGTGTTCAATAAAAACATGAAAACATATAATGTTTGTGCGGTATTAGTTTAAGCAGACTGTGTTTCTCTATTGTTGTGACTTAGATGAAGATCAGAACACATTTTATGACCAATTTATGAAGAAATCCAAGTAAACCCAAAGGGTTCACATACTTTTTCTTTCAACTGTATTTCAATCTTGTAAACATCAGGCAATGATTTAATTATCATCTCATACCGGCTTTAGCAAAATCCTCTTTATTGTAACTGAAGTCTTTGAGGAAAGTGATGCTCTCCAGCGCTGGGTTGTAACGTCTGGAAGTCTCTAACAGCATGATCTACAAGAGCATAAAAACAGTGTCCACTTTAGCCTTATTGAAACACTTAAATAAGGAGTGAGCATGGATTTTCATGTGAAACAACTTCTAAATTAGTTAGAATGCAGTGTGTAAAATATCACAAATCCTACATGAAACATGTTCTAAATGTTTTAATTAATATCAATATAGAAATATATATATATATTAGTGGTGGGCCGTTAACGGCATTAACATGCTGCGTTAACGTGAGACTCTTATCGCGCGATAATAAAAATGTCGCCGTTAATCTATTCTCAAAGTTGGGTTGGGAGCTGGGTCTATACTACGCAATGACTTTCACCTTGATATTTTAGCGCGGATGTATACCTAGCTGAATTGCACTGTACCGGGCGAGAACGAGATTTTTCAACTCGCGTGATTCGCGCAATTCGCGTCATTTGCGCCGCCTCATCATCTCATAATCAGGGCTTCATTCGCGCCGCAAGTAGGTCAATCGCGTCTTTGCATTGACTTAACATGTAAATCACTCGCGCTTGACGCGCCATTCGCGTTTGGTCTGAACACAACATAACGTTACTGTGAAATTACCACATCAAACGTAACGTGCTAACATGGATGCAGCTTTGAAGCTGCCGGGTTTTTAAAAATTTATTTTTAAGAAGCTTCCCAATGGAAACATCGACAAGACTAAGGTTGTTTGCACCTTGTGCAATGCGGAATTGGTTTAAAAAAAAAAAAACTTCCAACAGGTAGAGGTCTAGCTTTAGTTGAAACCAGTAAATTTGTATTGGCACCTAATGTATTATGGCTCCTGTATGACATATCGCTTGTTGCTCCCTAACTCTTTGTAAGTCGCTTTGGATAAAAGCGTCTGGTAAATGACTAAATGTAAATGTACTGTAGGAGCTCTTCCAGTCTCAAGTACCACCTAAACGCAGAGCATCCCTTAGCTAATGCGAAAGTAAACACAAGTACATCTTATTGAACATAATTTATTTTCATCACCAATTATCATAGTAGAACAGCATTCTTAAGCAGTTTGTGATTCATTTTGGAAACAGGAGATGACCCCCTGGTCTAATGCGCCACCTGGCTTGAGACACCCGTTCTCAAAGACTTACTTTTAGTCATTATTTGGGTAGCACACATATTCTGAATGCCTTCGCCAGAATTCAAATGAGCCATTTTAATCTAGATTAATTCCAAGATTAATCTAGATAAAAAAAAATCTATGCCCACCACTAATATATATATATATATATATATATATATACAGCGGGGGAAATAAGTATTTGACACATCAGCATTTTTATCAGTAAGGGGATTTCTAAGTAGGCTATTGACACAAAATTTCCACCAGATGTAGCCATCAAGCCAAATATTGAATTCATACAAAGAAATCAGAACATTTAAGTATACAAGTTCAGTAATAATAAATAAAGTGAAATGACACAGGGAATAAGTATTGAACACACTTTATTTAATAAATTGTAGAAAAGCCTTTGTTGGTGATTACAGCTTCTAGACGCCTCTTGTATGAAGAGACCAGTCGTCTGCATTGCTCAGGAGTGATTCTGACCCATTCTTCCACACAAATGGTCTTTAAATCTTGAAGATTCCATGGGCCTCTTTTATGAACTTTGATCTTCAGTTCTCTCCATAGATTTTCTATGGGATTTAGGTCAGGTGATTGACTGGGCCATTCAAGCAGCTTGATTTTCTTTCTTTGAAACCACTTCATTGTGTCCTTGGCCTTGTGTTTGGGATCGTTGTCTTGCTGAAATGTCCACCCTCTTTTCATTTTCAGCTTTCTGGTAGATGGCAGCAGATTTTTTATCCAGAATGTCACGGTACATTTCTCCATTCATCCTGCCTTCAATAATATGAAGTGAATATGAATACTTTTTC
The DNA here is from genome assembly GCA_029783895.1 of Triplophysa bombifrons. NCBI lineage: Eukaryota > Metazoa > Chordata > Actinopteri > Cypriniformes > Nemacheilidae > Triplophysa > Triplophysa bombifrons. The sequence continues at coordinate 23,404,514 of CM056448.1, forward strand.
AGAGTAACTTACCCAACACTGAGTCTGCCAGTACCCCTTGCTGAAAAGCAGCCCCAAACCATGATGCTTCCACTCCCAAATTTAACTGTTGGTATGGTGTTCTTGGGGTGGTGGGCAGTGCCATTTCTTCTCCAAACATGGTGTGTAGAATGACTGCCAAAAAGTTCAAATTTGCTTTCATCTGACCATACTATAGTCTCCCAATAATCCACAGGCTTATCCAAATGCTCTTTCGCAAATTTTAACCGAGCCTCAACATGCTTTTTGTTCAGCAATGGAGTCTTGCGTGGTGAGCGTGCATGGATGCCATGGCGGTTCAGTGCATTGCTTATAGTTTTCTTTGAAACAACAGTACCTGCTGATGCAAGGTCTCCCTGAAGTTCTGCCCGAGTGGTTCTTGGCTCTTGGAGAACTAACCTGATTATTCTTTTGACTTCTCGAATAGGGATCTTACGTGGAGCACCTGATCGTGGCCGGTTTATGGTGAACTGATGCTCTTTCCATTTCCGGATAATGGCCCCCACAGTGCTCACAGGAACATTCAGCATTCTGGAAATGCGCCTATTACCATTCCCATCAAAATGCTTTTCAACGTTAAGATTATGAAGATCTTCAGCGAGTTCTTTGCTTTTACCCGTCATGAAGTCTTTCTTGTGTGCCTCCTAGGTAATGAGAAGCCTTTATAGGCCATCAATTAGGACTAAAGCAGCTGATATCGATTAGTACTGACAGGCAGGGTTTCTCTCTCAATACTGACAGATTTCAGGTGATCTCCTGGCTTTCTATGCCATTTTGCACCTTGTTACCTTCATGTGTTCAATACTTATTACCCGTGTCATTTCACTTAATTTGTTATGACTGAACTTGTATACTTAAATGTTCTGACTTCTTTGTATGACTTCAATATCTTGCTTGATAGCTATATCTGGTGGAAATTTTGTGTCAATAGCCCACTTAGAAATCCCCTTACTGATAAAAATGCTGATGTGTCAAATACTTATTTTCCCTGCTCTATATAGAACAAAATACATCAGAACCAAGCCTGTCAAATACAAATTGTCCATCGGCACACACAACAATAATGGACAAAAGTGTGTTAGAGGTCATTCAGACAAACCTCTATTGTTGAGGTCTTCAGCAGGGCGATCTGGTCCTCTCGGGTGAGCTCCAGGAAGCCAGGCAGCTGTTTAGCAAAGTCTACAATCTCTTGCACAGACATGATGGCCAGCTCAGTGAAGTGAGCAAACCGCTGCTGTCGAACCTCTCGGTTGAGTGGGTCCTGACTCTGTGGCCACGGCTGAAAACAACAAAACTTGATGTGAATGCTCTGGCTCAAAAATTCGAATAAATCAAGGATTTAGACACAAAGAAAGTATTAAAAGCAAATTACAAAAAGAACACATATTGGTGGGAGAAGATGGGAGAAACTTCCGGTTCAATGTAAATAAACGCATTTCTGCCGTATTTCAAGTCATTTGTTTAAGCAGCATGTGAACTTACATACTGACAGTACCTATAAACTAGTACATCAGCATTCTGTCCACTACTTTATAGATGATTTTAATACTTGAAGACGGATATTTAGCAACTTTATTGATTCAGTTGTAGTGACAGTAATGGCTGGAATACACTTTTGCTCAGATTTTTAGACCAGATTTTCAGTCTGGAGTTGTTGCAGAAAGTCTGTGCCAGTCTGCAGATTTTATCATGTATTGTTGTAAACGTGCAAAGGTTCAAAGAGCCTGCAAGTGTATGATGTCTATTTTTTTTTAATCTGTTCAAGTTTTATAAGTCTAGTACTGTACTCCAGCCTTAAACCACTGAGCAATTGGAAAATTATGAAGGGTTTTCAGTTTCTTTACATGATGTCAATTGTGTGCTATTTAAATATATAGATTTTAATATTCAAAAGCCAACTACAAGCGTAACACGGTGCACATATTCAGTGTTACCAGATTGGGCCAGTTCCCTCCCAATTGGGCTAATTTTGAATGGGTTAGACCGAAGAAAAATTCATTGGGCCTAAGATCAAATTTGGGCTGCTTATGAAATAAAAAATCCGCCCAAGAAACTTAGCTTTTCTTTGCTATTATTCAGTCAAGTAATTTTAAAACGAATCGCAGTCTCATTTTCTGTCATCAGAATAAGTTATTTGAGGTGGAATACACCATTTTCACCGCTTCACCAGAAGTTGTGCCCACGTTCATTTTTACAGTACCGCTCTCCGGAAACTTGTGGATACATCACTAAGCTCAAATAGTTGCTAAAGCAACTCACAGTAACTTTGGGCCGGTCCAGAAAGGAGCGTTTGTTGCACTGTTTCTGCATGGCCACCAGCTTTTCTATCATCTCCTGCTGTTCTGGAGCCAGAGGGGGCATCTCGGGGACGGGGCTGGGCGTGGCCACTAGAGATGTGCGTGCGGTCTCTTCTTCCTGTTTTTTCATCTTCTTCAGTCGGATCTGCTCTTCTGACAGCACACCTAGTAGAATGACAGATGAGTTACTGAATAATGACTATAAACACAACAATGATCAAGATGTCATACACATATAATTTTAGATAAGAGATAAGATGTTGGAAGAATGTGTCTAAGGGAGTGGTCATAAAATTTTGAAGTTCGTTTCACTTGTTTTTTTGGTCTGGATCATAAAAGAATACATTCAATCTTGGTTCGCTTAGCGTTGAACTCATGAGAGGTTAAATGGTAAGTTGTATGTGGGCAAAATAATTATCTCTGCAAATTGTATAATATCAAAGGTACACATTTCTAGTTATTTTCATATTGTAATTTCTGAAAGTTTTGGAAAATTCTTCCTCTCCCCAAATTTAGTCACTCTCGAAACACAATATTATATAATTTAATAAGAATGATTATATTTACATATTAAGATTTTGTTTAAATCTACTTTTTGTTTCCACATAAAATGAAATACCAGTTACAATTTTAACAATATTTCTGCAGCCAGCACATATAACAGACACACATCTGACAGTAAATATCTCATAGAAAACCTACAGCTCACATAGTACATCACTACTAAAACAATAAAGATTTGCATAACTTTATTGATTTTTTATTTCCCCAAATAAAGGATTAATTGTCCTTTTTTCTTACTACCGAAACATTGATACCCAGTGATATGTTTTGGTTGTGACAATTTTTGAATACTTTTGACCCTAGCTCAAAGATGCTAATCAGCACATAGTTTGCAAGCACAGTTCTGAACAAATTTACACACATAAAAACTTCATTTTATGAATAAGGCGCAAAAAAGTTTGCTTAATGGCAGAATAAAGATGTAGTGACATTCCTCAAAGTTACACGCAGATTTTCAGAATTTTGAACACATTTACTTCTAAATGATAAGACCGATCTGCTCACCATATAGCTATTAGAAATAGGCTCACTGTAGTGATTCTTGATAAAAAAAAATTGTAGGGGTGTGGGCGGCTAAAATCAGTCTCAGCCAATGAACTAAAACATACTTTGTTTCGGTAGTGACATGAAAATCCGGGACACATTTTTTTTTACATAAAGTTTAATAATAATAATAAAAAATGTACTTCACTTTAAAAAAAAACATCAAAAATATATTTTTAAAAGCAACAATGGGAAAAAATAAAAATAATAATTTTAATAAATTGAAATTTAGGGGTTTGGGTTCGGGACAACAGACTCCAAATTGAAAGTACTTAATAAATGATTTTTATATATATTAAGCTAATGGATATTATAAATATTATTGTGGGATTTCGAAAGATGATAGAAGGACCTTAGTAAACAACTAAGATTTGAATACTTGACGGCTTTTTAAATTAGTTTTTTGATGTGGGACAGCAGTTTGCACAAATTCTGTAGAATCGCCCATATATAGGGTGTTTCTAATTAACGCATTAAAATGATTTTGATTCTGTATTTAAGCTTTTTTTATAAGGTTTCAAATGTTTTTTTAGGCGATACAAATATAATTTAAATATTTGTGTAAAATAACACAATATGGTTGAACGGTGAATTGAAAGAAAAAGGTAGATGATCCGTGATGGTTAAATATCTCACATTGCTCCAGCATCCCTGCTTCCCTGCACTTCCGCAGACGGCACTGCTGACACTTGCGGCGCATGTACATGTCCATCTCGCAGCGGCCCGAGTTCTTGCAGGTGTAATGCGCTTCTTTGATCACGCTGCGTCGGAAAAAACCTTTACAGCCCTCACAGCTCAGAACGTTGTAATGAAAGCCAGATGCCTTGTCTCCGCAAACACTACACACCTCATTCCCCAGCATCTTAGGGGCAGGGCCCTTCTTTCTCTTCACTGGCTGACCCTCTGTACAAACACACACAGGACAGACACAAAAGTCTTTAACTTTTAGTACCTATACAAATATAGTTCAATTTATCATCCATGTGCACAGTGGTTTATTTACTAAAATGCTCCCTCAATAGTAGGACGCTTTGGATAAAAATATCTATAAAATTGATAATTATATATGTGTGAATGTAAACATGCTTCCAAATGTTTAGTGATCTTACAAAATCAGATTCTATTATAGTCAAAAATGCATGTGAAAATACAGCATTTGTAGTGTAAACCTGTCAATTAAACACCTGGCCAAAACAAGGGTTTTTAAAATGTTATGACTTTCAGCTTTACAATCAAGTGGAAAATGTAGAAAAGCGATTGGAGCCTGATGAAAAATAAACTGTATATAAAAAAAATCTAATTATAGGAAGCGCATCACTGGAAACAGTGAATCTCTGGCCGCTCTCGGAGTCACAAATCTCATTTATACAAAACAAGATTTCTGTTTATTTTTCAGATCATGACATTTTGATTTGATGTGCTCTAACAGTTATTGGACTATATTGCTCAAAACATTAAATCATAACACAAGACCTGACATGCATGTGTCTTAATTGAATGTAGTAACTGTACCTAGTATGCACTTTGTTATTCAAGTTAAAATGTAATGTCATGCATCACCATACATTTTTGATATATATTGAACAAATAAAGCAATCAATATAAATACATATAATGCAATCTCACTTTTCAAATCCAAAGTAAAAGTACACAAACATGTAAGGTACACCCCTAGCTGCATTTTCATCTTCTTGAACCAGTTAGGCCAGATAATCCACAACAGTTGAGAAAAAACACATATTCACAAACACAAACTGACACACATGCTGATACCTGCTCCAGTCACATGTCCCATCTTATGTTATAACAGCAAAACAAAGTTCAACCTTAAAACTGTAAGCAATGTGAAACGTAATCTTTAAATAAGTAAACATACAGTACACCAGACTCAAATATTTAAATTTTAATGAAAATAAAAAACTTGCCTCGTGCAGGTGATTTTTCTGAGGGGAACATCTTGATGTCACTAGGCTCCATGAGCAGTGTTTCATTCAGCTCATTGTGTGAAGTGTATAAGGCTGTCTGACTGAGAGAAGACTGGCTCTCCTGTTTTACTTCTGCCGGCCCTGCTGAAGAGCACTCTTCACTGACACTGCACAGAGATCCCCCTACACACACGAATGGCCATTACAAATAACACAACTCTTAGCAGTGAGGACAAGAGCAGTTTCTTAATAATACCAAACAATGTTAACTAATAAATGACAAACATCACACACACAAGAACATATCTTAAAATAACACACACTTGCATTTGATTTATCAAATTATTAATATTAAATAAATAGGCTTTATTGCATACTGAAAAACATAGTCAGGTATGTAACTCCATTACTTTTCGAAATAAGCCTCCTAATTTCAATAGCCGAACATTTTAAAATAATAGACAAATGTAAAAGAAACAAAGTCTTACCATGACCAACATCAGTGATATCAGTCGTAGAAAGGGTGGACATCTTCAACACATTCACTTTTCATAACGAACCAACACTGCACCTGCGGAGCAGAAAAATAATAAAAAAAAAGTAAAAAAAAAACTGCCTACAGCAAAGCACCTGACTTGAGTTCACTATATTAACTGCATCATTATTTTTAATTTGTTAATTAAGCACTCTTTAAATGAAGATTCGGAGATGCCAATAGCTTAAAAGCTACAAGAGCACAACGCAGCACCACTCCAGCAAAAATAACACACCTCGTACTTCTGCATTCTATATTAGTCCGAAGCACACGTAATATGGACAGTAAGTGATCTGTAACTCTCACTACCTGAGACTGAACGCACGCAAAGCTGATCTTGAATGAACACTGCCAGTGATGACAAGAGCTCGATAAACACAAGTAGTGAAACTTCTGCTTGCAAAATCACAAAAAATACAAAGTCACCCTTTCGGACCCTGGGAAATGTGGTCAACCTAAGAAAAAAGCGAAAAATGAGAAATGTAAACTAAAGAAAGTGCAAGTTTCTAGCCAACTAATCATGCTGTATGAACAATCTACTGGGGAAACGGAAGTGAAAGTGCAAAACAACTCTACTGGTCAGGAGTGGTCAATTGTAACAGAGAGGTACATCTGATTTAGGGAAGGATATTTTGGGTAGTAATTCTGCTGATTCACTCCTAGAATATGTTCTTGTCAGCTAAAAAGCACAACATTTCACTTGTTCACATTTCGATTAACCCGTATTTAAAAAATGCTGTTACTTGCCAGTATATTCAATTAAACAAGCTAGATCTTTGACAAATGGTGAATGAGTAATGGCCTAGATAATGTTAGTTGAATGAATTAGTTTAGTCACAAAGATATCTCTTTTTAATCATTTTTAAGTAAAATATCATATTCGGTGAGCTCTATCACAGCTCTTGGACAGATATGATATATATAAAGATAACTATAAGAACAATATTAGCATTCAAGGTAAACCATAGCAACATTTTTATTTTATGCTTCCTTGCTTGCTTTTTATCTCTTTAGATCTGAGCAGATTGCGGAGCAGATTGAGCTTTAGATTTCTTTAGCCTGAGCAGATAGCGGAGTTCAAACCACAACCATAACAACAACGGTACAAAGGAGCAGTACTGTTTGTAAGTGATTCCAAACAATACTGCTACTTTGTACCGTTATTGGTATAGTTGTGGTGTGCAGTCCGCTATTGTCTTAAATGTAAAAAAATGACTTTTTTAAACTTAATAGTTTGGTGCAAATGGGCCAAGGTGTGTCGTTTGTGCAAAAGGGCCATTACAGTCTTAAATCTCCATGTTACAGTATTAAATTACAACTTCCCCTTAGAGCACAGCATAAGACACAGTACAATGCATCACAATATCATAGTGAGATCATAAACAAAACAGAGCTAAATGTTCAAAAGTAATAATAATGTGAATCTGATGGGTAAGTTTCAATCTCTCCCGCATTGTTTCCTTGACCTCTGTCCAGTCTGGAACCTCTGACAGGTGTGAAATACTAATACCAAGACCTAGAATATCACATAACATTTAAAAAATATATAACTGGGATGAATGAACATCACATTAGCATAGCCCGGCCCCTACATTTAGCTAATGTTTTACCAGGAGATCATCAAGGCACTTAACCAAGTGCACAATTAAGTTGGATCAAATTATTTATTCCAGTTCTTCCACAAAACATATTAATGCTATTTAAATAGCATTTTAGGAGTTTTTTTTCACTCTTTTATTACATTATGCCTTTATATCATATGATGAGTTAGGCCATGTTACACAACAGGTTTATGCACCATAAAGTCTGTACAAAAAAAACTTACCCCTAGCGTTACACTTTGCTATTCTCTGTCCATCTTGCTCGATGTGTTGCTAGCAGCACACCATGTGTACCCTCTCCAGTAGCCTGGATGCCATCAGAAGAACCTTCACCTATTTAAAAGCCCCTTTTGAGTCACAGCTTTCTGGTCAACAAAAAAAGAAACAAAGAAAGTTTAACCTCTGGTTGGGTGCTTTATAGTTCTAAAATTAAGGCTTTGTGAAACCCTAAAGCAGGGGATAAATCCAGGTAAAGTGCAGAATGAGAGAACAGATGGGTGGGTGAGTAAGAGCGAGGGAAGGAAAAAGAAGGGTGGAAAAGAGAACAAGAGGACACATGCGAGGTTATTGTCGGTCGTTCACATGGCTGTGAAATCCCCACAGAGGCTTGTGCTTAACGTTTCTCTTCTTCCTGTAGGCGTGCCTCCCAAAGCACATCTTTCACACATTTTGGAATTTTCCACAGATAGGGAGTAACTCAATAGAAACACTTAAAGGACTTATTGAAAACCATAGTGATCAAACCAGAAATTCTGCAAAGCCTGGATATGTGTTTACTGTTTATTAGAATAAGATGATCCTGAAATTAAATTAAACCGTAATATGGATCCTTATATTGCTAAACACTTGCTATTCTATTCTTTTTATATAGCGGGAATAATACAGGCCATGACCGTCCCTTAAATCTCATCAAACCAACACTACAGCTTTGCCAGGAACAGACCAAAGTCCAGGTTATGTCACCAGCCGTACAAAAGTTAGGACACTGTGCCATTATAGAAAATACAGAAACAAATAAATAAAACGATATCTGCAAATACCAGGATGAAAACTACCCAGAATATCTTTGTTGAAACATCCATTTCTAATATGAAGACTGGAAAGAAGATTTTGACTTAAAATATTCTGAAGGAATAGTCATCATATTTGCTGTAATAAATGACAATGGACTAGCTGTAAAGGCAAAGGAATGAACAAGTCGATGTATCAATCTTCCTTTCTTCAACGAATGGTACAGATCTCACTTAAATTACACACACTCAATAAAATCACATTGAATGTGAACTAAAGTAAACGAGTTCATGCCTTCTTCCAATGTCCAATGTTCTGCACAACTTATCAGAGGGTTGTTACCTTTGTTCTGTTAACCAGTATACTCTACATCTGCCAGATCAAGAGTCAGGTCATCTGTTAACAGATATGATAGCTAGATAGTGAAAGAAGAAGAATACAAATATATGTCCATTGAAAATGCTGCCTGAATGTTTAAAACATTCAGAGACAGGTTAAAAGTGTGTTTTAGGAAGTGGTGTTTTCCTATTCATTAAAAACTTCCTCTACATTTGTCATGAGAATTAGGAGGAAGAAATCCTTACTATACAGAGAGGGCACCTATATTATGAAAGATATAAAGCATGTGATTTTGTGAATTACATTACATTTAAGGATATGTAATAATTTAAAGGGAAATAAGTACGTTTGCAAGTTCCGATGGACTATTATCAGATTTTTTACTAAACATGAAATTTCCATTTGACAGTTTAATTCTGATAAGGTCTTTATGTATCATGGACAATCTATAGGTGTCACGCACTGGAGGTGTCATGTTTAACAATGACGTCATAACCCCCTCCGACTTATAAACAAACAACTTGTTAAATCCACCTGCAGCCTGGTGCCTTTGACACGGCGTTAAAACAAACATTTCCAGAGTATACAAGATACAACTAATCATCTAAATACAATTATATCCATGATAATGACTGCACTTCCAGTGTCTACAAAAACATTTACTCTTTTCAACATAAGCCGATAAATGTTTTTTATATGCAATCATAAGACGGCTATAATCAAACCTAACCGATAAATGATAATAAAAATGGAAAAACATATGCGCCTGTTGACCGTGTTTGTTTATTGTGACTGTCACCTGCGGCGTCTAAAATGGCAGGTAGAAGGTGGGACATCACCATTAGTTCACAGCTAACGTTAACACTCTTACAGAATAAAAGTTTTAAATCTTAATATATGATAGTTGTCTATTGTACATATATACGCCCTCAAATAACTCCATATCTTCCGAGTGACTTAAATAAGCAATATGTAACGTTTCTCAAACTGAAACCCTATTTTTTAAGGGAATTAAAAGTAAATAATACACGGGACATCGAGCACTACAAAATCCATGACATACACAGCCGATTACTATGCAGTAACGTTAGTGAGAGGAAGCTCTCATCAGCTAACTAGCCAACTCATTCTGTTAGCATATGCTCATTTAAATAACACAAGTGATCTTTAATAAACAAATACAAAAACACACTCTTTAGCTAACATCTCATTATTTTAAAAAGCCAGACTGGTTAAATATGAGAACGTAACGCTAAACGAGAACGAAAACTTTTGTTATGTCTGGAGCGTTGTTAGCACACAACACTGTATGTGAGCAGGTTTACCTTCTTGACAGCTAACGTTACATAAGCTAACATACACCACATTAGATATATCCTCGTAGGACTTCAATACATACGTAGCTCTCTACAGAGATGGCCTACATAAATGGTGATGTAACGAAAACAGCGTTCTCGCTTGAAATACCTCGCTTTGCTGAAGATGACAAGATGTTTTAGTCCGGCACGGTGAAGTTTACATCAGCGATGTAAAGGGGGAAAACTGCTTAGTAGGCCGTATACACACACAGAAAGAGAGAGAGTGAGCTCTAAGATGGCCACATACAATCACAAGACTGTTATTGTCTTCTGCTATCAAAATAAAAGTCTACATAGAGAAGCAAAACTGTGGCTGTGTCCGAAATAGCGCTCTATACCCTAATATAACGCACTATTTGGGGGGACATCCATTTTAGTGGTGTCCGAATTCATAGTTGACATTATTGAGGTCACTCATTCAATCCCGTGATGCATCATAATACACTCACAGCTAGCTGCTAGCCATCTATCGTGACGGTCCCGCAGAATGAACTCCCGCGTCTGGGCAGAAGATGGCGCCCGCGCCGCAGCGATTCCAGTGCACAGAGGGTCACAATTTACTCACTCGATTTCACCCGCTCCTTAAAGTGGACTATGTATGTAGGAAGTAGTGAACGAGGGTATAGTGGTCGATCTCGGACAGTTGTCAATAATATTTACTTTATTATTTTTTATATTAAGATGCTATGTTTTACTAAATGTGTACATTGTACATTGCCATAGAGTCCTTGCATGGGTTACATGTTTGCTGCATGTTTATTGTGTATTTTATTTATTTAACAAAATGTTAGTGACTTGATTTGTCATTGACCATATGGTAAAGGGTTACACAATCTCGCTCCTATTACATCTCTATAGGCTTTACGCTGCATTGGTGTGCCACTCTGCTCTGTAAAAACACCCAGCCGACAACACAACATGGAAAAATATTTTAATTTTCCAGTTATTTCGAGTGTTCAATGCGAAAAAAAAATCATTCTTTAAAACATCAACAGTAGCATCAGCATAAAATTATACAATACATAACTAGTACATTTTTGCACACAAATACAGGAGTAGTATAGTTTTAGTCAAAACATATTTGACCTGTTTGATGCTGTCAATTGAAACATGCACAGTTTAATATGGGGGGGGGGGGGAGACAGATGCCATATAACATTTAGTCATTTGGCATTTAGCAGAGAAACATGACACCAAATCTAATTTCAAACAAGTAAAATAAACAAACTTTTTTGCAGACTGGGTGATATCATTAATTAAATCCACCAGGTGGCAATAAGAATCCTAAATGTTTCGCCACAACTGAGTAAATTGAAGAAGAACCCGCCTGAGTTTCACGTGATTCAGTCAAACAAAAACATTGTATTAAAGAATCAATTTATTTCAAAATATTGAGCTTATTATACATTTTTAATATATCTGCGGCAAATACTACTGCGGAAAATGTAATGCGTTTAGACATAGGGCGCAGACCTCGAGCTTCACAGTTCGATTTAGAATTGAATTAGATGTTTGGCTACGAAGAACAGACAGACTGATGTGATAAATACTGATCAGTTGTGTTTAAATCGGGTTTAAATACTAACGCACCATGAGAAGAAGACCGCAGTCTGAAGTTTCGGCACCGGTTTATCTCAGGTCAGAGCACGTTTATTGCTTTTTAATAACTGATTATATCACCAACCGCAGAATAAAATATCCAAGTTCAAATTGAATTGTGAATTCGTTGATTTTCTAAAGCATACATGTATACAATGTAACAAATAGGTAATGTTTCTATAATGTACTAAAATCCAGGACTGGGAGCGAGAATGTAGTTTCCGCAGCAACGCAGTCACCGTTTCACATGGATCTCTGGCTGTGTTTCACTCTACAGAACTGGATACTGGACTTTGGGAGACCAATAGCTATGGTACTTTTAAAGCAAGATGTGGTGGATGTATTAAAATGTTTGGAATTGAATACAGCTTGTTTTTGTCTTTAATAATTAGCAATTGTATATGTTCTTTCAGATAGTCCTACCTTTGGAATGGTTTCCTCTAAATAAACCCAGTGTTGGGGATTATTTTCATATGGCCTACAATGTTATTACACCCTTCCTATTACTGAAGGTACAAGGTTTTTAACAAAACACCAAAATATATTCTCCCTCTCTTTTTCTCTCTCTCACAGTCACACAAACACACTTGAAATTGTGTTTTAAAATGCATTCCTTTAGGATGTCCACCTTTTGACTGTGCTTTATTATGTGGTGCATCAATGGCAAATAGAAAATGGTTTTGGTTTTAAAAAGTGTGTAACCTGCTTTAGCTGATTGAGCGGAGCCCCACGGCCCTTCCTCGCTCAGCGGTTTATCTCAGCATCATCACTTTTGTCATGGGTGCCAGCATTCACCTGGTGGGAGACTCCATCAACCATCGGCTCATCCTCAGTGGATACCAGCTTCACCTTTCTGTCAGAGAGAACCCTATCATCAAGGATCTAAAGCCTGCCTCATTGGTACTTCAATTTTTTGAAATCTGAACAAAATGATTTGATATATTTAACTATGTAATGTTTTTTTGATGAGATAAAATAATTGTTATTAATAATAACAAATTATTGTTAATTAAAAATTAATATTTCTTTTTAGATTGATTCCTTTGAGCTCCTGTATTACTATGACGAGCACTTAGGACATTGTATGTGGTAAGTGGTTTTAACCATATTTCAAATATAAAACTAAAAGTATATAAATGAAAGTGTGCTAAAATGTAGTTAATTCACCCTGGGCTGTCATTATAGGTATATCCCATTCTTTCTCATCCTGTTCTTGTATTTTACTGGGTGCTTTACAAAAGTTAAAGACGTGAGGATGCCTCTGTCAGGTTGGCTACTACTTGGTCCCAGTGCAGTCTACTACTGGTGCGTAAACCATAATAATCTTATATTCTTTTCATGTTTTCCCTGAAGTGTCCAAGGCATATGTTCGTTGTCAAATGTTGATATACATTAGTTTGAGTTTTATAATTTAGACAACACTGGTGGTTGGGACTTGATTTTATTCACTTACAGAAAATTAGAACAGTACTGAAATGAAAGCCAAATAAAAAATAGGGGGCTGAATATGAATGTGTATTAATAAAATAGAGACGGCCCATTTAGATTTTCTTTATGTAAAGTTTACAGTATGTTGTAATATTGGTTTGTTGGCTTTGTTTTTAGTCACTGATGTAGATGATGTATATATCAACATAGTACTTAGATGCAACATTAAATCAATAGAAATTTAAGATGGATCCAGACATCTGTTTTTGTTGAATTAATGCAAACATTTTAAACATTGAATTTTCTGTTATGTTTCAGGTATCTGATTACTGAGGGACAGATCTTTGTGTTGTTCATCTTCACATTTTTTGCCATGGTTGCCACTGTGATGCGTCAGAGGCAGATGGGCTTTAGACTAGACAGCAATGGCCGTTTTCTCTTCTATAACTTTGTCATTACTCTGGGATTAGTGCTCATTTGGGTCGCATATCTGTGGAATGACAAAGTCTTGCGCAAAAAATATCCTGGTATCATTTATGTTCCAGAGCCTTGGTCCTTTTACACTTTACACATCAAAGGCTAAACGTGTTGTACTATGATTAACTAATAAAGAAATGATATCACTCGGTTGTGATCAGGAACTAACATTCCCGTAAAATCTATAAACGTCCAGTTACTGTGATTTTCTTTTTAATTGAATAATAAAGACATCTTATTCACTGATTTACTGAAATGTTTTTTACTTTTATGTACTTGTTATTTTTGATCAAAATCGACACCTGACTGTTCCCCTGAAAATACCTCTGTGACAATTATGAGCTGCACCTGCTTTGGCAGACAATATATTGTGATAGGTGTAATCCTATATCAATGTTTCTATGACAACAAGGCTATCATTTACGTCAACACTGCGGTGGACTTTAGTATCGACTTGAAATCCAGAGGGAGTGACTCCCTCCTTTAACAACTGAAACAACTGTGTTTAGACATGGTAAGTTTTATATTATTCTTTTAATCAATTCATTCTCATTTACGTGGCTCAACTCAATTGTAACCATCTTCTATTTACAGGCAAAATTCTTATCACAAACTCAGATTGACGGTGAGATGTATTACACGTCAATGTGTATTTTATATGTTGTAATGTATTCTATATTTACTTTATAGTTTTTGAAACACAATTTACCGAAATCTTGTCTTCATGCAGAGTTCAAAGAATGTTTCTCCCTTTACGACAAGAAGCGAAAGGGGAAGATTGATGCCAAAGACCTTATTTTGGTCATGCGCTGCCTTGGTACAAGTCCAACGTATAGCGAAGTGGACAGACATCTGCAAGTCCATAAAATAGGTAACATTTTAAACGACATCACAATACACATAACATACAGTTGTGTCAAATACGAGTGCCCTTCTATGTATTTAACAAACATTTTCTATGTAATGTATCCTGTGTACTCTTCCATACTACCAAGCATGCTCCACCTGTGGCTAATAAAACTAGCGCTTTCATTGTAAAGTATAAGGGGCTTTTGAGGCACTGGAATCACAGATAAAACCCGTCTGAAGAAAAATATCTTAATTTCCTAAGGTTAGTTAATACATCTGCTGTATCTTCTCAACAGATAAGATGGGAGAGCTGGACTTTTCTACATTTCTAACCATGATGCACAGACAAATGCAGCAAGAAGATCCTAAGACTGAAATTCTGGAGGCTATGCGCATGACAGACAAACACAAGAAGGGCTATATTTTGGCTTCTGAGCTACGTACCAAACTCACTGGCCTGGGAGAAAAGCTCACTAATAAAGAAGGTAGGCTACACATCATCTGGATTTAGAATAATATTGTTTACACTCTTTTCAATTGAACTGGAATTCAATTTATCCAGTTTCTAGTAATGAATCCTGTTAATGAGGACAGGGAGAACCTTTTATCTAGCTTATCTTTTGAAGAAATGTGTTGTTTAACTGTGTTTTTATTGTTCTTTAAATTCTTTTTAGTGGATAATCTTTTTAAGGATGCAAATGTTGGATCTGATGGACGTATTTACTATGAAGAGTTCACCAAAATGGTGACACTTCCTACAGTGGATTACTAATGAATAATCTGATGAGTGGGTTGAACCTTAATACTATAATTCAGTTATTTACTGACAAACATAATATTTGGTTTTGTCTGTGTGTACATTGAATATAAAAAATAAAACGTGATTAAATACAAATAAATCTGTTTTAGTATATTTCTTGATCTCATTGTTTACCACTAGATGGCATGACATGATGTCTGAACACATGTGGAAGGATTGATTTCCTATATTGAGTTTAATATTTGAGAGGGGAAATCAGCCAACCATAAAGCCTGTTACTAGTGAAAGGTTATGAATCTATGTTTGAACATAGTTTAATGTTTGTTGTACAAACTCATCTTTACAAACTATACACAATGGAAACCTACTAGACTGCATTATTTCCCCAATCCAAAGCTTTCATGAACTCTTCTTCAGTGAAGGACAACATCTT
The DNA here is from genome assembly GCA_029783895.1 of Triplophysa bombifrons. NCBI lineage: Eukaryota > Metazoa > Chordata > Actinopteri > Cypriniformes > Nemacheilidae > Triplophysa > Triplophysa bombifrons. The sequence goes on from CM056448.1 coordinate 23,420,251, forward strand.
GGCAGCTTCAAAATGCATCTGTTAAAATATCAGCAGAAATGTAAAATCTAATTTACTGATGTATGATATATTAATTTGGGACAGATTCATTTTTAGGAGCCCAATTTCTCACCTTCTGTCTTTTCAAAATATCTATCAGCTTAAGTTGCTTCTTAAATGCCATGATGAGCTCAGCCTTTTGTCTTTCCAGTTTTCTGTTCTCCGCTTGTAAATTCTCAATCTTTTGATGCTCCTGTCTGGTTGAATCCTTATGTATGGTAAAAGAAATACAATAAGAAGCGTAACCAAAAAATAATTTCTCGTATTAAACACTTTGGAGTTTAAACATTAAGTATTCTTCAAGGTTTATTTAAGCTCACATTACCTTACTGCTCTGTTTGAGTTTGTGAAGTTGAGCTTTGGTCTTCTCAACTTCTTCAAGAGCTCTATTCAACCGAACCTCTGTTGCGCTGTGGGTACCGGCTGCCTGCTTATGGGCCCTATTCATGCTTTCAAACTCCTAAAGTATACAGACACGCTTTGTAAGATACAGAAAGTACGCTTTGTAAGCCATGCCAGGATCATTTTTATATGTGTGTTATAGTACAGTATAAAATACAAGTTAGAAGTGAAGTCTGAGGTAACATAATGTGTTTGTTACATGGTGTCAGTCGTAAAACATTTTATTTATTTTACTATAATGTTAGTCTATATCTATTTATGTCATGAGGCGAAGGGGCGATCTTTGAGTTCCAAAGATATCTGTCCCAGAAGCCTAAGTTCAGTATGCTCTGCACTCTGAGCAGCTGTGGCGTAGTCTCACTTTACACACGGAAGACTAATCAGGTTTAATTCCACAGCTTTGGATCCTACACAGCTCTTATTAGGAATTATAGAATAGGGAAAGAGTTGAGATGCATTGGGTTTGAGTGTCATTATGTCATGTTCTGTCATGAAGTCACTTTAACTTGTTTCACTAGGTTGTTTAAAGATTTTTTTAATAATATTTCACAAACAACTCCACTACCTTCTGTAGTGAGACTACTTGCTGTTGCAGACCCTCACACTTCCTGTTGGATTCTTCGGCTAAAGCTTTTTGTTTCTCAATCTGTGTCTGCTGTACATTTGTGGTCTTCTGAAGTCTTGTCCGTTCCTCTTCCACCTCCTTCAGTTTGCTGCTTAAAGTACTATTTTCATCATCCTTTGGGACAAACAGTAAAGAATTTTGACATTTGATTGGAAATATTAACAAACCTGGAACATCTCAAATTACCTTCTTGTTGCATTCATGTGAGAGTCTGATTAATTCCTCCTGCATTACTCGAAGTTTAGCCTTCAAAAATCGTATCTGAGCATCTGGAAAGATTCAAATATTTATAATAAAATAATTATGTTGGTACCATGGCTTAGTATGTATAATCCATAACGTGTATAAGCATATTAATTATTGTTTTTGGCCCACCTGCACTCATCTCGTCTCCAGCACTAGGCATGATGTCATACTTGAAAGCTTCCTCTGTAACATCATCACTAACTTTGTCCTCAATTATCCTGATTGTCTTAGCCAGTGAGAAATCCCCCAAATCATCAGGAACAGCAACATCATCAACTACAGTCTGGGGTGTTTTTCTATATTAAGACAAAGCTGTTGTCACTGACGAGAGTTAAGGCTTACTGAAATTTTGTTATATACTTCTACTTTAAATATATATTCAGGCAGGCGAAAGATGTCGTTGAGAACACACTTACTGTAAATTCCCTTTGCCTTCTGAGCCAGGCTTGTTTGGCTTTGGAGGTTTTGCTGAGCTCTTGTTCCTTATTGCCTACATAAAACATAAATTAGATTGTTGGGGTCTTATATACTTAATCCACTTTTTCACTGATTTGAACGTATCTTGTTTTACCTTTGTAGCAGGCTGTTTACAAGTGAGTTCCTTTTTAAGATCTGCCTTCCTAATAAGACAAACAGAATGTTATGTTGGCAGGATGTTGCTCAATATGCAAGTCTTTTAAATACTCAATAGGCAATAAATGCTGTATCATTCAATTTGTGTATAACATTACCCTGAAATCTGATAATCACTGTCGATATCAAAAGAGAGGTGAGTGGACACTGGCTTCGAAAGCACTTCATTTTGTTCCCTCTGAAAAATGTACAGAAAACATACATTTTGTTGCGTTCTGCAGCATCACACAGTACATATGACATTCCATTAAATTTGCATAATATGCATTCTACCATAACTTTCTCTGCTTCCCGAACAAGTTCTGCTGTTTTTGCCTGTAGCTCTGCATTGAGACGTCTGAAGAGTAACAGAGTTGCGAGAAATTAGGTAGAATTGTACGCAATAAACAACAGTTAATAAAGATTCTGCTCTCTGATTTATTAAGCACAGTGACTTGACACAAGATAAAAGTTAAATACAAAGCAAAACAAATGAGCATATAAATTATAAATCCATTAATACTTGTATTCTTCTTCTCTGGCTAAGAGGTCCATTTGTAGGTGTTTCTTTGAAGGGGCAGATGATGCCCTGTTCTGAGATCCAGGTATGACAGGCCTTTCCGAGCAGGACATTTGGGTTTTTTTCAGCTGGAAAAAGGTAAAGTATACATATTCAGTTTTTTTTCAAGTATTAATCTGTCACTACTGTTCTAATTTCTGTCTCCTTTTGTTCATAAAGTCTTGATATATTGCTATGCTAAGAAACAGACGTTCGTTTGATATTCTTGGACTATAACAATGTAAATCCAGCTATATTGAGATTTGAAATGAAACGGTAATATACAGCAAAGTACTTTTTTGTGAAAACTGCATTACTACGGCGTTGAATGAAATGATTAAACTGTTTTCTATGAAACTCACAGTACTTAGCGCAGGTCTGGGTTTGCTGTCAGCCATGTTTTTGGGTCGAGAGACGCCGTTGCTAAGCAACAGTTACGCTATGCACCTTCAGAGACCACCCTATTTTGCAACCTCTATGTTTTCCTTTTTTATTTACCTACTTTTTTCTTAAGTATTTATTAAATCCAGACATTTATTTAGTTCTTAATGAATTTGAAGGATGTTTCACATTGCGCATGATGATCACTTCATTTATTTTTCCGGAAGCTAACTGTGACGCAAATAACAGCCTATAACTTTATAAGGAAATAGCACATCTGAGCCAGTTCTGTGTGGCGTTTTAATGTCGTTTTCGTGCTTTTCAAAACTTTCTTATGGTGTAAGCACTGATCAATTAAATAAATAAATCAGCAAATTTCAGACCATAGGTCACTAGTCTATTTTGTTCCTTTTGTATTTCAAAATGCAGACAAACAGCAATTCCAGCAAAACAAGATTTAAGAAATGTGCACATTAGAAAGGATAACAAGAACCGCAACATACTTTTATAACAAATAAAACTGTACAACTACTAGACAAATGACAAGAAATATGACAAAAATAATAATGTCGACCGATAAAATGCATACATGAATTCGAAAATGAAACAACAATAAATACAATGTGTGCTTTCGCTGATCACGCAGTGCGCATGCGCGGTCTCAGCAGCTTTCCCAGTGGTCACGGTGAGCTAGTAGGTGGTGTCTGGAGTCTGAACCTGCAACTGCAGCTCGAAGTGTTTCTTGCGCCCGCCCCGTGTGTGTGTTTGCTGATGATGCACATGCAGGAATAGTGAGCTCCACTGCAAACACAAACCATGACTTACAATCGTTATCTAATAGCACCGAGGGCGATTTGTTCGTGAAGTCAACAGACCATGATCGTGATGCACTATTTTCGGGGGAAAGCTGAATTCTTGAGGTTCAGGCTAAGGCCTACTTGTTAGATCTCTATCTTTCTCTCTTCTGAGTTTCATCGTGATGGCTGATGATCAGCAGCAATCTTTACAGCACCAACAGCCTGGCGCTGGAGTAGGCTCGTTGCCTTCTCTGGTTCAAGGATTCCAGGGGGCAGAAGCGAATGCATTGGAGCTGAAAATAAAAAACTCAATCTGGTAAGTACTGTGGACAAAACTGACCAATAAGTAAGTGGTGTTGGGTATGTGGGGGTTAATGGGAACGAAGGCTCGCCTACCTAATTAGCTCGTTCTGTGTTTCTGTTGTAAACACCCCATCGCTTCTGTTTGATCCATTCATGTGTAGGTGTATTTCACTAACACCACTATTTCTATTCTTATTATGAGAGATGTTAAATTGATGGGTCGTTTACATGCTGTGCACTGTAATTTAGGCGATTTAATAAGAGTAGATTATAACGTTACATGAATACAAAACATCAAAAGCTGGGTCGTGAATGCAGTATTGGCTGACAGTGTAAGTTCGTATAAATCGGCTGTGGGCTACAGTTTTGTTTTCTGGAGGATGTGATGACACTGGTGTCTGGACGACAGATCGCTGGAGACCACGCGCTCTCAACAGATTAGCGAGCTAACATGTTCAGTAGCCCGAGCGATGGTAAACAACTCGCGATCGGCAGCAGGCTGCAGCCGCGTGCACTTAAAAGACCACAGAGTCCATTATGCACTACTACATCCGAGAAATCTTTTCTTCTTTCTCTGCTTCTTCTGTATTTCGTTTACTACACTCTGTGATAAATTGACTGGCCATGTACTTGTATCGTATTCTGTTGTATCGAATGCATAGGAAATGCATAGGAAACACATATGGCTTAATTGTTTATTTGAAGCAGCGCATGCGTTTCACATGCATTTGAATATTCAGTAATCTGTACAGAAGAGATCCTATATACTAGTCCATAAACGATTCTTCACGAATTTTATATAGAACAGGACATTGTTGCTGCATGTTTATTGGTGGTGGTGGTGGAGGAGGGAAAACGCTGACTTGGGTTTTCTGCAGCCTCCATCCCCCTCACCACCACCCTTGGGTTTTTTTTGCATGTAGAGACATGCTCTCAAAGACGTGCATCTGGAGCGGCGGCAAAACTGTACATCCAGTCTGAGGAGGGTGTATTCACACCTCAATGTGTCACAACATTGTGAAGCATTTCTGAGTGAAATGGAATCAGTAGCGGTTTTAACACAGAGTGGCATGGCACTTTACGCACAGAAACCATCGACACATTCCATTGTCTTAGTGCAGGGGTTTTCAACTGGTTCTGTGCCAGGGACCACCATTCTGACTACCAAGTAATCGGCGGCCCACTATTGTGTGTGTGTATGTACCAGGGTTGCCAGGTCCAAGAAATATTTAATTATATGCCCATAACCCCTCAAAACCCGCCCAAAAGGAATGAAAACTAGCCCAATTTTTTCCCTGTGTCGAATCAAAGTTAACAACTCCCTAAAAACGTTTCTATTGCCATATTTTTTTATCTGAATGGTTTCCTGGGTATTGTATATATCATTTTGTTCTGTTGAACACAAAATATGTTTTGGGATATTTAGGAAAGCAAACAATTCTGGGTCATGTTTGACTACCATTATTTTTTTCTGCTATGGTAGTCAATGATGCCAAAGAATTTTCAGCAGCTAACATTCTACCAAATATCTTTGTGTTCAACCGGACAAATAATTGTATACAGGTTTGAAACAACTAGAGTAATTCATAACAGAATTTAAATTTTTGGGTGAAGTGTCCCGTTAAAAATATCCCACATCTGCCACGCACGCAAATGGACGAGAAACATGTTTTCTCTTCATAAGACATTCAGAAACTTGCTTAAGAAATAAAGATGGTTACTTTTACTGCATAATATATAATGTGTACAAGCACGTCAATGTTTTAGTTGTTGTAGACTGCGTATAGCGCTGCTCAAACGTGATATTTGGCAGCAGGGAGAATCAAGTGTTGTACACTCATCATGAGTGATTTCTTTCATTGTGCAACGTGACACTCACCTGACGAAACATTGGTCTAAACATCATTCTGATGCACTGTGTCTAATACCACCGCTAATTTCTCCTCTTTGGTTGAGATGAGCTCCCGCGTTCCTCCCTGTACCGTAGCCTGTCTGTCAGACTCGTTCTCCACACTTTTGAAACCGGGCCGGTCCTTGAGTTGGCAGGTAGTTATCATTTATCCTTAGAATATAGAATTTTAAAATTTTGGCGGCCGCAGTACGTTATGAAAGTAGCCAACAAACTCGCAACCCTGGGCTCCATAATTTTTCCCGCAACTGCATTCTCAAAATAGCCCAATTGTGCGGGAAAACCGTGACCCTGGCAACACTGGTATGGACGTATATGTACGTATATGACGTTGGGGAAGCAAAACACAACGTTAGCAAAGCATAAGATAGACCTGATAGGTGCAAAGCAAGCCTATCCTGTGTCAGTTTGAATCTCAACTCAAACAATTTTCATTAAATTTAGTATTCACACCAATGCGCAAATATTCTGGAAGTGTTTGGAAAAATAACTTATGGAAAAAAAGTGATTTTAATAGTGAAATTAGGTAGGCTGGAATGCATGTCACGGACCACATGCAATGCCGCCGCGGACCACCAGGGGGCCGCGGACCACCGGTTGAAAACCCCTGTCTTAGTGGAATGTCCGGTGGCACGTTCGGTCTGTCAGTGGTATGTCAGGGTTAAGGTCTTTGCACATACAGTCCGAAATTTTCGTATGCGTTTCTTCGTATTTGGCGCTCGATTGTACGTTGTCTCTGAATTGTTAAAACGCCTCTCAAAATGGATGCGGAAAACTCAGAAAATCGAACCCTGTCTGAATTTTTTGAGGACTAACTAAAATATCAGAGGCAGTGCGTAAATGTGATTTAACGTGCAGAAAATCCGGACGCAAATTTTGGACTCAATGAGTTAGGTCAGGGATAGGGTTAAAGCTCCAATATGTAATAATTTTGTAATAAAATTTCCGAAAATAACTTGCACAGTGTGATATATTTCCTCCAGTTGTGTACTTACAATATTTCAAAAGTCTCCAAAGATTTTTTATTTCAGAGAAATTCCGATTTTAAATAACTGGCCGTCCCGGAAAAGAAATGTCGCCTCTCAGTGACGCAATGTCCGCTCTATACTTTGTTCCGGTGTAGACCGGAATATCACATGGTCAAATGCGGAAGTGGTTGTTATGTTATTGCCGCGCCCGCGCGTATTGTTTGGTTGTCGTTGTTATGGATCACGATTACTCTTTGGCGAGTATTGAAGTGCCAGTAAAACGTAAGCGTCCATATTTGGATACACGCAGACTGTGTGACAAACGGAGGACTAAAACCAGGATAAATATCGGCCAGGCGTTTTCGAGATGGAGAGAGCTGCGCGACAATCTTGGACTTGACAGAGAATTTGCTCTCGCGAGTGTATTGATAGACAGATAATACAAAAACGAATAAATTACCTCATCCGTGATCATGATTCGTTTATCCAATTTAGATACATCGCTATGGTGAAAACGCATTTAAAACGACATCTCCCATCGTCACCTGCTTCATAGCGTCATCAAGCTTCGCCTTTGTTATTGTTGGAAATGCGCCCTCTTGTGGTCAAATACCAAGGTTACATACTGCAGCTTTAAGGGCAAGCTCACACCACAATGCGGAGAGATGTCCAAGGTCTGCTACAAAACCTCCGGATCGCAATCAAATCGGTGCTCGTTTCAGTCGCCGAAGCTCGTTAAGTACAAGCAGGTGTGCAACGTGATCTGGACCTGTCTCGAGCTTTCCAGACGCTAAGATTTTTTCAAACCTGTCTGATGTCATCGCCAAATGATCTCTTGTGTGACACTGTGGACCAGCACAGAAGGTTTTCGTCAAATTATTGCGTGTAGGAATTAAAAACTGCTGGCATGTATTCATTAACATTACATGGTGTGTTAAATGGCTAGTGTAACAGACATAATGCTATTTTAAACTATCCTAAAGCACCAAGTCTGTATAATGGAATAAAGAAAACACTTTCTAAAAACATTTCAATGTTACATGCTCCATTCCAGTGGATGGCGTAAACGCACCAACAATTCATTTGCCATCCACCATCAAACTAGAAATGTTGGGGTGTTTTCGCTGTTGGTCCTTGACCAAAGTCTTGTAGTTAGCACACTTTGTCTGCGTTGTGTTGTGTAGTGTGCGTGCTGCTACAACAAGAAGATGATGGATGACAATAAACCTAGTTGTGTAGTGTAAGCGCCATAGAAGTAGTCTCACAGTCCTGTAGTGTCAGCTCGGGTTAAGGGTAAGCGGTACTGTACCTAGCGACCGTCCCGATGTCCTGTTCATCAATAATAACCTTGTCGATCACTTAATACACCAAGCAATCACAACAACAAAACAAAAATGCTGCAGTCACTCCCAGAGGTGCCACAACATGCGTCCTTTTCGCGATTATCCACAGTCCACCACAACCACTACAAACCGGACGTGTCACTGAACAGTGGCACATGCCACAGCCCTTGAATAGGCATATGCCATTGGAAACTGGATGTGACACCGGACATGATATTAAACTTAATGGCATGTGCCAATGGCTTCTGTGCGTGAGATGTCATGCCACCTAGTGTTAAAACCCCCTCTCAATGGAATTTCGAATGAAAACAATAGTGGGTGTGGCTTGCGTTTTTCACTGCAATATAAATTGATGTCAAAAACAGGTGTTGCATTTTGCTATGGAACTGACAGCAGACTGATATTTGAAGGGGAGGAGTTAACGGAGGCTCCGCCCAAGCCGTCTAACATAGTCACTACAGGGCGGAAGCGCATTTTCAGATTTTAACTGAAGAGTAAGAGGGCTCACAAATTAAAAAACTCAATGACCCACACTGATACGATTTTACAATAAATGCTACAATATTTCATGGAAAAATAAGCATTGTAATCTGGGACGTTAACATTTGGTGAGAAACCTATGTGTTTTCTGTGGATTTCACAAAACAGGTCTATTTTGGCCAGAATGCATTTTGGCAGAAATGCACCTTGTTTATCTTATTTTCTTTTAAATGTTCTTGGTGCTTGCTGTATGTGCTAGTTTATAACCATTTAGTAAGTAAATAAACATTCACTTCACTTATGTGTCATTTTGCACTCAGATTTTGATGGTTAGTGCTTCCTAGCATTTACTCAGACCAGAGCTTTAAAGGTTAGCCCTATTCGTATGATAGCTGATACCCCTTGTCTGAATTTTGTGTACTGGTTGGCACATGTTGTGGAAAAGAACAGGGTATTTGTCACTGGTTCTTGCAAGCCTTGTGGAAATAAGATTGTGTACAGTGATTCGCTGATAGTATAAGAATGTGTGTCCATAATGGGAATGTCTTGTGATTGATTAGTTACCATTAGTGTTATTGGAGATTATTAGGATTTTATGATCCATTTGAAAGTCAGTGATTTGTCAACAAATATTTCTTTCCCAACAGGCCAGCAGAGGGGGTTGTTTTGATATGATGTGGCTTATTCCGTTTCTATTGGAATTTAGTTCTTGGGCATTGTGGACACGTTGTGGTCTCTCGGTTTACACCTAATCTTTCAGATATACAGCGTGATTTTTAATTCCACCCAGAATTCATTTTAGGGACTGCTTTTTCTGTAGCTATTGGTGTGCACTAGGGCTGTAACTAACGATTATTTTAATAATCGATTAATCTGTAAATTATTTTTTCGATTAATCGATGAATCGGATAAAAACATAAACCAAGAAAAGCATTAATTTCCAACCCTTTATTCAAAAACAGAACTAAAATCTTTAGAAAGTGCACAAACATGTTGCTCCTTGAACATCCCTGGGCTGTTATATTAATAATAAAATAAAAATGGACTAACACAAAAAACATACACATGTATGCTTCACATCTGCCAAATATTTTTAAATAAAGTGCCACATGAGCTGCCAGAACAATAAATAATTTATAAAAAATAAAGAACAATACAAATCAGAAAATTTGACAGGATTTGTTTGAGTGTCAGAACTTGTTCTCTACACTACACTGCAGACAGACACTCGCAGACGCACACACTCGCAGATGCACACACTTTTGCAGACACACACACTCACAAACTCTCACACTCACACACACACACTCTCTCTCTCAAATTCACTTGAAGCTTATTCATTAAATTATTACCATCATTGTAGTAAGTGCAAGCTTCATTTATAAACCACATTTAAACACAATTTAAGATGACCGAGTCGAGTGCTATAAAAGAACTTTAAAATTAAATTAAAAAGTACAACACACACAAATATATTTGTCAATAATAACCATAAGGGACAAAGCACAGAATATACACTGCAAAAATTGCTTTTCTAATTTAGTAGTTTTGTCCTGTTGTCAGTCCAAATATCAAAAAAATCTTAAATCAAGAAACATGTATTAGTCACATGAAAAAGCATAAGAAATTATGTCTTGTTTTCTGAAAAAACACCTCAAAATGAAGTGATTGTTTGCTTAAAACAAGCAAAATTATCTGCCAATGGGGTACGAAAAATAATCTTAATGATATATAATTTCAAACAGAAGTTTTAAGCATCAATCAATTTTCTCATGCCATTTTTCTTGTCTTGTAATCTTGATTTTTTTAGATACTTGGACTGGAAACGAGAAATAAATTACTAAGTAAGAAAAGCTTTTTTTGCAGTGTAGCTATACATGGCAACAGATTGATAAATGAATGGTTCAAAAAAGGCTAGTGAATAAAAACGTGTCTTTATTCTTGCAATGCAAAGTGCAAAGTAACTATACCACCCCTGCTTCACTACTGTTATTAACGAGCTAATGCTAACTTGTCATGCTTGTCAAGCTGAATAAGGAGTAAACAGCAGCACCAGGGACATTACGTTCCTCACTTCAAAACGGAACAAAAGTATGATTCCGTAATGACTTAACCTGCTGTTGAACTCCCTTCCTCCTCATCAAAGACTCCTACATGTTTGCGTTTCAGGTGCTGGATCATTGACCGTGGTGCTCCCGTGCCATGTCGCTTTTGCATATTTTGCAGTTATCACACTCTTTCTGTTTATTTAGTGTGAAATGCTCCCGCACCTTTGATGACTTTGGTCACGCGGATTTCTCTGCCTCCGACCATGTATCTTTCCTCATTTTTTTTTATTTTTGCTCCGCCCTGTCTATGAGGCGCCGAACTCTGCTAGCATCAGTGCGCGAGAGAGACCGAGTGTGTTCACTCCGCTCCGCGCTCAAATAAAGTTTTTTTATCAAATTGAAAATGAGCTATGGCGCTGCTGGCACAAAGCCCCGCTGCTTTCACCAAGCTCTAGTCACTGGAAACTGCTCAGAAATGCTGCCTTGGCACTGGCAGAGCCGTTGAGAGAGTAAGTTGCGACAACGGAAGTTCAGAATTTATGCGTGTCACATGTTTCATGGAGCCTTCAGATAGTTCTGGGAAAATATATTTGACATCACATTTTTTTGATCCATCCGCACTTATGACTGTATGTGTGATCGAATAACTAGTGGTGCCTTCTTTCCTTCCTGATTTGTTTGGTGTGAGTCAGAGCATGAGAGCGAAGCGTTAATATTTCTCGCGGAGCGCAGAGTGCCTTATTGAAAATTCAGCCCTCTTGGTGATTTACTTTTTTGCTGCTGGATTATTGTCCTGTGTACACCGCATGAGCCTGAATAATAGCACAACGGAATATGCATCAACTACAAACGCCTTTTGTGGAGGTGCGCAGGCGACAAGAGATTTGATACAGGCTCATTTCAGTTAAAAAACATTATAACATTTATGTTATTTATTTTAAGAAGACATTTTGTCACTGACCCAATGTAGCAGTTGCTTTTCTGAAATAAAACCTGACTAAACCACGATGGCATATGCGGCCGAGGCCTACAAATGTGATCACTGGAGGACCTATGCAGTAGGGCTGCAACAAACGATTTTTTTGAAAGTCGATTAATCTAACAATTATTATACCGATTAATCGGCTATTATTTCAATGACTATTCAGTACGTTTTTAATGATTATTCAGCTTTTGCAACTAGTTAAAACATTGAGTTATACATAATTTACGTAATAAAATGTACGTAATAAAAAAAAATCACTTTTTGAAATTTGTTTTAATGAACTTAAACCAACTGGTTACTCTCTTTAAGTTTGCTGATTCTGTCCAACTCGAATAAAACTCCAAATACTCTCTACAAACTTTTAAATACAAATAAAAATAAATAAATCGGGTATATTACAGACCAATTTTTTTTTAAATGTAATCAAATCTCTTGACAGAAGCATTAAGCAGCATTTCTATGACAACAGTTCAGTTTAACTCTTTCCCCGTCAGCCTTTTTAAAAAAAAGTTGCCAGCCTACGCCAGCGTCTTTTAACATTTTAACCAAACTTTAATGGCTCACAGTACATTTTCTGTAAAGAGTATATGGACAAACAATATGTTGCTTATAAACAACAACAATATCTGCTTTTAAACAAAAGAAACCGTATTCTTCTATCTTCATTTGTTCGTTTTTTATCACTCCTAAGATGTGGGTAGGTTTCTTCAAAAATGTATCACTGTGATTAAACAGCTGAGATAATTTACGTTTTTTGTCAAAGATTCCGCCCAGATTACACTCAGAACAATCATTAAAAACCGATAAGAAATATACGTTCTAGGTTCTGGGATTCTGTACTTTTTCCCAAAGGTGTGTAACAGCGCCACCTGCTGTACATCAGTATAAACACTGCTTGCCGTAATAACTTTGGCGGGGAACCGTTTTTTTTAAATGACGAGATAAATCGTAAATGTTGGTGAAAGAGTTAATGAAAAAGAGCAAGTAACAGAAGAAAATATTTAAAAATAAAGTCAAGATATAAAACACCTATCACTTAACATCCCTCTCTTATAATAATTTTCCTCTCCTGTAATACCTAATAGTGTTATAATAATCAAAACAGGCTTGACTTTTAAGATCAATCAAAGCTTTTTACTTTGCAAAACAAATAATAACATAACTGTAATTATATGATTATTGTTGTTATTATCATTGCTATTATTATTGCATTCTCTCATAAAAAGATTTTCCGCTAAGTTAGTTTTTTAGCTCTAGATGGAGAACAGTCACCTCTCTCCTACTCCGGGATGTTTCCTTTTGTAAATGCTCCAGCATGCAGGTTGTGGTGTCGTGAAAGGCAAGTTCCACCTTGCATGCATTGCACACAACCACATTTTTTTGTTTTCAATTTGGTAAAGCTTTCCCACACTTTACTTGTTCGTATTCGTTTGTACTCCGCTATAATTCTCGCTGCGTGTCCTTTTACTGCGATAGCATTCGGGAAGGCTGCATTACACTCTAGCGCTACAGTGCCATAGCGGTCAAATTGTGATATTGCAGGCCCTTAAATTAAGTCACGTAATCGAAAGACTACTCGACAACAACAATATTTGTCGACAATTTTTTATTGTCGACGTTGTCGACTTATCGTTTCAGCCCTACTATGCAGCCTTCGAAGACGCAGCTACTTTGTCCAAGTTTTTTTTATTACATTCTCAAATGCTGTAATGATTGAGGTTTGAAGTTTAAAGACCGCATTTCCCCTTGTTTTGGTCTATTTTTCTTTAGAGACTGTTTCTTTAATAAACCCCAGTAATAATAAAGGTGTTCATAGTCATGCCTTTCATCTTTTGTGCATCTATTTGAATGTTGCACTATCGAAGGTATATGTTCTTGGAAATAAAGTTACGAAAATCAAATATACTTTATCAGTTATTATACAGTTTTTTTTAAGCAATCTGTAAATTAAAAATGACTAAAAATATTGGCTGTACAGGATTCTTCCTGGCGCAAAATGATTCGGAGGTGGTGCCATCCTGATCTTGTACACGCATGTAGACCTACCGTACCTTTTAGTGGCTTAAACTAAGTGATTTTGACATATTAAAAGTTCTCATTAAAATTAAATGAAATTGACAATTATCAAGTTATAGAAACCATTACTTTTATTCAACCAAACAGACTTTTTTTTATCAAATAAAGCTTTTTTATCCTTTTCAACTAACTTTGTAGCACACAATAGCCAACTGAATTAACAAGTCTTACTAAATGAGCAAAGCTCATTCGCATTCTCTGTGGTTCACTTTAAATTACTCTGTGTTCTCTTGTATTCGCTAGTGACTGAATAGTTTAAATGTATTGGTTATGAGTCATTCGGTTGCTAGTCGTTCTGAACGCAATGTGCGTTCAAACTGGCAAACTCGCTGTGTACAGTATACGCTGATTCGACGATCCAACTGCACAGCTAAAGACATAACAATGATGTACGTCTTGTTAGAAACTTTGAGAAATAAGCCTTTTCCTCATGAATCGGAAAACTACGTCACCGCAGGGTAAAGCAACTTCCCGTTCAGATAAAATCCCATTGTAATTGAATGCGCTTGTGACATTTTAAGCTACTTACGTTTATCTGTTCAGTCTTGTTTTGTGACTTTAATCTATATTTAAAAAAAAAAATCTGTGCGTTTATCTGTTTTGTGCACTCAGACTGTAATATTCATTTAAGTGTTTTGAGTTCATACACCCTAGCTTGCGTGTTATTTAAACGAGATCGTGTCACTGTATTAGAAGAAATAAGAATCTAAGGTAGCACAACATTTGACGGAGGCTGGCCGCCTCCAATTTCTATATGCAGGAAAAATCCTGCTGTAATGTCACAGAATGTCGGACTGTAACATACCAGCTCTTTTTCAGCCTACCACTACTATCGTGAGACGCATGCATTTTAGTCTGTTCACACACTCACATGTATATCTCATGCTGATAAGTAACTGGTAACTTATTGAAATGGTGAACTGCTATTTACTTAGTAGTCTATTTTACTCAAAATATCGATATGGCGATACATTTTTTCGTAGCGCATGCGACACAGCCCTGCAAACAATCTGCAAATCCAGCATTATATATCCACCGTTTATGTAACTTTCCTCACAAAAATGCATTAAACAAACAAACACAGCTGAACTTCGCAAACGAAGCAGATTGATTGGCATGACCTTTCTCTCGCTCTAGGTGGTTGACGCGTGGGAATACATAAATTCTATGTTGACCATGTCAAGCATGAGAAGCCAGCAACTTTTAACATTGTAAAAAGTCTGAATGCATGTAACACTGTTGAACCATCCCTTTAAAATAATGGCAAGACACAGTTTATATTTGGATTTTCAAATGTTAAATATTTATATGTTTAAGGTAAAGCGAAACAACTTTGTTCTGTGATATTTCACTGGTTGTATAAATCAAAAGATGCATGCATTTTCAATTAACATTTAAATGTAGATTAAAGAAGCTTCTCCCCATCAACTCTATGGGATAGATTTACTAAACAGGGGAAAATAATGTGAGAATACAATTTCATGGGATGGGAGTGGAAATTTATGTGGGTGATTTACTAACAAGGGACACATAAAAAAATGTGCAATATCTAATTTCCATAATGACCAACGTAATCCACCACGAGCAGAACAATGACGAGCTCAAAACGTATTAAATCAGGTGTGATACATTTAATAATTAAATCTTCAGCAAGTTTGTTTTTCGGGCAAATGAATAACTTTAGTTACAACTTAATGCGGAAATGGTAGAGCAACAACACCAGTATGATGTGTGTTGTGGCAAAAATGCTGCAGAAATCTGTCGACCAATCAAGACGCAGTGGGAGGATACTTGATCCAGTCTTGACCAATCACAATGCAATGGGACTGGATCTAGATTCAACCTTGCCCCCTGGATATCGCGTTCTGCAGTGGGGAGCTACTGAAGACATAAGCTGTTGTCCTATGTCTTCTTTCTCTGTTAAAGATCTTTAAGCGGGCTGGACATTGGATAAGAACTGCAGAATTGCATAGACATCTAAAGGTGCTGGTGTGTGTACTTTCATATAAAATGACGTGTTATATTTAAAAAAGATATGGCAAGACCTGACGCTGTGCTTCTCGCCGGTGTGCGACACCCCCCCCCCCCTTTAGTCTTAGTGTGCATGAGACCTTAGGTTACCCTTCTCACAGTAGACTGGAAATACAGACAGACTCTGACAGGAGCAGAGCAGTTGGGATGAAGCCTGGTGTGCTCAGTTTTTATGCTAATAGCAGCACTTTAACTGCTAATAGCATGCTGCCTATTATACTAATTTGTCAAATAACTGCACGTTTATAATGATGTAACAAAAACATAGAGAGAAACAGAAAGAGATACTGAAACAGGAGTTCAGCATTTTCAGTGGAGGTATCCATCTGTCTGTGATGAGACAGAGAGTGTGTGTTCCTACGGTTACTGATAAAGCGACCTCAGCTTTCTCATCCCCATTTCTCTCTCTCACGGGTCCGCACACAAACAATGACGCACAACTATCATACATGTAGGTCATGCTGACTAGCAGTAGTGTTATGCTCAGTTGTGATGTCTAGCTGTTCTCAGTCAGCACTGCTCATGTGGATTTATCTATAAACTAAAGAACACAATCTCCCTATGCTCAGAATGACCCTACTGAATAGCAAAAGATGGAGACATCCACCATTATCCCTTCCTAACCGTGACACAGTGACCTCTCTCTCTCTCTCTCTCTCTCTCTCTCTCTCTCTCTCTCTCTCTCTGTCTGTCTGTCTCAGGCAGTTGTTTACGTTCCTGTTATGATCCGAGCACATGCGGCCAGCTGGTGAGGCTTTTAAGGGGGAGGGGCAGTGACCAACAGAAAGCATACAAGTCTGTCTTAAATCAGGCCAGTGTTTACAGGAAAAATCATTAACGCTAGATGTCACTTGTCTTTCTTATTGATTGATGTTAATTTACTTGTATATGTAGCAAGTTTTTATAGTTTTGTATATTTTAGTATAATTTAATATAATGAATATACAGTAAATGATTACGCAGACTTGAAGTTTACTGTGGAGGAGTGTGTTAATCCATTGACTGTAGGGAAGCTTTTCCATCCCTCATTATCCCAATGGTTTAGTGAAGCACCTACATCAGGGGTCTTCAACTACTTTTTTTTGAGGGCCAGATTCCAAAAGCATAAATAGGATGGGGGCCAGTTTTTTACCATATCCTCATTTCTTTTTTTTGTATTTCTGTAATTTATTGCGTTTTGATCCTTTTATACAGTTTTTGTTGCTGTTACTTATTGGCCATATATTAAAACATGCATTGCACACAAATATTGCATCCAGTATTTGTGCCTTTTCATGAGGGATATTGTCTTTTTAATTGTATTTTATATTCCTTAATGCGTTCCTTTACTCCAACATTGCTACTAATTTACTCACCCACATTCCTCCAGGACATCCAAGTTGTGGGTGGCAATGTTTTTCAAGAAGATATTTATGAAGATATTTGGTTGAATTATTTAAAGTTCAATCAAAAGTAAATAAGGTAAAAACATTCAACACAAAAGTAATCCCGGCCCTTTGTGATGTTAAATTAGCGTCATATAAATCGAGTCAATTGATCTGTGCAATAAACCAAACGCTATTATCACATCTTCGGGTGAATTACAATCGCATTCATGTGCCCCATGCACTTATAGGGCAGATCATTTGTATAGTGTGAGTTCTGGGGGAGATGAACAGCTGTTTTTCGTAAATATAGCCGTTATACATCATGAATGCAGTAATAAAAACAACACCGTTTTCCCCTTTATCTGAGACAACCGTTCACGTGATGTACCCTTTCCTACAGTTTGCCTACTTACAAGTAGGGATGGGCATTTAAAGCAAAATAATATTCGAAGATCGATGAGAACTATGCTAGGACATTTCCTTGTAAAATATGAGCATGCATACCAACTAAAAAACAGTGTGATTGATCAACGAAAATATATTAAAACCATAAAGATTTTAGACCAGACTTAAAACGCGTTAAAACATTAACCGAATGACGGCATTTATTAACAGTCCGGAACGATTTCATGAATTAATAGCTCAAAAGGCTTCCATTTCCATTCTTTTCAAAGTCCAAGACGCTGCTACATTCAATATGAATGTAATTCCCACAGCTCATAACGAATGACGTCTTATAAAGCGATTTGATTGGTCTGTCCAAAAAAACGTAATGTTATTTGCAATGTGATAATCGGCAGAATCACTACAAAGGATCTGCTCTTCTAAGTGCGCGGGGGACATGAATGCGATTGAAGATGCAATAATAGCTTTCAGTTTCTTGTTCAGATCAATTGATTCGATTTATAATACACTAGTTTAACGTCAAGGGGCAGGGATTACATTTGCGCTCAATGTAGTAGCATTTTTGACATTCATTGATTTGACTTTCATCAATTCAACCAAATATCTTCACAATAGGCTATCTTCTTGAAAAAACAATGCCACCCACATCTTGGATGGACTGGTGGTGAAAAAATGAACAGCAATTTTATTTTTGAGTAAACTAACGCTACAAGGAATATAAAATAAAATTAAAAAGACAATATCCCTTTCATGAAAAGGCACGAATACCGGATGCAATATTTGTGTGCATGTTTTAATATATGACCTATAAGGAACGTATTAATTACAAAATCCAATAAATAACAGAAATACAAAATAACAGAAGAAATGAGGATATGGTCAAAAAAAATAGCCAGCTTCCTATTTATACTTTTGGAATCCGGCTCTCAAAGAAAAGTAGTTGAAGACCCCTGCTTTATATAAGCTAACTGCTTAAATGCAAATAATCTACACTTTAAAAGTGACTTACAAATGACGAAAACAAGCAACATCATTTACTCACCCTCTTGTCATTTCAAAACATACCTGTATGACTTTCTTTCTTTCTTCCACAAAACAAGATATTTTGAAGAAAGTTGGTAACTCGGCAGCACTGGCCCTCATTCACTTCTATTATATGGGCACAAAACCAATGCAAGTGAATGGGTGCCAGTTAACAACATTCTTCAAAATATCTTGTTTTGTGGAAGAAAGAAAGCCATTCCAGGTTTGAAATTACAAGAGGGTGAGTCAATGCTGACAGAATTTTTTTATTTTTACTATTTCTTATTACTTATCTCTCTTACGTTGTTCAAAGCCTGTATATATCTTTCTTCATTAGAAGATGATTTGGTGGTTTTATGGCCATACAGTGTAAGTCAGTGGGCGCCAGTGTGGTTTGGTTACTATCATTCTCCAAAATATGTTATTTTCTGTTAAGCATTGATAAGACATGAGAGTGAAAAAAATATTTTTTGGGTAAACTTGTGTAAACGAAGACAGATAATATCGGTCTATTTTCAGGTTGTGGTAGAAATGCTACAGGCTTTCATTTTAGTATTTTACAGTAACATCTGTACTTTTGACATCCATAATATTACACTTAAATGCTTGAGCTGGGCCTTGCAGAAAATAGACTGACAAGTGTCCACCTTTTTGATGAGCTCATTAAAGGTGATTATAAGCCAAGAACTACTTGGATTGCCTCTAATGAAATGTTTATTTGGACTCCTGTCAGTTGGATCAGGTGTAGCTGTGGTTTGCTTTACTTTTGTACTCTTTTAAAAGCCACTTTATCTTTGTAACAGGTTGAGATTGCGCTTACAGGGTTTAACATTGGCGTTGGTGATAACCTTTTAAGTCTCAATCAGTTATTTGCTCCAAACAGCGTAATAAGAGCATGTTGTTTCCAGAGGATGGGACATTAGCAGTAAATCCTTTTTTTTACTGGCTGTCCATGAGAACATGGGTGCGATCCTTTACCTGTCTCAAGACTACCTAGAGACAGCTTAATGAGAGCTCCTGTACCTGGCTTAAAGCCACATGGGAAGAAACCTGCCTAGTAACACTTCATTAGTTCCTTGACCTCTCATAGAGTCAGTCAGTTTACAATCGTACTACTAGCTCTCCAAGAACACACAAGATTTTATACTGGATTAAGAGCAAACACTGTGTGATTGGACATCCTGTAATCACAAGCCATTGGCTGTTGTGTATCATGGACAAATTGAAGATCAATGTGGATGGCCTGGAGCCAGTGCAATAGAGATTTGTCTGTGCTGTTCTGCCATTACATCTTGCATTCTTTAGTCTTTTAACTTAGTCACCATGAAATCAAACAGGTGTGTGTTTTACACAGTGTTGCCGTGATTATTACAAATTATTTATCTGTGACACCATATTTTTGTCATATTTTTATTCTTGTAATCTTAAATCATTAAGCTCCTCTCCCCCTCTCAACAACAACTCTTCAACACATGACGTAAGCAACAAAAAAGAGGTGGGACTATACTCACCATCCAGTGGATCAGGCATTTTTAGCCCTCCCCTCTAGGCCCAATTTACAACAAACCAATCAAAAGGGAAGGACAAAATAAAGCCCCGTCCTACATTTTTTTCTAATTTCAGAAGCCATTTAACCCGTCACGATACGGAAAATAATTTAATCAGAACTTCCATTCCACGGTGACTTTAAGATCAAGAAACAACTTTAAACACACCTGTTGCAGTTTATTTTATATCACCCTGGGACCAGCATCTGAAGGTTCTAAAAAAGACTAGTTTACCAAATCTGTAACTTAGTTTGTAGCGTTGTATGATTTAGAACAGCATTGTATTTTTTGTTGTTGTCTGCAACTAGCGGAGAACTTCTGGTTGATGTAATATGTGTTTTTTCCTCATAACTACGCCATAATCCATTTTACTACATTATTGAAAGATTTGGAGTGGAAATGAAATCATCATAATTCTGAAAAAGAACCGGTTTATAATCCGCCAACCCATGTTGTGAATTTGTGTCATTTTTTTTTTTAAACATCAACCTTATAAAAGATTAATCAATGACTCCTAATGAACCTGGTGTCTTTTAAGAGTGCAAATTATTCTACAGTCATCACAAGGAAGGCATCCTTACGTTGCCCTGGGCTTAAATTTGACCTTCTCTATTGTTCTATACCTGTAAATAGACCCCATACGGTTTAAACAAACATCCCACTGGTCAAAACATTTTGATTGGTGGAAATATTTATAGATCCTCTGCGTAACGGAACATTAATGAAAGATACTTTTTTGAATGACCACATGCATTCCTGAGGATATATTGGTCTTAGCTGAAAAGGGCTTGCGGGTTAGACGATGGAAAGATGTTTTGAATGCCACTGATTTATTAATAAAGCCTGCTTTATGAATGTTTCTCAAGTTACCCTTGTGTCACACTGACAACCATTTTCTCTTCTGTTTTGCAGCAAAACTGTACAATCACAAGTAGACTGCATTTTGGTGAGTACTGAGAATGAGTGAAAAATGTTATGTTAATTTACAGAAAATAGTTTTGACTGC
The DNA here is from genome assembly GCA_029783895.1 of Triplophysa bombifrons. Taxonomy (NCBI): domain Eukaryota; kingdom Metazoa; phylum Chordata; class Actinopteri; order Cypriniformes; family Nemacheilidae; genus Triplophysa; species Triplophysa bombifrons. The sequence continues at coordinate 23,441,403 of CM056448.1, forward strand.
AAAAAAGTTGATATGAGATGCTAGGGTTCTTAATCTGAAACACACAGAATTGTATTATTTGTCAGACGATTTGATTTCAGGCCTGTACTTTGGCCATCGACTGATAGACAGAGAGGTGTGTTTGTCAAATCTGTCAACTGCTACATACACTGCTTTTGCCATCACAGATATGTCCTCTCTTGTGGGCAGACATTGCATAGACTCTTCTGTGCAGGAGGCCAAAATTAACCCTTGCCAAATGCAGTCAAAATGTGTTTTAGCCAGTTGGTGTTCATTTTTTTATAGCGTCTGCAACAATGTATGGTTTAAATTACACTGTAATTTGTTGTCCAGAATATTTTTTTAATCTGATGTAAGCAACATCGGCAAATCAAATCAGAGATCCAAACCGTCAAAAGATTTTTGTGTTTTAGGGAAGCTAGACAGTCAATATTGTTTAAGTATTCAAATCAAATGCAAGGCATCATTTTCCTAGCTGTAGATTACTTGCGGGATTGATTGTTTTTCACGTCACTCACACAAGCAAAAACATTTTGCGACTGTGTCCCGTGTTCATAAGTTCTTAATTATTGGCTTGAGTTAAAATGTTTCTGTTTGCGCGGAAGACAAGGCTAATAGTGAGCATTCTCTGCAAACAAGTTACCCAATTCACGTAATTTGGGTCGCCTGCCGTCTATTCGTGTCTTTGTATTGACTTTGTATGTAATATATTCATGCAAATAATTCAATTTGCTTTCGGTGTCCAATGTGCACTAGGGGTTGCACGAACTAGGCGACTAGTCGACAAGTCGACCTTAATGAGCTTAAAAAGCCTAACGTTACATAGATTTCAGTGCGCTGCGCTTCTACTAGATCTTTTAATATTATAGGCTATTTTTGCATTTGTTCCCCATTATTTATAGCCCCACTACCACCAAACTCGTGCTTTAAAATATTTATTTTAGTTGTTGTTGTTCTTGTGCAATAGATGAACAGCAGTTTATTTGTATTTGGGTACTATATATTTAGATGCTATTTTGCGGGAGTTCTGCCATTCTCCTGCACCCCGCACACGCAAGTGTCTTTGCCCACACCCATCAAATCCCGTTGCAAAACATTCATACCCTCGCTTTTCTTTTATTTATAAGTGACGTCATCGACTAGTCGACATCGACGTGACTTTTATCACAGAATAGTCAACTTCAAAAAATCTGAGGACATTTAACCCCTACTGTTGATACAACATTAGGCCTGAAAGAAGAAAAAATATTTGTAAATCATTTACTCCTCCTCTTTTTTTTAAGACAAATATTTAGAAGAATGTTGTTAACTGGCACCCATTCACTTGCATTGGTTTTGTGTCCATACAATAGAAGTGAAGTAGGCCCAGTGCTTTTTGTTTACCAACTTTCTTCAGAATATCTTCTTTTGTGTTCTGCGGAAGAAAGTCAGAAAGGTTTGAAGTGACAAGAGGGTGAGTATATTAATGACGGAATTTGTATTTTTGGGTGAAAAGTCACTTAAAATTTTTAAAGATCTGGATTAGCCTAAAAAGGATAGCACATATTTTTAACAATTTAAATGGATAGTTCATCTAAATTGGATAACTTTTCAGGTCATTTTTATCACGTTTTTGTTGTTTTAAACATACTTTCTGCAATAGAACACAATTTTTTTTTAAAGACTGTCAAACATTTCTGTTATATCCGTAAATGCTCCATAACTGCTTATTTACAGTGAATAATATAACATAATGATGATCACAATTGAATATGAAGTTTAACATGTGCCTGCTTTGATTTAGGTGCTAATGTTTGTAGTTTCTCAAATGTAAAAGATTGCTGAAGAAGTTAATAGTTCTGTTGGGTTGTGTGTGAGCAGATGTGATGTGTAGAGAAGAGAAAGTGACAGCATGATGTTGCCAACTATCACAGAGTCTTGCATCAGACTCCTCTCATGAAACTTTAATGTCATATCCCACGAAGCACATCAGTTTAACCCCTATTGCCAAACATTTACATTATGCTGACAATACCACTCTAGATTTTCTATTTTATTATTATTCTGAAACAAAATTTATATTTTGCGTTGTACAGACAATAATCTCCAACCTTTCCTTTTGAAAGATAATGATTTAGATTTTAAGAGCACGTTACCTGTATTTCCTAAAATTGACTGCATTTCAATGGGTCACATAGCATTCCTTCAATGTTAAAAATCTCCAAAGTTGTTCATCAAAAAAGTCCATGATAAATAAAGATTTTGTCTCCCAAAATAAGTAGTCTACTCCGAACTGCCCTAACAAGTCGTTCAGTTTGCAAGTTTTTTTTGAGTGTGACCTTGACACGTAACGAATTGACACATCTACATAATCCCTACCTGCCGGCGAAACACAAACACTCTGACCTGCCCTCAAACACTTCTGATAGTTTGTGTGTTTACATCAGGAAGCGGAGACACTGTGTTCTGTGTTACAAAATCGAGCATGTAGTTGTCTTTACTTCATAATCCAAAGGATGATGATGAAAAGAACTAGAAGATAAAAATATTTTCCCCATGATTGCACAGCAGTACAATCCAAACCTTTTGTCATTTTACTGACAACTTTTATCCCATCTCGTCGAGTTCAGTATGGGATTTGCAAAACCAGTGTCCATGAAAGATGGCCAGCATGATTTTATTTGGACCAATAAACATCTCTGAATCACAACGTGTAAGTGTGATTAATAAGATGTGAAAGTCATATCTTCTATTGATTGTTGAAAATCGCTCGTATTGTGTGTTATGTGGTGTACACGTACAGCAGCTAATACTGTCCTACTGAAAAAGTTCTGATAATCAGGTTTGAGGCCACTATTGTCTAACAAATAAGTAGTTTAATCTAGAGTGTCTGTCGTTTTTTTTAACTTAGATTCATGATAAAAGGTTGTGTTTAGATTTAGTTTATAAACTGTAATGCTTCATAAGTCATCACGTTAGCATTGCGGCTAATGCCTTTCTGTTAAACTGTGGGTCCAGTTCGCTTCCATAATTATAAAAATGTGTCGTTTAATGTAGAGTGTCTGTCGTTTTTATTACTTGGATTCATGAGAAAGGATGTGGATAGATTTCGTTGATATGCTGTTATGTTTCATAAGTCAGTCATGTTCAGGGCTCTCAAGTTTTGAAGACAGGCAAGAGTGACACCCCCCCAACCCCCCCAGAAGAAAATATCTGACACATGACACTGACAATTTAACTAAATACAGTTACAATACAAGTGTTTATTCAATTTCCATTTATAAAATTTAGAGTTAAATCCAAGTGGTCTATTTTAATATTTAATAATACTACTAACAACAAAATATAACAACTGAAACGAATTTATCATGAGCAGCACTTACAAAGTTACTTACAAGTAGTCTTTCCATGCCATTCATACTAGAACAGATTCTAAATAATATCAGATTAAAACATGATTCATTATGAAATGCCCTTAACATGCTGATTATTAATGCTATTGATATTATTAATATCATTAATGCTAAATGTAGATACAAGACGCTATGGTTTTTAATCCGTCACAAACCTATATAGCAAACAGTAAACTGACTGACACCTAAAAATACTTTATTACTGCTGAATTTCGTTTACTTGAGCGTTACAGTACAAGTGTCCAGTTATTTACCTACTCTTGGTGTCTGCAGGTCTTTATATGCGACACGTCTTTGGTGGGAGAAGCAGCGTTCACCGAGCGGAAAGGGTTAAAATGAAGTGCATTTGGCGCTAGATGAAGATATTAGAAGATATCGGCCAAATATAATCAACATAATTTTCCCTGAGTGTGTGTGATGTGTACAGCTCCGTTATGTAGACACGCTGTTCAATTTAAACTACTGAAATAGTGTGATGATTTGAAAGGTTCATTCTGTCTCACGGTGCGGATGGAACAAACAAGCTGGGTGAAAACCTGTCATCCGGTGTTGACTTGACTGTTATTGCTTATTGTCAGGGGCTGGGCCGGGCCGGGCGTGCGTCTTTTCTGTACTTGAACTATGAGCAGGAGAGCAAATGTAGAGAGCTTAGGTAATGGTAGGGAAACATTGCTTAGTATCTCTGTGTACTAATAATCTTTGTGTAAATTACTAATAAGCCTCCAAGCGCTGAAAAGTAGTTGTGCGTCTATGTGGAATGACCAATCACCACAAACTGGGGTACCCGACCAATCGGAGCACAGTGGGCTTGTGGAAAGGAGGGGTTTAGAGAAACAAAATCTTCGAACTGCTTGGAGATATCTTTGAGAAATGGTGTGATTATTAAATGCATATTTTGAGAAAATGACAGCGCTATTTGACCTTGGATGCATTTACATGGACTCAAATGATACATTAGGACACAAAATAGAACTTAATGGGCACTTTCATCTTGATGTTTAAACCTTCTGTTTTGTGTTTTATGTTTGTGTGAAACTCAAAAATTGGCAGTAGTACCACTATTAATGTAGGTAGACAGGAATCAGTGAAGAGTAAAGACAACAAATCTAAAAGAGTGTTTCGTGGCTTAAAAATTGGAGAATGATTTTGAATTATATACATCATTTCCTGACTGTGATTGATTTTTTTATTTGTGTTGGTCCCGCATCCAAACAGGATGAATCTGTTTTTAATAGATTCAATATGCCTGTCCATTAGGAAGTAGTATATAGGTTTTAAGTTTAGTGAATGATGCATAAGTATTAAAGCACATGTAGTAGAGTCACTAGTGATGAGCAAGGGTCTGCGCACTACCCAGGGGACACCTGAATGACTGAGTGATGATAAGCTACAGGTTCTTCCAAAAGAAGTTGTCATGTCTAAATATCCAAAAGCATCTTTATATGTCAAGGCATCTCTATTCGTTCTTTCATTTGGTTTATGTAAAAACTGGTGGTGCTCTTAATGCTTTAAATGTGTGAAGGTTTCATGTTTGTTTGTCCACCCTTGAACCTCATACCCAGTGCTCTATTAAATCGAGTTGTTCACTTGGCTCCGAGACGTCTGCATTCTAGAGCCATTTTTACTCACCTTTCCAAAGTTAACGCTAACGCTAACTGCTCTCAATGGCTGATAACTTTAGCTATTCGTTAGCCATCATCCCCTTAGTAACAAAGAGACAAATAAAAAGACAGTGAGACACAACTATTCTTAGAATTTGAGGGAAAGGGGAGGGCGTGTGTGAGAGAGTGATTGATACATCGCGGGTGAGGAGATGTTTGGAGTATTTAAGATCAGCTTTTCCTCACAGTGGTATTATTGTTTATTTTGTTTACTATCTCTACCTCTACACCAAGGAGTTCATTTGGTGTACTGCTGTGTAGATAGTTTGTGTGGTGGTGTGATGCTATGGGAGTATCCATTGCTCCCACAATCAGACGTTGAAAACAAAGGTTTGTTTAGGCTGGTTTAGCCGAGTGCTTTGCTCTAAACGATGGGGCATTAGGTATTCTTCAGATCTCTTTACCTTCGATGACTTCCTGATCGGGGTTATGCTGTACAATCCCATTGAAGTCTGTTTATTTAAATGTGCTGTTCGCAGGCTAGGTGGTAGCAAGGTGCAGGAAACATGTACTATACGAGCCTATCAACTCTGTCAAATCTATTTTACAGGGCTTTAGAAAGAGGGTTGTTTAAGTGTTAATGCGCGAGTGGGAAAGAGAGTTTACGACGCCTGAAGCGCCTGAAGGGAGAAACTTGTGTCTACTGCTTTCTACTCGGGCAGAATTCAAATCAGGTCTGCCCCACCCAAACATCTTACACATTCTCTTTGAAGAGCTGCTCATTGCTCTCTTACAACACTAACACTCAACAGACCTGAAGATATGATCTGATTTCATGTGGACGTCTGTCTGTCTGAATGAATGTGTTTTGTAAAAGGGAAAGAATTTGCATTTGTTTACTACTCTATTGCTGGATAGATGGGGATACTTTTAACTGGATGGGTCATGTGAAAGTAAAACTAACAATGATTCCTTTTAAACATTCTGTCCTCGAGCTGTCCAGATTTGAGTAGCATTCTGTACTATATTGGTGTTATTGGCTTGTTTTCTTGTTTTCTTGTTGGATGAAACTGTTAGTCTTTTAACATGTCCATGAGCAGGGACATTGAAACCCTGTTTGTTCAAACAATGAAATGATTATCGCAGGTGGAACGTAAGCTCAGATGGACATTATAGTTCGAGTTGAGTCATGATTTTCAAATATTAGATTAGTTGATTTAATTATAGAACGTCCAATAGTGTGAGCGATTGACGTCTGAAAATAAAGAACAACAAAAACAGTTCCCTGTGTTGATTTGGTGCTGCTAATAACGCACCTAAAAACTGTCAACAGACAACTGAAGAAGCCTCACATCTGCTTACATAATTTATTACATGGCTCGTTGGAATGCTTGATTCTTATTGGCCAGTCGCAACATTTGCTGGTTTGTTATTCCCAGATAACAACCTCTCAGGACTACAAACACACGGAAACCCGGATGCAGGAAATAATTTTGACAGTTTTTTGGGGACAAATTGAATATAAGTATGTCTTTTAATAACATATATTATATCTACACATTATTAAACCAAAAGTAAATGGCTTTTTTTTTCTCATGTGGCAATTTGCCGTATAATAAGTCCTGATCAGACTGTCGGGGGTTATTTCTGCTATAACAACCGGCTGCCTGTACATTATCCCTTACATGGGCTATGCACACTCTAGACTTGCGTGGCATATACGGTAACTTGGGACAATGTTAAAACTGCAAACTCTGCAATGCGAAGATGGCTTATCATAGGTCAACCACTAGAATGAGCATTCATTTGAGGGCGAAGCATCCACAAGTCAGCGGCAATAGGCTAGTTTCATGTAGGGATGGGCTTTTCTCAATCATTTCATATTCTTATATTTGATCTAGGGCTGGGCAAAAAAAATTATTGATTAGTCGTTTTCTAAAATGGGATTTCAAATGCTGTGAATCAATTTTTTTCTTTTATTTTCCACAGGCACTGAACATTCATTAACGTGAATGTTATTGCTACTACTATCCACTAGATATCACTTTTCTATTTACAATGGGTGGAGATAACAACAGTGACCGTATCGTTCATTCATTGCTTAATTTACATGAATTTTACATAACCATCACACAAAAGGCAGCGGTTCATATAACTTCAGCCTCTCTATACAGCTAATTTTGTGAAATTTTGTTTGTTATACTGTATCTTATATGTAAAATAACCTGTTCTGTATGCATATACCCAAGTGTGTTTAAAGTTTAATATACAGGTTTGTGTATCTTGTGTTCTTAACAAAAAAAAACAATCATATAGGTCTATTTTACTCTTGTAAAAGTCTGTTCAACAAGCCGATGGTTAACAAGCCGACAGCAGAGAAAAAAAGAGCTGGTCTTCTCTAACTACCAGTAACAAAACCAAGATCTGACAAGAATATCTGGCTTTATTGTTTATTAAGACTGAGCAATTGTAGTCTTGTTGTCCTGTTTATCACGTGACCGTCTTCTGAGGAAGAATTACTCCTGCTGTTCACCACTGCCTATAAATATTATTTTCTTTGTCATTTCATGGTCAGTGTCCATCTTGTTAAGCTTTGGATTGCATTTGCATCGCATTTGCATCAATAAATAAAATCAACTAAGCTAACCTAACTAAGAAATTACAGCGGCCCTACTTGAAGTTCTTAGGAGAAAAATACTGGCATTAGGTATGGAAAAATGTACCACTCATATGCCAAGGCCAAACTTATTAAGATTAGTTCCAGTGAAATGTACATTTTAAGTTTCAAGTTGTTGAAATCAGCATTAGTTTGCCTAATATATTTCTAACAAATGAAAAACAGCTCGAATAAGTTATGGTAATAAATAAATTAATCATCTAATCATGTAATATTATGTTATAAATATTTAAACTAGAATGCGATCTGACCGAACAAAGATTAAGGAACACATGCAATTTTTATTGTTTTTATATTGTAAAGTCATTTCAGATGAAGTGAAGAAGCGTTAAATAAGACAAGACTATTCTAACCCTGTGGTGACACATTTTTTATTCTTATGAAAAATATGAATATTTAATAATTTTCGAATAATTATTGCGGATTGAATATTCGAACATTCGTGCACATCCCTAGTTTTATGATCAGATCAACCAAGTTGAATGCTAGCCGGGCAGAGCAAACAACAGCACTCATCACTAAGATGATCACTAAAGATATGCTTCCGATCAGCTGATACTGTAAGTGCCATCAATCAGGCTGCTCGTAATATGTTCTGGGGCGCGTTTTCGAAGAATTTTCAAATAATTCCCAGCGAATATCGAATATTATTTTATCTTTAAATGCCCATCCCTATCATTTACTGACCCTTTTGTCATTTCAAACCTATGTCTTTCTTTCCTCTGCAGAACACTAAAGAAGATATTTTAAAGATTGCTGCCGTACCGCCGTTGTTCAGTTAGCAACATTCTTCAGAATATCTTCTTTTGTGTTTTGGAGAAGAAAGAGTTTTGTTTATTATTTTATGAACTTTATGCTTTATTGAGCAGCATTTTATCAGGTGAACACTGATCACTGATCTTCTCTGTGTCTGTTACAGCAAGATGTGGAGAAGCTTACAGACATTGAAAAACTCTACCTCTATCTCAAGCTGCCTTCTGGACCCAGCAGTGGCATTGAGAAAAAGTGAGTCATTTCTATTGTGTGTATTTTGCGGTTTTCTGTTAAACTTGTCATTAATTCACTTGTTGAATTCTCAGCGAACAGAGCTCTGCATCAAGTCGTACCCAGCAGATGCATGCATTTAGCTGGATTCGAAACCACCTTGAGGAGCATCCTGAAACATCGCTGCCCAAACAGGAAGTCTATGATGAGTACAAGTGAGTCGGAAATCCTTTGGCACCTTGCTCCTTATCGAAACATAAAGCCATACTAGCTTATGGAGCTATATCCTATAACCAAGAGAGTGAACATGCTGTTGAACTGAATCACTATCCTGAATTAAATACTGTGCAAGCCTGGCTTGCTGTTGAACACTTAACCTAGTTAAACCACCATATTTACTTCATACAGACTGTTTATACAGCTGTGGAAAATATTAAAGGACCATTCAAAATTTTCATTTATTCAGCATTTCTTGATGTATTTTGGTCATTCTAGTCCAGTATCTGTTGAATTAGAACAAAATCAAATCTCAGGAGTGATATGATGTCATCCAACAGCAATGTGAAAGACTGACATCATGACAACACACATGAAAACTGTGATAAAAGCAAGGTTATGACATAAAAAAGAATTATTGAATTCTTCCTAAATACATTTACAAATATTACTATTGTATTGCTTTAAAGTGAATATGAACGTGTTTTCTTTCCAGTATGTGAGGTCTGAAAAAAATACAGAGTGTATTTTATGTTATTTTGACGTGTTTCTCCGCCCGCTTATGCAAATAGACAAAAGTAGCATCTGCAAAAAAATCTTATTATTTTTTACAATTACTTACAATGATACATTTTTAAATGTGCCTACAGGTGTTGTTTTTCACGGAAGGTGTTTTTGAACTAAATTGTGTCCAAATATTACTTGATGTTGTTATGGTAATTGTAATTGGTAATATTACTGAATTTCTTGCATATATGTGTGCTTCTCAGGAGTTACTGTGATAGTCTGGGGTATCATGCTTTCAGTGCTGCAGACTTTGGAAAGATCATGAAGAATGTCTTTCCCAACATGAAGGCGCGTCGACTTGGCATGCGAGGCAAATCCAAATATCCTTTGGTGGAACTGCTCGTAACAATCCCACTCGCCTTTCCCAAGCCCCCCAAAACGGACATGCATGCACACCCTCCTGTCCCTGAACTCTGTGTCCTGAAACATCTGTTGCTGTACTTCATGTCGCTGCTAAATTTAGATCAGAAATCGAAATATACTTCAGAGTCCTTTCAGCACAAAGTTCTGCTGTATAGAAAACCCATTTACCATGGGCTGCCAAATGCTTGATCTTCAAAAGACATTCCTTATAGTTCACATTCATTTTCTGTGGGTTTATTGTATCTTAAGTAAACATGGTCATATGACAGCTCATAGTAATAAAATAAAAAACACTCTTTATATATTTAAATCAAATACCAGTCAGTTTATCTTACCGTTCTGTTACCAGTGGGCGTGAAAGTGAGTATCCTAACTCATCTTTTGCTTTCATGTCACTGCCAGAAATGATGTTTTGTAATGGTGGTCATGTTTATTTTGGTATTAGGTAACAGCAGGGTTAAAAGTGCATCTGCGCATGTGAATTATATTTTAAATTTCTGAGCTGTGCGTTGCCAAAATAAACCATGCTTGTTGACGGTTGTCACTGCAACAGATGTCCAATCCGCATCAGCTCTAATGCCCAAGAAAGCAACACCCTTCATTCCAGCAGAAGACGTTTTGTGTGTTCTGTAATTTAAGAGTAAATTGGAGCTTTTCGGTGATTGACTCAATCGTTGAACAATGCAATAGCCATACCTGTCAGATTTTTGAAGGTCATGTTTGATATAATCACAATATGGTGGAGGTGTACACCAGGGTGCATACGGTGGCAAATATGTCATCTTCCTTCTGAGCTAGTTGAGATGCTCTGTAAAGGAATGAGGTTAAAAGCTCAGTAGATGTTCATAAGCTGTCATAAGTCATACACACTTTTTTACACTTTTGATCAAATTAAAATAGTCTATGTACCCCACGCTAAAGTGATTTAATACATTTTGCTGATATGTGGACGGACAAATTGTTATGCATTTCTTTAACTGCTCTGCACATATTGCTATAGTGGACTTAGGAAAAAGGCTTTTGTACACATGCCTTCTCTACCAAACTTAGATATTCACAAATCAGGTGATGGGGTAAGTTTGTACTCTTCTTTCTCACCTATTTTCTGTCCCTGCCATTATCAAGCTGTGATGTTGATTTATCTTTTTATTGTCAGTGTGAGGTGTTTGAGACCGCTGGTCAGATGTCCAGTGTTGAAGAAGAGGTTCGTCTGGCCGCATGTGGCTTGGTGTGCGAGTGGGCACAGAAAGTGCTTAGTCGGCAGTTTGACAGTGTTGAAGACCTGGCTCGGTATCTTTTGAACAGTCACTACATTGGAACAAAGTCTGTCGCAGCACTTACTGTAATGACCGGTTCCCCGTCAGGTACAGTCAATTTACACAGTTTAAATCTACCACATGACTTACTTTACACTCCCACACTTGGTAATGTCTCCACCTTGTGGCTAACATAAACCCAAAAACAAATGCTAATGGTATTCGCTTTTATTTTTCTATGAGTCTACTGTTATTTTTAAATGATTTTTAAATGTTCAATGTTATGTTCACAGGAGCAAAGATGTCTACGCAATTGGCATTCACTCCAACAGCCGACGCATACTCATTCCAGCCTCAGGTAAAAACCCTGGTCTCACCTTCTGTGGATGCCAAGCAGCAGCTACAAAGAAAGATACAGAAGAAGCAGCAAGAACAAAAGCTGCATTCTCCACTACCTGGTGAAGCCCAGATCAGGAGGGCAGATGGGGGCAAAACTCCTGTTGCAAGGACAGCCATACCCTGTGGAAGTCCTGCGCTTTTGTCACCGAAGCCTATTGGGATTGTGGTGACAGCTGTTTCCAGTCCCATCACTGTAAGATAACTTTTTGTTGTTGTAATTAAATTGTTAGTCTCAATTAAATGTGAGTTTTGGCATACAAGTTGATAATCTGGCAAATAGCACACGTTGAGATTGAACAAAGAGAACTTAAATAGCTCTGCAAAAAGAGACCACTCTAAACGTGTTTTCAAAGGGCTGTATTTACATTAAAACATTATTCCACCTGTTATATTTTTGTATTCACTGAAGGTTCAGAGGAGTAGGCAGCTGATGTCTCCTAGCCCTGTTCCTGTGGTATCTGCAGACAGCAAAGTTCTACCCGTAAACTTTCAGGTGGTCACCCAGTCAGTGCCACATGTAAAGCAGTGCCCTAAGACCCCTCAAAATGTTCTGGCCAGTCCAGTAAGCGACCGGTTAGCCCGTCATCGGTACGCCCAAATCCTGCCCAAACCATCTGCCCATAGTGGCATAACTTTGCGCTCTCCAACCTTACTCATCACTAATAGCCCTATCAAGACTGTAATGTCAACTCCTCATGTCAGCTCGGTCAATGTTGTCAAGATGACGACCATATCTCTAGGGTCCAGTGGCAGCGGGACCAGCGCACCTGCAGATACCCCTACCAGCAACAAAGTCAGGCCAGCATCTGCTGGAGTTGCCAGCCGCAGTGATGATCCACAACCGGTCACCCGTGTTCGTAGTGGATCTATAGCTGCAATGCCATCTTTTCTGGCAAGGCCGTGGCGATCTACCACAACATCCATTGTTGACACCAAGATGAATACAGAAGCCATAATTGAAAGAGGTCAAGCTCAGGGGGGCACTACGCTAGCAAATGCTCAGGAAGGTATTAGTGATGTTCAGCAGTCAGAAGCGCTCAAACCCAGAGGAGCAAGCGTACCTGGTCCTCTTGACAAGAGCTGTCCGGGATCGGATGCTCTGACAGGGACCAAATGCAATGAAAGGACACTTCCTAGTGTTAATATTCTGGCTGCTGGCAGCAACAATAATCCCAACACTACGGAAAGCACTTTTTATCAGAACACTAGCAGCACTCGGTCAGTCCGTGGCAATGCAGGTGTATACTCACCCAAGAATGTGACGTTGGCATCCAAGAGCCCTCAAAAGAGACCTGGTTTATGCACTGATTTAAGCCCAACGCCTATTAAAAAAGCCCACACCTCCCAACTACCAGCAGGTGGAACCTATGGACCCAAGCCAGATATGATGATGAGCCGGATCCCAAGATTATGTACTCCAATGAGACCTGAAAGTGCACCTCTCACATCCATATGCAAAGCTGCTGTCGCTCCAGTTAGGGGTACTGGATTTCAGACCGTCCGCAGACCACAAGGCAGATGGGAAGGATCCTCCTCATTAATGAATTATAGAGTTCCTGTAAACTCTACAACAAGCACCTCTTGTCAGGATACACCAACTGGAAACACCATGTTTCAGACAGTCGACAGGCCAATTAGCATTTCCCAAGGAAGATGGGAGGCATCTTCAGGTATCGAAGGTAGAGCCGTGGTTACCCGTACTGTTAGCGCTCCAGGTCAGGCTTTGCTACAGCAAGTAACACAAATCTCACAAGATTTGCTTGTAGACCAGTCTAACTCATCTGCGGTATCTGAACTAAAGAGCCTTTTTTGGGATAGTGAGCCGCAAGATACCACTCAACAGCATCAAGTCGTTTATGGCCCGCAAATGTTGCCTGATCAGAAGCAAATGTCCACTTCAGTGATGTCCACTCCTCCCAACCAGCAGACCCAGATGAGGGAATATGGAACCCAGTCCAACGTTAGCTACTTCCCCTTTAATGACGATGACATGACGCAGGATAGTATCGTAGAGGAACTTGTACAAATGGAAGAGCAGATGAAAATGAACAGAAGCATGCAAAGTTTCAGCAACTGTGTGGATATTTCATTGCAAAGCCAGACACAAAATATGCAGAGTACCGTGATGTCCACCATCCAGACTAACACTGGATACTACAGCTCAGCTCATAGCATTAGCACTCCAATCCAAACACCCACTCCAACACCCACTCCCACTTCTGAGATGACGGGAGGTAGCCAGGGATTAATGCACGAAAGCCCTTGTTCACGTCTAGCCCCAACCACTCCAGTTGACAGTGCTCTTGGGAGTAGCCGACAAACTCCTATTGGCACCCCACACTCAAACTGCAGCAGCAGTGTCCCACCCAGTCCGGTGGAATGCAGGAATCCTTTTGCATTTACTCCTATTAACTCCAGTATCACTGGTTATCACGATGGAAGCACTGTCTCCTCAAGTCCAGTCAAGCCCATGCAAAGACCGATGGCAACACATCCAGATAAAACTAAGCTAGATTGGATGAGCAGTGGCTATAACAACAATGGCAGGAACTCCAATAATGGCATTAGCATCCTGCCAAGCTACCAAGATCTAGTAGATGACCACTTTCGGAAGCCTCATGCCTTCGCCATACCCGGCCAGTCCTGTCAGTCACAAACCAGATATCATGAAACGCATATCAGTCGGTTGACACCCATTTCGCCTGTCCAACAGGAAGTGGCAGTTATGGCCAACCTCAATAAACAAGAGGGATTTGCTGTCCCAGCCCCACTCGATAATAAAGCCAGCGGTTCATCTTGCGGTTCTGGAACTTTCCGCTGCCGCAGTGTTAGTCCGGCAATCAGGCAGCTTAACTTAAGTGGGACCCAATCGTTCAGCGTCCTACGCTCTGTGGTCTCTCCATTCAACTCCCCCGTGACACCTGAAGTGCTCAACATATTCAGTAGCAACGACAGTGTCGCAAGCATCAGCAGCATGGCACAGAGAAGTCAGTCTGTTCCGGTCACCGTAATGATGCAATCGGAGGTTCTACCCATGCAAGCAGGCAGCCAGCAGAGTAATACCAAAAACATCACCAATGTCCTCATTAGCAAAATGGACGGTGAAGGAGACGACTCTGTACGTGGCCTCGGAATCAATAATGTGCCCTCCAACTACACTGCCCGCATGAATCTCACCCAGATTCTTGAGACCACCGCAGTGCCCAGCTTCCCTGGCTGTGCCAGCCACCAAGCTCTGATCTCACCTTGTTCATCAGCCTTCGAGTCCCAAAATCCAGGTTACCTCATGAAAAGTGCTAGGGAGGAGCCAATGAGCTTCTCAGCCCGAGAAATACAAGCACAATCAGCCTCAGCGGAGCACCAGCTGTCACAGAAGAAGCACTTGGGCAGACGGCTGCTCCTCGGGCAGGATCAGCAGAGTCAGGGCATGCTGTTGCCTCTAAGGCAAAACCTTCAACCACATGAGCACCAGCAACCTTTGGATATAGACAGCACTGTTAAAGAACTTTTACATGAGGAAAGCTTGAATGTTGGCTCACAGCTCATGGGCCAAGGGTCAGAGCTCAGTGCTGGGGGTTCAGAGTTTCCCGGTGATATGCGACTAACCTCTGAGCTCTCCGGTAGCATAAATGACTTAAACAGCTTAGATACCAACCTTCTGTTTGACCCCAGTCAACAGCAAGGACAATATGAAGACTCGACACTGGAAGAACTAAAGAATGACCCACTTTTTCAACAGATCTGTAGCGAGACTGTGAGTTCCGCTGGCTTTGACTGGTTGGAAAGCAAAGACCAGGCGACGGTGGAAATGTTGGGTTAATTTGTTCTTTTGTAACGTTTTAAATATTTGTATATGTTTTTATATATATGCTCTTGGAAGCTCATCTGCGTGTGTATGTATTCCCAAAAAGTGGCACTTAATATTGCACTGGCTGGCACCTTTAAATTGCATTTTCAAACCAGTTACAGCTGGAAAAAAGTATTTGAAGCAAAAATTTGGAATAACTAATGGAACCAAAATGCGTGGATTATAATTATTGAATGAAATATATTATAAGAAAGCTTTGTCAAATGTTTCTTTCTTATTGCTAACTATGCATTTATATGGCCAATATGTATGTATGTTAAGTCGTTTTTTACTTGGTATTTTTACTAAGTTAAGTATTTTTACTCTAGTATTGTGCTAATACACCCCATTTGATTTTTAGCTTTCTAAATCGACAGTTTGCATTAAGGAGATTTTGACGTTTTCAAATTTAGTGAAGTAAGTGCTTTCATTCACCAAATGGACTAATCAACATGAAGTGTGTGTGGAATTTGAGTTTTTTTTAATGTCTGTTTTCTACTTGAGCTCTTTATTCAGGAACTTCTCTATAACATGCACTATTACAAAAAGCCCTTAATCAAATGTCCAAAAATTAAATGTCGAAATTGCATTGCTAATAAGTGACAGTCCCCTTTATCTAAACTTGAAATAAATGCATTTAAGGGCCTTTTTTATCATGCTTTACTCTAAGGATATACTTTGTTGCTAAGTTTGATGGTTATTAAAGTGCATCAAAGCCTTACTTCTTTACCAAAGACAAACTTTATAATTATTGTTTAAATGTATGAGCAATTCTACATTTTGGTATAATATTGCTTTCACAATTCACCCCAACACTTGAAATGCTTTAAAATGGCATCATTGGACATGTTACCCAGGTTTAGATTGGGTCAGGATTGGAGAATTAATTTTTGTAAGTACTGTAGCTGTGTCATTTGGAAAGCATACAACCACATGTAGCACTTGAATTTTATTTACAGAACATATCAGGCTTCATAGTCCTGGTAGAGTCTGGTAAATCTTGTAGCAAGGCAATTCTAAGGAAATGACAAAGTTAAGTTTGATTTGCTGTTTTGTAAACAAGCTTGAGATAAAAATACACTGTATTACCAGTTTAACTGCCATTCATATTAATGTATAATTTATCAATGGTCCCTTCCAGTCAGTTTTTTTGTTTTTAAATATGAGCCAATAGTTTCAATAACTAGGCATCTCTTGTATAGATATAGCTTGTGTGATTCTCATTTTAATGCATTTTCTTTTGTTCTGTTTTGTTTTCATTATTATTTGGCTTACAGGTTTTTGCCTTTTTGCAGAAGAGTGTACTTATGTGCGAGAATATAGCATGGGTTTTAACATGTGTTGTGGTTAAATTCTACCAGAACTGCATATCTTTTTGTGATGGACATGTTTAACAGTCAACACTGGAAATGTAACAATGAAAAATTGCAGAGCTATAGAGGTTTGTTTTATTGCACTAATTTCTCAACGAACAAATGCTTCACATGTAGCCTCAGCAAACCTTTAGAAAGAAGTGGGTTCATGTGCATTTTGAAACTTTATATCAAAATGAATCATTTATGTTGTGCTCTTACTGTATGTCCAGGAGCCCATTGATTTCAGTGAGATACGGCCTGCACGAATGAAAGCAATTAAACTTTAAACATATTAAGAGAATCAAATGTATTACAATACTATAAATGTGCATTTAAGAAATTACTTTACATAATTGTCATCACACCTTACAGTAAGATTAGTATTTCTGTCCAGTGGAAGGAAATTCACCAGTTTTATAATAACTTGATGACTATTTTATTTATTGTAACATGTCTATGTATTTCTGGTTCCTCTTAAAAATATGTGATTTTTTTACAAGCACTACTGTTGATTTCATAAAGAGACAGGCCAGATTTGAGACTGCTTCTTTCTGAGCCGGTGGAGTTGAGCTTTACCCGTTTTCTTTTTTCTACCTTTGCTGTTCCTCTATGTTGTTGTACAGACTCTTCATGGTAGTTTTGATTACATTTCAGCAAAATGTATTTTGTATTGATAGTGCTCACTGATGTTGAAATGGTTTTAAAAACCAATAAACTTTTTGTTAAGTATAACGTCTCTGTCTCTATTTAAGATAATACACCGAACCGTGTTTATTTACTGGAAAGGCACAACCTGCATTTTATCCTCGCGATTTTCCCATCGTTAGAAAATGACAACCATCCAGCTAGCATCAGAAGATTTAATCAAAAATTAATTAGCTTAATACTTTCTGCTTCTGTGCGTTAATAAATTTGCTTCATATTAAATTTAAACCGTCATGCAGAACTTTTACGAAGACCATGTACAGCAGATGGAGCCATACGACACTGTTTCATGTATTTACCCTTTTGTTAAATTACTTCATGAACTGAAAAGCAAGCTTCTCAGGACATGGTGAGATGTAGTCGTCTTTCATAATGGTGAAGGATGATATCAAACATTTGGCAATGAGCTCTATAATCCGCCGTATATGTCCAACCGTGTGACCTCATGCAGAGTTTCGTCGTATTATATCGCGTGAAGTAAAGCATTAAGCGAACTCTCGCGGTATTTTAATGTCATCCGTCAATCGTTCTGCGCATCACCTCATATTTCCCACGCAGATCGACGTGCTGTTTCCTCAATACGTCACCGCCTTTTAATTTGACTACAGCACCAGCTTCGTTTCAGTGTTGACAGTGACTGGTGGCGGTCGCGTTTGTGTGCTAGATGATTTGTAACGAACAGAACGCTTTTGCGGAAAGTTAAGTAAACGTTTGGGCTTACCGTGGACCAACTATGGCTACGATAACGTGTCGAGTGCAATACCTGGAGGATTCGGACCCGTTTGTGTGCTCCAATTTCCCCGAGCCCCGCAGACCACTTCAGTATGACGTGAGCGAACATTTGCCGCTGAACGAACAGATCGCCGGTGTTCACAAACTGTTGGAAGCGCCGCTAAAGGTGAGTCACAAGTCTCTCAGGCAGGTGTGCTCACCTGTGCCCACTCGTATATAGAGTTAAATGCCGTCAACTATTGTTGTGATTTAAAGTCAATTATTTTAGCCAGAGGTTTGGATTTCTTCGTTTTGTGTAGATGTGATAGTGAGTCCAAATGTGAGGTGGTTTGATTCGTGAATGTTTACACAACAGCGCAGAAAAACGCGTGGCTGTTATTATCTTAATGTGGTACTTTATCAAGATTTAAAGTACCACATTAGGTCGTATTTTACAGAGCATTACATTCATGTAAATGTGACTATTTAAATAGCTTCAAGAGTCGTGCCGAGGCATGCAGTATCAAAACAGGGACCACATGTCTAAATTAAACAGCCTCTGTAGGACTGATGACACCTCGTTTGACTTTAAACTGATAGTTCACCCCCAAAATAACTTCTTTCGTCATTTACTCACCATCTTGTCATTTACAAACCTGTATGACTTTCTAAGATATTTTCAAGAATGTTGTGAGCTGGCCCCCATTCACACATTTTTTGGTGTAACGTCTTATACATTTTAAGAAAATGAAAAGCAACAGGAATTTGTGAATGTATTATGCACTTACTTAGATTGACAGATGCAGATGAACTTGAGCTTTTAAAGTCCCGTCCAATAGACTTACACAACTTGGCAAGGCAAGTTTATTTATATAGCACTTCTCATACACAAAGTGCTTCAAAGTGCTTTACATAAAATTATTAAAATAATCACATAAAATAATCGCAACAATTAAAACAAGGAATGAAAAAACGTTGAAAATTATACAAAAATGATTTGTAGTGAATTAAAATAGTTATACATTAAGTAAACATTCTTTTGGCTCCAGAAGAGCCTGCAGTTAGAGAGCGAGTTGATGCTTGCGGAAAGGGTGGAATCTGTAAACAAAAGATAAGCTTTTCAAACAGCCTCTTATTACTTACACTGCCATGTTTGTATCAGACTGCCTATAGGCATCAATTACCCTATTTTTCGCAGCGGTAATGATGCCTTAGCAAATCCTAGAAATATATTTTTTTGTGCCTTTTTCATGAACAATAAAGGAAAGTCAACTTTCTAATAATAGTCTTATGATTTAAGAGTTAAAGACTAAAAATAGGGTGTTTTGTCTGTGATGTGGAGTGTGCATGCTGTCTGTACAGAGTATGTGAATGAGTAGAGAGAAATTATAAAGTTCCTGGTGAACTTTCAGAAACATAGGGGGCCTTTGTTTAATTCAAAGCTGTTTAGAATGACTATGTCATTCATTGTGAAATTGGAGTTATTTGTTTGTGTCCTGCACACTATGCACGCTGTGATGTCTTTTTCTCTCTCAGCTGGAGGAGTGTGCATTGCAGCTTGCTCCTAATGGAAACTACCTGGATCTGGAATCATCACTGGCAGAACAGAGAGATGATCTGGAACAGTTCTATGATGATGTGGCGTAAGAATGATTTTTAATTGCACCTCGTTTTTATTTTCCCTCTTTGTCTATAAGTTTACCTTCTCCCCGACCTCCTCACACATGTAAAACATTTGAAATAAAGCAGCCAAGTATGTAAAAGTGAGCAAACTTTCCATTCTTAGATCAGTCAGAATTCGTAGTCATATTCGCAAACCAAATTTGGGAGAATTGTTCATACGGTGAATGTTACTCAGTTGTTACACACGCACAGATATTCTTGGTCAGGCCTGAGGGAAGGAGTGGACAACATTAGTCACAGGAATTAGGGATATGACTTCTAAATTATAGAGGCTTTAGAAGAAAGGGTTGATAAGAGAAGCTTAAGATTCATATTTTTATGTTGGATTTTCCAAGGCAGTCAGAAATCACACGGTGTTATGTTTCAAACTGTTTGGAGCTCAGGGGAGTTTAGGAAGTATTTAACGGTGCTCAGTATGAGCTTTACAAATACAACACATAGGCTAGTGTCTCCTGCAGTGCTCTTACTATATTTAGTATTTTTTTTTGTTTTGTTGACATCAGATTATAACCGTGGCATTGACTCATTGATGTCTCCAGATTTTCTGGTGTCTGATCTACGTATCTCCTGTAGAACATTTGCATGGTGTTTTTTTCTCACTATACAGATTAAAGAATGTTCCTTGGGATAAAAAATATACCCGCATGTAAATAAATATTATTTTGACCCTCTTTTAAGTCTGATAAAAGGGCCATCTAATTTATTTTGTTTATTGTCAGGAAATACAGTGATAACTTAATTTCTGTATTTGTGTTTAAACTTAAAACTCTGCTTGATGAGTTTTTGTTTCTTTTTTGTCAAAACGTTATCATCAACCATTTTAGAAGCAGATAAATGTCTAACAGTATCCATAATACAAAATAATAATAGTGTATTTGATATCGTATTAAGGACATCATGCTCAGCCTCAGACGTCACTCCCACAGACTGTTGGCTGAACGTCTGATGCATAAGGCACACTTTTCTGGAAACACTGAAGCACATTCAAAGTCGTCATCTGCTTGGTTGAATTTTACAGGATCTCCAGAAGACGTGCTTGTCGTGTTCTTTATGACTTTTACGACTCCTTTAAGACATTTGGGGGCAGTCGTGGCCTAATGGTTAGAGAGTCAGCCTCGTGACCTGTAAGTTGCCGGTTTTGATTCAGGGCCGGCGGGTAACGACTGAGGTGCCCTTGACAAGGCACCTTACCCCTACTAGCTCCCCGGCCGCTGCAGTGATAGCTGCCCACTACTCTGGGTGTACGCGTGTTCACTACTCTCTGGATTGGTTAAAAGTAGATGTCACATTGTGGGTATGGGTCACCATATCTGATTAAAAGTCACTTCACTTAACGGTCCGCCTGAAAACAACATAAAGTATTCTGTTTGTTGTGCCACAGTAACAAAATTCAGTTCCCATACACGCAAGCTGATAACAGTTGTTAAATTTGTTCTATAAACTCTAAGGAGTCTGCATTTGACTACTGCTAAAACCAAACTTTCATACAGAAGGTATGTGAGCTGTTGAACCTAAGCTTCTTTTGATAGATATCAGTTTCACTAAATCATTTACTAGCGTTGCTTAGTAACAGTCATTTAACACACCAAAAGACATGACGTTTCAGTGACTGTGTGGACCACAGATTATACAGACAGTCTCAGCCTCTACTGACAGAGGCAGAAATAGTCAACCGCACTCTAGAATTCTGAGTCAGCTCCAATGAACTCAAGTGTTGCGTAACATTATATGTGATATATTCAAATTCACAGGCTCCCCGTGACCAGAGGTAGTTCGGATAAGCGGTAGAGAATGGAATGGAATGGAATATTCAAATTCAAGCTGTTGTGTTTGGATATGTTAAAGGGGTCATATGGCGCGAACATGTGTTTTTTTTAAGTTTTAAATTGTCCATGCATGTATTAGACAAGTAAAATTGCAAAAATTAAAGTGTCAGAACAAAAGATGCATTCTATCTAAAAACGAATGCTCACCAAGACCTGCCTGAAACGCCTTGTGTAACCACACCCCCACAAATCCACGTCAGTTCGCCCAAATGTATACGTGAGATGGGTGTAACTTTCAGTATAATTGCTTGGGAACATGATGTTCCAAATATGGTAAGAAGCGTGTCATTTCTGTCGCACGCTTGCAGTATTCAACCAATCATTACCCACTGGTTAACTAGCCAATCATAGCAAACCTCGCTTTTCAGAGCGATGAGCTTTATCAAAAAGCTGAGCATTTCAGAGAGGCGAGGCAAAGAGGAGATACAAACATGCACGGTATGTGGTAAATAATGCAGCTTTTTTACCTTAAATTGTGTATACACATTGCCTTACATCTAAAACAATCGATTATATTCGTTTTAGCCGTGTCATATGACTCCTTTAAGACATTAACCCCTAAGTGTTGTATTTGCAAAGAACAGCAATGTTTTAGCAAGTACACCCCCTTTTTTTTGTGAAAAGGTTAATGAACTGAGCTGAACAAGAAAACCAGCTCTGATAGTGTGCTGACTCAGTCTGTTAAAAGCTTCAGTGCACTACTGATGTCAGTAGAAAAATCCATAAACTACTGTTGTCAGTCATTCAACTCTAAAGGAAACCAGGTCATCATGCTACAATAACAAACTAATCCCCAAAATAGAAATAGACCTAGTAGCCGAACATGAGAATGATTTGAGAAAAAGAGGTGTGTGTTTGTGGGTCACTTTTTCCATCTTGTAGTGGAAACACAGTCCTTTCTCATAATGAACCTCATTCTACTGTATGTTGAAAAGGGCGGTCTTATTTGTCTAAGGGCACAGTTCTACTATGTAAGTGTGTGTGTTTGTGTAAAAGTGTATTTGTAAGCTGGCAGAATTGTGGCCACAGCTGGATCTCCCTCAGGTTCCACACTGCTAGGTCTGCCAACAGGAAACACGTCATTTGAAACAGCACTTGGAAAATAGGATACAAAATTGGTGCGTGTGCTGGTTTTAAGGTACTTTGTGACTCAGTGTATCAACCATATAGAATATTATGAAGACAACGTAAGACTTGCAGAGATCCATTTTTAATTTTTATAATTTTTAATAAAACAGTATTTAATTTTAAACTCTACACAAATTCAGTGTCGACCTGTTCACAAAGGAATCCTCAGAGAAATTAAACGAGCTGGAACTGGAACGTTAAAATTGTGATTTTAATTCATGCCTCCTTTAATGTTTAGTACAGTATGAACACAAAGCGTGGATGCTAACAGTTTAAAGCACCCAAAAATAAAAATGATGTCATCATTTACTCACCATCTTGTTATTTTAGTCCTGTATGACTCTTTCTTCCGCAGAACACAAAAGAAGATATTTTGAATAATGTTGCAACATATTTTCTTTTATGTACTGCGGATGATAGAAAGTCATGAAGGTTTGCAATGACAAGAGGGTGAATAAATGATGACAGAATTTTAGGTTTTGGGTAAACTATCACTTTAAGTTGTTTGTTTTTAGATCATTTTGACTACAGTATTAATGATGACACATTATCTAGGAACTTGTTTTCTTTGTAAACATTCATAGACTGTCATTAAGCTATGCATTAAACATTCCTTTCGATGCTGGGAACAATGGCTTGTCTCTAGATCACAAGGGTTGGGGGACCAGTATTGGCTAGAGACAGATCAGTGTCAAAATTAGCAATTGAGTCAAGAGACATGCCTTCATTCCTTTTTGCATCACAATTAGAGAAGACAGAGACACACCCCACATGTATTTTAAGTTTTATTTATGGCAATTTGTTTTTCACATCATGAATTTTTCAGAAGTTCATTCATTTGTCAAATGTATTTTTTACATCAGTCATGAATCTTGGATTAGACAGAGCTTGGATTAAGACAAGACCCTGCTTTAGTTAATTTGATTAATTGCTCAAGAGATGATTGAGTGCAGTATTTATCTGCAGTGTGTATGTAACCTAGACTTTGCTCTGTCTTAACTATCATTGAAGTTGTTGGAGAACTCTAGAACTCAAAGTGCCTTTCCTAGAATGCTGAGAAGAGGCACACCTGTGTGTATCTGTGTGTATGATGTTTAATAAAAATCCCAATTCCAGTGAAGTTGGGACATTGTGTAAAATGTAAATAAAAGCAGAATACAGTGAATAGCAAATTAGTTTTGACTCATATTTAATTGAATGCACTACAAAGACAAGATATTTCATATTCAAACTGAAAAACTTTATTGTTTTTTTGCAAATATTCACTCATTTTGAGCTTGATGCCTGCAACACTGTCAAACAGAGCTGGGACAGGGGTATTTTTACCACTGTGTTATATCACCTTTCCTTTTAACCACACTTTATTAGCGTTTGGGAACTTTGGTAACCAATTTTTGAAGCTTTGTACGTTTGTAGGTGAAATTCTTTCCCATTCTTGCTTGTTGTACGACAACAATAGTTGTAATATTTTGCGCATCATAATGCACCACACATTTTCAATGGGAGACAGGTCTGGACTGCTGGCAGGCCAGTCTAGTACACGCACTCTTTTACTACAAAGCCACGCTGTTATAACACGAGCAGAATGTGGCTTGGTATTGTCTTGTTGAAATAAGCAGGGACGTCCCTGAAAAAGATGCTGCTTGGATGGCAGCATATTTTGCTCCTCTGTAGACCGGAGGATACGACCTCTATGATTTCCAAAAACAATCTGAAATGTGGACTCATCAGACCACAGTACACTTTGTCACTTTGCATCAGTCCATCTCAGAAGAGCTTGTGCCCAGAGAAGCCTTCGGCGTTTCTTGTAGATGCTGCGATTAACTTTGTTAACTGACAATGGTTTTCCGAAGTGTTCCTTAGCCCGTGTGATAATATCGTTTAAAGAATAATGTATGTTTTTAATGCACAGGTATTCAGCGTTGGTTTTTCAGTTTTGTTGCTTACATGCAGAGATTGTTGCAGATTCTCTAAATCTTTTGATGATATTCTGGACTGTAGATGAAGAACTCCCTTAATTCCTTGTTATTGCACATTGAGTTACGGTGTTCTTAAACTGTTGAAGTATTTGCTCATGCAGTTGTTCAAAAAGGTGGAGAACCACGCCCCATCTTTCTTTTATACCTAATGATTGTTTCTAATAAACTCGTTCACCTGTGGCATGTTCCAAACTGTTTTTTTTTTTTTTAGCAAACCTCAACTTTCCCAATCTCTTTTTGCCCCTGTCCCGGCTCTTTTGGAACATGTTGCATACATCAAATCCTAAATGAGTGAATATTTTGCCAAAATCAATAAAGCTTATCAGTTTGAATATTACATTTATTGTCTTTGTGGTGCATTCAATTAAATATGGGCCAAAAAGAATTTGCAAGCCACTGTATTCTGCTTTTATTTACATTTTTCACAATTTCTCTACTTCATTGGAATTGGGGTTTGTAATAAGCTAAGATATTATCATGTCTTAACACCATTCTTTTCTTACAGCAAAGGCAAAAAGCCCATCCTGATTCTCCGTACACAGCTATCCGTGAGGGTTCATTCCATTCTGGGTAAGATAATAGCACTGTGCACTATAACAGACTAAGCCAATCTCTAATGTTCCTGCTGTGGCGGATTAAAGAACAGATCCCATAATTTGCATGTTTATTTCCTAAGTGTTAGTGTCTGTACTGCTGAGGTGGCGATAGCGTCATCCTTGGCTTTCCATTCTGGCTTTTTCTTGAGTTTATCTTTGAGAAGAAAAGCTGGCCCACTTTTCCCAAAAGATGCTGATATTATTATATTATTTTCAGATTTTCTCATGAATTGAACATTTCTTGCATATCCTGCAGAATGTGTAAGCCTGTAGAAACACATATCTGTCCTCAGTGCTGTCTTCTCCTGCATCATGCAATACTTATTCATCTCACGTTGGGAAATGTTTGAATGGATGTGGTCTTGTTTGATTTGCTTTGACAGAGAGTTACTGCACATACCTCAGGACAGACCAGTTTGTCTTTCAATATTCTGGGTTGCTGGTCCACACTGGTTTACCAGGACACTCTTAAAGGAAAAGTTCACCCTTGTGTTTTTCCAAATTTGTATACATTTCTTTGTTCTGATGAACACAGAGAAAGATATTTGGAAGAGTGCTTGTAACCAAGACATTATTAAAGGATTGGAACAACTCAAGTGTGAGTAAATGTAGACAGAATTGTCATTTTTGGGTGAACTGTCCCTTTAAATGGCTCTGCTGTCCCTGTTTGTGAAATGCACAAATATAACTACTTATTTGTTCATAAACAACAGATGGAGATTTATTGTCCTATCTTATAACAACTAAGGTTACGTTAAGTTGGTTTGGCTTGTGTTGTCTTGAATGTGTTGCGATAGAATGTTTAGTAATTTAGTTTTTATTTTAGTTGCATTTTTTTGTTTCTTTTCTACGTGTGAAAGAAGTATTTGTGTTTTTCTCTCCTCCCATGTTATAATAAAAGTTTAAAAATTATGAGATTCTTGGCAGTATTCTGGAAGTTATAAAGTGTAAGATGTTCTAATCACATTTGGATAAAAGAAAGCAGCAGTCCATCCATTCCAACCCCCACAGAGCTATTGTAGCCGCTGGCATTCTATTAGTGTGTAAATTAAGTCAAACTGTGTTCACATTTTTACTCATTTGTGACAAATAAGTGGTCAGGCTCTGTTCCAGAGCGCACTGTGATTATAGAACATGGGCCGCCAGCAATCTGTTGATGTTGTAAGTGCCAGCTTGCCCAGCCAATCAGATACGAGTAAAAATAGTGGCAGCATTTTTCCAGAAATCCCACATATTAAAGCGGCCTTTCCCCGCGATCTCAGAGAAGAGGAAGAGCCGCTGGAGCAGTGTTTGGTTATCAGAGATTGTAAACATTCGTGTTATACTACTTTCACTTTCATCAAAGTCCCACAGGTGGTAATAATAATTCAGCTACACAGGAATAAATACAATGGTAGTCAAAAGTGCCCAAGAACTTTCCTGCATTCTTCTAATTGAATTTTTTTCACTACTTTGGAAGTCAGTAGCAGACTACACTGACCAATATAATCTGATTTAAAGACCAATCCAAATGAAAAGGCTCCATATAAACACGTCAATCATATCAAAAATGCCCAAGCCGATTGAAATTTCAGTTGGATTGTAAGGAGTGGTTTATGCCGTTTGTAATCTGCTTGATAGGACATGTAAACACTTGATCAGATTTACAACCAAAGTAGGAAGCTGTGTTCATGTGCAAAGACGTCGCTGGCTCGTACAGAGGTAAGGTCGTATGATGCACGGAACGGAGCAGCTGCTGCTTAAGAAACCAAAAAACATAAATTTGACAAAGCAGTACAAATATCCATATGCTTGTCATCTGTAAATGAACATATTAATGTTTCGATGCATTTTAACTGTTTCCCTGGAGTGAGTTTTTAACTGCAACTTCTCAGTTCCTTTTTAAAACACAATACATTTGCAGATGTGACGTTACAAACATACTGTAGACTAAAATATCTAATCATAAAATTTAATTTATATTCATAATTGATATTACCATGGTCGCTGTAATAACCTTGTAGACCTTATTTTGCGTTTATGAATTGTACATTACTATGCTGGTGTCTGTGACATAAAATAAATACATCTGTGCTTACAAGATGGTTTGAGTAGCCGTTTTGTGATTATGAAAACTGTACCCGCGTCCACCAGATTCCGCCGTCTCTGTTTACTGTTAATGCTGATATCTGAATCTGCATATTATCACTTCTAATGTTCGGTACTAGCTGTTGCTAAACATTTATTTTAATTATTGTTTGCCTGCTGACGCTCTGGTAGGTCTTGGTAGTTTTGTCATGGTTTAAACATAGTAAAACATTACTCTGCCTTTATAAATTAAAACAAATTGTGCTGTTTGTAAAATAAAATATAGACAACATCTGCTTTAAAACTTTGTTTTAGTGGGTATTTAGGTGAACACTTGTGCAGTGTGCGAATGTCAACAGATTATATCGGATTTGAAGCTTATGTAAACAAGCACATCAGTTAGATCACTTAACTCTTTCACCGCCATTGATGAGTTATCTCGTCATTTAAAAAAACGCTTCCCCGCCAAAGACGAGTTATTACGGCAAACAGTGTTTGTACTGTTGTACAGCAGGAGGCGCTATTACACACCACTGGGAAAAAGTACAGAATCCGAAACCTAGAACGTATATGTTTTAGCGGTTTTTAATGATTGTTCGGAGTGTAATCTGGGCGGAATCTTTGCCAAAAAACGTTAATTATCTCAGCTGTTTAATCAAAGTGATGCATTTTTTAAGAAACCTACCCACATCTACGGAATGATAAAAAAACGAAAAAATGAAGTTAGAAGAATGCGGTTTCTTTTGTTTAAAAGTTGAGACTCTGTTCTTTCATTTGACATATTGTTTGTCCATATATTCTTTACAGAAAATTTACTGTGAGCCATTCAATTTGGGTGAAACTGTTAAAAACGCTGGCGTAGGCTGACAACTTTTTTTTAAAGAGGCTGGCGGCGAATGAGTTTATTTACCTTTCATGTAAACACTACATTCAGATTGCACAATCTGATTGAAATCAATCCGATGTGTCCATGTAAACGCAGTGAATGTGGGGCAATATCTGTCTGGTTGTAAGCATTCTTCCAAATATTTTTCTCTCTGTTCATCAGAACAAAGAAATGTATACAGATTTCGGACGAAGAAGAGTAAATGATGACAGAATTGTCATTTTTGGGTGAAGTATACCTTTAAAGGAGTAGTTTACCTTGAAATGAAAATGGTCATAGGTTACTCAGTCTTGACATTTCAAACCTATATAGCTTTCTTTCTTCTGCAGAGCACAGAAGAAGATATTTTGAAGAATGTTGGTAACAGAAAACTGTTGGTCCCCATTTACTTGCATCTGTTTTGTGTCGATACAATAGAACAGATTTTAGTTATCAACATTCTTGAAAATATCTTCTTCTGCATTTTGCAGAAGACAGATATGCATACAGGTTTGAAATGACAAGAACGTGAGTAATTGATGACAGAATTTTAATTTAGAGGTGAACAACTCATTTTGTGACTTTGTTTCTGATAATCCACCTAATAAGCACTTTGTCTGTATCAGAACATCGTGTTCCACTCCAGTGAACTCTGAGCATGTTTGCTCTCTCTGGCAGACGTCCTGATGAATCTGCTGAGTCCCTGTGTATGTATAATGTGTATCCTTGTCACCACAGTTTTTTTATGTATTACGATACAGAGGTTTACCAACATGTAAATGCACCATACTGTTCTTAGTATCTATGTGATTGATTAGTAAAATATTTATACAGCAGCTGAATCCTAAATAAGCTTTTTCAGTTTTATTGCCTTTTATAAGCAGAAAGAGGCATACTTTATCTCATACTGGCCTTCTGCTAGTTTAAAGGGGCAAACCACGATCATTTTGGGTAAAATTAAGCAGAAATCAATAATTTAATAAAGATTATAGACAGATCACTGTTCAAAAATATTGTGTTATCTTAACCTTATTCTCAACGGCAAGTTTATAGTAATGATTTATAATTTCTGGGTGAGCATTCGCTTTTAGATAGAATGCATCTTTTGTTCCTACACTTCAATTTTTGCAATTTTACATGTCTAATACATGCGCAATTTATAACACACCAAAGACACAGAAAAACGCGTATTCGTGATTATGACCCCTAGACTATTTTTTATTGGTAAAAAAAGAATCTCAATTTGGCAGGGTGAAAAGATGTAACATCCAAAAGCCATAGTCTCTCAAATTTACTTGGATTATTCTGGCAGGTAAATAAATCTACTTCTGACAAACCTACAGTAAGAAAAAGTCAAGTGGCATTCCTAAGCATTTCCCATGTAACTCTCTGTGAAAAGGAACGGTATCATTTAACTATCCACAGGAAATGCCATGCTGCAGTTGGATATCCCTCAGACTTCTATTCTGACTTTAAGTTACTCTGTTTAGCACTACATACTGTTATACCCAACCAGAATTTCACATCCACCCTGCCATTAACCCTTTCTCTTAAATGTCTGCAACACTATCTGTCCCTCACACAGATGCATGAACCCAACTCGTTTTTTCTCGTCAAATAAACATTTGATTCTGCAAACATTATTAAGTCGGTCTTTGATTGCTGCATGTTGGCTCCTCGTGTTCAGATTTGTTGTCTTTTTGTGCACAATGCTGAATGAAAAACCCTGTAAGAGGATTAATATTGTAGTCTGTGCTGTTTTTTGCATTACATTAACATCTAGGCTACTTCAAATGCTGCGACATATCTATCTTTTCTATTCAAAAAGAAGTAAAAGTGTTTGAACAGAGAATTGGCTGAATGTAGGTGCTCAGGAAAATATATATTGTGTATCAAGATTGCTCATTGCTCTTTCTTGTGACTGGGGGTAAACTGAAATATCAATATTATTTGCCCCAGACTTTTTGTACTCCACTCATCAATCATGCTGAACTGGTTTCTGCCAATGGGCCGAGGCATCCCATCAAAGTCCATTTATATTTTAAGTGTGTGTTGACTATAAACGCAATGTTGTATGCCAGTAAGCACTCCATGTTCCACAATTTTTATTAGTTTTCCCTTTCCTCCAGACTTGTGAGCAAATGCCAGTACAGTTAGCAAAATTTGCAGAAAGTTGAAATATTTTTCCATGATGCTGCAAGTCCTGTTTTCCCTCCCTTCTCTTTCTTTTTCTTCCATATCTCTCTGTGCCCAAGTCATTTATAAGTATTACAGCTTTTCAACACGTCTGATCTCTCCCTCTCTCTCTTTGACCCCGGGCATCTTTTCATAACTTGTGATCTTTATCCACCTGACAGACTCTATCTAAAGCATCAAACTCACCGCTCAAGCATTTAACATCTCTGTGTTTGCTTCTCTCTGGTGGCTCCGCATTCTCCTGGTGACTCATTTGGATCACAGGCTTTCATGACTAGAAGTTTCCCATAATTCTGAGCTGCTGCTGTCATGTTCCGTTTTGAGAACATGGTGGGGTCTAGTCTAGATGAGGATTGGCTGGAATGGATCATGTGGACGTCCTGTGAGTCATTAGCTCAGGATATCCTATTTGATTATGCATCTGTGTCTTTCTGTCTGTGCAGACGATACAAACAGACCACACATCCAGTATTAATAATAGCTGATGAGCATTGGACTGTGACCACAAGGATGTTAAGATGGGGGGGGGGTGAATACTCTGTTAATAACTCCATGATTTTAATATAAACAACTTGCTTATCTACTGTTAATAAAAGAAAAGC
Organism: Triplophysa bombifrons; assembly: GCA_029783895.1. Taxonomy (NCBI): domain Eukaryota; kingdom Metazoa; phylum Chordata; class Actinopteri; order Cypriniformes; family Nemacheilidae; genus Triplophysa; species Triplophysa bombifrons. Next base: position 23,472,418 of record CM056448.1, read on the forward strand.
TTTTCAAAACATTCAGAAAAGTTTATGAGTTATGAATACTTACAGAAGTAAAAGTATTTTTTCCACCCTTTCGTTGTTTTTCACCTTGTGTAAGGTGCCAGACACAATTGGCTGCTATCATTTTTAAAGTCATGTGGTCAAACTTTATCATTAAATTTATGCTTTGGAATCAATATCAAAATGTTTCATGCTATGGTGCTTTTCATGCTGTGGAGCAACTTCCCTATGTTCTGTAAATAGATTTGTTCACTAGCAGACCATGTGCTATGTTATTGTGAAGAAATCTGATCATTATGTATGGAATATTTGATTTAACACAAGTTGTGTTGAAAGTAAAATGACAGGTGGTCCCAAGAAATAACAAAGAGATGTGTTTCTTTTTAACGTCTTGGCTCTTATAGTATTTTTTTAAGTGATAGTTATCTCAAAATACAAATTGCATTGTATGGACACAAAACCAAAATATCTTCTCTTGTGTTCTTCAGAAGAAAGATTTATATACATAGGTTTTTATACAGGGCTTGAACGACAAGTTAAAACAAATGATTACAGTCCTTAACTGAACACAAAATGCTTTTGTTTTTATTATTTTGTGAAAATTTTGAATTTATTCAACAATTCAAGCTTTATTTATTCTAAATGTATCTTTGATCTATTGCTTAAACTGACATGTGGCTCGAGGTACTGGGTACATTGACACTTTCTGCTTGTTTACAATTTAAGCTGCTCATGTGGACCGAAGGCTGCTAATAATATATTTCTACAAGTTTTTCAAATAATGAATGTAGACTGTGACTGTCTTTGCTTGAGAGTGTTTAGCTTGACTTTGTTGTTTGAGAATAATCATACACACGCTCACATAATGTCTAGTGTACCTTCCTGTATCTGTCTGTCTGTCTGTTTGTCATCTCAGAAACACAAAGTAGATGCATGCAAACCAACTGGGCAAAACAATCTGTGTGTGCGCGCAAATGCATGTGAGTGTGTGTTGTCTTTCATGACCTTTGTCTTCACAGTGATTTATGTACACTCTTTCTCCATTTATTTTTAATGTATATATTGTCCACACTAAAATGTTGGGTTAAGGATCTGTTAGGGAATAACAGTGTTTATAATATCATGCAAGGTTTTTGTAATGACAAGTAAAGAAAATGATTGTTACTTCATAAAATTGTTATACATTCATAAATTCAATACATTCCTTACGAGTTGTGAAATGGTTTTAGTTAATTGCTCTTTTTATGTCATTTGAATCATGACTAACCTGTTGGTCCTGTGCTAAATATTGTGAAAGGCTGTACTATATATGTCTGGAATGACACACACACACAATGACCAACTTTCTCCTGCTCTACGTATAGTTTGTTTGTATTCATTGTATTCATCGGTTACCTCTGCAGTCCTCACTGACTGTTTGCAGGACATCAAATTTTGGATGCACCTTAACATTTAAAATAGAAAAGCTCTTCTCCGTATCGGCACATCCGCTACCGACCAAGAATTAAGGAATTTTAACTTGACTATGGATAATAGCTCTTTAATGACATCTACAAAAGCTCGTAACCTTAGTGTGATATTTGATGCTAACCTGACACTGGAGGCACACATCAAAAGTGTACATAGTGTCCTATGTAACTTGCACTGGAGGTTAAAACTTTGGTTTTAACTTATATAGCGATCCATGGTTTGGCTCCTAGTTATGGAGTCATTTTTGGGTGAAGTATCACTTTAAACCCTGTACGGGAAACCTAGTGTTTCTCCAAACACTATCTTAGTATTTTTGTATGTAATCCTTATGCAATTTTGAATTTAAGTCGCAAAAGCAAATGCTGTTGACTGATCCGAATTTACCATTGTGGTCTCTTTTTGGTGGTCATGGTCTTGTATTTCCAGCTGATGATGTCTTTGACTGGCTGTACATGGTTGAGGTCGTCTAGATTCTGGGAATAATTTAGATTACTCTTTTTGGCAGCTTGCTTCATGCCTGCTTTCTGTTGATGCAGATCCCTGTGTTTTTCTCTTTTGCCTTTATAAGGGTGCACAGAATCTGTTTCTTAAATGCTCTGCCATTAGGTAACCACAAGATAATTCTGACCTGTAAAATATGTAACCCACAACCTTTTGTTTTGTCGCTTTTAAAATGTGACCTGGTGTGGAGGAGCTTGTTGAGGCTCATTAAAGTCTCAGCAAGAAAGCTGTGCTCCTGGCCTGTGTGTGTTTTGTCCACAAGTTTGTTTGAGTAAATGCCTGGAGTAGAAATAACTGCAGATGATGTGTCAGAACAGGACATGCCGCCTTTGTTGTAATCTGCATTGTTAGCCTTTGACCCACCCTTGAGTAGATGCTTTGTCAGGTGTTTAGGTTGTGTTTACTGTCAGCCAGCCTGTCAAACGCCAAGAAAACTAAAATGGCGTAGCATTCTTGTGTGTTTCTTTAAAGAACAAAATCCTGTTTAGATGTTCACATCACTTTCTATTCTTGCCTCCTTATGGATCTAGTGAAATAGAAGAAAGCAGCGCTCACACATTTCATTGGCTATCTGCTTTCAGTGGAATAAGTCCTGAGAAAACATTAACAGAGGTAAACTGAGGTGGATGTTTATTTCCACAGACTTTCTGTTCTTTCATTGAGAATAAAACTGATGTGTTTGGCATGAAATGTTATTGTGGTGAGCCTCATTCAAAATTACCAGCCTGTAGTCCCCTGCAGGAAACCTTTGTTACAGAGAAACCTCAAAAGCTTTAGTGTAGCATATATTCCTGCCCTGACAGAATAAGTGCCAAGCCTATTTTAAGAGATAATTGGTGCTTCCATTTACGAAAACTTGCATGCCAAACAAAGGCAATTAATGGATGCAAATGTGGTCCGCATGATGAAGTTACATGAAGTACTTCCTGTCCGATTGTTTTCGTTGGCTGCGTCTTAAGCTGCTGTAACTATGGAAGTTTTTCCTAACAAAATTCAAATAAAATTTCAAATGCTTAAAAAGATCTAAATATAAATCAAACTCTTTCAAAACAGCTGTTCAAATTATAAATCAAATGTTCAAATGATCAAATAATAAATCAAACTCTCAAAATGGCTGCTCAAATAATAAAGCAAATGCTCAAATGCAATTTCATTTGCTCATTCGGGGAAGCATGAAAGTATCAAAAATCTAATGAAAAGTCATATGTATATGATATTTTATTTTCAGTATCTTCCCAGTATTAACCTGTCATAATTAAATCTATAATTCGTTGCTCAAATGATAAATCAAATGCTCAAACACTAAACTACCATGACCTCAAAACAAGTATGCTAAAGGTATAATTACAGGCGCAGTTTTTGATTTACAGTGGCCACTAGCGTTGTATATTATAGATTTGCAATGAATCTCTCAGTCCAAACACGACGGTGGCCATCACAGTACAAAAACGTTTCTTCTCATTTTGACGCAGGGAAGAGATCAAGTGGGCATTAGAAAGACTATATATACAAGACTACTATATTACATAAAATACAAGGTCTGTGGATTTTAAGTATAAAAATTAAAGTAGAAGTCGAGCAGCAGCTAGACTTTTAATATTATAAAGACTTTCCAGCAGAGATGCGTTAAGACCCGCGGTACGAAGGCTTTTAGCAGAGATACTCGTAGATATCTATAGAGATATTTTCCAGCAGAGAGTCATTGAAGAGAAAGATCGTCTTAAAATCACCACTGAGGAGGTTGCTTTGATTCGTATCAGTATGTGAAACATATTTTTTTCTGTTTGTTAGAACCAAGATATGTGGTAGTTGTTGTAATATTAGCAGTGTGACGGAGTGGTTCTGAGCGTCATTGTTTATGTGGAACCGCTTTAGTATTGTACTCGTCCAGATACTGGAGATAGAGAGAAAGAGCGATAGCACGTTTCACTCTTTCACTCTTTTACTCAATGATGAATAAATGTACAATTAATCTCTGGGTCACATGTGTTCCGAACCGTAGAGCACGACCAGGATCACGGATCATCCGCGATCCGTTTCACCATTATACTGCAGGGGAGTATAGTTTTGTAAGTTATATTGCATTTCTGGCAATAGATCCTCCTTAAAATCCTCTATTGTTCCTTTAAGACTTTTAATTGTATGAAGACTGAGTTCACGGTGACAGTTTGGATTCTTCGCATGACAGCTTCCCTATTGAACTGTTTCTAGGGTGAAGAATGGCAGAAAAACAGAACTAACTTATTATAATAAGTAACCATGTCTACTCTGTTGTGATTTGATTGCTATGATTTGTTGTGTTTACAACATGTCTTGGTAGCCATTTAAGAACAGCAAAACAGTTTTTCAGTTAAATCTTTATGCTAGTGGATTCCTTTTTTGCTATTCTACTTTCTATGCTAGTCTATTTTTAGTTATTAATCCAAGTCGGTTTCCAGTTTTGACGCTTCCCGTATAAATAAGAAGCTTGTTGATCTGTTATAGCTATTGTGTGCACATGCTGTGTTTGCATTGAATTAAAATGTGCTGAGTGTTTACAGTCTTGTGTTTGGAATTGTGTCTGTCACCTAATTTTCCGTTTCCCTAGCCATTATGGCTTCCTGTGCCGGAGTCCTCAGACAATGGACTTGGTTCCTGACAGCCCCTTTGTCACAGTGCTGCTTGGCTGTCTGTCTGATACGCAACTCTCCTAGAGATATTCCAGTGGTTCCAGTGACATTCCCCTACGTGGTCTGTCAATTATTGCTTTTGTTTGTCTTGTTTTCTCTTTAACCTTCATTCTTTTTACTCACTGCGCTCACTTCTCCCATGTAAAACTGCTGGCACAGGGAACAAAGATAGAAGTGTGTTTTTGGTAAAGGTGATTTGAGAAGGATGATCGTGGGAATTTCGCCTCTATATCAATCTCTAGGAATATTGTTTTATGGTATTGCATTTGCCAAGATTAAAATTCTTGGCCAATCTACAGGATAATAAAAGATTCAACATTTTTGAAACCGTACATGCTTGAATGTCAGTTTAGACTTTTGTGCGCGTCCATGTTTCTGTATGTGTGTTTGTCATATAGTATGACATACTGGCTGGTTGTTGTGAAAACCAACAACACTTGTGTGTCCTCCATGGCTACCCATATGTGAGCGTACACTGAGCAATTTGATTTATATCTGTTGTGTGCCAAGTTTGAAGGTCTGTAATGTCTGTTCTTTTGATACTGAATAGTGTGTGCGGAATGTTATCAGTAGCAGGCAGCCGTCTGTGGTTTGCTAGATCATTCTTAATGTTGTCATGGCCTTTACCACTGAGATCAGATGACTGCCTCAAAACACACACTGTGCCCTTTTATTTGGTCATTTCTATATTTCACTCTTGCTTTTGCGTATTTGTGTGCTTACACAGTACACACAGTAACTACAACAGATCACATCATAGTGACAGTCTTCTGGTCTCCAAAACAAATCAGTAACAGAAGCTGTTTTTTGCAATAGGCCGACTCTGACAGATACATCATCTGACACTTGCATGAAGCAATCCAATGCCTTCAAGTGTAATAGATTTTCATGGGACATGAGCACAAAATGCACATATATTGACTGTTCATGGTTCTTCATTTTTGTTCGTGGATCAATTAAATAATCTTCAGAAGAACAAGGCTTTGGAAGACTTCATTTATGCACTCTTCAAATGGATGAGTTCATTTTAAAACATTGTTTAGTGTTATTATTTATTTAACACATTAAGTTTTAAATAACACATCGTCTTGATTTTTTAACACAAGTTGTGTTGAAAGTAAAATGACAGGTGGTCCCAAGAAATAACAAAGAGATGTGTTTCTTTTTAACGTCTTGGCTCTTATAATATTTTTTAAGTGATAGTTATCTCAAAAATTCAAATTCCATTGTATGGACACAAAACCAAAATATCTTCTCTTGTGTTCTCCAGAAGAAAGATTGATATATATAGGTTGATATATAGGTTTTGAACGACAAGTTAAAACAAATGATTACAGTCCTTAACTGAACCCACAAAATGCTTTTGTTTTTATTATTTTGTGAAAATTCATCTTTTCAAGCTTTATTTATTCTAAATGTATCTTTGATGTATTGCTTAAACTGACATGTGGCTCGAGGTACTGTGTACATTGACACTTTCTGCTTGTTTACAATTTAAGCTGCTGTTTATGTGTAAGGAAGGCTGCTAATAATGCATTGAGTGTAGACGGTGAACCACCAAGTGAATATATGAAAGGTCTTTGCATGAGAGTGTTTAGCTTGACTTTAATATCATGCAAGGTTTTTGTAACAACAAGTAAAGAAAATGATTGTTACTTCATAAAATTGTTATACATTCATAAATTCAATACATTCCTTACGAGTTGTGAAATGGTTTTAGTTAATTGCTCTTTTTATGTCATTTGAATCATGACTAACCTGTTTGTCCTGTGCTAAATATTGTGAAAGGTACTTACCTGTACTATATTTGTCTGGAATGACACACAAACACAATGACCAACTTTCTCCTGCTCTACGTATAGTTTGTTTGTATTTATTGTATTCATCGGTTACCTCTGCAGTCCTCACTGACTGTTTGCAGGACATCAAATTTTGGATGCACCTTAACATTTAAAATAGAAAAGCTCTAAGACTGAGGTTCTCCTTATTTGCACACCCGCTACCACCCAAAAATGAAGGAATTTTTACTTGACTATGAATAATAGCTCTGTAATGACATCTACAAAAGCTCGTAACCTTAGTGTGATATTTGATACTAACCTGACACTGGAGGCACACATCAAAAGTGTTGCGAAATCAGCCTTCCACCACCTCAGAAATATTAGCAGGATTAGGCCTTCGTCTCTTCCCTTGATACTGAAAGGCTTTTCCAAGCATTTATCACCTCAAGAATTGACAATTGCAAAAATGTTCCCTTTACACTGGTTTACCGGCAAAATCTATTAAACGCTTGCAGCACGTTCAAAACACAGCAGCACGGGTCTTAACTTCCGGGGTGTCCTATGTAACTTGCACTGGAGTTTAAAACTTTGGTTTTAACTTATAAGCGATCCATGGTGGATTAGGTCCAAGTTATGTATCTGACTTAGTTAACCCTTACGTGCCTCCTCGTTCTCTCTGCTCTGCCAATTCTCTTTCTCTTCACCAACCCCATTGCATACTTTGGGTCAGCGAACATTTTCTTTTGCCGTCCCGAGGTTATGGAGTGAGCTTCCTCTGATTCTCTGTAGCGGTCCCAAACTAAGCTCCTTTAAAAAAAATGCTGATAACGCACCTTTTTAAGATTGCTTACAATGTTGAAGGTTTGTTAACTGACTGATATCAAGGGGTTTCATTGTGTTTCTTTAAATTTCTTTTACATGTTTAATGCATTTACTTGTTGCATGGTTGTAGCGTTTTGAGCGTGACAAAGGCGCTTTATAAATAAAAAAAATATTATTATTGTTTTATTTTTTAAATATCTTTAATGAGGAAAAACTTAAATCTTAACAGTTCAAATGGTTTGCTGTGATTTACCATGACACCTGAATACAGAAGTGAATGACGTGTGACAGATAAAGACATAATCTTCACTAAATTGCTCTCTCTTCTTATTTGGTGTTTTACAGAGAAGTTGTACAACTCTCATGGCCCTGAGCTTCGGAGGTCCTTATTTTCTATAAAGCAGCTATTTCAGGTAAGGTGACATGTAACACACATTTTTATGGGTGGGGTTTGTAGTGTGAATTAGGCTGGTGAGATGTCACAGATAGTGAAAGCCAAAATAGATGTGCATGGAATGAACGAGCATAACTTCCCACACATTCTATATATAATGAAAACAATAGCTTTTCAGCCATTCATCATTGATAGAACATGACCTGTCCAGACGGGTTCTAACAACCGGTTGCCTTAATAAAGACCACATCTTATTAGCTTGTTTAAGTCACTCACTTCAATGTCCCATGCAGGGCCATATGCAGGATTTTGGAAATACAGAGGTCCAAAACGGATTTTGTCACAAACATGATCTACATACAGTGTGTGCATTTTAAACGTTTGGAGTGCAAATAACGTAACAATTGCTAAAACCATCTCTGTCTTTTCATGTTTATCAGTAATGAAAGTAAACACATGGTGTAATGATATTGTTTATAAAAATAATACCAGATTGAAATACCAGCTGTCTTTCATAAAGGATCATAATGCATTTGGGCTTGAAATTACATAAAGGTAAGAGGTTTCCATTTCCAACCGTGCCTTTAAATTTTTGTGTAGCTACAGAAGTTGCAGATTTTTATTAAAAAAGGTAATCTAAAAATAATATAGAAACAGAATTAAAGAACAAGAATGTGTTTAAAGGTGATGCATTTGAATTGTTTACAAATCATATAGTTGTTTTAATAGGCTAACCACAACCTATAAACTCACCTGAGTCAAAGCCACACAGTTTAGCATGAACTAAGGACGTTAAACACGTAAATGATATGTTTTTGCCGTTTTGTAGTTTGGATTACTGGATATTATCGTTTACTCAGGTTTGTTGTTTAAATGTTGAGGGAGAATGCGATTTTTAAACATTTTGTAAACACAACATGTGAATGGCTGCTAACATTTCTATAAAACGTTAAACAGTTCGCTACTTACATCGCGCTCTTTCGCAGTAGAAACTACTAAACTCGAGCTTGACTTCCGTGAATAGCACACCTTTTTTCATTTGATTGGACAGTAATCCTCACCTTTCTTCATGTGTTTGGCCAACTCAATCAGATTGACACATAAGAGCGCTGTTAAACAGCTGAGGAAGATGAGATCTGACATTAGTTATCTAGGCATTTTCTACTAAATTGGCATTTTTTACACGACAAAACTACTGAGGTTTGGACCTCGGGGACCTCAATGGTGGGCCATGGTCCCATGTGCAAGTCAGTTTTAGTAATATATTTTAACTACAATATTATAATTGTAGTTGTGTTCTGTATTTTGCAGGATGATAAGGACCTGGTTCCAGAATTTGTTGTCTCAGAGGGTCTCAGCTGTTTTATTAAAGTGGGTGCCGAGGCAGATCATAACTACCAGAACTACATCCTCAGAGGTTTGAGCTAGACTCTGCATCTTCACTTGAGCATGCACAATATGTATTTTTGTTTCAAATGCTTTGTTTCTTTAAAAATGTTACATGCAGTGTAATTGCAACCTTATATTTCAACCACACAGATGATGTTCTATCACAGTAACCAATTGTGTCATTTATATAAAACAACCCCCTTTGTGAAATGCTCTTGAAGTTTACTTGTGCTTTTTCTTTAAAACGACTTCATCATTTTTATTTCTTAACGTGGTATATTTTATTATAGCACAAGCATAAAACGTGGGACCTGCATGTACACATCAGAACGATGCATTATTCAAAATAGTACAAAGGACTTTGCGCAGTTTGGGACAAGTATAGGCTTTTCGCAACAGGATGTTTATACTGGCTAAAGACCAGAAAACAGGAACACTTTCGGACAAATCATGAGGTTTCTTAAAGGCAATTCTTTATGTTAAACTCTTGCTCTGTCCACAGCTCTCAGTCAGATCATGCTGTTTGTAGATGGGATGAACGGTGTAATAAACCACAATGAGACTGTACAGTGGCTGTACACACTGAGTGGCAGTCTGGTGAGTGCATACAACAGAGACAGACAACACAATCTAAATACTGATGACTACTAGCTACTGTAGCTATGCTCCTACAGAAGCTGCTTAATATAAGAGGTTTAAAAACATAATAGGCAACAGACTCAAAGTTTACAGTTTATAAAGTGTGATAATCCTTAGATTGCAGGAAGTTGTTTTACGGTTATTAGCAGATTCAATTATCCAAAGTGAATTACAAAGAATAGATGCTTCAGCATGTGTGATTCAAAGTTCCAAAATTAAGCTGTAAGGTTAACACAGAAATGTACTGTTAGTGTGAATCACACTGTGAACTAAGTCAGGTTTGACGATTTTTTAAAGAATCTCCACACATGGCTGCTATTTTAATTGAGTGAAATGTTGCTGTAAGAGAGTAGATTGCCAAAATCCACTATGCAAATACTTTTTACTCACTTCATGTGAGACCAGAGATCAAAAAAATTGATCTCTGCAGTTGATTCAGATTTTGAGGTTAGCAAAGCCCTGAAGCATGAAGCTTACATCATCACAAGTCCAAAATGCATGTAGTTTTCTATGTGACAAGTGATAATATGACTAATGGTGAATCAGTTTTGTGTGAATCTGTTGAGATGGGATTTGTTCTCTTACTGTGAAAGATTCAGTCATACTGAACTTCAGCTTGAACTCATATCCTTTGTTATTCTCTTGCCATTTTCACTTCCTCATGTAGGTAGTCATTTAAGTTTTGATCTTAATAATGCAAAGATATGCCAGAGATAATACTGTACTTTACTAATGTTAGCAATGCACCTACAACTTTTCAAGACATTTAACTCTCTTCTTTGCCCCCTCCTCCCCCGCCCACTTCATCTTTTACTGCGGAGGACTTCCCTGTATTTTCACTGAGAAAACATCATCCATCATCAAACAATTCTCAGCACCTCAGACCTCGGTACACACTACTCTCACTTCAAACATTGAACTCCCCTCTTTCAAACCCACTGACTGACGCTGAAGTCACCTGACCTCTTTCCAGCCACCCAACCACCTCTCCCCTTGACCCAATCCCCTGTCATTTCCTTCAGGCCATATCCAGCACACTCACACACATCATATACACCTCCCTGCTCAACAGCACTTTTCCATCCACATTCAAACAGGCCCAGGTGACACACCTACTTAAGAAACCCACATTGGACTCTCCTCCCATTTATTGCAAAAATACTTGAAAGGGCAGTTTTCAACCAGATGTTTTCCTACCTATCCCAGAATAAGCTACTGGATGACAAGCAGTCTGGCTTCAAAACAAAGCACTCCACTGAGACCGCAGAAGCACTGCGGCTAGCCAAGGTGGAATCTAAATGCTTGGTCCTGATCCTGCTAGACCTTGGAACCCTGTCATCTTTTGGAATCTCAGGCTATCCTCTCCACTGGTTCATATCCTACCTCTCCGGCAGATCCTTCAGGGTGTCATGGAGGGTTTCACTGTCCACTGCTCACCACATGATCACTGGGGTCCATCAGGGATCAGTGCTTGGGCTGCTGCTTTTTTCCATCTACACTTCATCTTTGGGAATGCTTGCCTTTAGGACTATCACTGGATTTGCACCGGCATACTTTCTCACCCTCCTACACCCCATCAAGATCCCTGCGTTCAGCAAGCGAGCAGCATCTTTTGTTACATTCTAATAAGAGCAGTGAATTGCTTTCCCGCTCATTCTCCTCCACAACTCCTTCCTAGTGGAACATTCTTCCTAACTCGGTCCGGTCAACCACATCTCTCCCAACATTCAAAAAACGACTTAAAACCCATCTCTTCTTTGAATACTTGACAAACAAATGTCTCTCAACATATATACTTTCTCTCAACAGGTAGTAGTCTAGCTTTTGTTGAAACCAGTAACTTTGTATTAGCACCTATTGTATTATTTCTCCTGTACGACATATCGCTTATTGCTCCCTGAACTGTCTGTAAGTCACTTTGGATAAATGTGTCTGCTAAATGACTAAATGTCAATGAAATGTTGGAGTTGTGGGGCCTTCATATATTTTTATGGATAATGTATTAGACTTTTAAAACCATGTTTTTGTCTTTGCTTACACTATTCTTCATGATTGAACAAACTAAGTATAAGCTGTTATTGAGAGGTTTGATACTGCCATCTTCTGTTTGGGGATTGTAAGTGTAATTTTTGTCTCTCTCTTCCTTCTTCTATTTCTCTCTTCAGTCTCGGCTGGTTGTGAAGACTGCACTCAAGTTGCTGATAGTGTTTGTGGAATACACAGAGTCAAACAGTCCTCTGCTTATTGAGGCTGTCAACATTGTGGATGGGAAGAGAGGTAAAACACACATTTTAACCCTCTTTTACTCATTGTGTTTTTGTGGTAGTTTGGTTTTTGCATAGTGGATGTTTATTAAAAGAGAGAACTGAGTGATATGTATCTTTTAGGTGTTAAGCCATGGATGTATCTGACAGAAATTCTGTCAGCTAGGAATGGAGCAGACACAGAGCTGCTCATCTACACCATGACCCTCATCAACAAGGTACATACAGACCCTTCTGTGGCTTACAAATGTAGTTGCTGTGTTTTATAATTGTGTAGAGAAAAATCTCGATACTCCTGATGTCCATGAATCCTTGTGTCCTCCCAGACTTTAGCTGCTCTTCACGATCAGGACTCATTCTATGATGTAACAGACTGTTTAGAGCAGCTAGGAATGGAAAGCATTGTGCAGAAGCATATGAATAGCAGTGGCATTGAGGCAGATCTTAAACAACAGTTCATCATTTATGAGGTAAACTCACATCATACATTCAAGTCAATTTCTCTGCAGTATTTCTTTACAGATGCAGGTCTGAGATGAAGTTTCTTTGTGTGTATATTGTGTAGAATGCCCTCAAGTATGAGGACGGAGAAGTTGATGATGCAGTAACAAATGTGCGAAAGGACCGAAGGAAACTGAAACCCAGCGAGCAGGAGGGCAGGAGGAGTCGGCGATCATCATCTAACAATCTTTTCGATGGAAGCCTTTGCTTGGTTCGGCCTAACTCTCCTATTGTATCCACCTCTTCTCAAAGCCCTACTGCAGGTATCTTCAGTTCTTCTTCTCTTATTACCTTCTGCCACCTTCTGTGTGTTGACTGAATGTGTTTGTGTTTCAGAGGTGACCCGCACTGGCTCTCCTCAGCTCTCGGAATCTTCTCATTCTCCTGCACCGGGCAGTCCAGACCTGAACAGCCCCACACCTGTAACATTTCACTCCCACCCCTCACCACCCCCCCTGGTGCCCAATGGGTCTGAATCAGCTGCGTCTGAGCAAGACCAGAACCTGTGAGTATTACCAGTGCTGTGCGTATGTGTGTGCATATTCAGGATCAAATGCACTTTTATTTTTAACAGTAATTTTAACATGACATAAAATGCACTAAAGCATTTCTAAACTTTCTACAAAAGAGAAAATAACCCATGTATTTATTCTGCTTTATTCTGCACACTTTACCCCTTTGTGGCAGTATAACCTATTGTAAGCAGGCCTTTCAGCCTTAATTCTATATCCCAAAGAAAATCACCCAAAATAAACATTTTGTTGTTATTTACTCATTCTGCCATTTGCCAAGACATTTTTAAGATGTCTAGATGGTTAGATGTGGCAAAGGCCATTTACCAATCTTTTATTTCATTGTTTGTCTATTGCACAATGGCAACACCTTGTCTGTTTTAAGCCTTGGCTTTTCATGTCATACCATTTCGTCGATGTCCACATTTGCAGTTTTTCAGGAAATGGAAAAAACACTACTTTTTTCAACGTTTAAATATTGCTTTGTCAAAGTTGACGAACACTTTTTAAATATTTTCATTTGTTTAGAAATTTGCAAAACCTGTGACACATGAAGGGTGACTAATAATAATGATTTATGGCAACAACAAAAATATCAGGAGGAAATAGGGAGATTTCAGATGAAACAGCAGAAATTTGCTTTCTTTTGGAACAGATGATCACTTATATGTTTGTTGGAAGAGAATACAAATAAAAGAAAAGTAAAAGAATATGAAAATAAAAATAAAACAAAAAAAGGCTAACTGGAACTAAATATAGCATCTTCCCAGTTGTGTACAGATCAGAATATTTATATTTTTAATTGTAACCATTGTTTTTCATTTATATTTATTGTAACCAAGTTAGTCTGTGAATTAGATTTGAAAATAACATGTAATGGCCCGATGAAGTATGTAGTGATACAGCAAATGTTGTTGTCTGCCTTAGTCGGCATGGTTCAGGAATGAGAATAATTTCTCCAGACTCCTGCAGAATAAATTCTTTAGGTTACCTCTCTAATGCCTGCAGTACTGTGCCGCTGGCCAAAGCCGATGCTGAGCCAATGGGATAAAGCCGAGAATAAAAAATATTACATTTATTCATTACCTTTTTTCTTAATTGTTAATTTACTTAATTGCCATTTGCAGTTATTACATGGCACACAAGATCTACCATAAATGCATTATGGCTTCTTAAATTAGACCAGCCAATTTATACAAAATAATGGATTATATTTAATATTCTTTGTTTTAAACTGATTCTGAATTATATTGAACACATAGTATTGCATCACACAACAGTAATTAATAACTCTTTATAGTCACATAAAGCCTGGAGAGTCTATAGGCATTGTAATCAGCTAGATTATAAGGTGTATTGGGGGGTTGTGGGTATAAGAGAAGTTTTGGTTGGCTGCCTCATCCCTATTTGCCCAAAGTAATGTGCTATTTTAACCGTTGCTTTTGGCTAGACTAAAATGTCTTGTTCAATCAACAGTCCTTGCACATATATGTAGAAAGCTAATATTTTATTTGGAAATCTTTTTAAATCTGCGTAGAGCTACAGGAATTCAGCCTCTGCTGATTTGTAAGGTCGAACAGGATGTGTTTGGGCTGTAAAGTCAGGAACTAAGTTTAGCTGTGGACACTTTATCAGCTCATTTGATCAGTGTTTGTATTTTTCTAAAAATGCTTCCCTATTTTTTATGCGGTAACATGGCACCACATTGCCAAAGCACACACACAAATATTAAATCCAACCCATAATTTAAAAAAAACACAATTTCTTTTGTTATGTACTGGACTCAAGCACCTTTATTTGTAGTTCTACTGTGAATTGTTTCTAAACCACCCAGATTTTTGTGATCACTTATTCTAAAGTTGAAGTGTGCAATTTTTTGTGTGTTTGTAAATATTACATATTTATAGTTGTCTCTCTGCATAATAAACCAGGAGGGATTCAATTAGAAAAAATGACACACTTCACCTTGAATGACGAGAGTCTCTATACATGTGCCTATGCCGTCTTATTCTACCTTCGTGTTTTTTTTCTGTGGCTCTTGGTGGTTGGTGGTGTGCTCTAATGCTTGCAGATGTTTTGGTCTCGTCAACATTTTAACCCTCTTTTTGTCCATGTAACCACCATCATTGTTCCACCTCTCTCTCCTTCCCTTTCTCCCCTCCACACTTTCATGGTCATCCACTAGGGCGCGCTCTTTTATGAGTCACTACATGTCTCACATGGGGATTTCTAGACGGAGGTTAAAAAAAGCCAGGTCTATAACAGAGGAAACCTCGAGCAGCTCCAACAGGTCTGTAGCACATTTTACATCACCTTCTGTCTTTTGTTTGTTGGTGGTTGAAGTTCTCCTGGCTGCTTTTGCTATGGTTTTACTACAAATTATACCAACTACATGGTCATTGTAGTTAAACCATGACTCATTTAGCTTTGATTTTAAGTTCAGGTTACAGTTAGCAAACCACAGTATTTTCAACTATAAATTCATCTCATTTCAAACTTTTCCTAACTTACCATTCAAGCATTTTTCCCTATCCACTGTACACATGCATTATTATTGATACAATTTATCTTTTTTTTCTTTAATGATGATCTCACTTTTATTAATGTCTGCCTATTGACACACTACATCACACACCTAAATTATGATCTAATGGTCACGTTAAACAAGTCTAACAAAAACAAATGAATCACTTTGAGTTATTTAGAATATTTGGCAGTAGATGGAGAGGATTATTATGGTTTCCTCCAGAGGTGTTGAATGGTGCTTCTTTTTCCAGCCTCCAGCCATGTACCCATTTTAAGGGGCACAGTGTGCACAACACACAGAAACATGACCTGTTCGTACAAATATGTCCATTTAAAGCAATATTATAGAGAATATCTCCTAAGCGTATTCAAAACATTGCACAAATTATTTTGAAAATAAAATGACAACACTATCTGATTGATATGTGAATCTTATTCCCGATAATATTATATACATTTTTAAGGTAGATGCATCAGTCTGGTGTATTTTGAGAACAAATATCTTGTATACAATTTTGTGCTATAGTAGTGAAAGAGTCATTGTTTACATACAAATGAACAGAGCACAAAAGTAAAAGCAAATAAAAATGAAGCAAAGTGGTTACCCTTTGTTAAACTTGTTAAAATTTATTTTCGATTACAAAATTCCCTCCATTAGGAAACAAAATATATAATGCAATATAATACATAATATAATAATTTATACATACATAATAATAAATGTGTCAATTCTTATGTAATATTTAATATATTGTATACAGTATATTTGTAGCAATGTTCAAAGAATAGGAAGGAGGCGAACATTTAACCAAACTTGAATAAAATAAACAAACCACCAAACGACCGAGAGCTCCCTCTCGGTCGACTGCCGGCCACACAAACATAATCAAACCAAACATAATGTCCAGGCCTGGCCTTCTCTCGTCGTACAGTCTGTCGCTCCACCTTTTATGCTTCTGATCTCCTCCATGAGAGATGCAGGACCGGTGCAACGCGCAGCTGATACTCATTATCACTCGCATCACCGGCATCTCGCCGTTCCCCCACGGCTCTCGTCCCCGCCTTGCTCGTTACAATATTATTTAACTAATATACCACTCTATGTATTTCCAAATCTATATTAAGTGATTTCATACATTATGGATAGATAATTTAGAGGAAAATATATGTGACCCTGGATCATAAAACCAGTCTTAAGTAGCATGGGAACATTTTTAGAAAATGACAAAAATACATTGTATGGGTCAAAACCATCGATTTTTCTTTTATGCCAAAAATCATTAGGATATTAAGTAAAGATCATGTTCCATGAAGATATATTGTAAACTTCCTACCTCAAATATATAAAAACTTTATTTTTGTGAGTGGATGTCCTGCCTTCAAAAGCAATTTTGTTCTCTCAGATTCCAGAGTTTTAAACGGTTGTATCTCAGCCAGATATTGTCCTATTCTAACAACTCATACAACAATAGAAAGCTTATTTATTCAGAAAAATTGACCCATAAGACTGGTTTT
Organism: Triplophysa bombifrons; assembly: GCA_029783895.1. Lineage (NCBI taxonomy): Eukaryota > Metazoa > Chordata > Actinopteri > Cypriniformes > Nemacheilidae > Triplophysa > Triplophysa bombifrons. The sequence goes on from CM056448.1 coordinate 23,489,398, forward strand.
GTTGTCCAGGGTCACATATTTTCTTTAAGAGTATTGTCTATCTTTGAACCTTGAGATTTAAAATTAACACAAAAGTTATGCACTTTAAACAATGCTACCTGTATGCCAACTGGCAATAGGTGTGTTCGACTGAGCAGACAACACCAATGTATCGCAAGAGCCATTTGAAAGCATATGGAGCAGTCTGTTCTCACAGTAGTTTGTGACATACACGGATTGGTCTGGGTAGCACCACTTTTAAGTCAAAAACCCAGTTCATGGGTCCAGTTCACGCTCCTGCGTATGGTCGCAGGGTATAAATGAAAGTGGGTGACAAATGCTTTGTCTAAACGACGCCGCACACTAGCGTAGAACGAGTCTGAAAGTCTTGTTTCGCCGTGTTTCCGTGAGAAAATTGTAAGTCATGAATGTTATCTTTTGTATATTACTAAGTGGACAGAGCAAGAGTCATATTTACTGACATATACTCACTGTACACTTGTTTGTTTAAAAATGTCTCCTGAAAAAGTTAGGATGTGAGTTGTGGTTAGTCTACTGTATAGTTATAATTAAATGAATATAAAAACAATAGAAGTCTATGGTAAGTCCCCAAAGCTGTGTGTGTGCGCTTCAGCCTTGACCTTGCACTAACTGGACTCCCTCTCTTCAGAAGTTCTTTCACAGAAACGGACTCTCCCCAGGAGAAACCTTCCCAGATGACAGCAGAGCAGCCCAGCCGCACGGAGGAAAAGAGTTTCAGGTCAGTAAGCGACTGATGCTCTGAGATGAGGACTGATAAAAGGCCAGTGAAAAAGAGGAGAGGAAGGGTATGGGGTATTGGTGGAGAAAATGCATGGCAATATTTTGTCAAGGAAATGGGATGAAACACTGGATTTTAAACGGGATGAGTCTTGTCAAAAACATTGTACTGTATATGGAGACCGTGACAGGACAGTAGGTACGTTTTTAAGGCTGTGATGTCAGGAAGATGTGTCTTACTAGTTTTGATTTCAATAAGTGTATATTACTTATGCTGTTAGGTTTGTTTAAATAAATATTTGAGGACAGTGTGCTTCATACCGTTATCTTACTTCTTTCCCTCAAATATACTTTGCCTTAGTGTTCTTCTTTGTCCTAAAAGATTTGTCTTCTATTTTCGCTGATGACTTCTCATTTTCTCTCTGTCTGCCTGTCTCTCTCTCTCCCTTCTTTGCATCCTATTCTCTCATAATATTTGACACAACTCCTAATCTCTTCCTCTGCTGTGGCGTCCAACATTCCTGGACTTTTCTTCTCTCTCCTTTTACAGACAGCAGCAGGCAGACAGTGTTTGGTGAGTAGCTGCAGTGTGGCTTTTGGAGTTACAGGCACTTTCAATCATTGTTATAGTTAGTTATATTGGGAAAAACAACTCAGGGAGGATTGGAGGAATGAACTGCGGGCTGGAAACATTTAATGTGAATATGATCAATCTGTTTAAGTCTTATCCAAGTGACATTTCATTTCAAGAAAGAACAAGAATTTAGAGAAAGTTTGTTGAATAGGTATATTTAAATTATCCACAACTATAACAATTTTATGTTTCATACGTACTTTGCTGTTTAGCTATTTTTTTTGTCTGATCTTATATTAAAGAATAATTTCTGATCATATTTCTGACCTCGGAAGGTACATAATGATGAAGTTCAGTAAAGCAGTGACAAATACATTTGTCGTCATGAATAAATAGCAATTCTTTCCTGTCTGCACTTTCCCTTCATTCTCATTTGTTTCTCATTTTCTTTGTTCTCTGTTTCATCATGAGAAAGATCTACTCATCTCTTAAACATGGGTTACAGATTTTGCCCTGTTTTTGTGGCTTCCAAACATCCTATGTTTCCATATTCATGCAAAAATAAAATATTTTTTGGCATCCAGGAAACTGATCGACCGGAATATAAAGCAATTTAGAGCTTTTAAGCGTTTCAAGTCCAAAGTAGTTCAATAACCTGAAATATTCCCAGGTTCTGATGGCATTTTATATACTATATACAGCATACAGTATTATAGAGGGACCTGTGGCATGTAATAGTAATGATGTAGACTGTGAATGTGAATTGAAGTGTTTCTCTCCAGTCTAGAGAATGTGAATAGGGACTTGCCAGTTCTGAGGAATTATGCGTAAGTATCCAGCAGCTCTGTGCATATATCAGCATGCCGGCATCCGGGTGTTTGGGGCTAATTCAGCTGCTGTACTCAGAACCTGAGGCTGTGTGTGTGTTGTTGTTTTTTATAGAATTTACCTATCGTATGTTAAAGGTCCTTTGTGTAATATTTTGGACAGAAATGCAATATAAAATACATAACTATGTCTTCAGATGTGTATAAAGACTTTACATAATGAAGTGTTATATTTTTTATGATCATAGAATGAGCTTTTTTACATACACCACGGTTCCCTTACACAGAATTCACCATGTTGTTTCTACAGTAGCCCTAAACAAATTATTATTATCTCTAAAAACATGACTATATCTAGTTCAGAGTTAGCCACCGTTACAACCTACATGCTGCTAAGTTTCATACACTGGACCTTTAATTGATGTAACGGTAATGATAATAGGTGACCATACTAAAGTGTGAATGCCTTTTTTAGTTCATATTAAAGATTCTAAAACCCTAATTATCCTATTCATGCGAAGTGGTTTATTTTTTCACACATGCCTCAGTAAGAGTTATCACAGCTTTTCAGGTATAACACTACAGGCTGGGAGACTGATACAGTAATATTACAGTTATACTTCTTCCTATAGAGTTTAAGCTTAATAACTAATCATGCACTGTGTATTTGATTGTTTTCTGCATTGCCTTCTTCCTGACCTTAGGGAAATCTAGCGGTGCTTATGTTAATGAGTTTAGTAGGGGAAGTAAGAGGTGCCTGTAGTGATGGTGGTGGGCTTTGTCAGTCACTGCAGGGCTGGTTGTGGTGGTGGGATATAAGGGATTTTGTTGGATAGGTAATTATATGCATTTATGTTTGAATGTATTTATATGATTTTTTTTCTCCAATGTAACTGCATGTTGTCATGAAAGTGTTTAATAAAGTCATTAAAATGTTTAATAACTTTTATAGTAAACTGATCCTTTAATCACATTTTTATTATTTTGCTGAATGAAAAAATTCTAATTACCTTTATTTAAATGTGGCTTTTTATTTCACAATATAATTTCCGACTTGCCCTGATGGTCAGAAGGTTGGAGTCATCCCTCCATTACAGACCAATAATTTAGTGTTTATCTTTATCTCTAATGGCTTTATAGAGACACATTCTTGCGTAGTCTGGCTGCATCCCAGTTTGAGAAGAAAAGGAAGCCACAGGTCGCCAGTGTGTCTCTGACCGAAAGTGTGTCATCTACAGACCCTGAGACTTCATCTGCTGAAGCTGAGCAGACAGTCTCCAGCTCAACCTCTGCAGGTGCTCATACCCCCCGACCTTCTGTTCCTGTCTGATTCTTCTGTCTGCATGTGTAATCTACTGTACAATACCCAACTAGGAGTTAAAATCACATTATAAAGAAGAACATTATCTCTTTGTAATGTGCTTGTTTAACCACCTTAATTTCTTCCTTCTAAATCTCTCCACCACTTTTTGTTGCACTTTCGTTTTGAGTTAAATTTGCTTTCTTGGACACCATGTTGTCATCAAGGCTCTGGTCGTTTTCCTTGTGCAGTTACGCTTTGCTTAATCTAAACGTGTGTAAAATTTATTTGTGGTCATTTGTTGTTTAAGTTTTCCTATTTTTTTTTGTCATTTTGTACGTTTTTGTGCAGTTAAAAAATGGATAAAACTGACTTTAAAAACTGTGTAAAAACATGACAAATTATTTAAAAGGTCCCATTCGCTGCAATCCCATTTTTCGACTATTAGTTAGTGTGTAATGTTGCTGATAGAGCATAAACAACACCTGCAAAATGATAAAGCTCAAAGTGCAGTGTCAAGGGAGATATGGTCTTTAATAGAATTCGCTTTTCAAGGACTACAGCCCCTTTCTTTCCCGGGTACATGATGTCAGTATTCCAAGTGCTTTTAAAAACCACCGCCCAAAGAAATACGCCAAAAAAGGGATGAGGTCTTCCTCAGAGAAGAGGAAGAGTCGCTGGAGTACTGTTTGGTTATCAGATATTGTAAAAATTTCACTTATCCAACTCTGGTCCAATATAAAAAGACAAAACTAAGACTTCTGTTATTAGTGTTAATTAATATAACCGCCTGACGCCATTTGGTCCGGTGTTATTTCCCTCGCCATAGTAAGGAAAAAATGTGTGGTCTCTAACAAAGATTGACGTTTGCACATGCACTAGCAGACCTCCATTAAACTTGGATCGATCCTTATGTTTTTAACTGATAAAGCGAAGTTGACGCCATTGTTACAGTTTATTGCTAAAAGTTTATGAACACACGTGCACTGAGAGGGGGACCGACCAATCACAACAGCCAGAGAAGAGGAAGCTTGCTGATATGGTGTGGGTGGGACATCTTCAGACACACACTCTAAGCGGGAAACCAATCACGACAGAGATTGGCTTCGTTTCCCAAAAGCAAGTTGATTGTAGTTTCATTGGTGACAATGGTTCTAAGATCAACTTAAGCCTACGATGCTGTTGGGAAACGCAGCCCTGGTCAGCTTTACCAATCAGAGCGTTTCTGAAGGAGGGACTTTATATAGACCGGAAGAAATCCAGTCATTTTGTTAGAAGAGGGACAGCGGTTGACAACAGACTTGAAATATGAAGCTTTTTTTTTATTTGAATCATGAACATTCCTTGTTAAACCACCAAAAACCATAACCAAAGCCTCAAAAACATAAAAAAAACTGGCTCCTTTATAGTAAAATTGACTTTAAAAAAATGTGTGCTAAACTTAAGCAAATTAACACAAAAAGTAAGTCAATTCTATAGTTGTTTTTTTACAGTGTAGTCGGTTATCTTTTACTGAAAGTTCCTGTGGCCACTGTGATCCCTAGAGGAATAATTATCTGTGCCAAACAAACAAATTCTCTGGTAATAAAATTCATTGTGAGGGTGAAATAAAATGCACAGCATGTACATGTGATGTGTATATCATATATTTCAGATATATTGTGGATTTGTTTTAAGCATCATACTTTCAGAATTGTGTTCATATGATCTCCAACACAAAATTGTATTGTTTTTAAAATGTATGATAATCATGTTTTTGTACATAATGCAGACTGTTGACATTTTATTCTTCTGTGCGGTAGGCAGATTTGTTTAATTCAGTGTGAATGGTGGAAATGTCTGTTTTGTAGGGTCTGTAAGTGGCCAGGAGAGCCAGTCGCAAGAGATAAACTTGACCAGACACACCCTGGAGCAGCCAGGAAACACGACATCCCACAATGAAGCAGGCAAGATATTTCATTCCCACCCCTCCCCTATGTGTCTATCATTCTTCATATCATCATTCTGTTCTCTACTACATCCCTGTCAGCCTCGGATACATACGTCTTATGTCATCCACATACTGTATCTATTTTAGACATGTCCCGACAGAATCTTTATATTGCCAGAAAGATATGTGAACAAAACCTGTGTTTGAAACGTAAGAGTATAATCAATTTGAAAAGACTTCCTTTTTTTCCCGTTGTCATACAGTAGGGAAAATCTGGCACACAAGGCAAAAGTCTTTGTAAAAGGGCTGATGGAACAGCTTAAAGTTCAAGCAAAAATCGTCAATGCTCCAAAGTGTAAATATTTGAAAGAGATTCCATATCTCCCCTCCGTGGCCATGGTCCATATGACACAGCCATTAACAAACCCTTCGTCCAGGGAGTGTAAATTAGCTCAAGTAGAAGGCCTGACATGTAAACTATTTACATTTGGAGATGAGGATCTCCCTCGCCCGGTTTCCGTTTTGGCTAAATGAGGGTTAAGGCAGTTAGCTGAAAGTTAAACGCTATTAGTCTGCAGAGGCTAACTGAAAGTACAGGATGGTAGCATGTGGGAACACTGTGATCTGTGCCTGTGCTGGGCCAACTAAAGGTAAGAGGTATTGTTTATCATGCTTTTATTATGTAGGAATCATCCAAACATCAGATTGGGCTATTTAAACAACACAGTACAGTTTTAAACTCTCATTCAGGTTTCATTCAAGAATTTTTGAATGATATGCTTTTAAATTTATCATCAGAGAATGCGTTTTTCTGGGTATCAGTGCATTTGCTAGTGCCATATATCTACCATTTAAGCTACAGGAGGTACAGAAGTTGCCAAGTGCTTTTAACGCCCTTTCAGGTTAGATTAAACCAAATATGAGACATATGGTACAAAAACACTGAACATTGGGTATTTATTGGACAAATTTATTTGGCAAAGGGCAAACTACGTACAGCATATGAGGTAATACGGCTTTTAGTTCAAATTCAAGTTTATTTTTTAAAGCACTCAGTAAAACAACCTTGAACAGTGCTGTACAAAAAAACTGTAAAAACATCTAAAATATGGACAAAAGGCACACAGTCACACAAATATGCATAGAAGAATAAAAAGCTTGCAAGAAATAAAGCAAACATTGACTGCACGTTTTAGTTCATATTTGGTGATCCTTTCTTATGGTAATATTTTGTTCATTCTCTAAAGCGGTCTAAATAAACTGTGCATGTGTTGTGTATTTTCCTGCCAAGCTTTCTTAAATTCTTCTCAAAGTTTAAAGGGATAGTTCACCCCAAAATAAAAATTCTGTCATCATTTGCTCACCGTCGAGTTGTTCCAAATCTGTATTGTTCTGATGAACACAGAGAAATAGATGAGGATCTTTGCTTGTATTTTGCTTGTAACCAAACATTTCTTGAACACCTTTGACTACCATTGTAGGAAAAATACAATATAACTTTTTTGTTTTGTTGAACACAAAGAAGATATTTTTAAGAATGTAGGACAGCAAACCGTTCTGGGGCACTTTTTGACTGCCGTCGTCATTTTTCCTGCTATGATGGTCACTAGTGTCCAAGAACTGTTTGGTTACAAGCAACTATTTTTCTCTGTGTTTAACCAAACAAAGAAGTATATGCAGGTTTGGAACAACTAGAGAGTGAGTAATTCATAACAGAATTTTCATTATTGGGTGAACTATCCCTTTAACTTCAGGTTGTGCTCCCATACACACTAATGCAACACGCATTCAATAATTTTAATGCATTCGTCCAAATATCTTTCTCTGTGTTCATCAGAACAAAAAAATGAATGCAAAAATCATCAATGCTCCAAAGTGTAAGTATTCGAAAGAGATTCCATATCTCCCCTCTTAGGCCATGGTCCATATGACAAAGCCATTAACATGGCAGAATTTTAATTATTGGGTGAACTATCCCTTTTACTTCAGCTTGTGCTCCCATACACACTAATGCAACAGGCATACATGAATTTTAATGCATCTTTAATAACACATATGAATAAAATGCATTGCTGCCAGTCATTATTGTGTGCTATGAAGCTGATATTTGAGTGTACCACCAGTGTTAAGTGTCATGTTCTTTCTCTAGAGGGTGGCGTGCACCGTCGGGGCAGTACAACAGAACAGCACAGCACCCTCTCTAATGACAGGAAGTTCATGTTGGACATGCTCTACTCCAAAAACAACACCAGCACGGGTGGTCTGAAAAGTCCCAGTCTGGAAAGTGCTCTAGAAGACAATGGCATCACCAGTGTGGCTGGACGGCTCTCAAGACTGCAGTCTTGCTCCTCTCAATCCTCCGATGACACATCCAAGCGGGCAGAGTTGGAGAGCCTTGGAGGTAGCACTGAGACGGCTCGTGCGAGGCTGAAGCTGAGTCCACAGTACAGCATTGAAGCAGAAATGCACTCGCAGAGTTTGGAGAAGACGTTGATGACACCGCTATCCAGGGGTAGTCAGGATGCCTGGGGGCACCTGCAGCCCAGCTCCAGGCCTTTACACATCAAAGATCTCGACTTCACTGATTTGATGGAGGAGGAAGATATTGATGTGCTGGATATAGATACTTTTGACAATGCTTTGTCTCACGGAATACCACCTCCCCCTCCCCCAGTTCCAGGGCTGGGCTTTGCTATCCCACCTCCTCCTCCCCCTCCTCCTCCTGGGCCTGCTGGACTGGCTCCACCCCCTCCTCCACCGCCTCCACCCTTTGGAGGTTTATGTGTGCCCCCTCCGCCTCCAGGAATGCCTTCTCTGTCTCCGTCTCAGGGGATTGATCCAGCATTTTTGACCAAACGGAAAACAGTTAAGCTGTTTTGGAAGGAGCTCAAACAGCCCGACAGTCCCAGGAAGTGCAGGTTTGGGCGGGGCACGGTGTGGGTGACGCTTGATAAGGTTGCGGTTGATACAGCAAAGCTGGAACACCTGTTTGAGTCCAAGGGAAAAGACCTACCTGTAGTGAAGGTGCAACATACAAACCTAAATGAATAAATGATGTATTTATAACTGGATACATTGATTATTTAAACAATGAGAACCCCCGGCCAATTTACTTAAAGGAACAGTTAATCCCAAAATGAACCACAGTGGGAAGAAATCCTTTATAAATTTCTTTTTTCTATTGAACACAAAATAAGATATTTAGAAGAATGTAGGACAGCAAACAGTTCTTGGACACTTCTGATTACCAATGTAATTTCTCCTCCTATGGTAGTCAATGGTGGCCAAGAACTGTTTGGTTACAAGCATTCGTCCAAATATCTTTCTCTGTGTTGATCAGAACAAAATAATGAATGCCTTGAGTGTAAGGAAATTATGATCGATTTTTGGGGGCCAGTTGCAAAACTGTCCCTTTAAGTAAATTTAATGACTAAATACTGTTAAAATTCTGTTGCGTAATTATGGGGATGATTGCTATTTAATGTGCTGAATAGATGTTTCAATTTTGGGTTATGCTATGAAGTGCCAAGTTTTTTTTTTATGTGAATTGCATTTGTGTTTTGTTTTTCACAGAAAAGTCCAGAAGCCAAGAAAGGTGCCATTCTGGTCCTTGATCCTAAGAGAAGCAATGCCATCAACATTGGCATGACTGTTTTACCTGCTTTACATGTCATCAAGGCTGCCATCCTTCACTTTGATGAATTTGCCATCACTAAAGAGGGGATTGAGGTAATGCAATCCTGATATCCACAGGGGGGCAGTAACAGCACATAAAAAAACCACACACTAACCCTTTCTCTCAACAGGTCAGTGGTCTAGCTTTTGTTGATATCAGTAACTTTGTATTAGCACCTATTTTATTATTGCTCCTGTATGACATATCGCTTATTTCTCCCTGAACTATCTGTAAGTCGCTTTGGATAAAAGCGTCTGCTAAATGACTTAATGTAAATGTAAAAGACGATTTATTGCTTGCAGTCCAGTGTCCTGTAGCTTTGAGGGCATCTACTGTACTTACTAATATACTACTTTTTAATGTTACAGACGTGAATGGATTCTAAAACGACCAAGAATTAAAACATTTAAAGGTCGTTCTGTTGTTTTTAACTGAGAACTGAGGAACTTGTTCTGTATAATAACAGTAAATTCAAACTCAGTTTAAAGTTATACTGTACAAATTTGAAATATTCACAAATAGTATCTTTTCTTTTTAGAAAATTCTGACTATGACTCCGACAGATGAAGAGAAGCAGAAGATTCAGGAAGCCCAGCTGGCTAATCCTGATGTGCCTCTGGGTACAGCAGAGCAGTTTTTGCTCACTCTCTCCTCCATCAATAACCTCACAGCCCGATTACAGCTCTGGGCTTTTAAATTGAACTATGACACCATGGAGAAGGTCAGAGCCATTTTGCAACACTCTTTAAATGACAAAGTACTTTCACTCTTAGCAAAAGAGTTCCTTTAAAGTGCCAAAACACACACACAAGCACACACCTGTGACCACTAATTCTATATTTATATGGCAAGTTGCAATGTTGCTACACACAAACAGCCTAAAGTCAAGCTAATGAAATATATCAAATTGTGATATTCTCATCGCACTGACATATATATAAATAACCTTTCTTTTTCAATCTCTCTCTGTCATCATCTTTCCTTCACACATGAATATTGCAGGAGATTGCAGAGCCTCTTTTTGACCTGAAACTGGGTATGGAACAACTTGCCAAGAACAAAACCTTCAAGCATATCCTAGCAACACTATTGGCCATTGGAAACTTTCTCAATAGCTCCAATGTAAGTGCTCGATTTCCTTGACAGTGACTTCTTAAATTTATGTGAGTAAAGGGAGCAATGTTATACATTTTAAAGACATGCATTCAAGTTCCACTAAACATAAACATTCTCTCAATTTATTCGCCTTAATTAAGATTAAGATAGAATCATCTTTGGTTCATAAATGTGTCATGACAAAACACGCATAGGACAACTAGCGATGAGGCGCAAAATTCAATGAAAAGACTATTAATGTTCCACCATATTTTCATCTGCACTGTTTTTTTTACAATGGATATGTGATATAACACTCACCAAATAAGCTTAAAATATGAATTATTTTCTCTCATGATAACACTGTTTTAGTTTAGAAGATATTTTGGATTGCTTTAAAGGGACCGTTTACCCAAAAATGTAAATTCTGCTATCATTTACTCACCCTCAAGTTGTTTCAAACCTGTACACAAAGAACGATATTTGGATAAATGTTTGCCATTTCAGTTCTTGGACATCATCCATTACCATAGGGGAAAGATATGTTTTTGTTCTGTTGAACACAAAATGAGGTATTGTGAAGAATTTAGGAAAGGAAACAGTTCTTTGGCATCTTTGACTACCATTACATTTTTCCCATATGGTAGTCAATGATGTCAACTGTGATTATTTCAAATAATTGCGATGAGACGGTTATTTAATAATTGTGACAGCCCTAGTCTCAGGCTATACAAATTTGACCAAATTCAACTTTTCACTGCCTGTAGCTCAAAATTAGACCGTGCACATTCTGGCTCATTATTCAACAGCAGGGAGCACAAAACATTTCCAAGGACCCCACTTTGAGAACCTCTGCTTTAATGGATGTGATTTTTGAAGCTCTGTCATGTTGACTTCCATTTAAAAAAAATAACATGATGCCATTTTAATTTGTTTATGTTTAACTGAGAAAACAAAGTCATTTACATCTAGGAAGGGAATCATGGGATTGTACGAGTAAGAGTTTTATTTTTGTGCGTGGGTGAATTATTTAAGTTCACCCAAAAATGAAAATTCTGTCATCATTTACTATTATATTAATTTACTACTATATTAATATTTAGATACTGTTTATCGGGCAATATATCTGTTATCGGCTTCCAATGTTAAGAATTATCGATTATCGTTATCGGACAAAATTTACACACCGGTGCATCCCTATTTAAACCTATTAGATTTTGCATCATGACTTTAGATGGTGTGTGTCTCCTGCAGGCTAAGGGTTTTGAGCTCAGCTATCTGGAGAAGGTAACTGAGGTGAAGGACACAGTACACCGACAGTCTCTGCTTCATCATACCTGCAATTTTGTAGTAGAAAACTACCCAGATACAACAGATCTCTACTCTGAGATCCCTGCCATCACACGGTCTGCTAAAGTAGGTGTCTAGTGACATATTTTATGTTTTGTTGCAAACCCTTTAATCTTCAACATTATTCATAATTAGCTGAGGAATTGCCATCAATATTACTAGGCTTTAATAGTATGGAGCTGCTCAAAGCACATTTCTGTAGCATGCTTTAAAAGTATTTAAATATAAATTATTTTAAATATAAATATATAATAAACCACTGTGCTGCAGATTTCACATTTCTGTACAGAATGACCTTCAAGGAAAAGAAAACTTATACATAGAAATGTTGTTTATTGTTAACATCTATTATCTCCTTCCTTTCCTGTAGGTGGATTTTGAGCAGTTATCTGAAAACCTAGTTCAATTGGAGAGAAAATGCAAAATGTCCTGGGACAACCTAAAAATGGTGTCCAAACATGAGACTAAAGCACTTTTGAAAAACAAGATGACAGAATTCCTGAAAGACTGTACTGAGAGGATTATCATACTGAAGGTCGTGCATAGACGCATTATTAACAGGTAACACGCATGACACATTATTTAATTGAGGAGTTATTCAGGTTTTAAAATCTAAGTCAGAAGTGAAAAATTTCCATTGTGGTCCTTTTTTTTCTTCATGTTTGTTTATACAGTACAATTACTTTGTATAGAAAGTATGAAGAAAGGTGCTTATTGCCTGAACTGGAGCATACGTTGACAAGATTAACGTCTCCTCTTCTTTCCCTGAAATTGCAGGTTTCACTCTTTCCTGCTTTACCTGGGTCAACCCTCATTCTCGGTGCGGGACACAAAAGTAACTCAGTTCTGTAAGATCATCAGTGAGTTTGCCCTAGAATTCCGCACCACCAGAGAGAGAGCCCTCACACAAAAAAGCAAAAGAGCCGCCCACCGGGAGCGCACAAAAACCAGGGGCAAACTGATCACAGAGGTGTGTGACATTAGCTCTGACATGGGGAGTTAACACATAAATCTTACATGTGTGCTATGGTGTGCGAAGGAGAAAAAATAAAGAAAACAAACTGTTAATATTACATTGTTTTATATTATAAGTATTTATATTTATCATATAAAGTAGCATAAGAGAGAGCAAGAGATACAGTATCTTCATGTTAGTTTTTTTTCTACATTTTTGCCTTTTTTCACACCATAGGACAAGTTTCAATATTAGTCTTTCATCCACCCATATGTATGTATCTTAATGATCTTCATAACTGTAGTATGCACTTGACTCAAACAAAATTATATTGGGCTTTTCGAGATATCCAATGTTGTGTCATATCAATTGCTCAATATAAAAACTAAAACTTGTTGATAACTAATATTGTCTGAATAAATGTACACAGACAGAGAAGTTTTCTGGAGCGGTACCAGCTTTCTCTCAGGACAGCCCGTCTCGTGTATCCTCAACACTAGAACCAGAGCCAGCCGAAGAGGATCATGAAAACATGAAGAACTTGCTCATCGCCAGTGATGACAAGAGCAAACTGCGCAGGAGTCGTGCTGTCAGAAGTAAGACACTGTGATGTAGCTAATCCAGGTTTTAAAAAATCACCTGATGCTCGGGCTTCTAGGGGAACTTTATTGTAAACTCTGTTTAGGTCACGTTATATCTGTATTTGAAAACATTCCTTGATCCTTTCTTAAAATACCACTACCAGTGAATTAGGTGATGTTGAGCACAGATTGACATTTAAATCTAGAACTGATTTGGTGTCTTTATTGGGAATTTGAATGTTTATAGAGATTCTGACCTCTGGTGTTGACACTTCTCCCACATCACCAACTCTTCAGGGAGATGATGAAGGTAGAGCATGAATGTGTGCACAGAAAAACAGTTTTTGAAATATAATAAAAATCTATTGAGATTTTTAAGGTTGGAACGTTTAATCTTACAGAGGAGTCTTATGACTCTGACAGTTCTCCTACTTCACCAGTAGAGCGCCAAACAACAGAGGACATTTATGATGAAGGTAGAGATGCTGTAGTACTGTATTGTACAAACTGCATGAAGTGGGTTTGCCAAATTAATAAACATGTAACATAGTACGTACTTAGCTGCATCCTTTTCCGTTGAATGTTGAGAGAATATAACTCTTTTGAAGTGGTAAGTTTGTGTGTGCTAACTATCTAATCAGCCATTGCAATGTGGATCAACCTGGATGAATATTAACTCTAAATTTATCTCAGTGTGCCACTTTCACAACCCACTGATTTCAGTCATCTTGCGGAGAAGTGTTATCAGCCCTCTGTCTTTAGCTGATGCCCGACCTGTTTCTGCTTTAATGATCTATTAAAATATTTCCACACAGGTGTAGGTAGACTTAGTACAAACATGCCCGTAGCCAAAGAGGACAGTGCCAACTCACAAGACGACGCCACAGATGAGATCATGGATCGTCTGGTCATGTCCGTCACCCAGAATCCTACTGAGAGGTCGTCTAGCCCAAAAACACGCAAACGTTCACGGCTTAACAGAAAGTCATGTGAGTAGGTTTTGAATGTCAGTGCTTTTGAGATTTTCTTTTTACCCTTTACTAAAGGTTGTTTTAATTCTAAACCTGGGGGATACGATTAAGGACTTAGTTCACTGTTTGCATTCAACACTATCTGTGTCCAAAACACAACATAATCTTCTTTTTAACCTTCTTTGGTTTTCAAAGCCCCTAAACCCAAAAGTCTCTATAGCCACCACTTCTCTTTGTGCCAGACTGAACAGCCAGATACCCTTTTTGTAGTGCATGAGAAAATGATATTAAACAAATCTTCCAATGTTAATAATTATTCTACTGTATGCGTCTGAAACATTTGCATATAATGTAATATATGTAATCAGTCTCAATGTCGATGAGGCACAATATTATTTAATATTTATTTGAGTTGCTTTGCTTTGTAAAAAATGCAAACAGTACTGTATGAATACAAAATATGAATTGGCTTTAACACTGATTGTTGTAACAGAAGATTTTGTGTATTGGTTGTAATGGTGTATTGTGTTTGTTGTAGTGCGGAGGACTCTGAAGAGTGGGTTGACTGTGGATGTGGTTCAAGCCCTTGGCCTCAGCAGTCCTAACGGAAACGTTTGAAGCTGGAAATGCTTTTGGAAACACTTGTAGGGCAGCGATGAGGTTATGAAGAGACCTGCTTTGATGACAGGACGAATTGTGCTGACAAAGGGATGTTTATTGAGGACTGTTTCAGGAATGCCTGCAACTAAACTTTTACCAGTCGAAACCGTTCACTGGATACAGTAAATTATGTACTTTCTTTTTTAACACACAAAAGTGCTTTTAAATTGTATTACTGTGTTGACAAACACATCAGCTGCATACATGCCATCCATTAGACATATCGTGTTTAGATTGGTACAGTTTTGAATTGCATAGTATTACATACAAGCCTAAGTTTACAGATGTAGCATAAAAGCAAATAGGAAGCAGTGATGCTTATTATTCTCACCAGATAATGAATTTTCTATTTTGATTAAAGCATTTGTGTAATACATGGATAGGAGCGTAATGTACAGTATCAGTCAAAATGGACTGATGTAAGGTTTTAAGGGTGTGAGCCCATATAAAGAACACATTTTAACAAGCAATTTTAAAGATGGATCTTTTTGAGTTTTAGAGGTGACTTTGCTATTTCTGTTTTAATGGTTTAAGATTGGAAGCCAGAAACTGGTCATGGATCAGTGCAATAGGGTAACTCAAACACTGGGTTCTTGGGCACATTATATCTTGGTGATATTTGGTAAATATGTGTATAGAAGGCAAACCGATGTGATCATGGTTTGTATGCAACAGTACATCCTGACTTCCAAGGAGATCTTGTTTAGAGACGATAAACTAGCTCATGCATTTTATCTTTTATCACGGCTCTCCCTTAATAGGTTTGTGGATGCTACAACATACTGCTGTATCATGTTTCTGTCCTATTATTTATTATTGTCTTCTGGAGTCAAGAGAAATATGGCCTTCAAATGTTCTCATTATAATTCACCTAAAAAACTGTCTGAAACTCTTTATTTTTTAGTTATGCCACTGTGACTGTTATAAATATGTGCATGGATCACTCCGTCTCAGAGAGGTGTCGTGTTGAAGGTAGAGCACTTTTATTGGTGCTTTTATTCTGTTACAGGATACACATTTTGTTTGTTTGTATTGCTTTTTTTGCACAGGGGGTTCTGCGGTAGGAATTTAGAGTTCTGTATCACTCCATTGTTATATGTTAAACTGTATTACTGATTTTTGTTCATAACCTGTTTGCACGAGTGCATGTGTTCTTCAATCCGAATGTATCACTTTAAGTGTTCCAGTGATTTGCATTCATATTCATCACCACTTCATATTCAACACAAGTGGAACAGACGTATAATGTCATAAATTGTAAATGAACATGTCACTACTCTCTACTATTTAAAAATGTGTGATATGTACAGAGGCTTGTTCAAAATGAAATGAAAATGTTTTATTAGGAGCAAGGTATTTCTGTCTTCTTTATGTATATCCTTACATTTTTGGTTGATGTAGCCTAACGATGTCCAGATGTTCAATGACCTGCCTTTGAGAATTATAAATGCTTTTTAAGATACATTCAGCATTAGTGTCTTTGTGTGAGCTGTGTCATATAAACTCCTCTTTGATAAGGAGTCTTTAACAATAACCTTCGGTCGTCGTGCACGGTTGTATCACGTGTTCACATACGCCAGCTGCACCGTCGCGAGTTACCGGCAAGTGGAGTGTATTGATGTTGTAAACCGGTAACGGGGCGTCCCGCGTTGGGCTTGCCTTCGCCATAGGAGCATATATAAAGAAACGATGACAAACTACTGAACACGGTGCAAAAATGCTTCTCTTGAGTTTGCTCCTGTCGTTAACGGCGACCGGCGATGCTGCGACTGACCTTTACGTGACAGGAGCATCGCGCCCACCGGAGCTGGTGGCCGGTGCCTCGCCTCCAGTTACATCTCTCGCCGCCTCCCGTTATACTCCACAAGAGGACGGGCACACAGGGATCGCGCACGGCCGGTCCGCGGAGGAACCGTCGTCCACGAACACGGAGGACGGAGAGTCTTCTCATAACCACGGAGGGGGGTACAAGATAGTGCAGTGGGAATGGAGCTACGTGCAGACACCCTACATCATAGCCAGCTGGCTTTTGGTTGCCAGTGTGGCCAAAATACGTAAGTTGCCACATAAATGACATTAATGTAAGACCATATGTATGTGTGACGCTATTTGTTTAAACTGTCGGGTTTTCTGCAGCTGTTGGACTGATGGTGAAGTATAGAAAGTTAATTGAAAGACGTTATGTCGTGTGTTTTTATATAAGCAGTCCTGTGTGGTTTTTGGCATATGAGCGCGCGCGCGAGCCACCTGCGCTTTCCTTCCACAGTTTTAATCGGACGCTGGTGGTTGCCATAGCAATAAAGCTCGTGCGTTTCCCCAGGGACACGTGATAGGATAAATCGAGCAGCACCGTAGATGAGTAAAAACAGTTTTACATCAAGTTGGTTAAGTTTAGTGTAAGTGGCGCCATTCTTTGTTTGTAATGATCGATTTTTACTGTCCGTACTGTCACGAGACATTCGTGTTGAGCTCACCGTGTTCCCGCCGATGATGCACCAAACGGCGCGAGGGTCCGCTGATAACAGCGTCGCGCTCTGTTTGTATATGACTCATTGTGTTTCCTAATCGTCAGTCTCGCGCTCTTTTTCAACTTCGGTTAAGTTGTAATGAGTGCCAAGGTGAGAGATCACAGTGATCCGTAATTTTTAAATCTGATGCATTTATATATATATGATGTTTAGAGAGCACACGCCTCACATTTCAGTAAATTTGCTGTCCGCTCAAAATAACTCAACACCCAGCCATTAAAGGGGTCATATGGAGCGGATACATGTTTTTTCTGTGTCTTTGGTGTGTTATAAGTTGCCCATGCATGTATTAGACACGTACAATTGCTCAAATTAAAGTGTCGGACCAAAAGATGCATTCTATTTAAAAACCACACCCCCTCGAATCTACGTCATTTTGTGGTACGACCGCCCGAATCTATACGCAAGTAAGTGGGTGTACTTGTAAATCTAATTTTATCGTCGCCCTTGTCATGGAGACGCTGTGTTTCGCTGAGAGAAGAAAGCGTCTTTGTTTGCCCTTCCAAAAGATTAGACATCAAAACGAATGGTTACATTTTATTTACAATACTGTTCCAGAACAGTACAATCCGAAAATTCATTCAGTGCAGCACATTTCACAGATGATTCATTCATATTTTCCAACTAGAGGCAAGAAATGTCGTATTTATAATGGGGTTTATTGTCTTTGTTGAGTTGCGACAAGACATGGCGTGACACTGTATGATCACTAACAGGCCCGGCAAATCTTTATAACATCGTATATAAAAGGTAAAAACAGTTAGCTATAGATTTGAACTATTTAACATAATATATTTTTTAAAAACCTTAGCAATCCTTTACGTCCTGCTCAAGTCACGCTGACAAGTTGATGTATCGCCTTGATCATCTTCATTTTCCGGATCAGATTCGGGCTCGAATTGCTAAGGAAAGTACCAATGACATTTTATCACCTGTCAGTGCAATTGCTTGTGAACATTATGCTCCGAATATGGTTACAGGTGTTACATTTCCGTCATAGCTTAGAGTATTCGACCAATCACTATGCACTTGTTAACTGGCCAATCATAGCACACCTCGCTTTTCAGAGCGATGAGCTTGGTAAATAAGAGGAGATACAAACATGCACGGTATGTGGAACATACAGCGTTTTTTTTACCTTAAATATTGTATACACATTGTATTACATCTAAAACAAGTGATAATATTTAGCCGTGTCATATCACACCTTTAATGTCTAAACCGCTGGCAACAAAAGTGAGTACACCCTTAATGAAAATGTCCAAATTGGGCCCAATTAGTCATTTCCCTCACCAGTGTTATGTGATTTGTTAGTGTTACAAGGTCTCAGGAGTGAATGGGGCAGCGTTGGGCAAGCTACTTGGGAAATGTAGCTAAGCTAAGCTACAGCAATATGGAAAATGTAGCTTACTACATCTAAGCTCCTTTTTTAAATTTCATTTTTACTTTCAACCGACTTCTTTCCAAATGCTATCCCAGTAATCAATAAAAACTCTGTCGAACAGATAATATTCAGAAAAAAGTTTTCAAGGAAGGGGCAAATATTGGAAGTGATTTCCACAGGCAGTTTGTCTATCTTCATAAAGGCATTTTTAGTAACCTTAGTGCAGTGTCTTATATATAAAAACTTACAGTAGATTTAATCAATTCATTTAACAAATAAGAATAATCACATGTAGACAGTAAAATATTATCAACAAAAACTGTAGAGGTTGCATGTGTGATGGCTTATTACAAAGACTGTTTAATGCTTCTCAAATGTGCCATAACTGTTTACAAAAGAATTGTACAATGTTATAAGATATTTAAGTGCAAAGTGAAAACAAAAATCATTGATTGTTACCAGAATATAAAGGAAATGATCTTGTATGGATGGTGGCGACACTTGATGATCCAGCATCAGTTATCCTTAGAAGTTTAATACTGCACCTCATGGCAAAGAACTCTCTGAGGATCTGAAAAAAGAAAACTTGCTCTACATAAAGATGATCTAGGCTACAAGAATTTGGCCAAGACCCTGAAACTGAGCTGCAGCACGATGGCCAAGACCATACATACAGCGGTTTAACAGGACAGGTTCCACTCAGAACAGGCCATGCCATGGTCGACCAAAGAAGTTGTGTGCACGTGTTCAGCGTCATATCAAGAGGTTGTCTTAGAAAAATAGACGTATGAGTGCTGCCAGCATTGCTGCAGAGGTTGAAGGGCTGGGGGTTAGCCAGTCAGTGCTCCGACCATATGCCGCACACTGCATCAAATTGGTCTGCATGGTTGTCGTCCCATAAGGAAGCTTCTTCTAAAGATGATGCACAAGAAAGCCCGCAAACAGTTTGCTGAAGACAAGCAGACTAAGGACATGGATTACTAGAACCATGTCCTGTGGTCTGATGAGACCAAGATAAACTTATTTGGTTCAGATGGTGTCAAGCGTGTTTGGCGGCAACCAGGTGAGGAGTACAAAGACAAGTGTGTCTTGCCTACAGTCAAGCATGGTGATGGGAGTGTCATGGTCTGGGGCTGCATGAGTGCTGCTGGCACTGGGGAGCTACAGTTCATTGAGGGAACCATGAACGCCAACATGTTCTGTGACACACTGAAGCAGACCATGATCCCCTCCCTTTCGGAGACTGTGCCGCAGGGCAGTATTCCAACATGATAACGACCCCAAACACACCTCCAAGACAATTAGAGCCTTGCTAAAGAAGCTGACAGTAAAGGTGAAGACCTAAACCCTATTGATCATATCTGGGACAAGGTCTCTATCATCCACCAGCTCCATGATGTTGTCATGGAGGAGTGGAAGAGGACTCCAGTGGCAACCTGTGAAGCTCTGGTGAACTCCATGCCCATTAGGGTTAAGGCAGTGTTGGAAAATAATGGTGGCCACACAAAATATTGACACTTTGGGTCCAATTTTGACATTTTCACTTAGGGGTGAACTCACTTTTGTTGTCAGTGGTTTAGACATAAATGGTGTGTTGATTTGAGGGGACAGCAAATTTACACTGTTATACAAACTATACACTCAATACTTTACATTGTAGCAAAGTGTCATTTCCTCAGTGTTGTCACATGAAAAGATATAATAAAATATTTACTAAAATGTGAGGGGTGTACTCACTTCTGTGAGATGCTGTATGTATAATTTTTTTTTAATCATATCCGTAAATGATAGATGCTTAGGAGGGCTTTTCATGGCACGTGAAAAGCCATGATAAGCTTATGCAGTAATGGAACAATAAACCCACCCATTAACGTTTATTACTGAATATTACTTTGTATGTTGAGGTTATGATTTAATATAAGCATTTCTTTGATAAAAGCATTAAATGAAATAAAGCAGAGAACTGGATGTGTATGCCCTGACACCCAAAATGCAATGCCACGTGAAATTGTATGTGTGGGTGTCTCTCAGGCATCCCTCCAGCTTGTTCCTTTGGCTAATGCAGTAATATGCAGTCATGTCTGAACATATCTGATAGCTCAATCTTCAGTTTCTCTGTGATTCATTTAGCACAGGTTATTTAACACCATCATAATTCACTCTGAATATGTCTGCACCAGATAAAGTAGCACTGCGGCATCGGAAGCACCTGCACAATGTCAGGCTGACTTTTAGTGTTGCGTGCACACAGTCTGAACAGGTGTTGAGAGACAGTAAAACATAACAAAATGTTGTATTCCTCATGTTGATCCCAGCCTCCCAAGTGCAGTGTATTTCATACAAACCCTCAGCCCACGGTTACAGAATTGCTGACGACTATGTGCTTGCTTGACTATGGTGCCATCGTGTCCACTGTGGTGTTCCCTTACACTAAACTTCAACCGAGTTTTTTTAATTCAGAAAATAAATTTGTCATATTTTGTTACTGACATTGCCAGTCTGTCAGTTTATCTACAAACGCTAACACGTAATTTGTAATCCGTATGCTTATAAACTTTAAAATTAACTTTTTTGTCATTTTCATATTCTTATTTATCATTGCATTGCATTTATAAGCTACTCTTCTCGCACATTTAGAGATAATAAGCACACAAACATTAATGATCACAGTTTATGATTCATGCCAGTACACACTCACTTTAGTTTCATTATGTAAAAAAGCTAATTATAATGGACTGACCCTCCACTTTATATTTCAAATTTGCTGTTCAAAGGTTTTTCTCTCATCCCTCTTTGTAAATGAATAGAGCCGGATTAAAAGGGTTTATTCTTTCATTATGACTGCAATTATGGTCTGTTTTCATAAGCATGTGGCGCTTCAGATCCTGTGATAGGCTACACCTGTGGACACTGAGTGGTAACAATTTGGCGAAAACGGGGAATAGCATTGATTTTGAATTTACACATTTGAGGGACACATCTATTGTAAAAAAGAGAGATTGGAGTGGGACACGGTGTTAGTATGCTTACATGAATGGAATATATTGTGTGGTGTGCTCTTTAAAACACGTGTATGTGTACACACATAGGTTTTTGTACTGTACATAAACAGTATATACAAATGTTTTCTAGTTTATCGTTTGTATGCATATGCATGTATGTCTAAGCACTACGTTTCAGTGTTTTCTGTCCTCCTTGTGTGAATGAGTCATGGCAGGCAGGGATTGTTATGTTCTTTGGCAGAGGTGTGTACTGTATTTCCCCTCCCACGCAAAATCACTCGGAACACAGCGTGGAAACATGAATAATTTGCGCCATTAGTCTCTCATTATCCTTTAATGTGTTGTGCTTTTAGACAAGAGATTACGACAGCATTTTATTATTTGCTTAAATGTAGGTCAGAGCTGTGCCACAATATTCTTTTCTTTACCACCAGCCTTAATAAAGAACATTTATCTCTAGAGAACAACTACATTAAACAGCTGAGTGAAGAATCACATTAGCTCACATAGTCTCTTCTTATTTGATTATAGTTCAATGTTTCTTGACTTTGTTGCGTCGTTGGACATGCCCCATCCAGTCGCCAGCGCTTGCTACTGCTCGTTTCTCAGGAAGTAGGTAGCTCTCCATTGAAATGAATGGGATCATGCCGCTTTGTCGTTTGTAATGTGAACAGCGTTTTAGACTGGTGTGATTGTTCTCTTCTAATAATGAATGGCTTGGTCATTGGATACTGTATGCCTACCTGACACCTGGTCATACAATGTAGATTGTTGCTGGTTTAAATTGTTTTAAACAATCAGATTAGCGTTACGAGCCATTTTTAACTTATATTTTAAGATGATTAACAGTACTTCAACTGATCAAACTCATTAAATTTTTCAATTTCAACTTACTTCATAAGTTACATCACCTCACCGCTGGTCAAAATTTAAAATAGTAAATTGAAATGACTTGTAAAGTCTTCTTTGCCAGGAAAGAAATACACTGTAATTTAGTTTTACAATTCATTTCAACTTACTGTTTTACTATTTTGGGTGATAGTTTCCCCAAATGAAAATCATTTACTCAGCCATTTGACATTTCAAATATGTATGACTCTTTTGTCTGCAGAACATGTTTTGAAAAATGTTGGCAACAGAACAGTGGCGAAACTCATTGACTTGCATTGGTTTTGTGTCCATACAATAGAAGTGAATGGGTACCGCCGTTGTTCTGTTACCACAACTTTCTTCAAAATATCTTCTTGTGTGTTCTGCAGAAAAATAAAGTCATACAGGTTTAAATGACAAGAGGGTGAGTAAATTAGTGGTCGACCGATTATCGAACTGGCCGATTATCGGCGTCGATATCAAAGATTTAGCCGATAATCGATATCGATCATTTTCACAGCCGATTTGCCGATAAGTCATTTAATTTTGAAATGCGCTATTTGGCTCTGATGCAGTCAAGGATTTAGTGAGAGCATTCGGAACACGTCACTCTAGTTTGTTACGTAGAGTAATGCCCGCCCACTGCCCCTCTGATTTGTCGGGACTAAGTCAAGAGTCCGGCCAATCAACGCGGGAGGCTGCGGAACAGAAAGTGTTTTTCACTCTCACACCGAAAGCGCTGCGTTGGGTTCATGCTCTCTGAGGTAAGACGGCATCAGACGTTGAAATAAATCACAATCCACTAGACTGAAGATGCAAAACACTTCAATATAATAAGTGCCTGAATTTCGGAGCAGCTTTGCGGGTTTCCTGCAGGTTCCGCAGGATTTACACATTATTATCATGTAGATATAATTCACATCCATAGTATAACAATGATTTTGTTCTGTAAGCGAGCAGCACACTGCACACGCGTTTCTTGTAATTGATCGATCTGGCGTCTTGCACGTCATTTTAAGTTACGCCATTTCAAAAATACGAGACATTTTAAATCATAAAGAACTTGAATCGTCGGTCTTCAGTCAGAGCGCTCTCATGCACGCGCGCGCACACACAGACTCCGCATCTCACGCTGCTCGCGACAAATGTTAGATCGAGTTATTTTTCGCAACTTATTTATACGCATAAATGTTCAGAGACACACATGGGTGTGATTAAATGCCCGTCTTGCCGCCAATACACTCAATGAATAGGCTAATGTACTAACTAAGTGTGCCTAAAATATGCTTTTAATGTTATAGCTTCATGAAAACATTTGCGGTCTTTTCAACAACAAACCGAATGAAGCTATGAAGGCAATTCAATTATTTACACTTTTATATAAATTCAAATTGTGCTAGTTAATCCAATGATGAGCAAAATGATTAATTGAATAGTTCTAGTATTGTATGCAATTTTTAAGTCATCAGAACATATTTTTTTCCATAAATAAATATCATTTAATCCATTCAATTCATTTTTTCATTTGTTCCTTGTTGTTTTTTACTGTGTTGCTTGTGGTTTACAAAATGTTCACAGAATTCTGCTGGGTGCTCCCTTCTTTCTATTGTTATTATTAATATAAGTGTTATGATAAAGATTTCGCAGTCAGAATTAAAAATCTTTAAAATGTTTCAGAGCCTGTGTTCTTAATTTCTTTATAAATTTACGGTTTTACACCATATATATATATATATCGGTTCAAAATATCGGCTATCGGTCTAATTCACATGGAAATAATCGGTATCGGCCTGAAAATCGGTTGACCTCTAGAGTAAATGATAACAGAATTTTCAATATTGGGTGAACTATCACTTCAAACAATTTGATAAATTAAATCAAGTGAATCACTTATTAAAATGTAAAACATTAAGCTGAAATTTGATTATACTTTAAAAACTTAAGGCAGCAAAACTTTTTACAGTATAGTGGTAATAGATATTGGGTATGAATATTGGCTGTTTGAGATGAAGCTTTCTTGTGATAGGTTACTGATACGCTTTCTGTGTTGTTGTGTTGTGTGACATCTGAAACCATGGTTTGGAATTACAGCATCCACAATTTACAAGCGTCTCCTTAAACAAGGCTGCTGGGCTGGCGTGAAGATTGAGGCGTGAAATGTTCTGCTGCCAGGGCTGTGTGGTTTATGGGGGTTAATGGAGTTTCTTCCATGTGTCCACCTTGCTGCAGGAAACTCATTGGTTGTAACAGGTCCACATATTTTTATGACCATGTCTATGAAGATGGTAGTGATATTTTACTGAAACAGCTTACATTATACAGAGCTCAATGTAAATGTGTGCAAAGTCCAAAACTTAAATAATGTCTATTCTATTGGATGAAGTTTTGTATAAACACATTCACTAGTTACATAATTTCACAGTATTTAATTATTAAAGTAGTATATCTAATCTCAGGTTATACTCTTGCCATTTTATCCCTCTCAAAATATCTTTTCTCTCTCTTTTCTCTGAAATCTTTAGTGTTCCATTTCTCTCAGCGTTTCACCACAGCTGTCCCAGAGAGCTGTATGTTGATTCTGCTGGGTCTGGTTCTGGGTGCAGTGGTCCTCATCGCCAGCAAGACGCAGCCGTACCAACTGCACCCAGGCCTTTTCTTCCTCTTTCTCCTGCCAACTATTGTGGGGGATGCAGGGTATTTTATGCCAGCACGGCTCTTCTTTGACAACCTGGGTGCCATTTTGATGTACGCTGTGGTGGGCACATTGTGGAATGCCTTCTGCACTGGATTCTGTCTCTATGGAGTTAAGATGGCTGGATTAATAGGTGAGGTATTCATGTTAAAACCATTACATTTCATATAAAGAGTATAAAGCTTTTTGCTTTAAAGGGTTGGAAACCACAAAATGGCAAAAGTCACTAATGCTCATAAATAATTTATTGGCAATACGAATTTTCACAAAAATTAAATAGTTATAGAGTTTCCACATTAGTCAAATCAATATTTTATAAGATTGTTTGTCCAGTAGCAGTCATCGCTGGCTTTGATCATTTTTCATTTAATTATATGACTTCTATGTAACCTGAATCTGCTGGAAGATTTTTATTGACCCAAGAGAGCTAGTAAGTCATTTAGCCTTCATTTTCATTGAAAGCATCACATGCTTCAAAAAACAGCCCATCTAGAGTATCCTGTGGTAAAAAGTATTACTCAAGGTCATAATTGTGATCTCATAATGTGAGGTTCAAACCAACAGCCTTTCATCAACTATTCCAAAATTGTAACTGTGCTTGACAATTGTGTTGTGAAGAACTAACAATTCAGATTGAGTTAAGTTTGTTTTGTGCCATGTATGTGCGCAGATGAAAAAGTGGAGGGAGGTTTGATGGAGTTTCTGCTGTTTGGAGCTCTGATCTCAGCTGTGGATCCTGTAGCAGTGTTGGCTGTGTTTGAAGAAGTCCATGTGAATGAGACGCTCTTTATCATTGTTTTTGGCGAGTCACTTCTCAATGATGCTGTGACTGTGGTAAGTCAAATGCTTTTGTTGATGATCTTTAGTGATACTGTAATAATGTTTTGTGAACAAGTGAGAGTGATTTAAAAAGCTCACAGAGCTTAAAGGGGACGTGCAACGGTGTTTCATGCATTCTGACTTCTTTATGATGTTAAACGTGCTGTCTTCTCATGCTTGACATAGTCAACTTTTCAAAAAACGAGTTGGAAGTATGATTGTAGTAGAATTTCTCTGCTCGATCCACTCCCCAGGCGTTCGTATAGGTTATGGAAAGTTTTTCGAACATGAAAATTTTCTTAGTCCCTTATTGGACAATTCTCCTGGAAATGCAGACCCACACGTCAACCCGCCAGAGCGAGAAGAGCACGCCCACGCATCAACCATGGAGAGTTTGAAAAGTAGCATGCGCACATTCAACCAACTGGAGCAAGAGAGAGAGAGCACGGCGTTCGCGAAGTTCAGTTGTGTTTGTTAGTTCACTGCCTTTCGGTGAGGAATGTTTATACGGTGGATATAACGCTGGCTTGGAGATCGTTTGAAACTGATAGATGGAGCAGATGCGGTAAGTGAAACTGAGTCATATGTCTGTGTTTTGATGCCAATGGGTGCGCACGTGCTTTAGTTACCCCCCCCACACGCGTGCAGGAGGTCGAAATAATCAAATTTGAAATAATCAAATCTGTCTTTTATAAATGTGATCAAACTAAAGACTATGGATATTTGAGGGGGTGCAATACTATCACGTATCTACTCAAGATTATCATGAGATATGCAGAAATTGATATGTCACCCTAGACGACAAAACTAGTCTTAAGTGTCAAGTTTTTCGAAATTGAGATTTTTACATCAACTGACTTAATCTGAGGCACTGTAGCAGGCCATCTACTCACAAAAAGAATGTTTTTATACGGTAGGACATTTATAAAATATCTTCATGGAACATGGTTTATGTAATATCCTAATGATTAGAAGATTAAAAAGAAAAATCTGTAATTTTTACCCCTACAATGTATTTTTGGCGATTAATAAAGATGTTCCCATGCTACTTAAGGCTGGTTTTGTTGTCCAGGATCACATATATGCAGAGTAGCAGCCACTTTAAGGTAAAAATCCTTCCATTGTCATCTGTGTTTCACTATGCACATCTCGGTTGTTATGGTAACCTTATACAAGATGACTGTACTATAATGCTGATTATGTTATAAGACATATCCAACTGTAATTTAGTTGCTCTGGCAAAGCAAATCGATAGTAACTGACTTAGTCCAAGGCATTGCAACTGAATTATCCAAACCATCCTCCATTATTCCATATAAGTTGTATATTAATACTCTGTGGATGGCTATGAGCTAAAATGAATTAGTGTTACTTGTTTATACTGTATATTGTTGGTGAAATTAGATCTGGTTGAGCCATTAAGCTATTATTTTATTGCTTGATTTACGTGTACTGCATGTAGAATGGTATTGCATGTGCTCCGGAAGATACACAGAAATCACATCTGTTTGGTTTGTAGATGTCTAAATGTGTGGAACACGGAAAGGAACACACTGTATGTTAGTAACATGAGTTTGATCTTAGTGTTAACATGCAGTGCCAGCGACCATCCTCGCCAATTTCATTTTAATAGGAGAAAACAAGTTTTGTTTAAACTTCAGCCACTGTTATTTTTTATGGATTTAGACTTTTACACAGAGGGCTCTATAATGTATATATAAAATGAACCAAAAACTTCTGTCTCATTTGTCTTGGCTCATTATTACACATAAAATTAGTTGTAAAGTTACCACTGTCTCATTTTTTTCAGTTTTCTTTTGAGAGATTTTGACCAGACTGCAGTATAGAAATACAATAATTATAATGTGACTAACTGTAGGCTTAGTACTGGAAGATCAGTCAGCACAGAGAGCACCTGCCTAAAGACTGTAGATGTGCTGATCAATGCTCTAATTAAGTGCTGTTACCTTAGTGTCTCTTTCTAAAAAAAGCACTCAGAAGAGCTCGTGCTTAATAGAGTTTTAATGCCCAGAAGCTGTTACCACTTGCTAAAAATCCTTTCAATCAAACTAGTTAATTTTTGGACACTTGCCTTTATTGACATACACTAACTGAACAATAGTACACAGTGCACTGGCGTATTATCAACGAGACGAATAATTTGTCTCGTGATTAACAGGGTTTGGAAGAAACAGCCTCTTCTTTTTGCCCTCATTATAAAGGAGCTTCCCATTAACACACAGACTCATTAAGCACTGAGGAGAACAGCGTGTTTACAATGAACAGGCTCGAGTGAAACGCTCATTCTCTGCAGATGTGCATGTGTTTTGCCGTTCTGTATCATTGGGCAGTTGCATTATCTTCTGTTTTGCTGATAAACTACGTGTCATATTTTCTAAAGTTATGGGGATCTTTTTTATCCTCTACGCTTAGGAACAGTGTTATTGTTTTGTTTTGTGTTATCTTTATAATTATTTTATCTTTTGTCCAATTTGTTGAGATCTAGACAAGTTAGTCAAGTGTATATGAGACATGTGCTCATTGTGCATTCTGTGTCTTAACAGGTGATGTATAAAGTATACATATCTTTTGTGGGAGTGGGACCAGGGAATGTTCATACTGCGGACTATTTTAAAGGAATCGGTAAGAGCTGAGTTTATATTTAAAGTTTTTTTTGATACCCTGTGGTTGATTGTAGAGCATTTTAATGTCCTATTTATGAAACCGTATAAATTAGAAATGACTCTTTTTTAATTCTCTTATCTTTTATCATAGTATCATTCCTCATTGTCAGTATTGGAGGAACTTTGGTGGGTCTCATCTTTGCTGTTATTTTGGCCTTCATCACTCGTTTTACCAAGAAGGTTCGCATCATAGAGCCGCTGTTTGTCTTCCTGTTGGTTTACCTGGCCTACCTGACGGCAGAACTGTTTTCTCTCTCTGCCATTCTTTCGTGAGTATTGCAATTTTATAGAATTTAAAATTAGAACGTCTACATAGTGAAGCGAAATTATAAATAGAGTAGTGTATACAAATATCATTAGCTCAGTATGAAATCAATAGAGGTCAATGGACTTTGAGTGTGGTTTGAGTGTGGTTTGAGTGTGTGTTTGTAGGCAGCTTTGTGACAGACATTGTGGTAGCTCAAAGTTACAATGATGAGATGGTAAAATGATAGATAGTAATGCCGAGAGAAAGAGTAATTCATGTTTTAGGAGACTACTACAGAGAGCAAATGAAAGCAACCGGGTCAGGGATCAATGATGCGGTGAATATGAAATGGTGAGTGTGTCTGTTTGTGTTGAGCTGCATGTGTGTCAATATAGGTAGAGTGTGTGAATGTCTTTTTGTAGGTCATGTTTATGTTATTTTCTAGTCATCTGAAGATGTAGAATGCTTCAGATTATTTCATAAATCTCTATAAAAGAATAAATCTTATACATTCCAGCAGTTTCGAGTAGACAAATTATATTAATAAGTCTGTTGCTTGGACATTTTATGATTCAGACTTTTGGATATTTGGATTCAAGATAATTTAGGGAAAGAAATCTGTAGTAAAGGAGATAAAACTATGATTTAACATAAACTTAAAAGTGAAACGTCTTTGTAAGCAGATATGGATGCAGTGCTTGGAGCGCCCCCTTATGGCTAGAGAGGAAGTGTCCTGCTCACATACTGGGAATAGATCAATGTTATTTATAATAATATCATAATTTACTGTATAATTCTTCACTTTCTATTGTTCCTTCACAGTGAGTAATTCGTGGTGACTCATGAGTGTTCAATGAGAAAATCGCTCATCAGGTTTAACTCTTGTCTAAATCTGCATCCAATCTATATGGATGTCCTATTATGATATGGAATGAAAATCTATTCATATCATCACACTTTAAATGTCTAAAGGTCATATCAAATGGCACAGACAATAAAAATGGTTTAATATGTATAAAATGTGATATAAAGCACAGGACTCATTGCGTGTCGTTGTTCTGTGATTATTCTGTGTTTCACTAGCTTCTTTTGTAATCCATGACAGAATGACATTCTGCGGCATTGGCTGCAACAAATATGTGGAGGCCAATATATCCCAGAAGTCTCGGACCACTGTGAAGTACACCATGAA
Organism: Triplophysa bombifrons; assembly: GCA_029783895.1. Taxonomy (NCBI): domain Eukaryota; kingdom Metazoa; phylum Chordata; class Actinopteri; order Cypriniformes; family Nemacheilidae; genus Triplophysa; species Triplophysa bombifrons. The sequence continues at coordinate 23,519,473 of CM056448.1, forward strand.
AACTTTGGCCAGCATTGCTGAGACAATCATCTTCATCTTTTTGGGCATCTCAGCTGTAGACAAATCTAAATGGGCCTGGGACACTGGACTTATTGTCAGCACTCTCATATTTATCTTACTCTTTCGGGCAATAGGTGAGAGAGAGCTCTGCTATTTCTATTTAAGTACATATATATTACACATTGAAAAACTTACAATAGTGATATGTATTCTTTAATGGCCTCAACTCCAAACCTTAGTTTTCCATTTTATTTACAGGTGTCGTAGGGCAGACCTGGTTCCTGAACTGGTTCAGACTGGTCCCCCTGGACAAGATTGATCAAGTGGTTATGTCATACGGTGGCCTGCGAGGTGCTGTGGCTTTTGCTCTGGTGGTGCTGTTAGACAAAGAACACGTGAAGGCAAAAGATTATTTTGTGGCAACGACCATAATTGTGGTTTTCTTCACTGTCATGTTTCAGGTAATTCTTTTACGATCTGGCCTAGTGTTTTGATTCAATTATTTTTCAGAATGTGTTTTTTTCCTTTATCTCTGCCCTTTACCAGACCATTATGTGGTGTTAAAGTGTTTTTCAGGTCTGTCTTTTATCAGGCTGTGGTTTTTATTATTGCACAGGTGTGTGTGTGTGTGTGTGTGTGTGTGTGTGTGTGTGTGTGTGTGAGTGGGTGTGTAATTGACTGGTGAGCATGACATTTCCCCACTGCTGTGTCAAATTGATGTTATTTCCATTGCTACTCCGAAAAAGAGATGCCAATTATGCCAGTGATTTTGGAGGTGCTGTGTGTTTGTGTGTGTGTGTGTATCCATATGGCCGGTGACAGCCTATTTAGTGTATTCTACACTCATCTATCAGATGAGGAAATGGCCGTAACTGTTCACAAATATAATCTTTTTTATTTAAGACCTAGAAGTTTGATATACCATTTTTAATTTTTATCATAAGAAATATATAAAATATTGTAAGGGTTGGGGAGATTGGGAGAAACCACCAACAGAATCACCTGCTGGCCCAATGGAAGAATCCAGAGGTTTAAGGTTTAAGCACGTTCTTTCTTTTCAGGTGCTTTGTTTTATTGTTTACAAAACTCTCCAAACGATAAAAATAAAATATTTTTAATAAGATTTGATTATTATTAAATTATACTTGTTTTGACTACTTGAACATCCAGGTTGATGTTTCTTAAGATTATATTTAGATGAATATATTCATAAATCAATTTGCACATACACATAATCTTACAACAACTCTGTAATTGGAAATATATTGTTATTTGAATTGATCCAATGTATTTGTCAGGTAAGAATAACATGTCAAACAAGCTAATCATAAAAACCCACAGCCAATTAAATACAGACATGACATTAGGATGATATGATGAGAATTGCATACCTGATAAGAGAAATACATGCACACACAGCACTTTGTTTTTCTACTTACTTGGGGATTCTGTCGCCAGCTGAACCCATAGTGCTGCATGTCCAAAGGAACATATAGCACTATGGGATTCATCTCAGTTAGAATCCCCCTGAACATTTTGCCAGCTTGAGACCCTTGTACCAATTGCGAGACATTGTAATATTGTAAGGAACCGGCCTTACAATATTATGTAATGTTAAAATGTATTTCAACACACTAAAATCTTCAACAACAGTTGGAAATGTCTTCATGCTCTTTAAAGAGGAAGTGAGATTGTCAGTGTTTGTTACCTCACCTGCACCATCTCAGCATTTCATTCAGCATCAGACAAGGTTTTACATGGTCTTTGTGCTGCTTTTCAAAATGTGTGCCTCGATATTTAGTTTAAAGATTTTTTGACATTTCCCTAATCCGTCTCCCCAGGGTTTGACCATCAAGCCTTTAGTGAAATGGTTGAAAGTACCACGCAGCACAAACAGAAAACCCACCATTAATGAAGAGATCCACGAGCGTGTAAGTCAATGTCACTCGTTTTACCTGTAAATTCTGCCTACAGTGTGTTTCTTTCTCTGTCCGTCTCTATCTGATGGTCTTGGGTGAAATGTGTGAGTGAGTGATGTTGACCTTACTGTCTGTGCAGAGCTTGTGATGTGATGAAACAGCAGCATCATCATGACAGACAGTCTCTCACTCCAATGAATTAATCATCACAGCTTTTTTTGCCTTTCCACAAATAGATGTGCAAACATAAGCAGAGGTCACACTGCCCCTTGCAGTTTACCCCATCCTCTTTCTAAAGGTTCTGCACCCTGGGACACAGGACTACATGCTGAGCACACTAAACCTGAGCTAAAGATAGACGGAGATGTTAATACCTGAGATGATGGGAAGGTTAGGGAGGATAGAATAGTTTGAGATGAATTAAAAAGAATACTTTTTCCTGGAAAGGTCATCTTTTCTCCGAATCAAAGCGGCACTTTCCTAAAACACGGATGATTCAGACTTATGTGTAGCTAAAGGACAGGAAATAGTCATGAAGGCGAACAGGTTTTACCATAACACCATATCTGACAGGCTAGTGTTAAGGGCTAGAGTTTGAACAGTGAGGTGCTCCTCAATTTCGATTGTTCCATTGACATCACCACATTCAAAAAATTCCTTGTTTTGACGATTTGTGTGCATGTTTGCAAAGATTGTGGTTAGCAAATTAGAATAGCCATAAGTGATTTACAGATCCACTGAGTTTATTTGTCCTTCTACCTTATAGGCCTTTGACCACATTCTGACAGCTGTTGAGGACATCGCTGGTCTAAATGGCTACCATCACTGGAGGGACAAGTAAGCAAACATGATAACCGCATGCATCCTCATAATATCATTATGCAGTATATACCTAAAAAAAATGCACGAGTGCATTTGAAAATCTAGTTTTCCTATAGCTGTGTCAAACTGATGCCATTTCAAGCTCTGCTATTTTTGACCTTTAGGTGGGAGCAGTTTGACAAGAACTATTTGAGCAAGTTGCTGTTGAGAAAGTCTGTGTACCATAAGAGTGAGCTGTGGGAAGCATATCAGAAAATCAACATCAGAGATGCCATCAGTGTCATTGATCAGGTAACATCGTCAGAGGTGATCTGGCCCTCTCCGCTATGCCTGGTTTCTCCCGTTTTTTTTTCTCTATTAAACCATCATTGGAGTTTGGGTTCCTCGCCACAGCAGGGCAGTGTTGGCATGCTCACCGGGAGACTGCATTTATTTATTTAATTATTAGATATTATTTATTAGAATGATCTTGCTTGCTCTATAAACACCATGCACTGGGCTTTGTTTTACCTTTCTGTGATTTTCTTATTTGCTCCTGTAAAGCTGCTTTGGAACAATGCACTTTGAGAAAAGCGCTATATAAATAAATTTGAATTGAATTAGCACTATCTTAAAAGTGATTAAAAAAAAAAGTTTCAAGGCTGATGTATATCAGTGCCGATCCAGTCTATAAAAGCTTATAGTAGGATTTTTGGCATCTTGGCGCTAGTAATTATGTATATAAACTAATATAAATAATTCTGTACGTCTTCTGTATTATTATTGCACTTGAAATCTAGACCTCTAGATGGCAGCGAAACTCAAAACTTTATATCTGTTAGACGGGGAAAATTTCACTGGTATGCCGTTTTAAAACTTCTCTTGTTTTCCACTCTATAAAGTGTCTTTTTCCTCTTTCGCGCGCATACGATACTGTACCTGAGCAAGGAAACGCTGAGAGTTTTTCTCAGACTCAAGAGAGTTGTTTGAGAAAATGGAAGGATAATTACTCTCTTTGTTAGTTAGACTGACGCCAGGGTGCCTCTGCCAATAGTGGTTCTTTGTAAGCACCTGATACCCGTCGACTGCAACATCAAATCCATCTACAGAGATAGCATCACACAGTGAGAGCAAGCGATAGAGAAATACTTCAAAAACTAAACAGGAATGTTTAGATTCACAGGAAATTCCATCAGATGTTTACAACGCAGAGATTCAGATTATGCTCTTAAATATTTTACACTTGATAATAAAGTACAGTTTATAGTCGAGAAATCCTTTTGGATGTTTACTGTCATTTATCTTTTTGTGATGTAAGATTAACATAAAAAAAATCTATTTTTAATTCCATGAAAAATGGTGGGAGCAAAAAAAAGTTTGTCATGCAGAACTTTTGCCTCCCAGTGAGATAATTCCCTGTACCCTTGAGTTTCATAGAGCTCAGCCTCCTGAGAGGAGTTATTAAGCTAATATTAGCAGAAGATTGAACGATTGAGAAACCGCTGTTCTTCCTATCTCTCGCTCTATTTCTCTCAGACCACCCAGTGCAAAAATGCACATAATAATTACAAAGCACTAAATTAATTTGAGAAGGGACGGACACAAATTTGATATATTAAATGATACATATTTTGCATGTTGTTATTCAGACGTGCTCAAATTTGTTTGTAACCCTCCACACAAACAAAGAATGCAAAATTTTCTCTGAAATAACTTGAAACTGATTAAATAAATTGGCATCCACTATTGATTATTCAATATTTAATAGAAATCAGAATTTGCTTCGGATTTTTTATTCTATATATTGTAAATAAGACAAATGAAAATTTTATAGACAAATGTTGGGACCCCTAACCTTATATTTTGTTGCACAATTTAGAGGCAATCACTGCAAGCATCATTTTCTGTCATGATCAGCAAGGTGGCGGAAGATATTTATTTAATAAACAAACCGTTCAAAAAGCAGCCCAAGAGCGGCAGCACCGAGATTGGCAGGGAGATACTCGACATCCTCGTCTTGGAGAGATCTCGGCTCGGGGAGAACACTCGACCCGATAACTCGGGAAGTGAGAGAGTGCAGGAACCACTGAGATAAGGACCCACCAACTCACAAAGAGCTAAAGAGTTCACCCCACGTCAGGGAAATAGTCCTGCGCCGAGGAGGTGGTGCTTGGTAGTCAGAGAGCAGTCCGGGATGCCAACGGGAGATAGCTGGCCATGGAAAACACTAATGGGCACTGGGGTAGAAAAACAAAAACAGTGACACAGCCAAAACTTTAAACACAAAGGCAAGTTGGGATAAACACACGGCTAAGGGATACTGTGGCTATATATGTGGGAATATAAAGGGAAGTAAATCAGTACCTAAATGAGAAACAGGAGAGGAGAGAGATGATACAATGATTGGAGCAGGTGAGAAGAAAGAAACAATAACGAGGAGTAAACAGGGTAACAAGGCGGCGGGGTCACACCACAATTACGAGAAAGCACATGACGGGCCGTCAACCAGACCATGAGCTCACATCAATATATCAACACGAGAGAAAACAAAGATACACTAATCAGGAACCCTGACAGTTTTCTGTAGCTCTCAATGAGTCTTCTGCACCTGTTAACATGTAGCTTGTCCCGGAGCAAACTGCTCATGCTGTTTCAGGTTTGATGGGTGCCTTCTCCAGACTGCCAGTTTCAGCTCTTTCCATAGATGTTTGATAAGATTCAGATCAGGACTCATAGAACGCCACTTCAGAAAAGTCCAATGTTTTGTTCTTAGCCGTTCTTGGGTGATTTTAGCTGTGTGTTTTGGGTCATTATCCTGTTGGAGGAACCATGACCTGCGACTGAGACAGAGCTTTCTGACACTGGGCAGTACGTTTCTGACCTACCTTCACCTTGGAGTTCAGCTTGTATCTCGTCTTCAGTTATCCTTGGTTCTTTTCCTACTATTCACACAATCCTCCTGTTCAATCTGGGGTCGATTGTCCACTTGCAGCCATGCCAGTTGGCTACAATTCCATGGACCTTAAACTTCTTAATAATATTTGCAACTGTTGTCACAGGAACATCGATCTGCTTGGAGATGGTCTTGTAGCCTTTACCTTTACCATGCTTGTCTATTATTTTCTTTCTGAGCTTCTCGGACAACCTATATCCTTTGCTTTCTCTGGTGAATGTTCAGTGTGGTGCACAATTAAACCAAACAGCACAGTAACTACTTTTCTTTGTTTAAATAGGCTGAATGACTGATGACAAGATGGGATACATGTGTGATACTTAAAGAAACTAATTAGTTTGAAATGTCACTATATTCCAGGGGTGTCCAATCTCGGTCCTGGAGGGCCACAGTCCTGCAGAGTTTAGCTCCAACTTGGCTCAACAGTTTCTAGTCTGCTGTGTGAGACCTTGATTAGCGGTTCAGGTGTGTTTGATTAGCTAAACTTTGCAGGACACAGGCCCTCCAGGACTGACTTTGGACACCCCTGGTATAATCCAATTATGTATTATCTTTTCTAATGGGTACCAACAGATGTGTCCCGGCCATTTTAGAATATTTTTGCAGAATAAGCAATAATTCATCTCTTTTCACAGCTTCTTTGCTTTATTCTATGACATACCGAAGGCATGCAAGTATACATGATACAATAGCTTTTATTTAATTTCATCAATCTTCAGGAGGAACAAATAATTATTTCAATGAGCTGTAAGGGTACCAACAAATTTTAGCATGTCTGTATATGGTATACATGTTAAAAGTTTTTTTTAAAGTTAACTGCTTTAAATCATGTGTGTACAGTATATGTATATTTGGTCTGTCAGACATCTTTTGCTGAATGTATTTTCTGTGCAGTTATATAGGTCATTTGGTAATAGAGCTGAAACAGACTGTGTTTACTTTAAACCACAATTCCTGATGCATTTCAAGAAAGATTACTTAGCCATATGCCAGAGTTATTTATGGTAAGAGGAACTGTCTGTAGGGTGAATGTTCAAAGCTTGCTCGGATGATGGGAGAGCTGGTTTCCATCTACACTGAGTCCTGCTCCACAGTGCACAGCCATAACGTTCAGAAAGAGAGAGACGACCCTGGTGTGAAAACAGAACATACAGGAGCATAACCATTTTTTATTTTAATTTGTTCTGTTGAACACACAAAATAAGATATTTTGAAGAACAGTTCTGGGGCACTTCTGACTGCCATTGTAATTTTTCCTACTATGTTAGTCAAAGGGGTCCAAGAACTGTTTGGCTACAAGCATTCATCCAAATATCTTTCTATAAGTGTTCATAAGAACAAAATCAATTATGCAGATTTGCAACGAATTGAGAGTGAGTAATTCATGAGAATTTTCATTTTTGGGTGAACTATCCCTTTAATGCCAAACCTTCGAACTCTCCTTCATGTATGCATAGTTTTCAATAGGCTAAAGTGTGGTAATATTGAATGAAAGACTAGACAATTATTACACAGCTCTTAGAAATACTTCATTTTGATTGGCTGGTTATGGCCAAATGTTTTCGTGTAGGCATAATTTTTTATAGCTTTTTCTCAACACAGTGTTTTATGCCCATGTGTTTATATACATTAAAGTATTGGGCAAATAGGCCTATCATAGTTTTTGTGACATAATGACTGTCTGACTGCACATTATCCCTCATATGATCAACTCCTCTGAACGTGTGTCAGCCAATCAAAATCAAGGATTCGGCACTCTGTGACATAAAGATTAGTATTTTATATTTCCTCAGTAGAAATGCTTTCTCTCTCTCAGGGTGGGAACGTGTTGACCTCTGCTAGACTCTCTCTGCCTTCCATGGCTAGCAGAACCTCTTTCCCAGAGGCCACAAATGTTACCAACTACCTGTGAGTATCCAGTATGGGAAATATTTTCAGAGGACATTGTATCCTGTGTTTGTGTATACAAAAGTGTTTTTATACATTTCTCTGGGGCAAATGTACATGTCTGTGTGTTTGTACCTTTAGGAGAGAGAATGGCAGTGGGGTGTGTCTAGACCTCCAGGTCATTGACACAGTGCCAGGAGCCAAGATAGAAGAGGAGTTAGAAACACATCACGTACTTGCAGGAAACCTATACAAACCCAGGAGACGGGTATAAAACACCCACACACAGCATCACCCTAACCGCGCTGATGCGCTCTCACTCGTAATATTAAATCACAGTAAAATGAGTGACACGTGTAATGCTTTGCTGGCATCAGTTAAACTCTCCTCTGTTTCTGCAGTACCAGTCCCACTACAGTCGGCACTTTATGACGGTTGGGGACAAGGAGAGGCAGGACAGGGAGGTGTTCCAGAGGAATATGCGTAACCGTCTTGAGTCCTTCAAATCCACTCACTACAAGCGCCATAAGAAGGACCGCAGTCAGAAAAAGGCAAGAACTCAAAAGTGCAAAAATAGACACCCGGGTTAGCTGGACCTGAGGGAGGCCTACAGTAGGTAACTTATGAGAGGCAAGAATGTGTGTATAAGGCCATGTACCCACAGGCAATGTTGAGACTAAAGTGTTGTTACTGGTATGTATCATGAATGATGGCTTGTGTAAACCCAATTTATCATTATCCTCTGATGTTATTGCATTTTCTTCCCTCTCACTCACAATTGATAAATATTGAAACATGTTACAGAGAAAAGGGTCAGATGCTAAAGAGCAAGACAACAGCGATAAACCCAGACGTAATGTCAGCTGGCAGGACAAAGGTTGGTCACTGAATCTTGGAGAGAATTATTTTGTATTGAATTTTATATACTGTGTATTTGGTTAATGTGTTTTTGCACATGTGTCTGCAGATCCAGTTGTAGTTCCTATGGGGCCTGAGGAAGACAAACACGATGCCTCTGAAGCAGATAGAGATGAGGATGTGGGCATCACTTTTGTGGCACGCAGGGCCCCAGAAACACCAAAGGAGAGGCCGAAATCAGGTAAAACATACCCCACAATTCTGGCAGCTGAGCATTAATTCTACCTTTCGCTAACATCTGTATAACATACCTTTAATTGATTTCTGGTCTCCAAGTACCAGCTGCTTTGGATGTGTGTCAGAGTCCAGTCGCAGCCCCTCCTTCTCCTACATGCGGAGAGAAAAACCTGCCGTGGAAAAGCGGTGTTGACTCCCTCCCTCCGTGTGTGTCTGTGGAGGCCACAAAAATTATCCCTGTAGACCTGCAGCAGGCCTGGAATCAGAGCATCTCCTCTCTGGAGAGTCTGGCTTCTCCTCCTGCTCCTCCTGAGCCTCAGCACCCACGTGTTAGTGCCCTGGCGAGGCTGGGAGGACCCATGCGGACCCCTGCAAAGGCAAAAAGTGGTTCAGGATCGGGAAGTAATGCAACGGCCTCAAATTCAGGGCAATTCCAGTTCCCTGTGAGGAAGGAGGAAGAAGAAGAAGGTGCAATATCTCAGCAGCAGCAGGAAATACAGCCACTAATGGCATCTTTTAGGCCTCCACTGCCTGCTGCTCAAGCTGCTGGAAAGAGACGGAATCCTTGCGTTTATCTTCGGAGTCTGGTGACAGTGCCACCTTCTGGTGTGGAACCGCACAGCTGGAAGCCTACCCAACTATAAAATCTCTTTCCTAAAGTTTTTTATCTGTAGGGCCTTCAATCACCTTACCATTCTAGCCTTTGGTGTTTCAGGCCAGATTTTTGTCACTTAATTGACACAAAATGTTCTTTTTAAGAAACTGTTTATTTTATTTCTTTTTTAAGCACTTATAGGTTTAGTCGGGTTAGAAATGGTTTGTAGTGTTTGCTAACTGAGCATCCAGTTCTTCTCACATAGGAAAAACAGTCAATTTCCCATTGTTTGTTTTTATTTTGAAGTGCTCTGCCCTGTATTATATACCTACTGTATTAGTAAATGTCAAAATGTATAAAGCTATTGGACATATATAAGGCTGAACCACATTCCAACGACGTTTAGGGTGTGTCTATAAAAACATGTTTTCATGTCCTCCCTCACTCAGTGATCATCACTTTATGATTACTCTTAAATAGGAATGCATGTTCTTTCTACACCAAACAGAAGTACAACCTGTTTGTGGGTCTCTAATAAGCTGAGCATAACTTTAACTAGGGTGGGATCTGTTCGTGCGATCAATATGCTTATAAACCATAAATGCAGTTTTGTCTGTAAAGCTGCAAAAAATACACAACTGTTCTTTTATTTCACAGCTTTTCATTTTCAAATCAGCTACTTCACAGAATAAATTTTAATAAAAGACATGTAACGCATTCTCTTGCAGCTCATTACAGAAAGCACATGGATCACACAGTAAATCTTAAATTCTGTCATAACATCTATATTGATTTTTACATTCTTATGATTGAATATCTGATAGCTCTCAAATGTTTTAAATATGCATAAGAAGTCCACATCCACTACAGTGATGGATATGAAACATTTGATGACAAATAATTTTAGGATGATTGCTACCGTGAGCATTTACGCTGTGATCAGAATCTACCAGCATCACATTGTACCTGTTGTCGGTTGTTGTGTTTCGGCAGAAAAGCATTGTCTTCCAAATGGGCTTTTATTTATTCATGTTTGCTATCACTTGCCTTTTATTGATATGCTTGTTGAATAGCAGTTTTTTGTACAATAATCTACAAAGAAACCAAATAACCAAAGTAAATGGCTTTTTCTTTTATTTTATATATTACATTATCTTTATTCTGTATGTGGCACTATATTTATCATCATGAATATAATCATTAATTTCGAATCAATGGGATTTCATGTGCTTTATCAGTAGTAGGGGGCTGGAAAAGTTTCACTCATTGTATAAATCTGTGTCCCTCATCATGCTGTAGGTCAGAGTCAGATGTTCTGTAAAATATCTACATTTACATAATGCATTTTTCCATGTACTCTTATTGCACTTATTTCACTGAGGTTTAGTTTGTCAAGCCATATGCAGTCTCTGTGAACATTTCGTATCTTTAACGAATTCGATGGTCGTTTCTTACTTAGGTAATCGTGTCTTCATTTTTATGGCTGTTGATATACTGTATCTTAAATTAATATTAAAATTACAGATTTTAGGGTTGACACCTTGCATTAAAAGCCATTTAGCCCAAAATCGACCCATGATGTTTAAGCTACTAACCCTTTATTTTGTATTGCTGTGTTTTTTGTCTATATTAGGATTGTTGTGCCTTGAAGGAGACAGTGCAACATGTTGAACCTGTAAACGGTATAAAGTGATTACTTGACTTACTTGAACTTGTCATGTCAGAAGGAATGTTGAATGAAGGAACTTATCTTTCAATTAAATGATTCACTCATTTAATTAATATTGAATTTTCAGTTCATGTTTTCATGTAAATGTTAATATAATTATATTAGGTATATAGGTGCCAAAATATTTTGCTACCAGGAATGAAGTAAACAATTTCTTTCAGTTATGAAGGTGTTTGTCTCACCATTCCATCTTGATTTTCAGTTTAAAATATTAGCTATTCATATGAATGGCTATTTATTGAGACTAATTTATTAATTTACGGTAGCCAATAGAGTTTGTACCCACGTCACGATTTGGTCAGTTACCCGGATGCGCGGCCATATGGAGATACTCGGATCTAAACAACAGCATGGATTGGACGCTTAATGTACTACATAAGATGTTGTTCACCTAACTTATGATGTCTAAACCACGGGAAAAAACGCGTGGAAGCTGCTAAATCATATAGAGAAGGACGCGATATTTTGACAAACTAAAGTTAATAGGTGGTTAAAAGGAATCACAATGGCCTAATGACGTAACATCACAAACCTATACTGATGACCCAATTTCCTATATTTCTCGTCCCGACGCAGTGAACTACTTATTTATTTCGCATCAAGTCCTAACATTACCCCTAACATTTTAAAACTTTTTGTTAAAAAAATAACCTTAAAATCACACACATACAAACACTGACAGTCTGGTCCCTTTGAACTAAATCACCTCTAAAGTTATTTAATAAAACAGAGTACCTCTTAACTGTGTTACAGTTATTCTTTACCCATGAATGTGTGTGTGTCTACATCTATGTAGAATAGTTAAGTTAAACTACACATAGTAACGTGAAATACTACTGAGTCGTGGGTGAAGTTAAGAGTAGAAAATAAATAATTATATTGCACGTGACGTTATAGCATTGGCTATAGCGATTCTCGGGTGTTATAGACTTGCATTAAAGCACTTTATTTTCAGTTATTTCTAAGAATATTTTTTCTTCCAGTAATATCTCCGATATATATTGGGTTCGTCCAACATGGCCGACTTCCGGATGTATGACGCGTCGTGAAAACACTCTATATTAGTGATGGGAAGTTCGGATCATTTTATTGACTCGGACCTTTGAGTCTCGTTCATCAAAATGAACGAATCTTTTTTCGAGTCATATCGTTCCTTTCGTTCATTTAAGCAAAGTATAATTAAAATGTTACATGTCACTTTCCTAACAGATCTACTACTTATGCAAACGTTGCTCACATTACAACAAATACAAAACTATAATGCTACAATAAACAGAAAAGATTGATTACTTGTTTACCTGGGTATTTGGTCTATGATTAGCTCACCTCACCTCTTATCTTGAATAATTTGTCACTTCACTGTCTTTGTCTATCAATAAACAAACATTAATACCAGGCTATTCACCCGTTTGTTAGGAAGGTTGTAAATTAGCTAATTTCTCTGTCCAAAGCTGTCACATCACATTACAAAAGACCGAACGACTCGAACCCGAAGACTCGAAAGGTGAACTAATCAATTCTCCTTCCGGCTCTGACTGCATTTGTTTAGCGTGCAGGGATGTCACGTGATGAACGAACGACTCGAACCCGAAGACTCGGGAGATGAACTAATCAATTCTCCTTCCGGCTCTGACTGCATTTGTTTAGCGTGCAGGGATGTCACGTGATGAACGAACGACTCGAACCCGAAGACTCGAAAGGTGAACTAATCAATTCTCCTTCCGGCTCTGACTGCATTTGTTTAGCGTGCAGGGATGTCACGTGATGAACGAACGACTCGAACCCGAAGACTCGAAAGGTGAACTAATCAATTCTCCTTCCGGCTCTGACTGCATTTGTTTAGCGTGCAGGGATGTCACGTGATGAACGAACGACTCGAACCCGAAGACTCGAAAGGTGAACTAATCAATTCTCCTTCCGGCTCTGATTGCATTTGTTAAACGTCCGGAGCGTGTTGCGCTATGCGCATGCGCGACTGGACGAATCACTTCCCAAGACGACCCGTTCTTCCCGAGTCACATTTAAGATTCGTTCAAAATGAACGAATCGTTCACGAACGACCCATCACTACTCTATATCTGCAGTCTAGTCTGTCGTCATCTCGGCTAGTCCTTTATCTGTTAAAGAGGTATTGTGGGTCCGCAGAAACCATGGAAAGGAAACATTTGGTTAATAATTAAGAGATTCTCCAACCTTCAATTCCCCTTCGCGTCCCAGTGGTTTCTAGGGCTTCCCGTTCTGGCACTGCCCTGAAGACTGTTTCGCATTTATGTGCTAATGTGCCATTTTTAGGTCCAAGTCATTTAAATGTGAAGGTCTAAATTAATTCTACTTTAATCTTATCTAAAAAAATCTGGAACTAGAGTGATTCTCATAAAATAATAATTTATCTGGTTACGAAAAGACAATGTCGTCAGTATTTAACATCTGATTGTATTTTTCCCGCGAAACGAATAGCCGGTTTCATCTTGAAAACATACACAAATGTTGCGACCCGACCTGAACTCCCGGTACACGTTCACAAACAATAGAGTGCCTGTTGGTTACTTCTGATAACAGGCAAAAGAAACCGAGAAGAGCCTTCACCTGTCTAAACTTGTCTCTCCAATATTTTGGATTTAGACTCCGATACCAAGCTCAACCGCTAGATGCCAATCTACCGCATACGGTTTGTTTAACTGCGACTGAACTATGGACCGATTCAACAAAATAATTAATAAAATAAAAATACAACAAATTTCAACAAATCGTTTATTTAATACAATTATTACACAGTAAAACAATAATGCAAATTAATATTAACATACAAATATAAATAGTTATATTATTAGACGCTCCCCAAACACGAACCGGAAGTTAACTGGGGGTCAGACGCGCGCGCGTCCGATGAAACGGTCAATTGGAAAAAATATTCATACGCCACGTTGTGTAGTTTCCTGTCACTGACTACGCGCATGTTCAGTCGGAACTCTACATTTTTATAAACAAACAATTCACGTTTTTAACGACACATTTAACTCCCGTTGACGTTGGAATTTTCACTCATTAGAAAACCCGCATCTATGCCGTGTATCTGACAACTCTGTGTAGCTGTGGCCCCAGGTAACAAAACTAGCATTGTTTTGTCTGTATGTAACGTTAACATCTTTAAAATTTGGACTAGGATATATGTAAAGTAAATATGCACGCATTTAAACACAAACTAAATTACATTGATACAAGTAAAATGTAAATAGTAAAAGGCGTACTTTAAACCGGCACTTTACAACCGAGCACGTGTATTGATAATTGTATTTATTGCTGCATTGCTTTACATTCTTTCCGTTAAATGATGTCCAATCAATCACATCAACCGTGTCATCGTTTGTTTCACCATTGCTATGTCGTGTAAGAAAACGTATAAAAGGCTGATGAAGCGTCGTTTAGAGATTGCTCTAAGCCGTCACTTGCCTGAATATCACTATCAGTTGTCATAATGTTCTGTTGTGCAATTTTTCAATGGCAACTGTAAATGTACAGGTAGTTGTGTGTTTCTGAAAAGTGATGTCTCTCACATTATGCGACCTAGATGCAAGGATGTAGCTGTATCATAACTGCCAAGACCAAGTTCAAACCTAAGATATTATGGAGCCCCCAGAAAATCATCTTTATACATTCCTGATGGGTGTTTTAGTATAATGTAAATGGAGATCTTTAGGTCACAGGACACAAGCTCAATCAGGAACGAAATTTCTTGGACCACTTATGTCTGAGGTGAATTTACTTGTTAATTTGTAAATTGCTTCCATTTGTTGGTACTGCATTTGATATGAATTAAGCGTGAGCAGAGACTAAGACCCGGTTGCTTAAACTTAGCCATTGCTTCATGTCAACTAGTCTCACGGACTAGCAATTAGTTAGGACTAATCGGTATTACTTTTTACATTTCAACTAGCCCAATCTACCTTTTACTGTAAGTGCTTTAAAAAGTTTTGACCAGTCTTGAAGAATGACTACCTAAAGATGACCAACTTCTAAGACTGGTCTAAGTAGATTATGCAACTGACCACAAGTCTTTTCTTAAATTTCTTCAGTATTGCCTCTGCCTTCCCCTATTTTATCTAATGTAATTTACTTGTGTGCACGCACGTGTGTGTAACAAGAGTTAGAAACAAATGATAAGGTTTAATGATTCCTATGGTTTTTTTAAATGCAATAAAGGTTTATGCAGATTATTTATGTGGAACTAATGAGGCTGCCTCTTTATGTTCCTTTCCACTTTGAAAAGAACATGTGATTTTTCCTCCTTCAGAATGGTTAATGTTCTCAAAGTTTTTAGCATACATTTATTTCGATTGGCTGTTTGTATTGTGTATTCCTTGTGCATATTAAGTGATTATTGCAGCAGTAGTGTGTAGGGTTTGCAGTAGCTGCCATTTCTTGTGCAGGCATCCAAGAACGAAGCTGTTCTTTCAGGGCTTAATTGCGAGGCTGTCCAGGGTAGATTAGATGACAGTGTTCATACAGCTCACTCCTTATTGGCTGTGAGAAAATTGTTCCTCCGGGTGGAAAACCTGCTCACATTCTTAACAGACACTTTGTATTGTCACTGTGCAGCAGATCATCGGATATCTGGATGCTTTGCAGTGGGACCTCTGAACTGGAACTGGAATTTTCCATGTGTAGCTGGAGCGATGATTGATTAGAGCTCAACAAATTCTTTGAACGGCCCTTCTGGTTAAAGGGGTCAAATGACACGGCTAAAATGAATATTATGTTTTGTTTTAGAAGTAATATAATGTGTATGCATGATTTTAGGTTAAAAAACGCTGTATTTTCCACACAACGTGCATGTTTGTATCTCTTCTTTGCCCCGCCTCTCTGAAACGTGCTGATTTTTTACAATGCTCATCGCTCTGAAAAGCGGGGTGTGCTATGATTGGCGAGTTAACCAGTGTGTAGCTATTGGTCGAATACTGCAAGAGTGTAACGTAGAGCTGCACGATTAATCGTTAAAAGATCCTGATCTCGATTCGAAACACCAGACGATCTCATTAATGAAAATCAACGATTCTTGTGTGTCTATTACTTTACACCTCAGACTAAAATCATAACGCTTCAATATGCTGTTGCTGCGGCAGAAGTTAATATTATTATTATAAGGTATGTAAAGACGTCACAAACGGTCTTTTCAAAACACCATAGTTAATGTAGGTTAACCATGAAATATGTAATCATTTTGAAGCAGAGTCCTATATTACATATCTAAATAAACTATTTTTTGTCAGAACCTCTAGTAAATTATATATTACTTTGTCATCATTCAGAATTGAAAAAGAATCGCAATCTCTATTTGAAACAAAAGAATCGGGATCCTCAATTTATCCAGAATCGTGCAGCTCTAGTGTAACGGTAATGTAACGCCTCTTACCATTTTTGAAACATCATGTTCACAAGCAATTGTAATTGCAGACAGGTGATAAAATGTCATCGTGACTTCCTTATATCAACTCGAGCCCGAATCTGATATGGAAAATGAAGATGATCAAGCCGATACATCAACTTTGACACCGCGACTTGATCAGGATGTAAAGGATTGGAAAGGTTTTAGAAAAAAGATATTATGTTAAATAGTTAAAAACTATAGCTTACTGTTTTACCTTTATATACGACAATGTAAACACGACTATAAACAAACAACCATATAGATCATACAGAGTTTGTGTGAGATAGAAACAAGCTCGCATTACAGCAGGGAATGGTAACATAATAAATAACGCGAACGCTTTTACCCTTCTTGATCAACCAGTGTTACGCTATGTCTCGTTGCGACTCAACAAAGACAATAAACCCCATTATAAACATGACATTTGTTGCCTCTAGTTGGAACATTATTACTGATTATTAGGATTTATATTGTCTTTTTTTCACGTTGTGCACGTGTCTGCATTTGCAGATCACAAACACACGACAAACTCGACTCGCGTTAGTCCGTAATAAAGTCTTTTACAATGAAAATATACTTACAGGGTGCGAATCTGGAGCGCCAGCGAAGTTGTAATGGTTGGAATGGCCCCACTTTTTAACCAAAGCTTTCGTGAATAGCTGGTCTTCATCTCTCTCCCACGTTCGTGAAGCAATCATCGGTGAAATGCGCTGCACAAACTTGAACATTCGGATTGTACTTTTCTGGAACAGTGTTGTAAATGAAATGTAACCGTTCGTTTTAAGTAGTCTCATCTTTTGGCATGGCAATCAAAGAGTCTTACTTTTTGCAACCAAACACACAGCGTCTCCACGACATTGCTGCGGCGTTGACGATACAGTAAGATTTACAAGTAGGCCCACCTTACTCGCGTCTACATTTGGGAGGTCTTAGTCAAATGCTAACACGAACTGACGTAGATTTGTGGGGGTGTGGTTACACAAGGCGTTTCAGGCAGGTCTGGGTTTGCTCTTAGATAGAATGCATCTTTTGTTCCGACACTTTAATTTTTGCAATTTTACATGTCTAAAACATGCATGGGCAACACACCAAAGACACAGAAAAACATGTATTTGCGCCATATGACCGCTTAGATCACAATGTGTGTTTTTTCCAGAGTAATGCATTGTATCACAAACATCTTATTCATGTGTAGCAAAGCATTGGCAGTATGGTTCTTCCATCTTTCTCATTAGACAAGCTAATGCCAAAACTTTAATGATTAGACGATTTATTAGGCTTGTGCAAATGTATGACATGATTGTCAAAATAGGTCTTTTGTAAAATATGTCATATCATTACATAATTTTGAAAAGTGCAGCCCATGGCCATGTTTGCCCTGACATCTAACTGCAGGTAATCACTACCTGTGACTTTTCTCTCTCTTAGAGCTATTATTTCTAGCATGTGTCTACTTGCCAGCTAGGAGTATTTTTGCTAGATCGCTTAACTAGATTGCTCATCCTTCTGACATGTAGAAGCATAAAGAGCACATTCCTTAGAGTTTCCACTTACATTAATGTGCATGTGCTGATTATGTGCAGTCCAATAGGGTCCTGTTCACCCAAAAACCGATGAAAATGAAAAACTCTAGAAAAGGTCCTCTCTGCTCATGTCTTAAAGGTGGGCTGGTTGATTTGGAAAGGTGCTATCTTTAGACTGCTAGCACTGAAATTATAATCCCACCCTCTATGCGATTCGCCGTCCAAAGACACGCCTCCTCTAAACAAACTAATAACAAACTAAATTCATTAAATTCTTCTCGAAGCATGTACATACCTCTTAGGGATGCTCATTTCTGTTAATTTCCCTGACCGAGAACTCACACTCGTTAACCGATAAGATTTTAATAATAAATTTGAAAAAAAAATAGATGCTGTGTCTCATTTCGAAGGCTGCGCCCTCCAGAGGTAGCATTTGTCCACCGCATACCCCTTGATTACATATGATGTCTACGTGAACGGGTGCGCAATAGTATGCAAAATACGTTGGCTGAAAATGTACACATGACCAGTCACAGCGTTGACAGAATATTTGATTAAGCGAACGTTTTTTGTTCGTACGCCTTTCACATGATATATAATTATAAAAATATTATTTGTCCACTATACTTCTTGATTGCCATCAGGATGTAAAGAGATTTCCAACCAACATGACAAAAATGTTTCTGGACAGGATCAGCCACCCTGCCTTTAAATGTTACGTAGGATTGGTCGCAAACTATAGCTAATCCAATCACTGAGGACCTACAACAAATGTCTACATGGCAGGAGCCAGAGGAGTTTCATGTTCATGTTCTGCCAGCTTTATATACCACTAAACCTTCTTTATAAGGCAGTCAGGTCCAAGTTGATTTCATTTCTAAAATGTTTGTAAAATGGATTTAAATTAGTGGTGGGCATAGATAAAAATTTTTTTAATCTAGATTAAAATGGCTCATTTGAATTCTGCCGAAGGCATTCAGAATATGTGTGCTACCCAAATAATGACTAAAAGTAAGTCTTTGAGAACGGGTTTCTCAAGCCAGGTGGCGCATTAGACCAGGGGCTCATCTCCTGTTTCCAAAATGCATCACAAACTGCTTGAGAAAGCTGTTCTACTATGATAATTGGTGATGAAAATAAATTATGTTCAATAAGATGTACTTGTGTTTACTTCCGCATTAGCTAAGGGATGCTTTGCATTTAGGTAGTACTTGAGACTGGAAGAGCTCCTACAGTACATTTAAGCAATAAGCCCCAAGAAGCCGTGGGTTACAGTGCATTTTATAACAGCTAAGGGGCGTTGTTAGGCACAACGCGAAGCGGAGTGCCGAAACCCCCTTAGCTGTTATAAAATGCACTGTAACTCACGGCTTCGCGGGGCTTATTGCTTTTATAAAACTGTTACTCCATATGCTTAGCAAGGTTTCATTAAATAAAGTAAATTAAAAGCTATTTAGGCTATGTGGTGCGGTCAGCCGTTATATATCGGGGTATTATATAACGGCTTAGAACTCCGCTCAGCCAATCAGAATCAAGAACGAGAACTGACCGTTTTATAATTACATTTAGTCATTTAGCAGACGCTTTTATCCAAAGCGACTTACAAAGAGTTAGGGAGCAACAAGAGATATGTCATACAGGAGCCATAATACATTAGGTGAATTTACTGGTTTCAACTAAAGCTAGACCACTACCTGTTGAGAGAAAGTTTTTTTTTTTAAACCAATTCCGCATTGCACAAGGTGCAAACAACCTTAGTCTTGTCAATGTTTCCATTGGGAAGCTTCTTAAAAATAAATTTTCCCTGAAGCAACCCGGCGGCTTCAAAGCTGCATCCATGTAGCACGTCACGTTTGATGTGGTAATTTCACAGTAACGTTATGTTGTGTTCAGACCAAACGCGAATGGCGCGTCAGGCGCGAGTGATTTACATGTTAAGTCAATGCAAAGACGCGATAGACCTACTTGCGGGGGAGTTCTTTCCACATATTTGGGATTTCCAAGTAGTATAACTGTAGCATCTTGTTTCTTGTTGAGGGGCTTATTTTTTCTATAGCTGAGGTGAGTTTCTAGCCACGTCTGTCTTATCTTAAATATTGAATTCATTCAGGAAGTTAAGAAATATTAATTTGATCTTCAGAATCTGTATCGGCAGATATTACTCTGAATAATCTGTTATTGGTATCTTTAGGAATTTAGTATCGGTGCATCTCTACTAGGGCTGCAACTAACGATTATTTTAATAATCGATTAATCTGTAAATAATTTTTTCGATTAATCGGTGAATCGAAATGACTCCGTAATGACTTAACCTGCTGTTGAACTCCCTTCCTCCTCATCAAAGACTCCAACATGTTTGCGTTTCAGGTGCTGGATCATTGCAGTGGTGCTCCCGCCATGTCGCTTTTGCATATTTTGCAGTTAACACACTTTTTCTGTTTATTTAGTGTGAAATGCTCCCACACATTGGATGACTTTGGTCGCGCGGATTTCTCTGCCTCCGCCATGTATCTTTCCTCGTTTTTTTTTTATTTTTGCTCTGCCCTGTGTATGATGTGCCGAACTCTGCTAGCATTAGTGCACGAGAGAGACCGAGTGTGTTCATTCCGCTCCGCGCTCAATTAAAGTTTTTTTAAAATAATCAAACGTCTCCGTGTCGCGCGACACAACGAATCGATGATGAAATTCGTTGCCAACTCTTTTAGTAATCGATTTTTATCGATTAAATCGATTCGTTGTTGCAGCCCTAATCTCTACTATTGTTTATGTACTTGCTTGTGTAGAACATACTACTTCATAATTATAAGTGCTACTTATAATTCATGAACTTCAAACCTGTAAATATAAACCCTGTAAAAATACAAACGAGTTTTCAATATTAAATTATATTCAGATGTTAGTTTTTTCCTTATTTTGTTGAACATCAAATTTTTATTTTATTCACTTATATGGGATTGTCATAACATGTTATGTTCAGAGCTGACACAACAGATGCAACAGGCTCCAGACGGTACTGATGCTCCAGAACTATGTTAAGAATGTGTTAACTTGCTCCTTTAAAGTAGCTGTTTTCATAATGGTGCGACATCTGTGTTCAAAATTGTAGGTAAAGTTCCTTAAGACATACAGACAAACATGTTTGTTTACTATCAGTGGACTTTGTTTATATAATGTCTATAAATCTGCTGAGTAATTTTGAAAATGTGCAGCAAAAGTAAAGACCATTTTTGAAGTGTAATGCTCTCTTTAAACTGCTTTTCAAGAGCCTTTCAAGATCAGACATGGCTTTCTGAACATCAGTACAAACATGAAGCAGACTGCGGTTCAGGGTGAAGTGAGGGTTAGGGGCATAAAAATTAAAGCACGTTGAAGTGCTCTTTGAAAAAGGCTTTTGTCCTTACTACAAAAGTCCTGACACTTGCATCTTTAGTTTTTGTCTCTGCTGTTTCTTCTTGGTTGTTAGGCCTTTAAAAACTTTTGGAGTGTGGCACTTGGAATTGTGTAGAGGATTTACAGTATAAATAACAATGAAGTCTTAAGGCTTCCACAGTTATAATAAACCCCCAGACATGAAACGCTCTTAACTTGACACTAGAGCATAACAATCTCTCATAATGTGAAGACCACATTAATGGAAGGTCTGCTTGTTGTAGCAAAACTTAAGTAATTGAGAAAAGCAGAACACATTGGTGTCATTTAAGACCACCTGTCGAAGTTTAGACAACCTAGCTATCAGTACCACCACTCCCCATTCGCCCTCAGTGTAATACTTAGTAGTTTTTAAAGTTGAAAGAATATGCATTTATATACTGCTATGATTGATACAATATCCTGTTTCAAGTGGTTCCACAGGTGTAAGACTTTCATGCAGTATATTCCAATTAAAAAAAATGTTTTTTAACTATTTTCCTTTTATTTAGTAATTGGTTAAATAGTTAAAGACGCTTTAATTAAAGTTAAAATGAAATAATTAATGCATACAAAACATTTCAGCAGATATTTATTCTGCAGTGTCGTGTCTGTTTTAAGTCATTCTGGAAGCAGGCTTCAACAGGTCCCAGAATAAGGCTTTGTTTCTCACCTTTTGTGTTAGTGTCATATCCACACCTCTCATGGGCGATTTCTGTTGACATGCAGTGAAGAGGTGGGTCAACCTGCTCTACCAGAGTTCTAACACTTTCCATCCGTTTTGTGATCCATCAAGTTCACTAGTCTGAGTAATGTTTACATCAAAACAGATCTGCCTGTAACTTAAATTAACTTCACGAGCCACAGACTGCGCTGTCTTTGTAATGGCTGGGATAGTTTCACTGACATGACTGGATTGATGCACAAAAGTGGTTGATTTAAAATACAGGAAGCATCTTTCATGGAAGTCGTTTGTCTTAAAGTGAAAGATTTCTTGAAAAATTACTAGCATCACATAGTAGTTTCCTGTATTTTTATTTTCTTTTGTTGCTATCCATTTTTCTTCGGTGCAATTTTGAATTTTCCAAGATTTCATCTTGGTTATGTTATGGCAAGTGTACTGAGGAAATGTTATGTTAAGGGTTGTATATCAAGACATCTTGTGCCTGTGAACATTTTTACAAACTATACATCATAATTTGAGCATCATAATACTATGTTCTCTTAAAGGGGTGTGGTGTGTACATAGTTATAGACAGACTTTGAGTGTCTGTGGTAATTCTAAAAACGTAGTGTAACTTTACTACTCATACTGCCTCAAAAGGAGAGTCTCACATGCTACAACAGGCAGATTTGGGAAGATTGGGAAGCAAAGAGCCGAACAGAGGGCTTTACACTCCCCGAGAGAGAGAGAGGGAGAGAGAGGGAGGTTTTACAGAAGGGAAAAAGGAGGAGCATTGTCCGGGTGAGTTACCACAGTGACAAGCCATCTCAGTGCGTGTTTGTGTATGCTTACACGATGTGTATTATCTCTCTCTCTCACATGCTACCAGCATTCCCAGAGAGGGTTTTTGGAGTCTGGCTGTGTTCTGATTCTGTAGGACTAAAGACTTGGGATTAGTGCTGAGGTGCAGAAATCCACTAAGGGTGAGTGACTCTTACCCTGAACATTCTGTCTGTCTGTGTTTATCTGTTTGACTCTCTCCACCTGTCTCTGGAATTCCTGCTGTCCACTCGCTCAGCCTACAGTCATAGCTCTCCATGCCCCAGCAAGTCATCCTGACAGTTTCTTTCCCCCACTTTTGTTCTTCATGCCTTCCATCTTCCTCACCTCTCTTTTTTTAACTTGACTGAAGTTGCTTTCTCTCTCTCGCTCTCTCTGTGAATTTGAGCACTAGACAAATATCAGATAACATGTTTTTCCAACATCAAGATTTTTTTTTAAATGTATATGGATGTGTAAGGGGAAAGTCTGTAATTTTATATTTGATGTTAACTAATCATTTCACAACAGATCTTATTTAATATACTGAATCATTCATAATACCGTTCCCATGCATTATCTAGGCAGCTTATACAGTTTTAGTCTATTTAGGATGCTCGGATGTATGGTAGCCAATCTATCCATCCAGAAAGGGAGGGGTGGTGTTAGTGTTGGAATGGAACGGTGTGTGTGTGCATGGACAGATGCCCACAAGGCTCTGCACAGTGTTATTGTTTCAAATAGCCCTGTTAAGACTTTGTGTGCCTTGACTGCAATGAGTGCACACACCATTAACTTACCACACGTAAAGACGACTGTTCATACATCAGTCAGGTCAGTGTCATAGAGAGAGAGAGAAAGAGAGAGAGAGTGAGAGATTGAGAGAGATAGAGAGAGTGCATAAAGAGAAAGAGAGCGAGAGGAAAAGAGCAGGGTTGATAACGAGTTTAGATGAATGGCTGTTGAACTTTTTTTAAGGCAGGATGGATGTGACTGTGTTGATTTAGTACTGCTGCAGCCATTTGGATACCCCCAGCCAAGAACAGAGCACTCATAATTTACATCCTGCACAGTGAACCGAGCAATTTCTCTGTGATTCTCATCATGTGTGTAATCTATAGCATAGCTGATCCTATAACAGGATGCTTTTAAAAACATACACTGGATAATCTATACCTCCCTAAGAAATACCTCCTAGGTCCTGGATTGACAAATACTAGTTCTCCTCCCACCAGTGCTGTCAGTTACAATGAATTAATCAACACAACCCTTACATTTTTGAGTGTATTTGTTTGACGATATGCTTATTGTTTATAAAGATGATGCATAGCTCAAGAGTTCCTGTTAAAATAGATATGTCTGCATTGGACCTGAAGGTAAAACATCTGACACAAAGTCTACTGAAAGTGGAGGAAACATCCCTCTCTGTTGGTTTTTGTCTGACAAGCTTCTTTTCAACACTACTAAAATATAAAACCTTATGAAGATTAGGATGAAAAGGCTTGATTTATGCATTACTCCAGAAAAAATAATGTTTTACAATTTGAAGTTTCTAAATCGCTATGGCTCTGTGTGTGGATTGTACAGACACATTAAAAGTATTTATATAGTTTGAAGGCATTTGTTGGACATCTGAAGTAATCAACCTTTTACATGTAGATAAGCGACTGTGAGCAAACTATATGTGCACCTCTTGAAAAGGTTGTTTCTATTATTGAAATGGACAAAATTTTGTTGTGGGCCCTCTCTGGCCTAATGTGTAGTTAATGCAAGTGGTTGTCAAAGTTCTTCGTAGTAAGGTCCCCAATCTCTTTGCGGACCCCACAAATGAAGACGTATAATCTTAAACTTTGAATTTAAACGAACTAACAAAAATCATTTAGTTTGGTTGGTGGTCTTATTTTTCTGATATTTGATTGCATAAAATTTATGATAAATTTCTATATTTCATAAATTGCCACAAAGTTTGTGCCTCCCCTGGATCCATCTTGGGGCCCCCATTAATGTGCTTAGTGGGCCCCCGTCTTATCACAAGGTCCAGAACAATGTTCAAGTTATCCTCCTGATGACAGCACTGCTGCCTGGTATTAGAAGTGATATTTTACATAAGCAGTCAAAAGGACAGAGAGGGAGAGGACAAGAGAATGCGAGAGAGACACAGGCACAGGATATTACAATATGTCTGTACAAAATAATAGAGTGAGCGCATTGCTCTCAAACTTTTATTTCCTCTGCTAAAGCTCCAATCATCCACCTTCTTCATCCACATCCCAATAAGCCCCTGTGCATGGAGGTGAGAGAGCCAGAGAATCTAGGGGTTATTAAATAAGTGGAGAAATTAAGAGCTGGGTTATCTGAGTATGTTCACTTTTGCCTGGATCTGGACTCTGAAATTACTCTTCTATTCAAACAGAAAACATATCTTCTGTCGTTTTCTCTCTCTCGTTGTGTGAATATCCTGTATTTAATGTTTAGATTAGACAAACAGTACATTGATTTCCCCAGTGATAGGATCTAGTTCTCATTAGATTTGGTTAACAGGTTGGCTCTGTGTGAATCCTCTGGCTCGATAGGGTAGATAAAGTGGGTCCATAGAACTGCAGACAGGGCCAGAAGAGAGGGAGTGTTTGGAGTGTTTCCCACATGGGTCGTATTGTGTGCTGAAATAAGGACTTGTTATAAAGTCTGAAGAGTTTCATTTTAACTTACTTTAGCACATACACTATAGCTCAGTCATTCAGCTTGATTCCTGGATCATCCATTTGATTTGAATTTTAATCATGGCTACAGAAGACTTCTGGACGCTGCATGTTTTTCTGCTTTTATTCAATAATACTGTACATCTGATCTGAGAAAACTGTCAGCAGCAAAGTCTGTGTCCTATGATAGTAATTTTGTCAGTTACCCTTCTCAAATTAGACAACAAAACCTTTTTGTCCTCAAGCACTTGGACTTGAATGACAAACTGGAGCGGTTTTCTTGGACATACAGAAAAGCTCAAATGTTTATGGCTACTTTATGTTTATACATTTTTAATTGTTTGTCTGGTAAGAACAAGTAAGAAGGAGTGTAACAAATGTATCTAACCAAGAGGACCCTTGATGTTGATTCATTGACTACGTTTATATGCACCCTCCAGGGTTTTAGTTTTTTTCCAGGTAGGTGGTGTCATCCTTATCTTGTACACAAATGCACATGTAGGCCTACCGAACCTTTAAGCGGCATAATCATGCATCTGGTGTAGACACAGTGTAATGCTGATTCAACGAGCCAACTGCACAGCTTGAAATATTATACAATGATGTACACTACGTTAATTTAAGAAACCTTTAAAGAAATTGAATGGTCTTGGATGCAAAACAAACAATATTCACCTGAAAAGCAGTAAAAGACAGCTAATATAGCTCCTATTAGCTCTTGTACTGCAACTCTTCAGCGCCTAACTAGGCTGATAGTGAAACAGCGCCTCAAATTGCACTTACAAATTACAGTCTTTGGACAGAATACATTGCAGTCTTTTTTGTGAAGACACCCAACATAATTTTGGCGAGAGTCTGAGGTGGTACAAAATTTGACGGAGTCGATTGTCCCCAATTTTTCTATGCAGGAAAAACCCTGCCCTCATAATGAGATTATAATAGGATTTTGGCAATACTACGTTGGGAGACATTTTCCATCATATTTCTATATTCATCAAGGTACCGAATAACCATCAAATACATCCACATAACGAAAGCCAGTAACCAGAGTTGGAAAAAGTAAAAAAAAAATATACTCAGGAACAAGTACTACTACTTTGATGAAAATGTTCTTGAGTGCAAGTTAAATTACCAGTCAAAAAATCTACTCAAAGTAAAAGTTACTTTTTAAAATCGTTACTCTCCTCTTTGTGCATTAGCAACAATAATCATCATAGTGCCTCATTTTATATATTAAAACGGGTAACAGGTGCAGTGCAACAATTAAAGAATTGTTTGTCATGTTTTGCAGTAATATAACAAAATCTTAGAGCAGAAATATTAAAGAAACAATTATTAAATCAATATACATTTTCTTCAGAAGCAAAATTAAGCCTTAAAAAAAATGTAAGCCTTAGTTTCTTATCAAATTATCAATGGGACACACTGCTAAGTTTCAGAAATGAAACCTCCACGCAGGGTTCCATGTTTGTACGGAATGAGAGTAAATGTAATGATTGACAGTTGTAACCCGGTGCTTACCATGGCAACATTTTTGCCGTTGATCACAGTGATCAGAAAACAAGAATCTTGCTGTTTGAAGACTGGTTAAGTGAGGCATTTTGAACTAAAACACAGACAGAGACGCTGTGTTTTGTTTATGTTCAGAGCTTCACAGTGCGCTCTCGTGGTGTTGCCATGTTTACTTATAAAATTGAGCTTGGCATTTGTTGTTTAGTCTTTTCTTATGAACCTGCATACACATTAAATAGTTTATATACTGAACAGTTGCAGATAGTTTTTTTTGCCTTATTAAATGTGTCGATGTGTAGCTTTATTTTGGGCTTGTCATTTTTTGCTGTTCTTTTCAACAATATGATTTGGCAACACGCTCCAATTTACGGCAGGGCTTGTGAGGCTTTTCAAAACATATGAAATAGCAAGCATATTTTCATGTGACTTTCTTGCCCCGCGCGTAATGAAGAGCGAGACATATGATGCACATTTAAAAGCAGAAGTTGTTCAGTTCGGTTCCATTGCACACCACGTAAATGTGGTGCAGACACATTAGTGAACTGTGCGTCTACTTTTTGCATTATGCACCAATGTTGTTTTGACTTACTAAACTGTCCAAACTTCTTATTAGTTACCAATGCAACAAGGGCACTACAAGCATTATATTGTATTCTTGCACATAAGGATTTTTATAAGATGGTAGATTGCACAGCGTCCAAAATCCTGTCTTGAAGCTGAAATGGTTGCTTATATAGGGGTTTACTTCATTGTCTTCTGCAGTCAGACATTTGCACTACCGACCTTTATCCTTTTCGTCTCCATTGCTCTTCTGGTATTGACATAAAATTTACGTCATTCAGTGGAGTAATTTTCAATCACGTTTTTTCCTTTTTCCTTTTTTTACTCGTTACCGATGTGATTTTTAACATAACGAAGTACAATACATCACACAAGTCATACTTAAGTACAGGTAAAATTACAGATTTTATAATCTACTTAATAAAGTACAGGTATACAGAAAACCTACTCAATAGAGTAACGCGAGTAAATGTAATTCATTACTTTCCACCTGTGCCAGAAACACATACCTGTATCTGAGATCATCGTTTGAGCTGTGTATTATGGCAAATAAACTTCCTTACTCTGATTTTTGGAAATAATTGCATTATTGATGCCACGTAAACGTAGTAAATGATCTGTTCCTCAACCATTATAATTTTTGTTAACAAAATGTAAAAAAATATGTAAGAACAGGCTGGAGAACGATGCTGAACTCACTAAATGTAGATATATTTAAACTTCAGTTGGGCTTGGGTGGACCTGCTCAATTCCTCAGTGATGTAACATTGAGTCTCTCTGCACGTTACATAGTAACAGACACGCCTCGCTTTCTTCTTCTCACTTATTCAGTGTTTTGAGATTAAGAGTAATACTCATCCTGTTTCAATCTGTCAAAACAGGTTTTCTAAAATCTGATTTAACTCACAGCTTTCTCCGTGAGTGCGGATGTTTAGTAAAACATTACTCTGTTACATCACTATTTCTGTCATTTCTGGCTGTGTCGTTCCTGACTGGTAGTGCTTTTTGTGTTGCTCTGGGGCATACACAGAGCCAATCCTTCCTATACGCAGGTTGCATAGGGCCCCTAATCCACCAGGTGGTTTTTGAGCTCATTTCAGCACTTTTACATAAATTCATCTGCATGCATGAATGTCTTTATAGTTTCCAAAATTCGTTTTCTGTACTTCTGAAGTTACCCTGTCCCAGTGTTCTCTAGGGGAAATCCTCTTTTACAAAAGACTGAAAGCTCCAAGAGTTTAATAAAAAAAGCCATCACGTTAAAACTTTGGAGGAGTAAATATTAATTTATTCTAATCTTATCTGTTTTAAAGAGATTTTATACTTGTTACTGTTTTATACTGAGTGAGTGGGACAGTCATAAATGCTAGAGTACATAAAATTGAACAGTAATTGTAAGATGGTTGGTGGTAAGTGATAACATTTACGGAAATGTAGCAATATTTACGTAAACAAGAAAAGGTGTTGCTGTATGTTACTCCAGCCCCTTAGCACCCAAAACTGCACTTACCTTTTAAACAAAGGAGTTCACTGGTCAATGTCACAACTGCTTAATTTGATAAGTGCAGAGTCTGACACCGTGTCTACACCGGACAGATCATGGAGCGATGTTCTAATGGGATTGTCGCACCGCGACGCATCCAGTGTGGACAAAATGTAAAATTATAATGTGTTCTTATGCGTTCTATTGTCTCTTGTCGTGTCGTATCGCGCCCAGTGTAGACATGGTGTAACATATACTTTCTTTCCTTTACATCATAACTTTTATTAGGTGCAGATTTTTTGTGGAACCTTTTTTAGTTTGAATTTGTGTGGACCCCTTGTGTATATAGGGCTCATTCCTCTAGTCATTCAATTCAATTTTATTCATATAGAGCTTTTCACAATGTGCATTTTTCCGAAGCCGCTTTACAGGAGAAAATAAGAAAAACACAAAAAAGGTGCACAGCACAGAGCATGGTGTTTATAGAACGAGCAAGATCATTCTAGTAAATCATAACTAATAAGTCATCATTCGGAAACCGTTATGTTATTGTTATTAAGACAGATGCTGAAGGTATTGATTTCCCTGTGTTAGTGATGTTGGATCCTCTTTTCTGTCAAAGGTGATATTATAGTTTTTATTTGGTCGTATTTAATGCTAGATTTCCTTTACTGTAAGATAAATGTTTCTGTATATTTCAGAATTACAGGAGGAGAGCAGCCGTCTTTTTACGTTCCTGGTAGATAGATTTTATTAAAGCATCTTACAGTTCATATATTAGGATGCTTGGATTGACGAATAGGATCAACTGTGATGGTTCTCACACACCTTTTTATTATTAGAACTTTCTTGCTCAACATTTTTACATAAAAACATACGGCACACCACAATTATCCAGCATTCTCCTCGTCAACAGTGAATTCCACATGTGTGTTCTGTAATTGATCTTTTTAATCCTTGTTTTCATTGCTGATGAATCTGGGTTTAGTTCTGTATATTTTTTGGTTAGTGCAGATCACACTATAGAGCGATTCGTTTCTGTTTTTGATGGATCATGTGCTTTTCTCTTTCTTTCTCTCTCTCTCTCTTATACTCTTGCTGTGTTTGAATAAACAGTATAATCTAATAAATCTAAAAATAAATCTGTTCCTCAGTTCTCTGAGCCAATCAGAAAGCAGAGGGTTGAGGTTAACTGGTATCAGCAGAGCATTAGTCACTCATGCCAGACAAACTACGTCTCTTTTCATGTCTAATCACTAAATCAGATTGAGTTTTGAAGAAACAAAGCAGGACAGTCTTGCGATTTACAACGCGTATGTTGACAAATGTGTACCTGTTTGAGTAGGCAAAAGATCTAAGACGCAAAAAATAAGACTGGAAAGAAAATGCTATTTATTTCATTGAAGAAGGAAATAAAAAAATAGTAGAAGAAATCTGTGCATGATGGTAGGGTGTAGTAGAGTTATAGGTGTGTGCATTTTTTATGCATTATTAGCCTTCAGCTCCACTGTTTATTCCTCACTTGCTGGAATTTAGCTCTGAGCCAGTGCCTCAGGTCCGAACACCCTCAAACACGCACAGATTTTCATCTGTGGCATGTCTGGAGAAGGAAAAAATGCTAGAGTGCTAAAGGCTCATGGCCTTTTCACCATTAACCACATTAAAAACAGCTCTACTAGTGACCTATTGTCCCCATCTTTGCCCATCTTCCTCTAAACATTCTCTTTGTTCCTTTTTCTCTCCACAGCTGTTCTCTGTGGGTTGCCAATTAGTCATTATGTTATCCGACCTGTTAATGTACCCATTATATCCATTAAAACAAGATTGCTAGCACTCACTTAGTCTGGCCTGTAGAGCTTGTAGAAGTTCTCTGGATGTTTTCTGTAAAGTGTAATAGCTTTTCAGATTTTCTCTGGAGATAAATTCACACTCCCATTCCTGATTAGTTAGTAAAATGAGAAAATATACTGAGATTTTCTTCATTTTGGTTCAGTTGAATAAAACGGCTGCCTGAATGTATACTCATTGATTAAATACATCAAGTTCCCTTTATCTTATACAAAAAGTTGCTTGTACTTTGCACAGCCCAAGACAACTTAACTCCTTACTTTACATATACTTATACAACACCATGCCAACCATAAAATAACTTCTATAGAACAGCTCAACTGTTTATTAACCTCAAGCTCTGCTGTGTTTGTTAACCATATGATTAAGTATCTAACTGCAAACACACACACACAGTCACACCGGAACTGAGAATGACTCCAAAGTCATTGCCTTGAGTCATGGACCATGACTAATAATGGTCCATTAACAAAGGTTGTAATACATAACGCTATTCTTGCCCCTGGCAGAATATCCACTCCTCACAAAAGCACTAACTGAAATAATGTTTTATACTTCCTTTCATATAGGGACTTTGTGGAATTAAAGCGATTTTGTCAGATTTTATTAACAGTACACATCAGCAAAATGTAGTCTGCAGACTTTTCCCACATATTATCAAAATCCGTTTACGGAAGTTGTGCTACTCGGCAGCCATGTTTGCAATGCCTCTGGACAGCTATTTATGTCATAGCAAGGCCCGAGTCCTATATTCTTGAATGAGGAAATCGCTGACATTGCAATTAAACATCATATCACTGATCAACAATTAAACAATACATAAACTGTATAATAACTTTGGTTTCCTAAGCTTAAGTTGAGCAAAAAACACTTTTTTCGAGGTCGCCTCATCTTCTGCACTCAGACTGCAAGCACCTCACGAGAGCCCCGTCCCAGAGAATCGCCAGTCCTTACTGATTGATGATTGGCTCGTTTTACTGGAAGGCGGGACTTCTTTTGCTAGCACGGCCATATTGAGCGATGCATTCCTCGCCGTTCAGTGTAACGGCAGTGGCGTATCTTGTTAATTAATATCTTTGATATTTTGCATATAACTTGGGGATCTGCAGGACTGAGTGGATTGAAAAAAACATGAAATGTAGCTGACAGCATTGCACTTTTGTTTGTTGCTGAAAGCATAATACAGTTAATTAAAATTATTTAAAATATGTAGCAAACAAACAAACAAGGAATAGGCGGTTTCATTGGACGCACACGCTGGGCCACATTTGTTTATGTTGTCACTTTGAAACTATCTATAGAGCATTCATAGAGCCTTGTAAAGGAATGGCATTTAAATTCTGTGGAATCTGTGGAGCTTTCTCAGGAATTCAGTTTATACGACGCTGTTTTCAACTGATAACGGGAAACTTTTTATGAGTTTTAGAGTTTAGACTGAAAGGTCTCTTTGCGGGACTGAAAACGTAAACTTTTGAAATCATGTCTCAAAGTGCAACTTTTTGAAAACGCCGATTTTTTCGTTTCCATGTAAACAGCAAAACTGAACTTTCTGAAAACTTTTTCTCAACTATGTATTAATGTGGATATGCTGCACCTATAAGGTCAGCATGATCAGCTCTGTGTCTCTAAACAGGAGGACACTCACGGGCAACTTTTCACGGGAGACTACCGTGAAAATAAGACTTAAGTGTAAATACTACATTGACATAATAAATGTGCTGATAAAAGTGGTTGATATGAGGCGGCACTTCCCCGGCTCTGCTAGTGGAGGGGGCGGGAGTCTTCGGATTCTAAAGCGAATTTGATTGGACACAAACTTTGACGAGAGGCTGAATTCAGGGATGTGGTTTTCACTCATTTCAGTGTTTTTCGACCTCGATGGGATCACACGCGTACATAGCATAAATTCGATTTATTTTAATTTGTGATGAGATTGAGGGGGCTGGTTTGGGGATGTGCGCGTAGTCATCATACAGCCAGCCAACAGTGTCAGGTATGTGGCAGAAGAACCCAGATGCAGACATCAAGGGGTTAATGAAAATCTTTTAATTCTTTAATCATAAACAAAAACCCACGATTTGAGCAAAAACTTAACTAAAATAAGACTCAAAACAAAACATTTCCCACCAGGGGGCAAAACAGAAGGAGTACAAAATAACTTAAAATAAACAAACCTAACATCACGGCAGGCAGGACAGGTCTAGGGAACTCAGACATGGAATATTGCATACAGACACAAAGTAAAAAGGTCTACAAAATGAACAGGCACGGGACAAAGGGAACTGGGGCTTAATAAAGGGCAACGCTAACGAGAGATAATTACATGGGGAAGGTGACGGCAGGTGACTGGAATAATACATAAGGGGAAGCTAAATACAAACGCGTTTAAGTCTCTACTAAATGCATACATGCATCGTTTGCAAATACCTTTATTACATCCGGATTAATGCGGACAAACGCTGTATAACTGACGTAGAAGCGTTATCTAATGGCTGTTTATGGAAGTCTCTTGAGGCCACAGTATTTCTTTACTTTTTGTGTTTAATTATTGTTTAGCGAATTATTGCTGACTACAAAAAAATGAATTAGGCCTAATATAAACTACTTTTTGGGAGGAAACAACGAGCGGAATGCGGCGCAGCGCGACACTGTTTCAGTGGGGTCCCTTTCAATGTTGTACTGTGACTGGCCATTCACACAGAATGCATCTTTCTATGCTGCGGCACTACTTTATCCTAATTTTTCTATATAAACATGCGCTAAACTGAGGCGTTTGGATGTTTGCGTGCATCTCGCGCATGATCGGTAAAGTACATACTTTTTTCCCATCGCAATATGAGCACACACCTCGTGGCTGAACAGCTGCACAAGTATAGCAATTGCAAATTCGCATTAGGTTATATTACATATACTCACGAACAAACATTTTCAAAAAACGATCGTGTTTTCCTCATATCTTCTCAATATAAGCATTTAATATGATGTGTTTTAGATGGAACTGTTTCTCTATATGCTATGATGAGAAATAAGTGTCAGTATGGAGGATTGAGAGTATGATCCGATCGCTTTCCTCTCACATATCTAATTTAAGCCTTTGTTTTATGATTAAAAAATATGATTTCAAGAAGTCATCAATCCATTGTGACTATATAAAACACAACAGAGATCACATGCATGTTTTAATGGTACAATTTTTACCATCTTGTTATAAACTAATAATTTCTGGGTGGATGCTACTAACTCATAAAATTTTGAGCACCGGTGCTTCTAAGGCAACACATTAATTTCGAGCCCTGGTCTCTATTTATTTGCTTAAATATTATCTATAAAAGTTATCTTTGCCTACTATGCACTTGTTAAAGAATTCTAAACTTTGCAGTTATGATGAGGGATACTGTTACCATGACAGTATAAAAGGGCATTTAAAGTGAAACAACAGCAGTATTTCCTCTCTCAATCAATAGAAAATGTTGTAAAAAAAATACCGCCATGTCTGGAAAACACCGTTATATACATTTTTGGTCGTACCGCCCAGTGGTTACCCAATGTGAGTTAAGTCTTTTTATTATCAAAGTATTTGTCAGTAATACAGCTATTTGTGGGAAAAATGTCAATAACTGTCAATAAATGTTAGGCAACTCTGTTTTCGTTCATTTTCATTTAGTATGTTTTTTATTGTGCATTCATAGTACGATATTTTAAACAGTTGGATTGTTTTGATTAAGTAATAATAACTCAAAAATACTGTTAAGTAGAAGAGTAAAAACACGATTAATATTATTTATCGTGTTTTTATAGTTATCTAGTTTTGCAAATAAACTCTTCATGTGGTTGTCTATTCTAGACACTTTTAGCAGACCATGGACTATTCTGATTATGTACACTGAATAATATGAAATACAAATTGTTATATTATAAATATATAAACTATGACTATATATAAAAGCGTTGGTGGGGCCTTGCACGATTGTCATCTTTTTCACCCCGATGAGTTTGCATCCCTGTACAGTACACTTTACACATTGTGTTGAGAGTTTATGTACAAGCAATAAAATCAATAATCCTTATAACTTGTTTTTCTATATCAAACTTGACAGAACCTTAATGCCCTGTCATTGGCAGATAGTTTTGGTTTTATATTTAATTTGATTACAGATTAACAAGAAATATTTGAAGTTAAAATTGTTAATGCTACTATGTAAAGAAAATACTGTTGTTAAAAAGCACACTATTTGTTTAAAGTGTTTGCGAACCAAATCTTATTGCACTTTTGTTCCTATAGCTGTACTTTTAAAATAAAAATTCACAATACACTACTTTTGAATTCATTATTGAATATTACACTTAATGCGATTAATGGCGATTAATCAAATTAAAGTATTCCGATTAATCACGATTAAAGTGTTTTTGGCCAGCATTACATAATATGTAAATGTGTGCAGCTTGGTGCCAGCTTGTTACATTTTCTTTGTGCTTTAAAGATTAGTTTCAAATAAAGAGGCATTGATTTGTTGTCAGCTACTTGTCGCATGATGGCTGAGGAGTTTGAGGCCATCTCAATACAATGCCCTAATTGCTGTTTATTTGCACACATTGTATTCTATAGGAGGAAAGAGAAAATCAATATAATATCAATCAATATGATAAGTTAATGAAATTGAGACCGTTTTAATGTATATTTTCAAAGTTTTGTTTAAATTGATTTATCTCAGCAAATGTGTTTAGTTATTGATTGGTGCTCTGTCAATATTACTTAAGACCATCAATATGTATGATGACTTGAAATGAAAAATTGCTTTAACCCAGCTGCTTTTAAAATTACAGTAATTAAAATATGGCCGAACACCGAACATGGCTTTTTGCATTTCTTCTATTTATGTTGCCAATTGTTTCACTATTGCATAAACTGAATGGTAAAAATGTGCTTTTTATATTTTGTCTTGCTTTTCAATATAATAAAATAAATCTTAAAATAAAATTGAGCAAAACAAGTAAATTAAAACAAAAACGTTGACCCCTCTACCTTCTTGAATAGCCTGTATTAGGCCTTTGACTGACTGCTGAACTACTGTACTCTGTACCCCTACAACAATAACTTCATTAAAGTGTCATTCAATATTACAAGCTAAAAATATGAATAAACGAACACTGTTTGATTATTATAGGCTACACTGCAAAATGATTTAAAGAAATAAAAATATGCAAGCAATTCTAACTGACTCCGCCCACAAAAGCTGACTGTTCTCTCAGCATACATACTGCATACTGATGTCTCCGGCGTGGAAAGTTCTGTGCTGTGTCTTTCTCTGACACTTTAAAATGCTTATTCGGGCATTTGACTTATTCAGCCGAACATGCCTTTTTGCTATTTTCGGTCGCTGAACATTCGGTGCATCCCTAAATTATTTCCCCAATGGGAGTAGCTTTACAGTCAATCTCAGGGGGCATTGTGACTAAATATCTTGTTTCCTTGAGTAAGTTCACCCCCTCTGCACTTAGGAAATCAAAATTAATGGTCGTTAATAAATGTGAACATTTTTAATTTAAGGCCCTAAATTAATGAAACTGTGTAACTGTAGATTGAACCCCAGATGGAACAGAAAGAGATTTAGTTGAAAGAAACGGGGCCGAGATATAAATAATTTCTCAATTATAAAGGTTTTTTTAAGATTCAAATTAAGTTAAGAGGTCCTTTAATACCCAGAGCAGCTGTGCTTTTGACTGAGGCACTGACCCCCTGTGCACCATGTTCACTTTACCCCACATGGCTGGTCTTTCTCATTATTTGCCCTTCTCAGCTCAGACAGGGAAGAGCAGATCAAATGTCACTCACTCATCTTGGTCAACATCCTCCTACAAGAGCTGCCCGTCTATTCACTATTCAACTCACCGCTGTAATGCCAGATTACTGTGACTACTACAGGTTGGGCTGTATAATTTCCCTGACTCATTTGTGTCTTACAAGTAAATTCTATTTGATTTAGTGAAATATTTGGGGAAACCTATTTCATTTATTCATGGCTTTTTACTTATAAAGTCATGTGTATTGTGCAGTGCTTTCAAAATAGCACTTTAGAGGTGAGGTTGTGGACTGCAACCAACAGCTCTCTCCACTCCTCCCCCCTCCCTTTCGAAGCACCACGGTTGGTCGGTGGCTGACACAGGACTAAGATGTCGTTACGTTTTTGCTTCTTTGCCAAAGGAGACAACGTAAATAGGAAATGTGCTCTGTAAACAGTTTGTCTATTTAGGACTACTGTAGAAACAACATGGCAACATGTTCCTTCTTAATTTTCCACATTGCACTTTTAATACAAAATTGATTTAACATAGACGCTAAACCTAAGCTAACCTCAAACTTGAACATTTTTTCTGCTCTGTTTCCACTCCTAAATGCGAAATATACTTCTTCCTTTACTTTCTGATTATATGGTATACTTGTTGTATTTTTTATGCAAATCGGCCATGTTTTCTTTCTGCATTGTTTAAATTCAGCTGTATCTGTTTGCTCTAGCAGCCATATCCAGAGTGTACCGGGGAAGGGCTTTTTAAGTATGGGTGGGGCTAGAACTGTTTGAGTGACATGCATGCAGGCAGGCAATGTAGGAGGGGAGGGACAGAGAGTGAGGGGCGGTCTCTACCTCGTGTCTCGCTGCAGTGTGTGGGGAGTGTGTCAGTGTGTCGGAGACCTGCAGTTTGGAAGGGCTAGTGATTAACACACGGGCAAACTTGCCCACTCAGCACACATGTACTCACACACGGACATACTCGCATCAGCACGGGATGCCTCAGGACTGGCTGGAAAATGAATCTTGTTAAAGAAAGTGTTGGAAGGACTATCAGCCTGCACTATGGTGAGTGAAACGCTGGAGGTTAAAAGAGTTTTGATGGCGGTCCTGAGGTGCTAATGACTTTACCTTACGGGGGTTGTGACGGGGGAAGGGTGGGAGAGTGGGGGCACTCTTACTGTTTTTATAGTAAGGCTGTTTTAATAGAAATGTCCTACTGCTGAATGCCTGTTTACCAGTCAGTCTGGAAATGAGCATGCTGTAAAGGTTGAACTACAGTGAATAGTGATGCAGTTTTCGGCGCATCTGCATTTCTGACTGTGTTACATGCAAGAATGGATTGTAATTGTTTTATGTGTGTATGTGTAACTATGGAATAAGTCTTGTTTTTGACTGTGTTCTCCTTGAGGCAGGTAAAGCAAGGGAGGGGAGGGAATCTGAATTCAGCATAAATGAGCTCCACTGAAAGCTGTTTTTTTCAGGACTGTGTGTTTGAAAGAGCAGCCATGCTGAATGTGCCTGTGCGTGACCTCTCGTCATGACTATCAGGGCAATCCAATTGTAAATGTGTGTGCGTGTGTTCAGGCATGTCACGCCAGCTGTTCTTTGCTTTACACTCTTCTTCTTTACATCTCAGCGAGCCTATAAAGAGGTCAACAATGCAGAGAGGAAGTGTATGTGGATGAAACACTCTTGGCCTTTCACTCCCTTAAAGGTGAAGACTTCCCAACACCATGTCCTCCCATCCTTAAGTAGTTTGGGAGTCTAGTGTAAAAGCAAAAATGCTGCGCAATGCACCTTATAGTGAAGGCAAGTTTGAATGTGTTGTTTTACGTACAACTGTACTCAGAGGGATATGAAACAGAAAGTGACTGGAAAAACATCCTGTTGCTATCTGATTGTTGTAGTCTTTGGTGATTTGATGGTGGTCAGATTTAAAGATTTATTGTATGCTTGACACAGGTAGTCTCCATGGCCTACAGCATGTTCTCTGACCATCTGATATACAACGTCCTTGATCTCTCATGGGCTAAATTTACACTGGACCTTCCGTCCATTCGCCTGGAAGTTCTGACTTTGTACTGTGATAAAGTGAGGAACAAAGGTGAAATGAAAATGAGAAACAAGAAGAAAATCTATGAAGTAGAGCTGTAACCTCATCTTTAAGCCATACTCCATTTTTCCCCCTTTTATTTCTTTGCTTCCATCTGGGTTAGAGAACAGCGACATGTGTGGATTCAATTTAGCCTCATCTTCTGTGTTTGGGTTTGCTCGAGTTGATTTTGAAAACGGGCCCACCAAGAATAGTATTGAGCGCAGAAAGAGAAGCAAAAGTACAGGCATTGAATGTGAGTGTTTACATTACATTGTTATTGGTATACTCATATACTCATTTATCAGACCAAACCGCAGTTACTCTTTGAGCAGGTTGCTCAGTGCTAACATCTGCTTCTTGACCACAAACATTCGTGGTTCAGACTCTTTATGAGGCACTTCCTCTGACCTGGAGCGTGTCCTTGCGTACGAACAAACCGCTCTAAACCCATTTATTCTACTACGCTACTGGGCCTGTCCTGTTAGCAATTGCTCTGTCCTTGTAATTGAATGAGGCGGGTACAATTTTGAACTGTGTACCTTTAAACGTGCTTTTCCAAACACATGGTTTGTTTTTTCAGGAAACACTGCCTCTCTTTCTCGGTGATCTTCAGCTTACAATAACTGGAAACAAATGCTTTGAAAAGAAAAGGCTCCCGGACGGTCTTACTTGTTCATTCAATGCTGCTTGTCAAGATGTCAGAGACCTAAATTAGGCCCATTTATAGTCTCCTTTTTCCCTTCATTGCTTTTTTTTGTCCAAGGGCAGTTTGGCAGTGAGACGATCTTTAATTCAATCCACCTCGCAGTAGAGACGTTTGTCCAAGGGTGACTGGGTTATCTAGAAGCTTTGTTTGAAGGATTGTTCAGTGTGTGTTTATTAAGTGCTCATAGAAAAGAGGTATGAGTTTCGTCTGGATCCATTTTTCAGGTGTCTGACTTTCTTGACCCTGCTCTCATGTGTTAAACTTTAACCCTTCAGAGTCAAGCTGCATGCTTGAAAGATCACAGGATTTCACAGGTTTTGTACAATGTAAGGGGTTTCATGAGAAAGTCAGCATGTTTTGGTTGAATAGGGGAAAGTAATAACAAACACCTTGTCTGTGATGAACATATAGGGATGTGTGTTTATGTTTGTGTGCAGCTGCAGACTGTTTTTGTGTGTCATTTATCACAGTGTTTACTTTGGAAACACATCTGTCAAACCCTCAACTTAGAACTGTTGAATAATTATTTATGGAGAAAATTGAACAAATAAATTGGAAATGTAAAAAATTATCTTGTAGTGGCAGGATTTGGATTTCAGTTGGTCTAATGTCCTAGTTAAGTTAGCATGGTAAACATGTGTTTGTGTAATGACATTATGGAAGGTCTCTGAGTTTATTTATCTTGGCTTTGCTGTGGTTCAGTGGTTATAGCATGGTTCCAGGCTCGATCCCAGGGATTTCACATAAAGCAAATATAAGCTATAGTATAATGCAATAGTCGCTTTGGATAAAAGCATCTGCCAAATGAATAAATGTAAATGTTTATTGCTGAGGTAGAATTCTCTCGATGCCTCTCCTGATCACAATTGTGTAATACAGATGTAAAGCTCTGTATTTCTCTCCCTTTCTCTCTTGGACTGTCTGTTTATTTCTATATGTTATGCTGGATATCAACAGAAATCGCTGCAGTAAACAAGATTTATGTTCAGTCCTAATGTCCCCTTTATAGTCCATTCCTGTGTTGCCCTAGCATACAGTCACATGAGTAGCTGGAGATTGGTTGATGGGGTTAGATAACTCCTGTGATTGATAATATGATAAATCTGGTAATCATCAATTAATCCAATGTCACATACAAATGGTAGTAAGCAAAAGGTCACACGGGAGGTTACGGCATGTTTGGACCAGCCGGTTTACCTTCATCTGCTCAGTGCCTTCTAAACGGTTCTGAACTTTAACCCTGTGATGCTTCATGTTCTTTGCACAGATAGCAGCATACTCTCATGTTGGGAGGTACAAAGATAGATCATCCAGTGTTGGATTGACTTTGAATAGCTTTTGGTAGAAGGATGCAACAGAGGTCTTAGTAATAGGTTTATATTGTGAGATGGAGAGAGAGTTAAGATTTTGACTAAAGACTTTAAGGGTTAATTTTGTCATATGTGCTTGTAAATCACTGTCCACTAGCTTTCTATGTTACAACCGTGACATAAACACAACTCAAGACGTGCTGTTTAAGGAGCCGTGAGAGAAAAATGCACTGTGCAACGCTGAGGGATTCCACCAATCCCAGATGTATACTATAGT
Source organism: Triplophysa bombifrons (assembly GCA_029783895.1). NCBI lineage: Eukaryota > Metazoa > Chordata > Actinopteri > Cypriniformes > Nemacheilidae > Triplophysa > Triplophysa bombifrons. Next base: position 23,560,571 of record CM056448.1, read on the forward strand.
AAGCAAACCAATTAATACAATGATGTTCAATCAAGTCATGAGTTTTTTAATTGTTTATATGCTATTTTCTTTAATGGCTAAGTTTTAATTAAGGTTTCTTTTCAGATACAACCGAAGTAAAAAAAATTATCCTTTATCTGCACCATATCCGAAGGTATTGTCGCATTACAGTTAGTCAGCGGATTCCATGAAACAAACAAACTCATGTTTATATTTATGTACTCATGATTAAAAGGCCTTGTATGCAAAGGACAGATGTGGATAAAGTGTCATTTGTTTCTATCGGGTCCTCGTCGCAATTAATTGACGTCATCGCAATTATTTCTTATAACCGCAATTATTTTAATACTTTAGGAAACAATGGTGATCTGCAGTATCTGCTGTATACTACATCCACTGTCTTTGATCTGCACTTACTTTTACATTCAAATGATATTGCTCCATCATCAGAGTTGTATTAGCTTTGTATTTTTTGTTGTTGATTTGTTTTGTTTCTAGACTTGCTACATCTACACAGCAATACCCTCATATCTCGTTCTAGTGTTCAAGACTTAAGGTTTCTCTGATAAGGTCACACTTAAGTAAATAAAATTAGTTATTTACAACATTTTTTTTTTTTTGTCAATTTGATCTTCTTTGAATAAATTAATTGTCATTAATAGTTATATTTTAAAAACATTGTCTTAAAACAGACAATGAATCGCCATAATTACAATTATTTAATAGACAATTAATCGTTTGCCAAATTTCATAATTGTGACAGCCCAACTCTGAGGCTGTATGTTTTAGTAAAATTAAAATCCTGTTACCTTAGAAGGGCTGATACAATGAGATATAGACCATGTGGAAACAGACATCGTACAGCAAGCTGGTATAGACACTGATAAACTCATCTGCAATATAGATTTACAAAAACCATTAACATTTGTTTTTGAACAGAGCCTTTACTATAAAAACATAATATCATTCAGAAGCAAAACTAATCCAAGTTTAAGAGAGGATAAAGGGTAACCAAATAGCCTACATGTGATCTCATGAAGTTTGTTTATTTTCTTCACAGATGGTACGCATGCATGTGCCAAAGTTAACCATACATAGCCCTTCCATAAAGACCTAACATTGTCACATCCTGCTGAGTTCAGGCCCAGACAGCGTCGCCACACAATCCTGCGTTCAGCCAATAGAGTGTCACTTCACAATAGAAGAGGACTCAATCCATCAATGGCAGAGGGCCAAAAGTCAAAGTTTTTTGTGTTGGGCTCATGAATAGGCTTTGATCTTAGTGCAGCCGCTCTGGAGTTGTACACCGTTCTGGAGATTAACCCCAGAGACCCAAGTACTTGAGAATTTGAGTTGTGTTCTAGTCTGATTATTTGCCAGTGGGTTTAGATAGTGTTCCATCTAAGGGTTTGGATTTCAAGGAAAGACTGATTATAATTAGATGGGATTATTTTGAGAAGACACTTGAAGCTAGTAGCTGCCTGCCATGTAAGTCTGCTCTACATGTGCATTTGATCGTTTCGCCTCTGCCACTCAGCCGTGTCTTAATCCAAATTCTCTTGCATAGGATTCATTCGTGTAGTCATAGAAACATGCTTGTTTCTGACAAATAATTGGGTTAATCATGTCTTACCTCACACAAGCTTTACAATAACCATATCCATCTCAGTATAGGTTTTGTGATTTATGTAAGAATTATGCCACTGGAGTCAAAGTTTCAGATCTCATAAACACAAAAACACCCCCTGGTCACACTACAAACCCTCAAACAATGACTGGCTCCCTAATGGCACTAATGCTACACAATTTATTGTTTTAAGTAGACAGCTGTAGTCGGACAGGGCGTCTCGTGACTTCTGACTGGATGGCACACTGTTTACAGCCTGACGCCAGTGCCATGGCAGTATGAATCAGAATGAGCACTGGCCAGACGCCTGTGGGTCCGCATGTGGGCTGTCTGATGAGTGCCACTCTTCAAGCATTCAGAGAACGCCAACAGGATACTTCAGAATGGCTGGCTTTATCTGAGAGCAGTATTTTAATGCTTCTGTCACTGTTCATGAGCACTCATGACAGTTTGAAATCTGGTCGGCAAATGCTGGGATTATAAAATGAAGAGAACATTTGAAAGAAACAGTTGAAAAGAGACACCGCTCCTTTCCCCACAGCGGATTTGACAACTTGCATAGTAAATCATTTGGAAAGTACACTCTGAAAGTTTTTTTTTTTAATGTGTTTGAGGGATGGAAACAGAGTTGTTTTAAATTTATTCATTTGGCAGACGCTTTTATACAAAGCATATCATAAAATTTTGTCAACACACTAAACAGTACCTCTAGTCTACAAACTGTTACAAAATGGTTTGAACATCTATTGCTTGCGTAAGCAACACGTTTGATTTCCTGTGGAATGTCAGAGCACATTCATTTTCTGCTTCGCTCACACAAGAAATGTGATCATCTCTGCATTAAAGTGATGAAAGTTTACCCAGAAATGATGACAGAATTTTCATTTTTGGTTACAATATTGTAGGTCAAGTGTATGAAATTTTGTGACATCTAGTGGTGAGGTTGCGAATTGCAACCAACGGCTTACTCCACTGCTAAGCCCTCCATTTCGAAGCATTACGGTGACTGACACCGAACTAAGATGTCTTCACGTCACGAGATAACGTATTTACGAAGAAAGTTTGTAGGGCAGTTTGTCTGTTTTGGGCTACTGTTGAAACAACATGGCGAATTTCTATGTAAGGGGACCCTCGATGTATACAGATACAAATAGCTCATTCTGAGGTTATAAAAACATACCACTTCATTGTGTAAGGTCTTTATACACCTCTGAAGACAAAGTTATGTATATTATATTGCATGTCTGTCAATAGATCCATGCTTAACTTTACGCTGTAAAAAATTACACGCTGGACCTTTATGGACCTGCTTTCATAACCTTTTTTCCTTGTTTGTGCATATCTTCTAAAAGATGAAATGATATTCTAAAATGTGCAAAATAAGTTTGATTTACTTATTAAAGGGTCATATGGCACGAATACGTGTTTTTCTGTGTCTTTGGTGTGTTATTAGTTATCCATGCATGTATTAGACACGTAAAACCTGCCTGAAACGCCTCATGTAACCACACCCCCCAAATGTGTTTGTGGTATTCGTGGTATGATTTGACTAAGACCGCCCAAATGTATACGCAAGTAAGGTGGGCATACCCGTCAGTACAATTGCTTTGGAACCTGATGTACATATCAGTCACACGCTTGCAGTATTCGACCAATCACTACGCAGTATGCACTTGATAACTGGCCAATCATAGCACACAGAGCTTTGTAGAAAAGTTGCGCGTTTCAGAGAGGCGGGGCAAAGAGGAGATTCAAACATACACGGTATGTGGAAAATACAGCGTTTTTTAACCTTAAATAGTGTATACACATTGCACTACATCTAAAACAGACGATAATAGTAGTTTTAGCCATGTCATATGACCCCTTTAAAACCTTTTTTACTTTTAGAAAGTAAATAAGCCTGCTTTTATTTAAGTATATTGTGTTGCATTGCCCAAAGGATCTGCCCCATCTTGTTATCAGCCATTCGAACCCTCTCATCTGTTGACCACTTCTGCTGCCAGAAACAGTTTTATATTTACTCATTCTGCTCTTCTCCTTGAACCTGTATCCTGTTCTCTTTATAGAAACAGTTGCTCAGGAGATCCATAGGAAATTCGTTTTTATGGAACATGTCTATTAAAGTACCATTTGTCCGGTGAGCAAGTGTATAAATATTTCCTGAATGTGTTTTTCTACTTTAATGCTATATTTGAGTGCTGGAAAGGTGTTACAGGTAGATTTAACCCCATCTGCTCAGCTGGTTTGTGCAGCGGTCTGATGTGGTTACCGGGCTTTCTAATAGGGTAGTGGAGCAACAGCTGTTTCTTCACTTCAGGAAATGGGTAGACCCTTAATGTCCTCGTTCCTGGAACCTTATTCTTATCAGCCTACTGAGTGAGGAAATGTGTATGTTGGGGGGAGAGGATAAAATGAGTCTTTCTAGTGTCTCTGTAATCTCCACTAACGTGCCACATTATATTGATCTTCAACTGAAGTTTCCACCAACTAAATCTCAGGCAGGTTCATGTACAATAGCCTGGTCACCTCATTAGCTGGCACTGGACAAACATTGGAAATAGGAAATATTTTGTCACTCTTTAGGGTGGAAGATCTCTTTTACTGTCATTCTCTTTCACTGCGTCGCTCTAATGGACAGCTGGTTCACTCTGTCGCTTGTGTTGGGGTAAAAGGTCACGTCCCCAGTGTTCTGCCCTGCCATACACCATCTCTGAGTATGTGTGTCTGTCTCTCACTTGACATTTGTTACAGCTTGCCTGAAGTTTTAACAAATGCAGTTTAAAGAACAAGTCTCTTTCATATTGACTCATATTCTGTAATTTGTATATTATGGAAGATGTTACTGCTGCCAATTTTGAATTATCCCAGTTGCATTAAACATGTTGGATATGGTTAAATTAATTTCACAAGACTGCACTTTTTCCCTAACAAGTCAATGCAGAAAAATTATGCACATTTAATTGGAGACTCCTTATGACTAAATGAAAATGTGTATCTACAATTCTCACTCTTTTTGTCTTTTTACTTTAACATAGCACTGTAAGAGATAAACAGCCAATAGATTCAGTGTTCCCTTGAGACAGACACAATTGATTGTTCACCAGTGAGAGTGTGACCCATAGAGATATTTTATTAAAGTAATCTAATATTGTCTAGCCAAAGGCCAAGCTGTTGTCTTAAAAGGGGATAGGCTTGATTTAACAAAGCCATATGCCATGTGCTCCCATGTGTACTCCAATGTCATGATAATCATCGTCAAAAGAGCCTGTGTCATAAATAACAATATTCCTAGAAGAAAACAACATCCCCAAACAGACACAGCCCTTAGTCGTCATTGAGACATTTTAAAATACACGCGACCGTGCTGTTTTTTTAGTGTAGGATTCAAAATCATTTTAATTTGAATCTGTTTCTCAGAATGAAGTAGAATTTGGTGCAAAATCAGCACAGATGTGAAAAATGTCTGCTTATTCAGGTTGGGTTCAGTGCAATGAAGAACAAGTCCAAATACAATATATCCCTCTGAAAAAAGTAGCCGGATTTCCATCACCCTTGCTTGACCATTTTGCATCAGAAACGAGTAGGGATCGGTATTGTTAATATTTTATCGATATCAATACTGCTTATCGATACCGGTACTTACCAATACTGTTATCGATTCCATGCTCTATAATTTGATGTAAAAACACACAATGTTAAAACATGTTAAACATTTTAAGTTTATTTATTGCAGCTGAGCTTTAGAACTGCTGTTTAAAAAGGCTTCTGAGCAAACAGAAAATCCCACATAACAAAACTTGTGTGTGTTCCTTAGGATATCACTTACGGCACTTAGCATGTGCATAGGAGGACATCATAACGTAATTCAACATATTTACTTTACATCACTTTGGTTATTTGGCTGGTAGACTGTATTTCTTTTTTCCTTTTTGGTTCTAGGTCTACATAAATTTAAGTACTATTTTATAAGCAAGTAATATATTTTTTATTATATTTGGTATTTTTTATAATTTTACTAGCACATTTACTTCAATTTACTAAAGTAAGTAAATATACTCCGTGGCCGAATTATTAAAAGCAAGGTTATAACTTGTTCTCAAATAAAGGACTTTTATTTTGTTGTGGGTTCTATCCCAGGGGATTGCACATACCTATGTATAAATGTATAGGTGTATCGAGGTTCAATAAAAGGAAGGAAGGAGGCATGAACCGCCAAACATTTAAAGCACTTAAATCAAAACAGATTTTTTTTGCGTTATTATTTTTAGACACATTATGTTTGTCAATACCCTTGACAATACCCTTGACCCTTGATCAGATCACATTTTATGACATATTTATTTAGAAAACCATGAAATTCCAAAAGGTTCACATACATTGTCTTGCATTATAGACCATGATGCTGATAAAGACCAAAATCTCTTAAAAAAGGTTAAAAAAAATAAAGGAGGAATGTTTGCTTTTTGCTCAAAATAGGAAGTCTACATTGATTCCCCTTCCTCCTGGGTCAGAGCCTAAAGAGTAAAACACACACCAGAGTCAGACACAGTCATGCTCATGACTGAGCATCTAGTCAGGAGCACATGAAACCACAGCCTCCTCCAATCAATCTCTTTCCTCTCATACTGTGCCATTGTGTTGTCGAGGATGTTTTAATTTGAGAACTTGAAAAACTGATATTACATTGTGGTGATGGTTGGTGGCATGTGTTACTTTGCCAGTTTAAATGGGGGATCCTAATGATGTTATACATTATTCAGCAGAGAGAGTCTGCAGAACTTTTTGTGGGCCCCGAGAGTTTCCCCCCAAGCCCCAGTGCCTCCTCTTTGATTGATGCCTTCTTGGCACCTTAGTGGGAACTGTATGAGAGGAAAACCCCTCTGCCTGCTTTTGAAGGCCGTCAGGCTGCCAGACTAAAAAAAGCCTTCACTCATCTCAAGTTCCCAGCTAAATGATGTATATAATTGGCTGAGGCTTCTTCGGTTCTCTGTTCCACACTACTCTCCTTTATTCGTACATAATGGAAGCTAAACACCTCTCCATCACACATCATTTCTATAGGGACGCATGATATATCAAATTCTTAATTTCACAAATCAAAGTTGAAAAATTACAAGCCTGCCACCAACGGCTCACTCCACCCTCTCCTTCCAAGCACTACAGTGGCTCTCACAGGACAAAGATGTTGTCGTGTTTTTGCTTCTTTGTCGAAGGTGAAATGTTTTGGGAAATGCGCACTCAGTAGAGCAGTTTGTCCATTAACATGGCAAATTCCATTCAAGGGGACCCACAAAGTATGTAGATAGAAATAGCTCATTCTAAGGTAATAAAAACATAACACTTCATTATGTAAGGTCTTTATACACCTCTGAAGACATAGTTTTACGTATATTATTTGGCATTTGTGTAAGTAGGTCCACCTAAATATTACACACAGCACCTTTAAGTTTGTCTTAATTAGTCATATAGCACAATAATTTAGGCCTGCCATTTATCTGCATCACTAAAAATAAGTTACATATTAATCACATTAATTAACACATTGACACATTAATCTGAACTTTTTACATGGCATTATCCATCATCTACTTATTGGCAAGTTTGACATGTGCCATTTTTACATCCATATTGTGCAGCTCTCTTCCACAACATCTTTCAGTGGGCTAACATATCGTGTGTTTTCTGTCTATAATGACTGATGTTGATGAAGAACATTCAAGCATGCAGTAAACATGAACTTTCACATCAAATACTACACATTCTGGAATTTAGATTTGTATAATGTGAACAAGGTCAGAAAAACAGGTTTTGACTTTGTAATGCCCTTGATAGATTTAGTTCTTGAAAGCCACGGAGGGAAAGAGAGATTGGAAGATGAAAACATGAAAGAGGTGGGGATGAGAAAGAAAAGAGGGAAACTAGATGAAGTGAACTGTGAATCGAACACAGATTGTAGTCTGTGTTTTAAACCATCATAAGACACACACCAGTCAAAGTAAAAGCTGAGAATAAGAGAATAATGACACTTTTATACCGTTTGTGTTATTTCTGATGTTTGAGATGTGCGGGGGAATATCACAGTTCCCAGGCTGACGGAGTTACAGCACTGATAACATGGCACAACACACACACGTACATTTATTATCTCCGTGGGAACAGTCAATAGGCGTTATGAGTTGTATACTGTACAAACTGTATATTTGATCCCCTAACCGAACCCCTAAACTTAAAGATCATAGAAAACTTTTTGCATTTTAAGATTTTCAAAAATGATCGTTCTGTACAATTTATAAACTTTTGTGCCCGTGGGGACCTCAATTCGGTCCCCACAGTAACACGGGTCCCCATGAGTTGGTGTGCATTCAGGTTTATGTCCCCACTAACATATAAAAACCAAGTCCACACACACATACACACTGCAGCAATAAGTTGAAAAATACATAATGCCTCAATTAACCTGCTTCTTCCCTTTGGTCTGTAGAGAGCATTATGAGAAAATGATTTCTCTTTGTTGGCTGGTTATTATACTAGGTCCTTCAAACTTATGAAAGATTTATAACTTTCTCTTGCCAAACAATATCTCTATGGGCAAGCAAAGTTAGTTATGGCGTTAAAGCTCCCTGTGGTCAAAGTTGTCCTTTTAGAGAAAACGTTTGTTCTGATCGACATGTATTTTGACATTTCTGTGATCAAATAAGTTTGAAGACGTTTTATTTAGTATTTAGTAATTTATATATATTTACAACTTTACTTGATAAATTTTGTGTGCTGTTCATAGTTTGCCTCGTCATCTGAGACTAATGCAATGTAAAAACTGATGCAACACTGCAAACTACAGAATATTTGCCTCTGATCTATCACATTTCTTCCTTCTGCTAACACACATCTTCTTTAAAAAAAAATCAGAATTTTGCAGTGTTTTGTGTAAGAGAAATTCTTTATCATCTTTCCTACATATCTCTCGTCTCTCATGTTCTGTTTTTTTTGTGCTGGTGGATTTTAAATACTTCCAGCTGTGCAGTGTCTTTTTTAGTCCTGTCATGTTCTTTGTTTCTTTATCTATTCTTTATCTCTGCTATAGTTTTGCTCTCACTGCAGTCTTACCCCCTTGCGGTATGCGACTAATTATTTCGCACTGGTTAACTGGCCAATCATCACACCTCGCTTTTCAGAACGATGAGCTTTGTAAAATAAAACACACATTTTAGAGAGGTGGGGCAAAGAGTAGATACAAACATTCACGGAATGTGGAAAATACCTTTTTTTTCCCTTAAATCTTATAAAAAATTTACCTTAATCTTGTCAAAAAAAACATTCCATTACATCTAAAACAAATGATAATATTTTTTTTTAGCCGTGTCTTATGACCCCTTTAATTGCATTTTTGTGCGGAAAAATAAATATACATTTTCCCTGATTTACAGAAGACGCCTACTAAAATGTGATTCGGTTTAATCAATCTTGTCAGGCATTTTTACAACAAAAAATAATTTATGACATATTAAAAAACAAATTACTTTAACCCAAAATGCTAATTAGTTACATTTTGTAAATGTATGGTACTGTGTGGTGTGGTGTGGTACTGTACTTCTGGTCATTGAAATAATCATACATTTTCTTACTTTTTGGGTTGAGGAATGAGTGACAGATTTGGGTTTGTGTGATATGTGCACACAGGAGTATTTGTTGTCATCACCTGGTTACAACTGCGCATTGCATGTTGAAGACCAGTAATGAGAAAAAATATATTGCAAAGTTGCAAAAAGTATCAACTGATTTGCTGAAGTACAAACACCCCTATATTCAAGCAAAGACTGTAAAGGGTAGATGATGAGATCATGCTTATAAGAAACCAACCAACTGAGTAAAGTTCAGTAGCCTGTTTCCTAAAGTGTGTCTGTAGCGGCTGATATTTTTAGCAGCTTTTTGGTTGGTCTGCAAGAGTCATGTTTCACTGCCCATCATGGAGGCCATCCGGAACGCTGATCAGCTGCTTTCCGAACACGTGGACACAGCGGAAAAAAGCTTTGCCTGGGTATTGACAGACAAGAACAAGCCTGGGTGATTTAGTGTGCTTTTAAAGTGCACGTGATGGAGTTGCAAAATATATCTTGCTGTCTCCTGGTTTGATGGACAGCATTGCGTTTCATGCTGTTAGGATGATCAGTGGCCAACTGAAGTTATCTAGCATTCTCTTTATGTTAGTAGAGCTTCTTCTGAAAGTTGAGAGTATTTCTGTGTTTTTCTCTGCAGGACTCTGAATCTCTGGACAGCTGTATCCAGGGCACACTCTCGGCTCTCTACCCTCCGTTCGAAGCCACTGCGGCCACTGTGCTGTGCCAGGTGTTAGACGTGGTCGAGACGACATATCGCGGGGACGGGCTACGCTACATCATTGACTTCCTGGTGCCTGCAAAACACATCCTACAGAGCATTCAACAGGATGCATGTGTAAGTTTCAATGTTCCCTTTCAGTTGAAGACAATAAATAGACTGATAAAATAGGGATGTAGTTGGGTTAAACCAGTATGAATTTTCATGTTGGTCCAAGCTTATTTATATCAGGTTGGGTGTGGGTCTAGCTCACTGATCTATATAAATGACTGGATTGCGCATAGAATGCTTAACCAACTGCAGGAGGTGAAGCCACCAAAAGTTTTTGCGTGCCATGTTGGTATGCTCAAAGGACAGTGTGTGTTATTGACTTAAATAACTAAAATAACTTGTTTTGCAGCGTACCATGCGCACAATTTTTTTTATTTTGAATGTTTGTTTAAATTAATTGTTACGTCTAATGTTTATGTTTATTTTGGGCAGAATTGTGATGTTTTGAAATCGTTAAGGTGAGTGCGTATTGCATACAGTTCTGTTGTAAATGGCAGGTATAAATGTAAAAGGGATCATATTGCGCAAATACGTGTTTTTCTGTGTCTTTGGTGAAAGAAACGTTTTACTTTATAAAGACGAACAAATAACTGCATATTCATTTTTTTTCTTTCTTAATAAAAACTACAATAAAGTACAATAACATTTGCTTATATTAAACAACAACCTTACAAAACGAATAATCACTGCACACATCAAGAAAAAAAAAAAGAAACGAAAATAAAAAAGCACTTGCGTTAGATAACTTGCAATTAGAATTATTATTTAATTACAATTAAATTAATCCAATGACAAGGAAAAAAAGCCATTCTCTGCTAAAAGAATAAGAAGGCAATGCGAAACAAAAAACATTTAAGTTAAATAAATAATTAACAAACAAATAAGAAAGGAATACAATTTACTACAAAGGGTGGGTTATTCAAGATTTAATTAAAAAAACTTCATTCTTAATGGTCACATGTTATATAAGCTTTTTGCATTAACACCGCTGGACCTCCGTAGTCTTTTTTGGTGTCTCGTCTTTCACCAAGATAAAAATCGACATCATGTTTGTTTGGTATTGACGCGATTGCGATCCAGCTTTTCTCCTATCTGACTAAACTTCCTTCTTCCCGCTTGAGTCGGCGGGTTTGCGTGATGTGTGGTCAGAGAGGTGTGTTTAGGGCGGGGTTTTAGAGCACCGCTACCGGCCTGACAGTGGAGACGCAAAATATTTTGGCCCCACAACCAAAAGCCGGAGGCCACTGGCTCGGCCCAGCTCGATGTAAGCCCTGGCTTGCACTGGCCCCCCAGTGGAAAGCCTGATATTTTGACTTGTATCACCGAGAAGGTTTTAAGGTAAGAAACGATGTTCAAATGTCATGAACAGGCAATTTGTAGTAAGGCAATAGTAAGTAACATTAGATCATGAAAATTACATTTCATGCAGTCTGTTATGTTGACGTGTTTGAAAGTAAGCGGTCTGCCAAGTCAGAAGTCCAAAGGTGAATGACTAACAAAGTTATTGGCTTGTAAAAAAGGGAATCTACTCTGAATCACACAAACAAGACGTAACCTTTTCCGAGTCATTAACCGCCGCCTATCTACGTATAGGGACTGCCACGAAAACTTAATTCTCCTCCCCCAAACAATACCGCTCGTTCGTGATTTGTGTGCATCACGTCTAGAACCTGTGCTCTACGTTGTGAAACTAAGTCCGTTTTACGTAAACTACCAAAGGAAGAACTTCTGAGGAACAATGGTTACAATTCATTTTTGAAACGACAAAAAATGAGTATGACCCCTGACATAATAGTGTTTTTACACCTTGTATGTACATAAATTTGTTATTGGACACTCCATAAACCAAAGTAGGACCTTAAAAATCATATGTAACTTACTCTTTAATCATTTGTAAATATAATGTCATATATGTTATCAAAAGACATATTTATATTTAATTTGTCATAAAAACTGTCAAAATGATTTGCTGCCTCCGGGTAATCGTGTGTTATTAGTTTTGAGAGGTTGTTATCTGGGAATAACGAACGTGCAAATGTCGCGACTGGCCAATCAGAATCAAGCATTCCAACGAGCCGTGTAATAATATGTGATAAACTCCCTGTTAATTCAATAGAATGTTTGGGCATACCAACATAGATCAATGGTCTTGCTACATCACCAGAATAGTGACCTACAAAGTATAATGAAGCTATAAGACCAAAAAAGACCTGCTGTTAAGTTAAGAAGGCTAGCATTAAACCACAATAATTGTTAGTGATCATGAATGCTGGTCCTTCAAATACAGAAGGCAGCGATTGATTGATCAGTGTATTAAATACACGTAAGCTAATGAAATGTGTAGACAATGCATTCCCATGCCATAAGCAGGATGCAGGAGTTACACATGTCCCTTTTATTTTATTACTCCCTCTTACTCACTACTTCATTCATTCTTTACATTTCAACGGCATTGTCTTAATGTGTAATCTGGATCTCTTGTTGTGTTCTGTCATGTCCTCGTCTGAGTGTTATGTTTTGTTAGCTGAGCCCCCACTCATCATTAGTCATCGTGACGGTGTATCCAGAACACACATTTATATTAAACAAAAGCGGTGGCATGCCTGTTGGCCTGAGTGTTTGTGTTAGTGCGTCTTGTTTTGGTTATTTGAGAAGAAACCCCTAGAAGTCCTATCAGCGCTTCTGAGTGCAGGGACCTTTCCCAGCCATATCAGGGTGGCTCTCACACACACACCACACATACACATGTGCTCATCACAGATGTCCACACACAAACGCAAGCTCTTCACGCTCCATTTTAGCTGCTGGTTCCTTAGTTACAGTTTTCAACGCGACACCCCCATATGTTATACTTGACTGAAAGGTGACAAAATGAGGACATGGGGGGTTTGTAATGTTTAGCAAATCTTCAGCATTTTAAAATGTCAAAGAATCAGTGGAACCCGATGGCTCAAACCTCTGAGAGACCCCACAAATACTTTCCTTCATTCCTGCTGTGCTCTTCCAATCAAAGGTCAGTGCAGGTGGAGAGGGGCTATGCTTTAGTGTGCACCTGAAAGTAGGCCCCTAAATCGAACCCCTACTGCTTTATGTATAGCAGGTTTTTGTTGTGTATTTGTGTGTGTGTGTGTCAGCATGTGCATTGATGGTCTCTTGAACACTGTGGGAACAGCTGCAGGTTGCTGCACCTGGGGTCAGTGGAGTATCTCCAGGTCCGTCTCTTCCTCCCTTGTAGGTGGGGGCCACAGCTTGGGCTTGTTTGAAAGTAAATGAAAATATAGTAATGGGAAACAGAAGCTTGAACTGAGAGGTCTGTGAATAAAAAGTCCTTTCACCTCCCCCATACCCTCAGCACAAGGACACACAACTCTCCTTCCTCCCTTGGCCTGTTCTGACTTTCAAAGGAAATGGGTCATTTTCTCTCGACCGGAGTCAAACTTATAATATTCATTTCATCTCTGGTATATCCGAAGGCATTTTGAATCATGTTACATAGAACAATTCAATAATAAAGTCATTTAGGAAGCAGATAGGAAGAAACGCCCTAAACTGTGGAGTCATTTTGGTATTTAGTGGGAATGTTAGTTTTCTTTTTTTACATTCTATAGCAAAGAGAACAGTAAATACTAAACTTATTTTGTGGTGAAGCCTTTTTACTTCCAACATTATTCATTCAAATGAAATACACACACGGCGACTGCAGTGATCTGAATTGAGCTACAATAAAAGGGCTTATTGTCTCTAAACTGTCTTGGTGACCTAAAGAAGCATCTGGATTTAACAAGAAAAGAACACGTGTCCTTTAATCCCCGTCTCCTCTAATCCACTACTATTTTATTAGCTGTTACTCAATGTTTTCTATGAACTTGAATGCAGCCCACAACATCCTAGAAGTGACCGAATGTTCACATTGTACCTATTATGCATTTGAATGCAGGCTTAATTGCATTCGTACAGTATAATAAAGAGCTGTTAGATAATTTGTGCACACAAGCAGTCTTCTACAACCAAGTCGATCTGCAGAAATCTCTGTCTCGTTTATGGCGCCGGGAAAACCAAAGAACTGACACACACTCAAGGTACATCTCAGTTGATTCTCGATTTATTATTTAACAAACAGAGGCTTATATTCAGCTATACATCCTTGAGAAATGGTAAAAAAAAGTTTAATCAAAGAACAGGCAGTTTGTTTCTCATTCGTTATCAGAATGGAAAGTACAGGCATTCAGACGACAAATACAAAAACATGTCTGAAGATCATAATAGAAAAAAAACATTCAGAACAAAAGCCATGTAAGCATTTATATTTTACATTGGCCACTTCAAATAATTTATAATTTAGCGCTCTTGTAATAACACCATATTTAACACACACACAATTAATGATTATAGTTATCATTACAAAAGAGTGTAGGATAATAATAGGGGTGACCACTACTGGGGGCAGTCGTGGCCTAATGGTTAGAGGGTTGGACTTGTGACCAGAAGGTTGCCGGTTCGATCCTCAGGTCCAGCGGGTAACGATTGAGGTGTCCTTGAGCAAGGCACCTAACCCCTACTTGCTCCCCGGGCGCTGCAGCGATAGCTGCCCACTGCTCTGGGTGTATGTGTGTTCACCACTTGCTGTGCGTGTGTTCACTACTCTCTGGATGGGTTAAAAGCAGAGATATATTTCGGATATGGGTCACCATATCTGACAAAAACAGGTCACTTTCACTTTCATTAATACTCAAAGATTCAATGCTTCGATAGGAGGAGCCTGATTCTACTACCAATCTCACAGTCGAATCTTTGCAGAGGTGTTATGCAATGGGGATCATGCAATTTTGTTTAAATGGGCAGTTGAGTAGCAGACGCGCATGTACTGCATCGCCAAAAATATTATTTATGACGTAAGGCAGGGGTATTCAATTAAAGTTCAAAGAGGTTCAGTCTTTATATTTTCTTCCAAACAGAGGTCCGTATATATACTCTATATTTATAAATATATATATATATACTGTAGAAAAGATATGACCATATGCTTTATATTTTGATATCCACAGTATGTATGTATAGGCTCTGTAGCTTTAGGGGAAAGCCCACTAAATAGAATATGTAGATATATAATAGAAGTCTGGGCCCATATTCATGAAAAATCTTGAAAAAGCTCCTAGTGACAAAATTCTACGAAAATTCTTAGAAATGTGGGCGTTTCCCCTTAGAATAACAGAAAAGATCCTAGTAAAGAAAAAAGTAATTCATAAAGCATCTTAATCCTTTATAGACGTCTTAAGGTCCAAAATTTTAGCGGTAGTGACAAGGACTTTTAAGAGACTTAAAGGCCCCCTTTCTTCGTGATCGCATTTTCAACCTTAGTTAGAGTGTAATGTTGCTGATAGAGCATAAACAATACCTGCAAAATGATAAAGCTCAAAGTTCAGTGCCAAGGGAGATATGGTCTTTAATAGAATTCGCTTTTCAAGGACTACAGTGAACGACTGGAATCAGACTAGAGCCCTCTACTTCCTGGGTACATGATGTCACTATTCCGAGTGCTTTTAATAACCTCCGCCCAAAGGAATACGCCAGAAAATGGACGGGGCCTTACCTAGAGAAGTGGAAATGGAGTAGTGTTCGGTTATCAGAGATTGTAAACATTTAACTGAGCTGCGCGCTAAACTACTTTCACTTTCAACACAGTCCAACGGCTGGTAATAAGAATTCAGCTAAACGCATTCTAAGATAACCAACTGTCAAATAACAGCTTCCATGACTTTAACATCGGCTGTGAAAGCTGTTCAGTGTAATACACTGATATTGTGTGTTTGTGCGCATACCTCTAAAACACTTCTATGAAACATCCTTTGAAGTCCTGCTTGCAAATGTCTCCTAGTCAATCTGCATGTTTTATTATCCAACTCGGATCCAATATAAAAAGGAAAAACTAACGCTTCTGTTATTAGTGTAAATTAAAATAACCGGTCTGAGGCAATAAAAAAAAAGTGCGATCTCTAACAAAGATTGACTTTTACAGATACACTAGTAGACCTCCGTCACACTTTCATAGACCTGCATGTTTTTAACTGATGAAGTGAAGTTGACGCCATTGTTACTGTTTATTACTGAAATCCAAAGTTTATGAACACATGTGCACTGAGAGGGGCACCGACCAATCACAACAGCCTAAGAAGCGGAAGCTCGCTGAGGGACAGCGGTGAACAATAGACTTGAAATATGTGAAATATAAAGCATTTTTTTTATAAGAAACATGAACATCACTTGTTAAACACCCAAAAAGCATAATCAAAGCATCAAAAAAAGAAAAAGACTGGCTCCTTTAAGAGTTTCAGTAACAGCAGAGAAAATGGACAAAACACGAAAAGTGAGAAGAAAAGTACACACAAGGAAAAAAATCTCTCTAACATACCTTCTCTGGAATGGTTCCACTTATGTGGAATGATCTGCCAGCTGCTACAAGATCTGCAGATTCTGTAGCCATCTTTAAGAAACGTCTGAAAACTTATATCTTTCGTCAACACCTGACCGATCAAATCTGACTTCTATTTCTTTTCTATTCTTTCCAAAAAACTTAGCTCTGTATTAATGGGCGTGTCGCATTGAAGACTTTATAAGTATACTCTCACTGCTTTGATTGGATAGCAGTTTGCGTAGTTGAGCCTTCTGTGAATTTGGTTAGAGACGTAACGTTAGGTTACACATTAGCACCATTCACAGTTTTCGCAGGGCATCAGTATTGTTTGGAGACCTCGTGTGATTTATAAATGACCTCCCCACATCAGTATTTCACGTGACGCAATCGCACAGCATGATTTAACACAAATTTCTGACTTATTTCCCGGATGTGATGGCAAGGCTTTGTGTATAGTTTGTAATAACTAATAAGTAAACTGTTATAAACTATAAAAAAACTAATACTACAATAAAATATTAATACGAATTGATTAAAATATAAATAGTTATAATATTAGCCTCTTGCAAGACTGATATACAAACATAGACCGAAAGTTTAGGCCATGCGCGTGCATCTGATGAAATCTCTATACATGAGCATTGATAGATTCCCAGACTGATTGATTCTCTCTATTCTCTTTACAGTTTCCGTATTGTGGTTTCCTGTTCCGCCACGAAGGCTGGCCGTTGTGTATCCACGAGAAGATCATAATCCAGCTTTCCTCTTTGGACTGGCGTGTGTTACGGCCCAGTGACTTCTACTTGCAAGTGACACCATCACCTAGAAGCACCCCTCGTATTACAGTGAAGTGCTTGGCAGTAAGCGGGCAGCATGTTGAGGAGCTGCACGTTCCGAAGCTAGCATACACCTCTCTATTCACTATGGACTGGCTGGACTCCATCAATCGGGAAAGGAGTGTGGTCAGAAGAACCGCCCTTGAACACTGTCTTTTATCAGCAGATAATGACATATTTAGGGTACCATGGGAGGATATCGTTCACCCAGAATTTATCAGCAGACCCCCCAAAGTTTTGGACCAAGGTGCAAGTATGGCAGTGGTCAAAGAGCATGGGGACAGAGAGAGAAGGAACTCTGCTGGAGGTCAGGAGGACAACCCTGTTGACATAGAATGTAGTATTTTTATTGACACTTCCACAGACCAATCCGGGGAGACGGATTGTCAAAACAGGGATGTTAAGCTCCTCCCTGCTCTTGATGAGATCAATAAAGAAAACAGCGGGCGGAGCTCCAGCTGCACAGCGGAGGATTCTGAAGGCGAGTACGTGGAGCTAGCCGATATCTCCTTACCGCGCTTTTCCCCACAGAAAGGCTCTCTCACTCAAGCCATTAGCATGAACTACAGAAATCTACATAAACCACAGACTGCCGGAAGCTCCACTAATTCTAAAGCTACACCAGCAGAGAGATTCCTAATGAACGGAGCGTGCTCGCAAAGCATGGTGTGTGCCATGTTAATTGAAGAAAATCTGAATGACACCTACAAACCTGTGATCTTAACCCCCACGATACCTGCTGTGGTAGAGAGTGCATATCAGCAGGCGGAAGGGCCTTTGCCCACCTGTGCTACAGGTACAGCCGCCGGTGACTTTGTGTTTAAGCATGCGTCTGACAAAGAGTTTTTCGTTCAGCACTCAAATTGTGATTCAGCTCTACTTTTAGATATCCCAGCATGCAACACATCACAATTAGACAGCACATTAAAGGTAGATGACAAACCAGTCAGTACATCACAACCAGACAGCAAACCAGTTAAGACGTCGCAACAAGACAATGAGCCAGTCAAGGCTTCACCGCAAGACAAATCAGCTAGCGTATTAGACAAGAACCTAGTCAGCACTTCGATATCAGACTGCAATACAGTAAACACAACACAACCAGAATGTAATTTATTTAGTGCATCTCAACCAGACAGCACACTGGTCAACGTGGCACATCTAGACAGCAAAGTAGTTAACAAATTACAACCAAAACAGGAAGTGTTAAATAACACTAAAGAAAGTGAATACTCAAAGCAAGCTATTGTTGAATCCTCCATGTCCAATTCAGCGGAAGAACCAAACATCAGTTCTGAATCTGAGCAGATGAGAGGTGACAGTGATTTGGGAAGCTGTTATGACCAGCAGAACAAGTCATTGCCCATGTCTGAGTCCAGCCTATGTCAGATACACTCACACATTCCAACACCACCTGAAGAGGACCATGTACTTCCTGTAGTTCAATCAGTCGCTTCTACAGTAAATAAGAACCATGAGACATGTATTGATGGTAGCTGTAACACTGAGAAACCTGATGGTAAAGCCAGTGGTATGGAAGAAGTCGGTCCTGTTTTAATTGCTCTACAAAGCATACAGGTTGCCTTGGCCTCTGTCACCCCAGAGCCTGGGGAGGATCTGCTTACAACATTTTCACAAGGTCAGGTGAGGACAGAGCCCTGTGAAGACAGAACAAAGACAGAGGTAGAGATCCCGGAGGTAGACGGTTGCCAGACAAAAGCAGAACATGTAGAAACGGAAGACGTGGAAAAGCCACCTAGTGAGGAGGAAGAACAGGTGGAACTGAAAAGAAATGTAACAGAAGGAAAGACAGAGAGAGATATAGGACTCGTTAGTACGACAGAGGAAGTTGAGACGGCTCGAACAGGTCTGGTAGATACCACACCCGAATTTCACTCCACAACAACAAACGTTCAAGTTCACGAAGAGGGCAGCTCCTCTGTAGGGACAGATAAGGAGAAACCCTGCGATATTGAAGTGATATCAGAGGTCAGTGTTATGAGATGTCCTGTGGTTATGGGTGAGCAGGAGGCCGAAAATAGAGTTAAATCAGCATGCTTCCAAGTCTCTGATACAGCCCGAGAGGTGCCAGACACAAACGGATACACACACCTAGAGCAAATAGACACAGACGCTCAGGACACAATGGGGATGGGAGAAGACACAACCACTGCAGGAGGGTTAAAAAGAGAGGAGGAGAGAAAGGGGGAGAAGGATGTGAGGAGAGATGAGGAGAGTCAAGAGGATGGCTCTTCAGCAGAGCATCAACAGCAGACTGACATGGAGTCCCATTGCCATCAGCAAGAAGAGCAAGGTAGAGTCATCTTCACCAAACTCCATCTTCGTCTCACCTTTACTTTGTTCATATGCTTTCTTTCTTCCGAGAATGTTTTTTCCCTTAAGTTCCCTTCCTGATTCATCTTCAGCAGTTCCTCTAAACTGCATCTGGAGACTGATCTGGAGACTGCCTCTCCCTAAGCTCATGAAGAAGTCCCAGCTTCTCTCACCCCTCTCTTCCTCATTCACTTCATTGCATATACCTTTTCACCATTTCGACCATTTTCCAATTATTTCCCGCTTTTGTGTTTTATTTCTCCTCACTTTTGTAATGAAAGTGTTTTATGCGTGAGTTGCACTTTACAAATCCTCTCAGTGGCACTATTCATCTATAGTATATACACCAGGCAGCTGTAAAGGGTTCCTCAGTCGCAGACTCTGACAGGTTACAAATAAATGGCTCTCAAATTGCCCATGCATGCCCTGCTATGGCCGCTTTTCTCTTCAGGAGAAAGAGGCGAAAGAGGTCATATATAAGTCTGTAGATGGTGTGCTTTCAAATTTGGACACACACATTCATTTCACTGAACACTGTCCAAGATAGACAGGGTTTTACAATGCGAGCTGAAAAAGGAGACGACAGAGAAGCCAGGGTTATGTGAAGGATTTCTGCTCTGTGTGCTTTGGTAATGCAATATTGCTTGAATTGAGAATAAACTCTGTTTCTAGATTCCCTGCAGTCTGAGGGAGTTTTGCGTGATCTTGAGCTACCTTTATGCAGACTAGTGTATGAAAATTTGGTTGTGCCGGATGTGCTCACCTGGCTCAGGTGTGGTACAGGTGTGAAGAGATATATGAAATGAGGTGAGGTGGGCGAGCTCGAACACAATCCCTGCAGTGTTACCTCAGAAAATGCAGGGGTGGTAGTTGGAGGGGGATGTTAGGTGTGTTTAAGTAACGGAGAACGGATGGGGGTTATATTCCAGACAGAATCAGTGACTGTGTGTTTGTTGTGGTAGTCTGACTATGATAGATCTTATTCTTATGATCTTAGTGGGTGGTTTAAAAACTTCAAAACATAGTTTGCGTTTCAGAATTACATCAGTGTTAATACCTTTATTACTGAAATGCACACAAAATTGAGCTTATTTTTTGTTTGTTTATTCTTTTCAACATTCATCCATTTAGTTTGGAAGGTGTCAGGTTTGTGTACTGTTAGCCGCACACTTTCAGCTGAATAAGTTTAAAGACTAAACTCTTACTTTTTGGCTACAGATTGACAATGAAACATTTTTGGAGCACTTTATTTTGAAAGGCAAATAACCTTTTTTCGCACTTTTGTTTAAGGAACAGATCACTAGTTCGCCAACATCATTCACTTTCATTTACCCTCTAGTTATTCCAGATCTGTATACATTTCTGATCAACACAGAGAAAGATATTTGGAAGACTGCTTGTAACCAAACAGTTCTTTGCCACCTTTGACTACCATAGTAGGAAAAATTGCTTTGTATATTTCTTTTTTTTCTGTTGAATGCAAAGATATTTAGAAGAATGTAGTTAAGGAAAACAGTTCTGGGGCACTTTTGAATACCAATGTTATGGTAGTCAATGGTGGCCAAGAACTGTTTGGTGACAAGCATTCGTCCAAATATCTTTCTCTATGTTCATCAGAACAAAGAAATGTATACAGATTTGGTACAACTCGAGGGTGAGTAAATGATGACAGAATTTAGATTTTTGGATGAACTGTACCTTTAAGCACTATAAATCCTCTTAAACAGGAAAAGCAGCATATACTTTTATGAGAATTCAGGCTGTGAGAGAGCTGATGAGGTAGGCAGATGGAACAGGCATCTATTTATAACGACCGAGGACCTATGTGCTATCACTAACTATTCCTCCAGGGAACCATATTTGACTTGTGGAAGCTTTGCCAGAGTCTTGTGTTTACTAATGTGTGTCATCTTAAAAACAGACACACGTGCAGTATATAATGTACAGTACGCATTCACAGGAAGGCACCTTTTAACGACAATTAACATATTTGTCTACTAGTTAGATATTATACATTATAAATGCTATGATTTAGAGTAGTTACAAATGACGATCTGGCTCCATGTCAGAAAGGAAATGAAAATCAGATAGAAAATGAAGAAATGCAAAAAGAATCAAGTCAGAGTTGATAGCCCACTCAGCTCCTTGGGGTTTCTTATACTTGACTTCCTCCTTTATGTCGCTGACAGGGAGCATACTGGGTGAGGAAAGCGAGAGCCTGTGAGGTGGTATGGGGTATGTGGAGAAAGTTTAATAAAGACTTATTTCTCAGATTTACCGTAGCTCTACCTAACTGTAGAATAACATTCCACTGTTTAGATTCCTCGGAGCCTCAAGTCTGCTGTTTCAGCCAAAATCACTTCTGAAATAAGGCAGTCTTGGGCAGATTTTGCTTTAGAACAATTTATCCTTGTTTTCCTTGTCCTAGTGTTAGCGGTTTTACGAGTCCCGTGCTACATGGAATTCCCAAGGCTGCATATCATGTGCTTTTGATCTCAGTATCTATTTTCTCAACAGTAGCGGCAGTGCACTGGAGCAAAGCTTTAGTTTTATGACTCTCGGAAGCTGATCTCTAGTTATCTCTGAGCCATATCAGGCTGTTAGGTATATGAGGCACAGATCCACGCCTCCCTATGGTTCGATGCACGGAGTGATACCTGGAATGCTTTGAAATTGGCTGACATATTGTGTTTGAGATTTTTAGGCCAAGCCACGTGCTGGGACAGATTGGACAAATGCTTACACTTTGTGCTTTGTTGGAGGTCTTCTTTACTTTGGTGCTTGTTAGCTGAGGATTTAAGATGTATGGATCTAAAGAAAAACAGATAGTCTGAATAGTTTTTTTATGTGTATTTGGCTTTTTTAATGATATCGGGAGCCAGATAAAATGATCCCTTTTTTGTGTGTGTGAGCAGTCAAAGTTAGCCACAATCTAACTCACATTGATTAAATCTATGTTATTTATGCTCATACTGTGGAGTAGAAAGATGTGTTGTTGTCTCTGATGCCAAAATAGATGGACAATTGATAAATGTGTTTGTTTGTGTGTGTGTGAGACCCAACTAATCTTCATGTTTCAGCTTGCAGTGAAGCAGTAAGTGATGCCAATTGCAACTTGCCTGATACTCCTTTGTCAGCTATGAGCCAGATTGAAGATCCTTCAGCAGCTCCTTTACCACTGCCGGCCATCTCACAGAAATCCAAATCTGCTTTAAGTGAGACCCATGATATCAATCCTGATGTCATGAACTCAGGAGTGCTCTGCCTGCCTGGTGAGGAACTTGTTCAAGGACTTATAGGCGGTTTCAAAGCAACAACCGAAACAAACGTTACTGCGCATACGTGGACTGCAGTTAACTTCCGTTACACATTCACAAACAATAGAGTACCTGTAGATTATTTCTGAAAATAATCAAAAGAAACCTAGAAGAACCGTTACTTGGCTAAACTTGTCTCTCCAATATTTTGAAACTAGACAGCGATACCAAGCTCTACCGCTTGATACCAATGCACAGTACGGTTTCTTTAAATGCAACCAATCTACAGGACCCATACAACAAATTGTTTATTTAATAAAATGAACAAAACAAAATTCAACAACTGGTTTATTTATTAAAATGATTATACAATAAAATTACACAAATTAATATGAACATGAATTAAATAAAATATAAATAGTTATATTATTAGACACTAGCCAAACACAAACCGGAAGTTAACTGCAGGTCAGGCGCACGTGTCCGATGAAACGGTCTATAGTTTATTCAAATACAGGTTTGAAACGATATGGTCCAAATGTCTTCTCTTTTTTATCTTAATCATAGGAACAAGAGATAAATCAGGCCATGCACTTTTGACAGTGACGATGAGGAATACTATTTGGTTAAATCCAAACTGCAACAGTGGAGAGCTGGTGCGGATCATGGTCTACTTCTACACTACACTCAGGTGAACTACCTTTCAGTTGTCACAAATCTAGATGGAAACAAGAGACCTTTGATTTATTAAGCAACAGATATTTCAGCAAAAGTCTTTGCTTTATTGAAATTTGGATAATAACATTTTCCACAAGTGTTTTATCTGACTTTCATCATGTGTTACAGAAAAGAAGTCAGTGCCTTGGGTTTGACCGTCTTGGTGGATGCCCGCAGGTGTTCTCCTGTCCCTGCTCTCTTTAAAGCCTTCAACATCCTCCAAGTAAGAACACCCTAACTGTATATGATGTGTTAATTAAGGGATATGCACAGACACACCCAGGTTCGTATCCTCCAGTGAACACGCCACTCATATCCTCAAGGCATTTCCTCTATAATACTTGCTTGAAAACTGTGTGGAATGCAGACATGCCATAAACTTAAAGATTTAACCTCGACTTCCAATCCGACATCTGCTTCTGAGGAATTCAACAGCCAGCAAACTAAACTGCGAGGAAGAGTTACTATCAATTATTATACCAACAATTATTATTGGCTAAACCTTGACAGACCGGCTCCCTATAAGGCAAATAAAACCAACGCATCATAAATGCAACAGTGATTTACCAACTGTAATAATATACAATTACATTTCCATGCATGCGTTCACGCACAATTACACAAGCTGAGACATGCTCACACGAGAGTATGAAGATGAATGAGAGTGATTTTTCAGGTTTGGTCTCTTTCCTCAGCTGACATGAAGCTTGATATCAAACCCGAATTCTTGTACATATTTTGTCATTTAATTACCTACGTCAGTGTTTATGGAAAAAGGCTGGCTTATCTCATATGGGTGGCCATACAAAATATGCTTTGTTAAGATATAATCACCTCACCAGCCATTTACATGAAAGACTTGAGGAAACCAGTAAACACTCAAAAACAATTCTTCAGCTGCTGTAGGAATTTGATCCCTGAGCACTTTTAATGGAAGTGGTTTCTGGTTTCGAGCCAAGGGCTTTAATGCAGATTTCTGCTGCTTTCTTCTACTGCCAGCAATCTGCCCAACTAAGACTGACAGGCAGTGACGCCATGGCAAGGCTAACTTCACCAACTTCCCGATTTAAGGAGAGAGATAAGAATCGGCAATGGAAAAGTAAAATTGAAACATGTTTTTAATCACAGCGTTGTTTTTGGACAGCTTTGATCTTCGTCCGTATCATCTGTAATCCATGATGAAGAGCATACAAATTCTTTCTAGTGGAAGAGGTGGCTTTACACAGAATAGGGATGATTTAAGCAAGTCCTGAATGATGTAAACGTCACATGCTTTCAGATGCCCTTGAGAGCATTCAGGGTCAGTGCTTATGCCGACAGATGAGAGGAAGCTGAATGAATGCAGTAACTCAGTAGCTGGTCTTTAGAGAACTGACATGGGCTGATAATATCATCTAAATGTGTATGTCCTTTAGAGCTGATAATTGCACTTTTCCTGGGGTTTTGGTATTCATATAAATATGTTTGAAATGTGGCCTACCAACTTATTGATTTTTTTTCTCTTGCTTTACAAATTGATTTGGCAACAAGATGGAAAAGCCCTGGTTACTTTTTCCAATTTATAGGAGCCTTTGATAAATATTAATTCTAGCTTTATCTGAATTATTGAGATATGATCCTATTATTATCTGTTATTTGCCAGACTTAGGTTTACTTTGATCAAGCCCCACATTAGCCATTCCTTGTCATCAGCTTTTAAGTTCCCACATGGCAGAGAAAAGCCAGAAACCTGACCCAACCTTAGTCGTATTCATACTTTACACACACTTATGCATATTAAACAATACTCAGGGAAAGAAACTGCATCAGGTAGTAAATATGTCTTAGACAAGATTTTTCCCCAAGTTGTTGTTGTTTCTGGAACATTCCTCAGTAAATGCTATTGTTCCTTTACAGAAGTTTTTTTTCTTGCTACTGTTCTGATGTGGCTATGATCATATTGCATGACATGAAAAAATATTCCTTGTCTGTTTTTACAGCGTGTTGTTTTTTTACTTGCGTGTATAGTGTATACCTGCATTATTCACACTGACAGGAGGCTTTTCTCAAGGCTCATGTCTGGTTATATAACCTTTGGAAATGATTGTTGAATGACATGAATGCATAGTTAAGGAATATTCCTATTACAAATACAACTTGAGCTCTAATGATAGCATTTGTGACTTTCACAGACTCATTTCTCAGTGTACAAAAAAACTTAGGCAACAATCGAAGTGTGTAGGACGAATATGCATCACGGGAATAAACGTGTAAAAAAATACAAATGTTCATAAATTATGGATTCAGCAATTTAAGCATCCAGTTATTCAACTCGAACCTGTTTAGCAATTGGAAATAAACCATGAAGGAGAATGACATAACTATCCAAAAAAATGCTGTTTACATGGACCAAACTCAACCCACAGGAATTATATTGGTCATCCACTTCTAGTAGAATCAGCCAACACAGTTTTTAATGACATAAGAATTATTCTCAGCAGCTTAGCAATAGTGAGCATGGCTGCGGTTTAGTCAGAGACATGCAGCACTCTCAAAGCACTTTATAATAAAGTCTACTCGATTTCTGCAGGAAGGCATGCCTGGATGCATCCATACAGTACTGCTGCTGGCTGACAGAGATCTGGCTCTACGCATTGAGAAAGCTTCTTCTGTACAGGTAACATACACAGAGGCATGATTGTTGAATTTGTGTGATGCCACATATGGTGGTAATATAAGCTGCATATTTACAAAAGGATGAAGAAAAAACACACAATGTAAATATGCTACAAATATGAATATGAAATATACCATAGTTAACTCTAGAAGGAGAAATAGAAATCAAATTAGACCTGGATGGTAAATAGTCTAATGTTCGTCTACTAAAGTGCCATAGTTAATTTGAAAGAAAAAAGCAAGATTGTCTGATTAAACTTGCCTAAATGGTTTTACACCACAGAAAGTACAGCTTCAAGTTTGATGAAACCAAAGCATCCATCCAGTACAGAGTACTAACATTGAATTTTGATAGGATCACAACACTTTTTGCTGTCTTAATAATTGTGTCTAAGGGTGTATTCATACCAGAAAAGTCCGGACCAATTGCAATGTAGATTTTTTTTGTTTGCTGTGGTTTGCATTCACACTGCCCTTTTTGCAAGTGAACCAAAATTGTAATCTAAACCACATGTGTGCAAAGGTCATCCACTCATTGGACATTAATTTTCAGGCAGGGAAAAGCAGGAAGTGCAAAAATAGGCTAATCATGGAGATCTTTCATAGTGCAGTTTTTATTTTATCAGCTACTAACGCAATATGCAGAAACTATAATAGCGTCCTAAAATACAATGTTATCTATATGATGCTTTTATTAGGATTTTGAAAAGACAAGTTGCGCTTCAAAACTAGGGATGGGTATCATCGATTTTAATGGTATTACAAATACTGCTTATCTGTTTTTTTCATATTTTTAGGCAAATAAGGAAACAAAAACAAAAACATTAAGAATAAAACACTGCTTTATTTTTAAAAAATGTAAAATAAATTGTCTTTAGCTTGGACCAGCAACATTCAAAGAAATGGTTTGTTTCAATTTAGCTGCTACTTTAACAAAAGTAAAAAAAATTAAATGGGTTACTGGATTTTACTGGACAGATTTATGCATGTTTATTTTATTTGAATAAAATTATGGACAACTTAAATTCTCGATTTAATAAAATATTGTATATTTGGCTGTATTATTTTAAAAACAAGTACAAAATGAATTAAGTGTGCCACATCATTTAATCCAAATGAAATGAGCAATGAGGTATTCCATCTCATAAAAACAAATCTTAGAATATTCGTTTATATAAATTAAGTTAATTTAGACCTTATTTTTAACGTTTTTATTTAGTCAAAGTTTCACAGCAATCTCCATTATCATTAAATATTCATAATGCAGTAATAATATATCCTGTATATATCCGGTTTATGTGTTTTTTTATGTTGAAAAGATTAGCAACGTTGGAAAAAGAAAATAAAAAATAGAAAAATAGGGCCTACATAAAAACAGCGTTTAAACCCTTGTGGAGCCAACGCATTAAAAACAAACGTACAAAAAGGATACAAAACAGAATGTTTTAATCTGGTAATGTTCCTCAGCCAGTAAAAAAGAAAGAAGACGCGCTGCTCTTCATGTGCCCGGTAACAATAGCCACAACTGACAAGAAAATCTGTTTTTAACATTTATAATGTTCATAATAACTAAAGTCTACAGACTTGGTACCGCCATGCCGACTATATGAGTTAAGATCCTAAAAAATACCCCGACGGAGCCATTGTAGTGCATGTTTTATATTGTGACTGTCATTTGAGGAAGATATTTACTAATTCTACTGATCCCCACAGCATATAAATGTTGTTCTCTTTCGTGTTTCATTAGTTAAATACATAAACTATTGTTAATAATGTCATATTACGTTGGTATTTCTATACCTAATTGTTAAGTAATGTTACCGAATTCTGTGGCTCACCAGATAGGCTAGTAATTTAAATAATTTTGTGAGCGCCCGGTTTGTAAACTTAAAAATTAATTTGTATTTGTTCCTAAATCTTTGTTCACTGAGTCCGCAGACTAATTTAAATATTTTATTACTTATTAAAGACGGTTCCGGCAGTAAGAACATGCTCTTATGTGCGCCTATGGCATGCTGACAGTGGCATTGCGCAGAAGACAGATTTCTGCAACTGGGTCGAATCGAAGACAGGCCATGTTCACACCTTAAACGCACCGATCCAGAGTTTGTTTGGAACCGGACCACCGCCTCAGCTGGGTCTTGGTAGGGTTGTTTGGTCCGCATCGAGTAGGATTGCTGTATTCAGACTTGCCCGAAAGATCCGCACCCAAGAGGGAAATGAATTTGAGTTTGATTTAATCGAACCAAACAAGACAAGTCTGAATTCACCCTCAGTGTCTAATCAGTTGGCCAAAGATATTCTTAGCTGAAGGACTTTCCTGCTTAGCTACAAGAGTCTGTTACTGTAACAGCTGGACAGTATCTATTTAAACCCATACTGTAGCCTAGATATCTATCCAAGCTATTCTGACATAGCTATGTGTTTCACATACCGCTACAAAACATATTTTTTCCCTTTTAACGCCGAAGCATGTTGTGTGTTTTTGTGTTTGTCAGGTTGAGCTGTTAACATCCATGAAATCTCTCCATAAGCATGTGGACATCACTCAACTTCCCACAGAGTTTGATGGCACTTTCCCTTATTCCCACAGCAGCTGGGTCTGCTTCAGAATGGTGAGAAAATCTTCCTCATTTTCATTTATATGAGTAAACAAAAATCCACAAAAGCAAACATTTACAGACACGCGATCAAGAAAACGACAAATGCAATAATCTGTAAACAAATGATCTGGTCCAATTTTGTCTCTGAAACAATTTTATTTTGCATGTCAGAGGTTGGAACAGTTGACCAGCCATTGTGAGGACGCTGTGAACCTGCTTCAGAACCCCATCAGCCAACTGGAGTCCACAGTGCTGCCCCCTACAGCAGAGGTACTTCAACAATAAAACTCAACGCTCAATAAAACGCTGTGAGACAGCTCCTCTAAAATTCCCACAGGAATCACTCAGTGTTTTATGGATTCCAGCATGGATCCACACCTGGTGTTTACCCCTTTGCTATGATCAGTAAAAAAAGGGTTAAAGGTGATTTCTGAAAAAAATATTAACAGATATCAACAGTGTTTCTCAGAAATTGCTTAGTGGTCCTTTAAATGCAGTTCACTACATTACACAATAGATTCCCCACAGAGTGATCTAGGGCGGTGTTTCTCAACCGGGGGGGCTACGCGGATCCCTAGTGGTCTGTGGCGTAATTGCAGGTGGTCTGTTATCGGTTATCTTGCATTCAGTGTTTGAAATTAACACCCGTCCAAATGCAGATAAAAATAAACTGAGGCTTTTGCTGTTCAATTAATTGCCAAATTGACTGTCTCACTTTGCAGGGAAGGTTCATATAAACCTAATCAAATTTAATATAGCCTATTGCGCAATTTCTGCGTATTTCTGACTCAGACATACCCGTCATGTGGCGCCATTTAGGGGCTGTGTCCACAGAGGCGTTTCTGCCGGCGTACACCATGTTTTTTCAATTGCGTTTAATGTAAATGGTGCGGGTTTTTTTGCGCTCAGCCCGGTCGGACCTGGCACTGAGTGTGGGATAAACACAGAACGCCGGCTCTCGACGGGGTGCCCAGAGTTGAAAATGCTCAACTTGGGGCAGAACTCTGCGCCTGCATTTTCAGCCGAGTAAAAGCGCCTCGGTGGACACTGCTCCTTAGAGCGGTCATCGCTTTTCATCAAAGGTGCACGTCAGGGCAAGTTGGGCAACTCACAGGTATTGCACATCAGATTTCAATGTCCACTCCTTATAGAAGTTTAAAACTTATTTTTATTTTATTTTTATTGAACAATGGATAGCCTCTATATCACGTTGGTAAATCTGTTATTGTTTTCTTGTTTTTAATAATTTTCTACACATATTAAACATTATATAATGGTTACTTATAACGGTAACTGATCAGTAATCAGTTGGTGTAAGTCCTTGTTGACAAATGAATGTCAAAAGAATAAACTGCAGTGAAGTGTGTTTAAACTGTTAAAATAGAATATTTTGGCAATGTAATTGTGATTATTGTGTCATTTTAATGCAACTGAAAAATGATCACGTGTAATACATTTAAGTTAGATTTATTGAATATATTGACTTTATTAATCATTATATTAACCTAATTTAGTGGAAATATGTTGTTGTGCTGAGGACAGAAAATGGGATGGGGTGTGAGCGTGGGGGTTGGGGGTCCATGAGGACGATTTGAGAAATGATGGGGTCCAGTTCTCAAAAACTGATATAGGGCATGGAGCAGCATGGCACTGAGACAAATGATTAATGAAATGCACTCCAGCTTATCACACACTGGAAACTGTTCATTAGTGTACCTCCAGTCCTTCAGTCTTGAATATTTAGCAGTGTACATTAAAGTCTGTTACACTCAAGCAGTTATGAGCAACTGCATCATTGGTGTGACAGTGAACTCTGCCTCTGTAGGGCATCACCATGACACTAGGGTCTTCTATTCTGAGTCTCAAGGACGTCTGTTATGTTTCCATGAAGTAAAGCAGTGGTGCCAGTGTCCAGTTACAGTGATTTAGGGACATATCTACAGTATTTAGGAGAGATGATGTGGTGTGTGGTTAGGGTTAGTGTGTCAAGGCTTTGACTGACTTGACCTCTGGCTGTCAGTGGAGGTCATGAGGGACCTTTCTATCCACTAGCTCTGGGTGAAAGCAGGGCCTCCGGAGAAATAATGATCTCCCAGAGCATTTTTTTATCTTTAGCCATCTTTAAAATCACTTACTGAGGGTTTATTTGAAGAGAGACCAAAAGGGTTTCGTGGGATGGATTTCTGCCTTGAGCTGAATGTTAAAACAACCTCTTTAGGATGAAGTGATGCTTAGATGTTTGAAGACTTGAAAACCAGAACAAGCCCCATCCTGTCTTTTATTCTCTTTCCAATTCTTTGTCTTCTGTCCTCCATCGTTAATCTTAATGTGACACTGTCCTTTTTCATGTGTTTTACCCACAATTCTAAGATGCTTTTATATATTTTTTCATTGTGTGTTTCCCCATACACCTCTCATGTCTCCTTTTTAACACATTTCTCCTTAAGTTAAAATGCCCTCTTTTTCCTTATTACTCTTTCTGCACATGCTTAGGGGACATATTAAATGCAGCCACCAAGGAGTTTCAAAGCAGTTTTGTACTCTGAGCATGCACGGACAAAGTAAAATGAAGAGGCAAACCATATACACCCACAGACAGCTGAAGGTGTGGCAGTATTGTCAATTACACAGAGAGCAATTCTGTTTAAGACCATTTGATCGTTTAATGAGTACAAATATGACGTGGGATTAGATTAAAGGAGGTTTATTTCATGAATAATGCGGTGTGTGTGTCTGTAAGTGTCTGCATGCGTGTGGTCCTGGTAAACTTTAGTGTGAGGACCAAATGACCCCCACAAAGATAGTAAGACCAGTATTGACCTTGTGTGGGCTTTTTTGGTCTCCATGAGGAAAACATCTTATCAATCAAACTAAATTCTGTTTTTTTTTACATGTAAAAATTAGGGATAAACCAAGAATCTCACGTGACATATAGCATATATAGAGCCCTATGATTTCAGCAATGCGGAAAACACGGACGGAATCCAGGAATCCAGGCAAAAAACTGAATTTGCCGTACAATAAGGAATGCCACGGAATCTGGCAAATGTATTATTTCCTAACAAGATATTAGCACTGAGCTGCTAACAGCTAATGAAATGTTCAGATTCTGTTTAAAAATGTATTCTGCTTGTTTTGCGTGACTGTGTGTAAAAGAATGGTGCGGTTGCGTGTACTGAACCTGAACGCATTGTGCTTGTGAAGCTTTCAGAGCCAGCGTTTCACTGCACAAGGACACAAACACATAAACAAATGCTCTTTGCAGCGTTCCATCAAAATAAAGGTCTGGTTGACCTGAACAAGTTATAACACACTCACATTTTACCACCCCCCTTGAAATTTTTCTAATTCGACCACAGAAAATATTGTTTACTTTACCAAACTGAAGTAAATGTGCTAGTAAAATTGTGCTACTTATCATAAAAACGTATTGTTATTATCAATAACTACATTTAAGTAGACCTAAAAACCAAAAAATGTACCAGTAAGATACTGGTTTATTAACATACTTGTACATTATACAGGCATCGGTTATAGGTATCAGTATCGGCAAGTACCAGAAAAAATATCGGTAATCATACTCTGTCTTGGTATCGGTTCATCCCTAGTAAAAATGCAGTTTAAGGTTAGTGGATAGAATATGCAGTTTGTATTGTATAAAAATCATTTTGTCCATGGAAAGTCCCCCTAAAATGTAGAAACGTTGTGTGTGCGTTTGTGTGCGCTTGCGTGCGTGTGTGAACGCATAAACGGGTAATAATAGTGTGTTTGTGCTGCTAAAGCTGGCACATGTATTATTCCGTAAGTCCATGGATAGAATTGTGGGACAGAACCGTAATGATGGGGTGTGCTTGCTGGTATTATTCAGTGAGAACAGTAGACGTGATGTGCGTGTATAATAACAATTTAGGGAATTGGAGAGGAAATGTGTATACATTATACACTACCATGTTTCATGTGATAATAACCTTTTGACATAAACCTTTGTTTTTTAATGGTTGATATTGTTTTGTAGACAGCTGTAGATTTTGAGTCTGTCAGAATTTATTTACAAAACTTTGCTTTTTATGAGTCAGTATAGTTGTGCTTTGTATAGTTTCTCATTTTAATTATTTTTAAATTCTTCCAGTATTATAAAATGGGAAAATTTGTAATAGTAAAGTGAGTAAATTAGTCTGAACTTTTAATATTGATTTTGTAATGACAAGTGTACGTGTGTGTTTGCAGGAAGCTCAGATTTTGTTGAATAAGTTCAGAGAACTGATGAGGAATGTTCTGGAAGACAGCCGGCTGGTGCGGCTGCAGCTGGAGGGAGGAGCTGCTCTGTCCCGTTTGCGAAAGGAAGAGACCAGCGTCAGCCTGACAGAAGACTACAGGTGAGAGACGACCATCAAATCGCAAAAAATTAAAGACACCAAATACACCTGAGAAAAAATGTTGGGAGCGTGTTTAAGCCTCTGATGATCAGGGTTGGGTTCAGCTCGAGGTTGTGGGAGCGAAAATATTTTTTTCCCACAGCCGAGCCAAAAGAAATGTCTTTATCTGCACACAATTATTTTCATCCTGAAACATACACACATAATCTCAGACCTAAACAGACACCAGTTTGCACATGTGTCTGATAAAATGTTCTGGTATGGATGCAGTGGGGCATTTGTGCTACATCCTGTTTGACTTTGTTTAAACATGCAAGCATGTATATGCTGGCTTTGTGCCCTCCTGCTCAGACATACAGTATAAACACTTCAAGCCCAGTGTTCATGAGGGTCTCCTATGAATGATTTCTCATTTTTTATACATTTTGATGTCTGTCCTCATTAGGCCCACACAGATCCTGCACACTATTTTACTTTTCAATGGATTATAAGAGAACATGTGTGCAACACTGAGAGAGTTTAAAAAAGTGTGTACAGGGTGTAATTTTTGTGTAATTCAGCATTGAATAGAATATAACAACATAATATGAATTGTTTGGGGCTGTATAACTGAACATAGAAGATACAGTATGTCTTACTCCTCAAATAAATAGTGCTATGTTATGATAGTGCTACAGACAGTTAGCATCTGATTTGTCTAAAGAATTATGTACAATATGAAAGATCTTGATTTTCACAAACTGAGTGAATCAAGTGCCACAACAGTTTAGGGAATTTGTACGCTGTTTCTGATGTTTAAAAGCATATTTGGTTTCATTATCACGTTTTCCTGGTGAGTTTTGTAAAAGTTAAGATGTAAGGCTGTGTTTGTTCTAAAGTTGCTCATTTGCTTCCAAAATGAATCCTTAGCTGAACTGTTCACACATTAGCACTTCACCTGAATGTTGACAGGCACACAAAAAATCAATCTCACAGGTGTGACGCCTTCTAAAACACTGGACAATAGTGAACAAATCCGGCTTGTTTTTTCTCTCTTTTTCTGTGTTTTTCTTTTTCTGACTCTTTCACACATAAAATCTCTCAGTCTAGACTTTGTCTTCTTAACACTTCCTGTGGATCCTAAAGGTGAACTATGACCTCTTCCTTTTTTACTGACTGAAATGATGACGCTATTACTCAGCAGTGCTTTTGACAACCTTGTGTTTTTTTTAAGTTTACATATCAGGAAACAAAGAAACATTTATTTACATGAAGGATTTGAAAATTTTCCAGAGACAGAACTCAAGCGCAGATACGTGGTGAAAAACAAAAGACTTTAATAAACACAGGCAAAGCAAAAAAAACACAGGGGGCAATAAACAATAGATACAAATAATAACAGACTTGACAAGAAACAATAACTGACTGGATAAAAATAAACACGACACTTGACACGATCTTGACTGATAGGACTAGACTATGGCTTCACTTGGAGGATAAAATCCACAAAGCAAGAGGCGTAACGTTATTAGCAGGAATACAGAGCAAACGAACCAGCACAAGACAGAAAACACAAGGGCATTAAATAGGGGATCAAATCAAGAGGGATCAGGTGAGGAGCAGGAAAACATTACATCATCAATAATGAGGAAATGAGAGGGAACAAGGACCGGAGAGAGCGCGTGGAAAAACAAACAATGCCGTGACTCTCTCCACACTTAACACCTGGTTACTGCCATGATCCTGACACAAGACTAGAAAACCTGAGCAAGGAAGCAGGATCGTGAGAAGAATTCCTATTAAACCACGACGTGATTATTTTGCTTATTTAACCCAATAGTTTTACTTAACAAATGTAGATAATAAATGTAGTGCTAAATGATCTCTTACAGGGGAATAAACACCATGAATTAAGTCTTTTTTTATTTTATTTTTGGGAAGCTCTAGCATTGGCTTGATAATTCAGACACGTTTTATGCTCACAATAAGTTTTTTCAAGTTGTTTTCCCTCATAAGCAGGGCCATACGGAATCTGCAGACTTGTTTGTTGATTCCACTCTAAATTTTGGGAAAAACCTTCAGAATTCCACAAAATAGTTTTAATTGTGTTTACATTTGTACACAAATATAATGTGTTCAAATAGTCTTAAAACGTTGCCTGTGTATGCATTTAAATGCACATGACAGCATATTTAGTTCTGCTTATTAAAAATGAGGCAGAGAAGTGTTGTTAATTGATGCTTAAATGGATTATTCCCTGAATACACCAGACCAAATTACTCTTGAACCAATTCATTTGAATCAACAAGAAAGGTGCATGTAAAGACCATATTTATAAATTATACTGCAAGAAAAGTATATATTTTATTTTTTTAGAGTTTAAAGTAAAACTAAAGCAATAAATGAAGCTTGATACGTTATTATTTTGATTTTAGTTAAAAAAAAAAATTCATGTTCACAACACAGCGTAAAGATAACTTCAAATAAAACTTAAGAGAATTCGCCTGTCATTCATTCTTGCTGTGAACGGATTTGAATGATCCAGCGGTGTCTTACAACAGCTATGTTCCCTGAACTTTGCCGCGGTTAGTTTAGTTTTAAACATCTAAAATATCACATTGTTCGTCCGGGCTCATTAAAATCCGTCACAGCAAACAAAGCATACTTATGAGGGGCCGTGTAAGATATTATTATTGAAATGCCTCTTACAAACACGTGAAATAAAAACATCTATCGAACTTAGTGAAATTCTTTCTTACCTATTACTGTGATACCTTTTGCGACCGTTTTAGGCGCAGTCTGGAGCCTTAATATATGTACAGTATATATATTTTGAGAGCGATTTGGTGTAAAAATTTATAATTCAGCTGTAATAAACACTTTTATTTTAACAAGCACCAGTACTATGACTAAATGCTTTATTGTTCTGGCACTGAGGTCTTTTGATTTTTCATACATCCATCTTTGACTCTTATCTCTCTCTGCCACTTTTTGGTCATTCTCTTTCGTTGGAATGTCTTTGATATGGCCTGCATACTGTGATAGGCAGTGTTTGCTTTGGGTGTGTACTGTGAATAATTGGGGGGTTTCAAAGTGACTCCAGGGTCACTGATAAGACTCTTGTGCCGCTCATTGTGCAGCTCTAAACCTTCAGCGAAACCCTAGTTAACCCTGAAGATTGTGCTATAAAAGTCATCTGTACTACTCAAAGTAGTCTAAAATCATGTTTATTTGATCAGTCCCACATTCCTGTTTTGACTGCCAAATATCTTATCAAAGTTTTGAAGTCTGGATGTTAATATTGACATTCATGTTGTGGGTGATGTGTGGGTGTATAAGCATGTGGATGGATTGAATAACTGTTTGACTGAGTTGGGATATCATTGAGGGGATGAATGTTTGACGAGAGCACAATACAGTATTGTGTAAGTGAGCTACAGCAGAGATGAAGTCATCCAGTAGACATCAACCACTGTTGCTTCATACAATGCCTTTGACATTTACACATGCCTTCAAACGTCAAATCTCGCAAATGTGCACGAAATTTCCAGACAAAGTGTTGACATGCATTCACAGCACACAGTCCAGTATTACTCAGTTTTTCTCTTTAGTCTTTGTATCCTCTCTCTCACACACAACACATGCACACACATGACAGCAGAACAGCATTCAATCTTTGAGTGTCTCATCCAGTCAGTGTGGTCTGTTAGACCGTCTTAGCCAGTGGGATCACAGATCTGCATTCAGTGTTTTCATTCGGTTCCTCTCTGGAACTACTATCAAACTCAGGTCAAAATCTGGACAGTTTTTATATTTAATATACTAAAGAAGACACCCTCTGTGTTTGTGTTGTAGAGATGCCATTGAGAATGCAGGACATCTGTATAACCAAGTGGACGAGTTGGTTCACAGGCTGGTGATGCTGTCCAACAAATGCACACAGGAACTGGAATTCATCATGGAGTTTAAAATTCTGGAGGAGGGATTCACAGAGGTGAGGACTGAAGCTTTGTACTTGTTGTTTAAAATTCTCTATGTAATTGGTGACAATAATAACGTACTATCCATACTCGATGGATGAGACAATATTTCTTTGTGTTTCGGGTTTAGATTTATCTAGCTATTAAAGAATGTGACCACTTCATTTCTCGTGCCAGCTTGCTTGCATGCACTCATAGAAGCAACAAGGGGACAAAACAAATACTAGGTCTTGTAAATATTTGCAAATCTGTTTTGACTTTACTCAAATTGTTATGCTTGTAATATAATTTTTTATTCAACTTTCTCAATAAGCTTAATAAGCACTTTGACAAGACCTCTTTGTCTTAACATGACTGTACATCTGGTCACTTTATGTCTTGTAAGTTAATTTGTGCGTATTTATAGCAATAGTTTTCCTACCGCTTTTTCTTAGTTACCTATAGCACAAGACAAATGGAAAATGCTTTCTGAAATGCTACAAACTCTCATAAACATCCTGGCTAAGATAAACACACTCATTCTTGGAGACTTATTCATCTCATTGTTTTAATGACTGATTGTGCCCAACAGGCAGAAAGGGAAAAAATATTGGCATGAATATAGAGGAAATTGCTGAACCATATTCTCAAATCACACAAACGCACTCTCATGCAAACCATGAGTAAGTTAAATCCGGCACCATAGCGTCTTTATCAGATGTCACACACGATTGATGGTTTTGTGAGCTCACGTTTCAGCTGATCACACGTGTCAAAATTTACTGCCACACAGAACACAATGTAACAGAGCCAAAATCAGTCACAACTACACACGCATCATGTTTGAAATCATGTACACTGAGTCATTTAGGCCAAATCTGATGTGTTTGTGTGTGTTGTGTTATCTCTTAGGTGAGTAAGTGGATAGAGGAGGTGGGCGAGTCCCGTCTGAAGACACTCGGTGAGCTGGAAGATTCCTTGGAGCAGCTACATCATAAACAGACTGTCTTCAAAGATTTTTACACGGCCGCATATGTACGTCAACTCGTATTAAACACACTTCACACAGCACCTTTTCCCCTCGCCAGCACGCCTGCATAGTTCTTGTATTTTCTTAACAAGTGTCAAATTTTACCACAGCAGTCAAACATTTGGTTAATTGTGTCAACACAAGTTTCAGGGTGTTTGTGACTGTTTTAAATCTAGTCAGCTTATTCATACCGTTTCAGTGTGTCATACTGGGTGTGTGT
Organism: Triplophysa bombifrons; assembly: GCA_029783895.1. NCBI lineage: Eukaryota > Metazoa > Chordata > Actinopteri > Cypriniformes > Nemacheilidae > Triplophysa > Triplophysa bombifrons. The sequence continues at coordinate 23,598,964 of CM056448.1, forward strand.
GTGTGTGTTTAGGAGCACTGTAAGAGTGGTGAAGCTCTGCTGAAGCGTTTAGAGAAGTGGGAAGACATCTCCTCGGCAGAACTCCAGGTGTACGAGGTGAAAGTACGTTCTTTCTGGGTCCACCTGCACAGTTTCTCCCAGCGAGTGGAAGACACCAAGGAAAAAATCCACAAGACTGTCCGACTCTATGAGTTCTTTGATAAGGTAAATTATCATAAAATCATATGTGCAACTACTCACAATCGCCACTGGTTGTTCTGTTTTTTTTAAGATTAGACTCAACACTACAGAGCCAATGAAACACAGTTAGCATCATACCAGACGTGCAAATAACAAAATGTATATAAATGAATATAAATACAATGTGTATACAAATGTGTATTTACAATAAATATTTGTTTATGCCGTTTTAAGTTATAAGCCAAAGAAGCTGAGACCAGTTCAATGCAAGTTTCTATGAATACAATACCTCTGTGAACAGAAGTCTACATTTTTATACTTTCAGATTGTTATATGATTGACAAGTGGCTTTCTTGGGTTAAAATATATACTATGTAATTTTTTGATTGTGCAAGGCTTTCTGACAGGTGACTAATGTTTTTACAATCTCAGCTCTTCAGAGAAGAATGCATTGTTTCTTAGGCACCATCTATTACAGAAATCCATGCAGTTATGTCAGGCAAACAAACGTATACAAACACAATTGTCTCTGGGATCAGACCATCATGAACAGTTCCTTGTGTTTCTCTATAGTGGGACTGGGTCAGTTGGTATGCTTTAGTCTTCAGTCCCCCCCTCCCTCTTCCTAGTAGGGACAGATGGTCTTGTTGGCTGACCACTATCCGATCTTATCATTAGCATAATCATAGTACTTTTTCCTGACTCGTCATTGCATCCATACGCAATCTCCTTGCCCTGTTGGCATGGCGACCTCATCTAACACTCTCCTGCCATCTGTTGGCATATTGACAAATGTCATCCACGTGACAGATTTAGTGTTAGTAACTAGTTACAACGGGCAGGGAATAAAGTAAAGCTGATTTAATTTACATACAACTTCAGTGTCATACTCAACTCTTAATTCCTGAGGCTGTCTTCACAGGACTGAGATCAGTGGCATGCAGCACAGTTGAGTCTTTGTGTAGTTTTGTTAAGATTTTCTCAGCAGAATGACACTTGTGGAACTCACTGGCATCGTTTTACTTGCTTACTGGCTTATTTTTACTAGCACACACGTATCATTGAATTACCACGCCAGCTGTGCTGTGCTTACTGGACTTATGCTTTTCACTAGATGTGTGAATTGAATCGCACTGTATAAGTATATTAGTCTTGTGTGACCATTGTGTGAATATAAAGGTGTGTGTGTGTGTGTGCGCGCGTGTGTGTGTGCGCGCGAGTGCATATGTGTGTTACACATGGATGACCATTGAAAGTCCAGAGCCTCTGCTTAAGTTTTGTGTGTGTGTTGTAAGTCTCCACATCTAAGGCTCTAGGGCTCGATTTGTCTTTGATGACAGACTAGCCCATCCCAGAGTTAGATGATGGCTGTTTAAGCGTGTTACCTAGCAACCGGTCCAGCCTGGGCTGGGTTGATTGTGGTCATCTGTGTGATATGACAGCTGAGGCTGAATTAAACCCACAGGAGAGGAGACATTCTGAAGCTATGATAGGCGGGACAACAATACACAACTTACACAAATGAACAGTAACAAAGTTAGCATTTTATATTTAGTATTATTTTAATAATTTATGGGATGAAAATTACGTATTTAGTGTTGTTTATATGTCAATGTGGTGTTTTTAGTAACCTTAGGATAAACCCAGAGCTGTTGAATATGAGAGTTACGACACTCAATCTCCCCTTCGTGTGGTTCATGGAGCCCTCAATAGTTCCAAATAATTCCGTGCTGTCATCCTATTTAAATGTAATTTAGCGGGACAGATAACAGTGTGTAAATTTAGCTAAATATTAGCACATTGTGTACACATACTTCTACATGGACTACATTTATAGCAGCATTTTTTTCTTGGGAGTAATATGAATATTAGATCAGTCTTTGTGCTTAACTCTTTCCCCGCCATTGACGAGTTATCTCGTCATATAAAAAAAACGTTCCCCGCCAAAGACAGGTTATTACAGCAATCAGTGTTTGTACTGTTATACAGCAAGTGCCGCTGTTACACACCTTTGGAAAAAGTACAGAAGCTCTGAACCCTGAACGTATATATTTTATCTGTTTTTAATGATTGTATCTTAATGATTATCTGAGTGTAATCTGGGCGGAGTCTTTGACCAAAAATTTTTAATTATCTCAGCTGTGTAATCAAAGTGATGCATTTTTGAAGAAACTTACCCACGTCTAAGGGGTGATAAAAAAAAGAACAAATCAAGATTCTTTTGTTTGAAAGATGAGACTCTGTTCTTTCATTTGATATATTGTTTGTCCATAAATTCTTTACAGAAAATGTACTGTGAGCCATTAATACTTAATGAAAATGTTAAAAAAACGCTGACGCTAGGTGCCAACTTTTTTTTTAAATGGCTGGCGGGGAAAGAAAAATTTTAACATTTAATTTCATCTGCCAAATCGTAAAAATTTAAAAATATGCAATTATTATACAAAATATGCAGCAAATCTGTGGGGAGACACTGAAATTAATGGGCTTCAGTGCAATGTTTGGAACTATCAGACGCTCCATGACGCGATTTACTCCTGCATTCTTACTGTGGAGGTCTATGCGAGTGTCGTAACTCTCAACGGCTCTGGATAAACCATGAGCAAATTCATCATTTTAAACCATTACATAGTACTGCAGTTTACCAAAGACAGTTTAATAGATGCAGTTTGAAATTGCTTCTGTTCAAGACGTCATAACCCTGTAACCAATCACGTTAACAGATTTTAGCCATAGATTTATCCACAGGTATTACCTTAGAATGTGCTATTTCTATCTACATGCACCACGCTTACCCATACATGGAATTCGTCATGTTGTTTGTACAGTAGCCTTATTGGGACAAATTGCTTTACAGAGCGCATTTCGTAAATACGTTATTTTTTTCGGAGAAGCAAAACTGTGACAACATCTTAGTTCTGTGTCAGCCACCGTAGAGCTTTGAAAGGGGGGTGGAGTGTGCTGTTGATTGCAATTCGCAACCTCACCGCTAGATGCCACTAATACCTCCACATTGCTTCTTTAAGGCATGAAGAAATTATCACAGATTATCAAAACTTCACATATGCTATTTTAATGCTTAAAGATGAGTTTTAGGTTATACAATTATCAAATCCAGTCAGTGGGACTTTAAAAAACGTGGTATATATTGCAAGACATATTATATTATATTCATTCAAAGGTCTTTTTGGATAAACAGTGTTTTAGTGGTCATCACATTTGACGTTGGTTTAATTCTGATCTCTGTCTTCAGATGTTTTCCTGACCCTTCTCTTTGTGCTTCTTTTAAAGGAAGAAAGCCCAAATAATGTCAATTGAAAGAAATTTCACTTATGTGTGACCTATATAGGTTTGACTCCAAAACAAACAGCAGAAGTGAATGTGATGAATGAATTAATTCGGTCTGACCTTGCCGAGCCCTCTTTGAGCACACTGACACACATTGGGTGACAAACATAATATTGACAATCTATTGTCTGGATCAGAGCCCTGCAGGCAATCACAGCAGCCAGCGGTGCAGAAGGTGACAGGCGAGCTGTGAGCATGTGCCCTGGGGCAGAGGAGACAGTAGAGGCAAATGTGTGAATCCTTTCTGCTCCAGATGGTCTATGTGTGTAAAACTGTAGAGAGACCGAGAGAGACCGAGAGAGACCGAGAGAGACCGAGAGAGACAGAGAGAGACAGAGAGAGACAGAGGAATCACTGGAATGATCCCTGTTGTTTGATGAAAGAATGAGGGTGAAGTGACAGTCGGACTGCATGCCCACAGAGAAGGTGTAGTATTAAGGTTTAACTTTTCTTTACTGCTCGGAGTTAATGTGGGGTTAGTTGACTTCTTTCTCGATTAGCCTCTGCATGTAGGAGGAAACTTTCCTCATTTGTCCTTAATGATTTCAGGACAAAACACATACAGTACACCACACACTGAAAGGCAAGGGAAATGGCTCCTCTGTGTTTCATTATAATGTATCATTATAATGATAATAAGATAGCCCTTTAGTAAAGAACAGAGTTAACACTGACCAAGAGGATGAGCTGATGCCTCTCCCACTATGTAAATGGATGAGTCTCATGAAAACATGGCTAAGTTACATTGTACCCGTTTAAAAATATATCATTTTTAATTGATATACTTGTGCTACATATTGTGCTTTCAATAATGGACAAAAACAATCTGTTTTTTGGGGTTTCACAGTTTTTATTTCCTTATCTAGATAATTTACATTATTGCCAATTTTAATAGTGTTTGAAATGGTTTAGATATTTTTTCACAATATTATTTGTATGTGTTTTTTATTATGTTGATGTTATAGGACCTATAATAATGAGAATTATAGAAAATATCCTTTACTATAATCATTTAATGTCATAATGCAAAATAGGCATAAGTAATAAATTATTAAAATGTAATTAATTTTACTTAACTTTTCCTGTTTATAATAAGATCCATACAAATACTGTTAGTTTCTGTTATATGAGTGAAGACTAATAAAAGCATAAAATGCTCATTTGAATTTTTGTTCAAATCTTTGTTTTATGAAGCCCTGACATATGCAGCAGTTGGTGTATTATAATTGTGTGTGCACACAACATACTGTGACCGGTTGGGTATTGATCGTGTTATTGATACTTTCATGTCTCCAAGGAACAAACTCTTTCCCCACACACCTTCTGCTGTTCTCTCTCCATTTCAGAATTATAACAACTTGCTCAACTACACACCAAAAATTATATCAAAATAATACACATCTGTGTACCATTTAATTTTGACCATTGACCTCACATGATAACCTATAATACATAATTTCCTGCAGTTTTGTCATATAGCAAGCATGCATCCCATCCATCTATATCATCACATCTGGTTTGCTTGGCACAATTTAACCTAGTCCATCTCCTCCATATTTTTCCTTTTTACGGTTTCACACGGTCCAGTTAGCACCACTGTGCCAAGTTTTGGTCTCCCGTCCTCCCCTCTTTCCTTTAACCTCTCTAGTAATGTTCTTTGTAGTGTTGTTGACAGACACCCTCCTGTCCCATCCCCCTTCTCTCCCTGGCTTCGACCCCCTCCGTCCCCTCTAGTGAAGTTGCCGGGGCAGACCCATCTGGTATTTAGACTTGCATTTGCCTGTGAATAGCAGGGAGGTGGGGAGAGGAGAAGAGTGGGCGCCACTTGCTCTCTCTCCCTCAGTTACTTTGTCAGTCGGAGAGAGAGAGAGAAAAGATGACTGCCGCCGCTCCGTGCTCTGGTCACGGGACCACCAGCGTCTTAGTAGAGCAGGAAATCGGATATATCCATGAAGAGGTATGAGTTTGGGATGATAGAACAGAAAAGTTTGTCTAATCTTAAATACTTCGTATTGCATGCACAGGAAGCTTTTGAATCATGATGCTTTGACACAAGTGTTATCTTTGTAGTTGACAGTGTTAGTGTAGCATGCCTTTCTTAAATGCTCATGTGTATGATTGTGATAAGATTGAGAACTCAATTGAACATTCTTTAAAACACTTTTAATGGAGCTTTTTGAGTCCGTTGAGAGTTTCGACTCTTTCTACTCTCCTCCCCCTCTTTCTCTCTCTCTTCAGTCCCTTGTCTAATAAGGGTATGGTTGGTAAAGTGTGTTGCGGAGGGAAGCACAGGCTGTTTGCTGTGGGTGTGTGAACTACGGTGTTTAATATAGTTTCCTCTCTGCATGCGGTATTGACCAGCATTTTTCACACAGCTTACATCAGACTTTGCTGCCCTGGGCAAATGGGTCTCAACAGGCGGTTTATGCTATCTATTATCTGTGTAACTCCACACCTTGTTAGTCAGATCATTATGGAAGTGGATTATTTTACGGCTTTGCCCCAGGAGCACGTTCATATGAGTGATGATCTAATATTCTGTCATTCACATGGTTTTACTTCTGTTGTCTGCGGGTGACATCAGTGATCGTGATGTCACCATTTCCTTACTCCTTTTCCAGCCCAAAGGACTGGAAACACTGCTGTTGCGTGTTTTAAGTCAGTTTGGTTTTATATGGCATCCTGTAGCGTCATGTGATACTGTGAGAGATCGGTGGCATATACTTTCCCTTAAAAGTTCATTGACAAATTAAGCTGCGCACAAATAATCTAAATTCTGATGCGGCAAACATTAAAGCCACGAGACGAAGTGGCTGTTACCGTTGATTATGTCTTTCTTGTTTCCAGATCTTTATTATTTACTGTTGGTTACTAGGTTACTAATACCACCATGATCCGCTCAAGGAACTTGATTGAAACGCACCAATTTTGTATTTGTTTTTATCCTGTTATTGCGAACTTCAAAAAGATTTGCATTACATGTGGATGGAAACCCGGCTATTGTCACAGTGTAAATATAAAGCTTACACATTTATTTTCATTAGGTTAACATACAGAGCTTGCACATTTATTTTCCTGAGCTCAGCTGGCTTTTAGTAGCTATTAAATTGCTTACAGCTTTGCTGCTTTTGAAGTGATAGTTCACCCAAAAATGAAAATTCTGTCATCATGCTTTTATTACTTTCCTTCAATATTTATGACTTTTGTTTGCAATCACAAAAGGAGATATCTTAAAGAAAGTTGATAACCGAACAGCAGTGGCATCCATTCTTTTCTATTGTATGGACACAAAACCAATACAAGTGAACGGGTGTCAGGTAACAACATTCTTCAAAATATCTTCCTTTGTGTTCTGCAGAAAAATACAGATTTGAAATGACATGAGAGTGAGTAAATGAAAACTTAGTTTTCATATTCGGGTGAACTATCACTTTAAGTGTAAATCTGACTTTTTCTAGTGATGTGCGATACAGAAAATCATGTTGTGCGTGTGGGCAGAGAAAAGAGAAAGTGTTAGTGAAGGTGTCAAAGTGAGTTTTAGGGAGTGGCAATAGAGCATAGTTGAGACCTGATTAGAGAATGTAGATCGATATTGTAGGGGAATCCCCTTATTGTCTGATTATTTCTAGCATATGCCCACCTCAATGAATGTGTGTGTGCATTTCTGGCTTTTCTTCCATCAAAAGTCTCTCGTATCTTCTTATCATTATGCTCTCTCTAATAACATTTCAAGACTACTACTACTACTGCTGCTGCTTGACTGGACTTGAGGTATGTTCCCCCTCCCCAAAATGTTGTACCATCTCTGGACAGTTTCCCCCAAAAACACAGGACCCCAACTCCCGTTTTCTACACCTCATTGCCCTCCAAACCCCCAATGGACAACAGGAGACAGCGTTTAGAAGGACAAAACATGCCTATGCTCTGTTAATTAGGTGTGTCTGTCTTTTGTAGAGCTTTGACTGTGGCCTCCTGTCTCTGAGTCTTGTGTCCCGGTCTGTTATGGCAGAACCTGGGGTAAGCACCTGTGGACACAAAACCCTGACCTCCACACTTGTTCAGTGACAAGAAGCGAAAGATGATAAACTTATGTGTGCGATGATTGACCTCCCATGACGTTCTTACAGAACTGGGTGAAGAATGGGAGAAAGACTGACAGACAGAATAGGCTACATAAAAGGGCTGTCGCTTTTCTCCTTGCAGCTTGTAATGACATGTTGACTAATCGCTAGTGAGTTTGCACCTTGCACTCATTAGCCACCTGGATGGCATGTGCTGGCTGTAAAAACTCTTAAGTGCTCCAGAAGAGTTTAGGGATAGTGTTTTTACTTATGGGACACAAAATAAAAACACAAACAAAACTCACGAAAGTTTTTACAATGTCTAATTACATTTATGAACTTTTGTATATTTTAAAAAAAATCAAGATTTCCCTTTATTTAGATTTTTTCCCAAAACAATAAATGCAGTTAAATTCTGTATAAGCAAAATTTCACGGACTGATTTATAGGGATATTTTGCCCAAAGATAAAAACTCTGTCATCATTTACTCACCCTCAAGTTGTTCCAAATCTTTATACATTTCTTTGTTCTGATGAATACAGAGAAAGATATTTGAAAGAATGCTTATAATCAAACAGTTATTGGCCACCATTGGCTACCACAATAGGAAAAATTGCCTCAGAATTCTTTGCTTTCCTACATTCTTCTAAAATATCTTCGTTTGTGTTCTATAGAACAAAGAAATGTATACAGATTTGGAACAACGTGATGGTGAGTAAACGAAGACAGAATTTTCACTAAATTTCAATTTCATAAATCCAATCATTTTTGTGTGAACTTTGTAAAAGTCCCAGTATTGGTTTTTAGAAATAGAAAAAACATTTTCTTGGATTTTAGTCTCTTTGTCTGATTTGAGGATTTTCGTTTATCTTCCTGTGTTCCATAATGTGTATTCCCTTAGGGTATGTGACCTAATAAGCTTTTGCAGGCCGTGTGGGTGTGTGTGAGGCATTTAAGTAGCCACTCACTCTGATCAGTATTGTGATTGGTTGTGATTAATGCCACTCTGATGGTTCTAATGCAGTCTGATTGGCTTGCTCTGCAGACCCTGTTTTCCCAGCCCCCTCCTGAGTGCAGTTCTATCAAATTATACTCACTCAGACAAAACACACAACACACTCCTGTGATTTTTTTTTCCCCCCTGTGTGCTTGTCCCCGGCTAGGTGGTCATTTACGTTTTTTCAACATTTTGATAAATTAAGTTCTTTTGGGTCATTATTCTTCTCAAACGGTCTTATTTACTTCCACAAAGAAGCTGATAGGCCTTATAAAACTCCAAATAATTACAAATGGATCATTGTGCTACTAGTTCCTCTTTTAGTTCTAAATGCTGATCATTTTCTTGTAGACATTCAGCATCTATTGAAGCATAAAGACACAACTGCTTGTGTTCACTTAAGCTGTAGACCTGCTCCCCTGCCAAGCAAAATGATTTCCTGTTCGCCTCATAAAGACTAATGGGCAGACGGTGTCGATTTTACAGCCCTCACCTGAGCATGCTGCCAACCAGGCCAGGGCAAAAAAACACAGCAGCCCGCGGTCCTCTTAGCTTTATTTTCCAACCCGTCATTACCCCCAATAAAGCCAGCAAACCTCCACTATATGAAAAACAGTCCCTTCACTCTGCACCGCAAGTTTGTTCGACATCTGTTCTGTATAGGCACACATCTAATGCCTTTTGAAGTATCAAATGAACCAGCTCAAATGCGTGTCCTCACTCTTTTCTTTTCCTGAGCTAGACTTAAACCAGAGAGGAAATAGGAAATGGAAAGCTTGCAAAAGCCCAGCACTCCAGACAGGCATTCACTTTGCGTTAAGAGTTCAAGATCTCCTTCCGTCTGGAGCAGCTGCCGTGCGTCTGCTTCCCACTGCTCTATATATTCAACACGTGTTTGATTTCTTAAAAAGCGCACATTCTATTTTAGACCAAAGAAAAGACTATGAGCACATCTGTCACAGGCTGTTCCCCCCTTACTTGTGTGTGTGCATGCCATCGCTGAACTCTTCTTTCTTGAGTCTGATTGCTCAGGCTTTGACATTCATGAATCTTTGTAGGAAACACAGAGACGTTCCCCCTGCAGCAGACACGCGCATACTCGTATGCGTCACTGCTGAGATGCATAACAAAAGAACAAAACAGAGCTGAATCGCGCTCTACTAATGCGTTCCATGATACGATCTATCATACACCCGCTTTAATTGATCGGACCAAGATAAATGACTTTTATTGGCCGTCAGGATTGGTGAATGTGATGCACCATTATATTGCATTAAACCACCATTAGATTGAGTTTGTCCAAATCACAAGGGGCTAGTTATCATACAGGTGCCATCTCTCTCTAGCTTGAATATTCTCAAATTATTTGAGCATTTCTTTAAATAGGACTCAAACGGAGGATAAGATAGCAGACGGTGCCTCGTTTGTTGACACAAAGTTGAAAACTATATTTTTTGGAGGTTGGTCTTAAGTAGGGTCTCACCCATTTTTGAATAGCACAGCAACAGTAAACGGTTTTGCTTCTGTTGAGAGGGATTTAAGAGGATTCTAAGGTCTGTGGTTGGTCTTCTGACACTCAGCAGGGTGTCTTCATTAAAAGGGTCTTGCTTGCTCGCTCTCATTTCCTGCAGACTTTATAGCTGCTCGTCCAGATCAACTTATTATCTCTATTTACTACTATTATCTCAGTCCTTTACATCATTGTAGAAATAACCATCAATGAGCAATATTGTGTGGCCGCAGTGCTGTGTTTCAATCATTTCTTTCAATCGTAAGTTTACGTTAAACAGGCCTGCCTGTAGAGTGCTGCTGTGAGTTCAACCCTGTCAGGAATCTTAAGCCCGTGCCTTCTAAAACTCACGCTTTGACACACAGAAAAACAAATTCTTGGCATCGCTCAGACATGAGATCAGAAACTGGCTGATGTCATGAAAATCTTTCCCCCCTTTTCTGGTTTTGTATTAGAGGACAAAATAAAAGATGGTTCCTTTCAAGTTTAAAACGCTCCTCTTGACCCGCTTAAACTGCTAAGAGATTCATTTATGGGAGTGTACAAAAGCTCATTACAAATCTGTCTCCCGCTTCAGCACATCGAACTCTCTCCCTCTCTATTTCTCTCTGTTTCTCTCGCTCTTTGTGTGGGGATGAATAGTGTGGGGCCTTCCCTCAGGCAAACTAATTCTGCTCTCGACAATCAGAGCCCTACCACACACACACACACACACACCATTCACACTTCAAAGAGTTTTACACGCCATCCAACCAAACGATGATGTCATCCCCTGCCCACAGTACTGTGGGTATCATCAGATAGAGTGTGGAACTATATTGAGCTATAGATCAAAGTGTTTCCTTTCTTCCACTAAAGGGGGTTCTTTTTTTCACTGAGGGGGCAGATTTGAGAGCTGGATTGGCCTGTGGTCCTCTGTAGAACCTGTGGATGAGTATGGCAGCATAAACAATTGGTGCTGTTTTACTTCAGGAACAGTGCACTTTTTATATTTGTGCTTCCCATGTCTGTTTTACACATATGGGGCCAGATTAACAAAACTTGGTTTAAGACAAAATATGAGATTGTTCTTAAATAAATTGTAGGAAGTTCAAAAGAATGTTTGTAAGAGCGATTCTCAAACATTTCTATCAAACTTCATAGACTTCATCATCTTAACTTTTGTCGTCAGAATAAAATAATATGTTTTCACTGGCTTGCTCATGTGGTAACTGTATATGTTTATCTAATAAACTTTGAGTGTAACGCCATTTTCGATCGCAGGTTAGCTAATATGTTAGGAAGCGTCAAAAATATTTATTTATTATAATACTTATAGGCATAATACTTGTGACCCTCTCCGTTTCCAGTCACTTTATCCCAGAATAATGTAAAATGCACTCTGTGTTTAATAATGAAAACTAATGTAAGGGAACTAGATCATTATTATATCCAAATCAATACTCCTAAATGGCAAGTAAACTTCTAAATTATGAGACAGCTTTTGTTTCAAGAATTTTGATTTTTGTTAATGTTTTCCTAAGATCAATCTTGAAAACCTTTTTAAGAACTGATTCACATTTCGTGTCTTTTGCGCATGCAAGTTGATTATTTTAAATTTATACACGTAAATAGGGAGAGACTCGCATGCGGTGTGGCGTGCACATTTTTCTAGCCCCGACGGCGTAGCATTGAGATAGAAATAGTTCAATTTTCGCGTTATCCACTTGGTTTTTGACACAAAATGTGAATCGCCCCTTAATAATAAAAAAATTGGGAATACATAACATTACTAGCTTTTAGATTTAGAATTTAAGAAAAAACATGGAAGTTAAGAAGAATTTTCTTCTTAAGAATGTTTTGTGAATCCGGCCGGAGGAGTTTGGAAAAACAGGACGTTGATGGAGAATCAGCAATACGTGATGTTTACGGGAGGCACCTGAGATTGCAAAATAATATAGTCAATATATTCTGGATTTAAGAGTTTTGGGTTTATAGCATGCTGTCAATAACCATAGAAAATAATTTGTAATTACAAACAAAACATTTTCACTAATTGCTTATTTTCATCAAGTACATCACAGTTGCATCTTTTCTTCTTGTCTTCTTTGGGTGTCTCTTTCTCTTCTCTGTCTCTGTGAATCCAATGCTCTGTCACTTTTTGGCAATGTGTATTGTTAGTGTGGACGGCTGATCTCTGACTCTCGCTCTCGGGTGAGACTTTAGTATCTGGGTGCTAGAGGTTTGGCATGGGGTCTCCATGTCACCCTAACCTGAGAGTGAGGAAAGAGTGAGTTTGTATGAAAAGGCAAAGGATGTTACCATTTAAAATATCAGCAAAAAGAGAGTGTGGAGGGGAGAAAGAGGTTTTGTGTGTGAACAGAAAGAGAAAGAAGATGGGAGTTTTGCTTCTTTCCCAGGAATGTCTAAACACAGCCCTGTGTTTGCAGCCTCCATTGATGTGTGTGAATGAGTGCGTTGAGCTTGATCTGTGTTAATCCCACTTTAACCACTTATTTCACTATTTATAATGCAAACCTGTCACAATGTTCATGAAAAAGTCATGAAGAATTTCTTAAATCTTCTAAAAAAGGTTATATGCGAAAATGTGGGGCTGTGGGGCTACAAGAGCTAAGAAAGAGTTAGAAAGGGGCATTGAATTTTCTCTAAAATGGTGAGATGGTTAGTAAAGAGGTTTGCATGTGTCTTTGTGGCAGTGTTCTGTCACACATAGCTCAAACTATAGTCTGCCCTGCTGCTAAGCTGCACGTTAAAGCCTTCTTACCCAGACCTCCCAGCTCCTGGCTAAAAAACTCTTTATTTTCCATAAAAAAGGTGCTGGAGGTTTCTCACTCTCTCTCTCTCTCTATCCTTTCCCCATTCCCTTTCTCTATTTTTTCCAGCTCTTTCATTCAAAATGAACTCATCGTTTTGTCATAAAGACTCTCTTTGTCCCTTCTTAAACGTGTAAAAAAGTCTTACTGTGATATATTGCCTTCATTCTCTATATTGCTTTCTTCTCAGAAGGTGCCTTTTACCACACACAAAGTGCTGTTTTCATGTCTTTCTCACTATTTTTTTCTCGCTTTAGTCACCCTCTTCCCTTTCATCACATCATCTGACTCAGTTTTGCTCTCTCTCTCTCGCTCTCTCTCTCAGGCTTACGAATGGGCACTAGAGGGCATGCGTCATTTGGCGTGTGTTAGCATGGAGGACTGTGGTATGACTGAGAAGTGCCAGAACGTGATCACATGCTTGGAGACCTATCACAGTCAGCATCCACCGATACCAGACACACGCTTTCAGGAGATGAAAGACCTTGCAGAGGAGCTGAGGAGCGACCAGGGACTCAAGCAGTGGAAGTTCGCCTGGTCCAAGTGTCAGGAGACCAAACAGATGTTTGAGAAGAAGCTGGAGACTGCGCTGCGAACCCGCCGTGAGAGCGATTCCAGATCCTCCACCAGACGAAACTCGGAAGTTAGCGGCAAAGCTCAAGAACGCAGCAGCAGCATCTCCTTCTCGTGTCGGAAAGCATTTGGTGGAGCTTGGGGACGGGATAGACTTTCCTCTCTCTCAAGCACATCCTCAACACCCAGCAGCCCATCGGGTGTCCGTGTGGACACCCGGGATTCTTCTATCCGAACCTCCACAGGAAGTCCCTATAGCGTTGAGCACAGAATCCCCCACAGTACACCCGTCAGATCCCACAGGCTAACACGCAGTGTCTCAACGGATGAGCCTGCCCACCGACCACATCCTGAAGGGCAGGCGTGTGCTCCTTCATGCTCCACCAGCCCAAGCCTCTCGTCTATAGAACCAAACCGCAGGGTTCTGCGGAAGACTCAAAGCTTTGATACGGCCGGTAGTGAGAGTGTGTCACGTTACGGCACCTGTCAGAGAACTCTAAGTGAACCTGCACGGAGAGGGAACACGGGGGTGTTTATTAAGGGTCTAGAGGTGAGCAGCACTGAGGTGATCGATCGGCCGTACAGCCCGCGACTGCCGCCCATGCACGAGTGGTCTTCTCTTGATTTGCACCGTGATGGGAGTCCCGCTCCAGAACCCCGCAGCAAGGGCAGGTGGGTCAAACAGCGCACACCTGCATGCATTAACACACACTCACCTGTAATAACATTAATACATCGACCATGGAGGTCTGTGAGATCAACTTACTGAAGCAAGCTTAAGCATAACACTTAAGACTTTATATAACACTGTATGAATGGTGTGTAACAGAGCACACACACACAATGCTAGCAACAGTGCTGCCAATACACACAGACAAAAATATTTAGCAAGTCTCACAGGAGAATATATAGGAATACTGACAGGTTTGACCGCTGAATGCTTAAAATAGACATACAAGGAAGCCAAGTTTTCAGAAGTTGCACAAGTTCACAAAAAACACACAAATTTCCTAGTCATGCCCTGTTGAACTTTTTCATGTGTACTAAAGCGACTATAAGGTGATTGTGTGATTATTAGTTTTGTATTAGACAATAACAGCCCCCATAATTCTCTGAATCCCTGTGGACGGGTTTTCCAGCTGTGGACCCTTCTGGTCACCTTTAACCCTCTGGGAAAGAGGCTGAGATACAGATGACTTTCCCAGATGGGAGCTTCTCCGCTGGGCTTTGAAGTGTTGGGGAACATTTTTGTGTTCTGCTCAACCACATAGAAGAGATGGATGAAGTGACTATATAGATCTTTAGAAGCGTTTTTACTGTACATCTGTGTGACCCTCAAAACACATTTGTCGGGTTACCTTTTGTAGATTGCAGTATAGAGGTGATGTTGATACAGATTTTTAGAAACAAATTATACAGAAACAAGGCATTTGGTCGTGTGTGGTCTTTTTTTATTGTGAATATTTAAGGAAGAATCTGATAATAATACAGTCTATGGTTCATGTCAGAACAATAAAGTCGTGAAAACCTCATTTTGTAAAGTTGCAGCACAGTATGAGCACTTTACTTGTGAGAAGTTATTTTTCGTACTAAATATGTCCTGAAAAATCATCTCCGTCTTTTCTTCTCTCTTAGCATCGTGGTTCAGAGTAAACATCTCAGTGTGTGAACCACCTGTCCTTTAAAAAGTCTGGCAAAGCTATAAGACCCAAATTTACTCATAAACTCATTTAGCACGTGCATTTATCTGAAGTGAATTATAGTACTTGTGTATAACTCGCACGTGTTATTATGGACTATTTCAGAGCTACAATGATGATACTGTAGCTCCTTAAGAGGTCCCATTAAAAACCTTAGAAACCTTTAAAAAATAATATTCTATACAGATATGATTGTCAAAGGCTTTTCTAGAAAATCAGATTTGGCCCAATAGCCTTATCTCATAAAATCTAATCACACATATTTTAACACTTTTTGTGTCTCTGTGTCTGGCCTTCAGTAAACTACGTCACATTGTGGATGAGATGGTGACAACGGAGCGGGAGTATGTGCGATCTCTGCGGTACATCATTGACAACTATTTCCCTGAGATGGAGCGTGCTGACCTGCCACAGGACCTGCGTGGAAAACGCAGCGTCATCTTCGGCAACCTGGAGAAACTGGTGGACTTCCACAGCCAGTTTTTCCTTAAAGAGCTGGAGAGCTGCTGTAACCACCCACTACGTGTCGGCAACTGCTTCCTGCGACATGTATGAGAGTCTCTTTATTCTGAATATCTCATCTTTTTTATTAACACAGATAGGTTAATATCTGATTTTTTGTTTGCTTCCGTATTGGATGTTTTCAGTTCCAATAGAGTTGCTTAATCAAAAATGAAATTTTAGAGCTTGACATTTCAATTACATTTTACTTTTATTCAAAGCGGCTTACAAATAAAGCTTGAGTAACATTTTCATTGGCAGTACACTACTGAATTTAGTGTAACATTTAGTTACACATTAGTTTATTCAAACCTATTTACAGTGCAATGCTATTTAAGGTTTAAGAAATCAAAATGTGAGCTCAATTTGTATATTAGAAACCAAGCTTAAAGTGAACGTTCACCTAAAAATATCGTTATAATATATCGTTTACTCGCCTTCTTGTCATACGAAACTTGTATGAATTTCTTCTGCAGAACACAAAGAAGATATTTTGAAGAATGTTGTTAACCGGCATCCATTCACTTGCGTTGGTTTTGTGTTCATAAAATAGAAGTGAATGGGTGCCGGCGCTGTTCTATTACCAAATTTCTTCAGAATATCTTCTTTTGGTTTTTGCAGAAGAACGAAATTATACAGGTTTGAAATAACAAGAGGGTGAGTAAATGATGACAGAATTTTCATTTTTGGGTGAACTATCCTCTTAAAAGTCTGTGTTTTTCCACAATAGAGTAAAGCCAATCAAAATGTGTGGCCATTCTCTCTTTTACCCGCTATCAAAAAGAGCTCCTAGGTCTTCAAATAAGTTAAGGGCCGCCCTCCACTGCTTTTTTTCTTCAGTCGTGGTGAACTCATATTGCTGGCTTACTTGAAGATCTTTACCCTATGACGCTTTCAAAAACATTACTTCACAAAAGAGAGAGATAAAGAGAAATACACACAGATGTGAGCTGACCTACAGCAGAGTATGAACTAAGATGAAATCCCTTTTGACATATTCCTGGCACAACAATGAATATATGGCACACTCCACATGAACCAAAACACGTTACAAAGCCATTAAGCCTTTCCGAACAAAAGTACACCTGGAAACGATAAGGGAAAATTTCCCTTAATTTCCGAAACAACAAGAGTTGTTGTTCATCAGCATATTAATATAGAAAGGTGGTTGATAGACCTGACATATTGGTTTTGTTCTTTGTTTCCATTTAAACCCACAGCATGACCAGTTTAGCTTGTACGCCTTGTACAGCAAGAACAAACCTAAGTCAGATGCGCTTTTGGCCAGCCATGGAAACAGCTATTTCAGGGTAAGCAAATGGATAATATTTACTGCAGACCACACAGAGCATCTGCAGAGAGTTGATCAAGATACATCACCACATAACTGATCTCAGTGAACTGTTGTCCTTCCAGCATAAGCAGCTAGAGTTGGGGGATAAGATGGACCTGGCATCGTATCTGCTGAAGCCTATCCAGCGCATGAGTAAGTACGCCTTGCTTCTCAAAGATCTGATCAAAGAAGTGAGTGAGGTCCAGGAGCAGGAGCTATCGTGCCTACGTGCAGCCGCCGAAATGGTGAAATTCCAGCTTCGCCATGGGAACGATCTGCTCGCCATGGACGCCATCAGGGACTGTGATGTAAGTGCGAACGATTCAGTGGATAGCAAGCCTGATCCTCTACACATGTTCAGATACTGATACATTCTCTTCTCATGTGCCCTCAGGTGAATCTGAAAGAACAGGGCCAGTTGGTTCGTCAAGATGAGTTCACGATTTGGTATGGCAGGAAGAAGTGCCAAAGACACGTGTTCCTGTTTGAAGATCTAGTGCTCTTCAGCAAACCAAAACGGATAGAGGGTGGCCTAGATGTTTACATATACAAACATTCTTTTAAAGTAAGTTCCTGAAGTCGAGTGTGAGTTTGTTGTAGCACTCAATATACGACAGTGATTTTATCATATATTGGTAATGTATATTATAAAATATGTCCTATTCTTACTGTAGGCAGCTGATGTGGGTATGACAGAGACATCGGGTGAGAACGCTTTGAGGTTTGAGATCTGGTTCCGCAGGAGAACATCCAAGAACCAGGCCTACATTCTTCAGGCAAGCAACGCTGATATTAAACACGCATGGACTTCGGACATTGCACGAATACTATGGCAGCAGGCCACACGAAATAAAGGTGAGAAAGAATTCCGCTTTGTTCTGTTAAATACACATAAACAAGCTGATGGAAATGAGATAGACATATCTACACATTTTTGAGAACATGTACAGCCCTAGGCTAATAGGAGGCTGCTTTAAACAAAGTCGCACAACTATTATATTTCTTCAGTTCGGCATGGCTCAGCATGAGTGAATGATGCAAATTAAAGGCACTATTTGGTTTGCATATTTATTTTCACTTGTGTGAAGAAACCAGTTTTACACTCGTTCTAATGTCTGTCTGTATCTTTATGTCAACATCTTTGTGAGTGTGTTAAAACATAAAGGAAAATTAAATCTTTATATAATGTGTGTGTGCATGCAGAGATTCGAATGCAAGAGATGGTCTCTATGGGGGTGGGCAATAAACCCTACCTGGACATTAAACCCAGTGATGCTGCTATCAATGACAGAGCCATCGATTACATAATGAAAGGCAGAGGTGAGCCTGTTTACTGTAACATGATAAACTAATCAACTAATGTTGATTTGCTCGTCTGGTTTACTGAATTCTGTATTGTTTTTTCTCTAATGTAAAGCTTAATTGTGTCATTTCTGCCCCACTAACATCATCTAACTGAATTGCAAATTTTTTTTTAAAGAGTTTCTAAACATTCTCATTGTTGCAAAATCTATTGGTTGAGACCATATTGCTGAATCTGGCTGGTCGGGGACTCCTTGATTTTTTGACACACTGTAGCTTTAAGTTTAGTGATATAACTAATAATAAACGTCAAGATTAATTGTAGAAGAAATGTACAAGCTTCATTCTTTTCCCTCTGTTACAGGGGCTAGGACAAGAGCCTCCATTGCTGTCTCTCTGTTTGACCACTCAAACCCATTCAAACGAGCGGCGGTAAACGCTCCTGTTAGCGGGACCCCGGCAGCCGGCGGCCCCTCTTCCTCCACGCTGCTGGGGCCGTTGAATCTTCACATGTACAGCAGCCAAAGTCTGTTAGAGAGACCACTTATCGGCCCCTGCATCGAGGAGGATGAACTGGAGCATGAGACCAGCAGTCAGCCCTCTATGAGTACGTAGCAGAAAGTGTTATTAACATAATATAAACAGGGTGCTAGTGACTTTTTGTTTCTTTGTTGTATGTGGTTCAATAGTACAATGGCTGATCTGTTTTCAGATATTTAAGTATATGTGATGTTAAGGGTTTAAATTCTATTGTGTCTGTCTTTAGCTACAGAAAGTTCGGGTTCGTCGTCTCACTGTCTGTCTGGTAGTGGCTCGAGTGGCTCGGACAGCGGATGTGTTTCCAGTCACCTGCCCGAGGCTCTGTCCGAAGAGCCCAGCTCACCGTGTGACTCCTCCTGTTACTCCTCCATCACCTCTCCCACAAAAGAGAAAGCCTGCTACAACAGCCAGTACATTTCAACAGTTAGTATTACAGTACATGAGGCCTCGGCATACACCGACCGAACCACAATGAATGTGACTTGAAACTTTTCAAATACAAATCGGACAAATTAACAAAAAAGGTTATGACAGCCTTTAAATGCCATTAATATTGATTAATTTTGGTCTGTTAGCTCTCCCAATTAACAGAAAAATCAAGCTAAAGATATATGAGACCCAGTGAGAGTCGATCATCTGTAACAGAACTAACCATAAAACTGCTATTGCATACATGCATTAATGCATGCATGTTCTGATCATTGTGTCTTTCTGAGCCATTAACATTTCATTACATCATGCTAATGCTAGCACCAATGCAAACAGCTGTGTAAACGTCTACTTTAACCTGTGATGTAACCCCCTGCACCCCTCTCGTTTCGTCACAGGGAGAAGCACAGGTGATAGGTCCGTCTACTGTAGTGTGAGCTCGGTAACCACTGCTGCAGTAAGTTTGGCTTTCGCTCCATGACGTCACACTGCTTGTGCATGTTTAATCATCATTAAATCCATGATTCATGCTTGTTTATTTCAGGATGCTGGTATGTTTTGTAACGTGTTATTCTTGCGTTCCATAGGTTTAATATCTGCTTTGAGAATGACAACGCCACGTTACCATGCAGAAGAGGAATACAGAGCTACTATTTATTGTTCCTGTTGAGTGCCAGCAAATCTCATGTCACACTGAGTTTATTAAGCGCTCAAAATAGCACTGTTTCTTTCTTTTTTCTATGCCACTTTTTCGCTTTTATATAAATTTAAAGATTATCTATAAAACTGAATAAATATTCTTGTATTTATCTTCTTTTCTATTGTTTAGAACAGTAGTGTTCGTTGCTGCATTATTGACTGTAAATAATGACTGTAGCAGTGTACGATAGATATGCGTTTTAGTTAAGCTGTTCCCACTGTTTATGTTGCCCACTTTGCTGCAGACTGCAATAGATTTGATTCTGAGACAGAAGGCCATCCATTTCTGAGCTTCAGTTTCATGTTTAAAGCCTTTGTTAACTGACAACTTGAGGTGTTTCTGTTAGTTGAGTCTCTGTGTTCTTTACAGTATTTCCATAATGACCGTGCCCCCTTTTAAATCTGACCTGTGGTAAGTCGCCTCAGCTTTCTGTTGTATAAGCAGGTGTCACAGCGTTAACTATCCCATGACTGACCTCAGGTCAGCTCAGCGCTATTGCTGCTCTTAGGTTCTGGGGAGTGCTGCTGCCTGTTTGGAAAGAGTTTTTTCATTTCAGTTCTATTATTTACATTCATTAGTAAAACAAGAAACAAAATGTATATTATTGTAAATAGTTGCACCAGTGGTGCTTTGAGGAGATAGCGTTTAGGAGGTACAGGACCGTGTTAAGTTTATACATGTATGTGGATCACTAAAGTGCCATTCGTCGTCACCAATACAAATCGAAGGTGTACAAACAACAAAATAAATACGCTGCAGGTTCCACCACTAGCTTATTTTTCACCCTAAAAAGTTCATACAAAATGTAATAAAGACAGATTGTACTGAAAACGGAAATGAGTTTTAATTCTTCGTTTTTGTCTTTAATGGTTTTTGGCATACAGTACACACACATATCTAACAAACCCTGAAGGATGATATTCAGTTTCAGCCCAGCACAGACTGAGATAAAAGAATTCATTGTTGTTATCTTGGTATTTTGTTAGTGAGAACGGTATCAACCCAAAACCTGGAAACACTTGCTGGGTGAGAAAAGATGCTCTGTGAAGTGTACCCTACCATTTAGCCTGAGGAACTGTGGCTGCTTGGAGAAAAACTATGTGTTTGACTGTAGATCTGTTTGCTTTGATAATGCCCGTGTGAGCTGATGAAACAATCAAATAAAAACAATAATGTTCTTTGCTGATTATGTTAAGCTTTAAGGTAGACTTCACCCAACTATGGAAATGCTTTATTTTTTTTGCTGCCCTTCATGTCATTCCAACCTGTATGACTTTTTTTCTGCACAACACAAATTATGATATTCTGAAGTATGTTGGTAACCAAACATCACTGGCCCCCATTGACTTCCATTGTAAGGACACAAAACTACCGAGACATTTCTCAAAATATAATATTTTGTGTTCCACAGAGACAGAGTCATATCGCTGATGTATCTTCTGAAACCTTCTATATCCATATTTTGTGATATTTATATTAGCCATAAATCATATTATTAGTCTCTGGGACAAACATCTAACTAATAAAACGTATTAAAAAGTGCTTGTCGACTTTGACAAAACCATATTAAATCATTAAAGTGTTTTTTCTATTTTCTGAAAAACATTGAATTTGGACATGCAAGGTTTGAGAAGGACAGCGACGATATACAGGTTTTGAATGATATGAGGATGAATAAATTATGACAGAATTTGTTTTGGTCGTACTATCCATTTAAAGAGTTATGAAAAGCAATTGTACTTGGCCACACTATACGTATAAGCAAAAAATATAAACGCATTGACTTAAAGAGTTGAAACTGTAATGTTTGTGTAAAATACTGTATTTCTCGAACTATACCTTATTACCCATGACAGTAACTTCATACTCTTGTTGTGCTGTTTGTGTACTGTAAAAAATACTCCTAGCAGGCGGTAAAGTGTGCTACACCCTTCAGAAAATGTAAACTGCGCTGTTCCAAAACGTTTGAACAAAAAACAACCAACAGAACATTTATAATATATTAAATGAATATCTTTTAGATTTATGTAAGATTTACATCTTCCAAAATGGTCTATACTGTGGGTAAAATAGATTAATGTCCATTATTCTTTCTGATCAGGATATTGTTCTTCAAGCAGGTTCATGAACTGTTGAAATTCCACATTATAGACTTTCTATTGTCAGAATTCAATCTCTGGAGTCTCAGTCAGAAAGAGAAGCCTTTCACAGGCCAACATCATCTCAATGTCATTGCAAATTCCAAAGCCACATCTGGGCATTAGGAAATTAATGGAGTTAAGTTGTTTAGCAGGTCGAAAATAAAACTGAATTTTCCAGCATTCCTTGTTTGCTGCACTCAAAAATGGAAACCTCAAACCCATGAGTGGAATGAAATGAATGAGTCGTAATTGGCTGAATCATGAGAAGAGTTTTGATCAGAGGCTGCATGTGGCTACTCTTGCTCCCCCCCAACTGTTTTCACCATCAGTCTTAAAGATATTACAGCCAAAACTCAACTACAGGAGACTGATGTATGATGGAGGAAATAATTTTCCAAATGTAATAATTGCTTCATATAAAAGGTGAGTCGTAAAACAGAATCTAAATATTAGCAGCAAATTTAACATGGCCCAAACAAGCACATATATACATATTTTAAGATAAACATTTTCAGATTTTCTTCAATTTGTACACATCATTGAAGGTAAAGAATATTGTTGATTTTTAGCCTTTGCCACAAATCCACCAGCAGGTGGCGCCTATTCCTGACTCTGCAGCTTCCAAACACACACAAACGTACAAAATACTATTTTTTTTCATTTACAAAATTTAAATGAATTAAAATACCTTTACGTAAAATGTAAATACCGTAGTATATCAATATGTTAATTAATTAGTAACATGATACACATTAATCTCTTGTGCCAGTACAGTGTTTCTGGATATGCATTATACCTGTCATGTGTCCCACAATTAACAGATTATTACAGCGACTTGTTATAGCTTCATAGTTCACTGCTTGCAAGAGTCCAGTTTGTTTTGTCACATAGGTGTCTATTTTTCTTTCTGCATTGTAAATGGTCCAAGTCTTTTGTTTGAGTAGTGCCTGCCTAGTCGGCCTCCCTATATTGGTGTGCCCCACCATTTTAGTGTTAATGTAGATACATGAATCAACACTTCTGTAATTATAGTCATGTTATGTTGTATTATAGTTATATCTGACAGGCTCTTCAATAATTAGTTTGTGTTCCGTTCTTGACTCAATTAAGGGAGATGAACACCAGCAGTATGTTCTGTTGTGACCTTCTTGAACTTGAACTTTCTCTGATTGAACTTATGCAATCCTGATGTCTCTCACACCTAAACTGTGTATCACAGATTTCACATGAACCTTTACTTTTTAAATGAATTAATCAATTGAATCTGGTACCCAATCTGTGTATGTGCAACGGCCAATGATCGACTCTGAAGTGTACAACCATGAAACAGAGGACAAATAGAGAGGATGAAGGTCAGGCACTCACTGAATTCTTAACTTTATATCAAGAAATTCAGAGACAAACAAATTAGTAGAGCATTTACAGTCTACTCTCTGTATGTTATGAGTGTTACCAGAAGATGGCGCTGCTGTCACATTCATCTATCTCCACCTGAGCTAATCGGTCTCCTTACATTTATTTTACAGATGTGACACTGACACAAAGAAAATATCATTTGAATAAAATGGTTATCAAATATGCATTACGTACGAAGGGAGTAATTGCCTATTAAACTGAGACAAACAGTTGTGTTCTTAAAAATGAATAGTGACATATGGCTTTTTAAAGAATTCAACAGATAAGAGTAAACTTTGCCGCTTATAATAAGGTTTTATTTGTCGTTCTTTTTTTTATCAGATCTATTTCAGATGAGAGATAGAGAAGAACGCACTCTTTAACTAAAATAAAAAAAAGATATAAAAATGCATTACAGGCTTTCATTCTTTCATCTTAAATAGTTCTCACTGCTCGCTTCTTCACACAACATACTAAAACGATTTTAAACTCATACTGCAACAACTGTTGCATCACACATGTGAAAAATGACTACACTCATTTCAGAATAGGCCTTTATGATCTGTTTTCAAAAGCAACTGTTTGTGTTTCTATTGTGTGAATAATGTGGGCAGCTGACTTTCCTTATAAGCTTAATCATAAGGAAGTTGAAGCAAGAGAGTTTCACTCTGTTTTCTGATACATTGAAACCCGACAAACACAGACATGTCTTCTCTTTATAGTTCCAATGATACAATACCGGACAACTTGACAACTGTAGAGAACACTATAGCCTGTGTGATCCTGGGTCTGTGTTTCCTGGTGGGCACACCTGGGAACCTGCTTGTGGTTTGGACCATCCTGAAGCATGTGAAGCAGCGCTCACACACGGTCGTGCTCATCCTTAATCTAGCCGCCGCAGATCTTCTGGTGTTGATCACTCTGCCTCTCTGGATCTACTCACTGGCTCATTCCTGGGTGTTTGGAGAAGCTGCTTGCAAAGCCATGGTGTACGTCATCAATGCCTGCATGTACTGCAGCGTCTTTCTCATCACAATCATGAGTGTGGAACGCTTTCTGGCTTTCAGGTACCCCTTAAAGATGTTGAACTGGCAAGACAGGACATCCATATCCAAAATACTTTCCATGACCTGGATTCTGTCATTCATTTTGGGAATTCCAGTTATCCTATTTCAATGTCAATGATGATGATGAAGAAAAGCACTGTTTGTACCGTGAGTATAACTCTGTATCTTTGGAAGTGTTCTGTATTTCTTTGGAGACTCTGCTGGGATTTATTATTCCTTTTTCCATCCTTGCAATCTGCTACTGCCAGGTTGCCAAAGAGCTCCATAAGGTGCGTTTCAGGATTAAACCAAAATCGCTCTTCCTCATTGGTGGAGTTGTGGTTGCTTTTATTTTGTGTTGGTTACCGTATCATACTCTCAACATCATCAGTGCAGTTCTTCTTCTAATTGAAAAATCAGATGAACCGTCCTATATCTTAACTATTGCCGGATTCATTTCCGGAACTCTGGCTTTTATTAGCAGCTCTGTGAACCCTGTGCTGTATGCATTTGCTTCCAAAAACTTTAACGGAAGTCTAAGGAAGTCAGGGATAGTGAGATTCTTTCAAGACTTAGCATCACAGACTCACCAAGCAAAAGATGTTGTTACACAGGATTCTGGACTGCAGGATGACAAGATCGTGAAAGATTCTAATGATGTTAAACAAAACGAACTTAGAGATATATGACTTGTTGCTGTGAGACACGATAGTTGTTTGGCTATTTCACAACGTAAAATACAACAATAATGTGTAAAGTAACTTCTGTGAAAATCTTTTTCATCTTTTTTCATATTCTTTGAGCAAGACTAATTTAAGAGGATACTACTGTGAAAATATTTTAAAAAGTCATCTTTCTAGATAAAGATCACAATAAAACAATTTTAAAGCACAATTTTACTGTTGTACATTATTGCTCCTCCCACACACATCTCTCTGTTTTTCTTGACCGTGTTTTGGAGCTCTGTTTCTGTTTTTTTTCTTCACAAAAGGGAAGTGAGTTTTTCTGAGGTAGACTTCTTTTCTGGCTGGGTTGTTAGAAACCCAGCATACTGAAGTGGTGCAGAGAGCAAAACATGAACGGTACGAATTATTTTCAAGAAGACAAGGAGACTGTGGTAGGCCTGGTGGGGGCCTGTGTGATCCTCGGTCTGTGTTTCTTGGTGGGCACACCTGGTAACCTACTGGTGGTTTGGACCATCCTGAAATATGTGAAGCAGCGCTCACACACGGTCGTGCTCATCCTTCATCTAGCCGCCGCAGATCTTCTGGTGTTGATCACTCTGCCTCTCTGGATCTACTCACTGGCTCATTCCTGGGTGTTTGGAGAAATTGCTTGCAAAGCCATGGTGTACGTCATCAATGCCTGCATGTACTGTAGCGTCTTTCTCATCACAATCATGAGTGTGGAACGCTTTCTGGCTGTCAGATACCCTTTCGCCTCAGCTGGCTGGAGAGCGAAAAAAGCACTGAATAAGCTACTTTTTGTGTTGTGGATAGCTTCGTTTGCCTTGAGCGTTCCTGTTATTGTGACTCACACTTTGGGTCATCCACCAGAGCCAGTTCAGTGTACGTTTAAAGAGTACACATCGGAGACGCAGGAGGCTGTGTTGCTCATTTTAGAAACTCTTATAGGCTTCGTCATTCCTTTTATCACTTTAGTGGTCTGTTACGGCTGCCTCTTCAGTCGCATAGCACTCATGAACTTCAAGTCCAAGCGTAAATCCACGGTTCTAATCTGCAGCGTAGTGGTGATGTTTGGAATCTGCTGGATCCCACATCATGTGACAAATCTTCTTTCCCTCATTGCACTCGCTGTCAAGTCTTCATATCCTGAAGTGTCAAACAACTTGGAGGACACCCGTGTGACAATGACCTTAATAACAGGAGCTCTGGTGTTCATCAGTAGCTCAGTCAACCCGATGCTTTACGTGTTTGCCGCCCGTACCTTCCGCAGTTCTCTCATGGAAACTGGAATTCAGAAGTTGTTCCAACATCTATCCAGTACAGCCTCGGGTGAAAGGAATAAAGAGTTATCATTTGTTTCTAAGAGACAAAATTCAAACACCAGCACCTCACAGTGTCTCACAGAGACAAAACTGCCTGTAGATGTGTCTATGGAAGATTTATAACGTTAACCAACAATAACCAGTTACTCTCAAACAAAAGGAAGTGCATATAGCTTTAAAGGTTTGTTATTGAACAATTACTGTATTGAAAATCTGTTTTTGAATTGTTTTCCAATTGAAATAACATTAAATAAAATGTCTGTTTGTGTTTTGTGCTCTTCTTCATGAGAAACATGTGTCTTGTGACACATGGAAATTGAAAGTGCAAATTCTTATACATTTCTTATATATTTGAATATTTCAGAGATATTGTCACATAGATTAGAACCTCATTCTTTACAATTACATTATTTTGACATGTATAATTAATTGGACTTTTCTGTGATTTCTTTCTATACATGTTTAACTGAACCACAAGGATTTCCTTATTTAAGTTTTTTTTTACTTTGGACTGCACTGATTTCAACATATCCCTATTCCTCATATTGAAACATGTGTGTGTTTCTGACTCTTGTGAGTGTGTGAAAAGAGGAAATGGGCATTAAAGGGAACAGAGGTTAATACAGAGGAGGAGTACATCTTGTATTACTCTATTTTTAATCAGAGAATCAAACATTAGCTCATATCAAACAGTACACACCATTTTGTAGATATAAACCTGCATCCATATCTGATAAGGTTTTGGTTTAACTGTTTCATTTACTTTTAGGGATGTAACAATTTTATCGATATCGTGTTATGCCAATAGCAAAATCGTCTCAATAATATCGCAGTCACATGAGTGCATGAAACATAGAGAATGTTAGAAAAAATTATAGATGTTACCTTTGGCAAGGTCCATCGGGTGCAATTAATTTATTTTATAAAAGGGATTTTTAGGTAATTTGACCCAGCTAATACTATAACTCATACCTAAGCAACAGTTATGATTAGAGGATAAAGGAAAGAGGATGCTCATGGCACTTTCAATTGGCCACAAAACCTTCTTTGTCACAGTTAACAATTTTTGGAGTTCTTGCAGAAAATAAAGCAGTTGATAACTGAAAAAAAACCTAGAAGTTCTTCAGTGGTTTCAGCCGTAGCGTCTTCTGTGGAATTATCATAAGAATCTTTACATTTTTAGAGCATACAGTTATACAATTACACACAAATTACAATTTTGGTAGAAAGGAAAAGCTACGAAAGGTGGCATCTACACAAATACATGAATACAAGGCCTGACTGTTTCTTGTTTTAACCTTCTCTATGAAATGTGTTTGTGAGCATGAGCTGAGGGGTAAGAAAAAGACTGCAGCTGTGGTTGTGTTAGACAATGAATCACATATGCTCATGTCTAGACCTGTTGTTTGTCTCTCTTTTACAACACGATCTTCATGTCCAAAACAATCCATTAATGACCATTGCTTAAGGGGAAAACAGCGAGACTGACATCCCACATAGGATGCATAGGACATATAATTTTCACCTAGGTTTGGCACACAATGAAAAGGTGAGAGTGCTAAAGACAAACACTCTCTGTGTGGCTCTTTGTCAGACTGAATTGTAGACAAACAGACAAAAAAACAGACACAGTTGCTTGTTCCTAGAAAGTTTATTTTTCTATAATATTAAAATATAATCGTATAACACATAGTAACATTTCGACATATATAAAACATGTAAGGGACGGTTCACCCAAAAGTAAAACGTCTGTCATTATGTACACACCCTTGAGTTGTTCCAAATCTGTATAAATGTATTAGTTCTTATGAACAGAGAGAAAGATATTTGGAAGAATGCTTGTCACCAAACAGTTCTTGCCACCATTGACTACCATAGTAGGAAAAATGACAATGGTAGTCAAAAGTGCCCCAGAACATTCTTCAAAATATCCTATTTTGTGTTCAACAGAACAAAGAAATGTATAAAGCATTTTTCCTACTATGGTAGTCAATGGTGGCAAGAACTGTTTGGTGACAAGCAGCCTTCCAAATATCTTTCTCTCTGTTCATAAGAACTAATACATTTATACAGATTTGGGAATATGAGGGTGAATAAAAGACGACAGAATTTTCTTGTTTTTACCGAGTATTTTTTTATCAAAAAAGAATGAAAAATAGAAAACGAAATAAAGTCAGAAGGGACCCACACATCAAATCAGGAAGAGGACCTATATAGGTGATCTGCAGTTTACCGGGACAAAATGAAGTCTCATCTTTCTAACTTCCTAGCGCACAACAGACCAATCAGCGCGGATTACATAGGCGCTTGCAACAACACGCCCCGCCCTCACCTTTACAAACCAGCCAATCGGCGCGCTCCGTGGGGAGATTGACTCCAAACAGGGAGGCCGAACCAAAGCCAGGTAACCGAGAAAAAAGCGACACCGCGAGAAAGCCTCCAGGGCTTGTTGTGGGGTTAGCGTGAGACGAACCAGGACTTTTTTCTGCCGTCTTTACCAGTCAAACCAGTAACTCAGGATAGAGAACGCACACGTACCGCAACAGGTACAGTCTCCTGCCGCACTCTCTGTCGTGTCTCTCTCCGGAGTAATCTTCTGTCCTTCCTCGTGTACTACAATTGAATTTCCATTTCTTTTGTGTGCTTCTCTTGGAGAACGGTGGACCCTCGTGTTACTGTTTTATTTGATCTTTGCTCTTAATTGTAGTTTTTACCCTTGTGGTCCCTGATGGCTTCGCACAGTGATACTCTGGTGGTGTTCTTTGGGGCAACAGCTGGTGCAAATGGGGGTAAACTGGGGTCGGATGAGAGGGAATTAATTCTCTTGGTGTGGCAAATTGTGGATCTACATGAGAAGAAGGTACGGACCTTTTGACCCCGTTTTGAGGCTAGTCACCTCGTAATGGTTTCACTATTCTAGTGTTAGAAATCACCTTGACAGCTGACATTAACCAGCAAGGTACGCTTTCTCAAAGTTACAATGTTACCGCTTTAACAACGCCACGTTATGCTTACGTCCAAAGGAACGCTTCGTTTATTTGTTCGGCTACTTCATTAGAACCATATAGTGTAAAAGGGTGTCTTAAAGCCTCGAGAGAGCAAAGCGTGCCATGTTTGGTGCATGTCATCGCCTGTAGGTCAGTAACCCTGCCGTGTCTGCTTTGCATTTACACCGACACGCAAACACGCCGCCCGAGATACCATCATCGTGTTAGTGACCCAAAACTGGATTTTGAGCTGTCTGTCTTTCTATGCACGTGGGGAGCGCAAACATGGCGAGGCCGGTTGAAAGAGTTGATATTGTTAACAGGTGGGCAAACTTCAGCGGCGTCTGGTGAAGCCGGACAGTGTGGATCTCACAGAGCAGTGTAAGGAGGAGACCAGACTCACTGCAGAGGAACTGTGCAAGGCCGAAGAACCGCTGGAGAACATCCTACAACAGGTGAGAGAGACTTCTGTATCCGTACAGTCGCCCACCGCTGTGTGTATGGCCTGTTTGTTTTCTACTTGAAATGACAAATAAAACATCAAGGCTCAGCATCCTAGCAAATGAGTTGGGACTATTTTTTGACACATTCTTTATTGAATGTCAAATTATTTGAAAGTAGGAAATTCCAACCAGTTTTTGCAGTCAAAAGTTAATTATAGACACAATGCAGTTTACTTCAACTGTATTATTGCACTTTTCACAATTAGCATTTCTCCAGAGCAGCTTTCACAAAAATCACATTTTGAAACGAACGGTAAAGAAAGACATAAAAACAGTACAGAAATAAGGAAAAAATGATCAAATATGCGTCATACAAGAAGTTGATTGTCCATGTGTAGGTCCTTTGTGCACATATAATAGCAGTATGACAATGTTTTGCATGTCAATGTATAGAAATATTTTGTGTGTGTGGTTTGGGTGTGGCAAGGAAGGTTCAAGCACGTTGCTCGAGGGGAGAGTGCAGGTCTAGTCATGTTTTGGACTGATGTGTTCAGCAGACATCTGGAACACGGAATGTTTACCTGTGAATGCACCTATACCTGAAAGCTACATTTCAGCAGCATGAGCGACTCGAATATAAGGGGATAAACAGAGTAAGAAGAGAATACGGAGCCAGTTCCTTTTCTCACGTTTGGTATCCGTGTTAGCCCCGTTATCGAGCAGGATACGGATAGTTTCAGGTTCCTCTTGAGTTCTGCAGGTATGTTTTGACAAAGGGCGGTTGTTGCCAAACCTGTTTCTCCGCCCTGACATGGAGAGAATTTGTTTGTACTTTGTAAGCCTCTTCCCACCCCCCACTGTTTCACACCATCTCATTACTGTGCCACACAAGGAATTTAGAATAAGAGCTCAGTTGTGGGATTGTTTTGTCGCTACTCTAAGCTTTGGTTGTAATGATTGGCAATTTCAATACATTTTATTTATTAAAGTGCAATGAAAAGACTTTAAATGTTTATTTTCAGCAGGACGCTTTTACTTCTTCACATTGGAGTTGTTGTGCACACTACGTGCATTCACTTAGTGATATTTTTACATGCTATCACTTTTCGGTTTGTAGCCTATCCCTAAAGAGCTCTGTAAATATTAACTAGTGAAATCAATTTATCCCGCCCACCTTTCAGATAGATAGAAAGTTGGCTGAAGTTGGTTTTTTATTCTTGTGGTTGTCCTTCCTTTACAAATTCATAGCAGTAGAAATAAATATATAGTCACCGTCATCAGATGTTTTGGTGTTTAAAATGATTCATTCTTAAATAGGAGTGTAAATAAAAGAGAATAAATTAATGTTTTAATGTATAGTAAATGAGTCTTTTACGTCTCATTGACACTGAGCTCTATTTTAACTTGTCATTTCTCACACAGTGGGCTGGAAAACAAGTTTACAACTGGTGTTTAGCAGGATATACGTAATGTGCCTCATCCATTCTCACTCGTTGTTTTTTTTAGAGCTTTGATGCTTCCTTTTCTGCCGTTTCGTACAGGGCTGCTGTGTCAACAGAAGAACAATAACGAAAACAGTTCACTCGATATATCACTTTGGCTTTAC
Organism: Triplophysa bombifrons; assembly: GCA_029783895.1. Classification (NCBI taxonomy): domain Eukaryota; kingdom Metazoa; phylum Chordata; class Actinopteri; order Cypriniformes; family Nemacheilidae; genus Triplophysa; species Triplophysa bombifrons. The sequence goes on from CM056448.1 coordinate 23,630,578, forward strand.
ACCTGCTTATGGAGGCTAATGTTGTGGGAATAAAGGGAAGCTAACACACCTGTGTGTGTGTGTTACTGTGGCTGAGGGAATTTTATTAAGACTTTATGAAGAATTGAGTTTGTTCGTTTGTTAGAGAAAGTCAGCTTGGTTGTGTAAAAGAGGGTGTGTGTGTTTGTGAGCTACCAGAGTGCAGAGCAGCCTGGCAGATGCGTGTCAGTACCTGTGTGTGATGAGCGGAGTGCTTTATTTCGCCTCAGACTGTCAGTGCTAAGGGAGGATTGTGGGAAACGCACACAGATGCTAGAATGTATAAGATGAGTGACACGTTCATCCGTTCTTTCATTCAGTCTCAGAGCAGAAAGGAACAAACTTTCCATCAGAGAAATGAAACGAGATGAATGAGATGTGGGACAAAACACTTTACATTAAATGAATAGATTAATGTTGCTTAAACATCCGAGGCGTGCTGTAGGCACATCCTCTTACCTTATCTCAGAACACTCCCACTTTGCTGCGTGCGTGGATTCCTTTTCAAAGTGAGCTTTACTGTATTCTCGACTCACTCTGTCTCGTGTAACTTATTTGGCACTTTATTTTGAATTATAATGATTCCTTACAACAGCCACCAAATTTGTGTTTATCATTGATTAGATATAAAAAACTTAATATTTTTTTATTCATGTTCATTTCAATTTGCATACTTTATTGTCATGTTGGGTAGAAGCAAACATGTACAGAATAGGGTGTTTTCTATTAAAAGTGTTTACCCCTAAAATATCAATTCTTTCATTTTCTCATCCTTATGTCATTTCAAAAACCTGTACGACTTCTTCAGAACACAAAACAAGACATTTTGAAGTATGTTAGCAACCAAACAACACTGGACACCAGTTTACTTTTTTTATTTTCTGGAAACAAAAATACCTTTATTAAAGGTGATGTGTGTGCCACAGTGTTTGATGCATTGACTTCTTCACAATGTCATATGTCTGTGTTTTGTTGGCAAGCGGCGCGTACATGCATAAGGTACACAACACTTATGCAGGGACAATGCGACGATGTAGTTTTTGCTTCTGCTTTAGTTCCAACCCCGCCACATGTGTTCTGGGCTCGCCTGTTTTCAGAAATAATCGTACTACAGCTGTATCTGTCTTTTATAAATGTGATCAAACTTAAGACTCTTTAAAGATTTTAAATATGCAATGCTACTCTATAGGTACTCAAGATTAATATGAGATATTACATGTGTGTTACATCTGCTTTAAAATATCTTCTTTTGTGTGTCATAGACTAAAGAGTCATTTAAAATATTAAAGATATTAAAGAGATCCACCACTGCCATAACAATGAATGGGAAGGAAGCTTAAGTAAACAAACTTTTGCTAACAAAACTTATTGATTGGAAATTTGCCCCATAATTCAGATTTTTGGCAGATATTTAAGAAACCAGATAATTGTCTTGTTGCTCGGTGGCATTGCAAACATGCCCACCGAGTGACACGACTTTTGAAAACAGACTTTGGTCTTTCAGGGTGAATAAATGATTACTTTTATTTTTGGGTGAACTATCCCTTCAAAAGAGCGAATTGGGGGTTTAAATATCTTGGTATAATTTAAAGCAAATTACTTTAGGATTAAAAGTGAATACTGAGGAAATGCTACAAAAGATGACACAAGAATAAGTAATATTTTATCAAGTGACTTGAATGAATTAAAGTATAGGCAAGACATTACCCCGCATTTAGAGCGACTCTTTGTAGGGTTTTCCTTTCCTTCATTGCCCTGTAAAGGCACCTAAAAGGGCATTTGGAATTCGCCCTTTCTGTACACACACACACACTAAGCAAACAGGCTGAACAGGAGAGATTGATTGATTGTGTAACCTAAAGATCAAATTTCTCTCTTACTCTGTTTTGCAGTAGAGAATGTGAAACTGAAACTTGCGTGTCCCAGTCGAAAAACGCAGCAAAATATTGCTCTTTGTTTTCATTTCAGAACTTCTGAGCCTGCTTTACTCTGTCTTGGAGTTTGATCTTCTATCTCGCAGTCAAAATGTGTTGTCACTAGGGTGTGTCTCTGTTTAAGTGGAACGTTTGCGTTGAAGAATTTAATGCGATTACTAATTTGTGCAAGGTGGGGCTGTGCAGCGAAAACAGTCATTTGCACACAATACACACAAAAAATCTCACTGAGAGCAGTGCTAAACAAATGCATTTTATGGCAGAAGATTGCTATGTCAATACAGGGCTATTCTGATGCTTTTGGTAAACCTGTAATGACTATTTGAATCCTTGTATTAAAATGAGTTTAGGCTGGTTATAAAACATAACCTCACCGCTCAGGTGCCTGTAAAATTGAAGAATGAAGTTATTTTTTTTAGATTACTCTGAAGACAGGCAATGTTGGGTTATGTTGTCAACATAAATTAGACCATACAAGTATACAGAATCTCATTCCCCTTGCATGCTAGAATGAGGCAAATAGAATAACGGTTCATAAATCCACTAATCTGGAATTAAAATGAATAATCATGTCGGATATCAGTCTTTTCAGTCTCCAGTGGATTGACGCTCCTCTTAGATCCTGCTATTCTGAGACTGTATGAGTTGGATTTCTTTATAATATTGAGTGTTAAAGGGATATTTCACTACCAAATGAAAATTTCCCAATGTTTTACTCGCCCTCAAGACATCCTAACTGGATATGGTTTTCTTCTGGAAGAATAATCCAGTCAGATTTATAAATATACTGTTAAACCGAGGTCCTGACTCCCTGTGGTCATTAAAAATCCCATGGCACTTCTAGTAAAGAGTAGGGGTGTAACCCTGGTGGCCTGGCCAGATTCCCTCCAATGGCCCTTGTCAATTATTCCCTTCTAAAATTCCCCACCCTCTGAATTGGCTCTATATCTCTCTCCTCTCCACCGATAGCTGGTGTGTGCTGAGCGCACTGGCCCCGTTGTACTGTGGCTGCAGTCGCATCATCCAAGTGGATGCTGTACACTTGTGGTGGGTGAGGAGAGACCTCCTTCATATGATTGTAAAGCGCTTTGGGTGTACAGCAATAGACAATGAAAGCGCTATATAAATGCCTCGTTCATTCATTCATAAAACCTTGTATTATTTGGCTTCCAAACGGTAGAACGGGTGTTGATATTTTTGAAGCTCCAAAAAGTGCATCCATCGATCAATGAACTGCTTGACATTGCTTCATGGTCTTAACAAAGAGTTGAATCAATGTATTTGTTTAGGAGAAATATCCATATTCAAACTTAAATGCTGCTGTTTTTCGGTTCCATATAAACGGCACTTTCTGAAAAAAATGACGTCAAACTCATGCATATTACGCACTCAGTAGTGCGAGTGTAGCCAAAACAATATGGCTGCTTCCGTACTGTAAGCTCTCACTGGTCGACTATATATTTAAGTTTCCCCAGCAAAATGTGGACAAACTATTAAAATTTCCCAGACTTTAAATACACATACAGTTGTGTTCAAAATTATTCAACCCCCAATGCCGTAAATGGTTTTAGGGAATTTAGTGTACATTTGTAATTGTATTCAGAATGAAATCCTACAAGGACTTCTTAAAGAACCATATGCAACTAAAATGACATCAATTAGTTTTGTAATACAGTAGTAAATGTTTCTTTTGTGAATTCTTCATTGACATAATTATTCAGCCCCTTAAAGACTACCACTCTGAAGAACAGAGGTTCAATGAAGTGTTTTCAATCAGGTATTGAAAACACCTGTGGATATCAGGGAGCAGAAATAAAGCCTAATAAGCACCAATTAGGCAGCTTTAAAATGACTGTGATACTCAGCTCCTTCTAGACATTTACTGGTGTGGTTACAAACATGGTGAGGTCAAGAGAATGGTCCAGGAAGACAAGAGAACAGGTGATTACTCTTCACAGGAAGGGCAGTGGCTATAAGAAGATTGCAAAGATGTTAAACATACCAAGAGACACCATAGGAAGCATCATTCGCAAATTCAAGGCAAAGGGCACTGTTGAAACGCTACCTGGTCGTGGCAGAAAGAAGACGCTGACTTCGACTGCTGTGCGCTACCTGAAGCGTAGAGTGGAGAAAAGTCCCCGTGTGACTGCTGAGGAACTGAGAAAAGATTTGTCAGATGTGGGTACTGAAGTTTCTGCTCAGACAATACGGCGCACCCTGCGTAATGAAGGCCTCCATGCCAGAACTCCCAGGCGCACCCCCTTGCTGTCCCCAAAGAATAAGAAGAGTCGACTGCAGTATGCCAAAAGTCATGTGGACAAACCACAGAAGTTTTGGGATAGTGTTCTGTGGACTGATGAAACAAAATTAGAACTGTTTGGGCCCATGGATCAACGCTATGTTTGGAGGAGGAAGAACAAGGCCTATGAAGAAAAGAACATCTTGCCTACTGTGAAGCATGGCGGGGGGTCAATCATGCTTTGGGGCTGTTTTGCTTCTGCAGGTACTGGGAAGCTTCAGCGTGTGCAAGGTACCATGAATTCTCTTCAGTACCAGGAGATATTGGATGACAATGTGATGCAGTCCGTCACAAACCTGAGGCTTGGAAGATGTTGGACCTTTCAACAGGACAATGATCCCAAGCATACCTCCAAGTCCACTAGAGCATGGTTGCAGATTAAAGGCTGGAACATTTTGAAGTGGCCATCGCAGTCACCAGACTTAAATCCGATTGAGAACCTCTGGTGGGACTTAAAGAAAGCAGTTGCAGTGCGCAAGCCTAAGAATGTGACTGAACTGGAGGCTTTTGCCCATGATGAATGGGCGAAGATACCCGTAGATCGCTGCAAGACACTTGTGTCAAGCTATGCTTCACGTTTAAAAGCTGTTATAACTGTAAAAGGATGTTGTACGAAGTACTAAGATTGAATGTCACTTGGGGGTTGAATAAAACTGATAATGATGTGAGCTCAGAAAAGACATTTGTGGTTATTTCATTATAAATGTTATGTTATATTTGTCTGACCTACACGTGCCTCTTTGATTTAATTTTAAGCAGGATGACTGAATGATCATAATCAATGTCAAACCGACTAAAACAATCAATTGAAACACATTGAAAAAACTTAGGTGTATGTGGGAGCCCCATAGCTAAGAATGTGCAGGTGTTGTTTGTAAAGCTTTGCATTTGTTTTGTCATCTATGTTGCTGGTCACGTGCCGCGCTTTATCTGAAATGACAACGGCAGCGGCCACGGCTCACTTCCTGTATTTTCACCAAACCAGTCTGACCAGCTGCTTAATCTGTAAAACAAGCAGACGCATGCGCACACAGGGAATGCTTTACAACGTATGAAGGATGACCTCCGTAGTACCCTTGACATTGTGGTAGAAAGTCCATGAGCTTTAGCTTTCAAAGCTGTTGATTTCAGATTCTAAATACACAAACAAGTTGATCTGTTTCTTGAAGGTTTATCTGATGCTGTGATTTTCATTGCTTGGAATGGAAATAAATATCCTTGTTGATTTGTTTCTACTCTTTCTTTCTTTAGTTTCACCAGTCTGTATCAGCTGAGCTCGAGTCTTTGGGCAGAAGCTCATACACGCTGTGTGTGGACGGCCCACTGATTATCCAACAGGTGCTTCACCCTGAGGCCTCCAAAAAGGTAAATCCTCAACCACTCTTTCATCCTTGTTGGGATGATATTTCCAGTATCTACTTCGTTTTATTCTAACAAAACAGTGCATGAGCTGTCAGTTGGGGTGTCATCTGTTGAGCACAAACATGTTTTAATCTTCACTGGAATGCTGGCACTTTCAGTCCTTTATCCCTCTTCAGTGCTCGCTGTTCCCTGCCCAATCCTTGGGCTCCTGTCGAGCGTATTTTCCTTCGCAAATCCCCCTCATTTGCCTGTCTGTGTTGTAGAATCTGGTCTTGCCGGAGTGTTTCTACTCGTTTGTGGACTTGAGGAAAGAGTTTCACAAATGCTGCCCCAACGCAGGCACGGTCAAAGATCTCACTCTGACCTCCATGCTGGACTGTATCCTGCCTCTAAAACTAGTTTTACTGTGATTTATGTAACCGATCTAAAGACTTGGTTGTTACGCATCAAGCGTTCTGCTCATGTTGATCCATTACATTCTATTTATCAGCATCAAATCTACTGTCAATTGAAATGAGATTTGAGTGTGTAAAGGAACATTAGAGGGAAAATGAAAATGTTAAGACCTCAGTGGTTCAGTATGAATATGTCTGTGCCATGTTTGTATTGCTCTTTGTGCCTTGACCTTGTTCTCAGATGTCTGTGTTCCCGAGGTGGTGGATCAGGAGGCAGGAGTGAGGGAGGTGAAGAACATGGTCCTGCTATTGTTGCACCTCCTGGCTGAACCTTACAGTGAGTTACACAGCATGATAAATTCATCCTTTACTCAACTCAACTTTATTTATATAGCGCGTTTTACAATTTTCATTGTAACAAAGCAGCTGTACATGAGACAAATTGACTACAAGTAATACAACTGAAGTCATATACCTGTTAAAACAAGAAAAAGGTGAAAACACAAAAGACAGACATACAAATGCTCCACACATACAATATGCACACATACTTACACACATCGACATAGACGCACACACGCACAGTGAAAGCACACATTTAAGATAAAGGAGAGAGAACCGCAGGTCAAATATTAAACGGACTATAAATTCCTATATGCAATATTAATTATGTAAAACTTCTGAATTCTTAAGCAGCCCCCCGGCCAGGCAAATAGTGCAAAACAGTATGCAAACGGTGGCGAGGAACCCAAAACTCCAATCGAGTTTTACACACCAACAGAACAATCACACCTGCATTCACATTTGAAGCGCACAACACAGCATGTTACAATTAATCTCCTAATCTTTATAACTTTTATTCTTTGTAGATCACACATTCTCAGATTATGAGGTTGTCAACTACAAATTTGAATCCGGAGCGTGGTATGTACTGGATACTACTGATATACTTGGTGACAAACAATAAAGGCATGCTTTAATTATATTTATACACTGTAAGAGAGTGTCCATCAGCCCTGCTGGTGCCCATTAGTCTCATGCTTTTGGCATTCCATTATGAATGTTACTTGTGCAAAACTGCTGAGGATGTGTGAAGGTTACCTGTGTGTCTGCATGTGTTTTCAGCAGTAAAACAGAGGCTGTGGACAGCGAGACGGTCATCAGAGCCCGCGGGTTGCCATGGCAGTCTTCTGATCAGGACATTGCTCGGTTCTTCAAGGGTCTCAACATTGCCAAGTGAGATTAAAGCTCAATGTAGCACTGAGACACACACTCACAACGATACAGAGCGTGCTCAGGACAGACCCTTAAGTGCCCATTAACAGCGTAATGTAAAACCTTACTGAAACTCTGAAGGCGAATCCAGACAAATGTTACATAGAGTAGAATTGCATTAGAGATTCATCAGAAGTGTATCAATATTGTTACGTTTTACATGTTGCACATGTGTCTTATGTTTTTTTCTATATCTGTGTAAATCAGAGGAGGCGTTGCTCTGTGTCTAAACGCTCAGGGCCGGAGGAACGGAGAGGCTCTGGTGCGATTCATAAACTCCGAGCACAGAGACATGGCACTGGACAGACATAAACACCACATGGGCAGCAGATACATAGAAGTGAGTTTATTTCCTCACAGCATCCAAACGCATCTGCATAGACATTAATTTGGTAACAGCACTCGCATCAGTGACCGAGTCTGTGCAAAAACGATCATTCGTTTCAAAGAAGGTTCTTTACATTTTATGTAGGATGATTTTATGTGGAAAACCGAAAATCACAAAAAAATAACTTTAGCTGTGTTTTTACACACTGGGTCACTTTTATTCTGACATATTTTTAATTGTTATATGTAGATGAGCAGATTTACACAATGTGATCGCACAACCATCATGACTTTCATTTGTATTAGTGCGATCCCCTGACATTATGTTTAACTCTCGTTTCAGGTGTATAAAGCCACAGGAGAGGAGTTTTTGAAAATCGCTGGAGGTGAGAGACTTTAAAGTCTTGACATTTCAAATGAATTAAGGAAGACAATGTGAGTAATTTTAGAGTAAATCTCCATCCGCTATTCCCAGGTGTGTGTGTATGCGTGTCTCATTTTTTCCTGCTGGGAAATGAAAGGCTCTTTGTCAGACTCTTCCTGTGCTGACTCATGTTAGGCAGGTAGAGAGGGAAACTCTACTCTGCTTCCCTCCTGCCCCCATCCGTGTCCAGGCCAAAAAGAGAGAGAGCTCATCCCTTAGGGAGAAAGATTGGTCAGGTGCCTCTGAAAAGCCTCACACACAGAAGGTGTAAAAGACCAGCGGCTCGACTAGATATAATTACACCCGCGTGTGTTGATGCGTCTGCTGAAAGCTTTTAGTTGAAGTTGAAAGCCGGCAGAGTGGATGTTCTGACATTCTGTACCTTTTGTTGCCATCAAATGGAGTAACACTGCTCAGGTGTGGGTACTCTGTTGAAGATTAAAGCAGTCACTTTATACTGTAATCATGCCTATAATATTTTTCTTTCTTGACAGGCACATCCAATGAGGTTGCTCAGTTTCTTTCTAAAGAGAACCAGATGATTATCCGAATGCGGGGGCTTCCGTTCACTGCAACTCCTCAGGATGTTCTGGGTTTCCTGGGGCCGGACAGCCCAGTGACGGACGGGATGGAGGGACTTCTGTTTGTAAAGTATCCAGATGGGCGTCCCACGGGGGATGCGTTCGTTCTCTTTGCCTGTGAAGAATATGCCCAAAATGCCCTGAAGAAGCACAAACAAATCCTGGGCAAGAGATACATCGAGCTGTTTCGCAGTACAGCAGCTGAGGTCCAGCAGGTACATGTAAAGCCTTATTTAATCAGGAATGAAATAAGTCTTCTTAAGCGTCAGTCAGGAACTTTCTTGGGGTTGTTTTTTCACCCAGTGGTAAAACAAGGAAGTTGCAAGTCATTGTCAGTAAAATATTTCGAAACACAACTTAATTTTGTTAATTCTGTGCATTTCTGTTATAAGATCTGGCAACGCTGCCCTTGGTTATAATGAAAAAAATATAATGCAAAATATAGTATTTTCTTCTTGTCATGTATAAGGTGTTATTAGATGGGATTTGCGTGGGTGTCTGGTTAACAGAAACGACCAGTCATTACAGTGGATTGGGTAATGTTTTTCTTGTCCAGAATAGTTGTGTCAATGTTTTTTCCTCTGCGTGTTTTCAAACTAGGTACTGAACCGCTACATGTCCACTCCACTGATCTCCACTCTTCCTCCTTCTCCTGCTCCAATCATGTCTTTGCCTGTTATGGCCACGCCTCCCTTCATCGCCACTGGCAGCTCACGAGACTGCGTCAGACTGAGAGGTCTGCCCTACACCGCTGCCATCGAAGAGATCCTGGAGTTTATGGGGGAACACACCATTGACATCAAACCACACGGAGTCCACATGGTCCTTAACCAGCAGGTGACAACTTTAACATGTCAGATAATAGACACGGGCCACAATAGTCAACTAGTCATCCTACAAAAAACTAGAGACATCCCTGTCAGACACATGCTCCAAATCAGACATTTCTAGAACAATTTCTGACCACTTTTTCGGGTCTTCTTCTAGGGTCGTCCATCCGGTGACGCCTTCATTCAGATGAGGTCGGCAGACCGCGCGTTCATGGTGTCTCAGAAGTGCCACAAGAAGATGATGAAGGACCGCTATGTGGAGGTGTTCCAGTGCTCCACCGAAGAGATGAGCTTTGTACTGATGGGGGGAACTCTGAACCGCAGCGGCCTTTCACCACCTCCCTGCAAACTGCCCTGTAAGAGAGACACCACCCCCTGTCCTACCTGAACCTTTACTATCAGCCAAATGCACCCACTCTGAGCCATAAACCTGGGATTTGTGTTATGTTAAGTCCTTGTAGAAAGAGATAAGATGAACCATGGTATTAATAGTTCGTATTCAGCGTGAGCCAGCGGCTGTAATCTGGTCCCGCTCGAGAGATGCAGATTCGTGTTTGTGTGCCTCTACTGTTCTAGTCGGCTGCTATCAGCTCGGCTCTTTGAGATCAGATTTCGGTTTATGTGCAAGAAAGCAGCGCGATCACCTCGGTCACCGATCTAAAGGTGCAACTTTTTGGCATTTAGAAAGAGCAGGACTGTAATGGCACTAAAGGAAGGGCTGTTTACTTAGTGATTTGATCTGCTTGTCTGACCTTGGCTTGAGAATGGGCCGTATGTGCTCACGCCACACCAGAGGAGACTGTAGTAGTCCCTGTGTACATGACATTCACAAAGTCTGTGTGTATGTTTGTTTGCGAGTGATTTGCATGCCCAAATTACCCTCTATAAACCACAAATGCAAATTCATTCAGAATTAACTCATCCTCATGTCATTTCAAACTTGTATGACCGTATAACTTTGGCCCCTATCCCACAACACTGAGACTTTTCCTAAGTGTATTGTTCTCTCTCAGGTCTCTCTCCACCAGCCTACGCTGCATTTCCTGCAACCACAGCTATGCTTCCCAACGAGGCAGCATTGTATCAGCCCCCCCTGCTGGCCACTCCAAGAACTCCACAGCCCCCAACACACAGCCCTGGGCCCACTTTAGCCTACTACTCCCCACACCCACAGCTGTACATGAATATGAATATGAACTACACTGCCTACTATCCCAGGTATAATAAGTACACATGTGGTGCGGTCCGTAAACATTTGATGTATATATAAAGAATTGCCTTTAATCTCTCCCCTTTCTTTTTTTCAGTCCACCGGTCTCTCCCTCCACCATGGGTTATTTTGCAGCCCCACCTGGTTCAGTAGCAGCAGCTGTTGCCGGCCAGCCAACCCCTACCATCCTGTCCCCTCAACATGGAGCGCTGGTTCGAATGCAGGGCCTGCCATACAATGCCGGGGTCAAAGACATCCTCAGCTTCTTTCAAGGATATCAGGTGACCCTTCATTCCCTTATTCACTTCTTATTCACTTTTCTCTAGGGACATAAAAAAGGAATTCGAGGAATTCAGTTCCCTGAGCAGTATATACAGTTTAACTGGGATTTAGTCTGCTCATGTGTGCTGTTGTTCTGTTGAAAGTGCAGATTTGATATTACAGTAAGTATACTCACTTTAAGACTGAGTATAATAATACTTTAAGAATACTCACATCCATGTTTTTTTGTAGGCTCTTGGCGATTAAATCACAACATTTTTTTTCAATCATTTGTCTCTTTTTGGCTTAGTGACAAATCTTATAAACGGAACAATTCAAAAGTCACAAGTTATTTAGCACACAAGCTATATTATCAGCAGCATTATTTTAATAAACATATTTCAGTAAAGTAATTTATTTTGTTTACCTTGATGACATCATGTAATATTGCTGGCATTGACTCCATCAGTTTGTGCAAAACTATATCTATGTTAGGGGTTCCCAAACCAGGGGGTGGGACACCAAGAGTGGGTGTGACAAGGCATTATTTTTTTATAATATTTAGTTTATAAATATCGTACTGCTTGCTGTTAAGAGCGGGCTTAAAAAAAACATGCGCTTGTACTTTCTCTGCCTGGACAAATGGAATCATATATTGAAATCAAATAAATTGAGTTCAATAAATATCATATGAGTTTGCAGGGAGAGGATGTTTCATGAGTGTCTTTATGTGGGTGTACATAGGTGGTGAGGATCCAGTGGGGCTCGAAAACATGTTTCTCTACAAAAGGGGGTGTGGCAAAAAGTTTGGGAAGCACTGATCTATGTTATTCCAGTATGATCTGTGAATATTTCAAAGAGGATCTTCTATGTGATCTGACGTTTTGTACTAAAGAGATAACATGGTCAGGGTCGCAAATTTTCTAATTTGGTTAGAGAACAAAAATATCCCCAAAATTTGTTGTTATGCATATTTTTCTTATCGTACTGCTTTCTAAATAGATATTTATATAATACCATTTCTTAAGTTACCAAAACACAGATTTGTGTGTTCTGTAGTTTATATAGTCATTCTCTAAGATAGTATTTTGCTCAATTGTTTTGTCCCTCCTCTTCCCCACCTCTCATTAGCTGACGCCTGAGTAGTCCGTAGGACGGTATGACACCCACTGTACACTCAGAGGAGGGAAGAGGGTTGTTAAAGTTGGAAGGATGGTTAGAAGGACGTGAATGATGCTTTGTTATGGGCATGGGTCTTTGTGTGCTTCCTCTCTCACATCTAGTCCATGACATTTTTCCAGTAGCTGTGTATATTTTTGTGGGATGGGAGAGGGTGAAACTGTCTTCAGCATGCAGTTTGTCTGCCCTGCCCTCTGAGGTCTGAGCTGTGGGTGTATCTGATGTGTTCACAAAGCATATCACGGTGGCGCGTGTCTGAGAAGCAGGTTTGACGTCTGGCTGAACTGATGAAATGGATCCGGGCCCAGTTCACCCTCCAAGTGTGCTTTTAACCTCTCAGACAAAATGCACACTACTGGGCTCTGTGTCCGGGAAGTGTTTCTTTTTGGCAGGTGGTCTAAACCCCCTTACTCTTTATCTATAGTGAATTCAGGCTTTTACATCCTATGTGCAACCTTATGTATTGTGTACTTCATTTTTTCCCCTTGTTTTGCAGTGTATCTGTGTGTTGTTTGTTTTAATGGATATGTTTGGGGTATATTGGTGTCACCTCTTGTGTTGTGCTATATGAGAACATAACGACTTGTGTTTGGAGCCTTTTTTATATATCAATATCATTCAAACTTCATAAAAGTGAAAATGGTGTTTATCTCCACAATATTAATTTGCCATTTTTGTCTCACCTATAGTAAAAAAGCTAAAAAATAGGGGTTTGACTATGTGCTACAGTTTGATTCAATATTAATTCATTTATAATTATTAATGAAATTATCATTTACAATACTTGCAAGCGATGCACTTTTACACCCCAATTTATGATCGCTGAGAAAAGTGCTGACTGTTGAGTTTAAAGTTTATCCAAAATGAAAATTCTGTCATTATTTATTCACCCTCTTGAAATTTTAACTCGAATGACTTTCTTTCATTCGCTGAACAAAAAAGAAGATATTTTGAAGAATGTTGGTAACCGAACAGTGGCGATACCCATTCACTTATATTTTAAATGGACCCCAAACCAATGCAAGTGAATGTTGTGGCGCTGTTCAGTTTATCTTTCTTTCATTCTTTACATTCTTTAAAATATCTTCTTTTTTGTTCAGCGGTAGGAAGAATTCATACAGGTTTGAAATGACAATGCAGTGAATAAATAACGACTGATGCTTTTTTTGGTGAACTCTCACTTTAAAGTGAGTCGAGTACTGACTGTGGCTCATTGTGCTGTAGTATGTTCCTGAAGACTACAGCAGCTTGGTTGGAGTGAGTGATCAGGGCCGGAGTCTGATTCAGTCTAAAGAATGGCTGTGTCTGTAGGGGGAGCTCCTTCAGGTAAGGTCCCACGATGCCCCCTGACCTGAACCTGTCGCTTGTGCATGGACTAAAACTCTTTAACTCCTTCCCTCACTTCCATTGGTCTGGGGTTGTCTCCAATCAGAAGTGGAATCCATTAATGCTCTGTTTTTTTTTGCATCAAATATCTAACACACTTTCTCTTTGTTTTAGTTGTTCTAATGTGCTTGAATAATCTGTATGCTGCTGTTGGGTTGTGTGATTGGTTCGGGGTGTTTGTTGGGAAGTTATAACTGCTCTTAATGTACTGCAGGTCTTCTTTGCCTTTAAAAGGGTTTCTTAAAGGGATGGTTCACCCAGAAATATAAATTCTGCCGTTAATTACTCACCCTTATGTTTTTTCAAACCTTTCAAACAAAAGAAGATATTTCGAAGAATTAAGACAACATTGGCCCTCGTTGACTACCATTATATGGACACAAAACCACGCAGACATTTCTCAAGACATCTTTTGTGTTCCGCTGAAGAAAGAGTCATACATGGGTATTGATTGACGTGAGGGTGAATAAACGACAGAATTATGTTTAGGGGAATTATCTCTTTTAATCATGATTGAATAGATTTTTTTTTAACTAAACTTACTTCTGTTCGTGTTTAATGGAGGAATGCTTTAATAATACCTGATTAACTCAAATCTTTTGTTTACGTAGCACTTCTGGGTCTAAACATGTGGAGGGGTTTTAACCCATTACAATGCATCCCACAGGCGGCATGTTTTGTAATAACTTAAGTGTGTGTGTGTGTGTGTGTGTGTGTGTGTGTGTGTGTAGCTCCAGGCGGACTCCGTGCTCGTGCTGTATAATTGGAGTGGTCAGCGCAGCGGGGAGGCACTGGTGACTTTCCCCAGCGAGAAGGCGGCGAGACAGGCCATAGCTGAACGCTCCAATCTTCCCTTTGCTGGTCACCCCATCCGCCTGATCTGCTGCGAGTGACCAAACACGGACCGCAAAACCTACAGAGGGAGGACCGCACTTAATCCGTCTCACCCCCTTTCTTCCTCATTACCTGTCTTTGGCTTGCAGACAGTCCCTCTGTTTCTGACGCAAAGCAGTAGTTCATGAGGGGACCTGACACAGAAACGCTGTATATATGTTTATATATACTCACAAGTGAAACATCCAAGTAAAAGTGCCTTGCTGCTTATTCACATGACGTGTGTGTGCCTGTGTGTGTGTGCCTGTGTGTGTGTGCCTGTGTGTGTGTGCGTGTGTGTGTGCGCGCGTGCGCGCGTGCGCGTGATTGACAGAGATAGAGAGCAATTGTACGCATACTTTACTCCGTTCGTTGTGTGTCTTTTGATGTCAAGAAATCTTCTATCCTTATTCTGGCCTGACTGTATGTGTATAACATTGCCAGCCATTAGCTTATGGAACACCGACGTCAGCAGAAGTTCTTCCAGCATTTATATTATATGTGTGTTAATATCATTCCTGAAGCACTGGGCAGTGCAGTACACTTAGGCCTTCTTAGTCTTTGTCTTGTGCTAGGGAACGGAAACACAATAAAATACTTCATACTGCTGTTACAGAAAAAAAAGGATTGTTTTGGAAGTGCAGTGTGATTGTAAGAAGCCAAATACTGTAGATGCTATAAAGACTGTAATGCTGCATAGGACTTAAAGAAGGCATGATGGGTTTTCTAATGTACCTCTAAACTGTTGGACTGAAACAACCTTCAGAGCTGTTTCTTTATTTAATAGAGCTCAGACCAAGTGTGGACTCCATAGACTTAAATGAACTGATTTTTAGTTTAATCCAGTTGAAAAGGGAACTTTTTATTTAAAGAGAAAGATAAGTTGTTTGTGTGATCTGCATGCTTGTTCTTTATAGAAAGAGGTGTGTATTCTGTTGCCCCCATGAGAGATTATGTGCAGTCTGAACCACGCCGTGGCCTCGCCTTGTTTTGGACTTGCAAGAAAATGCAATCTACTTCAGTTCTTTTCTACTGATATCAGGCTGAATCACAATCTTTTTCTTTCACGACTACATTACCCAGAGTGCAATACAGGCTGAACAAACTGGCACACCTCTCTAGTGAAAGAGGGGGACGTTTTTTTTTTTCTGAAATGTGTATGTTTGTGTATGTGTGACTCTTATATGCAACCAATAAATTGATATTGCTCTGACATAAGCATATCAAATCTTGTTTAAGAGATAATGTTTTCCTTCGTGTAAAGCCACGGAAAAGCTGTGCTGTTCCAGTGTGTGGTAGTGAGGATTGTGTGTTAAAAATGTTTTCAAAGTCTCGATTATATTTTTAAGTTCTGTGTCCTTAATTATGGTATAAAAGTTGATGCAGAATTAAGAGATAAAAAATGAGTGAATTTTAGAGATGTTTATAATGCTATTATTGTACCGTCACATTAGTATTTTCATCCATAAAAGCAAATAAAAGTCCAAGACATTCAAAGACTCCGTACTTTGAAAAGTTTAAGGCACTTGTGTAAAAAAGAATGTTATGAATGAATTTTAATTTTCAACTAACTTCTGTTAACTAAATCAAATTAATATTTAGTGTGACCACCCTTTGCTTTTAAAGCAGCTTTCGAACTAGGTACACTTGCTGTCTTGGGGCATCTTGAAGACATGGCCACAGTTTTTCTGGATTGAGTCTGTTTTTTCTCTTGGCTGTGGATACAAAGATATCTTACTGTATCGTTACAATTGATGGTAAAAGAAACGTTTGAAAATTTTAACTAAAAATATAAAAATGAAAAACAGCAGTTAGTTCTTAAATGCCCGTTTTCACAGTCAAGTGTAGCTTAAGCAAGGACTATGCCTTAGTTAAATTAGGATCTTTTTAGTTCCATCCATCCATCCATCTTCTTCCGCTTATCCGGGGCCGGGTCGCGGGGGCAGCAGTCTAAGCAGGGCTGCCCAGACTTCCCTCTCCCTAGACACTTCCTCCAGCTCTTCCGGGGGGACACCGAGGCGTTCCCAGGCCAGCCGGGAGACATAGTCCCTCCAGCGTGTCCTAGGTCTTCCCCGGGGTCTTCTCCCGGTGGGACATGCCCGGAACACCTTCCCGGGAAGGCGTCCAGGGGGCATCTTTTTAGTTGATTTCATAAATTTGTCCTAAAAACATTACTGGTGTGTGCATCTTGAGAAAAAAATTGCACTGTCATGTTTTCAGATGTCTCAAGGCAGCTCAAAAATTTATTGAAGTCAAGGACCAGCGTTAAGCCTTGAATGTTACCTAACTCTGGGATAAGGGTTTGCCTATATCTGCATTATGTTTTTTATGCAGGGATAATGTATAAATAAACCCTGACAGGCAATCAATACCCTGATGTAAAGCTCATGAGAGCTCATTGTATTGTATCATGCATGCTGGGTTAATGTTGTAGCTTTAAATGGCCTCTTCTGCATTCATCAATGCACTAAAGCTTCATATAATATATGATGTTATGTTGGGTGAAGTCAGCTAAAATGGGCCACTTTTTGGTTGTCTAAAGCCCGGTTTCACAGACATGGCTTAGTTTAAGCCTGGACTATGCCTTAGTTGAATAAGATATTTATGTTGCTTTTATAAAAATGCATTAGAAGAATACATGGTTTGCATCTCTAGACAAAACATAGGCCCTGACATATTTTAAGATATCTCATGTTAAAATATTTTTCTTAAATGTTAGATAAAATAAAAAATGAAAGATGGAATCACTTTAATAGGGGAATGAGCTACAGTTCACCTAATTCACACATGCTTTGTGTAGTCATTATTCTACATGTGAAAAATAGTCTGAAACTAAACCCTGCTATTTCTATTTTGGCTATAAATGTTACAGCCATGACATATATTGCAGAAGGAGACCCTTGTAACTGGTTTGAATGACATTTTGTACAAAAATGTACTTTTCTTATGTGTGCCATTATGAAGTTAGTCATAATGGCTGTTAAGTGCAGTTCATTCACAAATTCAGTTACACATTCCCAAACACAATGAGAGGCGAGACACAGTTGTGCATTTATTCTCTTTATTGATACACTACCTCAGAAGAGCCTATGCCGCACGCTGTTCCTTTTGAATAATTTCAAAAAGCACTGCAGTCTTAAAAATTACAAAATGTTACATACAAAATGTACATGAAACAATAATACAAGGCTCCGTAAACATCATTTGAACCTGTACTTTTATTTTACAAACCATCCAACCTACCCAAACTTGAGGAATGACATCCATTTCAAAGTATCAAAAATAGAGTTATGGTGTCTATGTTGTCAAAAATGGGAACACATTGTTCAATCTTTGGTTTATAGAAGAGAACAAAAATAGGTGCTTACCCAGGGGCTCAGCTTTATCCCGTAACCCCCCCATTTATTTTATTTTATTTGACCTAATTCTTTAAAAGCTATTCCTAAACCAAACCCATAACTTCATGACACACCTTCTCTAAAATGGTATTTAAACACAATTTAAGGCTTTCCTACTTTATATTTGATAGTTTAAATTAAATAGTCAAAAGTGGCATTAAAAACACCTGTCACTATATGTAAAGGTTTACATACAACTTACATACCGAATAGATGCAAAAGTAACAAACAAACCTGCTATTTGTATGTTTGAAAATGTCACATCACCATTTTCAGCTGTTGCATAGCCTAATATAAATCAATGTGCTTTTATACCATTCAAATTCAGAGTTGTTTAAAGATACAAAAACAAATATCTACAATTCATTTAATACAAACGGACATAAGCGCATACGCACAAGCACGTTAAGACGCTTGCTTTGTGCATAAACAGATACACATGTTGAAACAACTCTGTCTGGCATACTACTTTATGAACAAGCATCTCTACAGCATCTAGTCTAGAGGCATCAAGGTTTTTCTTTTTTTTTGTATTTTTGTTTTCTTAAAGGCAAAAGGCAGGTTTATAGTGCATAGCATCAAACGTGTACATAACAGTCATCATTACAGTTGTAAGTCTCAGAATTGATAGAAAAAAGGGTTTCATCGATTGTGCCAGTTTTTAAGAAATATCCACACAACTTCAAATCCAAAATTCAAGACATGAAGTAAAAAAAACATACATTTGCTTGAGCCAAATCCTACACAGAGAAACCACATCTGCGTCTAGCATATATTCCTTTGTACCGCAATGCAAACATAGCACATTTAGGACCAGAGGAAATCTCACTGTGTTGACAAAAACAGTTTAGGCCAAAATGAAAGAACAATTATTTTTCAAACTGTGAACAAAAACACTGGCTGTAATAGTCTAACATTGGTTTGGATTTTGATAAAAATATTAGAATGTTATATTAAAGTCTTCTTGTTGATTGTCATGAGGCAAAGGCCTGACGGCCAAAAAATGAAAAAACAACCAGTTTTATTATTGTATATTGTAATTCCCAAGACTTTCAACTTGCAATGCATATGTTAACGCGTAACTGTTTATCTAACCAAAGGCACATCGCGACATCTCAGCATAATCAACATATTATTATGTTTGAGTTCTACGGACATAGAGCTCCAGACCGTTCGGTCTTCAGTCATGCACATGTACAAAACATCTATTTTGTCTTCAGACTCTGAGAACAACTCCTTTGAAAGCACAGCACTGTGAATTCTTTTACAAACACAAATCACAGCACTCGAGAACACAAGATGTAGGTCTGCTACTTCTACGTATAAAATACACAAAGATGATTCAACCGTGTCAGAAGAAAAATCTCAGCCGAAAGCCTTTTCCATCACAATCACAGCTAAGGCATTTGTTCAACCTGAAGAGGAACTGGGCCAATCATTAAACAGATTATCTACAGCTCAGAAAGGTCACTAGACATGTGGAATGTTGCATATTATTATTACTACAGACTCAGTGGAGCGCACGAGGGCCTCTCCACTAGGGGGCAGCACTGGGAGACCGTGTACTTAAAAAGGTTGCGTTTAAGCTGGTAAGGCGGCGTGGACGTCTTATTCTGCAATGCAAATTCTGTTCAGGCATGAGGGAACTGCATAGCTAGCCAACACGAAGGGTTAATCTGCAAGCTACAAATAATACATCATGCTGTCAGAGAGCTCTGAATGATTTTTTTTTCCAGGAGAAGCTTGTGCGCCTGACACAAATCCAAGTTTACTCCCACCTAACCACACCTGCATATGCAGTATTTGCATACACAAACCTTCTCTCTATGTTCTTACCATACTCATCTCCAGCACATGTGCAAGTGTGGTAATTTTGCATGCAGCAGTAGCTGTCGGTGAAGGTTTGGACTGCTTTTGGATCCACGCTGGTCTTTCAGGACTTGGTCTGAACAGGGCAGACAGTGGGTTTGGGTGAAAGCTCCTTGCTCGGGTTCTCTGAGGATTGTTTGAGCATCTGATGTTGGCTAGGACTGACTGTGTGCTGCCGGAGAACCCCCATGAGCCCCAGGGGCTTGAGACATGTCTCTGCCTATTATCTCATTCACTAAAACACACAAGAAAGAAAAGATTTAGATTTACTTAGAGAGCAAAAACTGTTTAGAATTTGAATGACAGAGTTTTTGTAAATCTTTATTGTAAAAAGCTAGGGCTGATCAATTATAACAAAAAATAATAATGACTTTAATAAAGACAACTCATTGACTTTAGAAACAAAGTCAATATTAGATAAATTAATAATAAATACATATAATAAATAAATAATTTTGTAAATTGAACACAGCATTCAACTTCATAATGTATATACAAATTAAAATATATACACACACACATATATATATATATATATATATATATATATACTGTATAATAAATGTAAAAATAGATCAATTAAAATATAAATGCATACATTTAAAAAAGTAATACAAAAATAAGAAAATAAAATAAGAAAAATGCACCACGATACTAGTTTCATCTTAGTAATTTTTTTTAAATAATTGTCCTAAGTCAAAACTTAAAATTGATTCTTAAAAATCCTACTCTGTATGTAACCAGTGAAGGGCAGTATTGAGCTACAGTACGACCAGCATCATCCACAAGAGCTGATGAAAATAAAAGGCAGATAGTGATGGGCAGAAAGAAACCCGAAATAAATCAACTCAAGACTTTGGTATGTGACACGCTCAGCCATTGGAAAGAGAGTCAGAAAGAATTGCTGTGGATATAACAGTGTGTCATCTGGGACAAGAGTATGTGTACATGAGTTTGTGAGTGTCAGGATGTCAGTTCTGTCAGCGGCAGTCTTATTAAAGCTTTGCTACAGGCAGTTGCATCAGTTCATTATAAGTTTAATGGCCTTTGACTGCATTTCCTTCAGTTTGTTGGCTTGCCTTTTTAAAGCACTATGAAATCTTGTTTAAAATTGATCCATTGTTAAAACATATGTTCCATATCCCAGAAGGCACTGGAGCGAGTTGTAGTAATTACTTTAGCAGGCCGGGAGACTGATGTTAAACACGCAGCCAAACATTTTCTTTTAACGGGACGCCCCAGCAGTTCAGATTAATGCAATGAACGTTTCTATAGTACTCGAGTCTAGTGGATAATCATGTTTCCTCAAAGCTGTGTAATGACTAAGATGTAGCAGGCACAACAGTGAATACTTTTGAACATACGCCCATGATAAAATCAATAACAGTTCACAAAAGTTCACAGATCAGCTGGTCAAATAGCGGGAGAGCGCAAAGATAAATCCCCACTTTTCATTGCTTTGTGGAAAAAATGCTCAACACACGGCAGGTTTTGACACAGCACGACATTCAATCATCAGATTTCCAAGCCTGTCATCAAAATAAAAAACCCACATCTATAAAAGGCGATGACAAATCAGACATGTAACGCTGAGGAGAAATCTGAAGAGCAGGTATGATTGTTGAAAGGGGGCAACCTGGGGCCTCGGGTATCAATCATGCTAAATGGGTACCTGCCTCTGCAAGTGATTTAATAATCCCCGCATTCCTCATCCAGACAGCCTATGAACGGTGAGCCCATGCCCGACTGGGATGGACCAAGGTTTCACATTTTCCAGTAGAACTAAAAACAGTTGAGTTCAGTCAAAGAGAACAAAGCAGTTGGTCTGTTCCCACTCAACACAGGATTAAAGCTAAGCTTTTTCAAACCACCATCAATAGCCATGTATAATGACATGAACAGTCATTTGCTTACAAGACCTCAAAAGATAGAGAGCTGGATTGATACTAAAAATAGCATTAAAGGAAAATTAAAGAATACATTTTTACATGCGAACGATGACTGTGGTGCTAAAAGGTGACAGAACACCTTATAAAGAAAAATATTTCAACAGTTTAGAGTCATTTACACTGTAAATATTAAGCAAATGAAGATCTTAAAAATTTAAATGTCACTGGAAAGTAATTTTAGCATTTCCGTGTCTAGTATCAATCAGGTTAAGTGGTCTCTACACTTCTCATACTTCCTTACAAATTGTGGCTATTTGTTTATTGAAGATTTTATCTTGTGGTGTTTTACACAGTGTGTGATATTTGCGAAATTTTGCGTATTTGTTAGGTTTGGGTGTTTTCTTTGATTGCAGTA
Source organism: Triplophysa bombifrons (assembly GCA_029783895.1). NCBI lineage: Eukaryota > Metazoa > Chordata > Actinopteri > Cypriniformes > Nemacheilidae > Triplophysa > Triplophysa bombifrons. The sequence continues at coordinate 23,652,503 of CM056448.1, forward strand.
CGTGTATGTGCGTCGGCTTCAAGCGGTGATTCAAATTTTTATGTTGGTGTGTTTGCCGTTCAGAGTTGTTTTGTTACAGTGTGTTGTGGTTGATGTTATTATTTGTTATGGGTTTGTATGCAAAAGATGAATGTTTGAGTGTGTGTGTGTGTGTGTATGTTTCAGATGCCCAGCCCTTGTGACAGATCATCCTGTTGGCGTAGGCGGCTCTTCCTCTTGCATGAACACACTTCACACATACAGACCTGCTTTGTGCCGATTGTGACTTCTGCTTTAAAACCCACTCAACGAACCATTTGGCTTTCACACTTCATAAACGTACACTTAATTTACACACACGCACACCAACACTGCGCAAACCTGCGTTGCACAACCTCACAAACATTCAAAGGGCAGCACCTCCTGCACAAATAATACTTACAAAAGTGTCACATTAACATCCACAAACAACCAAAGTTTAAATAAAGCAATGAGAGATATTGTGGATAAGGATGTGTGGAGTTTATGAGACGTTATGCTTTGGTTCACATTTTACCACTCTTTGACAGATTATTGTAAAAGTCCTTACCAAAATTAATGGAGAAAGTCCCTCTGTACGGGTTATTTACTCGTCAGTTAAATCAACACAGATGGTACATTTCCCAAAAGTAAGTCAACACAGTCTTTGCATGGTGAATATTATTCATAATTGAAGCTTGATAAGTAAAACATTAGACACGAGTGACATTATCATTCATAGAAATGTAAATGCATTTACATATGCGAGATTAATTCTGTAAAGAAGGACTCACTGAAATCTATTACAAGAAGTTGGAACCTAAACAAATTAGGTAGATATATCGTTTTTTTTCAAGGAACAGAAATAATACACAATGTTATGAAATATATTGACAGAAATGTATATCAAATTTCCATTACATTATATTTGTATTATATTTCAAGTGCAACATTTAAAACATTATTCATTTAATGTGTCACAAATTTTCAGCTGAAGCGTTTTTTTAAAAGCGATAACAATATTTCACAAAAAAGCACAAATGAAAAGCACAAAGATGCAAAAATGTAAGCTTTTATATAACTTTTAAATAGCACAGCTACAGTACACAGGAAGTCAATATATACAGACAGCTATTTCATCAGTGCCTGTGGTATTGGCAGATTTTTAAGGGCGTTGAATTTAAGTAAATTTAGGACGCATCTGTGTTTACTCTGTTGTGAAGAGGACTTTCTTATTTCATAAATTATGTACTTTTCTCCGCTTAATGGGATACTTTACTAGCAAATCAAAATTTCCCCATGTTTTACTCACCCTAAAGGCATCCTAAATGATCATTTTTTTTCTTGAAGAATAATGCAGTTAGAGTTATAATACAACTTCCAAGCGGTAAAATGGGAGTGAATAGGTTCGAAGCTCCAAAAAGTGCATCCATCGATCAAATAACTGCTTAACACAGCTCTGTAGTCCTTGCAGTTCTTTGAGTGATGGATGCCCTTTTTGGAGCTTCAAAAAGTCAACACCCATTCATTCCCATTCTACCACTTGGAAGTAAAATGATGCGTGGTATTTTAACTCCGACTGCATTATTCTTCAAGAAGAAAACCATATTCAGTTAGGATGCCTTTAGGGCGAGTAAAACATGGGGACATTTTGATTTGCTAGTAAAGTATCCTTTTAAATCAAACGCTTTCTCTGTCTCACCTTTTCCAATTTAAGGTGACATAAAAACACTGTACTTCCTCAAGTTCATTGAAACATAAACATACACACTGCAATGTCAATGCACACCCTCTTTACTCTACATCTGGACCATTTCGACAGCAAGTCATGTCAGGACCTGTCAGAAGCAGCCAGAAAAAAATTCTGGACTCTGGATTTGCATTCACATAACAGCAGCTTACTGAAGACAATAAAAAAAGGTACAGTATGATACATAAATCTCAACAAAATAGTATACTCCGAGAGCGAGTGTCTAAACTGAGACTGGTGCTCTGTTGATATTAGCGAAGCATCTGACTCAGTTAAATACGGGAAGTTACTGTGCAATATATCGCAATATAGCAGAAACAGACTTCAGAGGTTTCAGCATCGTCTTTCCCCACATGTAAGAAAGCATGATTCATCTCGATCGCTTTCACATAATGCCTGATTAACTCAGTGTGTTTAAACTGGGGATCCTCTCTGGATGAGTGTTTGGGGGCATCCCTTCTTAACATATAATACACCGAGTCTGAGCCTGAAAGCTCCTCGTCAGTGATATTGCTGTATGGTGCTGCCCCGAATCTGTGAATCACTGGACTACTCACGGCTCCGGTTGACCGTTAGCAGAGATAAAAAGAGGCGTCAATCTTCGGAAACCTGCCCTAACAATGACTAACCGATTACCATCAGTTTTCACTGCTTCGTTATGAAAGATTTTAGGAAAACAAATTCAGTTTTATTAATAGGAATATTGGAAAATTAGGTGTTCAAGTATTACAGTTTTGTCTTCAAACATTATATATAAAACTTTATTCCACTGTAGGTGAGATTCCGATAATGATACAAAGTGCAGCGGGTGTGATATAAGGGAAAGTAATAAAGCGAGGCAACATTGACCTCATCAAAGAACATTTGTTTCCATTAAAAAAAAAACTTCAAAAGTTTAAATAAACTGATGAGTGACTAAAGATCTATAAGTCTATTATGTCAAATCTAGTTAAAGTGCTCTTGTTCTCTGCTCTTCTTTAATGACATGAGCAGTGAGAAATCTATGGATTTAATTTGTATTATAAGAAGCGCTTAACCTCTACGACATGAGCAATGCTTTGCAGTCCACTAGACCACAAACCTGAAACCTTAATGAAAATAAATGCAGAAGAAAGTGACAATAAGAAAGGCAGAGGGAGCACAAGGGAGCAGTTAGTTAGGTGTGTGAATCATATGTGGAATCCCCATTTTAAGAGTCAGTCAGTGTTTCATCCCCTAATCTTTGACCTGAGGCATAGGTTAACTCTTTACCATGTTTAGTCACTGGTTTTAATGACCAGCACAGCATAGCCAGGGGGCAAAGGGAATTTAGCAAAACTTTATGGTAATTCAGATGCTATTTAAAAGAATCAGCCTGTGTCTAAATCAGTATGTGTCTAAACCTGTGTTCATAGATCCAATATGAATCTGTTAAAGCCAATGCAGTTTTCTCATCTATACATGTTCAAAGTCTAACGCCATCCATTTTGTCAAAAAACAAAAACAAAATATTTACTCAACTTGTTTTAATCGTTTATACGTATAGTTTCGCTTCATTGATTGTGGATTGTGAATTTATATTAGATCGCAAAATCCAATCTAGGTTTTGATCTGGATCAATTGGTCAGTTTCTGTTGTTCAAAACTTTTTTGTTAGATTGGCATATGTTTGCGCCATAAAAAAAATCAGGATCATACTGATCACAGCAGAAGGGTGGATTTCAAGAACAAAAAGTTATAAAACTTTAAAACCGGTCAGAAATACAAAATATGTATCATGTAATATACACAGACATTTTTATTTAGCTTTCTTTGGGTGCCATAAAATAGTTTAAAAGTAAAGTGGTTTTTAATCACTGTTTATAAACTACTTTGGCACCATCATCAGTGATGAACCTGTCAAATGTTGTTCTGTTCTGGCCAACACAAAGTCTCTCAGGTGAACACAATGTAATAGTGATGCGCGGGTCGGGCAGGTAAAGAAATTGTCACTTTATTTGCGAATATATTTAACTCTTATTTAACTCACTCTTATTTAAATATTTGGGAATATATTTTTCATAATGTATTAAGATCTTTGATAACCTTACAATACAGAGGCCTATGTACCAATGTTACTTGCGTGATGTCCCCAAACAGAAAACGTCACGAAAGTGCCAAGCAGCTCCTGCCACCAGCCACAAAAACAAAACAATCGGAGAAATAAAAGTGAAGATGGAAGACGAGGTGCGGGAGACATTAAGGTTTGTAATTAACATCATTAAAAGAAAAGAACGTCAAGCTGCTAAATCTAATGTTTGGGACCCGTTCTCAGAAATAGTTGCATCAGCGTAGGCCTCCATAGAGTATGAGCAATCCAGATTTGTTAATCTGAAAAAGTGTGTAAATGGATCAGGGTTATCCAATTCAGTGTTGTAAAAAAAAACAGGACAAAATTAAAACGGATTACCTGATTTTAGAAAGCGGGATTTTCCAGATTAAACATTTTGAACAACTGGCCTCTGGAGTTGTATGGTTTAGTTGTATGACAGATATATGCACTTTTTGGAGCTTCGAAAAATGTGTCCCTCTCTAATCCAATTACCAAACTGGGAAGAACCATGACATCTTTCAAATTTACTCAGATTGTGTCTGGTTGAAGAAACCTAGGATGGCATTAAGATGAGTAAATTATGGATTAAAATTCATTCTTGGGCGAACTGTTCCTTTAAATTACATCTAGCAGATGCTTTCTTAAATGATAATTAAAAAACAGGCAATTTATTGCCTATAATAATAATTATACAAAAATAGTGAATTACAAGAGTAAGCAGAAACAGCACAAACTCTAGAGAAAAGGTGTAACTACAAAAAATCTACAAAGAAAAGTGAAAGAAAATAATACTTGTTTGAAATATACACAACAATGAATTTAATGCATGAAAGAGAATTAATAACTGTGACTTAGAGTTTCCTGGTTAGAGAGCGCAGTCCTGTTACATCAGTTCCCAGGGATCTTTGCACTACACCACATATCTACAGCCAAACACCACAGCAATGCAAACTGGACAGACCATAGCGCCACTGCTCGCCTTCGCCAAGACCTCAAAACGACGTTCCAGAGTCGGTAATTGTATGGAAAGATGACACGAAACCAGGTTTCCACTAGTTCCAAAGAGTTTGTTGATTGTGTTTAACTAGCAACATTGAGCCCAGAGCTCTGTTTTTCCCCTTCTGTACTCTTTTCCCTCCGAGATGAGAGCAGTTTTGTTTTTCATTTGACACAGTCGTTTAGCACTGGCTAAAGACCACAGACCTGGAATATGTTGCACGACGGAGTTTCCATACCCACAAACGGAAAGAGGGAACCACAAAGAAACAGACGGATCAGCACAGAAGGTTCTTTAAAGATCTGATTATCACGCCATTGACACATGGAGATGTTAATCTGGTAAAGCCCATCACATGTTAAAAAGGAGACACTGACTCTCATCTGCAGTGGGGAAATTCAAGAACCAAGCTAAAATACAGGGTATACGCTCAGAGAAACAGTGTGTACAGGAGGATGAGATACAGGACCCAAAGACAGCAGGCTTTCCCTATTATTAACCCAGATCAGTGCACTCACGCCGGGGTGGCAGCTGCACACAGACATGGAGAACAAAGGAGCACAAGCACATGCCTGCGTACACCATAGGCCTGATCTCAAACACAGACCTCTAAGACAACATTTACTATATAAACTTAAACCGACATGATGACACAGAGGAGAAACTAGAAGGAAGAAGGGACGAAACGGACTAGAAAAAGAGAGGAGACGATTCAAGATGAGAAGAGTGAAAAGAGGAGACAAGATGAGAAAAAAGGAAAGAAAGAAGACTACTGTAAGTAGTGACACACTGGTCCTTCTGCTCAGCACAAGGAAACCGGTCCAAACTAATCAGGGAATATAGCATCCAAACTCCTTATGCTCATCTCACACACACACACACACACACACACACACACACACACACACACACACACACACACACACACACACACACACACACACACACCCCCACACACACACACACACACACACACACACACACCCCCCCACACACACACACACAAACACACACACACAAACACACACACACACACACACACCCACACACACACACACACACACACACACAAACACACACACACAAACACACACACAAATGCCAAATAAGTGATCTAACAACCGATATCATGCTAATTAAATGTATATTTTTCTTAGCTCTTAAATGCTTTGCTTTTTTTTCTTTATTCTAGTCCTTTTTTGACCTTTCTGTAAGCATGTGTATGTTTGATTGTATGGATCCCTGTATTTGTCGTCCATCTGTCAGTCTGTCTGTAGCCCCTCCCCAACACCTCCTGCAAAGAGTCTTTGACATCACCTGAGCCATCTGTTCACACACACACACACACACAACACCGTACGATTGAAACGTATTAATCGAAAAACAAACCCTGAAAAAGACCCATCAGGTTTCATAGCTCTCCTCATATTTTGCCATTCTTTATAAATGGACAGTTGACAAATAAACCATAAATGTGTCCTGTGGTGCGACAGCAAAAATATAGAAAACAAACTGTTAAGAATATTTATTTTTAAAATGTAAAATAGCATAACATTGCTGTCCTTCTTCTTTTGCCATAAATCATTATTATTAATCACCCTTTATGTTTGTCACTGGGTAATATCTAACCATATAAAGCATTAAAAAGTGCTTGTCAATTTTGACAACACTGTATTTTATCATTTAATAGTAGTTTTAATTCCATTTCCTTAAAAATAGAAAATTTGGACATCCGAGGTTTCAGAAGGACAGAGACGATAAGAGAGATTTATCTTCATTGTATGTTGTTCTACATTTTTCTGGTACGTCACACCACAGGACACATGTTAGGATTATTTGTCAACTACCCAAATACATTTATATCACCTTGTCGTAAGCACAGCTCCATGCGGAGCTCAAATAAAAACAAAAGGACCGGAATGTCAAGGGGGATCTCCACCTACAACACAACTTGCTGCTAGTCAGCACTATAAAAACAGTTTAACCAGATTTAAAACTGCGACTGAAGTGAAAGACCATGTAAACATCTACGTCATACTACATCGCGATCTGTACTGACATATCACATAACTCACAGAATGCAATGCAACGAAACACAAAGAACCACTGAATTCTGCTGAACAGTGATTCATCAAATGGAACTGAAGTATCTGGGGCTATAAAAGTGTCGGAAAAGTGTGATTAAGAACGACAGAGTCTGACTGATACATCACCTTATATTTAAATATAGTGAAACTTTCTGCCAGCTGCAGAGTGCCAACAGTTAACTGTGAAGAGTGATTCATGATCATCTCATGAAGCGACAGAGCAAGGAAGAAAAATTCACATGCTGTATAGAGGTGCGTATATTTAAATATATCCATTATAAATGACAACAATGACATTTTGGATGTTGATAACATCAGTAGGTCTACTGGTTTAATCCCAGTGTAACTACTGGTCAACAGCAGTGACTGCTGCACTGTATGTAAAAGGCGGTTGACTGGAGTCACTGTTGCTCTCTTCTATTTGCAGTTCATTTCTGACCTCCTTAAAACTCACAAAGCTGAAGAGCTTCAGACAGAGTGACACAGACCCTATTTATAGTGTGTGCTGTGGATAGGACACAGTCCCCGGTGGAATCAGTTCAAAACTTCACTTTAAACAGGTTCAAATCCATCCAATCTCACACGTTGAATGCATGAGAAATCTTGCAAGAGTCTAATCCTGCAGTATATGTGTGCAACATGCATATGCATCGCTGCATGTGTAGGCGTTTCTTTAACTTTGGGCACCTTTATTCTTATGTACTTGACAGCTTAAACCCTCTGAAACCACTTTTCTCACACTCACGACAGTTGTTTATTTCAATCCATCTAGTAACAATGTGGATCACGGGAGAAATTTCGATGGTTTTCAGAAATTCAGAAAATGCTGTAAAATTAGACTTCTTTGTTTTGCTAGAATAAGTTTAGAAGTAGAATTTTATGCACCCAGAAGACAAAAAATATATTTTACACTTTTTGAATAGTTTAACAGATTACATAAATTATCAATTTAAAAGATAAATCAGAAAAAGAATGTTGTTTAAAATGTATGTTCAATGTGTTTTTTCGCACATCATGTTTCATATTTGAAGCATAATCTTCTTTAAAACAAACTTTAAAAAAAAACGTATACAGGTGAACCTTATTCGTTGTAACTCAAAAAAGGAATCGTTCTATAATGATAAAATTATAAACTAATAATTAAAAAACTTTCCTGTAAAATGTTCAAACAACAAGAAGCAAAATTTTTAAATAAACTCTTACTAAACCATAACAAAACCTATAGTTAAAGAAACTAATTGCAATTGGCTTCTTTAAATATTGAATTTGTGGGAGTGTGTGTACACTGTGACCTCCGGCAATGTTTCCATGTTTTGAACACATTAGTGAATTAGTCCGGACAAGTCCATGAATTAGTATGTACCCAAGAGTGTGGTTTTGGTCGTTTTACACATGGCTACATACGATGGGGGCAGTTTTAATTTTCAGACAAATAGTGGATCCTTCTGGACTCACACATCACTTAACACACACTTGTCTAATTTGAGAGACTCAAGCTGTTCATTAACTCTGTCTCACTGCACATTTGAATGCGTAACCCGCAGTAAGACAGAAAGCAGAAGTGACTCCCTATGAATAAACTCTGATCGAGGATCAATATCTCATAAACATGACAACATTGCTGGATCCTGTGCTGCTGAACTACAACACTGGCCTAAACATACCTCTCATCAGTCACTGAATAACAATAATCTACTATAATGAAGTGGCAGGCATTGGCTTCAATACAATAAAGACTACAGAGATATTTAACATAGTAAATTGCTGAGATTTCTTTTAAATAGGAAACCATTGTGGTCTGTTGTCTGTAGTTCTCACATAAACACATCGTCAGCAAGAAATATCCACATAAAAACAATTTCACTTATGGCAGTCTCTCTCTCACCCCCTCTCTCACATGTTTAAACTACTTTTTATATTTTTGTACATTTTTAAATAAAGCCTCTCTCTGTCTTTCCCTCCACCACACTACAGCGATATTATTTCTCATAGTTTGCTAATAAGGATTACCTGCGTAAATAATCCAACCTGTGTCACAACACTATTTTCAAACACAGTAAAGTCAGTAAAGCATTTCCTATGTGCAAACGCAACCATGAAGACACAAAACTTCTGTTTACCCAGAAAGCATTTTCTTGTTTATTCAATTCACAGTTTTGTTATATTGTAAATGACTTACCATCATCAAGAGTAATGTCCTGCAGGCCGATGGTACGAAAGGTAGGCTCTCGATCCTCCGGCTCCTGTTTGATGTTCAGACTCTCTCCCTGTTGGGGAAGCGGGTTCACCAAAGACCCTGCTGGGGACAACCCAGCCATTACAGGACTGCTTGCCTGAGGTGAAGGCTGTCCAGAGAGGGGCAAAGGCCCTAAGGGGCTGTTAGATGTGGGTGAAGTTGAGGTTGGTGAATGATAGGGGAGAGAATGGAGCTGGGGTGAAGAGGGCCCGGAGTGTGGAGAAGGCACCATATGGACAGGACCACTGGAGGATGTCGGACAGGAAGCGGACCGCTGCCCAGCTGGATGGTACACCGGAGGATGCTGGAGCTGTGGTGCTGGCTGGCCCAGTGTGTGAGTGGGTGAGGGGACCTGCCCTGGGGTGGGGCAATGGTAACCTAGAGAGTGCAGGTGCGGGGCAGAGTGTGGCATGACCTGGCTGCTACTGGCACAGGCGGCATGGCTGGGGCTGGAGCCAGGCACCGCTGCTACTCCAGTGGTGGGTGTTGAAGAAGCAGGTCCATACACCATCCCCAAACCCAGGGTGTGACACCCAGCTGGGTCAGCCTGGAAGGGTATCCGCTCGTAGGCCTGTGAGGAGCCTGCAGTCATAGGAAGACCGTGCTGGCCGTTGAAGGACATGTTGTGCTGTAGGGGTGGGTATGAAGGTCTGGCGGTGGCAGCAGGGCCTGGGTGGAAGGGCATCTGGCATTCAGAAGGCGCATTCAACCCTGGAGCCTGAAGGTGGGGCAGGTGGGGAAGAGTGGGTGAGCCCATCGGGGCGCAGGGGGCCTGGAGTGGGTGCAGGCCTGGAGCCAGGCCACGTGGGGAGCTGGACAGAAGGCCGTCTGGTGGGTGGGAGTGCTCTGGGGAGGACAGAGCGCAGACCAAACTGGCAGCATGGACAAGAGGCATGGACATGGGTGGCATGGCAGGGGAGTCGAGATCTTCTCTATGTTCTTGCTTGACCAGGACTGGAAAGGTGAAGACAGTGAGGAAACAAAAACATGACGTGAATAAATTACTTAGCATTTCGCTTTAGCATAAAAATATTTGTATCTATTCAGGTTTGGCGTTTTTTATTCAAAGCATTAATATCCAATGAACTGACAGCAATATAACACAACGAACAATCATGATCAAGAATTTAGCCCAGTGCTAGTGTTCTCCTCCTTTCTTCCATGAAGACATCCAAACTCAACATGCGCAAACAATGAGTAACAGCCACATAGTGTTCAGTAACCTACTTCCCGATCTGCCGTTTCTAAGCCCGCATGTGTGGGGGAAATTTTTAACTTGGTCTGGACTCTGCGAGAGCATATGTTGCCTGCTTGAGTGCCATGTAAACCAGTGCTGAGTTTGGGAACTGAAGAATGCTGTCTGCCCTCCAGCACTGCTCCAAATGGGAACCGAAATTCAGTTCACGGCCCTTTCGCTACTACAAGGCCATTACTGCAGTTAAGACATGGCTTTCTCGTATAGAGAGCAAGTGACTGCCATGTGTGGGAGAGAGAGCTAGCGGGTTTCAGTCTGGTGTTACTAACTGTATATCCTCAACGTACTTGGAAACAAAAACAACGACGTGTTTAGTTTCGACTGATAACTGCTATTTAGAGTATACATTTCCAGATGTGTTTTGGAAAAAGCCAGGTGGATTTTTCTGTGTCTAAAAGACTTTTAATAAAGTATATAATAAACAGTGTTAACACCATTCACAGTGTGTGTAGTTTGAATGAAGACCTTATCATATGTTTGTCGCGTCTGGTTTCGTATTCATAACTCATGAAAAATCTGGCTCTGTTCTAAACATACAGCACCTCAGCCCTTCCCCCTGTCAAGCCACTTTCTCAGCAGGCTGATGCCATGACAACCACAGTCGCTACAGCCGTTCAAAATATTGGCTGCATGTGCTGTCATCTGATTGGCTGAGGCTCGACGGGTTAGTGTGGAAAACAGGAAACCCTAATTTGAGTGGGTGCTTTGTGGAGCGAAGAGGGTGGGCGGGAGGCTGGCCTCAAACAGTCTCGCTCTCCCTCTCTCCGTCTTTATCTCTTCAACAATAAACTCAGGTTTGCATGCAACGTGGTGATCGAGACACAGAAAAAAGTTGATCACGTGTGATTTAATTACGCCAACGCTGTTTTTCGGTTTGACTCGCTTTGGGAAAATAATAACAAACCAGATCATGGCTACTAGAACCACACACGACTGCACTTTATTGGAACGCTCTAAGCCATAAATAGACCAGCATCCAGTGTGCAGCATTGTGTGTTTCATTGTGTGTTCAATGTCGATTTTGAAAGCTAAATGTGCAGATGCAATGCATGTCACCCCAACACATCACACAAGTATTATTCAAATATAACAATGTGAATCATCAACCTCAAAGTCATGATTTAAAAAAACTTACGAGGAAAATGTTCTTAAAAATACTCAACAATAATGTATAACATGACTAGTCAATGAAAGACAGAAACTCGATTAGACAGGGAGAGAGAAAGAGTAAAGGACAAACAAATCTCATCCCCCATTTGCTGCCAAAGTATTTATTTTATCTCCAGTAAATGGGCGATGAGATCTGTTTGGTTACTGACATTTTTCCAAACATCTCCCTTTGTGTTAAGCAGAACAACAAAATGTATACAGGTTTGGAACAACCTGAGGGTGAGTAAATGATAACAGAATTTTCATTTTTTGGGTGAACTATCCCTCTACAACAGTCCAAATCTTCTATACACTTGCCTTCAGCCACATGTAAATCATGCTGAATCTTGTTTTAAGGTGTTTTACATGAGCGGTTACCAGGTGCTTAACTGTTACTGGAACAACCTCATCCCTAACCACACAGCTGCACTGTGCACACAGGCATCATCAAACGGGAGAACCCACAAGTGTGCCATTGTGTTACTGTTAAGTGAAGTTAGTAAGAAAACTGTTTTGCATGAAGTCACACAATTGCTCTGAGGCAAGACTTAATGTGAACTTTATGCAACGTGGATATGTAGGATGCCAGTCAGCACAAACTCATGATTTTGAAGTAACGCAATAATATCAGATACTTCTTATATTGTTTATTTGTATTTTGTTACAGCAAGTATAGTTATTTTTATTGTAACAAAATAGCATTTGAATGCTGATTTCAATAACATTTTAAAAAGCATTAAAAAAACTATACAAGTACAATGATGCTGTAAAGATACACATAAAAAAAGGATTTATAGTGAATGTTTAATGTACCTGGCAGATAGGTAAATCGTTGTGATTGGCTCCTTTTCCGTTTGCCGTTGCACACATTAAACTGGACCTGCACGGCTGAGGTGACCGTCTTGCTGTGATATTGAGGCACCTCCACCACGATGCTTGACTGCAGATGGAGATATGAAACATGATTGTTTTTGTATGTATTACTGCATCTCTGGAGGATAAAATGTACATTTTATTTCTAGTTTGAATTTAAAAAACATAAATTGCTTGAGGGAAAAGGACACCATAATTATGCAAGTAAAATATATCATTGATGTCTGAAGCTCAGCTCAAAATTGCACCACGGAAAAAATACAAATCACAGTGAATATACTGATAAAACAATACAATGTGTTCCAAGTTTACCTTGTGTGGAACATTTAAAAGACCAAGATTCTTAATCGAGGTTGTCTTATGATAGTCAAGAGACTTTAAATAATTTTGCTCAGGAGGATCTCCAAACATTTTTTTTTGAGTACGGTATGTGCTTTAGCTGGCAAGTGAGATATGCGTTAAAAAGAAAGTATTTGCTTACTCCTTGACTCTTCTCTCGGATGACCTTCGCCTCAACCTCCCACTGCGGTCGTCCATCTGCAGAAAGAAAAGCATTAGCTACATTAGCATGACTTTTAAAGCACTAGCAAACACACATACTGATCTGAACTGATTGTCTCACTATGTGGGGGGGGCAAATTAGCTAAACTCACTCTCTCATCATCATCCCATCACCATGGCCGTTTCTCAATTCCAACTTGTGTTCTTGTGGAGAACGGTCTTGTGTGGCAGCCTCGGAAGAACGAACTTGGATGGACGCACTACAGTGGCTTTTGGGACTTCCAACTTCCTTAGGCATGCAAGGCTGCATACGATGCATCCTTGATGTCGAGAACACATCAGGGTACTTTCATACGTTCTATGTTCTTGAGTATTGGAACCGGACTTTGACGTTTTTTGATGGCGTAGAGCGAGAACACGAGGACACAAGACCACCGAAGAAAGCATATTGAGAAACAGCCATGTCTTTACGCATGTGAACTAGGGATTTAGATTACAAATAGCCAATAACTATTAAGCTCATAAGATTGACTGGTAGCAAGAAACTGGATGTTTCTACAGGTGAATCCACAGAGAACCTTCACAAAGTGTGTCTTGCACTGAGAAATTGCATTAGCTTGCAAACTGCTTTTCCCTCACAGGGAAAGAGGCACAATTGCTTGTATAGATCAAAATGTCAGCCTAACTCGAGAAGCCTGTACAATACTGCACAGAGTCAGACTACCAAAACACTATGATGAAAGAAGAGTGATAGTTGAAATAGTAGAACAGTACAAAGAGAAGCAATTTCTTTACAATGGGCAACTAAAGAGTCTAACAAAAAATCTGATCAGTCTCACATTGACCAAAAAAGAGAATACGCTTGGGCCTCTAACAGGTAATGAGATCATAAGAGACCCATTACAAACAGAGATGAGAGATGTGTGTAATATATGTAATTAATTGTAATTAACTGTTTAATGCGGGAAACATTCTGTCACAGCTGTCTGGACTTCAAAGAGAGAGAAAGCAGAGGAAATGTGTTAACCATGATCAAGCAAGGTAAAATAATGTATTTACCTAACCTATTATTAATTGCATGATATAGATATGAAATACAATCCTTTAGTTCTTGATAGAAGTTTGACCGACAAACGGTAGAAAAATTCTAACAACGTATGCAAGTAAGTATGTTGCATGTGTAATAATAACATTTGTACATGTGTGCACAAAAAATCGTATAAAACATTTCCGAGCATAATTGTTTACTAAGACACACACATTTCAGAGGAGGAAAAGGAAGTGTAATGTCTGAGGACAGTTATCAAACCCAAGAAGATACTGCCGTGAGCAGTTTTCATAATCAAATAGCATATTACTGTCCAGAGACTGTAGTTTGTACGGTAGTAGTGTCTTAACCCACAGTTCTGCTTATGCGAGAATGACCTTGGATGCCTGTGACTTCAGCAGTAGTAGTATTGCAGCACATGTTGACATTCAACACACACTGGAGAGAAACCGGAGAGGGCCCCACATGCGCATCATGAGGGCAGGTTCAAACAGGAACCAGACACGAGCGCCTGGTGACAAGCATGCATGTAAACCTCCCACCCCCCTACTGAGAAATGCAGCTGTTCTGTTATTACTATTATGATAAGCAAATTCAAGAAAAATAAACTTTCGGCAAAATCATACAAAGCTTTTATGTGCAATTATGTGGAAATGAAATGTCCGCCTGGCAACCGTAAACTAGCATCACCTGAAACAGATGTTTAATGTTACTCTTCACTACCTCTCTTACAATGGCATGAATCATTAATTATAAAAACACGTTTTTGTTAGCTTTCTTGGGTTTGATTTTCTTAGATGTATCTGTTTCTGACAATAAATTTGTTAAATGAACACCGTTTACTTCTGTTTGCTTGTTCACACAAAATCATACGAATGCTCTAAGAAATTACGACACTTTACAATAAGGTTGTGTTTGTAAAAAATTTGTTAAGGCACTAGGTAACATGAACTAACAATAAACGATACATCTAGACTCAAATGCATTTATAAATCTTAGTTCATGTTGATTTTAACATTTACTAATACATTTTTTAAATCAAAAATTGTAAATGTAAATACACCATAAACCAACATGAACAACTGTATTAACATTAATTGATATTAACAAGGATGAATACATGATGATAAAACTATATTGCTCATTGCTAGTTTATGTTAGTTAAAGCGACAGCTCACTCAAAAAAGAATTTACTCACCCTCAGATTTTTACAGATCTGTATACATTTATTTGTTCTAATGAACAAGGAAGATATTTGGAAGAATGTCAGTGACCAAACAGATCTCATCCCCCATTTACTGCCATAAAAGGAAAAATAAATACTATGGGAGACAATTTGGGATGAGATCTGTTTGGTTGCTGACATTCTTCCAAGTATTTTACTTTTTGTTCAGCAAATGATGACAAAATCTTCATTTTTGGGTGAAATATCCCTTTAAATTGATTTACTAATGTTAACAAACCTTAATGTAAAGTGTTACCAAATTAAACAATGTTTCTTTTCAATTCTTGAAAAAAAGGGGAGAGTAACTTTACAATTTAGTTGTGTTGGCTTTTCTGTTGTTAAAAACATTACTTATTCGACTACTTCACTGTATCCAACATTGTTAAATACCAGTTTCAACTGCTCAAAAATAAGTCTTGGAATCTCATTACTGTAGATCCAATAAGTCATTCAATTCCATTAGATACTATCTGTCAACATAAGACCTAAAATTATCAATCGTCTTCTCCTATGTCCTCTTTCATCCCCTACTGCTAGTGTGGCCTTTAGGGACAAATGCCTCCCAAACACACAGTCCAGTACCAGTCTACTGAAAGATCCGTCTTCTCCATTTATCTACTATACTCATAGCAGCTTGGAATGAATTGTGGATAATTTTATGTATTCCAGCCTTAATCAACCCTCAGTCTGAGAACGAATGCCAGCTTTGACTTATTTTCCAATCTCTATAAACTCGGACTGGGCGCAGCATGGGTTAGTTCGGTCTCAGCATTAGTGACCAATGACACCATTTTTGATCAGAAATACAGACCCCACTCAAAATATAATACTTAATCCATGCTTAGGTAATGTGATTACAAAAAGTCAGACATGTCACTCTTTAGTTTTTTACAAGATGCATTTTTCCTCATTAAAAACATTACCACATAAAATATTAAACAGTAAATTTCGCTTTATGAGACGTGCTCATAGCAGCTCTTGAACATTCTCTGTACAATTCCACTGTTATTGGGCACTTTTGTTCATAAAATAAATGAATCATTCCACTTTAAGACTACAATAACAAAGGGATCTGAAAATGTTTGCTGTTTTATTTTATTCTGTCAGCATCCATGCAAATTGATGTCAATATAGGTCCAAGAGAACTATCATATCAGCCAGCACAAATTACTGAAAGCGTCTTTAACTGCCATATTCCACTGATACAAAACACAACTGGATGAGCGATGGAAAATCTACAATCAGTAATGCAAAACACAGCTCACACAAATCACGCAGAGGCTGTCTGAACATCACCTACTCGAAAAGAGATGAATTTTTCCCCAAGTTGCTCAAGGCAAGATGTGAGGGCCAATTTTCCAGCCTGCTTGTTCTAACGTTTCAGAACTTTCCATTTTTATACATCTCAACAAAAGCGTGGGCAAACACCGTACAGGTCCCCTTTAGCACTTTCCTGTGGGCACGCTGTGCCAATTAGAGGAGAGGTGAGTTATAAAGAGTGTCTTTCTGACTGAGTCGGTTTGTGTGCATCTGTAAACTGCTATGGATGAGTCACACAAACAGGCTCAAGGCAGGAAAGGACTCATATTCCCAGAATGCCTTTCATTCATTGCCTTCATGTGAGGCTGGTCCTAACTTGCACTCCATTACTGAAGAACGAATGTCTCCATGAGCAATGGAAAAAATGAGCAAGAAAGAAATGCAGAGAGAGAAGACAAAGCGTGAGAGACAGAGTTGCTTATCAAAGTATTTAAGTACACAAATCATACATTATGTTTCTCCACCAGATCTGTCATAGGAACAAAGTAGGGTTGTACAAGAATATTCGAATATTCGTTTGGTGGGATGGCATTCGATTTTCAATTTTGAGATTCGAATATTCTTTTTTTCCTAAGTCCTGCCACCGATGCGGTTCGCATTCCCGCTTGAATATGAATCGCCCATAAGTGTCCGTCATGATTTAGTTAATCTGAAGGAGAAGACAAAAATGCTGAAGTCCTCAAGTGTATGGGAACACTTTAAATTCATTGAGGACAAGACAAAAATATGCGGTTTGAAACTTGCCTACAACAACAGCACATCAAGTTTAAAAAAAATCGCATGAGTTCTGTAAGTAGTTGCCTAAAGGAGAGCAATTAATGAAAGATGCTTTGCGCTGTTCGGACTGTGCAGCGCTACATGATGTCCGACAAAACTAATATTTGGAGCAGTTTGGGACCCGGTAAGGAGGACAGGTTGCATGTCAACTATGTCGCACGTATCCAAGATTTTTCATTACGGTGAAAGAATGAGAAATTTAAACAGTGTCATGCAGTTCATGCGTTTATATCCGCATATCTGAAGCAGTTGGCAATTTAACTGCGTTCTGTACCTGAGCAACGAACAAGAAATACTCAAAATATTTTTCTGAAGTAACGTAAGTAAGGAAACAAAATATATCTAATTTAACATTGAAAAATACTATTTTAATGGCTTTAACAGTTTAAACAGTTTCCATATTAGCATTTAAATCAGGACTCGGCAATCAAATGCTTGCACCTGAACCACACACAAAAAATAATCAAACATTTTTAAACATTTTAAAAGTTAACTTAATACAGAAACTAAACGAAATATAATTTGCCATCAAAAACAAAACGGAATCCAACGTTTTTTTTTCTTACGGTGACAGAATGAGAAATTTAAACAGGAAATCCGCGTCTCTGGCGCAGTTGGCAATCAAACTGCGTCCTGTGCCTGAACCACACACACAAATACTCAAACTCTTTTTAAAATTATCTTAATACAGAAACTACACGAAATATAATTTGCTATTAAAAACAAAACGGAACTATTTTAATGTGAGGCACTGTTCTGTAGTTTATTTAACGTTGAATAATTCTGAACATGTCACGTGTCCATATTGCACCAAAATGCGACACTTCACTCCCTTGGCTCTGTAGCAAAACACCCGCCACGCGTGAAGTCGATTGGATAAAAATGCAAACAGACAGACAGACACAGAGATTCCTGCCTTTACTAGAGAGTAGAATATGTTCAGCCCCCTCCCTCCGAAGCGTCGAATATTCGATGTTGATTATACCGAAGCTTCGATGCTCAAAAAAAATGGTATTCGGTACAGCCCTAGTGTTTGTAAGGGTTTTGTTCAGTTAATACCTGTGAATTTATATTATCCTGAACATGTCATGCAGTTAGGGAATCACTCAAGTCCACAAGATAATAATGCCAGCGAAGTAATGTACATAAGTGTTACCCTAAGTATGAGTAATAGTAATAGCATACTACTTTAAAACCAATTTAATGTTATAAATCATGTGATCAATTCTCAAAAACAGCTCTCACTGGGACAGTATGCTCATAAATGTACGAATATGTAGAATTTGGATACTAATTTGTACGCTTTAGGTAACCCTTGTATGGTGCTCATGTTTTTGTTATTCAGCCAAATTCATGGGTCTAGTGAATCCACAGCTTTATTTGATTTTCCAATCAATACAGTCACAAAAAAGTACTTTAATTGATCCCAATTACAAGCAAAATATAGTGAATGGCTTATATTTGATTTACCTCTGTTTAATCACTTTTGTGAAAAAGTTGCTATTTGTTTTATTGTAATGATTTTTTTTTCTGCTATGCGTGAAACAAAGACATTTATCTTGAATAAATATTAACATCTAATCTTTTTTTGTAAACATTGATAACGAACACCAAAAAAGGGATAATATACGGTAATAAGCATCCTTAAGGGGGAAATAAGTTAGACACACTGTAAAAAAAAACAATTTCATGCCTTCAATTGTTAAATCAATCAATTAAGTCAAATTAGGTGTCAATCGAATTGAAATTGTAAAATACAACTAGATTTTTTTAGTCAGTTCGATATAATTTAAGTTTGATTGACTCATATCAACCCCCCGAATTTTTTTACAGTGCAGGTGTACTGCAGTAATATAAAAACTGTGGTTAAAAATAATTTCTGAAGCAAAACAAAATTGTGATGTTTATTATGAAGAATTAAGGATCCTCATGGATATTTATAAGCACGTTACATTACTCTTCAGTGTTTTCAAGCAAATCACTGTCAAAGTTTTTCTCTTGAGATGCTTTGATACTGTGTGAGACAGTGAGCGATCAGCAGCCTCCCTGCAGACGCAGCAGTCGTGCTGACCTCTGAGTCATCCTAACAGCAGATGCTGAGGACTACAGGTGATCTCCAGAAGATCAGTGACACGCCACTACACGGCCAACAATAAATCTACCTTGCATGTGTGTGTGTGGAGAAGAGGAAAAACAGAGTTCAGAAATATAAGGAAATTATGTTTCTTTTTTATTATCTTTTTACCTATGTGCACGTTTTCAGAGGCCTAGCATGTTGTGGATGTAGGTGCGTGCAGACTGCATTTACGTGTGCATGTATATCTGTGTGTTTGTGTGTATGTAGAGAGTGAAAAGTGTGTATTTTAGCGCAGTGGTATTTGTGTGTGTGTAGGTGTGTTAAAAATTGCACAGACGCACGCACACACACACACACACACACTTCTCAGAGGAGAAGGGAAATCGTGGGAGGTCAAGACGATGATAAAACAGAGATAAATCTTTTGAAGAAAAACAATCAAATCCTACTGTGAACCGAGAAATGGACACGGTTTCACATTTTAACCATAACTCTAGCTCTCCAGGCAAACAGACCTGGCTCTTTTCTCTTTAATACTAAGAATATTTTAGATTTGGTTAAAATATTTATATTTTAGAGGTTAGTAGGGATGTAACAATTTAACAAATCTCTGTATAAACTCTGTACGGTAATACCTGAAGTCCACAGTACAATAATATTTGAAATATTTAAACTGACAAATGATGACTTGGAAATGTGCCATAAGCATCCTCTTTTCTTTAACTCATAGCTCTCAGCAACAGTTATGATTGGAGGATATAGTATGAGATGGATCAAATGACTTAAAAATTGCATTTATAAAATAAAATAATTGCAGCAAATTGACCTTGCCAAAGGTAACATCTATTATATTATTATGTAGGCCCAGAAGACCTATCGTTTCATACAGTCATGTGCAATTTGTTTGCGATAACACGATATTGATAATATTGTTGCATCCTTTCAGGTTAGTGCAGGCATAACTGTTAAGTTTCTAGGGCACTGCAAGGATGTACACTGGGAGGTTGCTAGGTAGGTAGAGTTGATAAAGACATTTGTGCTGCATACTCAGCAATACTTGCAACCTGTTATAGTACCTCTAAACGTAAGTAAAGGATAATGTACAGTCAGCTGCACATTACTGCAAAATAAATAAACCATGACAGGGTGATGCAGGAGTCTTATAACACCATGAAGGAGTCTATTTTACGACAATGACTTGCCAACTGTGAATTATGCCATTTAGCATAGCATACATAAGTGAAATATTGATTAGAAATCAAAAATTATAATACGAGAAGAATTATAAGAAGAGATATTATATTAAAGCTTAGTAGGACATCACCTGCAGGTTATTTGAACTGTTTGACCACAAAATGCTGTTAAATAAGCTGTTATAGTTACAGTAATAAACTCTTACCAGGACCTTTCTCCAGAAAGATGACCTTTGACTCTGTGAAAAAGTTAGAGCCAGTGATGACCATTTCCTCTCCTCCACTCACAGAACAGCTGCTAATACTGGCCTTCTCAACCTGAGGTAACTCCTGTGCCGAGCGCTGAGCTATATATTGACAAACACACAAAAAATTCAACTTACACTTGGGACATTACGATGTGCGTTTCTTTGATGCAGTTAAGGGTTTGTGTGCACATGAGTGTATCGGTCTGTGCGAAACCTACAGCACTCCACTGGAATTGATGCAGCCTGCAGTGAGACCACTTTTCCGTTGGGTTGTGGGATGTGAACCCTAAACACAACACGAACCCGAGTGTTTTTCCGTCCAATATCTGTCTCTCCTTTCCTCAGCTCGATGTCCGAGTTCCTCAACTTCAGGATTCCAGCACAATCAATACTGAAAAACACAGCAAGAAGAAAACCTCAGAGAAGAGTATCATTAACAATTTCATCTCCCAACACTCGTTACTTTTGGGATTCATGTTTTTTCATTGAAATGATAAATGACTGATAGCAATCAGTCACAATGGGGGCATATGTACACTGTTTAACAACAAGAGTTGTATATTCCAAGGATATTTAAGGTTTCTAAAGTTAAAACTTTCTGTTTATTGGAATAAAATAAAATATTGTCTTAAAGCTTAAACTAAAATAAAAATTTAAATGAACTAAAGAACATGAACTGAAAGTTTAAAGCACTAAAATGATAAAACAACAAAAAAATAAAAGAAAAATTAATTAATCTTGAAATTATTTTAAAATGTTTTTTTAATATCCTGTGTCAGTTTAAATATATTGAAAGGCAAATACATGAACAAATAATCTGCTGCTTTCATTCTAACAATGTCAGCAAGTATTAGTCATTTGAGAGGTCTGAGAAAATCTGATTGATGTCAAAGGACTACCTGGCACACATGTTGTTTTCAGGATGAAGAGGAATCTCCAGAACCTTTGTGCTGGTAATGATAATTTCCTGGCTTGCTGTAGCGACGGTTTTTCCTGTGATGCGGTGAACCTGGTAGAAAGCGTGCGGCCTCAGATAGCGGTCATCCGCGGTCCCGATGAACATCTGGAGATTTACAGGCTTCTCATTGTAGCCAATGAGCTGTTGGGAGAGACAATTCACAATCAGCATTTATATTTTTGCAAGACGAGCACCATTTAAAAAATTTCAAACCACAATTAAAAATGGTTGACATTTTAGTTGTAAGAATACTACAACCAATCCAAATAAACAATAACTGCAATAAAACTACAGCAGAGAGAGAGAAACAGTGAAGGATAGGTCACTAGGCAATCATGGATATTTTTGTAAGCACTGAAAATCTACCAAGTCACAATTCATTCACATTACAATAACTTTCCTCTATGGGTTCAAAAAAATCCTGTGCAACTGCTTCCCATTCTTTCTCTGTGGACGTTAATATCAGACATTAGCCAACATTTTCCAATGCAAATCCAAAACACTGGAGTGGTCTTTAAAATCCAGACAGAAACATAAAGACAAGTTTTCAAGTCATGAGTAAGGAAAAATATAAAAACAGAACAGAAAAACTTGCGGGAATAAGAGTGAGAAAAGAAAAACAAAAT
The DNA here is from genome assembly GCA_029783895.1 of Triplophysa bombifrons. NCBI lineage: Eukaryota > Metazoa > Chordata > Actinopteri > Cypriniformes > Nemacheilidae > Triplophysa > Triplophysa bombifrons. The sequence goes on from CM056448.1 coordinate 23,674,890, forward strand.
CATGAAAGACGTTCTATTTATGCTACTAAAAAAGTATAAACAGAATTTTAACAAGTGAAAACGGAAATGGGAAGTGAAATCCATTAAAAAGTGAATGATTAAATGTAACAGATCGTTCCGTCTCTTTCCAGAACAAAAATTTCACAGAAGCTTTTCCTTCCCAATGATGCACACCAGGGCATCCAAGCATACGTCAGCGGGTGACTGATCCACAGCGAGCCACTGTGACAGCATCCTGTCCTAACCAGAACTATGTGTTTTTTGTACGCCCAACCTGCCAATAAACTTCCTGGACAGGTGAGGAGTTCACAACTGGAGGGAAGCTTTTCCGCTGACATGCGTGTGCGGTTGGGTGTAGGTCGAGCACACAGGCTGCTTTTAACAATCTCTCCACTGTTGAAATGTTTTGGTTGGCAAACTATACCTACCAGTGCAACGAAAGAGAGAAACGTAATGGGAGCAAAAGAAGAAGGGAGGAAAATAAAGAGAGACCATTCACAGGTAAGATGACCAAGCCAACCACAGCAAAACAATAATGAGGAAAGCATGCATTTACATCACATAAACTGACACGTCTAGACAACCGAGCCAGATATGTGCGCAAAGGGGAAAAGACGTTGATGGTGGGGAAAACAGAAGGCAGAATCGAATGGAAGAATTGGACACTGGTGGGATTTTGTTTGTGTGGTTGCCCAGGCAGCATAGTGTTATTACACTTGAAGACATAACTACCTGAGAAAATAAAAACAACAAAGCCATGCTATGACTTAGTTTCTAAAGGAAATTAAATGGCTGCAATTCCAAAGAAAAGGGTATGAGCTAGAGTGGACATTCAATTTCCAAAAATTAAAATGGAGCTGTATGGGTAGTTCTTCCCAAAAGCACAGTTTAATCTTTGTCTATCAAGCACTCTTGCTTCTTTGCACATTATAGAAGATAAACACAAAAGGTCTCTCTGGACAGGGACCTCCAGACACAAGGGTCGAGGATGAATATAGTGTACTCATTGTAGAACTCGCTCTTGGTTAGGGCAGTCAGGCACTGGGGAATTCAGGAGCAGAGGCCATGTTTATGTTCAAAGACCTGAAGATGGTAGAGTGCTCGAATGAGATGAGCCATGACCTCACCAACTTCATGTGCATGTGGGATTTATTTCAGCAGTGGGACTCCTGCAACCCATGGTAACCTCAGCAAACTCTACTGGACAATTACATTTCATGTGTTTGTGTGCAAGGAAAAATAAAATGAGATCTTGATGTGTATGTAAAAGTGCCCCTGAAACTGTTTGCCGTCCTACATTCCAATTTTTTTATTTTATTTTAAATGAAAATACGTGGCATTATGAAACACATGGTATTTTTGCAAATGTTTCATATCCTGTGCATATACTGTAAATTATATTTGTAGAATTATAATCTGGATGAAAAAATAATAATTAAGCAGATGTGTGTCAAATAATGCCTTTTCAAAAGCCACTGTTGTTGTGCAATGACCGAGGTCAATCAAATGGCACTCACATCCCACATTATTTCCATTATGTGACCTATTTAAAAGTTAAAGCCTTTGATGACACCTCATCTTAGCATTTGCCGTTGATATATTTGTAAAGAGTGAGAATTCCATAGCATAACTGAACTAGTTATTACACCAACACAATTATATACTGACAAACTATGTACATTAACCAGCACAAAAGAACAACGTTATTTAATGTTGGCTTAAATGTCACAAAGAAGTCCTTTAAAAAGAATAATTCAAACATACAATCTGTATGATGTGTAACTATGACTTAAATATGTCCATTCTTCAGGTTAAAGCAGACAGAAAAAGTGCAAAACTTTGTGAGAGATCTCAATGTTTCTGAATGTTCCAGTTTTTTTACTGACATTATTTTGTAAGTGCCATTCAGAAGTCAGAAATCCCTCGACTTGGGGGGGTCCCACCAGATTTTTCTACACGTGTCTGCTTTGAGTCAATTAATGTATGTATGGTAAAATGTTTTCGAAATGTCATAAAGATTCGTAAAACAAATTAATAAAGCAAGTCTTTTTTTTATTTGACAACACTGTTTGATATGCAAGACCTTTTTTACATTTTTGGTGTTGCTAAACCCTACTGAATCATATACTCTAAATCATATTATTACCGCTCAACAAAAAACCCTACACATAGGTGGGAATGTACTGCGTGAAGCTCCAGCCTGAACACATCTGTCACAGTTTAAGCCGTATCAGCACATGTTCAGAAGGATGACCGAGACTGAAATCCTGGAAACACTCCTATTCATAAACCTCCTCTTCTCCTACTTGTTTTCTTCTTCCTAATCCCTAAGAAAAGCTTAAAGGTTTCATGTCGAGAGGAAAGAAGAAAGGAAAGAAACAAAAAAACAAACATGCTTAAAAACAAGAAGCAGGAGAGGTGATGTGGCATCAGCAGCCACAGGAAACATCCTATCGTTCATCCTCTCATTAGCTCACGTCATGTCGGCAAGCCTGATGAAATCCTCAGTGTGTGTTTGTGTGAAATTTCACAAGAGGACGGTCTCTGCACTCCTGTAACCTCCTTTCCCTGACACTGGTTATATTAAACTGCTGACATTAAGAAGTCACATGTCCCATAGCTGGAATAAACATAACGGGAGCGAAAATAGCCTCGATGGGTTGCCTTTCATATCGAGAACTAAATAAAGACGTCCCGCTCCGACTGTTGCGCTGCTGAGTTGAAAGATTTGATGACATTTTTAATAAATCATGAAGACAAGGCCCATGTACAAATGAGCAGCATGTGTATGGGTGTGGAGTATATCACATTCTCTTGTTGTTGTACTTTAGGATACATGTTTTGCCGACTCACCTTCTACACCTTGACTTTCTCTCCAATTTTTTGAAAAAAAGTCTCCTTCCTTTTTATTATCTCTTTCTTTCACTACCCCTCCCTCTTTCTTCATCTCTCTATCTCTTGCTTCCCTACTCGCTGCTGGCAAGTTGTTTCCCTGTGTTGCTCTGTGGTTGCTATGGTGAGGCCAGCCGGTGCGTGTGTGTGCATGCACGAGTATGATTGTGTGTGTGGGTAAACCCGAGCCTGAGGGGGAGGGGAGGAGACTCAAGGTCACACATAAACATAGTCACACACACACAGCGGCCCCCGGCCCCAAAACGTGGACTCGTGCTGACATACTCTCTGTGCTTACTGGACACACTGAGAGGTCTGTTCGCATGTTTACACAACGTATGCCTGCATGTGTTTGTGTGTGTGTGACAGAGAGAGAGAGAGAGAGAGAGAGAGAGAGAGAGAGAGAGAGAGAGAGAGAAAGAAAGAAAAAGAATGAAGAATAAATAAGGTATACAGACAGAGAGGCACTCAGACCCATGAGGCTGGGCAGCCAGTTGTTTAAATAAGGTCAATACACATAACCTCTCACTCTCTCTCTCTCTCTCTCTACACATAATGTATAGTGTATGTAAAAGGCTACACTAAAATTGTCTTAGACACAGTCTCACACAAAAACAAAACCATACACATACAGACATGCTCAAATTTGTTTGTACCCCTCCACAAAAAACGAAGAATGCACAATGTTCTCCGAAATATCTTGAAACTGACAAAAGTAATTGGCGTCCACCATAGTTTATTCCATATTTAATAGAAATAATGCTTTGCTTTAGATTTTTTTATTCAACATAATATTGTAAATAATAAAACAAATGAAAACGTCCCAAATGATGGGACCCCTAACCTAATATTTTGTTGCACAGCAAACGTTTTCTGTAGCTCTCAATGAGTCTTCTGCACCTGTTAACAGGTAGCTTGGCCCACTCTTCCTGAGCAAACTGCTCATGCTGTTTCAGGTTTGATGGGTGCCTTCTCCAGACTGCCAGTTTCAGCTCTTTCCATAGATGTTTGAGAAGATTCAGATCAGGACTCATAGAAGGCCACTTCAGAAAAGTCCAATGTTTTGTTCTTAGCCGTTCTTGGGTGATTTTAGCTGTGTGTTTTGGGTCATTATCCTGTTGGAGGACCCATGACCTGCGACTGAGTCAGAGCTTTCTGACACTGGGCAGTACGTTTCGCTGCAGAATGCCTTGATGGTCTTGAGATTTCATTGTGACCTTCACAGATTCAAGGCACCCTGTGCCAGATGCAGAAAAGCAGTCCCAAAACATAACCGAGCCTCCTCCAGTTTCACTGTAGGTATGGTGTTCACTTCTTTGAAAGCTTGGGTTTTTTCTTCTGTGAACAAAGAGCTGATGTGAATTGCCAAAAAGCTCCAGTTTTGACACATCTGTCCGAAGGACATTCTCCCAGAAGGATTGTGGCTTATCAATATGAACTTTAGCTAATTCCAGTCTGACTTTTTTGTTTTTCTTTCAGAAGTGGAGTCCTCCTGGGTCTTCTTCCATGCTCAAAAAGCGACGGATGGTGCGATCAGAAACTGACGTACGTACCTTCACCTTGGAGTTCAGCTTGTATCTCTTTGGCAGTTATCCTTGGTTCTTTTTCTACCATTCACACAATCCTTCTGTTCAATCTGGGGTTGATTTTCCACTTGCGGCCGCGCCCACGGAGGTTGGCTACAATTTCATTGACCTTAAACTTCTTAATAATATTTGCAACTGTTGTCACAGGAACATCGATCTGCTTGGAGATGCTCTTGTAGCCTTTACCTTTACCATGCTTGTCAATTATGTTCTTTCTGAGCTTCTCACACAACCTACAGTTGAAAGAAAAAGTATGTGAACCCTTTGGGCTTACTTGGATTTCTTCATAAATTGGTCATAAAATGTGGTCTGATCTTCATCTAAGTCACAACAATAGAGAAACACAGTCTGCTTAAACTAATACCGCACAAACATTATATGTTTTCATGTTTTTATTGAACACAACATGTAAACATTCATAGTGCAGGGTGGAAAAAGTATGTGAACCCTTGGGTTTAATAACTGGTTGACCCTCCTTTGGCAGCAATAACCTCAACCAAACGTTTCCTATACGTGACTGGGCCACTCCAGAAGGCGTATTTTCTTCTGTTGAAGCCATTCTGTTGTTGATTTACTTCTATGCGTGTTGCATCGTCCATCCTCTGTTAAGCTTCAGTTGGCGGCCAGATGGTCTTAAGATTTCCTGCAAAATGTCTTGATAAACTTTGGAATTCATTTTTCCATCGATGACAGTAATCCGTCCAGGGCCTGGGCAGCAAAGCAGCCCCAAACCATGATGCCCCCTCCACCATATTTCACAGTTGGGATGAGGTTTTGATGTTGGTGTGTTGTGCCTTTTGTTCTCCACACATAGCGTTGTGTGTTCTTTCCAAACAACTCAATTTTGGTTTCATCTGTCCACAGAATGTTTTGCCAGTAGTGCTGTGGAACATCCAGGTGCTCTTTTGAAAACTTCAACGGTGCTGTAATGTTTTTTTGGGACAGCAGTGGCTTCCTCCGTGGTGTCCTCCCATGAAGTCCATTCTTGTTTAATGTTTTCCTTATTGTAGATTTGTCAACAAAAATGTTAGCATGTGCCAGAGATTTCTGTAAGTGTTTAGCTGACACTCTAGGATTCTTCTTCACCTCATTGAGCATTCTGCGCTGTTTTCTTGCAGTCATCTTTACAGGACGACCACGCCTAGGGAGTGTAGCAACAGTGCGGAACTTTCTCCATTTGTAGACAATCTGTCTTACCGTGGACACATGGACATCAAGGCTTTTAGATATACTTTTGTAGCTTTATGTAAGTCAACAATTCTTGATCGTAGGTCTTCTGAGAGCTCTTTTGTGCGAGGCATGGTTCACATCAGACAACGCTTCTTCAGAACAGCAAACTCAAAACTGGTGTGAGTTTTTTATTGGACAGGCCAGCTTTAATCAACACATCCAATCTCATCACATTGATTGGACCTCAGGTTGGCTGACTCCTGGCTCCAATTAGCTCTTGGAGAAGTCATTAGCCTAGGGTTTCACATACTTTTTCCACCCTGCACTATGAATGTTTACATGTTGTGTTCAATAAAAACATGAAAACATATAATGTTTGTGCGGTATTAGTTTAAGCAGACTGTGTTTCTCTATTGTTGTGACTTAGATGAAGATCAGACCACATTTTATGACCAATTTATGAAGAAATCCAAGTAAGCCCAAAGGGTTCACATACTTTTTCTTTCAACTGTATATCCTTTGCTTTCTCTGGTGAATGTTCAGTGTGGTACACACAATGATACCAAACAGCACAGTGACTACTTTTCTCCGTTTAAATAGGCTGAATGACTGATGACAAGATTGGATACATGTGTGATACTTAAAGAAACTAATTAGTTTGAAATATCACTATAATCCAATAATGTATTATCTTTTCTAAGGGGTACCAACAGATGTGTCCAGGCCATTTTAGAATATCTTTGCAGAAAAAGCAATAATTCATCTCTTTTCACAGCTTCTTTGCTTTATTCTATGACATACCGAAGGCATGCAAGTATACATGATACAATAGCTTTTATTTAATTGCATCACTCTTCAGGAGGAATGAAGCATTATTTCAATGAGCTGTAAGGGTACCACAAAATTTGAGCACGTCTGTATATACATTTCTGGCAGAGCTCAGATCACATCCACATCAGATAGAGCCTCATGCTACTGTACATCAAAAGTTTCACACAAACACAAAAGTATAAAGCCACCAAAACTGCTATCCAAAAAAAACCTATAAAATTCAGCATGACATCATCAAATCTAAACACCTCCGATCAGCACAGAATATCAGTGAGGGTTGTGTTTTTCCATGATGATGTTATATGGAACTAATCAATGTTGTATAAAACAATAAAGCTACTGCCAATGAGAGAACAGCTAACAGCATCTTTTTATGTTAATTTTACGTATATTTTCATGGAATACAACACTGATACACTGGTAAGCATACCCAGAAGGTTGGAAGCATATTTGATAAGCCATACAACCTTGTTTTAAGTAGTCTCTATCATTTGCTTGTTTACATCTTACAAGACCAAAACCAGAGACTCCAAACCATCGTAAACTTCTGTTCCGATAGTCAGTTCTCATACTGTGCAGCATTAGAAACATTGCACATACTGTGTAATTTCACTCTTTAGTTTGCTATGGACCGTTTCAACTGTAACAATACAAACAAACTTCCTCAAGACTTACGCAAAGAATTAATAAGTGTTGAGTAGTTTTAAATTAATTGAATACAATTAATATACGATTAAATATTAATATTAATTAATATTTACATAAATTCAATATAAAATACATTGTTATATTACCAAACACAGACCGGAAGTTAACTTGGGGCCAGCATGTGCGTCTGATGAAACTGTCTATATAAAATTACATACATTTTCAACATCAGTAAAGGTTAATAATCAGGTGCTTATTACCAAAGTAATTGCAGTACATATTTCATTTGTGTTCTGCTGTATTATAATTCGTATGATTCGTAAAAACTAATTATATTGCATATTATATTATTAATTATATTTTTAACAGGTAAATTCATCCAGATATAAAAGTAACCTAACCTAAAAGAGACAATCCAGACTAATATTAACATAAAGGGGCGGTTTCCCAGACAGGGATTATTTTAAACCAGGATTAGGCCTTAATTAGTGAATTTAAGTAGTTTAAGCAAACATTACTTCCCGAAACATCACTTGTGTCCTTTTTGAGAAAACGCAAAGGCACTGATGTATTTTAGATATGTCAGAGCAAGTTGCTTTCAGTTTGGACAGCTTTTACATTTATTTAGTCAAGGACTAGTCTAATCCCTGACTGGGAAACCACCCCAAAGTGTTTCTTGAACAATGAAAGGGACAGGTCACTCTATGACAAAATATTATGCGAACCGATCCCAAATGTAAACTCTGCTGTCTTTTGTGTTTAACTAGTTCAATTGTACTCTGTCTCTAAACACATATGTACTGTACACACATGCACATTTAGGAAAGTTTATGCCAGATGGGCTCACAACTTGTGCATGTCTTCTAGCAACAAGTGTACTGATTTTAGTCAGTCCCCTCTAATAATGAACCCACAGAGACAGGGAAACCTAAGCATGGTTTGTAGGGTATTACATAGCATTCCTCGCAGACCTCTGTTCTGTGAATTAACCCAGTCCAAACACTAGCAGTAAACACTGTCAATTTGTTTTGCTGGTGTTTGTCTGGCTACTGTACGCTGCAACCTCAGTCTTCTGTTATGGCAGCTTGACGTACTATCCACTGATACGCATACACACGTTTCTCTTGTTTTCACCACACACTCTCTCACACATCTCACATATTAACATGTTGCATGGAGGAGTGCTTGAAGGTGTGCGTGTCTGTCACTAGTTGTAAGATTAGGCTATTCATGCCCCTTTAATGCAAATTTTGTGACCTTCTCTCAACCCAACCTTACGACCTTGCCGTGTTTGATCCACCATCCGCTTAACTGACTCATTTTTTATTATAAACACACAAGATTTACATGTTAAATGAGAGTGTGAGTATACACACACACCATCATTGGCCTTTACCAATGACAGGTATAGGCAGGTACAGGTTCACATGTTTGATCACAGCTACAATACAGAGGGGCTGGCGATAAACATCATCCACATGCACACACACACGCTCTTGCTCACATTTACTCACACAAACGCAGAATTCTTTCACACGTAAGGCGCTTTTACAACAGTCTGTCTGTGGGTCCATGGAAAGACAAGCCACCCACGGACCACCCACAGACTTTTCAGAGACTGTCTGATACATATTGCACAGAAAAAGGCAAGCTTTTTTTTTAATGATAAGATCAAATCTGATTGGCTGGCTTTATGCAACTTAAGAAATCATTATGCACCAGCTTTCTCCAGTCTATCACCAGTAACGTTCTTGAAGCCAAGGCTCATACAGACATTGTACATTTTTTCATTTAATAATTTCTCATCAAAAAAGATCATGCATATATTAGCTAAATTAGTGGTTTTAAAATTTTTCATATCAAGTACCACATCTTATAAAATTAGACGTCACATATGCATATCACAAAAAAAACAGCTGTCAATCTTCACTTGCCCCACAATTTGTAATGTGGAAGCACCTGCTACTGGGATGTTGCTATACATTGTCCAACTCAACATGTACCACAGTTCTAGTTGGGCTACATTATGCATGCATTTATGAAAAGAACAGATGAACAATTATGATTAAAATATGAACAATAAAATGAAACTTTTAGGGTACTTTTCATTGTCCGTTTGGAATCAAAGTCTCAAACCTAGTTCTCACAAACTGTAGGCTGACCAATGTGTAATTAAACGCATGATGTCAGCCTGATTTTTGCGATTTATCAAAATTATTTAAAAACTGTAATTATTTTGCAATTTAATTTATATTGCCATTCAATAATTCATGCACTTTTCAAGTACCCCTTTTTTACCGAAACGTTTCAAGAGCTTAAATGTAGTAAATCTAGCCATTTTCAAGTACCTCTTTTCAAGGGTTTTCCAGGGCTTACATCTAATAATTGAAGCATTTTTTTCCCATTCCATCACCTTTACATTTAACTTATATCATTCATGCTCTTTTCAAGTACCTCTTTTAAAGGGTTTTTCAAAATGTGTATCCTGTTGCACATGTCAAAATTAATCATTTAATTAAAAAATAATTTAGCAGTATAAGAATTAATTCTCAATCCATTCATTTTAAAACAAGCAGAACTGATAAAACAAGCAGTCACAGACAGCACTTATTTAATTAAAGTCACAAAAACGCCAACTAAAGAAACACGACCCTAATGGTATGTAACACTAAATTACCACCAATTACCACATACTTCTAAATCTACTGTTTTTAATATTGGAATTAGAATTTTAATAGAACTGGAAATATTAAAAGGTTAAATATTAGCATTTGACCTCAGTTTTACCCTCAGTAGTTATTTATTCATTTCATCATTCTTGACTATGCGATACTGACACAAAAAAAGCCTAGCAGGGTAATAGTCACTGTCCACCTCTTTGTATCAATCTTTATAGTCATATACATGTATACATAAAAAACACACCGTGTCTGTGTTAGATTACAACTGACACACAGGTGTATGAGTCTGTCTTTCTGGCTAATTGGCAGCGTTAAGTGATGCTGACGGCAATATGACTCGAAGGGTCTGTTCTCTGTCACTAAGATCCAGTCACCGCAGAGAGCTTTACTCCCAGGACAGATGGAGTCTGTGGTGTCTTGCGCTGACGTCACAAACAACAGACACTCCACAGTAGCGGACTAGGGTTCCGACAGCGCCCGCCCCAGAAAGCTTTATGGGAAACATTATGGTAAACAGCTGTTCGCTTAAAGATCTGAAGGTATTGGAAATGTTATGCGTGTCTAAAATTTCTCAAATGGAATCAAGGATTGCAGATCAAAAATAAAGCAAAGTAGTTGAAATGAGCACCTGTACCTAGGTGCATGGATAAGTCTAGCTGATTCTACTACTTCATAAAGCTGTTTTGATCATGAATTGGCTGTATATTGGGTGAACCAATTTATTAATTCTATTCAGTTGATCAGTGACAACAAAACACACTTGTGTCCATGAGCTCTAAGCAGTTTGTTACGTGGGCCAGTGTATGTCTAACACTGAGGAGACGTCATTAATGGAAGGTAATTATGCATCCTCAGTCATAATGTGAAGGGAAGTGAGGCCATGATGTTAAAAAGTTAGTCATTAATTCTGTGAAATAGTAAAGAAAGCACGCTCACACAACACTGATTCTCATATGCACATGAGTGGTTTAGCATGACAGGTTGGGAAAAACTAGAAACCAGCCTTTTGCAAATGACAATTAAATTGTTTGTATTTCAACTCCCTCTTGTTAGATTTTTTCTAGTCCACGAGTCAACGTTTATTTTGTCAAACTGTAGAAAGAATACAAATATTCTAAATGAACATCTGAGACATATATTTCAAGTCATCTGTTTACTAAAATCAAGCTTCTGATTAAACCTATTATTAGGGTGTTTTTTTAGAACAACACCTGCCTCTTGAAAAAGTCCTTCTGACAAACCAAACTGCAATTAAAATAAACAGTTACCAACTTATTACATGTTTATCATATTAAAAAAAGGAAATAAAATGAAACTATGTATTGCAAAATACTAATATTGGTGTGGTTGATTTACTGTGTTACTGTGCATTCAAAATTCCGTCATATCAAATATTTTCTTCTGTTTATTTCATGCAACCTGCGGTCTGTCTGAAACCAGCTTACATCTAGCATAACCACTGCCACACGGAAACATTTATTTTTAATAACACAAATGTCAATTGTCTATTTAGATGACCATGAGCTTATCTACAACAAAGACATCTACATAGACAAAAAAGTCCCTCTTAACTTTCGTTCATCTTTGATATGTTTACCCTAATGGAGGAATCACTGATTTGAAACAATTTTTAAACTATAATAAACTAAGTAAAAATTCTAGAAAAAAAAAACATTTTGAACAGAACTGCATCATTTCTTCATTAAGAACTAAATTTAAATAGAAAAGCAAACAGGATTCACAATTGCAATTCTAATGTGAATTTAGAATGCAGAAATAAAAAATAATAGTTGATATGCAGTTGCGTTTAACACATGCAATTTCTCAGCAAGAATGAGGCCCTATCCTTGAATGTTATAATATACACATAACATATAAACTGAATATTTTTCTATTATGATTAGATGTTGGTTCATATAGATTTAATTATATTCATCAATTTATTTCTTTTCAGTGTAATGTCCGCTTGTGTTTAATCTTATATCAAATTATAACTCACTTACGTTTTCCTTGTTTTATGAATCATCACGAGCCTTGACGGTACAATAATGAATTTAACAACAAAAAAAAATTATATACAAATATAACAAAAAATAAATGTACAGTAAATTACAGTGGGAAAATGCTATACCAGCCACCCATATATACAAACAGAGACTACGGCTCAGACATTTGTTTGCATGTGATTGGCTGTGACCGTTTTGAAATTCCTGACCATATAAAGGAAACTACACAGAAGGTAAAAAAACAAGTATTAACTGTAAAAGACATTTTAAATGCAGTGTTATAAAAATAACAAGACTTCTGTTCATGAAAGCTGATAACACTAGTAGCCTAACAAAGGTCATAAACAAGAAACGATGGCCAATTAACAGTTCCCCAGATGCTAGACTGACGTGTGATGTGGCAGAAACCACAGGCTTGTAATTGTGATTATCTAGTGGACCGTTCAAAGCCAAAAGTTAAGCCTTTAGAGGTTAGGCCTTCTTCTCTTTCTTACCTTTATACTGATCTCAGTTCCAGAGTTGTGCACGTGCTTTATTATGGTTGCCACAAAAGAGGCCACCGCTTCTCTGACCATAAAATATTTACCAAAAAGCTCTTTCTCTCTCAGGCTCTATAGGAGAGTTAGCCTCAGTGCAGTGCAAGGTAAGCTTACCTATCTGATCAGGACAACCACATGATACAGCAGGATACTAATTGGGCTTCATTTTACATAAATGATGGCATCGCCTCCACTCAAGCGTGCTTCTGAACTCTCACAGGTAAACCACTAGCGCTGGTTGCACAGAAGCAGTCAGTATGAAATAAAGGCTTCAATCAAAACTGCTACACTATTTACTCAGATCTAGCTGACAACATAACACTCGCTCACCCAGTAAAAGGAATTTTACGACCAGTAATGAGGTTACTAGGCCACACGGCAGACTCTTTCTGTGTGGTCTCGCTTCTCAAGATCTGCTTCCTGAATGCTTCGTTCCCGCTTTTGCGGCCAACGTTAATAGTACAGAGAGAAATAAAAGGCCATAAGGGTTTGTGCCACCAGAGAAACAAGTGTATTTAGTAGGAAGCCCACTGCGGATACTCACCTTGACAATAGGGTGTCCACCAGACGTTGCTTTAATGGCCCCTCGGCTGCCTTCGGTCTCATAATGGGCTCTGTGGTGAGCTTTGGGATGAACCTCGATTTTCAACTCAAACTGTCCGTACTGATTTGGCAAGGGCCAGTCCAAGGGAGGAAGGGATGACGCCCTGTATGAAGACCAAGAGAAACATAAACAGAGCATGTACACAATGCATAATGAACAGCTTTTTTAGTAACGACAGAGGAGTCCTAAATAGATTCCCTTGTTGTTTTAAGTAACACAAACCTAAAAGCAAAGATTTTAATAAATGAGAAAATACCAATGGAAATCTTGCATGTATCATAAACATAACAGGCTTGAAAATATCTACGCCAGAAACTTAAATCACTTCTCAATATCCTATATTATGTGATAATATATCATATCATTTCACATAACATACAGCTGGTTAAAATTCAACAGACACTCGACTGGAATGGCCACGGCTGTATACAACATATCATATATAATATATTGTTTCAAAGCTATAATATGGCTACAGAGCATTTGGAATATAGTGCACAATTAGGTTGCACATGCATTCTTTTTCACTTAACTTGTAAAATTCCCCACAAACAATAAAGTTAAATAATGTAAATAATAAGTAAATAATGCCTCATAGTACTTTTCATTTTTAGGTGACCTTTTGTGAACTCATTTTCATGCCTCACTGTTTTCTTAATTAATTTCTATGCACTTCCTCTACTTCTCCTGGGCACCCCTCTCCAACAGGATGACATATACATGCCCGCTGTCATAGTTACATGAACAGGATCGCCAGGGGAAACCTGAGACAGCTGAATGTGAGACCTTAGTGGCCTTCTGGCCTGTGGACATCAAACGACTTTATTTGGTGGATCTTTAGACTAACCTTGCAGACAGGGGCAAAGAATCACTCAAAAAAAGCAAAAAAATGGCACAATTCACCCAAAAAGGAAAATACTTTAATTATTTAATCGCTCACAAGTTGTTTCAAACCTGTATAAATTACTTTGTTCTAATGAACCCATAGGAAGTTTTTTGGATAAATTTTAGCAATTCTCAGTTTTTTGGAAATCATTGACTTCCATAAGGGGGAAAAATAAAATGATAGTCAAAGGTGCCCCAGAATGGTTTGCTTTCCTAAATTCTTCAAAATATCTAATTTTGTGTTCAACTATGGTTCTACTATGGTAGTGAATGATGTCCCAGATATTAAAATTGCTATCATTTTTCCAAAATTCTTAAAAAAAGAAAAGAAATTTAAACATGTTTGGAAAAAATTGAAGACAGTGAATAAATGAAGACAGAATTTTCATTTGTGGCCAAACTGTCCCTTTAACATTTTCTTTTACATCGTGCCACTTTGTCTGACATTATTTCATCAAAATGGTCTTCATGGTTAAATCCCTCAACAATCTCAACACTACTGGTCGCATTATTTTAGGAAACATAATGACCAAAATCAAACCATCGTGATATTCCCAATATCGCCTTGTATAGCATCGTCAGCAAAATCATAGCAAACACATCATGAATATTTGATACTGTCCAGTGTATGTGTCTTCATCTGAAGGTGTGTTATGTTTTGCTGGCTCTCCCTGCTATACATTACAGCTTATATACAGCCAATACTTTACCCTGCCACAGCACACTCATCTGTTAAACCAGACAAGCTTCTAGATTTTTCTATTGCTGCTGACAGATAGAGCAGCCCGCACACACACACACACACAGGTCCGATGGCAGACAGCAGGAGTTGTAGGATCATATAGCAGGGATCAAGTATCATGTCTCTGTTGGATGGCTATAAAGATGTTAGTCAACACTGCGTGCTGTTTTCCCTGGAGGTTTCTTGACGTGTTTGTTAAAGAGAGAGCGAGCAGATCACGAGGGTGTCCGTGAGTTTATTTCCTATGTGACAATCAAGTCAGTGCGCTTGCTATACATTGTGTTTTATTAATAATTATTAATGGGTCCGGACAGACGTACAAAGTGTGTGTATGCGTGTGCTGGTGTGGTCAATAACAGAATCACTGTGGGTAGAGAAATGTTTGCGGCCCTCAGCCACATGCTCTCTTTACTGATTTATGTTGATAGAGGCCAAGGCACACACATAGACCATCTTCCTCTGACTAACGCATACACGCACACACACAGTCATTATCTGATGCACAGATATGGATAGCAGACACACATTTAACCCTTTCTGTTCACCGGCTCACTCTATTCAAAATTGGTTTGTGCTGATCAGCCTAAAAACATCCTTAAACACATCTCAAACAAAATATTTTCTTAAAACAAACTAATATGTTTGCACAATTATATTTTACTCTACACATTTTTTTCATACATTTATGCATAGGTCTCCTGATCAAAATTATTCTAAAATTTCTTCATTCTTAAAGCTACAGTTTAAAGAGTAAAATAAATAAGTGACTTCTCGAAACAAGCTAGCGGATTGGTAGACACTACTTCGGCATTTGTCCACGACACTGTTGTCATGCGGCTTCTCCGTCAGTAAAGGCGGTACCAAAGGGTAACGCGGATATGATGCAATTGACATGTGACTGCACAGCCCCGTGTCACTGTTTAGAACGGTGATCTACACGATTTACAAGTAGTTGGAAACATTTGAGATATAAGTACTCAGCTGAACAAAATACAGTGTAATATATAACACTGATCAAGTGTTTTTTTGATATTTTACTGCAAAGTTACCCTACATATATAGGAGTCAGCTCTCCTAAGTTTAAGGTTTAAGAGCAACTTTTTTGTTTTCACAGATATGAACACTTGCAGTAGATGTTTTATTGAGAAGTATTGCAGAACTTTACCCAAATGAACTTAGCAGACCTTGGTCATATAACAAACCAATAACAGCAATGTGGCTAATAATTCAATTCTAAAGTGACTGCTGATAAGAGCTCTTCAAAAAAAAATGCATACGAGAGTTTACCTGAAAATAGGTGTGTGTCCTGGTTTGGGTTTGTTCCAAGTGAAGTGAGACGGAACAGAGAGAAACTGTTCTCCGGGTCCGTCCTTCTTCAACCCGTGCATGCCGTCCTCAGCGGGAGAGTCTAGTAAGGGAGAAACATTCCCAGAATCATCCATGCCCAGGTCACCCTTCCCTGCCTGGATTGCTGCTGTACAGTCTTGTGAAGTTTTCCTTGTTTTGGAAGGTATGTCGGCCTCAGATGGACAACATTGGAAAGGAGACATGCCCATCGACGGGCTTCCAATCCATGTGTCTTCGGTCACGCTACCCCGGGGCGAGTGACCGGGTGTTGCCGTCGGGGAGTGATGGGGTGATAAAGAGCCCATGTAGCATATGTCTGCGCTGGAGTGGCGTCTTTTCCCGCAGGGTGATGTTGGGCGAGAAGAGGGCCGTGATGGTGAGCGAGGACTCAGCCAGTTTTCGTCTGTGACGCTCGTACGGGGTGAGTGGCATGGTGACTGGCGGGGCGATAGAGAATGGGAGTGTGAATGAGGAAGAGAGTGTGCGAAGGCTGGCTGATGATGATGATGCTGTTGCCACACTTCTTCCTGTGGTCCGGCCTGCGGAGAACAGCCCGGAGAGGTGAGCGGCGACCCGAGTGTGAAACGTGCCGCTGCTTCGTTCAGTTCCGAATCCACATCGTCATAAACATGTGAGATGGATTCACAGGATGACGCATCGGAGAACCAGCTACGAGAGGACAGGCTACTGCATGGGCTTGGGCTCAGGGAAGAATCTCGGTAGGAGTGATCTAGAGGCAGGTACAAGTGATCACGAGACAGTGGTCTGTCATGGTAGTCTCTGTCCGGACCCTTCGCTCTCATGTCATCCTCACTGGCTTCCATTTCCTGCTGGCAGCTGGGGGAGATGGAGGTAATCTGGATGCTGGGACATTCAAAAGCCTTGGGTGGGCCGTTCCCTCCTCCACCCACCCCAGTGGGTGTGTATTTAGAGTCCGGAGGCTCGTAGCTGGGCTCGTAGGCCTTGTGGTGGGCCTGCAGGTAAGGAGACGTGGCAATGAATTGGGCTGCGGGTGGCCCTCCATGGCGTTGAAGACTGTGTGATTGGGTGACCACTGAAGGCGGTTGGCCCACATTGAGGATGTAAAATGAGGTGTTATCATCTGGTTCTAGATCTAAAAAACACAAAAAACAACACACAGTATGAGATCAATAGAAAACTTGAAACAAGAGAATAAGCATTTTAATAGAGCATAGGCTCATCCAAACCGATAACGATTACTATAATGATAACTGTAAACATAACTGAATAACCGTACACACCAACGAACAATAACATTACTATGCAGTTTCACATCTTAAATAGGGATGGCCATTGTTCAATAATTTCATATTTGAATATTTAAGCCCATAAAAAACGAATATTCGAAAATGTATTAAATTAAATTAAGTTAATAAAGATGTAATTTTTTTACGTTTTTGCTTAGTCACAATTTCACATCAAGCTTATAATTATCTTTAAATATCCATAACAAATTAATATTACATCCTGTATACAGGTTTTTTAATGTTGAAACTACCAAAAAAAGAAATTTTTTAAAAATTCATACAAACTGCATTTAAACCTGCGCGGAACGGTTTAATAAAAAATGAAAACATACAAAAGGCAATGTATACTGACAGTCTGTGATGTATGTCATATGATATATGGTTAGCTTGTTTATTATTGTTCTGCGCCAATTTTGACCATTCAGTTTATGCAATAGTGAAAAAATTTGCTAAATACAGTGCCCACCACTATTATTGGCAGCCTTGGTAAATATGAACAAAGAAGGCTGTACAAAAAAATCTGCATTATGTCTCGTTTTGATCTTTTAATTTAAATCTACAAAATTCCAGTTAAACAATTTGAATATCAGGTCTAACATAGGGACCTGGTGCTCCGGCATCTAGATCGTTTGGGGTTACGGGTCAACCGGTAAAAGAGCAGGCTATCCCCCGCACAGAGCATTTTTTCTCGGCATGAACTCGACTCTGTCTCCATGACAGCGCAGCTGACTCCCATGCGCACACAGTCAGTGCTGAACTGCTTGAACCTTTTCAGGCCGGAACCAGCGGTCGCCCTGAAAAAATTTCAGAGGCTCCTGGGGCACATGGCGTCCTCGGCTGCGGTGATGCCCGTCGGGTTGATGCACATGAGACCGCTCCTGCACTGACTACAGAGTTGGGTTCCCAGGAGAGCGTGGCACACTGGCAGCAGGCGTATTGTCATCACGCCTCCCTGCCGACGCACCCTAACCCCCTGGTCTTAAAAGAGCTATTTACAGGGGTCCCTCTCAGGCAGGTTTAAAGGCGTGTCGTGGCGATGACAGATTCTTCCCTGCAGGGTTGGGGTACCGTGTGCAACAGGCACGCAGTGTCACAGCTCTTTGTCTGTTTTGGAGGTCAGCAGAAGGGGGGGCTGTCTCCAAACAGAGCTTGGCACTTTGATCGTGGATGCCGCTGTCGCTACTGGTCACAAGATCGCCTATGCCCACTGGCAGTATGGGCACACTCCACCCGGAGTGTATCCTCATGATCTGGATCCAAGCTTCTCACCGTTAGAGAAACAAGCCCTCCGCCCGTGGGGGCCGATGGCAGGGGCTTCCCAATTTTCCAAAGCTCTGGGACCCCCTACCTCTCAATTTCATGCTAGCGCTCACGTCTGACACGCCCAGGGCAGTCAGCGTCGCTTCGCTAAGATTGTGACGCAGCACAGCGCTGTGGCGTTTCCAATAGGAATCCCATCTGTCGGGTCAACACAATGTCAAGAGACTGACAGAAAGGGAACGTCGCGGTTACGTATGCAACCTCTGTTCACTGATGGGTCCTCCATGCCACAACGCTTGCCGGCCGCTGCAGCAGTCGAGAGATGCTCTCAGGTTTCTCAGCCCAAAAGGTGAATGAATGCAGCACTTCATCTCCACTTTATACCCGGATATCCAGGGCGGAGTCCGGCATGCCAATTTAATTTTGCCAATTTCATTGGCCATTTCAAAGTCAGTCAAAAGAGGATAGGTTCTCAAGTCAAACCCCATCTGTCGGTTCGACAAAACATCTAGTTCCCTCTATCAGGGAACAGAGGTTACATACGTACCCGAGACGTTTGGTGCACACCGGGATAAAAAGTGCCCCATTCTTCGTTGTTGTGAACTAGGGCTGCCCCCAAATAGTCGACTAAACGTTAATCGATGTGAAGGAGGCTTGGTCGAATACGTTTTCACTGATCTGTTAGTCGAGAAAATAAAATAAAAAACTCACGTGATGTCACGCAGTCAATATGCGCGTTAAAACTTCACGGCACTGCGCAGCTTGGTCAGTGTATGCCATCAAAAGAAACAACGCGATATCAACGTGAACAGTGCCTATGTATGTTAAATAATATTAAGAGACACCATTTGGTTCTGCGCGCTGATGACAGCCTGACCACAAAACCACTGAAGGTACAAATTGCAGAAGAAATGTACAAGAGATGGGAATTGATGGAAAATCTCGCGACCAGCGTTTATACACAAGCTGCAGTCTTAGACCCACATTTTAAGAGCTTGTCATTCCTTGACACTGACAAATGAGAAGATCCATACATGCTGGATCATGACAGCATTAGTACTACAGTGGGTGAGCCCGCATAAAAAATGAAAATGAAGCCGAGATATCCAGGCTGATGGGCATTTATGAGGAGGAGAAGAGTGAAATAAAGATGTATTTGGCGGACAAAACAAAGGTTGAATCGGGACCGTTGACATGAAAAATAAAACTTAAAAAAATAAAACTTAGTTAATAAAACTTAGTTGTAGACTTAGGTAAACTTAGACTATTCTATTCCTTGTATATATACTCAAGTAATAATGTTAATATCATAAATGTGCGATTATTCAACTAATAGTTGAAATTATTAATTACTAGTCGACTAGGAAAATCTTTAGTTGGGGGCTGCCCTATTGTGTTCCTATTTTTATAGCATTTACATTTACGCATTTGGCAGACGGTTTTATCCAAAGCGACCCCTGGGATCGAACCCACAACCTTAAGTTGTTAACGCAATGCTCTTACCGCTGAGCAACGCTGAGCTACAGGAAAACCAGAGATTCTGGACATCTTGATCAAAAACATGGCATCATGTATTATATCAAATACCAACAGATATAAAAATCAAAACCTGACCTGATCATATAGAAATATTATAATAGGTCATGGTTAGATCTTCCATCAGCACATTGGTTCAAAACAAACATCCAAATCAACAAAAAATGTGTCACTGAATACAAAATCAAGATCCTGCCATAGCGATCCCAATTCCCTGACCTGAACCCTATAGAAAATGAGTGGGATGAACTGAAGAAGACGGACCACCAACATTTTGGAGACATTTTTTATGGAGGAATGGACTCAAACCTCATGAGACTGAAAAGAAAACACTGTGTGTATTAAATACAAGGGTGCCAATAATTGTGGCCAACATGTATGGAAGAAATTTGTTTTTTTTACAATGTGATATTCCCCCTATTTCGAATTTCCTTCAATCAAATGTTGGAATTTTGTAGATTTTGTAAATAAAAGATCAAAACGAGAAACAATGCAGATTTATTTTTACAGCCTTCTTTGCTCATATTTACCAAGGTAGTGGAGGGCACCGTAAAAAGAAGAAATACGAAAACCATGCTCGGTGTTCGGCCTTAGGTCAAGTGTTTCATTCTTATTCAGCTTTGGCCAAGAATTTTCATTTCGGTGCATCCATTCTCCTGTTACAATGTTTGTGATAAATATTAAAACAAAATAAGTAATTGTCACTGTCTGTTAGTTACAATAAAACTTGAGGAAATGCAGCGCAAACAGACAGGTACTACATTTGTTTCTGCAGATTTGCAACATTTACATGAATGCTTATTTGCCTAATTTCAATGAATCAGTGGAAACAGATATGATTTATCTTGTGTGACAGTAAACAGATAAGTGGGATACCTAAAAGCCTGAAGGTTGTGGAAAAGCTTAATTTCAAAGGACATCTTTATGATGTTCATCTCAATGACAGATAGAACAGATGCATAAAATAAGTCATTTATAGAAACTGTAAACGCATACTAAAGTTCACAGTTTAATTGCTCATACTGTATAACAAACACATAAATAATTACTGTCTATTGAGACACTTCAAGGTCTTTGTCTTGGTCTGCTGATAAGGGAGATGAAAGAGAACAGACTATTCTCTCCGTTCTCTCTCTCTCCTTTATTGGAGACCTGTTCTGAAAGCTTGAATAGAAATGACTGGATGCAATCAAGCCACTGGGGAATCTGTAGACACTACAACAATAGCAACAGGTTAACAACAGGAGCCTTATAGCACAACAATACTGATATCACAGTGTGATATCTCAAAGAAAGAGATCCATTTAAAGCAGATGTAATGAGACAGAGGGCCGATGGGGTTGTCAATGGGAGAATTCTGGGAGGGGTGACAGATGGGCTCAAATCCAGAGAGGAATATCCCAGGCACATCTTTCTAAGGACGCATGTAAAAACACATTGGAAACAAATTTGATCATAGGCACATGCTTTAGCCTGTCACCACATAGAGACCGACCCTATTAATAACAGCAGCTCACACACACACACAAATGCACACACATACAGTTATTATGTACTAATACAGTATTACTGACACACACCCACAGAGCATATTTTGGCTACGCTCTGTTAAAGGATATTGATGATCTTCCAGTGACTGGGCAGAGGGAGCCTGACAGGCCCAGAGAGCAGCGAGCAGTCAGTGGCTACATTCATACAGCAGTTGTGAGTCTGGTTTAAAAGTGCTAAATATCTTTACATTCTTGCACAGTTTGGTTATAACAGAAAGCAACAGCACTCAGTAGATTCACTTTTAAAAGTGATATCTTAAAGTGAAAGATCACCCCAAAATGAAAATTCTGTCATCACTTGTCATTTCAAACCTTTATGACTTTTATATATTTGGATATTTGGAAGAAAATTGGTAACCGAACAGCACTGGAGTCTCCTTCACTTCATTTGTATGGACAGAAAACCAATGCAAGTGAATGGGGGCCAGTTAACAACATTCTTTAAAATATCTTCTTTGGTGTTCTAAGGTAGAAAGAAAGTCAAACAGGTTTGAAATGACAAGAGGGTGAGTAATTTTTTTTTAATGAACAATAGCTTTAATATGCCCTTGGGCCAGTTGCACAGTAGACTAGTCTTAGAAGTTGGTCATCTAATTATTTTCATCAAGACTGGTCATAACTTCTTTAAATCAGTTACCCTAATGTCCTTCGGACGAGACAATAAACTGGGGTCCTGACTCTCTGTGGTCATTTAAAGAACCCAGACATCCTGGCCAAATTCGCCCATTCGCCTTTATACATCATCATGGCCTCTTTATCTTCCCAATATGTATTATTATTGGCTTCGTAACTCTATCACTTCTCCACCAATAAGCAGGTATGCGGAGGGCGTTTCATGCACAATATGGCTGCCGTTGCATCATCCAGGTGGATCCTGTACATTGGTGGAGGTTGAGGAGATTCCCCCTTCCATGTAAAGCGCTTTTAGTACCCGGAAAAGCGCTATACAAATGTAATGAATTATTAATATTATTACATAAAAAGGTAGATTAGGCTAATTGAAATAAGAAAAGTAAAACTGGATAGTCCTAACTAATTGCTATTCATTGAGACTTGTTGTGAGACGCAGTCTTACCTTAGCGGGTTAGTTTACGCAACTGGGCCCTGGTCACCCACTTACTAGCCAGGCTGAACTGATGCCCTCCAGTTGCCGATTCAAAGCTCCTAGGTTAAATACCAAGAAATCAGGAAACTCCTACTTAAAAGGGAAATCCACCCCGGATGTGGCTTGTGTGTTTGGTTGCGCTGCAATCAATGGAGGAGTCCGAAAGCTTCAAAAACTCCCTTAAAGGCAGGGTAACCAATTTCCGAATTACACATTAGACAACTGAGTTGGGCCGAGTACCAAAACAACCTTGTAGCCAATCAGCAGTAAGGTGCACAGTGCACAGGACGGACATTAGCCGAGCGCTAATGATAGCGAAAGATGGGGGTAGGGGTGTGTTTGTTTTGGTGATTTGAACATCAACAATGGCTTAGAGAAATCGGACACCCTGCCTTTAATTTGCGTTCTGGGGGAAAAGGGAGGTCCTAAGGATGTTAAACTTTTCATTTTTGGGGGGAGTTCCTCTTTAATCTCTTACTTGGAGAGGAAGGACTGGAGGACTGTTTTGGAGAACAGGTGTATATGTGTTTGCATGATAAAATGTGTTTGTAAATACATCTGTGAATCTTAAACTCAGTCTCATAAATATTGAGATGTTGCCCTAAAAGCTGCACCCAGCTGTCAAAGAAACAAAGTTACCAAAGAAACAACACCGTGATTTCACATAACACTCGCTTCAATGCACAAAGATGTTTTCATACCATGAATCTCCATGTCTGCTGTATGGGGCTCTGCATAAAAGCATCAGCTAAATGACTGAAAGTACATTTAAATGATAGAAGTCAAGACTGGTCTCTCATTAACTCCCATCAGTGTTTCTCAGTTTTTAATTCAGCTTGTTCTCCATTCTCTCAATGCCATTTCTCATCTCTCTATTTTTAACCCCCCCCCCCCTTTATCTTGCTTTATTTATAGATGCTCCACACACTCCGTGTCATAAGACATGCCTTTTCGTAATGACACAGCTTCACAGACAGGAAGAAGGACAGACCTATGTCTCATACAAGACTCAACATGTCGATCCATTGTGAACTCTGACCCCCAGGGAAAAAGGCTACCAGGGTGTCAGTTTGGCTCGCAAGCTTTCCTTGCACATGCACATGCCATACACACAGACGCAAACACAAACACAAACATACACATTGGTTTCACAGTCTAAACAACAAAAATGTTGAACAATCAGAATTCCAGTTGTGCTTTTGTACAAAACTATTCACTGTATTCACGTTAGATGTCAAACTGACAATTTCTAAACAATTTATCAAATGCTGGAGAATTTTCGAGCATGCAGTCGTCTTTAACCGGCACAGACAAAGTCCCTGTTTTGTTTTTACCCACAATTCCATGTCTTACTTTAATAATGAGAAAGACGGGGCCTTGATTAATCCACCAAACACTGGTTGCCGGTACATTAGCAAAGCTCCATGAATGATTTCAACGATGTAGATAGAATAAAGGAGAGACCCAGGCACAGATGAGAGACATGTGAAGGATGGTTAGTGCATGCGTAGCAGTGGAAAAGGAGCACTGATATTTTGACTCTTAATGATTTCAGGCTAAAACCAGAGACCTAAAGAGATATACTCTGTATTTCAAGGCAGGCAATGTAATGGTGGGTAACCTCTCATGATAACACCGAAGACCCCTGGTAATGGGACACTCATGAGTTGCAGTAACAACATAGACCTCACAGAGCACATTACCTCACAGAGCATATTACTATGTATTTAAATATTCTGTAAGTGTTTAGTGTAAAGTAATATAATAGTAATATACTTTATATATATTATTTAATGGCAACAGTGGCCATAAACACTGTACAGTGCATCTGTTAAAAAAACAATGTTGTTGGTTCCACCAAAACTACAGAAATGGCATACTGGCACTTTAAGGCACATTATAAAGAAATGGATGAAGAAATGAAAAAAAAAACAGAGCGATGCTGTGGGAGTGAGAGAGAATGGAAAACGGAAAATAAGTGAAGTTCACCACAACATGCTCTCCAAGAACAGCCTGTTCCCACAAAAGACCTTCCTAGACTGCATGATAGAAGCAGGCTGGCTATCCACCGGCCATCAGCTTTCATGATAAAGATAACTGCTGTGATCTTACTAAAGCTTGAATTTAAATGTAGGTCAATTTTTTAGTGTGCGATGACTTCTAATACATGCCTTGTGAAATAAAAATGATTATAAAGCACATTTTAATTCCAAACTCTTATTTGTGTGTGTGTGTAATGTCTGTTGAAAGCATCAGTAAGAAAAAGCCTGACCCTCATCAGCCCCAGAATCATCTGCTGAAAGGATTTACTGAAACTATGAAAGGTATTACACATTATCATACTGTTTAGTTACTGCAGCAAGTTCTAATTCACCACTTAAACAATGTGGCAGCCCTGTATAAGAGGTTGTGGTCGACAGAAACCTTTTATCCAGCTCCAAACCACCTAAGAGGGGGGCAACAGTTCCTGGGTCAGTAATACTTTAGTGTTATAATCTATGATGGGCAAAGCAAAACCGATCTTATGCAGTATGGAGTGGAGTCCCAGTGTCTGCCTGTTTACATCAGACACTGTTCAGCTCCACATTAGACTGGCTATCTGGTTAAATAAAGAGCCCTAAGAGGCTTTGCTGTTCCTAAGCTAATAATAGTGGGAAATCGCTGCAGTGTGCTGAGAAGCTCTCAATACCTTACCCAGTCTGTGACACCACAGGCTTTCACCAGTAAAGTCACTCAGAGGTGAGACCTGCTCTTCTGGTCTCTACCTGGGCCTGTGTGTCTCTTACAGTGTGTGTGTTACATCACAAAATGGCTATGGCTTTCGGCTCAGGCAGTGCGAGAGAGTACGTGATAACTGTTGCCTTGGTTCCACAAGCATACACAGGTCTGGAACTATCAACATGAACTAAAATTTATGAAAAATTCATTTTAGCCAATAATTCCTAGTGATGCATCAAAAGGACGACTATGTTTTAGAGTGAAATAAAAACTATTTCAAAAGTTTTTTTAAAGATCCCGTTCTCCGCGATCCCATTTTTCAACCATTAGTAAGTGTGTAATGCTGCTGTTAGAGCATAAACAACACCTACAAAATGATAAAGCTCAAAGTTCAGTGCCAAGCGAGATATTGTCTTTAACAGAATTTGCTTTCCAAGGACTACAGAGAACGTCTGGAATCGGACTAGAGCCCTCTACTTCCGGGTACATGATGTCACTATTCCGAGTGCTTTTGATAACCTCCGCCCAAAGGAATATGCCCAAAAAGAAGAGGAAGAGCCGCTGGAGTAGTGTTTGGTTATCAGTCATTTCCCTCACAATAGTAGGAAAAATAATTGCAATCTCTAACAAAGATTGAAGTTTGCACATGCCCTAGCAGACCTCCGTTACACTTCGATCGATCCGCATGTTTTTAACTGATGAAGTGAAGTTGACGCCATTGTTACTGTTTATTGCTAAAAGTTTATGAACACACGTGCACTGAGAGGGGCACCGACCAATCACAATAGCCTGAGAAGCGGAAGCTCGCTGATATGGTATGGGTGGGACACACACACACTCTAACTGGGGAACCAATCACAACAGACCTGGTCAGCTTTACCAATCAGAGCAATTCGGAAGGAGGGACTTTATATAGACCGGAAGAAATCCAGCCATTTTGTTAGAAGAGGGACAGCGGTGAACAATAGACTTGAAATATAAAGCGTTTTTTTTTATTAGAAACATGAATATCCATTGTTAAACACACAAAAAGCAAAATCAAAGCCTCAAAAACAGCAAAAGAATCGCTCCTTTAAGAAATTGTTGATTTCGGTCAAGTGCATACTGAATTATCGGTAACGGTTTCGGCCCAGAATTTTCATTTCGGTTCATCACTAATTATTCCATTTGCAATGACGGACACATAATTAAATTAAGCACATAAGCAGCACAGAACTCTCCAAACATCCGCACTCGCTGTGAAGGCAGAGCAGAATAGTTCTTTCAACAGACACCTGTCGAATAGTGTGCATAACGCAACTGTGTGAACCCATCTACCACTGATGAAAGATGAGCAAATGCTGTAGTAGGAATCTTTAGGGGATGGCCTGGTCCCTGTGGCATCTAAACTATAATTATCTATGCTTGGACCACAATGAAGCAATGACGTCTGGGTAATTGGTTGGGTGAGGAATGCGCTAACAAACACACAGGTGTGACACAAAGATGCCCCAACAATTTAAATACTCAACTTCCTCAAGCTTCCTGGATTCTTAGGCTTTTTCCATTTTTTAACGATTTTCATGTCTCGCGTCACATCATTTTCCTACCTACACGTGATGTTTGGCTCTCCCCAGCTTCTCTGGAAAATCATTTGTTTTGCTGATGATCTGTGAAAATCATTTAACTCACGGGTTTGCACCATCTTGAAAATGATTCTAGTTAGGGCTGCCCCCGAATAGTCGACTAAACCTTGATGTGAAGGAGTCTTGGTTGAATACGTTTTCATTGGTCAGTTAGTCACGTGACATCACACAGTCAGCATGCATGTTAAAACTTCACGGCGCTGCGCTGCTTGCTCAGTGTACGACATCAAAATAAACAACATGAGATCAATGCAAACTGTGTCTATGTTAAAGGGGTGCTTCAATGATGTGTCATGCATTCTGACTTCTTAACTATGTTAAACGTAGTGTCTTCTCATGCATAACATGGTCAACTTGTCAAAAAACGAGTTGGCCGTATTACGTAGTATTTCTGTGCATAATACTCTTCCCCAGCGATCGTACAGGTTTCGGGAAGTTTTTTTTCGAACATATAAAACTTTTTTGTAACAATTTTTCTTAGTCCCTTATTGGGCAATTCTCCCGGAAAGGCATCATGGAGAGCAGGAGAAGGAGCATGCCCAGACATCACTTTCACTTGTGTGAGGGAGAGACAGAGAGCATACGTTCGCGAAGTTCAGGTGTTTGTTTTTTCACTGCATTTGGGTGATGAATGTTATATGAACTGTGGATATAACGCTGGATTTGGAGAATGTTTTAAACTGATATATGGAGCCGTTCCAGCGATAAAAGATGCCGGACATGAACCGCATGCGGTGAGTGAAAGTGATGTCTGTGTTTTGTTGACAATGTGCTTTAGTTCAGCCTACCCCTCTCCGCCAAACGTGCCGTATGATATCGGAAGTTATCGTAAAGCTGTATCTATCTTTTATAAATGTGATCAAACTAAATACTCTACCAAGATACGACATATACAATACTACTCTATAGGTACTAAAGATTATTGTGAGATTGGATGAAACCTTGTGTGTTAGGGCCGCTGTAATAAATATGAAGAGACGCCATTTGGTGCTGCACGATGATAACAGCCTGAACACAAAAGCACTAAAGATTAAACTTGCAGAAAAATTGACAAGAGGTGGGAATTGACGGGAAATCTCGCA
Source organism: Triplophysa bombifrons (assembly GCA_029783895.1). Taxonomy (NCBI): domain Eukaryota; kingdom Metazoa; phylum Chordata; class Actinopteri; order Cypriniformes; family Nemacheilidae; genus Triplophysa; species Triplophysa bombifrons. Next base: position 23,702,965 of record CM056448.1, read on the forward strand.
ACCAGCATTTATACAAAAGCTGTCATTCCTTGACACTGACAAAGGAGAAGCAGCATACTCAATAGTGTCGGATCTGGCAGAAAGTTTATCCACAGAAGCTACACAATATAGGGATCATGACAGCATTAGTTCGACAGTCTACAGAGGAGGGTGAGCCCGCACCAAAAAAGAAAAATCAGGGAAAGATATCCATGCTGAAGGCCATTTATGAGGAGGAGCATGCAGAAGAGAAGAATGAAATAAAGATGTACTTGGCGGACAAAACATAGGTTGATTCGGGATCGTTGACATGGTGGCAAAACAAATTAAGAACGATATCAAAAGCTCGCTAATACAGCTAAGCGCCTGCACTGTATCCCCTCATCCACACCATCAGAGCACAACTTTCGAAGGCCGGCTTCATTGTGAATAAGTCAATAAGCTCACTTCTTCCCAACAATGGGGACAAGCTGTTTCTGATGTGTAATATTAAAAAAGATTGGATGGAAAAATTGTGACGGTAAGTTAGCTTAATTTCCCCTTTTTTTAGTGTTTCTGTTTGGAATCGGTTATTTATTTGTATTTGTTCGATTTTATATAATACAGAGGTCGTTTTTATTATGTTTGGAAGCTTCAGATTGATTTTTCAATTCGCTGTTTCTGGTCAAGACTCATCCGTCAGCTTTATATTGCAGTTTTTCCATTTGATTTGTATTTGGTATTTTGGTTTGTTTTTGCGTTTTTTTCGGTCTTTCATTTTCATTAATTTCCCTCTTCAATATAATTTTTCAGTTAAGTGTTTATGCTATTTATTAATTTTGCTTGCCTTGCTTTGCACAAAGTTGTTTATGACTTTCCATATGACTGTTTTTTTCTTTTATTATTTCCTTTATTTGTACTTTTTACTTTTTTTATACTTAATATTTAATTTTTCTACTAATATTTTAAAGAGTTTCTGTTTGCGGTATGCTTATTTATTTATTTTTTCCCTTTAAAAGAACGGAATTTTCTGTTTATTTTATTCAAAAGGGTGTTTTTATGTTAATGGTTATTTTGTTGGCAAGTTCATTTAGCATGTACCTGATGTTATAGTTAGTATTTTTGTTAACAAATTATTTTAATGTGCAGGCAGTCTGCTAGCTATTTTTCCAACACATGAAAATTATAACTTTTTCCGGTGTTGCTGCGGCTCATTTATGTGGCACTTAATTTATATTTTAAACACTTTATTATTACGATTTAGCATTTCTCTGTAATATGGAAGTGTTAAAAAACGTATTTTCTCAGCCGGTAAACTTTGATATTCTTTTACTTGTATATATATACGCAAGTAATAATGTTAATATCTAAGATGTGCGCTTATTCGACTAATTGCTGAAATTAGGAAAATCTTTAGTCGGGGCAGCCCTAAATCTAGTTTTAGCCATTTCACAACCTGTGTGAACTCCTAGGAAGGTACACGTTACAGAATTGCTTACACAATATCCTGTACCGCGCACGTATCATCTGTATTGTCGAATGTAACCCAAGCCGGAGTTCCCTATGTAGAATGCACTCTCATAAGCGGCATGCTTCTCTCACAGTTTACGCAACAAGCACCTTCATTTGTAACAATAAAAAAAATATATATATATTTCAGCACAACATAACCTGAACGATGGCGACTAACTAATAATACAGCAATTAACAGAATTGACTGCACACATGATAAGAAAAAAAAGATTTGGATTAACAAGCTGCCTGTTTCTAAGAATTGTTGGCAGAGTGCCGTCATGACTAAAGACTGAATCTCTGACGCAAGCCACACAGAACAGCCCACACCTGTAGCACAACGATGTCTGTAGTGCACAACTGCAGCCGTGCAAATCACCTTAAAAAATTTGCGCGTGAATGCTTGTGGCAGCGCGTTTCTGTCTGTCTCAGCCTAAGCTTGCATACGAGCGTGTGTGTGGGTGTGCGAATGTGTGTCTCATTAGTCGATGCTCTCAGTCAACCCACTGAGTTGAATGAGGGCAACTGGGATTCTGGGGTCCTTTTTCTCACAGTGACTGTTTTTTTAATTACTTTGAAATCTGCAGACCTTTCCTTTATTGACTTCATATAGATTTCAATTCAATTGTCTTCACATGCTGGTTTGGTTTTATGATCAGCAAAATTTCAGTGAAGCCGGTTTGCATCAATGCACACTGTAAAAAGCACTTAGCAACTAAAATGGTACAATGAGGTTCAATTTGTTAACTAAATCTGTTAATGCATGCTTAACAAACATGAACAAACAAAAGATTGCACTACCATTACCTAGCATTAAATAAAATAAATAAATGTTGTAAAAAATATTTTACTCACTGTTAGTACATTTTAATAAATTAATTAATGCATTAATGATTGCAACCTTACTGGAAAGTGCTGCCAGTAAAATCAGATTTGAAAATAAATATATTTTAAAGAGCACGTTCCCCGCAATCCCATTTTTCAACCTTTAGTTATGTGTAATGTTGCTGTTAGAGCATAAACAATACCTGCAAAATGATAAAGCTCAAAGTTCAGTGCCATGCGAGATATTGTCTTTAACAGAATTTGCTTTCCAAGGACTACAGAGAAAGGCTGGAATCAGACTACAGCCCTCTACCTCCCGGGTACATGATGTCACTATTCCTAGTGCTTTTAATAACCTCCGCCCAAGGGAAATCGCCAAAAAAGGGGTGAGGTCGTCCTCAGAGAAGTAGTGTTTGGTTATCAGAGATTGTAAACATTTGACTGAGCTACGCGCTAAACTACTTTCACTTTCATCACAGTCCTAAAGCTGGTAATAAGAATTCATCTACACACATTCTAAGATAACCAACTGTCAAATAACAGCTTCCATGACTTTAAAGGTCTGATGAACTGTGCGTGTTTTTGTTTTATGCTGTTATATGAGGTCTACTTATGATCTGCATGTGGTTATTACATCCCAAAACATCAAAATCAATAAGTATTAGGCTATTTTCTACCCAGGTTTTGAGGCCAGCTCTGCAAACGTTCAGTTTTAATGGGCGTGCCGCATTGAAGACTTTATAAGTAAACACTCACTGCTTTGATTGGATAGCAGTTTGCGTAGTTGGAGCCTTCTATGAATTAGGTTAGAGACGTAATGTTACACATTAGCACCATTCACAGTTTTCATAGGGTATCAGTATTATCTGGAGACCTCCTGTGATTTATAAATGACCTCCCCACGTCAGTATTTCATGTGACTCATTCGCACGGGATGATTTTACTCAAAATTGTGATCGCGGGTCTCAAATGTTACGAGTGTTTCCATGATAAATAAACAAACGGGAGACTCCCGGTAACTTATGGATATCACCCAGCACCTGAAATAATACTAAAACACTTCAAAACAGTCTCCATTATTCGCAAATGGTGTATAAAACCTTGAAAAATTATATATGAGCCCACCAAATCACAGAGATGGCGATTTGCACGAGCTTAATATCACAGACAACCTTTGCAATTAATACAAATGACTAGAGGTCCCCAGGTAATACTAATCTCATGCGATCATCACGCGATCTCTAACAAAGCAATAGCGCCGCATTGTTCGAAAACGTTTCACTCACATAAGATTGCTGCTCCATTCCTATCGGATCCAATATTGAAGGCACAGCAATGCTGTTTAATTTTAAACTCTACACAAATTCGGTGCCGACCTGTGCCTTGCTCACAAAGGAATCCTCTGAGAAATGAAACAGACAAACGGTTCATGTTTTTCCCACATGAGCTGGAATGTCTTTAAAAATAAACTTTAACCCCATTCCTAATATCGGAATCCGAAGGAAGGTAATGCAGCGACTGCATTCTTCCACAACCAGGGATGGCATAATATTTAGCTATCTTTAACGGCATGTTTGTTTATTGCTTGCTCGCTCTATAGGATCCGCGCCACTGGTTCTGTCATGCGCGAACCAGCGGGCGGGGCTAGAGAAGTAGTCGTTGATATTTTTCTGTCGAGGCGGTGTTTAACCTATCAATGTCGTCATAGATAGGTGCATTCCAGAATCTGGCGTTCGCTGGGCCTGGTGTCGATAACACATGTAATCTCAGTAACAAGGGTGTTTTCAGTTCTAACACTTACATGATGTTTGCGTGAATACGATTCCCTCTTATATAACAAAAGCTCGGGTTTAAATTGTGATTTTAAATCATGCCTCCTTTAACATCGGCTGTGAAAGCTGTTCTGTGTAATGCACTGATATTGTGTGTTTGTGCGCATACCTCTAAAACACTTCTTTGAAATGTACTTTGAAGTCCTGCTTGCAAATGTCACCTGGTCAATCTGCTTGTTTTATTATCCAACTCGGGTCCAATATAAACAGGCAAAACTAACTCATCTGTTACTAGTGTTAATTAATTTAACCGGTCTGAAGCCATTCGGTCCGGTGTCATTTCCCTCGCCATATTAGAAGAAAAAAAAGTGATTTCTAACAAAGATTGAAGTTTGCACATGCCCTAGCAGACTTCTGTTACACTTCGATCGATCCGCATGTTTTTAGCTGATAAAGTGAAGTTGCGCCATTGTTACTGTTTATTGCTAAAAGCCAAAGTTTATGAATACACGTGCACTGAGAGGGGCACCGACCAATCACAACAGCCTGAGAAGCAAAAGCTCGCTGATATGGTGTGGGTGGGACATCTTCACACACACACTCTTAGCGTGGAGCCAATCACGACAGACCTGGTCAGCTTTACCACTCAGAGCGTTTTGGAGGGAGGGACTTTATATAGACCGGAAGAAATCCAGTCATTTTGTTAGAGGAGAGGCAGGGGTGAACAATAGACTTGAAATATGTTAAGTATAAAGCGTTTTTTTTTTATTAAAAAACCTGAAAATCCATTGTTAAACACCCAAAAAACATCCGCAAAGCCTCTAAAACAGCCAAAGACTGGGTCCTTTAAAAGCTACTGCCAAACTTTCATGTAGTTAGCAACTTTTTTTGAGTAGCTTGTAAAGCATCTTAAGGGTAGCTGGATTGTACTTCATTCTTTAAATTACAGTACAAACTACAGTTTCAAAGTAGCTTCCCCGATACTCATTTAGGGCTGCAACATCTAATCAATAAATTAAATCACTAAATACTTTTGTTATTGATTAATCTGTATGCTGTGCAAGAGCTTCAGTAAAACTAAATTGTAGCATTGGAGCACATTATACTAAAGGCTGTAAGGAGGATCAGTAACATACAGCTTCATGTGTCAAGCACCGCAACTATTTCTATGAAAGAGTGCTTGTGTGATTTGAATGTGTTTTTTAACATGCCTAATTAACATATGTTAAAGGACAGCAACTAATAAAATGATAAACAATTAAAGACAGCAAGAATACACACGTCAAACGTCAATCACATATAGAGAGAGCACATTAATTGTACCAAAAATAATTTTCATAAATATTTTTGTTGCCAGATGTGACAGAGTAATGTAAGTAAGGGTTAATTGTATAGCTAGTGCTTTCTATCAATATAAATAATTTCAAAGCAGATTTTTCTTTTATGCAGTCATTTGACTGTTAATTTAAGAATTCAAAAAGACAGTGACTACCTGTCCTTTCAAGAAGCAAGTGTGCACTATATTGCTGTGAAAGACCTAAGATTGACAGGTTCGCAACCACAGCCTATTTTGGTAAAATACCTCAATAGATATGCAGTATAGTTAAGGCAACTTCATGAGCGCAGAAGCGGGAAGAATAATACATACTTAGGAACAAATTGTAACTAATATAATTTGTCCCAAGATTACATTTACGAAGCAATATTCTACATAAAACCCAACTCTTCACTGTCCAGGCGAGCCACTGCTGCGCTTTCAATTTTGCAGCCAGTTACATCACCAACAAGCTGCGGATGTCCGCTGTGCTAGGTGATGGCAGCCTAAGCCAACATGAACGTATGTTTGCTTTCTAAATAAAGCTCCCTAATTAAACCATCTCACGCTGTGATAACATTACAGGATAAACAAAGCTCAGCCGGCAGAGGGAACGCCTCAGGTTCATTTAGTCCCAACCTTGTCAATCACTTCTGAAATAGCCAAAACAATAGAGCTATCTTTTATTCATTTTAACTGCTTACAATAAACATAGACTTAAAGGTAGCCTTACTCGCAATATGTGTGTTTAGTATAAATGCTGCCTGTTCATAAGAATAAAAAGAATAATTGAATAAAAGTTGATTTCACAGAAATCGAAGTGATTATGAAAAAATTAAATGAAAATACTGTAGTGACGACACTAACACGCAGTGAAGGCATCAATAGGTGACCACATATGTGAATAGTTTCATTGTTGGCTTAGAATTTAAAACAAATTCCTAATGGAACCATCGCAACTTTCTGGTAGCTCAGCGGTTAGAGCATGGCCCTAGCAACGCCAAGGTCATGGTTTCGATCCCAGGGATTGCACATACTCAGAAACAAATGTATAGCATAATGCAATGTAAGTAGATTTTGACCAAACCTGTCAGCCAGTCAGATGATGATTTCAATCAGTACATTTTGCAAAAAATGAGTTTTTGTGGCCAAGTTATAAGTAGACAACGCAGCTGCTTACCCCGTTTCGAATGGGTGAAACTAAAGTTGTCAAAATATAATCAAAATATACCCATTATCGTAGAGCCTCATCCGCAATATACCACAACTAACACACACATACTCAACCATCCAGCTGTCAGACACACTTTTAATTACACAACAGCCCAGAGGGTAAATTGTGTAACGATGCCTTGGGGAGTGAAACAAGGGGAAGGAAGTGAGGCAGTGACTCAAAGGAGAACAAGAGGACCTAAGGTAAATGGTAATAAACAAGTGTAAGGTAAATAAAGATTATCTTTGAATCCCTAAAAATTCTGTTAAGGATTCAGCTTTGCATACTCTTCCGTCCACTAGGTTACAAAACAGGTGGATTTGTTTTCTCAGTAAACACATGGAAAACTGTAAAAAAAAAAATTCCATGTGTAATTTCAATTTCTTTTTTACATTAGATAAGGAGATTTAAAGTAAATCAGCAGTCCTGTCTTTTGCTTGTACCTTTCTTTTCTTAGAGCTAAGCCACTAGGATCATACCTGTCTTCTGCACTGTAGCTGTGAAGGGCAGGAAGGGTGGATCTTCTTTTGTCAAACTGCTATAACATCAGTTCTGGGTCGTTTCAAAAAGGGATATAAGGGAAATTCCAGCGTTATGGATGTGTCATTTGCAGTCAAAACTTAAAATCTAAACTCACAGATTATTTATTTCTCATTGCATTGAATCATCTGTTTATACCCCTCACAGTTAGAAACAAATTTAATTTTACAGGTAATGGTCTGTATTATTTTACAGAATTTTTCTTTTTTCCATTAAACAGTTAATGCCTGTTATTTTACGGGTTTTTGCTGTAATAAAAATTATATTATTAAAATAACAGGAAATAAACCACTATTTAATATTACAGAAATATTATTTTGTAAATTTATTATGTTTTTTAAAAGCAATTTTAAAGTATTTTTACATTTCCCAAAATGTATTAAAGTAATAATTTACAGATTTTCTCTGTAAAAAATATTTTAAATTGCAACTGCCTCTTCATTAAATGCAGTTGCAGGTCATAATGCATTTAGGGTATTTTACAGGTCAGCTCGTAATTCTACAGACACAAATGTTATTTTTTTTTTTGTTCTCACCTAAACGATATAAAACCTGTATTTTGACAACTTAAATATAGTACTGTAGTAAAACTGCTAGATCCTATAACGTTTTTGAAACTTTGCCTAATATATTAAATATTCAAATAAAGTATTTACATGTGCAACGGTTATCGATTCAGTATAGCTAATACAACATATATTAACAATGTGTAATAATTTATATAATATGTTACAGTAAGACTTTTACTTTTAATTGAAACAACAATATTGTAATTCATCTTCAATCAAACTTATAACTCTCCTTTTAGGCATATATTTTAGTTGGGTGTAAACCCGAGCATGTAAGCGAATTGGAGCGAGAACATAGTGTTAATATTTCTCGCGGAGAGTAGAGCACCTTTCGGAAAATTCCGCTCCGAGTCGCTCGCTCAAGATTATTGTCACATGTACACCGAATGAGGCTGAAGCCTGAATACTAGCACAATGGCAACGGCACATCAACTACAAGAACCTCGTCCATTAAAGTAAAAAAAATGAAAATCAAATATACTTTATCAGTTATTTTATACAGTTATTTTAGGCACTCTTTAAATATAAAATGACAAAAATTTTGGCTGTAATATATATTACAGAATATCGGACTGAAACATAACTGCTCTTTTTCAGCCTACTGCAACTGAGACAAGTTTATTATAAACTGAAAACAATTAGGCCTACTAGACACAGGAGGGATTTTATATAGACCGGAAGAAATCCAGTCGTTTTGTTAGAAGAGGGACAGCGGTGAACAATAGACTTGAAATATGTGAAAAATTAAGCGTTTTCTTTTTATTAGAAACATGAACATCCATTGTCAAACACCCAAAAGGCCAAATCAAAGCCTCAAAAACCGAAAAAGAATGGCTCCTTTAAAGCTAATTGTTAGCATTGTTCTAATAAACGTGGAGGACTAACGTTACTGTGATGTTAGCTATGGTTAGCTAAGGAGTAATGTTAACGTTAGTACAGATAATACGCTAATTTGTGTTCTTAAGATAAAACGTTTTTTTTCAGAGACGTTTTTATGAACGTTTTCGGTTATAGAAATGTATTTTCAGAACCAGATAGCTGATTATTACACCTGTAGGTAAAGTTACACTGCGAGAAATTGCATTCTTACCAAGTGACAACAAATCTCACCCCATTGGCAGATTTTTTGCTTGTTTTTACCATAAATTTAATTAATTCTTATATTATTTTTCATTGAAACAAGACTAAATACCGTAGGTCACTTTTCTTGTCAAGTAATTGTATGTTGATTAAAGAAGGTTTTGATATTTTTACTAAAAACAAGACAAAACTGCTTAGGAAGAATGTCAATTTTTGCAGTGCAGGTAAAAAGGATCTAATGTTTTCCCTATAAATGTTGTTATAATTTCATAGCAACTCTATAGCTTAATTTTCTTCTTGATGTTTTGTATGTGAAAATGTAAATAAAAACAATTTACTTAAAATATTTTATTTTCAGTTTCTGGGGATCTACTGCATGGGATCTACCGCAGATTACCATGACAATCCAGGTATTAAAAAAAAACGTTTTATTATCTATAATCTACCATGTATGTGTGATTATATACAATTTATTTTAAATATTTTATTTATAGGTTCTGCGGATCTACTGATTGTGCTAATCTACCATAGATGACCATGACAATCCAGGTATGGAAAAGATTGGACTGTTTATAATCTAAAATCTACCTTGTACGTGTGTATGTAATACATTTATTTGGCATTTAAACCACCAAATATTGTCAAAATATCAGTATGGTGAAAACCTTTGCATGGAATTGCTCATTAATAATCTATTACTTGTAGTCACCAAAATTTCTTAATAATAAAATAAAGATAAAGTTAATAATATTAAATGAACAGATCAACACAAAACAAAAAAAATAAAATTACAAGTGGGTTTGTAGACTGACATGTGTGTGATGGTGCTTACCAGTTACATAACTCAATCAATTGCATGTTTTTTTATTGAAGCATCACACATGAGTTCATCCATTCTGAATGAGACAGTTCTTCTCTCTGGGTCACTTAGCTGATGAAATAACTTTGCTATGCCTAAAATCAACTACCACCTGTGTCAGAGATGCTTCAGTCACTAATTCCAACTATTACCAAAGTCTATGAAAGTTTAGGAACGCTCCCCGTGTAGTAGCAACATATGCCCATTTGCTGGTTTCAGTTACACTAAATTTAAACTAGACAAATGCCACACATTTCTACTTCTGCCTCACCCCAGGAAACAAGCCCCTCACACCCAACAAGTTGCAGACCTTTTCTCATATTCACAACAAGAAAATAGTAATACACCTTTTTTGTGGCCTGATAAACTAAGGCAGCTCATTGGTACACTGTACAAAACCCTAGAAACGAACTCTGAGACAAGGACCGTGACACATTTGGTCTTTTCACTGCTTTCCAAATGCATGTAAAGCTGATTCCCTGTCAAAATCTGTCAAGATGAATGTAGAAAGGTTTAATAAAAGAAAGGAAGGAGGCGGGAACCGGCAGACATTTAAATTAAAATCCGGCGAACAAAACAAAAACACGCAAGTAAAACACAAGAACATAAATGCAGCTGATTCAAACTATCAATCACGCCACCGGCCCCGCCTCACGGCTCTCGTCACGTCTTCTTACCACAATGAATATGGACGAAGCATGGCAAAATAAGAACAGCAACACTGGGTGAACATAATCACCATGGAGAACAATGTAAAAAAAATCTGAAGTGTTTGTAATACAAGCTTTTGCGTTTAGAAAAAACAACCAGACCAGATTTCCAGAATAGTGTGAACTTTAAGGGGAGAACGCTTATTGAACACTGGCAATGCCATGAAATGACCACCTAATTATTCCATAGGGGCATTGCATCAGCGAATAGCTGTTGAAGTTCATCCACTGGAAAATACAATCATATTCACCAAATATCTCTGTTTTTTTATATGACATCAATGGGCTAGCAATTGGCAAAATAAAATCACTTTGTGCCATTATCTTTGGGAGTTTCAACTTTTAAAAGCTACATAGTGTATCTCCTCATGGTCCGGCCAAATGGATTGACTGCACAGAGCTAAATCACACATTGATGTTATACGTTAACACTGTAGTGTAGATTCAAGACTCAGCACTGCTTCAAACCAGAACAGAACATATCTGAATATATCACTGGCAACAGACTCAATCACGCTCAAAATGCTCTTCAGTAAAGTCTCTGGTTAGTGCATGACTTAATGAACACAAGTAAACATGTATATTTGAGCTGATGATGTACAGCCTTTGGAAAGTTTTATGTTTCAGGGAGGTTTAAATTCTTTCAAGTGTTCATAATGCATTGCTATGAGGTTACTAGGATGTTCCCAGTGGTTCTAGGATGTTACGACTAGAGATCAAGTTCAAGACTCTATTACGCTGCTTTGTCTACAGGTCTATAGGTTTTTTTTCATCCACCAGGCACGAATCTTTGATCTGACTGTTTAGAAACATAACAGCATAGCTCTAACAAGCCACATGTTGTGCCAAAGTTTAACACTAATATCGATCACAACGATTAAGAATCTTCAAATTGGACAAATTACATTTTGCCTTATAGCAAAAACCAATATTGGTAATATAGCAAGAGCTTTCATCGCCATGGTCTCTTCACACTAGCAGCAGAATGGCTTGCGGTAAGCTCTTGTGCTCTAAATAAAGCACCCTGGCTGAGCTACACCCCAACAACTATCCCCTGACCTACAAGCAGTCACACCTGCTACTCCTGAGCCTGTGGCCTCACCTGGGGACGAAGAGCATAGCATTTTAACAGTCCGCTCCCGTTCTTGGCACACACACAGAGAGAGGCGGTGCGGGGCTGAATAGTCCAAAGATTCGTCCGGTGGCACTAGCAGTCTGAGGGGGGAGTCTTCCTCAGCCGGGACCAGCGAACCTGTAGTCTGCCCTCTGCCACTCTTGCTGTGGCTCAAAATAACCCACCCTGAGAGCGATGTAATTTCAGTCTTTCCCACGACCGATGAGCAGCCAGATGAGCAGATGCAAGCTAGCGGAGATGCAAAACATTGCACGTCCTGCATTTTTCACCAACATTTGGCATCTGACTTGTAAACTACCTCTACGCCGGTTTTAATGGACTCTGTCAATCTGAATTTTCTGAACTACAAGACTGTAACGAGACAAAAACAGTAATGACAAATGCTGCCAGTGCCATTTTGAGCAAACTACTGATAAAAAAGATGAACGAAGGAAAGCAAGAGAGAAACTTCAAAAGAGAGACAGAGAGAACCCTCTTTCTGTCTAGGTCCTGTGCCCCTCCCCTTGAATTCCTCTGCCATCTGAAGACCACATGCTGTGCCTAGGCACAACGCCAGACAGCTCCACACTATCTGACTCTACCCACCCCTGAGAGAGCACCTTCTGCCCCTACTACGTCCACCTCTAGAAAGGGAAGAGGCCACTTTTACAGCACACTCACTTAACCTCTATTGTACAGACACAATATCGCGGCAATTCGTAACTATTGCACGGGGTGGTTTCTTCGCACAATTTCATTAGTGAGTTTTAGTATGATTTACCTTTGATCAGAGAAGGTAAGGCTTAGGGGTTAGGTTGGGCATGGGGCTTCAGTGCTTTTTCCTACAAATTGTATGTTTTTGTACAATTCACATCTTATGAATTCATCAGAATTACCCACCTTGTAAAATTAGTTAACAATTCCTGTGAGATTAGGCTGGTTGTATATAAAGGTTCAAAAGTAGAGGTCTTCAGTTGCTATTACTTCCTGTCCTAGAAGTCAGGTTTTTGCCATATTGTGTCATGTGCGTGTGTCTTAAAAAAAAAAAGAAATAGAAAATTGCACACATCCCCAAGTCTAGGATAGGGCATTCAAGGTGATGATGATTACTGATTACTATCCAATTATTCACAGATTAACCAAACAAACAGACAGTCATGCTAAATTCACTTTATACTAAACAACATGGGAAAAACTAACCTAAGCTTTAATAAAAGTAATTATGAATTTCACTGCCTAACTAGAACATGAACTACTACCATCCACTTCAGTACAGTAAGGCTAAAAACTTATTATAACTGACAAATACTTCATCTTAAAAAGAACAGTTCACGCAAAAATTTAATAAATGTATTTGTTCTGATGAACACAAAGAAAGATATTTGGAAGGCTGCTTGTTACCAAACAGGTCTTGGCCACCATTGACTACCATAGGAGTACCAAATACTACCATATTTTGAAGAATATATGAAAGTAAAAAGTTCTGGGGAACTTTGGACTACCATTGTCATTTTCTTACGATGGTAGCCAATGGGGGTCAAGCACTGTTTGGTTACAAGCATTCTTCCAGATGTATTTCTCTGTGCTCATCAGAACAAAGAAATAGCCACAGATTTGGAACAACTCGAGGGTGAGTAAATGATGACAGAATTTATATTTTTGGGTGAACTGTTACTTCATTATGTATGTTTGACATGTTGCTGACATTATTTTTTATAATAATTGAGTTAATGTTAAAAATATTGTTGGGTGCAAACTTTGCTATATTGTCTTACTGATATAATGAGTATCTAAAGAAAATTAAGAAATTACTGTAAATGAGTTAAAATGGGTTATAACAGAATTATGTAAAATAGTGCATCTATATGTGATTATATATTAGGGATGGGATGATATATCATGTCATTTTTCTGCTCAGTTTCACAATGAATTAATGTTAAATGTGTCGTGGTGAGTTGTGGGAAATATCAGCCGTTAAGTGTCCACGGATTCACACTTTTAATTTTCACCGTAAATAGTAGACCATCCGGGTACTTTAAGAATACTCATTTCAGCATACTATGATTTGGGACATTATAATTCTATTTTCGAATACTATTTAGGACGGATTCTATCGCTGTTCTTCACACCTTTTTAGGTAGTTTCATGATAACGAAGTGAATTTATAATGATGATTTTTGACGAGTGTTGCTTTTTAAAATGCATGTTATAAACAACTCAATCTAGTAGTGATTTAAGATTGAGCAGTACTTCCTACTTCTAAAAACACAGAATCGAAGCCTTGCGATTCAGATACGATTCTAGACAGGTATAATTAGCGTGAATCACGATACATCGTTCCCAGCCCTATGTAAGTCACGTCATTTTTTGGTTGTAAAAAGGAGAAGAGTCAGACAGCAGTGAGCGGCACCTGATGTGTGTGTATAGTAACAACAGCCCTGCCCTGCCCTTTAACTACATTAAAATCATGATGACTCGCATTGACCGACACATCGCTAAACATAAAAACCTGTTAAACAACTAAAAATTAATGTCTTTCTACCCACCTGTAAAAACTGCTGCTACGTTAGGATTGACAGACATATTTACAAAGCATTTTCATTTTTCTTTCCAATTAGACATGATATTTTCTTTACCACTGCCTGGCGATTATGCAAAACACAGGGCTGCAAGGTAGAAATAATACAAAATAAAAATCCTGTTCATTGCTCTTTCATCAAAACACTGTTCAATGATTTTTGTCATTCTCAACAGGTCTGGGGATAAAGGTGGTAGGTAGTATGTTGGGATACATTTAGTTAAATAATTCATACAGTCACAACAAAAAAATCATAATTTTAAAAATAACACCTTCGTGTGTCCAAGCATATTGTCAAAATTATACAAAGCAATAGAATGACAAACACTGTATTGCACAGAGGTTCTTTTATTTCCAGCAGTTCGTCCTAACACATCTTCTTGACTTCGGTCTCAAATTTCACTTTTTTCCCCTTTCTTCTGTCAGTTTATGTTAAATATCTCAGATGGTTGTCATGTTACAAGTGAAATCTCTTTCTGCTTCAACGAAAGCACAACAGTGATGATTCCACTGATTCCCAAAGTTTATGAAGTAGCAAAGCCTCCTGTCCTTATTAGGTAACTTATCACAACAGTACAGCATTTAGCACAATAAACAAAACATTATTCTTTGAAATATGCCAAAATTGCTCTGCAATCTCCTTTTCTGACCATGCAAAACTTAAGCAAAAAACACAGAGGTCCACCCACACAGTGGCATTCTGCTTTCACTATACCCAAATCTCTTTCCTTCAGGACACACTCGAGCACACTGACAGATGCTGATATGGTTGCTTCTTCTCACACATGTTTTTTCATTAGGCGACAGACACACACGTCACAAGCCATGCTTGCGGCCATGCCTGATGGTCACAAACTATCAGCACGGCTTATTGCGCAGCTGACATTACAGTCACACACAGTTCAACAACAGACTTATCAAATTACTAACATTGAAAAGATGAATAGAGCATCCTTTTCTAGTGTCGGCTGAATTTACGCATTTTCTGATCAAGCAATATAAAGTCACTAAAGACTTGTCTAAATATTTAAGAAAATGTATTCAAATTCTAACACGATCCTTTCTAAAATCTTCTCATGCTTAGGAGCATTTTAAGGGCAATTGCTTTATCATGTTTACATTTACTGTCTTAGATATCGAAACTTTGAATAGCAAGAAGAACCAACACAGCATGTATATGCACAGCACAATTAAGTAATGCAAGTTAACAAATGTTTGTTCAGTTACAAAATAACACATATATTTAGAGATTTAGTTTCATATAATTAATATTTTATGGTTACCCCAAAAAGCAATCCAGGACTATGAGCATAATCCCGAACAGATACACATTCCTCTTAACTGTGAAGACTAATTTATTTGTACACATTAATGATTCGATAATAACTTCATTATTTTGTGCATTTTTTTAAACACGTAAAAAGGTAAACACCAGTCAGTAACTAAAATAGATGCAGGTGAATACTTATGTGCTGTTGTAAATATAAGAGAAGTATTAATGGAAACTCTTTCCATGTGCGCGTGGCAAAGTGATTTCAGAAACTTTTATAGCATTTCACTCTGTGCACCAGCTGTCGGATTCAGCTGCATTGTTAAAGACACGGTGGCTTTGACTCGCACCACTTCAACGAGCCTGTGATGCCCCAAAACTGTCCAGGCAGCTCACAAGGTTTTGAGCCGCTGTGGACGGGCTCTACAGTAGATTTATCCGAATGAGGATCTCATTGATTACATGAGCTCACCGGTCAATGCACTCATCGCCTAAAATTACCGCTTCACGGCTTCATTGGTTGAATTTACGACGACACATGATCGAAAACAAATACAGCGGTTGTAAGGCAAAAAGCCGGCGATTGCTGTCAGTTTCGCAGCACGGCGCTAATGCATTTGTTAATGTGCACGCGCTTTGTATTTGTTATCGACCTCGTCACTTTCTGGATGCATTATTCATGAGTTCATATGTACCGACTAAGAGTGAGTAAAAGTATCCCGAAGTAAAGCACTAACCTGCGGGGCCTAGCGGGGGCTGCTGCCCGTCCTCCCCAAAGATCAGTCTGAAATCCAGCTCTTCATTCCCGGGGCAGTTTGCAGTAGTCATCGGGTTTGACAGCTCGGGCTCACCCGTCTACGTACGCCGAGTCTTTAATAAACTCACTACATTGACTGATAATGAAGGCAAAACTTTTCAACTTTTCCTACGTGCTGTATTTCTCTAACTCCGAGCAGAATGTTATTATTGCGCGAAGCTTCTGTCTCTCTCAAAATAATCCGGACTTCTCGACCTACCACGGAGTTTGAGGGGACTCGCAGAGACTTGAACTTTTTGCCCGTGGCGTGAAAGGGGAGGTGAGCTTCGTGCGTCAGCTCGACCGTTGATCGAGCTCTCCGTCTCGCGCTCCTATCCCAACTTTTACTAACAGCGCGTGACAGGGCAGTTCCAGCGGTGACGTCAGAGGAGTCGGCAGACAACATAAGCGCGCGCGCGAGCATACACGCGCATACACACACCACTGGTTAGTGTGTTTTAAAGAGGGTTTATGGGTCTTGTAGTTTGTGTGTATTCGGTTGGATGGAGCCCGTCTCTCTTAAACCCCACGTTGCATTTTGTTGTCAATGCAATTATTAGATTGCTACATAACATGAATAAGTATAACGTTAGAGTTGTCACAGGGCAACGGTACATCTATGTAACTATAGGCCTACATAATACCAAAAGTCAGATAACACAAACTAGTGGTTTTACATATTGCACACCCGAATAATTTTTGTCAAATTTTACAAAAATATTCAAGGTTACATTATAAAAACAAAATCCTAATCATCATATTTTTGTAATAGTTGTTGGGTAAACAAGTGAATGTACTATACAGTAGCCAGAGAAAAGGTTCAATTATATGTTTTTGCATGCATTCTTTTACATTTAAGCTATTTGTGCATGCGCACATTCATTGTCTATGCATACATATATTTTTGAATATTATACACACATTTATTGTCCTCAATTTTGCTGCCTAAAAACAGACGCCAGCCATTATATGCAGACTACTCAATGAGCAATGTTTAAATACCCTTTTTTATTTTACTTTCGAAATCGTGTGCAAATCAGTAGCATTTTATAAATTCACTTTTTTATTCCCTGCTGTCCTTGACCCTTTTTGAATAGCCTTCACCTATTTTGGAGTCACTCTTATAAATAGAGAGGAGAATAGGCAATGCTTCAAATCCCAAAGTAACTCTACATCTGCAAGTTTCATTTAATATTTGTATATATCAACCATTTTCATTTAGGGCAATGTGTAGTGATTAGTGAGAAACACCTCTACAAAAAGTTTTTTTTCCTCATATATGAACCTCATCTGCTCCTGTTTTGCACGATAGTCAAATCCTGTTTTGCAACTACAGTGAGGCATAAAATAAAAAATGAAAGAAAATACATGAATGCAGAATGACTGTGGGTCAGAAGTTTTCCATGTATTAAAACCAGACAAAAAAATATGGAGAGAGAACCTTTATAGCAGTGTTGAGTAACATGGAATTGACAAAGATGAAAAAAAATGTTTCCTTGATGCATGTGGGCGTATAAATGCATATGCAGGTGAAAGCATATATATCACATTTCCTGTGGTCTTTATTTAATTTGATGTCAAAGTTAATCTACAGTACACATTAGACATTATCTTTCATTAAATACTCCCATTTCTGATAGTCTTTAATGTCTATAATTAGAAGAATTGATTGCTGTGTCAGATACTTAAAAAATCGAGACCTTGTTTTACAGATGCCAGTCACTTTAAATACAGTATCTTGGATTTGGATTTTAATCTTAAAATGTGATCATAGTCGTACTATAATAATCTTTATTAAATCAATCACCTTTTTGCAAAGTTCTCTGTCCTGCTTTTACACACAAACAAAATACCTTTCAATACTCACACATAGACATAAAATCTTGCACATTTAAATTTTTTTAAGTGAAGCATGAGACCCCATAAAGTTGTTTTATAATTACAGAGGTCTCAATCAGTGTAAAAAAGAATTATTATTCAACTTTTATAAATCACGTGATTTATTACCTTTAATTTAATAACTTTAGAAATTGACACATACACATCTATTGTAAATAATTCCTAATGGATTGTTCACCAACAGAAAAATATTCTGTCATAATTTATTTACACTTGTGTCATTCCAGTGTATGACTATTTCTTCTGTGGGACGCAAAAGAAGATATTTTAAGAAATGTCTGAGTGGTTTTGTGTCCATACAAAGAAAGTCAATGGGGTCCAAATGCTGTTTGGTTACTATGAACTTCAAAATTTCTCCTATTGTGTCTCGTTTAAATTTACTAATTTAATAATTAGTAAATGATGGAAGAATTTACACCTTGGGGTGAACTGTCCCTTTGCTACGTCAACACACTTTTGAAAGGATCCTGCCAAAACTCATTGTTTACTATTCAGAATACCTGTGCTTCTTTTCATCTCTGATGACCTTTGTGGGAGGAAGACAGAGAACACGGTATCCGTGGATTGTGTAGGAGGGGGACGATGTGGTTTTTGATACTGTTTTCTCGTAAAGAGAGTTAAGAAGAACTTTCTACCGTCACCCAAATCCGGTTCAAAACTAGTTTTCTTTTCAAGTATTTGTGTTGAAGTAATATGCTATTTATTAATTTGCAAATGTGCACATGCATGTGCAGTATTAAGTGCAGCTAAACAAAAGTGTGTATTGGTTGGGATATTTAACAGGTATTGTGATTTGTTTAATTTTTTTATTGTTGGCATAAGTGGTGATGTGTATTTGATCACCTTTAAACAATATTTAAGATTTCAGCATCGACATCTGCTTTAATAATCTAAACAGCATATCTTTATAATTCATACTGAATTGTTTAGGAACAATAATGCACAATGATGCAGTAATTTAGTGTGTTTATCTTTGAAAGGTTCATCTTTCCATCTTTCCAACAAGTAAGCAGAGCTAGACAAAATTTGAAATTAGAGTATATGTTGCGTTAAACTAATTGTATCTAGTATTTAACACAATGCATACTTCAAAAATATATTTACATTCCTTTTCAATATTCCTGATACTGTATAATTTAACCTATGTAGAAGCAAATTATCTGTCTTAAAAAAAACATGCATTCTTAGAAAAAGCAGACATTTTTCCAATGTCCCCAAATGGAGACATCAAAGAAAGACAAAGAACAAAACTCAACAAATTCTCTAACTAACTAACTAATAAGAAATCATCTTCAACTAATGCATGCTGCCCTCTGCTGTTCAATAAAGAAATGTAGCCATAGAACACCTGCTTTGTTTGAATTATTCAAGCAAAGGATGCCATGTTTTTTCTCCCACAAAAGTAAAGTGAATAGAAAGTTATGTTTTTGAAACGAATGATGAAAAATGTGATTAGTTATAATTAGTTTCAAAATAGATAGTAATCTTGTTTCCGAAGCTTACATTTACCACCACTTGCAAGCTTAATTACCTGTCTTGGAAATTGTACACTTCTTTATAGCTTGCTTTTATATGGATATATTTTTCTGAAAATACGACAAATTCTGCGTGCCTATTGCCTACTATCCTAAACTGCTGTTTTTGTCTCAACATGAAGACAAACAGTCATCCTAGAGCACTGCTTCATTAAACTGACTAGGTTGTCTTTGCAGTGTGCTTTATAAAGCTGGGTTAATAATACAGACATGATGCTCGTCTAAATAAGGATGCTGTGGGGGACACAATAAACTTCTTCAGATTAAGCTGATTGCCTTTATCTGACTTTGACCCTTAAATTCACGAGCAGGCCTTAGAGGACACACAAAGGCCGGATTACTAATGCACAAAGTTCTAACAATACAAAACCAAAAACGCCAAAACTGAATGATTATCAAATCTAGTTCTAAAATTCCATAAAATTATTGTGGCACCATGTCCAAAAACTTGTTAATAACAACGTCTTGTTTGTGAGCGACAATAAAGGCAGAAATTTCAATGCTTGAACAAACATTAAACCATGCAAATGGGTATAGCTCATTCGGTTGTACCGCAGAATTATCAACAGGGGGTAATAATGAGTCAAGAAACGACTTCTCTTAAACCCTGGACTGTGTAACTGCTACCAAAATAACGTTCACTCTTGGATAATCTTAATATTATATATCTATATTATATTATATGACAAAAACAAATAAAACCACTACACATAAATGTAGATTACTTGTCCTCAGTCTCTGACACAGAATATTTTACTAGACGAATTTGTCTTAAAATAGAAAATATTGATATATTATGGTATTAAGATTATTAAAATAGCAGGTATTTTCTTTCTTTCATAACTTTTCACGCTGAGCACAATGGTTCGCTAAAATGTGTCCCACAGTGATTTTAATGAAAAGCTCCTGCAACCCTGCGACCTCACTTTCTACCGAAGAGGAAAGAACACCAGAATTCTTGTATGTATTATTAAAGATCATTTTAGTCAATGTATAGTGATTCAAAGAAAATGTCAACTTTAAAAAAGCAGACATTTATTGATGTTTGACATTTGGTGCTTTCCTTATTGAATAAATTCTAGACCGTAAACTGAAATCCTTCTGTTTCATCAATTGTACATCAATTGTAATTGTACTCATTTGTACTACAAATGAATGAATTTTCCATATGATGGATTAATTCTTTTTAACTGCATGTAAGTAAAAACTAACATTTGTGAGATTCAACACATGGCACACAACATAGGACAAAAAGAACAATAAACTGTGTATTTGCCAAAGAAATGGCCATCTAAAGTTTGGATTCTGTCAAATCCAATATAATCCTCATTATGATTATGCTGTCTTGAGTCCTCAGTGTTTGTTTGTTTGATGTGTGTCAGTGTTTTTGTGCAACATGTGACTCAGTCAATCGTCTGTGTGCCGCACTGCACCAGAGAGAACATCAATCAGATCGCTGATCGATGCAACATTTGGGAATTATGTCAGAGGATCAATACTAATCCCCCTTAACACACACACGCGTACACATACAAGACATTAGCCATGCTCTGCAGTCTCACTGTGCCACAGGCTTCCAGAGATACTTTCCTTTAGTTTGTTGCATCTGACCACTGTGTCCATAAGCCCTGGTAAATGATAGCCAGTTCTCTATCAGATATGATAACTACATCAGAAGAGCTCCCTCCATATGTTTTTCTCCCCACGGCAAAAGAAGGACAAAACCCAGTGCAGACTACATCAGCTAAACGGAAAAACAGGCCTTAACCTGTGGTACTTTACAGTGTTATCTTAAATACCATCTTAACATGCTTGTTTTAGTCATATTGCATAAGCTCCTATGTTAAATGTTTGACATAAAGTCATTGAGGAAGTGTATTCATTGCATGTGGCTGAATCCTTGTCATGAATAATTTAAGTGAAACTTCAACATAAAATGGACCTCAGCTTTAAAGCGAAGGCTGTTTTCAAGAAATGTGTGCTCTGTTAGACAGTGTGCCTCCTTGCCTGAGAAGTGATGCCTCGGGGAGATCTGCTGTAAAACCACAATCATGTAACCATCTCAGTGTCCCTTGAGGCAGCAGGGTGAAGCCTGTTTTGTCAAGCCAATAGCTTCCTGCGAAAAACTCAGATTCAAAGTTAAATGGGTCATATGACACGGCTAAAACAAATATTATCGGTTGTTCAAGATGTAATGCTATGTGTTTACACGATTTAAGGTTAAAATACTGTATTTTCCACATACCGTGCATGTTTGTATCTCCTCTTTGCCCCGCCTCTCTGAAACTCACAGATTTTTACAAAGCTCATCGTTCTGAATAGCGAGGTATGCTATGATGGGCCAGCTAACCAGTGCGTAGTGATTGGTTAATTGGAATTGTGATTGGAATACTGCAAGTGTGTGACGGCAATGTAAAGCCTCTTACCATATTTGGAACATCAGGTTCCAAAGCAATTGTACTGACAGGTCAACCACCTTACTTGCGTATACTGGACATTTGGGCGGTATAAATCAAATCATTCCACGAACTGATGTAGATTTGTGGGGGTGTGGTTACACGAGGCGTTTCAGGCAGGTCTGGGTGAGCATTCGCTTTTAGATAGAATGTATCTTTTTAATCTTTATAGCACACCAAAGACAGAGAAAAACACATATGACCCCTTTAAAATAAGAATATGTTTTAATTTTAATATCAGAATATTTGTCACGCATTGTGAAATCCAAAGTGGACACGCAGACAAACAGTACAGATCTTCTTAATCTTGAGCCCCATTTCATAGTCAACCACCTTCAATATTATTTTATGACTGACCTACAGGCACACTGATTAAAATATATATTTTAAACATTTTGCATATTCATGCTGCGTCTTGATTTAAAAAAAGAAATGTTTTGTTTTAGTGCACCTCAGCGCAGTAAATCTAGAAAGAAACTTTTAATAAGGCCATTTCTTTTATTCCTTGACATTTCAGGGAGCTTATCCATTATCTAGACTTCTCAATTGCCCCAATAAATTGTGTTTGGCTTTGAATTCCTCATCAGCCCCCTGTGGTTACTCTCTATGCAGTGCTCACTCAGTGCATACAGTGCATAATTCTGTGCATGATGTATGATTTGATTTGTTCAAACTATTTCCTGCAAAAGTCATTTAGCAAGCAAGAAATAGCTCTAACCCGGTGCCAACGCTGGATTGATTAAACATTTAAAAACCAAGACAAGTAAATAGATTTATTTTGAAGAATACAAACCTTTACTATGAATATTAGGGAGACAAGGATGCAGAAGGAGAAAAACAGATAATGTCAGAGTGACCAACGAATTAAAGCAAATATCAACTCTATTTCATAAGAGAAGAGAAAGAATTGTATGTTAAGTTTGTAGGTTAGATAGACTACAATAAAGAGATGATGGTATTTGTACTTTTTCATCGGTCTGACACTCACCATCAGATAAACTCAATTCAAAGAAACACAGGACAGTTAATAACAACATTAAAGTCAATATGCCAGCTGCTTACGTTGTTTAAATCTATGAACAGCTTAACAACACAAAGTTCTTTAAAGTTCTGAATGGAATACATTACCATACTAACTGCCTCGGGGTTTAGGTATACATGTACAAAACCTTTTCATCAGATCAACAGTGTAATATTAACAGTCGGTTTATCACACGGCTTAATGTTTTTAATGAAAATTCTAAATGCCTGCTGTCTTCTAAATCATGCAGGAGATTACAGGAGATATGCAGTGACATTTATGACAGATAAAAAATGTTTCAAAAGAGGAAATTCATTTTCGCTGTTTTTTTACCTGTTTGGCATTCTTGTCTGGATGTGTCCAGGTAAAACCACTGTATTGTGGTCCAAGTGTATGTTGCTTTTCCAAAGAGTTTCTCCAGAGTTTCAAAGAACTGTTTAGCCACCAGTTTATTCTGCAAAGAAATGGGAAGAATTGTCCTACAAGACACTACATTTATTGTCATCTATTACAATATTGTGTTATTCTCTAAATTACCAACTACAGTTTACATTTAATATTTAACAGTTTAAATTTTATATGTCACATTTTACATTCAACAGCATAGCCAATCAAATATGTAACCAAGCTGTCACTGGGGTGGTACCCTTTCACCAAAAAAATGGAAATTAGTACTGTTCTTCAAACATAGTTACGTATTAGTATTACCTCAAAGTACTGGAAACAATTGTATACTTATCTTTACCTAAACAGTACATACACATTATAAGCACATTTTTAAAGGTCCCAGTGAAAGCTTGGGTACATTTTTTTACTTTTTTGTTTACATAGACTATTATTATGTTCTAATCACTTTAAATATTTCACAACACCTATGCCATATTAAATACTTCTAAAAAAAATACTTCTAAATTTCCATCTTAGAAATGTCAAGCTCTGGCCTGCTGTCTCTTTATCTGACTATAACGCCGTTCTCAATCACACATGATTAAGAAAAATGTTTTGATTCAGAATTTTTATTCAACACTAAAAAATATTCATACAAATAAGTTAAACTAAAGAATAACTTGTATTACTTTAACAAAAGCAATTTAAATATTGTGCTTATTATTTCAGAAAAGTAAACGCAGTGATCATTACAGTAAAGCCTATTTCGGTTACTCGTGGCTGACAGACTGCAGCTAATTCCGATAAACAAACACTGGTATAAAACTTTAACAAGACATCTGATGGGTTTAGTGATATTTATTTCAAAAATTTTACCGCCCTTAAACATTTATTATGTTTTCAATCTACCTACATTATTTAACAATGAATAATGATATATCATAATGTGTGTGTGTGTGTGATGCATAAATATTACAATTGTAAGCTTAATGTACGTAAAATGCAAAGAAAATGTGCATTACTCTGCTTAATTCCAACATTGCTGGGTTCCTAAAATCAGGCTGAAAGGAACAAAGGAAAGCCTAATTTAATAAAAATAAAATGAGAGAAAACAAAGTACTGCCAAATAAATCTGTGATGAAAAGCTCACGAGAGATATATGTGTGTCCGTTAGCATGTGTACAATGAGATCATTATAGCTGACAAGCTGACAATAAATCTGCAAGAGATGATTATCATGTAAATCTATTCAGAAGCGAGGAAAAATTATTATGACAGACCATCAGGACGATGAATCATGACTGACTCTAGAATGTCAAATTGTGAACCAACATGACATTAGTTGCATGACTGACAGTTTAATTTCAAAACAATATTAAAGATTGATCCGTATGTTTCAATTACAATCATGACCATGACGAATGTGCATTTTATTGAAGCTGTGGCCAATTTAAATGCACTCAAAACATTGAATTTTGTTATATATGCTCCCTGAGTTTTGTCACATGCAGCTGACTTGTAGGTTGTCTGGAGTCAAAATTTAATGCAAAATAAATTTTGCAAAGCAATGACAAAAATCTTGTGGGCACCGGTGCAATCAGAAACGACAATGAGAAAACAACTTGAGCAAGCAAGGCTTTCATTAAAACTACAAAGCAACAAACTGTGGAAAGGATGTCCAAACCTTTTTGTAAAAATTACTGTTTTTAGGTGGCATTGTATGTGTAAGATTCAAACCTAAACAACAGAAAAGCTACAGAAACAAAGTCATCAGTCCCTTCAGTATGCTGTGAAGTCATGTTTTCTTTAGCACCTGGTGCATGAAGACGACTCTTAATGAAATGAAGTAGTCCTGTCACCCCTCCAGATAGCAAGATCCAAGTTGTGGGGCTCTGTGGGGATATGACTGTGGAAAGCAGGCCAAGATGTCACCTGCAGCACTCTGGTGGGCAATTAAGACCACAAAAACTGTGCAGCAGGGTCTGACCAAACCAACAATCTACTTTTTGAGGAACCTGCAGGGATCAGCATGACTTCCAGCACAACTGTGGTATTCCAACCTAAGTGAAACAGAATAAAAAGCACTCATCTGTTAAAAAGGATTTGTCACCAGAAAAAAGTCAATCACATCCCTAGTCTGGCCCAAGGCATTCAGGAGTCTAAAGTTTGCTTTACTAAGAGCAGCACAGAGCCAATCACTCATTAAGGAAATGTGCTAGCTGGCATAGCAGCCACACACAGAACCAGTCAGATGTGTTGGTCAATCAGCCGAAAAAAAAAGATTTAAGACAGTCATCTGTTCTGCTGTGCATCTGAAACATTTGCTGAAAGCAAACATACTCCTCAGAGCCTGGACACATTGGCAAATGTCATGCCTGATTGCAATGTCCATCCCTCTTGCTTATATTTCATACTGGCAACACCTTATAATAGTAAGGTTGTATTTGTTAACAATAAATGTGTTTGCAAACATAAACTTAAAATAAGCACTATAGTTTAGTAGCATGAACTGATCCTTTATATGGTATTTCATGTTAATTGTTCATGTTAGTTCATTGTACATTAACTGATGTTCAGGTTCCAGTGTATGACATTTAGCGACATCTAGCTGTGATGTTGCGAATTGCAACCAATGACTCACTCCAGCCCTCACCCCTCCCCTTTGAAACACTACTGTGGATGACACAGGACTAAGATGTTGTCATGCTTGTTTTCTGAAGTAGATAACTTATTTATGAAACGTGCTCTGTAGAGCAGTTTGTCCATTCTAAAAAACTACTACTGTACAAACAACATGGCGAATACCATGCAATGGTACCCGCGGTGTATAGAAATTGCTCATTCTAAGGTAATCATAATGCTTCATTGTGCAATCTCTTTATACACCCGAATACATCATTTTGTATATTATATTGCATTTTTGTCTATAGATCTTCCAAAAAATGACACACTGGACCTTTAACAACAAGCTACTCTGCACACAACAACCAAAAACAAATGTTTAAGCTCTGTATCGAACAAGCTGCATTATCTAGAATCACAAGTAGTGTTTAGCTGAGGCACAAAGGCCAGAAGGGGTCAAGGATCTTTCCAACAAAAATGCAAACAAACAGAGCAGGTTTATTTGGAACATAAAAGCCTTTTTAGACTGTGAATGGTAAGAGCTGATGTGTGAAGCGCTTGGAGATTGTATGAGTGGGCAGCAGTTTCTGTTCTTTTTGACAAAACAATATATTTGGTGTAACACAACAGCAATTGTGTTGATGTAGCAGACATCACTACTTTCAGGCTGTTATTAAGTCACAGCATCTCATGGGGATATTGTGTTTAAACCATAATTGCTATCAACCTTAACAAAAACAAACCTTTTCAGAGGCAGGGTTAATCCCAGCATTTATCATGGTTTTGTTGTTGTCTCGTTGCAACAAATAATGAGTTCTTGGCAAGAATGTTAACGAAAAGAAAATATGGTAGCCTGCGGTTTGTCTCTCCTAAACACATGGAGTCCTCACAAACCTTTAATGGGTTATGTTTTGTGATGTTGAGATGGACACAAAAACACATTATGCCAGGTTCACTGTAATTTCCTAAATCTGATAACCAATACCATTCTGCCCCATAATCGACAGACATTTTATATCATTATTTACAGACCCAGAGAAATCCAAATATTTGTATCACTCTTTATTTGAGTACAAGGGAGCAAAATAATGAATGCTGGTGGGGGTGTGAGTTTCCTCGCCCTACTCAGTGACTCTGTCTGTGTAATTAGCTTGAGTGTTGATAAAAAGCCACATGGGAAAGCAGATGGAAAGCAGAATGAGACGAAGGAGAAAGATGTGAATTTTCTGAAGACAAATACTCAGCCAAAACTGAAGGGCTTCAGACAAGCACCTGATTTTAATCAGGATTTGAATAGAAAACAGCTGGTCAAACTAAGAGACGGATTTAACTTCATAGAGTTTATTATTAATAATTGTGTGCATAATTGGAAAGGATAACGAATCCATCAAATTGATGTAACCTAGTGCCAAGCACATAAAAAAGAAAAAATTTGGGAATAACAAAATGTGATTTTGTTGCCATTAAAGAACGTTCTATCTAAATTGTAGGGAGACCGAAAGGCAAGTCTAAAGGAATTCATACGACAGGTCTTTGCCCTAAAATGCACTATGCAAAGCTATGACATTGATTGTCTGCATCTAAAACGTATGAAGAAATGCTGTTTGTGTTGAAAAATGAAACATTAATATGTAAATGTGCTGTGACAAACCTGTAACAAAACTGGCCTGTCTGTTTTATTTTTCAGATCTGGGAAATTATATGTTTCCTCTCAAATAGACAATACTGTGGCCAACAACACCAATAACAGCCTGAAGTATACAGAAAGATGGCCTTGCAATGCAATAAATATTCATTATGTTTTCCCAGGGCTGAAAAACAACACTGCTATTATTAAGGCTGATAGCTACTGGATGAGAAACCCGAAATATGTCTTGGTGTCCATTTTGTAAATATAATAAAGAACATGGAATATGAAGAAAGCTATAACGAGTTGCTAAGTTCTTCACCGAAAGGAGTAAGAGACTTACAGAACTTTAATTCTGTGGAAGTTCATGGAGAAATGCATTTGATATTTTATTTAGCTTTAAAGGTTGTTTTGTTTTTGGTTTAGTGGTCGGTGGATGTTGGTTTGATCACATCAGAGGATGGATCTCAAACAAAGACAAATACAACATCATGATCCTGACTTATGAAGAGATGATGTTGGTGAGAATTGTTTGGTTGATTTCTAAAGTATTTTGTTTTGAAAATGTAGTTAATGCTTCCACCTTTTATAAGGACCTCAGATCCGTCATTGTGAAAACCTGCAAGTTTGTGGGGAAGAATCTGTCAGATGAAGCAATTGATAAAGTGGTGGAAAAAGCCTATTTCAACACCATGAAAAAAGACCGCAAAGCCAACCACAAATTCCTGTCCTGTGAATATCACTGATCGGCCAAAAATGACTTTTTGTTCGAAAAGGTCAGAGAAAGTTGAATAACCAAAAGTTTGGGTGTCATAGTATTATTTAAAAGGTTTTATAAAAGTTATGTTATTTACTGTAAGGGATAATGTACTGGGAGCAGGTTGTAAACGCAGAAATCAAGGGGCTTGTTTCCCGATAACAACTGGCTTCTTAGATATTATCTTGCATATTACACGGCTAATTTCCACATGAGAAATAAACGTTGAAATATTGCAGACCTTAAGCCGCTTATTTTTGTTTTTAAGGTAAGAAATGACATTCAAATGTCACAAACAGTCAATTTTTTAGGGTTCCTGTCTAGTGTGTCTTTGTTTTGTCTTTGTCTTGATGTTTTGTTTTGTCGTGAGCACATGGCATTGTTTTGACACCCAGTCATGTGCTCTTTGTCATCGTGATGTGACCCCGCCCTCTTGTTATCCTGTTAATTATTTTGTCATGTTTTCATTCTCCTCATCTGTTTCTGGTCATTGTCTTCTCTGTCTTTTCTCTCTCCTCTCCTGTTCCTCGCTTGTGTTCTAAATTTGCCTTTTAAATCCCCTTCGTTTCTCTTGTCCTGTGTAGGACAGTTTTGAATGTGTAGCTAGTCTGAATGACATAGTCTTGTCTTAATCGCGTTCTCAGTCTCACCTCGTCTTGTTCAGGGTCCAGTGCCTCCAGCACCTGCCGCCGACCACTCGTCCCCTCTTGTGAGCTTCTCCCCCTTGCGGGCTCAGGTGTCCTGGGTAGTCTACACCTCTCCCAAAGTGGGTTCATCTCTCCTGTAGTGTATTAAATCTCTCCCTAGTGGGTTTATCATCAACAGGAGTTTTCCACCAGCCACCGCTCTCTCTCCCTGGCCAAGCACTCATCCTGTTGCCCCAGCCTGTTGCCCCATCTAGAACTGTGTTGTTTTGATGTGGCTCTGTTTTCACCTGTTTTATTTAATAAGTTGTTTGTTCCCCACACCTGAATCCAGACTCATTCCTGACACTATTTGGTTTAATCATTTATAAATATAATGTCATATATGTTTTTAAAAGATGTATTTATATTTTACAAACCTGCAAATGTAGCGACTGGCCAATCAGAATCAAGCATTCCAACATTGTTATTATATGTTATGTTATGCAGCAGGTGCATAGGGGCCTGGGAGATTGGGGGCCTGCATCCAAGTTTTAATCATGGCCATACAATACTGTAGAAAATGACTACATGACTGATCTCAGATTTCAGGCACTTTATTTTCTAAACAAAATAAAGAAAATATTTGAAAATGGCTAAGAGGTGTTTATAATAAAGTATTTATTATTAAAAAATATTTTGTAAGTATTTTCTGAATAGAATAAATATGATGATAATGTATGATAATGATACTACGTTCTCATATCCTTTCTCTTTGGTACGGAACATATTATTACTTCACTCTATGAGGAAGATTTCCCCGAAATAGTAAATGAAACTATGTTCCAGTGGATTCTTGGATTCTCCCGTGAGTCGCATCCATGTCGCATCTCATTTACGCGAGCACATGGTGCTTAAAGGATTGGAAGAAAAAGTACCAATGTGTACATTTGTTTTTACAAATGCTGCAGATGTCTAGACCCCCCGCACACACAAAGGGAGTTTTCCTATGTTATTTGTTAAAATAACATTACACAGACATTTAAATAAAACTTTTTTCAACATGGTTTATTTAGTTAGAGCATGCATCTAAGACACTCTTTACATGTCTGTCAGTCAAAGACTACACAGCTAAAACATTAAAGCACAATTTATTTAAAACACACATGCCTAGAAGAAGCTATTTCTTGTCCAGATATAATTATCTGTAATAAAGCAAATTCTGCTTTCACAACTGGGTTTTCATGAATGTTTCACCACCCTCTGTCTGTGCAGAACAGACAATGTGTCCTAGTAGTTTGTAGTTTGAATGGTTAGAATGGTTTGTATCTGTGCTATAGTTGGCTACATTTTATTATGATTACGTACCATCCCCACCTGATTTAGACAAAGGGCAGGCAGTGTTTTTATCTCCCTCCTGTTCAAAAATGCTGAAGCACTCAAAATACATTTCTTTGATTTTTTATCTCAACTCAACACCTGTGGTGAGTGAACGTATTGGGTGCATACTCCATACTAAGTAGAATGCAGTTGGACAGACAACTGTGTGACAAACAACTGTATGACTTTACAGACTTAAGTGACAATATGTAGTGCAGATGAACAGTGCAAAGTATAAATAGACGGAATGTACAAAAAAGACAATATACATTATACACATATGGACAGTATATACACAATATACACATTAGATATTGAACATACACATTAAATATGCAGGTGTACACATTAACCTGTATGTATTCAGCCGCTTTGTGTGGGTCGTTGTTAGTGACCAGGCCTATCACTGTCATGTCATCAGCGAATTTCACAACGGTATTTCTATTGGTAACATTCGAGTCAACTAGGGGACTGATTAAGCAGTGACGCAGTCGATTACCAACCTTTTTTAAGTGCTTCTCTGTCCATCATTATCCAGAGACAAGAGCTCAATAGTTTTTAAGTATTCTCAATAGTTTTTCAGTATTCTTTCTAAGTATCAATTCTAAGTAAAGTTAAAAGGCTGCTACATTACTATTGATTAAACAACAAACTCCCTCTAGTGTCTCTTTCTTTCTCTCGCTCACAGGGACACATCACATGGAGGTGTATACGTGAATACTCTTGGCCTTCTTAAACTCAAACCACAGGAGTTTGTTTATCTCCCTGTGCAGACACAGCTGAATGTCTGTGTTAAAGTGAATGCAGGTCAGTAACAGCACACCTCTGCGGCTTTAGTTTAGAGCACATATTAATGAAGCTGTCAGGGGTTCATAACAAATTTGGGCAAATTGCTGATAACTTATTCCTTCGAGTATGTGAAGCAAACATTTAGACCTTAAGTGGTGAAAATTAAACCTTATGACTTAATTCTGTTTACCATGGCAAATCTTAATCTGGCAAGACATAGGCCTACATCTAATATATTAATGTTCGGGATGAGTCAAATGTTTATCACATTATTAAATGAATATGACATACAATTATAAATATTTCTGCATTGTTAAAATTATTGTTCCGCATCACTTCGGTTGTATTTGTTGGACACATTCTAAAACATGTCTAGAAATTAAATCCAATAAATCACTCTCTTTAAAGCAAATTGCAAACATATTTCCACCCCTATTTACGCCATTTTGTAGTATAAATAGTGTGAGTAGTGCTTCTCATTGAAAATTCTCAAAGAAGTGAACTTGAAGTACCCGGATGATGCAGTTTTTCTCGAAAATATGTGTGGAACTGTGGATTCTTCACACACTCAACGGTCGCAATAGCGGAAAGGACGCGGGGCTATCAGACGCTGCTCGAACAAACCTCTCCTACAGAGTGATAATGCTTCAATCTTATGATGACTTAAGCAATGCTGGGGGAAAACAGATTAAAACTACATTAAATGTACAATATACAAGTTTAATTTTTATTCACACGCATTGTGCCGTGAGGTTGACATCATTTTCGCTCTTCAAGCAAACCAAAATACTTCCGGTTAGCATAAAACCGTTCAGTATTCCATTTGGGACGTTACTGTAATCCTTTTAAAATGCATACACTACATGGTTGAGTGCATAGTGGATAGTTTAAGTGCATAGTATGTCATTTGGGCACAGTGCGTAAGTCTTCACCAATGAGACTTTTATTTTGCCGTCACAACTTGGGTAGGGTGTACGTCATCATTCCTCGCCAGGAAGACCCGATGCTGTCCTCACGTGAATGTTTGCTGCATTTGTCACATGAAACTACAAACCAATGTATGTATTTCAGATGTCAAGCGATTATACCATTAACGTTTGACTCTAAGTTACCGAACAAGAATATCCGCGATGCAGTTCGCGAAGGTCGGAAACGTCGCCTTTCTCTTCTCCAAACAGCTGCCAATAACGCGCAGTGCTTCTAATGCGCGCGATTACGTTCCGTTAATCTGTGGACACATCGATGCAATGTTTGCGTCAGTACGCAGAATGACAACCGCTGCCTCGCCGGCTGTGGTGATCCGCATACCGAAACGCATGCAAGAACGCATAGAAAACATCAAACAAGTGCAAAGCAAAAGAACTAACAAGCTCCCAACAGTCAAGGCTGGCAGACTGCTGATCAAGAGCAAGAATCCTCAGCTAAACCAGTCTGTTGGCTATACCCTTGGGAAATTTGAACAGCCAGTGCTTTCCTCTAAAGGATGGAAAAGCAAGGAAGCACTAGGGGATTATTTCTCCATAAACAGCATCCAGAGCGCACCACCATTCATTGTGACACACAAGGGTGAGGACAATGACACTGCTGGTCACAAGACATTTGAATGCTTGCATATTTGTCCAGAACTGGTTGAGACATTACAGAGTCTGAATATAATTCACCCCACGACAGTGCAGATGCAAACCATTCCTAAAATACTGAAGAGGCATAACATTCTCTGTGCTGCTGAGACAGGGAGTGGTAAAACATTGGCTTATCTGCTTCCCATCATCCACAAGCTGCAGGCGGAAAAGAGGTTAGAGACGTTCACAGATGCGGAGAGACAGATTCAAGCTGTGGTCATAGTCCCATCACGGGAACTAGCGGAACAAGTAACATCTGTGGCTCGTTCAATAGGCCAGCGGTTTGGGCTTGTGGTCAAAGCTGTGGGTGGAGGCAGAGGTGTAGGAAACATCAAAGCGACATTCTCACACAGCCAACCAGATGTGCTGGTGGCAACCCCTGGTGCCCTACTAAAGGCTCTATGGAAGAAATTTGTCAGTTTGAGCGAACTGAACTTCCTAGTGATCGATGAAGCTGACACCATGTTTGATGCTAGTTTTGCAGGCATGCTTGAGAAAATTCTCTCCCATACCCAGGTGGCATCCAGACTCTCCGAGACTGTCGGGTTCACCCGTAAAGCTCAGCTGGTTGTCGTGGGAGCTACGTTTCCTGGTGGTGTCGGTGAGATCCTCAGCAAGGTGACGGACCTGGGCAGCATGGTCGTTGTTAAAAGCCAGATGCTACATTATCTCATGCCACATGTAAAGCAGACGTTTCTGAGGGTGAAAGGTGCTGACAAGATCCTGGAGCTTCATCAGGCTTTGAAGAAGGCCGAACAGGAGCACAAGGGTGTTCTGTTGTTTTGCAACTCAGCGTCCACCGTTAACTGGCTGGGCTACACGCTGGAGGAAATGGGCGTTTGTCACATGAGGCTCCAGGGAGAAATGCCTGCTGCAATGAGAGAAGGTATCTTCAGAAACTTTCAGAGAGGAAACGTTGATGTTCTCATTTGCACTGATATAGCTTCAAGAGGCTTAGACACACAGAGGGTTGGACTTATCGTCAATTATGACTTTCCGGAATCTCACACTGATTATATCCACCGAGCAGGCCGTGTGGGGAGAGCAGGTGGCTCCGGTGGAGGAGAGGTGCTGAGCTTTGTTACCCACCGCTGGGATGTTGAACTTGTGCAGAAAATAGAGACAGCTGCCAGGAGAAGAACATCTTTACCTGGGATGGAGTCTGAAATAAAAAATCCCAGCCATAAAACGGATTTATCAATTGAGTAAAAGGTAGTCTATTGTATCATCACCTAATGAGCGTTACATAAAAATTAAAAGATTTGAGATATTTGTTGTACTTGAGTCTTTATAATAAACCATTTAATATGAAAGTTTGCTTTTTTCCCTTAAGTTTAAATGCATTTCATATTTCTGATCATTTTTATTTTGTACGAACCCCTCTGTCACATTAAGGCTTACCGCACAAGCCATTATTTGAGGTGTTCAATAGAGAACAATAGTCTAATTTGAAGAGCGCACTAAACCCAAATCATTCATATGGTCTTGAGACTAAAACATGTTTACATTAGGCATTCTAGCGTTTTCCCATAGCTGATATGAAGCAGGTTATTTATGTGTTTATTTTAAACCAGCAATTGTTATCTTCTCTGTTATGGGGTGAGAGTGATAGAGAGGTCTGAAAGTAAGGATACATGCATCACTACCACTGTTTATTATCCCTGCACAACAGGAGGGTTGTCATGAGATAAATTTGAACTTTGCAGCAGTGTTATTGAAAAGGGAGCTTTTCATAACATTGATTAGAAGAAGCATAAACAGTTAGCCGTGAGGCTCTCTGATGGGCTCAATTCAAAGTAAATGCTATCTGGTCAGCTGAAGCAAGCCCCTTTAAAGCAAATATACATATGCATAATTTCTCCATTTTGATAGTAATATGCTTTAACTGATGCATAAAGGCAAACCATCAGACATATGATGTATTTGGACAGTGACTCTAATGTTGTTGACTTTGCTAAGTGCAGCAACTTTTTGGGTTCGAAATGCAACAAAGACTGTGAAGGTTAAAGTCCAGAGCTTTTACTCATAGGGACATTTGTTCACCGGGAATGCAGGCAAGGTACTGAGTTATGTATTGTATCATTCCATCTTTATTTTTCTAGATAATTCTTATACTTGAGATATAATGCACAGTAATATGAATTACTTTTTAAAAGTCTACTCGTCTACAAATCCACATTAGACGTTTATTTAATAAATGACACAGTGGAAAATCAAAAGTGTTGCCCCTGTGCGGAACGTAGCATTGTTTCTGATCCTTATGTCCAATATCCAAAACTTGTTACAAATCTGCATTCTGACTGGAGACATTGTGGTTAATGTGAAATGTGTAAAAACAGTTTAATTTCTACAGCTACTAAGAGCACTGCAGTGCTATTATGTCACCTACATTTTTCCCAACATCAGCGCCGGCGTTTGACCGGGCCCCAGAGTTGAAAAATGCTCAACTTTGGGCAGGACGCTGAATCTGCAGTGGATGTTTTCTGCCAAGGTCCTGCCGTTTTCAGCCACGTAAATGAGCCTCGGTGGACACAGCCCCTAATTGTGAGAGCTGCATTGTATTGGATATGTATTCTGTAAGGATCAGAGTCATGATTAAAAAACTATAATATAAACACCTGTTAAGAAACTGACCTGTTGGAAAATGTGCCATCCAGCTCCTTGTTACTTCAGAGGGAAGCTTTGAAACTCTATTCACTCAATGCTAATGCTAAACAAATCTGTGTTTATAAGAGCTTTTATCCTGGTATCTCACAGACGGGTGTGAGTAAGTATGAGATGCGCACACATACACAAAAAGTTTCCATTGGTCTTTTGTTTACAGCCCTGTCTGGTTTGTCAAACAGTTACTCATAAGCATTTACTTTAGGTACAGATACATCCACTTTAAATTCTCCCATACTCTTCATACTCCATTTGTTATTCAATGAAATATATATTTTCTTATATTCTTTTCTTTCTCTATACATAACTTATAATCAATATAGTAGACATTATACACGTGAACCAATGTTACAGAATAAATACAAAATTACAGCACAATATTCTAATTTACAAAGTGTTCGTTCAAATACATAAACAGCACAAATGGTGTTCAGATTGGGTCATCCACAAACACAATCATGTTCTTTAGTGATTCTTTACAATATAATTAAATATCCACATTTCTACAGAAGTTTTAATTATTTCCAAAAAACCTTAAACACACATTAAATATGTACATAAATAATGAAATAAAAAGAAGTCTACTGTCAAACACTAAAGACATTTTAGAAGCAAATGTCTTTGATAGATTAATTGGGCTTTCCGCGTCAAGGAAACTTAAACTGTCCTTGTTAGTTAGACCTTGGATGAAATATATAACATGAAGCAGAAACAACAAAACTATCTCTTCCCTTCTAGTAATATCTAAACATTGATAAAGGGTTTCCTCCCTAAATCATATGTTAGTGGTAGAATGTGTTGTGGAGAAATTCTCCATGCGAATCCGCACCACTTTTTCCACAGGAGGAGGAGAGTAAAAGAAGCGGCATGTGAACACCTGCTTGCAGGCTTTTCTGAAGTTTTCAGAAAGGAAGGCATAAAGAATGGGATTGACACAGGAGTTTCCGTAGGCCAGGCAGTGTGAGATGATGCGGAACGCAAAGGAAGCATCGTTCAATGGGAACTGGCCGAACTCCACCCACATCGCTATGATGTGGTGTGGCATCCAGCAGATGAGGAAGGCAGCGACGACCAGCAACACTGTCTGAGCTGTCTGCAAAATGAAAACATATGTTGGTTAATCGTATTCCACAAATCTTTAATGTGCAGATGTTTTCAGGTATTAGAGTTTTAATTTAAAAAACATCTCAAAGAACAATTTCATAAGTAATAATCTACACTCAACACAGTCCACAGTCTATACATGATTGTGAAGGTGTATGGGATTACACCCTCATTATTGAACATTATTATTGACAATTTTGCAAGATGTGAACAGCACTGGTCCAGAAGCAGTCACTGTTTCAATTTTTTACTGCCTCGCATGGACAAATACAAGGAACAGATTATGCAGATCCATTAAGACTGAATGAAAAAGTAAAACATCTTTAATACTTAATCATCTGTGAACTTGGACAAGAAAGCCATGCACTCTTAAGGGTCAATTTGTTGAAAGCTTTCCATTGATATATGGATTGTTAGGATCGAACGATATTTGGCCGAGATACAACTGTTTAAAAATCTAGAATCCTAGGGTGCAAAAAATCTAAATATTGAGAAAATCGCCTTTAAAGTTGTTAATCAGAAGCGCTGTAGCAGGCCGTTGTTTGGAGAAACAGGTTTGTTTTAATGCTCCCGAGAGCTGAAATTCTAAACTTTACAAAGATACTAAACTTTAGTGGGTAATTCCCAAAGTGCGGGCAGCAGCGAGCAAAATTTGTAAGCTTGTTTCTCCATTTTTGTTAGCGATTTTGCTGCATCCACTCACAATTGTTTTATTTGTTTGCGGTAGGAAATTTACAAAAATATCTTCATGCAACATGATCTTTAATATCCAGTTATTTTTGGCATAAAAGAAATATAGATAATTTTGACCCATAGGCCTACAGTATGTTTTTGGCTGTTACTAATAATGTTACCATGTGTGAAATGGGCTATATGCATGTGTGACTTCCGCGTTTCACTGTCAGACTTAAAGTGGAAAAATTTGACTTTTAACTGTACGTTCACACAGCCGCCGTTGAGCGTGAAAAAATCACTCTGGCCACCCTGCCAATAACACTGTAGAAAGATTTGTGGACGCTCTGACGTAGACCAAAGAAGGCTGCATTCTCTGTAATCCTCTTAAGCAGTGGACTTCTATGATCTGATAGGTTGCCGCTGAACCGTGTCATAGCTCATTACCATAAAGTTGACCTGATTTCAACTCTCCTCGGCGCCCTCAACGGACAAGACGCGCAGCTGCTTGTCGCTGCCGGCTCACATTGAATATGAATGACTTGTGCGGCGGTGTGAACGCACAGTAAATACGCCAAAAAGTGTCTCCATTGCAGTTTTGCGAAATATGTGGGACAACTTTTTGGGGATACATGGGAGTTTTTGGGAAATTGACATGTTTCCATTGGGCATACTTAAAATGCGCTGTTTTAATTTACACATTTTGAAGGGTAATGGAAACGTAGCTATTGTTGTTTACGTCTTGCAGAATGGTCTAAGTGGGCTGGGAATCAGAGGCTGGTCAGGTCATTAGAGACAGCAACGGGGATGGAGACACTTCAGGTGTATTTGGTCTTGTTTGTTGGTCTTATTTTATTCCTAAAATGCATTTGTAAACTAGAGTGGGAGGAGTGTGACATTTTCTTCCAGGTTTTTCTCTCTGGAGCCAAACTGTTTTCAGATACAAGGCGGATGCCCTGGTGAACCTCGCTGTGGGTTTGATAATACACAGCTCATGTGGCTACTGATGATGCTACATATATCCTTTGAGTGGGTAGATGATGCACCATACCAGAAGATTGATGAGAGAAGAATTAACTAAATCACGGCACTAAATTTAGCAGTGATGTGTAGGGGTAGGAGATGAGTATCAAATGGAAATGAAATGTAACGCCCCTTGCTGCCTTGATAATGGGTGTTATGTAGTCTTTCTATTTACAACCTGTAAAATAAAGGGTGCCCAGAAAAATTAAAACTGCTGACAGCTCAGTTGTCTGCTTTCACGGAAAGGAGGATGAAACATACATTTTCTTCAGATTACAAGCCTTTGCACAAATCATCACTTTACAATTATAAGGTTCTATCTTACACTTTTCACATATTCTTATTAGGTGACTACTTATTTATATTATACCATGTTTGATTTTTTAAATGTGTAAATTTTGGGACTAGAACCGCTCAAACTAAAGTATGTTTTTACGATGGCAGTCAATGGTGGCTGAGAACTGGTTAAAAGTAGATAGAACCTTACAGTTCTAAGGCGATGAAATATAGATTATTCAGATTGAATTGTTGATGAATGCATACAGTTATCTATTGTCATTCTTCATATCTTATCTGAGAGTTTCTTTCAAACAAACTGGTATGCTGGCTTATAAATGTTCTGGGATAGATTTATTTAACATAAAATGAAATAATGGGCAGTAATAACGGATACAATAAGCTACATAAAATAATAATTGACAAACTTAAAAAAATATATATATATACATAATATAATATATACACACACACAATTTTGGTGTTTCCTGGCCACATACAAAAACAATAATCAAAAATTAATCCCTCACTCAACCACATCACAGATAACATTTAATTGTTTGTGAAGTATACAACTGACAATGATGAATGCAATTATATTATCTTTTTGTGTCGTTTTTTGCTCATATAAGGTGCATAATTTATTCAAAGTCTTCTGAAATGTATTTTTATAAAGCTGGATTTCAGAATACGTTATATGCACTCAGGGTGAGGATGTAAGTCCACTAACATTTCAGCTTCAAGCCAGTTCCGCTCTGATAGCACTGCGGTAATTTGTCACCAAGCGATAACGAAAAAACATTCAAATTTTAGTAAACCGACAGCACTATGGCTGAATATTGTTGAGTGTATCAACAATCAAGCCTCGAGTAGGTCCAAAGGTTACTTCGTTTTTTGTGCCGGATGTAGCTTGAAATGTATAGCTTGACAGCTTTCCCCTTTTTGGTTGTCAATGTATGATGTAGTTTTTGGATAATAGGACTTGACTGGGGCATCTTTAAGTGACCTAGTGAAAAACGTTGTTGTTCCCTATGGATGCTACTCGCGCTGGATGTAACTGAGCTGGCTGAGACACAGAGTGGTAGTGATCATGCGTCTATTAGGTTTTTAAGATAAAATATATTAGATATCAGTGCAGGGATTGGTTAGCTACAAGATTAATGCATCATATACTCAAGCATTGTTCAGTGTTCCTTACTCTAGAATGCACAATTTTGTCAGACCGCTCAATCTGGACTAATCAAATCGTCCAATGTGCTTGAAGAACGTAATTAGCCAGGGAGGAATTATCAAGAAGAACTGAAATACATAACTTTAGCTCATATGTATTAAGCGACATACAAAGAATGGGTTCCCTGGAAAGCAGATATTCAACCTCCCTCTAATATATAAACTCATTACCAATGAAGATAAGCCCAACCAGACTTCTGCAGTGATTATACAGAGTAAGTCTATTTTTTTAAATAAAAGCTGAGTAGATGACATTAGACAGCATCTGTTTCACGAAAATCACAACCCACACATAGTAATTTTGTGAAGGTTAAGTACTGCCTGTAACTAAATCATTTTTAATAAGGTAATATTCGCCAAGTTTGCATCTCTGTATAAAAGATGGACCTAATCTATACAGTATATATCCTTTTCAAATTCTATTTTGTCTAAGTTTGAAGTACCTTAATTGCTTGCTGATGTAGAACATGAAAAGGAAACAGTGAAATGTTATATTGGATTTGGACACTTGAAACAATGTGTGGGTGAGTGATGGATACAGAAAGAGAGCGCGAGAGAGAGAGGAACAGAGATGGCACAACTGTATTAAATGACGCAAAATAGTTTAACCACCATGATTTGTCAAAGCATGAGAGTTTAAGTGAGTTAGATTTGATAGATTTGTTAGAGGCCCTGTAGTGAAGCAATTCAGCACTTTATAGTCTTTGTGCCCTGAGATATTGAATGATTCAATACTAAAGTTTTTGTCAGATTCATCACTCTCATGTTTTGTAGAGAATTAAACAGTGATTAAATGTATGTTATTTTATTATGAACCCAGAAAATCTCCCCAAAGAGAAGACTTGAAACTGGAAGCCATGTTAAAGCTTGTTGAAGCTCACCATTCGTTTGGATCACATCTTTCTGCCACATGACCTCCAATCCATACCATTGTGTATCAAATAATAATGAATTTTAGTTGATTATCAACTACAGTAAAAATAAAAAAATACCTATTTTCAAGCTAAAAATGATATTCACAACTTGATCTCAATGGAATTCACCACTTTTTTTCTGAAGTGGATAATTTGTATGAATTTGTATGATGTGAAACATAAAAACGTACAATATGATTATTAGAATAAAGCAATAGTGAAGACCCTCCCCTAACCCCACCCCTTTGCTTTCACTATAGCGAAAGCAAATCGCAGTAAAACGTAGGAATGAGATCGTACAAATACAAATCAGCTAATTTACTTAATACTTAGTTACAAATATCTGTGAAATTTTGTGCTCTTATGAATCAGTCACAACAAAATAAGTAAAATAAAAAGGGACGCATTCATGAAGACTTTAAATTACATTTGATCAGATAAATTGCATGTAATGAAATTTTGAACTGTCAAATCAAAATGATTTTGTTAAGTTTTGTTATTTGGGATACAAGACATGATACTTTGATAAAAGTACCTCTGCTGCCCAAATTAAAAATAAATTGGCGTAACATATGGTGTCTGGAACAGTGATCACATGGATTACTTGCAATCAATACATAAAATGATGATTTCTCTAACATTGCAAGGAAAACAAAGTCCAACATGCTAATCCTGCATTGCTCTTGTCTTTAACCATTATTCTTGAAATTTCAAACCTTTTTATTTACAGTAAATGCAAGAAAAAGGTTAAAAAGCCACTAGGGCCATCAAAATGAAATATTTTATATATTTTAAGTATATTTTTAAAGAAAGGATTCTTTATATTTGTGATCATAAAATGGAACACGGACCAATGTCTTAATCCTTACACTTCACAACTATAAACAAAGTTCCCTTTCTGTCGGTCTCTCGACGTTGTGTCGAAAGACGACAGATGGGGTTCGCCCTTGAGAACCTATCAGCTCTGACTACTTTAGAAAAGGCCAATGGAAATTGGCGAATGAAATTTGCATGCCGGGCTCCGCCCCCGGATATCCGGTATAAAAGGAAGCCGGCGTGCTTCATTCATTCACCGTTTGTTCTTCAGAGCCATCGCTCATGAGTACAAGCTCCTTTAAGAAAATTTACTTTTTCAACTCGCTGGTTCTACGACGTGTGCAGCGGATCGTCCCTCTGTTCCTGCAGCGACCTTCCCCTGGGCGTCTCGGCGGTTCCAGTGGTGCTCGAGAATTTTTCCAAAAAGCCCTTTTCAGGGCTGGGCTAATTTCTCCAGCGGCATGTCCCGCTGTTCTCTTGGGTGCGGCACCCTCATCGAGGAGGGGGACGGACATGAGATCTGCGTTAGGTGTCTGGGCGTCCAGCATGCCAAGGCAGCTTTCATAGACCCATCTTGCCTGCACTGCGGGCGGATGGGCATTCAGACGTTGTGGTCACGGGTGGCTGTCTTCCTACTGGAAACAGCCACCACTTCGCTCGCTACCCAAATCGCGACGACGGGGGCGAAAGCCCTGCTGTCCGCAAAGGCTAGCTGCGTTGGTGATGTGGGGACTTCAGCAAGCGCAAACCCGCCAGCTAAACGCTCACGGGCCGCCTGCTCCCCGTTTCGCTCGTCTGGCCGTTCCCCAACCGGCGGTGGCATACCGTCCGGATCCTCTGTCACGTATTCGGAAACGATGCGTGATGAAGATGAGATGTTGCTCGCAGCATCGGAGGGAGATTTGC
This sequence comes from Triplophysa bombifrons, assembly GCA_029783895.1. Lineage (NCBI taxonomy): Eukaryota > Metazoa > Chordata > Actinopteri > Cypriniformes > Nemacheilidae > Triplophysa > Triplophysa bombifrons. The sequence goes on from CM056448.1 coordinate 23,745,399, forward strand.
TGGCCTCCGACACTGAAGACTCCTCGCAGCCTCCCCCTTGTGGAGGCAGGGCGCTGGAGGAAGCAGATGTTGAGATGTCGGCCATGCTCACCCGGGCAGCCGCGGGCATTGGGTTGCAGTGTACACCACTGCCTCCACCCCAGCGCTCGCGGCTGGATACTTGGTATCGGGGGTCGGAGCGCGGTGCAAAACCGCGCCCACCCCCGGTGCCATTTTTCCCGGAGGTGCATGAGGAGCTGTGTAGGACTTGGAGCGCCCCACTTACGGCACGTTCCAGTCAGACCAGCTCCAACTCCCTTACTTCCCTCGATGGTGGGGCGGCCAAAGGCTACGTCGATATCCCCCAGGTGGAGCGTGCTGTTGCGGTGCATCTTTGCCCGCAGACGGCTGCCACCTGGAGGAATCGGCCGCGCCTTCCATCCAAAGCGTGTAGGACTTCGGCATCCCTGGTGTCGAAGGCCTAGGTCGCTGCGGGTCAGGCCGCCTCCTCCCTCCATGCCATGGCCATCCTGCAGGTCCACCAGGCCAAGGCATTGAAGGAGCTACACGAGAGTAAGGCCGACCCGGGGATTATGCAGGAACTCCGTGCTGCCACTGACCTCGCTCTAAGGGCGACCAAAGTGACGGCGCGGGCCCTGGGCCGGACGATGTCCACATTAGTGGTCCAGGAGAGGCACCTCTGGCTTAACCTTGCGCAGATGAGTGATGCCGAGAAAGTCCGCTTTCTCGACGCACCCATCTCGCAGGGTGGGCTGTTCAGTGACACCGTCGAGCACTTCGCTCAGCAGTTCTCGACGGTGAAGAAGCAGACAGAGGCCATCAGCCACATTCTTCCTCGCCGCGACTCGGCCGCCCCAAGGCCTCCGAGTTCTCGAGCGACGTCTGCTTCCCGGCAGCCCAGGCCCCCTTCGACATCGGCTCCGGTTCCCGTGCCCCCGGTCCATGCTGCGCCCCGGAAGAAGAGGTCGAATTGGAAACCACCACCCCGTCAGCAGCCTTCCAGGAGGAAGCGCCCCTGACGGGAAGACCCCAGGGAGGATAACATCGGGCCCGACCATCACAGCTATGCCTCTGAGAAGTCGGTCAGGGACGGTCCCTGCCTCGTCCCAACAGCTGGGCCCCTTTTCAGCTTGGCAAGAGCTACCCACACTGTCTCGGTGGCTGGAGAGAACGATCCGTCTTGGCTACTCGATCCAGTTTGCCAGAAACCCTCCCAGGTTTCGGGGCGTCCTTTTTACCTCAGTCAGGGGTTCGGATGCTCCGTCCTTCGGGCAGAGGTCGCCACCCTTCTGGCAAAACAGGCCATCGAGCTCGTCCCCCAGGCCAAGATGTTCAACGGGTTTTACAGCCCGTATTTCATCGTCCCCAAGAAAAGCGGCGGGCTGCGCCCGATTCTAGATCTGCGTACCCTGAACAAGCACCTTCACAAGTTGCCGTTCAGGATGCTCACGCAGAGGCGCATCCTGACATCCATTCGATGTCAGGACTGGTTCGTGGCTATCGACCTGAAGGACGCTTACTTTCATGTCTCGATTCACCCTCGCCACCGACCGTTCCTACGGTTCGCGTTCGAGGGACGGGCATATCAGTACAGGGTCCTCCCTTTCGGTCTGTCCCTGTCCCCACGTGTCTTCACGAAGACCGTGGAAGCCGCCCTCACTCCCCTCAGGGAGAGAGGTGTGCGGATACTCAACTATCTCGATGACTGGCTTATCTTGGCACACTCGCGAGATCTGTTGTGTACACACAGGGACCTTGTGCTCCGGCACTTAGATCGGTTGGGGCTTCAGGTCAACCGAGACAAGAGCAAGCTCTCCCCGGTGCAGAGCATCCTCTTTCTCGGTATGGAACTCAACTCTGTCTCCATGATAGCGCAACTGTCAACAGAGCGCGCTCAGTCAGTGTTGAACTGCCTGAAATCCTTCAGGCAGTCCACGGTCTCCCTGAAACAGTTTCAGAGGCTCCTGGGGCATATGGCGTCCTCGACGGGGGTAATACCCCTCGGGTTGATGCACATGAGACCGCTTCAACACTGGCTTCAGAGTTGAGTTCCGAGGAGAGCGTGGCACACTGGCAGCAGGCGTTTGGTGATCACGCCTTTCTGCCGGCGCACCCTAACCCCCTGGTCTTCCATGACCTTTCTTCGGACTGGGGTCCCTCTTGGGCAGGTTACAAGGCATGTCGTTGTGACGACCGATGCCTCCCTGCAGGGGTGGGGTGCAGTGTGCAACGGACACGCAGTAGCGGGGCGTTGGACGGGCCCCCGCCTGCGCTGGCATATCAACTGCCTAGAGTTGTGGGCTGTGTTGCTGGCACTAAAGAGGCTACGGCCTCTCATCCAGAACAAACATGTTCTGGTCCGCCTCGACAACACAGCAGCCGTAGCGTTTATCAACCGTCAGGGTGGCATGCGCTCTCGGCAACTGACACGACTTGTCCGACGCCTCCTCCTCTGGAGTCAGCAGGTGACCCGTTCCCTGCGGGCCACTTATATCCCAGGCGTCCTGAACCAGACAGCCGATGCGCTCTCTCGTCAGCTTACGCCTCGTGGAGAGTGGCGGCTCCATCCCCGTGCAGTCCAGCAAATTTGGATGCTGTTCGGGCAGGCCCAGGTAGACCTGTTCGCCTCCCGGGACACCACCCACTGGCCGCTTTGGTACTCCCTGTCCGAGGCCCCCCTCGGCACGGATGCCCTTGCGCACAGCTGGCCACGGGACAAGCGGAAGTACGCCTTCCCCCCCAGTGAGCCTCATTGCACAGACCTTGTGCAAGGTCAGGGAAGAGGAGCACCAAGTGCTACTAGTTGCGCCGTATTGGCCCAACCGGACTTGGTTCTCAGAGCTAATGCTTCTGACAACAACTCCCCCCTGGCCGCTTCCCCTGTCGAAGGACCTGCTCTCCCAGGGGAAGGGCACGTTCTGGCATCCCAGACCAGACCTCTGGAACATCCATGTCTGGTCCCTGGACGGGACGAGGAGACCCTGAGTGGGCTACCCCCCTCTGTAGTGGAGACTATCACTCAGGCTAGGGCTCCATCCACTAGGCGGCTTTATGCCTACAAGTGGCGCCTCTTCTCATCCTGGTGTCTCTCACGACGAGAAGACCCGCGGAGATGCTCGGTCGGGATCGTGCTGTCCTTTTTACAGGAGAGACTGGAGACTAACATCTCCCCCTCCACGCTGAAAGTGTATGTAGCCGCTATTGCCACTCATCACGATTCGGTTGATGGAAAGTCTCTAGAGCAGCACGACCTGATCGGCAGGTTCCTGAGGGGTGCGAGAAGGCGGAATCCGCCTCGTCTCCGCTCCATACCCTCTTGGGACCTTAATGTGGTCCTGGCGGGCCTTTCTGGCCCCCCCTTCGAGCCCCTTGGAGGTTCCGATCTCCCCCATCTGTCGGGTAAGACGGCCCTCCTGGTGGCGCTCGCTTCTTTCAAGAGGGTAGGGGACCTACAGGCATTCTCCGTGTCCCCGGATTGCCTTGAATTCGGACCTGGTCACTCTCACGTTATCTTGAGACCCAGGCCCGGATACGTGCCCAAAGTTCCCACTACTCCCTTTCGGGACCAAGTGGTGAACTTGCAGGCGCTCCCTCTTGGAGAGGAAGACCCAACCCCATCCGTGTTGTGTCCAGTACGCGCACTGCGCCTCTACCTGGACCGTACGCAGAGCTTTAGGAGCTCTGACCAGCTCTTTGTCTGTTTTGGAGGTCAGCAGAAGGGGAGGGCTGTCTCCACACAGAGACTGGCACACTGGATCGTGGACGCCGTCAGGGTGGCGTACCGATCCCAAGACCGCCCATACCCCTTGGAGGTTAGGGCCCACTCCACTCGGGGCATAGCCACCTCCTGGGCACTGGCTAGTGGTGCCTCTCTGGCAGACATTTGTAGAGCTGCGGGTTGGGCTACGCCCAACACCTTCGCGAGGTTCTATAACCTTCGTGTAAACCCGGTATCAGACCATGTCCTGCGTGGCAACATGTAGGACTGGCATCCGGCTGGGCGTATGCCTGCGAAAGCACCACCCCACCCTCTAGCAGGTTGGGTTAGTGTGCTATCTACCTCTCTTCTTACCCCTTCTGGGTTAAGAAAAGGTATCCTTCTGCCTCCCTTCTTACCCAACCACTTGGTTAAGAACAGGCATTCCATCCATCACTAAGCAAGCACCCCCTGGGGGTTGGCTGGGCGGAGCAGCCTTCCCCCTGAGGCCGGGAAAACATGTGAGCTATCCCAGATAGCTCTAACCGGACCTAGTGCTACCGGACGTATGTAACACCCCCTCCCTGGGCTGTTCCGTCTGATGTATTCTCATGAATGGTTCCCATCCTGGTAACCCATGACCTCCCTAGGTGGACCTCCACCTCGCGGTTAACTAATTAAGGAAGTTGCGCTTACCCAGTGGTACCTGCTCCGGACGGCCTCTCGCCAGTAAGAGGGAAAAGGCCCCGTCCGTGGAAGGTAGTGGTCAGGGTCTTCCCATCTTCCCCAGGAAGCTCTGGGAACCTCGACCAATCTCACTGGAAGGTTACAGTTTCGCGAAAGCCTCGAGTTGACACGCCAAGGCCTGTTACCGTCGCTTCGTTAGAGACTGTGACGCGATAGGCGTTGTGGCGTTTTCCAAAGGGAACCCCATCTGTCGTCTTTCGACACAACGTCGAGAGACCGACAGAAAGGGAACGTCTTGGTTACGTATGTAACCTCGGTTCCCTGATGGAGGGAACGAGACGTTGTGTCCCTCATGCCACTAACGCATATCGCCTCTGCAGCAGTCGTGAGAGGCTCTCAGGCTCTTCAGAACAAACGGTGAATGAATGAAGCACGCCGGCTTCCTTTTATACCGGATATCCGGGGGCGGAGCCCGGCATGCAAATTTCATTCGCCAATTTCCATTGGCCTTTTCTAAAGTAGTCAGAGCTGATAGGTTCTCAAGGGCGAACCCCATCTGTCGTCTTTCGACACAACGTCTCGTTCCCTCCATCAGGGAACCGAGGTTACATACGTAACCAAGACGTTTCCTAGACTTTTCATTCTGGCATCTGATGACCGGTCTTTACCCTGTCGACTGTTGTACAAACTGACGAGTGAATGTGTACGTTATGATGTGAATGGACTATAGAAAATAACGGGAGGCTAATAATGGCTCTCAGACTGATTCAAACATAATTACTATTATTTTCCCACTGCTACTCTCCACATATTTAGCCGTATTGGTTATAGAAAACAATGGCTTTATTCTGAAAGGCAGGAGAAGGTAATAGTTAACTTTGCAGCTTGTTACCAGGGGATGAAAGAGTTTGTCAGCAGTTAGACACCTGCTGTGAACTCTATTGCCTACAACTGTGTTTCAAATCCTTTTTTTATCTCACCCATGTTTTTTTTTCTCGCTCTGAATGGTCCATTTCACTTTTAAACACATATCTCTCTCTCTCTTTCTCCTGTCGTGTTCACGTTCTACACATACAGATGGGAATCTGCAAAAAAAAGGCAAATATCTTTGACAAGTAAAGGCTTTAATGCCCCATTTAAAAAAGCCATTAAAAGTGACTTTGACAGTTTGTGTTGTGTGAACAATGTTGAATAAGGACGCTTACAACTTATTGTAATTTATCATAAAGATGTGAGAAATTATTTTAAGATAAAGGTCAAGAACTCTAAATTATATATTTTCCTGACCCTAGTGAGGTTTGTTGGAATATCTCTTTAATCTGGTCTGTAATCTTTGTAAATCATAGTAATAGATTGTCATTTGGTGTTCAATATGCATGCAAGCTGTGTAATGATTGATTAAGATTAAGAGTTATTAGCACCAGAGTTGGGCAGTGCTAAATTTTCTCCAATGCATTTACTTTTGATTATACTGTACATGGTGTCTTATGCTAACCCAATCATAACATATACATATCTACGGAACAGAGGTTCTCTTTCTGTCTGTCTCTCAACGTTGTGTTGAGCCGACAGATGGGGTTCTTCCTTGAGAACCAATCAACTCTGACTACTATAGAAGAGGCCAATGAAATTTGGCGAATTAAATTTGCATGCCGGTCTCCACCCCCGGATATCCGGTATAAAAGGAAGACGGTGTGCAGCATTCATTTACCTTTTGTTCTTCAGAGCCATCGCTCATGAGTACTACTTCTTTGAATTCAACAAATTCTTTTCCTACGTTGCCGGACCTACGACGTAGAGCAGCGGATCATCCCAACCTGCAGCGACTTTCCCCTGGGCGTCTCGGCAGTTAGAGAGGTGTTAGAGAGTTTCCAAAAAGTCCTTTCAGACACTGTGCATGGTCAGGGAAGAGGAGCACCAAGTGTCATTGGTTGAGCCGCTTGGCCCAATCGCACTTGGTTCTCAGAGCTGATGTTCTGGGGAACGACTCCCCCCTGGCCCATTCCCCTGAGGGAGGACCTGCTCTCTCAGGGGAAGTACACGTTCTGGCAACCCAGACCAGACCTCTGGAACCTCCATGTCTGGTCTCTAAGTCGTATTGGATAAAAACTGACTGTAAATGTAATATACTGTATGTAAGCCACTAGCTCTGACACTTTTAGATTTTATAGCTTCTGGTCATTTAAAATGCAAATGCTCTCTGCAGAGAAAAGTTTTAAAAGAATGGAACTTGTCCATTTGATTTGTAGTGTATCCTTTGGAGACATCACACATTTCTCTAGTTCGATTACAAGCAAGCTTTTCCTTCATAGCATGCTGACTCCTTATCTGCAACAAAATAAGACAAGTTAGTTGGGCAGCAACATCAATCAAGTGATCTCAAAGGAGATAGAATCCTCGCTGAGACACACAACAGGGTGATGTGTAATGTGTCTCCCTTTGATGCATGCAGAAGCAGAGCGTCTTTGCTATTGACTTGTGAGTGTTTTGTTGTTTTCTGCCTTCATTAAATTACACACTTGAACAAAGATTCACGTTTCATTCTCAACCCAGATTTATTGGCATTATTGTTAACATTTACAATTTTGGCAAAGCGTATAAAGAAGTTTGTGCACAAATCTTTTGTTTATTCCTTGCTGTCATGGGCTTATAGATATTAATGGCGTGATCATGGTGTGGATAGAGTTTTGCCATTGATCAACACAAAGAACGCTGAACAAACCCAGACATAATGTTACGCGGCCACCTCTGTTTTTTACAGTTGTGATTTTGCACGCTGCACAGATTTTGCTCTCCGTTGGCAAAATACATTAATTACATTAACGGCAAACAGAACAAGCTGTGCATGCTTCGCCTCAAACTCCATGAAAGCTCACAATCAATACAGTGTTCATTTTTTCATGTTGCTGCCAAAGAGAAACCCAGCAAAGATGAGCCACTGACAGAAGCATGAGTTAACAACAGTGTCTGGAGTTTTACCAGAAAGAAGTCACATGAAAAAGCAATGCATTGTGGTATGATGCTCAGATTTGTTCTATTTGTGACAGTCATACCTCCAGCACAAGCAAAAAGTCTAAACTAAAAGCAAAATGTCTAGAAAATGTTAATGAATTATATAATGGTTCCATGTTGTTGTACTGTACACCACAAATAACGTATAAGTATAGTGCTTTGCGTTTGATGTTTGATCCTGTGTGATGTAGGCTATGTTTTAATAAAACACCGTCTGTGAATTTGATACTTAATTTGAGAAAGGTCACACTCAAATCAGTTGAAAATAGTTTGAATGTTACATAAGCAGCATTTAGGGATTGTGTGCATTGGAATGCCCTTTACAGTGGTTTAATCGCTATTACACATGCCGTCTCACGGATTATCGATAAAACAATCACAATCAGTGTTTTACTTTCCCTGCTGTCAAGTTCAAAGCCGAGTGGAAAATGTGTCAAAGAAGACTTTCCTTTGTTTTCCGACAGGTCAAAAAGGAAAGCATATGTGTCACCCACAATGCAGGCGACGAAAGCATCCTTTTACACGGTATTAAGAAACAGTTCACCCAAAACTTAAAATTCTGGCATCATTTACTAACCCCCGAGTTGTTCCAAATCTGTTTTCATATCTTTGTTGTGATGAACACAGATAAATATATTTGGAAGAATGCTTGTAGCCAAGCACCCCTTGGACCCAGTGACTAGTAGAAAAATTTACAATGTTAGTCAAAAGTGCACCAGAACAGTTTGCTTTCCTACATTCTTCAAAATATCTTGTTTTGTGTCCAACACACATTTCGTCACCTTCGACTTATAAGGTTCTATCTGACATTTTGGTCAAAATTGAGTTATTCACATGTTCTTATTCTGTGACAATTTATACAGTTGAAAGAAAAAGTATTTGAACCCTTTGGGCTTACTTTCTTTATAAATTGGTCATAAAATGTGTTCTGATCTTCATCTAAGTCACAACAATAGAGAAACACAGTCTGCTTAAACTAATACCGCACAAACATTATATGTTTTCATGTTTTTATTGAACACAACATGTAAACATTCATAGTGCATGGTGGAAAAAGTATGTGAACCTTTGGGTTTAATAACTGGTTGACCCTCCTTTGGCAGCAATAACCTCAACCAAACGTTTCCTATAGTTGCAGATCAGACCTGCACAACGGTCAGGATAAATTTTGGACCATTCCTCTTTACAAAAGTGTTTCAGTTCAGCAATATTCTTGGGATGTCTGGTGTGAATCGCTCTCTTGAGGTCATGCCACAGCATCTCAATCGGGTTGAGGTCAGGACTCTGACTGGGCCACTCCCGAAGGCGTGTTTTCTTCTGTTGAAGCCATTCTGTTGTTGATTTACTTTTATGCTTTGGGTCGTTGTCCTGTTGCATCGTCCATCCTCTGTTAAGCTTCAGTTGGCGGACAGATGGTCTTAAGTTTTCCTGCAAAATGTCTTGATAAACTTTGGAATTCATTTTTCCATCGATGACAGTAATCCGTCCAGGGCATGAGGCAGCAAAGCAGCCCCAAACCATGATACCCCCTCCACCATATTTCACAGTTGGGATGAGGTTTTGATGTTGGTGTGCTGTGCCTTTTGTTCTCCACACATAGCGTTGTGTGTTCTTTCCAAACAACTCAATTTTGGTTTCATCTGTCCACAGAATGTTTTGCCAGTAGTGCTGTGGAACATCCAGGTGCTCTTTTGCAAACTTCAAACGTGCTGCAATGTTTTTTTTGGACAGCAGTGGCTTCCTCCGTGATGTCCTCCCATGAAGTCCATTCTTGTTTAATGTTTTCCTTATTGTAGATTTGTCAACAAAAATGTTAGCATGTGCCAGAGATTTCTGTAAGTGTTTAGCTGACACTCTAGGATTCTTCTTCACCTCATTGAGCATTCTGCGCTGTGCTCTTGCAGTCATCTTTACAGGACGACCACGCCTAGGGAGTGTAGCAACAGTGCTGAACTTTCTCCATTTGTAGACAATCTGTCTTACCGTGGACACATGGACATCAAGGCTTTTAGATATACTTTTGTAGCTTTATGTAAGTCAACAATTCTTGATCGTAGGTCTTCTGAGAGCTCTTTTGTGCGAGGCATGGTTCACATCAGACAACTCTTCTTCAGAACAGCAAACTCAAAACTGGTGTGTGTTTTTTATTGGACAGGCCAGCTTTAATCAACACATCCAATCTCATCACATTGATTGGACCCCAGGTTGGCTGACTCCTGGCTCCAATTAGCTCTTGGAGAAGTCATTAGCCTAGGGTTTCACATACTTTTTCCACCCTGCACTATGAATGTTTACATGTTGTGTTCAATAAAAACATGAAAACATATAATGTTTGTGCGGTATTAGTTTAAGCAGACTGTGTTTCTCTATTGTTGTGACTTAGATGAAGATCAGACCACATTTTATGACCAATTTATGAAGAAATCCAAGTAAGCCCAAAGGGTTCACATACTTTTTCTTTCAACTGTATACATTATGCCATGTGTGCATTTTGGGACCTTTTTAAAGAAAACAAAAACCTGCTATCTACATAATCGGATTATAATTTGGTGCTATTAGGTTCTATCTGCAAGAGCCAATCAACGCAATGAATTCACTCAAGAGGACCAATCAGGATCCTCTTTCTTTGTCATGTGTCCGTACTCCTTAGTGACAGGGGAATATTTGAGGAAACAGTGCAACACAAAACAATGTTTAAAAGAAACCTCAAGGTTGACTGTTTTATTGATTCTCTTGATAATCTTTATTGCAGCTCAAACAACAGATTTATGGTTTTATTATAGGTTTTGTTGAGGAGATACATTTGTTTTTGTTTATAGACACAACACTAGCCAGCAGCACTAGCTTCCTAATACCTGTGTTAATATAGACTCTAATAATGCAGTTAATGTCAAATAGTTAACAACATCAGCATTCTTGATTACAACAATAAACATGTTTTTTCATCCATACTCATCTCTAAAAAAGAAATTTGATCTGTCCCACCTTCAGTGGATAAAACTTCAAAACAACAATTAGCATGGCCTTTTATGCTTAACCTGAACAAGAAAAAAAGCATCCTAAAATATGAAATAAGTGTCATAAAAACCATGTAACTGTGCCTTTTTACACATTATTCTACACTTATTTCATGTTTTATCAAAAGTCATAAGTTATTTGTTTGTGTTGCTTGAAAATGTATTGCTTTATTGCATGTTTTGCAGATAGAACTTTATAATTCTAAACCGAAAGTGATTTTTCAGAATCAGAAGGTTCTATCTGCGTTTGACCTGTTCCAAAAAAAACATTTACAAATTTCAGAAAATGTTGATATTGTACATTTTGAATACAGCACATTAAGTGTCACTGTCTTTTTCATGTATACAAGAGATTTGTTTCTCATATCATATTTGTTATATGAAATGCAGATAGAACCATATAATTCCAAGGCGGCAATATACATATATATTTTACTATGGTGGCCAAGAACTGGTTACAAGCATTCTTCCAAATATATATTCTCTGTGTTCATCAGAGCAAAGACATTTCTACAGACTTGGAACAACTTTAGGGTGAGTAAATTATTACAGAATTTTCATTTTCGGGTGAACTGTTCCTTTAACAAGCATCTCAAATGCACGTGTGTGCCGTGCTGCAAATTTGATATGCATTAAATATTTTTTCTCCAAACATGCCAGCTTTATTCCGTCTCCCTTTCACTGTGATACTGTCACAGTGTCATCTCTCCCCCGCTTAAATGAGTCACTGGCACAGTGACACAATCAAAGATAAAAGTAATTTTATTGACAATAGATTGTACGAGAGATTATGCTTCTCTCTTTTTTTAATACACACCCAAGAAGTATACTGAAAGAAAAGTTACATTTCAGTCTGCACTGTCTTAGGTTTTAGCGAGTTTAAGCCAGGGAAATATATTTTTAAATGGATACACAGAATGACCACTCATTTGGAAATTAATTATAGTCTTTAACCTAGTTCTCTACGATGTTGATATCATGAAGTAATGTTTCTTCATTTGTCTACTTATGTTTTCATGCAACCTTGGGGTTATGTGAACTGCACTGCTGTGATGTAAATTCAGATTGTTTGGATGTTTGTTAGATGAAATCTAAACACATTTTTTTCTTGTGTAGCTGAAACTAAAGAACACAAAGCCTCCTAATGCTACAGTAGTGTTACATCTAAATGTTAAAATGTACCCAGTATATTTTTGGGTTGTAGACCATCCGACCATCCAACCCTCAAACATTGTTTTTAGCGCTGTCATTATGGGATCACCAGAGAGGTTGATCTTAAGTGTAAATTGGGTGCGATCAAAGGAAAGATCATAATCAAACATATGAGTCACGAAATAAAAATAAAACATCATATAACTGATCCTTTCACCACATGCAGTACGCAGACGCTTATATTGTCGCTTTAATTTGAATACACATCTAGTCTCTCTCTTGATTGTACTTTCTGTTTATATTTCAGTTCCTTCTAATCCAGCTTTATTTGTTTCTCTAAAGCAGCAACAAAAATCTATTCAAACCTCGTTTATTGCGCTCTAATATAGTTTAAAATGATTTTAGAATGGGTGTAACATATTGTTTTGCATTCTGTTTCGGTTTGTCGTAACCATGACATTTATTTTGACAAAAGCCAATTGTTACCAAATAAATGGTTAGAAACATAAATCTACAATGGTCTTGTGTCACATTTTATGTGTTAGTGCTGTCACTGTGGGAGGGCGGACAATCAGAAATATTGTTTAGTTGTTCTTAACTTGTATAATGATTGGATATATATTCTCCTTAAATATCTCATTATTCTCAGAGCCGATTTGCTCTGGTTACGCATCAGGCGACCCGGGTTCGATTCCTGTCTCGTGGTCCTTTAACCAAACCCACCCCCTTCTCTCTGTCACACTTCGCTTCCTGTCCCCTCTCTCACTTAACTGTACAAATAAAGCAGGAGTTTTAAAAAGAATCTTAAATCATTAAATGAGCACTTTCAACAAGTTTGTATATTTATTAGGCGACGAAATGGCCAGGTCCACTGTTTAGAATGGCAATTTTCTCAGGATTTAAAAGCAGTTGGAAACATTTGAGATATTGTAAGTACTCAGCTAAAAAAATATATAACATTGGCCTAGTGGTTTTTGGTTATTTTACTGCTACCTTTAAACACAGAAAATTTTGACTTTCATGCAATGGGTCTTTAAAAAAAGGAAAACATGCATTTTTAAGGCGCTTGAACTGAAAAGTTAACTGGATTTTCACCATTTAACAAACTCTTCTAGTTTTATCCATCAAGCAAGAGGAAATTGTATAATTAGATTTTTTGACAACTTCACACTGTGATCAATTATTAAAAAGTGATTGTATTTGTGAGGCAAGCAAAATACATAAATATGAGGAAAGAGATATGAGGAACGTCATTGGAATCATATCTTTAAACATAATGAGAAACCAGGACCGTAGCAGTCTTGTGGAAGAGGTGATTCTTTTTTTTGAAAGGCTGATCATTTATTTTTTAATTATGAGGTTCAAATTGTCCTACTTGAATACCGTGAATGCGCCACTCTCCATAAAAATGGTAAAATGTGTAATCGGAGGACCACTACGAATCCAGCTGCTCATTACAAATACTCAGAAGAATTCCTTGCCAAGGGTTCATTTGGTAAGTTTTGATTTCAGGTGTTAATTACTACATTAAATAACTAACATGTAGTTAACATGTGCAGTTTTAACACATGAATCCTCATGACTCCCATATTAGCTAAGGTTAGCCCTTTCATGGCCATAGCCAGGGTTTGAAAATCAGTGAGGTCCGTGGTGGGGTGTCAATAATTATACCTATTATTACCAATAAATATGCTGCTGTTTTCTTCTGGGTGCTGCACAGATAGACCAAGAGAAAGACGAGCTGCATCGGCAAAGCAACACCGCATAAGTAGCCCGCAAAAGGCTCTCTACCAACTGAAAACAATTTTAAAAAGCTGCGTCTAATAGCAATAGCCTACATGGTTTCTATGTGATCGGCCACCTACACTGGTACACCTACACATCGGCAAAGCAACACCGCATAAGTAGCCCGCAAAAGGCTCTCTACCAACTGAAAACAATTTTAAAAAGCTGCGTCTAATAGCAATAGCCTACATGGTTTCTATGTGATCGGCCACCTACACTGGTACACCTACACATCGGCAAAGCAACACCGCATAAGTAGCCCGCAAAAGGCTCTCTACCAACTGAAAACAATTTTAAAAAGCTGCGTCTAATAGCAATAGCCTACATGGTTTCTATGTGATCGGCCACCTACACTGGTTTGTGCGCGTGGCGCGCATTTGTCTGTGTACACGTGTGCCTGCATGCGTGTTTGTTTGGCACTTGGCGGGTCCGGAACGAATTCCCTCCCGATCCGGCGTGTTTACATTGAAAACAATATAAAAGTTGTTCAGCAGAATACATTTACATTTTACATTTAGTCATTTAGCAGACTAGAAGAATAGACACAGCTCTTCTGTGTTAAGTGCACGAAATGCACAAAACAACACAAATTGGTTTATTCATATTTCGCAGTAGGCCTACTCGACACCTAAAAAAAGTTTCTGACCTCTCCAACTCATACTACGAGGAATAGGCTTAGTCTATTCCTATTCCTTAACAGTCTATGCATTACTAATAAAGCAATATCAATGACCAAAGCATTTAACGTTAGCTTAATAAAAAAGTTGGTTTTAACTTAGCAGAGAGTTATCTTTCGTGATTTCCTCAGATAAAACTCTTCCACAACGTAATCCAAATCCAGCTGTCTCACAAGACTGTATTCAAAGCCTATTAAAGATAGCGAACTGAAATGTCTCGACACATTTCTGTGGTTTTAAACTCATTTCGTTTTTTTTGCCTATAACTGTCTTCTACACGTGACTTCTGCACACTTAATAGGCTTGGACGTGGTCGGCATAGGGGGGAACGCCCACAAAAAACTTCATAGGTTTGTGCCATTAGGGAAAATCCATTACAATCGATGCGTTTGGACCTCATTAGGCGCTTGATCTTAGCTCTTTTTAGTGATTATGACAGATTTTAATTTGGTGCAGTGTTGAAAAGTTTCTTTGTGGTGTTCTGAATCTCTAATAAGTAAATAATACAGTGTAGTCCCATCCCCTTGCACAGCAATTCAGGGTACTTTCTATAACGTTTAACATGAAAAACACTCATTCATTTAGTGATTCTGTGATTTGGTCAATTGTACCCCGAGATCGGATAGTTTGTGTGCCTAGTTTTTATCTCATACTCTTTCATAGAGCTAGTTTTGTAGTATAATCATAAGAACGCTAAATCATAAATGATTTAAAGTGTCCAAGGTAAAATATTAAATGCTTCTTAATTGCAAAACTGAACTGTTATTTGATTAAAATAACCCTTACACATACTTTTGTCCTTCCTATAGATGTCCATTATAAGAAAGCAGCTTCGTGGATTAAAACCGAAACAAGGACCATCTTTAACCAAATGATTAACTACATTTCTTTAACACTGATATCAACCATCAACATAATAACACAAAACTCTGTGTTCTTAGTTTATCGCTGCCTTAAGATGTTCCCTTATAATGGACTTCTATGTGGAAAACCGTTGCGTGCTACAGTCAAAACTGTGCATTAAATGTATTTGTTTATCATGTTAAGACATACTCTGTTATGTCATATAGTTAACGAACGTGGGATAAAAATATAGACTGTTGAATGACCCTTGGATATTGATATTTCAGTTGTCGCCTAGCTGGAGACTTAATCGGGTACAAATATGTCGTGAAAGACTTCTCCAGGCCATTGCGTTGGGTCGTTTCTTCAATCACAGATACTACACAGAGACTCCCACCCAATACGGCTCGGTTTTTCTATGTATCTTGCTCTGTTGAATGGAAAAAGTGATTTTATGTAGACCATAATAGCTAACGCCGTGCATTTCCAATGAAGATTGCTGTGTTAATATGATAGTGATGAGAGATTGAGATATTGTAGTTTTTTTTGAATATGCAGTAAATTATGAACTTGATTGTGAATGTTAAATCTGGTGTAATTCAATAAAAAGAGTTTTTTCAGTACTTTCTATTATTTGTCCATTTTGAAAATCAGCTAAGTATTAACAGAAATACTAGTTAAAGCAACAGAAGTACTGCCAATAATAAGGCCTGTATTTGTATGCTAAGACCAGTGTGGAGCAAAAACAATATTGAATAGTGTTGAGGTGGTTTAACATTTAACAACACTTGGTGTTAAAATTACATTAAATGGGTGTCAAAAAGTTATCACTATCAAAAGTGTATAATTTACCCTGCATAGTGTGGACAGATGTAGACACTTTTCCTGTGTTAAATGTGACACTATGGGTGTTCCTTTTACACCAGCGATTTGGCTGTGTAAGTTCCCTTTGAACTTTCTGAATACAGAAATGGCAGTCACTTCATCCAAAAATACAAAACACAGAAGAACCACTTAGCAGAATCTTTAAACTCTAGCTTATTTCAATAGATAATGATATAAAAGAAGTCTTCCATAATGACATCCCATTTAGACTTTTTCTATGTGTGACATTTCGCTGTGTTATCCAAATCATAATTTAAATCTTACTTTCAAATACATTATCACAGGTAAGGCAAAATTGTAAAAGACACAGAGTTCTGGTAATGGCCAGATAAGATTAACTTTTTTTATTTTTTTATTTTAATGTTAAATATTTTGTTTTGATTTAACAAAAAATGCAAAACGTTTTGACTCAGCAGTAAAAAATGTGTTTTGGGATACACACAAGTATTGATTAGCTTGGGTTCCTTTTAAGTTGGATTAATTAGCTATAGCTGCTGTAATAATGTTCATCATAATGAACTGATATCACAGATAAACAACATTCAGACATTCAGAACATGAGTTGTTAAATGACACAATCTGGAATTATACAGTAGATGACTTTTCAGAATCAATGTCATTCACAAACATGTGGAGGTCACCCGGAGTGAGACATAATAAGATTGCCAGGATCATGCTGTTTTTACACTAATGTTAAAGAACCCCAGTTGAATCAAACCAAGTCTGCTTAAAAGTTTGTCAGTTTAAAAAGTTAAAATTTTCAGTTTCTGCAGATAACAATGTCATGGGTTTGATTCACAGGCAATGCATAAACTGATAAAAGTATACCCTGTTAGATAATGCATGAATCAGTATATGTAAATGAATTGAAATGTCAATGACAACAGTAAAGAGAAGTGGAGAAAGCAAGGCAGCTGACCACTGGATTGTATTATGACAATTTCAGACCTAACATCAGTTCTGCAGCAAGAACATCACATTTTCAGTCTTGCAAAATACTGTCATATAGGACAATACAAGAATTCATATTATGATTGACCTTAATTGATTGTGTTTAAAAGTAATTTTCTTACGACATTACACATGTTTGCCCTTGTATCTAGTGTAGCATTAACATAAGCTGTGAAGGCAATGGTATAGTTCAAACAAAACAGAAGAACGAAATGCTAGGGTGTAATTTCAAATGAAGAACGAACACTAAACTAAGTACAGATTGAGTCTCTGTGACAATGCCATAAAACACTGAGAAAGGCCAATCACAATGAAGGAAAAGATCAATTTCCACAACAAAGGTTGACCAGGTGGAACGAACAACAATGAATTATTTATAACAAATACCTTAGACAAGCTTCTTATCAATTAATGAATTTTTTTTCAGCACATATTATTAGTCTTAGTCATGAATGGTAAGAATTTACACTTTTGCTGTCAATCCCACACAAAAAGCAGAGATGAGCAAACACATTAACTTTTTTGTAAACACATTGTCATTAATACACTATTTGTCTGTTCTTTAATCATCACATACATAAACTTAAATACTGCAATCAAGCTTTGTGGAACGACTGTCGTGATCTCAGTCTTGCCGTTAATTTGTATCTTGTGTGTATGTGTATGTTTTGTTATGTCAAAGTCGTTTGGACCTGTTTTAACAGCTCTACACGTGTTCGGTGTCTACGTCACTACGTGCGATAGGGGTCTAATAGGGGTCCTCAGTTCACCTTCCAATTCTGGAAAGAGTTTTGTAGACAGATCGGGGCCTCAGCAAGTATGTCTTCCGGTTTACAGCCCAAGACCAATGGGCAGTGTGAGCTCGCCAACCAGGATCTCATACGCAGACTCCGCTGTCTAACAGACTCCCATTCTCTTGAGCCTAAAGCTCTCCTGGATTGAATACGCCCACAATTCCCTTCCGGTATCCTCGTCACGTATGTCCCCCTTTGAATGTTCTGTGGGTCACCAACCTCCTTTGTTTCCCTCACAGGAACTTGATGCTGCGGTTCCTTCTGCTCTGGCCTTTGTTCAGCGCTGTCGCTGCACCTGGATGAGTGCAAGAGATGTTCTGGCCCAAACCTCCCAGAAGACCAAAGGAGCCGCCGATCGTCACCGGTCTTCTCCCCTGGCCTATGTGTGTGGTCAGCGGGTATGGCTATCCACTATGGACCTGCCTCTCCGGGTGCCTCTCGGAAGTTGGCTCCTAGGTTCATTGGTCCGTACCGCATCACCAAGGTGGCCGTCCGGCTCAAGCTTCCCCCAACTCTTGGTCGAGTTCACCCTGTTTTTTATGTTTCCATGGTCAAACCGTCGTTACAACCCCTCCCCTAAGCGCCCAACCCTTCCCCCCGCGCCTCGTGGACGGATTGCCGACGTCCACCGTCAGGAAACTGATGGACGTATGTCGTCGGGTCCGGGGATATCAGTACTTAGTGGACTGGGAGGGCTATGGTGCAGAAGAGAGGTGAGGGACGCCTTCTCGAGACGTCCAGGACTGGTTGCTGATCGTGGACTTCCACCGGAAGCGAGGTGAGCCTCAGTCAGCTTCATGATCTCAGTCTTGTCGTGGCTTTGTATCTTGTTTGAGTGTATGTTTTGTTTTGTCGAACTCGTGGGGAGACGTTTTGACAGATCTACATGTGTTCGGTGTCTAGGTCACTTGCCCCGCCCCTGTGTCTCCCCTCCAAGCTTTCCCCTCACCTCATCACCTGCACTCCTGTAGTTCATCCTGATTCATAGCCTCCTCTGGCTCCTCATTATTATCCATCTGTAGGTCTTTTCCTTCTGTTTAGGCCCCCTCTATTTAATCCCTCTTATCCTCTCTTCTTGTGTCAGACCATTGCGTGTTTTGCCAGTTCTAATTGCCACAGTCTAGTACGTTCTAGTACTGTTAAGTTCATGTCATAGTCACAGTTACCTAGCCGTAGTCTTCTTAGCATCTGCTATTTGCTCCAGTGCCTTTGCCCCCCTGTTATCTTCCTCTGTGCCGGACCTTCCCTCTCTCTCCACCAGTGATCACCGCTGTCTTCCAGAATCAGGTCGAGGCTTCTCCACGCTGAGCATGCACCCCGTGAGGGTCAAGATTTCCTGTTTCGGATTCTACTACTGATTCTTCCCATGAGTAACGTTGGGTCGAGTCCTCTCCCGACGGACTCACATGTTTCCTGTGCTCGAGGCCAGTGTCGCCTTGGGGTCTTTTGGACAGTACTTTAATAAAAACTCAGTGATTATACACCCATTTGAGTCTTTGAATTCTCTGTATCTTCCAGCATCATGACAACTACACTATGCTCAAATTAAACTTTTGCAGAACATATTGTATAAAGTGCATAATAACAAGGAACGAACAGAGTAGAAATCTCACAAGGAGTCTCATAAGAAAAATTGACAATGTTGTGCAGACAGCCCAGGGTCATCTGGCTCAAATATTTTTTTTTTAATCCTCAACCGTATTCCATTTTCCCTATTGTGCCGCTGCCTCATTCAGAGGTAGAGAATGAGAATGGCACAGAATTGAATAGCTCATACATTGAGGTTTCATGGTCAAAATATAATTGAAGTGGAAAATTAAACAGGAGCAAATCTATACATCCTCAGGCCAAAGGTTATGATGAGACTCAAAAATGTGCAGACAGGCAGTTGCAGTCATTTGCAGTCTAAAATTCCTCAAGACTTTTAGCTGTTAGCTGTTAGCTGACAGGAGTAAATATTTACATAATCATTATTTGTTTAACGATATATTACTTTTGCAGAGTTGTGTTTACATTTTGGTGTAAGGCCTTAACTGTAGCCTACTTTGGGAAGGTTACCCTTACAAAATTTTGGCAATACATCCTCTATAACACAAACACTTCGATTCACTTCAGAAGACCTTTGTTAAGACCACGGAGCCGTGTCAAGCAGTTCTTTGAGCGATGGATGCACATTTCGGAGCTTCAAAAAATTTCCTCCCATTCACTCCTATTCTACTGCTTGGGCGAAAAATAATATGTGGTATTATAACTCAAAAAGTAAAAAAGCCTTGAAATGTTTTCTACGGAAAACTACCCACTTCCTAATAAACAGCTGGACAATGGTAGAGTCTTCCATCTACAGTATAGTTGCTGACTTATCGTTTCCAACACTTTTTTTCAGGCACTGTATTTTGTGTTCATTTAAACTACGCAAGGTCGTGGGTTCGATCCCAGGGTATTGCACATATCTATGTATAAATGTATAGGACATTGCAATGTAAGTCGATTTGGATAAAAGCGTCTGCCAAATGCATGAATGTAAACTGAAATTAACATTTTGACACACCTACCACTGGCTATATGCAGCTGTGGAAATAATAAGATAACATTTTTTGAGTTTTCAAAATTTACTATTATGTAAGTAAATGTTAGGAAAATGTTCATTTGCATCTCAAATACTGCAAAGAAAACGAGTTCATATTCACCTTTAAGCAATACAAGAGTAATATTTGTAAGTGTATTTAGGAAAAGTTCAATAAAACAATTACGTAAAAACCACCTTGGATTTAATCACAGTTTTTTATGTGTCTTGTCATGTTGTCAGTTTTTCACATACATTTTTTCATGACTCTACACTCACTCCTGAGGTTTGATTTTGTTGAAATTCACACACTGTGGACACAGGACTGAATAAGCCACAGTATAGAAAACTGATTAAATGAAAAGTTTGAATGGTCTGCTATCTTTTATATTAATAAATGTATATAAAATGATACATTAAAATCTCTATACATTTTTATAGTCTTAAAACTATATTTTATATTGTTTTGCAAAATTTTTTTATTTTTGTCTTATTGACAGTAATTCTTTAAGCAGGTTATATTTTATGTAAATTAGAGACAAACAGGACAGGAGTTGGAGTAGTACAGCTTTCCTGTAGCTCAGTGGTAAGAGCATTGCGTTAACAATGCAAGGTTTTGGGGTCGATCCCAGGGGATTGCACATAGTTAGAAACAAATGCATAAGATAATGCAATATAAGTCGCTTTGGATAAAAGCGTCTGCCAAATGCATAAATGTAAATATAAAAGTGGTGTGCCTCTAACCCTATTATGTACAACATCATTGTTTGAATTTCTGTGTTACTGCATCGGTCACAAACACACGAAGACACATTGTGTTTTTACTTCTAACATAATTAATTTGAATGATTTAATGCATGGAAGATTACACATGTCACAACAGAGAGACCAAGTGACCTAGAAGAAGAAGTTGTAATGACATGTAGCACTTATGCTTAGCACTCATCTCTTGAATATTAAGTTCCCTCTTCCATTGATTTATATAGTGTTGATACAACATTACAGTTGCTATGGCATTCATGTTATCATCTAGCTGGAACATAGAAATATGAGAATTCTGAGAATGGAGGAGAAAAGAACAAAGAACAAAGAAAAGGGAAGGTAACCAATCAGCTTAATTAAAGTATTATCTGGCTTTCTTTTCCGTTTGTATATGGGACTGTGATTCACTATTTAAGAATATAAAATTGTTACAATAATGAAATACTATTACGTACAGAGTATGTTTAGCTTTCTCGCTGCACTTTTGACTGCTTCACAACGTAAATGGGAACACTGAACACAAACTTAAACAACAGCTTTGATTTAGTGAGTTATTTTAACTTATGGCTATCTGAAACTATTTTGTTACCAACATTCTTTTGTCAACATTCAAGCAACACATATTCAAGTTATCAAAATATATAAAACACTTTTACTCCTTGCAATATATCTAAACTCTTATAAGAAAGCATTTGAGATAAGAAACATAATATAAATGTACTTTTGCACACTGCTACTCCATGCTTGTTTTTTAAAAGTACTGAAACATTTCAATTTGGTAAAAAGGTAACATACCGCATTTTCCATAGAGTTACAAAGATCTGTTATGCATTGTGCACCTCAGATTGAACAGATCTCCCTACTACCCAGCACAAGTGGTTATCATGGAAGAGGCCAACATCTCTTTTCTTGAATCATCAGATGACATGAAAGTCTGTGTTCTGAAAAATTTCCCCATTATGCACAAGAATAGGTGTGCTATCTTCTAAGAAAGGATTCAAGGTTAGTGATTCGTTTCTATAGATACAGACCTCAGATTTGTAGTTATGCTCCAAGAGTGATCTTAGTCACATTAGAGGTCAGTTTTGCTGCATCATTACATTTACTCTCATCCAAGTCAAGTACATTGTGTGTGTGTGACATTAGGACAATATTGTAATTCTGCTCTGACTCCAGAACATCCACTCCCAGTGCTACTGGTCCAGCTCAAAAAAGGTGTATTGGTCGTCAATGGTTACAAAGACCACTCTCCGGCATATCGGCTAATACAAACCATTAACTTAAGTGAGGAGCAAAAACCACAGATGTATGGCGTCTGACATGCATTTCTTGATTTAAATGGACTATTTAAACATCTGAAATATTTAATTTGAAAATCTAAATGAGAAATGTCCAGTCTGCACTGTTTATGCTCCCAAAAGACATACAATGTTTCTTTCTGATAAACACAAAAATTAACTCTGAGTATAGACCATTTCATTGGATGAGAATGCGCATGACCCCCACTTAACTTCCGCTTTGTGTTTGGCTAGTGACTAATAATATAACTATTTATATTTAATTTATGTTAATGTTAATTTGTGCTACTACTTTACTGTATAATAATTGAATTAAATAAGCAATTTTGTTGTATGTTCGTTTTATTAAAAAAAACTTTCATTGAATGGGTCGTGCACTTCGCTCGCGTTTAAAGACACCGTATGTGATACATTGACATCTAGCGGTTGAGCTTGGTATTGCAGTCTAAATTCAAAATATTGGAGAGACAAGTTTAGCCAAGTAATGGTTCTTCTCGGTTTCTTTTGATTGTTTTCCGAATCAGAATCATAAGGAGTTTAATTGCCAAGTATGTTCTCACACACAAGGAATTTGACTTGGCCACAGGAACTTAGTGCAGAAGAAAGTGTACACATGGTGCAAACAAAGTGCAAATATACATTAAGATAGAAACATATCTCATCAGAAACAATATTCCGCACTCTATTGTTTGTGAATGTGTACCAGAGGTTAAGTTTGGGCCACAAAGGGGGCATGCGCAGTAATGTTTGTTTATGTTGTTAAAGGACTCTCCCTTTTAACAAGGCTATATGATTTATTAGGGTCATGAAATGTCTGGAACAAGTTTTGCTTAAAAACACTCTGGCTGTGTAAACAAAACCCTTTTTGCCTCGTCAAAACAGATATGCTCACAGCAACCCCTTTGGAGCATGTCTCTTTAATTGATAGAGTGAGAGCGCACCCCAACCCCCTACCGTCCAGCGTGTCAACAACACACGTTTAGTACTGCCATGGCAATGGTTTAGCTAAATTATGTTTCCTGAACTCCTCTGCGTATAGTTCCATTTTAAACGTCTCAAATCATTCGTCCGCAGACTAAGAAAATCCGTCACAGCATACAGCACATCCTAATGCGCTCACGTTGTGCGTCTATGCTTGCCTAAAATCCACGGAATGGGCACCTGCAGATCTAAGCGGAATTATGTGGATTTTAGCGCTTGTCATTGCCAAGTAATAACGTTACACACATACGCCTAAGGACAAATGATTTGAGACGTTTAATACGAAAAAAAAACACTGTGTTCGCCCCTTTTCATAAGCAAAACAAACACCTTGCCCCAGCTGAACACAATGTATCAACATATATACAGCTAAACTCCAAGTGCCCACTTGCCAAATAACATGGTAAATAACAAACAAGCTGGTTTTTACTTATGATTTCTGAGGGATCTCCACTCAAAATTAAATAAATCCACTCCTGTCTCTTCCGTGGTTAGGACTTTGTGCAGCGTCTACATTGCTTGTTGTCCAGGACCTTTAGCATGGCGTCATATACAAGCGCTTGGGTGGAACTGCGTAGATTAAGGGCTGGTAATATTATAATAAGAGCCTGCTTCTATGTCACATCAGGAGCGAAATCTGAACGGCTCGATTTCTCACGTGCAAAAAGCAAGGCCAAACATTGAAACTAAACAATCATGCAACCTGGACCATGAAAGTAAAGTACGATCTGCAGATGAAGATCTGCCTCCATACCCTTCAGTGGATTTAATAGCAAATACTTCTATCCAAATTCTGGAACTTACAGTACTGGGTAAATTTCACTGCAGGATATCGCCATATCCATTAAAAAATAACATTATTTGCTTTCAAGAACAGTAGAAACCACACCCACAAAAAAAATTTATTCTCTTACCTTTCGCTTTGATCGTTCAGACTTCTTGGACATATTTTTCATTTTTTTATGAAGATGATACAACACCTGAAAATCAAAGGCAATACTGTATTCAAAGACTGTAGACTTTTACAACAGTCTTCCACCAATAAACATGAGGTTACACATTAAATATTTTACAATTGGCAAGGGATGAGTAAAGAAAGCTATTTTAGAATATTGTTTTCACATGCTGCAGACAAAAAGGTAAATATTAAAGGAATTTCAATCATTCCAGTACATACACACATTTATAATCATGTTCCTGTTCCATTTAAATACATAAATTACTCCTCATTAAACACACAAAATAAGCACTCTGATCCACATTAATTTACATTCAAAAGCTTTAAAGTTATGGTACATGGATTTGCTCCAATTTCTGGTAAAAAAAAACTACACCATAAACTCTCAACATACTGTATGCTAGTGGCCACCTGTTGCATGAAACACGCATCCTATAAACACGAATGCCTTCGAGGTTTACTGTTTTTTTTATTTAAAGCTGGAATGCTATTAATACAGTAATTTGTCCATAGTGAATAACTGTTGGTAATGTGATGGCACAACTCAGCCTAAGCGTAATGATTAGTGATATTTTACAGCAATTAAAGAAAATTCTTACCTTGGCATAACAACATGTGATCAAAACCAGAGGTAACAGATATCCTATCACTAGAATGGTGACTTTATAAGTGTGCTTGGCCACCCGTTCGGTCCAAATCTCCCAGCAGAACGAGCTGTTGGGAGCCTTGTGGTGATCTGTCATAATTTGGTGCTGCGCAACCGGGACAGCAAAGATGAGGGAAAGCATCCAAATAACACAAACGCCTATGAGCGCATTCCTCCGGTTACGAATACAGGGGGACTTTTTAGAGAGAACAACGGCAATATACCTATCCACGGACATGGCCACGAGTGTGAAAATGCTCACCAGCATGCTGACCATGACAAAATAGTGCACGAATTTACACAGGAACGCCCCGAAGATCCACTCGGGAAGAGAGTATATGGTAGCTTGAAACGGGACGCAAAACAGAAGAAACGATAAATCTGCAATACTGAGATTTAGGATGAAAACGTTAGTAGTACTTCTCGAGCGCCTCGACTTGATTTTCCCAACGACAACCATCACCAGAGTGTTTCCAATAATTCCTAGGAAAAATATACATCCAAATATGACTGGCACAATCACCACCTCCGGACCGAAAGTGTCGGTCGTTTGGTTTGAGATGCGCTCATCTGTCCAAACGGTCGTGTCATTTTGGGATAACCCCATGTTCCTTGGATTGACGATTCAAGTCAAGAAGAAATGATATGACAGAAGTCCGTTCAAAGAAAAAGAAAGTGCTACGATCATTCCCTAGTTCGGGTTCTTGTCTTCTTCCACTTGAAATGATCCCAAGTTAGCGCACACCTTCAAATCTGGCCCGTTGCGCGCTGGCTCGTTTCTGAAATACTCGGGAAGGCTGGGAAACGCACCGGCTGGGTGTGAAACACTCGAGTGACAGCGCACATCATACTTCATTTCTTCTAGGGAATAACAGTGTAAAACGCCCTGTAGGGTAAATTCCCTCCCGGAAGCATTTGCGTCGTGATGTGGTCTTCCGCGATTACATTTTATATTGCTTCTCTAAAGTTTAATTAATAACGACTACCTGTCTTCCATAAAAGACTTTGGGTCAAAGAGCAGCTGTTTGTCTCTGTAATTACGAACTTGGCGACATCTGAAAAAAAACAGTCTGAGGACCTTGACACTTGTTTTCTGATTATTTTAAAGCGTCACGATGCAGATAACTGGTCTTGCGAAGAGTCATTGTAGCAAGGTCTAATTTGTTTGTTTTCTTTTTCGTGCACTGCATCTGAAATATTTCAAGGAATCGTTCACCTAGAAATTGTCTTCCTTTATTTACCCTCATGTCAACCAAAACCTGTTTTTGACTCTTCTGTGGCACACAGAAGATGACATTTCAAGAAACGTTTCAGTGGTTTTGTTTTTATACAACGGAAGTCAATGTTCTTTGAAATATGAAGCAGAGTGAAGCATTTATTGTTTTCATTTAGTCAAGTCAAATATGTTATTTATCATCCCGGTACTCGGTCATAAGTAGCTTAATGCAGGCAGCATGCCACCCACACAGATAACCTTAATAAATTGATAATAGGAACTGTGAAAAAACATGTAAACGTTTGCTTGCACTGGAAGCTGTTATGAGTTCTTTAATTTCATATAGACACACTGTTTTTGAAAGCAGGTTCAAAGCAGGTTTCAAACAAGATGGTTTTGTAAAGACATGCAGCTGATTTTAAAGAGGTATTTAGAACATGGACCTCCACTCTCTTTTGTTCACCAGTAATGTCAGATTTTGTACATACTATATAAAGGGGGACAACCAATATAAACCTGTCTTATCCTGCGTGACTCAACCACATCTGCAGGTGTTACACCTATTTCCAGTGAGAGTTGGGTTTCATTTCCAAGAGGTAGAAATAGCAGCCCTGATGCACTCCAGTGCTTATAACGAAGTTTAACTGGTTGAACTCCAGACAGGTGCTTGTGATCCATTAGCAAAAGGATGATTTTTTGTTTTCTTCTGCCAGAGATAGAACTCAAAGACAGGATATTGATGTAATTGTGTTCCAGTAGCAGGTGTTGACTGCACTCTAGAGGCAGTAAATCAAGAATGGGACTGATATTGGTTTAGAAAGAAAGGTCATCTTTTTAACAAATATATTTAGTAGTGCTTCCGTTGTAAATTGGTTGGATGCTTTACATAATGATTGTGCTGCCAGATGAACTCCACAGTGTTCCAGTGTGCAACTTACATCATATCCGGCCTCGCACTTTTCCTGATGTTTTGTCTTTAGAGAAGTCTGAGGGCATCATCCTCGTTGATATGACTGGGAAATAAAGTGGCATTATAGAGAAGGATTAGCGAGGTGACAGTGTGGTAATGTGAAATTGGAAGTGGATGGATAGGGTGCAGGAGAGGGTCAGGACCGAATCATTCAGTAGATCATGAAAACGTTGTCTTTCATTAAAGTTCTAGTAAAGCTGGTCTAAAGGGGTTGCTGTTATATCATATTATTGCAAGGTGCATATTTCACACAGCAACAGCCACATTGGAACCGAAATATTAAAAAAAGTCATAAATAGGGTGGTGGAAAGACATTTATATTACGTGGCAGTTAGAAAGGTTGTGACAAATTAACGTATGTGAATAACTGGACATTAGATAATACTTGTAACATCATTTTTCTCACCAACCTAAAAAATTATGTTTTAGAAGTAAAGAAAACAATGTACTATTACAAATCTGGTTGTCTCAGAACATTTGCCATTATCTGTAGGTATAAAAGAAGTCAAGGGGAGACTATTTAAAAGGGAAAATCTAAAGTAGTTTGAATTAACAAAATTGGAAGTTTGTAGAATGTCAACACGTTGACTATACAGTACTTATTAGACAGTGATTCCGTGATTGATGACTGACCAGAGGGAGATCTGTCAATTTCACACCCATGAAAAGTCCTGTGCTTTTTGACAAGTCAGAGAAGCAGGTGATGTAACCATGTAAACAAGTATTAGTGAGGGTGCTGCTGACAGTAGAAGGCTGATTCAGAGTAATGGGGT
Organism: Triplophysa bombifrons; assembly: GCA_029783895.1. Classification (NCBI taxonomy): domain Eukaryota; kingdom Metazoa; phylum Chordata; class Actinopteri; order Cypriniformes; family Nemacheilidae; genus Triplophysa; species Triplophysa bombifrons. The sequence goes on from CM056448.1 coordinate 23,773,066, forward strand.
CCTGTTGTTGTAAATTGGCTAGTGCCAGGGGTCAAGGTTTGGCTGGGCAGATAACCCCTCCTGGCAATTGACATAACTACACCATTTTGTGGACAAAAAGCATGTTTAAAAGCAGCTGCATTTCTGTCAAAATAAAAAATGCCCAAAATATAATATTTTAAAGTTGTGGCACGGTAAGAGACACGACGGACACAAGACGGCAGATGAAACAATCCCGGAGGGGGAATTTATTACAATAATGAACCAATAATCCTCAATGTGACAACCCGGGTGCTTGAAATCAGGAAACTGCCAGTCCATGCTAAATAAAGTTCTCCTCGCTTCACTTGCTTGACTCTGCAAAACAGACAAAGACACAGTGTTAGGTGCTTGGTAGACCAGCACGGCAGCTAATCGGCCTCAGGTGTAGGTGATCAGCATTAGCTGCCGGACCGTTTCCTAGGCGACGCTGATCCTGGATCTGTACCCTCCGCCACAAAGTATACTTGCACAACAGTGAGAGAGAGGTTTTTGAATGATTAGAAAACATGTTCTCATACTTCTCATAAATCTCATACTTCTTTTTTGTTATACAACTCTTGTTATGGATGACCAGCTGACCTCTCTACTATTGACATTCTGGTACACCGTTTGTTTTTGCATTGTGATCAAAACCCAAATTAATCTGTTGAGTTGAGAGTTGGTCTTTTTAGGTGAATCTTTGTTAATCTTTTTTTCCATTTTGAACTAACCTTAATAAGAACCAGTTTTCTTATGCTTAAAATAAGATTAATTAAAGGAATGCAAGCTATACAAAGCTACAGTTGATATTTCAGTACTTAATGTTTTTAAAGTGGCAAACTGATGACTGATGAAATCAATGTTACTGTATTCTATTGTACCATAAACAATTTAACAGACATTTAAAAAAATAAATAAGAAAAACTACATACTACATACATAAGCTCAGACAATGCATATACTCTTTCAAAAAGCTGTAGAACATATTAAAACTACGGAGAATTTTAATGTTTTAATGAAGACCAGATGATTATATCTAAAGTTGTTGGACAACTACAAATCTACTAATTCGTTTTTTATCCAGCCCTAGAAAGCCTTTAGAAGTTACTAGCTATAGTCTGCGTTTGAAATATTCATCCAAAATCAGTGTGTGTGTGTTTATTTGAGGGTAAGAAATACAGTATATGTGAAAAAAAGTGAAAGCGACAAAGAGAAGTAATTAACAAGAATAGGAAATGAAGCCTAATGGACTGGGGTGTTTGCAAGCCTGGGGTTATTTTTCCAGACATCAAGGCTGATATCATCAGGCTTGATTATTTAATGTAAGCTAGTACAAGATAAAAAAAATAAAAAATAAAGAGGATCAAAATATGATGAAACAAATTCAAACATACGAATCGGTATTTTAGCACACAGAAGAAGATTGTATAAAAGACTCAATACCTTTACATTTTTACATTTTTAAATCACCGTGAAAAGGAAGTAGCAATTGGCTAATTTTCCAGATTGTGATGTATATCTGAGTAAAATGGCTTCTGAAATTAGAAAAGAATGTGGCGGGGCTTTATTTTTGCGCTTCCCTTTTTGATTGGTTTGTTGTAAGTTGGCCCCGGAGGGAAAGGCTAAAAATGCCTAGCCATTGGAGTATAGTCCAACCTCTTTATTGTTGCTTACGTCAAGTGGTGAAGAGTTGTTGAGAGGGGGAGAGAAGCTTAACTATTTTTCTCTCGCAATTTATGGGTACAACTGATATAAAAGTATAGCACAATGTGTCCCCGTATGGGTGATATTCTCAAGGCATATCCTGTGGTTTTGATCTTCTCTTTCCTGGTGTGGGCAAAATGAAGACACAAAGCTTCCTGGTTTATTGAGGGAGAGAATCTCAGATCAGTGAAGCACACGTTATTCCCGAAGGAAGACTCAAACTGAGAAACAGAGTGCAAAAAGACAGAGAGGGAATTATGGAACGAGGACGGAGTGAAGGGACTTAAGATATGGTGACACACATGTGTCGTTCGCCCCGCCTTCGTCAGCCACGCCCCCTGTACTAAAACAAATTCCCCTTCACGCATGATCACTATCACTGGACTTTTAACCCCAGCACTACATTTCCCATCATTCACTCTGACCTCTGACTGTACAGTTAAATATACATTTTAAACAGTCAAAACCCTATATAAAAGACATTATTCTATAATGTCTGTAATGGGACCATTTTCTTTTAATTAATGTATTTAACTTATTTATAAAGGAAATATTTGAATAAATTTTAATTATTTCAGTGTTTTATACCCCTTGCAGTTTATTTATTTACTTTTTACCCTTTTCGTCAAACATTAGTTCAAGGTCTAACAAGTCTGGAAGAAAGCAAAACAAAATGAATAATGAAGTTGTGGAAAAGGACGTCCAAGGACAAAACTCAGAAAAAGTCAGTTCGAATCTGTGCATGGTGATTTTCACACAACAATAAACAAGTTATTTATTTGCCTTCCACTGTGCCTTCTAAATTGATTTAAATATTTAAATTGTTTAGCGTTTTATAAAACACAGATTCAGAAAACTTCTTGAGGCTGCTGGTTGTATTTATTTGCATAACAAATATTTTTCCACATTGTCCAAAAGCATTAGGAATAGCATTCATTCTTTCTTTCTCTTTCTAAGCTTTTTACCTGATTGTGCCATTAAATGTTAAAAAACTTGTAATCAGGATAAGCAAGATATTATGGCAACAATGCCTGTAAGAGAGGATAATGCAGAGCCACAGATAGCATTACCACATCATGGCTGAGTACCATCTCTTGTGTGCCGCTCACATGGGCAACTGGATCCTCTCAATGCTCGGATTAGTCCTATGGGAAAATTGGCAAGATTTCCTCTTTCAATTTTAGTTGGACAAGCTGTCAATTAATTTAAACTCCCTTGATCCTTGAAACCCCTGATGTCATAAAGCAAACATCAAGACACCCAAAGAACATGGTTGAAAACAGAATTCCCCTTATGCTACTAATCTTGAACGTTCAATTCTGGTCTGTCTAATGCCTGCATGAATACAGAAAACTCAAAGATGACTCAAAGGTGACAAATATGAAAAGCGAAGCTCCTGAATTGCTTGAATTTGATTCAGACTGACATTCACCTTGAATTTTCTCCGAGGACTGAGTTAGGCTTTTATCACAGCGCATGTATTTTCATTCGTACATGACATGACATTACCTAGAAAAGATGAGAGCTTTTTTATTTTGTCATTTGCCTCGGCTCTTTATCTTTTGTTTTTCAACCCAGCATCTCTTTGAAACAACTGAGTCAACAGTTGTATATGTGTCTCAAAGAGGGTTGCCATGGAAACCTCTGTTGTTGTGCTACATATTTATCAGTCTGAAGGGCAGCAAGAGACTGGATTGAATACACAAAATAGTTTTGATTTGATAAAAGTATCTTTCAGTTATGTTTATGTACGAAATGACCGCATTTTTCTTATTTTATTATTGTACTCTGTAGTATTGAGTAAAACACAAGAACATACATTTCGAGACTAAAGACCAATAAGAACTTTTTGGGGCATTCAGACTACACGCCGTAAATAGAACAGAAGCAACCTGGCAACAGTTTTGGAGATATATCAGGCTTTGTTTTCTGTCTACAGTCTCTATCGCCATCTTCTGTCAGAAATACATTTTAATTTATTCGCACATGTTTAGTAGCTAGGGTGAATTGCCCTAAAGTGGGACATTTTTTGCATTTCAGATTTTGTGAAATATTGAAATGTGTAGCCAAAACATTACATACACAACCAATACTATAAAAAATACCCAGGATGTGTCCTAATCACATAAAAAAAGAAAATGCAGATAACACATTCATAAAATAAATTATAGACATATAAGTGCACTTAGTGCCAATCGTCTGAGAATTGAGCAGTTTCCAAATGTGGGACAGTAGTTTCCTAATGTGGGACACGGAAATGTTTATGATAAATGGCCAATCTCTCCTTGATTTCTCCTTGGTTATGGATGGTTGAAACATGGAAAACTGAACATCATCAGACAAATAATACAATATGATGAATTTTTTTAAAGACAATAAGCAACTATTATGATAGACCTATGTTGTTATGATAGAAATGAGATGCACAGAAAATGCAGGGATCCCACCATCCTCAACGATCTGCCTATACTCCTCTATGGCTCATTTCATCCTGTCCTGCCTCCACTGATTTAGATTCCTTCTCTAATCCTTTCCCTGAATCTGCCTCTCTCTCTGCATCCCACAATCTTTATCTGTTTTCTCCCCTTTGCCATTGTGATCTGAAATACATTTTTATTGAATTAATCATTTGATGCATAAGATAAAATGGAATGGCTTTATTGGGTTTCCAAACTGTATATTCTGTCCCCTTACCTTAACCCTACACCTAAGAACCACAAAAAGCCTTCAAACCACCCCCAAGAATAAAAGATTTGCATGACCGTAAAGGAGTAGTTCACATGTTGTTACCAAAATGTTGGTAACAGAACAGCACAGCCCACCATTGACTTCTATTGTAAACAATGCAAGTGAATGGGGGGTTGTTAACAACATTCTTCAAAATATCTACTTTTTTGTTCTGCATAAAAGAGAATGTTGTACAGGTTTGAAATGACAAGACGGTGAGTAAATAATGACATCATTTTCATTTTGAAGGTGAACTACTCCTTTAAACATCTGCAGGAATAGCATTCTAATTTTGCATAAAATATATAAACCCACAAACCATGCCCCACCACACATCTTTGACTGACTGAAGTACTGTTCCACATTAGGATAATCATACTGTCCCACTTTTTGAAACCACATGTCCTAAAGTGGGACACTAGGAAGTTCGATCAAGTATTTTCTGGGGACCTCGTATGATTTAAAAATGACTTCCCCACATCTGTATTTCATATGGCACATTTGCACAGTAAACGACCCAGCACCCGAAATATGTTAATGTCAAAACACTTTAACAAAGCCTTCATTCGCGAACAGTGGATAAAACGACCCCGCCAAATCACAGAGATGCAGATTTGCAAGTGACTATTATCACAGGACCTCAGGGTTCGCTGAAATAAAGGTAAATTGCTGGGGAATTTTTACAGACATGGCCTATTCGCACGGGATTAAGGACCTTAACCTCCGTAATATTACAAAATATTAAATTAGAGGTCCTCAGGTAACCCTAATCCCGTGCAAATAGGGCTTTGGTCGCACAATTTGTTAAATTTAAATAAACTCAGATATGAATGAATAAATAACAAATGTTACATAGCTAGATTAGTCTTTATTTGGGAAAAAATACAAGATATTTACTAGAAAGAAAATTTGGAGTTAAAGTAAATTTCCATTAAATTGTTATTCTGTAAATATAACTGCAGTCCTTCCAGAACCTCAGATGTCCAAATTCATAGTTTTCATAAAATACAAAGTTGAAAAGCACTTTTTGATACTTTTTTTGGTTATATATTTGCAAAACCAAGTGACACACATAAAAGGTGACTAATAATAATGATTTATGGCAAAAAACAAAAATAACGAAATATTGAAGTATGAGGTTTCATAAGGACAGAAGCGATATTACATTTGTATGGCATTTGGGTTTATAATAACATAACATTTCATATTGGAATGTATTGTTCCTTTTTTACTTGTAAAGATGTTTTATAATAAACTTATTTTTTTTTAATTAAGGATGCTGTTCATTGTTGTCAGGAAATCTCTTCATAAAGTACATTCTTTTTTAATTGGAGGTCAAAATCTGGTCCACCCAGGCACGGAGCTCTGTGACACGGGCATAAACACCGGGTATACTGGTGTCACAGCGGCTGCTTCCCCAGGACACAATACCCACCAGTGTCCATATGTTATCCTTCTGGCACACCAAAGGACCACCAGAGTCACCCTAAACCAACAAAAGGCCCACAGAGTTACTCTTAATCACTTAAAATACCTTTTATGAAAGAGAGAGTGAAAAGTCTTACCATGCAGGAGGAGGCACCAGCAGCACCAGCACAAATCATGACATCACTGATGTTGCTTCCCCAGTAGTTCTTGCATTCTTCATTGGATAGCAGAGGCAGGGCAACCTGCTGGAGCTTATCTGGGGTAAGCAGAGCTAAAGGCATACAGAGAAAGAGCAGGGATTCGATATGTTATAAACTATATATAGCACAGAGAGATTAATTACATTATTGACATCACAACCTGAGATTCTAATATAGGGTATCGACGTGTCGCCCCGTGGGTGGCAAAAACTCAGAAAAATTACTGCTGACAATATCAGGAAATGCAATTCCGCGCAACATTTCAGTGTCCAGGAACCCCCCATCCTAAGGAAAGTCGCAAGCTTCACTGTCAAGTCCAAAAGCTTGTCATTTCAGCAAATCATTGCGTGTTTTAGTCCCGGTTTCTTTGTTTCTCCTATTCTACTGCCATTTTGCTGGGCGTTTTGCCACCCAGGGGAACTTGTACCAGGTCGTGTCCCGACATGTTCATGTGGGAAAGTGACGTAACTGCATATCATACCCTCTATACTAAGTCTAAGTACTTTAGAATGTGATATATTAGTGTTCATGTTTATTTTAGTGGATATTTAACCATTATATCTGGTCACTCCCCAACCAGAGGTCACACAGGTCATGCCAGGGGCAAATATATCAGTAGTTTCTGCAAGACAGACGGGAGAGACGTGGTCATTCAGAGTGGCGGGGGAGGCCAGCTTCACCAAGGCGATGTCATTATCGATGGTATTTGGATTCCACTGGGGGTGGGTAAACACCTGCAATTCACATGATTGCATCATTAATGTCACATTTTTCAAGGTAACAATAGAAACAAGCCAATAGAAACAAGCCAGCTGGTATGTAAAACAAATTTGTGAATGTTTGTTCTCACCTTCTCCACTTTCATGGTCTGTGTGTCTTCCTGATTCTGAGTGCTTGCCTTGTTGTGCTCTCCCAGGATCACCCTGTGACTAGTTCTGCAGAAAAGCCATATTCAATTAATTTACGTCTATGCCAATATTTTTTCATACATATTGACTTCAATTCAATTCAATTTATTCATATACAGCTTTTCACAATGTGCATTGTTCCAAAGCAGCTTTACAGGAGCAAATAAGAAAACCAGAAAACACAGAAAAGTATAGCACAGTGAATGGTGTTGATAGAACAAGCAAGATGATTCTTATAAATAATATCTAATAAATAGTTAGATGCAGTCTCCCGGTGAGCAAGCCAACTTAACCCTGCTTCAGTGTGGTGCACTAAGGAAAATAAATCTTTGTCCAAACTGTTTCGTGCTACCAACAGACCTAAAGCCGATAAGAAAGAGAACAATGCAGAACACTGTATATAATTTTACCTGACACCGCAGTGAGCAGCAGTCACAACCCAGTTCTCATTGATCAAAGACCCACCGCAGAAGTGCCAGGCAAAGGCGTCCTGCAATTTTAACAATCAAAACAGAAAATTACTAGTCATAAATGTTTGTATTAGCTTGTTGTCATTTTCAGGCTGTTAATTGACAATGTTGAAAGTCTGAAAATGTAGTTTGAAGTTTTAAGCCATCAGATACCTGCAGAGACACCTGCCAGGGCCATGAATGAGGCAATGCTTCTTCACCATTTACGATTCGGCTATAGCCACTAACAACAGGTGGGATGGCAGGAACACCGCAACCTAAACGAAAGACGTAAAAATGGACGCAAAATTAGTGAAATTTGATAGGAAGTCTATATAGGCCAAGCAGTCAATGCTTTCTTAAATTTTTCAAAAGTTTTTCATTTTTACTCATGTTTTCGAAACAATATTTGATTACATTTTACAAAAAGATTGTATTTGTTGACATTATTAATGCATAAACTAACATGAAATAACAATGAACAATACATCAGCATTTATTGATCTTAGCTCATTTTAATTTCGGTATTTACCAATACATTTAAAAAAAAAAAAATTTGTGAATGCACGATGAACCAACAAGAATAATTAACACCAAGTAACAAAGGTTAATTAATGCTGAAAAATTATTTTGCTCATTTTAGTTAATTCATTTGCAAATTTTAACAAATACAATCTTATAAAAGGTTACCCAATATTAGATTTTTAGAATTATTTAAATTATGTCAATATTATAGTTTATCTTTGGACAGAGTTTAAACGTTTTTCATGAATAATCATTTGTTAGCATATTATTTGCTAATACAGAATAATCAAATAATAAATGAATAATAAATTATTTGCTTATCAGTAGCCTATTCGCTGAATAATGAAATATTTTAACTTTATAAGTGCTAAAATCTAAAAACTAAATTATTCAATCAAAAACCCCAAAATCTCATGACATCATGAATACAAGTTCTAACTGTATAGGCTATTTGTGAACTTCATGGAACTTTAAAATAAAAATAATTTCTCACCATAGGCTGCATTAAGAAAGGCAAAACAGGACAACAGCCACAGGAAAGACATTCTGTAGAAGAAATTGACTTATTTTCGGCAGTACGCCCTATTTAAGACCAAAATATGAACCCACTTTTACCACTGAGAACACAAGAACCAGATGAGGACGTGTGTGGTCAAAAATTAACCCCGACAGGTTTCATCAGCTGCTCACCACCTGTGTACAATCCCATTTTTCTCACCCTTTTTGTGAACACTGAAATTCAAGTGGGTGACTAACAAACACTTATGTTTGACTGGTTTTGAGAAAATTTTGTATTATATGTTGTAATTTTTGCATTGTTTTATTAGTTATAATATATTTTAACAACTTATGTTGAACTGATGTTTTTATTTCTTATTGGTTTATTTGAATAGGCACAGTACAAACTGTAAACATGATTCCGGCCATGTGCAGATAGAGATTTACACAGTTGTTACTCTAATTTACATCTCAAGTCCCTATAGACAGGCTTCATATACAAATTAATACAATACTTGAACTGCAATAATATATCACATTACATTTATGCATATACAGCAAGTGAAAATAAAATTAAATATAATTTTTTAAGGATACCTCCAATCCTGGCAATATAGAGATTCAATAGATATTAAATAGCACAATATCATTATAAAGGTCAATGTAGAGATGGGTACAGAACTGTTTGTTTTACAAGCACTTTACAGTCAACATGTATGTTGTACTGCTTTAATTTCAATAGTCAACATGTTCCAGATTTGGAAGCCCTTTCCAGAAGAAGCCATTTGCTATCTGTGTGGTTCTACAAAGATTGTTGGTCTGTTTTTCTTGTTAATGGAGTATGAACATATTAAGCAATTACTGCATTGTCCAAAGAAATCAGCAAACTTCTTGTGTCTGCCACAAAAAAAAGATATAAAAACTGTTGGTTATTTTAAAAATAAATTTCACATTTTATTCAACATTTGTTAAGAGACCTATGTCAATCTATGTTCACTTGTTTTCTTTTTGCTCATGGCATGTCTATCAGTTCTTTCACTTATAGGTAAAATATTGCATATAGACATTTCCAACTCTTCTGTCTTACGAGGTTGAGATAACATGAACAGGTGACGCAGTTACATGCTATATGCATTTTTTGGTATTTTGCAACATATGCAAATGTAAAGCAAGGTATATAAAAGCTCAGAGTGCTGCTGTGACAACTCAGAGATCTCAGCTCAGAAATGGCCTTCCTTTGGATCCTGTCGTGCCTTGCTTTCATTGGAGCAGCCTATGGTATGTTACCGTTTTTTTTTCCTTTTTAATTTTTTTATCTACAGTACAACTAATACTTATTTATATTCTTAAGGCTGTGGCAGTCCTGCCATCCCCCCTGTCATCACTGCCTACTCCAGGATTGTGAATGGGGAGGAGGCAGTGCCACACTCATGGCCCTGGCAGGTGTCTCTGCAGGTACAGTCAGACATCTTCATTTGCAAATGACTTCTGGATATTTTGAGAAAATCTGAAAATAATGAGTTTTAATTAATTAAACATTAATTTCAGCGGTTGCTGACAAATTCATATATTGTTCCATCTACATGTATGGCACTACTGTACTGTAGATACAATATCTAGAATGTTCATTTACTGAATAAAACTCATGTTTCACCTAAGGACTCCACTGGCTTCCACTTCTGTGGTGGCTCCCTGATCAATGAAATGTGGGTCGTGACTGCTGCTCACTGCAACGTGAGGTACAGTAGACACTAGACAGCATAAAAAATATAAAGTCATTTATAATGGATGAAACTACTAAAACATTACACTCTTATTTAAGAATGAAGCATCAAAAATATGTTTCTGTGTTCAATGGAATTCTGTTAAGTTCTGAAAGAAATATATACACAGTATATATATATTTTTGTTAGAACCTCTCATCGCGTCATCCTGGGTGAGCATGATCGTTCCTCAAACTCTGAGCCCATTCAGACCATGGCTGTTGGCAAGGTGCAGTATCATATATATTTTCAAACCACTGTGATTTAAGGTTGTAGCAAAGACACAACAACAAGAGTGCTGCCACTAATAATAATGCAAATGCTGAGGTGTCTTAAAACTTTTTCTCAAAGGTCTTCAGGCACCCCAACTACAGCAGCTTCACCATCAACAATGACATCACACTGATCAAACTGGCCACCCCTGCTCAGCTCAACACACATGTGTCTCCTGTGTGCCTTGGTGAAACATCTGACAGCTTCCCTGGTGGAATGAAGTGTGTAACCTCTGGATGGGGTCTGACCAGATACAATGGTATAGATTTTAGACATTTTAGCAGCATTTCAATTCAATGTTTTATCACTGTATTCTGTTGCAAACTTTATGCTTCCAGTATACTCTTTGATTTTCCTTTTTACTATGAATTCAAACCTTTTTATATATCTTGTAAAATGCAATACATCTTTATTTTCCAGCCCCTGATACCCCTGCTCTGCTCCAGCAGGCCACTCTGCCTCTGCTGACCAACGATGAGTGCAGTCAATTCTGGGGAAGCAAAATCACAGATAAGATGATTTGTGCTGGTGCCTCCGGTGCCTCTTCCTGCATGGTAAATTTCTTAGCAAAATATGAAAAGTAAACTGAAATGGTGTTCTGTTCTTGAATGTAGAACTTGAAGTTCAAACTAATTTTTATGTGTTTCAGGGGGATTCCGGTGGTCCTCTGGTCTGTCAGAAGAGTAACGTCTGGACTCTGGTTGGTATCGTGTCTTGGGGCAGTAGCATGTGCTCCACCTCCACTCCCGCAGTGTATGCTCGTGTTACTGAGCTCCGTCCCTGGATTGACCAGACCATTGCAGCAAACTAAAGCAGCCATTGTGCTTTAAATAAATAAAGTGTGAAATTGAGAAAAAACATTCTCTCTGCTTAGTCTTTTGTATTTATTGTAATAATTACATTCAGATAGATGGCTTTGAGTCTTTGTATATACAGGAAAAGTGAAACTGAAACATCTTGTCTGCTTGACACAATAAATTATAATAGTGTAGGGGCTCTTATTAGTTTGTACTAATTTGTCTTTGGAACGACATACATGTCCTGAATTGTGGCTACAGGGATTCTGAGCCATTCCTTTTACAGAAATGTGGTCAGGTGCTGGTGGAGGAAAATCATTCCTGGCTCTCCTGAGCAAGCTGAATTGGCTGAAAAACAACATCTAACATCTGCGCAGGGCATTTCAGATCAATTATACATTTTTATGTTCATCAAAACTTTCTGTCACATGTTTTGCTCTGTATGTTGTTGCATTATCATTTCAGGGTACAATGTTTGTACCATTACAGTAGGATCTGATAGTCCTTCAGACTCAGTATGGAGACCACGGAGTTAAAAAGCTTATTTAATTCTGTAGAGTTTGACTGCTGTGGCATTACATAACTTGGATACCTTTCAGGTCAGTTCAAAGTAATATTTTACTGCAGTTTATTGCAGGAACATGGGCGTTGGAAGGCACTAAAACTGTAGTAAGATTGGATGACCTCACGAGAGTCTGCCATACCTTGGCTTTAGGTAAATTAATGCCACCGTCTAGACACAACAATTTGTCCTCTTAAACTCTGAAATGTCTACCATTAACTACAAACTACAGTAAATATATACATTAAAACAGCACCACCTCACTGGCATCGACTCCAACTCTGAAGGGATTCTTAAAATTTGGGGGCCAAAAGTACAGGAGCTGTGGCCAACATAATTTTTGCATTGTCAATTGCCTCCTGGCACTTCTCTGACCTCCTGGCACTTTGGCACCCAAAAGATCAAAGGTACCACAAAAGAGGCAAAGTTTTTAGAGAAGCCTCTACAATACCCTGCCATACCCAAAAACCTGCGAAGTTCACGTCGGTTTTGAGGTAAAGGGAATTCACAAATAGCATCAATCTTTGCTTCCACAAGCCTAACCTGCCCACTACCTTACCAAGAAAAGTGACCCTGGCTTTTCCAAACTCACACTTGGCCAAGTTTATAATAAAATTAGCAGCGCTGAGACAAGAAAAAAGTTGACAGTGATCAGTCCAGGTACTACTATATATAACCACATCATCAATCCTCATTAGCCATTTCAGAGTCAGTGTCTTTACGCTCAACTTTTAGACCCAGATAATCATCAAAATGTGTAAAGTTTTCATTTACCTGATTCACAGAGAACTCAGAATAATTATTCTGCTCTGCGTCATCAGCGCAGATGTAATCATAAATGTGTCCTCTAAAGACGCAAAATCTGAAAATCCCCAAGGTCCTGCTTTTTGCAATTGTATGTGTGACAGCACATGCTGGAAACACATGGGAATGTCTGGGCACACATTAATCAGTTTTCTGTGGTGCCTTAGGTATAATCACCAATATAGTTGGAGACACTGTATCAGTCCTATCCCACACTCTACCTCCCGATAAATCATTACTTGGTATAAAAGTGAAAGCAGGCACTGGGAGAATTGAATGCACCCCTACTATCAAATCACCAGTAACAAACTTAGATGTTAGGTGAATTTTATGTAATGGTATTGGAACGGGTCATTTCTGGTCCACAAATAAATATATGTTTTCCAGTTGCAGTATACTCTGAAAGTGGCAACACCCCAGCTAATAAGGAGGACTGAGCCGCCCCTGTGTCCCCAAGTATGTGGACGGGTATGCTAGATTGTTGATCTGGCAAAGACACAGACCCAGGGTCCGGACTGACATGGCTTAGGTAGGGTAAGGGGAGTTTCCTAGGGACGAGTGTGGAAAGTGGCCAAAACCGGCTGATCCGGCGCTTTGGCTGGGTGCCAGCGAAACCGGGGCATGTGGCAGCGAGACCTGACTGAATGAGCCTCTCCGTCTCCTCTTCCTCCTGAACCGGACCACTGGGCTAGTGGTCGATTGCAGTGGTGCAGTGGGGGGTGTGGCTAGGTCCGCACTGGAAGAGTCTGAAGATATTCCCCAGGACACTCTCCTCTCGAGCTTGCCCTGTAGACCGCTAGGTGGACTTGGACCAGCAGAGCTTGAGGCAGGTGAGGCAGAGTCACCCAGGGTCACGGTGGCCAGGATATGATCCTCTGGCAGGGTGGCCGGCGGGGAGGATGCCCAGGCTGGGACTGAAGGCCAGGAATCGTCCCGGTTGATTAGGGCCATGTCACTAAACCCCAGGGGACTCAGCATCCTGGTCGCCGCTGGCTTGAGGGGCTGGGTGATGAAGCCATTAAAAATCAGCTTGAGTTCTGACCGAACTTGCTCTCCCTCGCTGCAGCCACGAAGTCCCGAGTAAAGTCTCCACACATAACACAACAAGCACAAAAGACATGGTACTGTCAGGACTCTGTCCACAGAACTAGACATCTCATGACAAGAAGGACAGAAGCATGCAAAGGGAGCATAGTCCATTTCATTACAGTCTTTAAAACCTGATGCGGTAGTCATATGTAAACAATTAAATTTTCCCTCACTTTTCCTGCCAGACCATTATCATTAGTGACTAAGCCCACAGACTTAGCAAATTTTCCCTTTCTATTAGGAGATGAACAGTCAGACACCTTGTCGCCTACCTTTTTACAATAAAAACCAGTAAATCTTTATCTTGCCTGTAGGAGAACGCCTGGAATTAGCAGAAAAAAAAGGGACAACACGCAGGTAGTGACTCCCATGAGGTTGTCTATTTGTGTGGGAACAATTCCTGTTTTCGTCCTGATTATTTTCCCAACTTTCAGAAACACGCTTATGGGTTAAAACATATTCTTCAGCCAACACAGCAGCCTCATCCAGTCGTTTCGCTTTCTGTTTAATTAAATAAACAGCTACAGATTTAGGGAGACAATTCTTAAAGTCTTCTAACAGAATGAGTTGTTTTAAGTCTTCACTAAACTCAACCTTATGTGAAGCGCCTGTCAAACAGTCCCTCTTTCTCTCGAGCGAATTCTCCAAAAGCCTGCTGTACTAATTTCCTTGCATTTCTAAATCGTCGCTTAAAAGCTTCAGGAACTAATTAATAAGCATGCAGGACTGCAGTCTTAACAATGTCGTACTTACTAGCTTGTTCATCACCAAGGGCCACAAATACTTATTGGGCTTTGCCCGTAAAAACACTCAAGCGGCCACATTTGTTTGGACTAATTCTGCGTGGTTGCTACCCTTTCAAAATGATCATAATATCAATCAATATCCTTCTCTGAGTAGGGAGGCACAAGACGGATATTTTTGGTCCAAGTATAAGGGCGTCAGAGATTCAGGAGGCTGTCCACTCGTGGGAGACTCACTATGGCAGGGAGAGTCATCACGCCTGGCAGCAATTGCCAGTTCTTAAGAGCAAACGCATGCTCATCTAGTTCACATTCATACACACACTCACTCTCTTCACGTACCATTCGTTTCATGCCGATTTAATGTTCAAGCTTATGATATTCTATCTCTTTTAGCATTTGAACTTCTCTCTCAGCCCTTCCTTTCTCAAGCTTGATTGTCTTTCCTGGGGAGGCACTAGCGTCCCCAAACACCTCGCTCTCAAAAAGCTGTTTTTATAATGGCTTTATGCAACATTGGACTGCCCCTCTTCAACTACCTCTTCTGACAGGTTAATCAAAGCCTGCTCTCTTTGTCACTTTTAACAGACAAATAAGCTCTTTGCACTACCTTACATCTGCACTGTTGTATATTTCACTGGTTTGCAATCTATCTGCCATTACCTATCTTCATTTCCTTTTTTTTTAAATATCCCTGCCTGTAATAGTTTTATTTTACATACATATATATATATATATATACATATATATATATATACACATATATATACATACAATCTGTATTTTTTATGTATATTTTTTTATTCTGTGTAGTGTTATTTGTATGCACCATGTGTCTGAGTGTAACGCAATTTCAATCCTCTACATGCATGTACTGTACATGTGGCAGAATTGACAATAAAGCAGACTTTGACTATCCTAACTAACTCCACCTTGCTGGTCTTCAAGGGCTTGCCGGGAACTAAGTGACTTGAAACGCTCAGTTTTTTTGCAGTGCATTTAGCTACCCCCGACAAGAAATTATAATTCCCACACGGAATTACCGATAAAAATAACAAACCAAAATAACAAACAGTACTCCACAGGAAAGACCGTAAATACGATAGAGCTGAAGCTCTCTTACTAACCAGAGCTCTGATCGGTCGTAAGTCCAACGTAGGACAGTTGGAGAAAATCAATATTTTAAAGAAGAAAAACATAAAAGAGTGTGTCCTCCTAAAAACCAACAACCCAACTCCTTACACAGAAAACCAAAGGCATACCGAGACCCATGCCCCAGGCGTGCCCAGTAATCTAATCGAGCCACTCAGGCCAAACCCTGCCCGTACACTTGCAAAGAAAGGCCTCAGGAGGGCACAGGGGATCGTAACAAGCGTATAGCATTAGTCCTCATAGATCACTTAAGTCAAGCTCACATCAGCTGATCCTCATCTACCTACAGAAATATTACACCATCACAGCTTCCGTTTAAAGTTAATTCAGCTATCAGCAATTTATCATGTTGTTAAGGAACAAATGACCCTCATCCGTCCCCAATATCACCTCACGTTTACAATCAGGATTTCGACTGCTATTCCTTTTCATAACTCTCAATTATGTGCAGTGGTGGAAAGAGTACTGGAAATTTGTACTTAAGTACAAGTACTGTTTCCTGAAATTGTACTCAATAACAAGTAAAAGTACTGGTGTTAAAAAAGTAATTGAGTAAAAGTTAAATTTGCTTCTCTCAAAAACTACTCGGTGTACCAGTTACTCGTTACTTTTTAGGCGATGTCATTTAATGAATTAAGAATTATTATTAATAATAAAATGTGGATATTTATATAGAAAAGAGCTACTTTTAACAAATCACAGCTTTACCTTACTGATAAAGGATATACCTGTCATGAATCTCAGGTGGAGACATGGCGTGGGAACCCAGTTGCAGGCAGACACAGACGGTAGAGGTGGTAACAAGGATTTATTTTACAAATAACAAGACTATACAAACAGGCAAAACAAAAACCCACGAGGGGGAAAACAGGACAGGATAAAAATATAAACTTTAACTAGGACAAGAACACTGACTAACTACACTATAAAACAAACACTGGAAACAAACACTAAACTAACACTTACTAAGACAAGGAACAGGAACAGGAACCAGGAACAGGAACCAGGAACAGGAACCAGGAACAGGAACCAGAACCAGGAACAGGAACCAGGAACAGGAACCAGGAACAGGAACCAGGAACAGGAACCAGGAACAGGAACCAGGAACAGGTTGATAAAACAGCATACAAGAACATGTACAGATACAATGCACAAGCACAAGACAATGAAACATGAGGACTCTTTATAGGGAACAAACACAGGATCGTTAACGAGAAACAGGTGCTGGGGATTAGCACTAAGGAGAGGCTGATGAGGAACGAGATGTAGGGAACAATGACGAGACACGAGAAAGAACTATGTCTTTCCCACATAAAACCATCAGGCAATGCCATGGCTCCACTTGAGACAGGAATAAACGTGGTAGTGGAACCATGACAATACCTGGATACAACTCAGACAAAATAACCATTCAATGTGTTGTTCTGTCTGTCTGTCTGTCTGTCTGTCTGTCTGTCTGTCTGGCTTAGTTTTCCAATTAAAACCATTTATGCACTTCCGACACGGGTCAATCATGTGTACTAGGCCCCACAATGCAGAAAATAATAAATAAGAACCCCAAATACTGTATGCAAAAATGAAAAACATTTGTAACCTAAATCGAATTGGATTAGCATTAGCAGTCATCACGGCCGCATTAACAATAGGGCTAGGCGGGGCTAAAGCCCCGGGGCCCGAGCAAGGAGGGGGCCCGTGATTGGCTGTGTAGCAGATTGATTACTACTAGCCATCTGACTGCCAAAGCCTTACCACGCCCCCCACAAATTAGCCCTGTTATTTAGTAGCGCTTTGCCGTATATTCCATGCATTATCATGGAATCATTCTCATTAATATTATTAACAAAATTGCGCATTCGCGTTATGATTGGTCAGGTCGCATGTCAATCAAACCCCCGTGGGCAGCAGGGCACGGTGAATTGAAACGTCACGTTTGAATTTGATATACCAAATCAAATGCATTTATTTTATATACAACAATTCAGCTTAGGCCTATCAGCGATGGCTGTCTGCGCCTTATTAGAATATAGACTACGCATCAACCAATCAATCGCCTCCACTCTTCACTTCATTCTAGACTATTCTTAAAATTGTCACGCAAAAAACAGTCTTCGTCTTCGACTGCTAAAAATGTCATCTTTAAAAAAACAAATCTGCGAGTGGGTCTCAAAAAAGGATATTTTTAAAAGTTAAACAGCAGAGGAAACATGAGCTGATCAGTAAAATCCCAAAACTATCGGGTTATTTTACTAAAGCTGATGATCACGGAGTGGTGGATGATAAAGACACAGCGTCATCATCGACCCCACCAATTAACTGTTAAGTTTGATTATTAACTTGATGGATGTATGATATTGCTTTTTGTGTTTGATCAAACTATTCGCCTAAAGGGCTGGCAGTGGCGATAGTGCTAATGTGTCCGGTAGAAATATGTCAATTGTGCTGCGCCATCATCATGATGTAAGTTTATAATTTAAACACGTATTTAAGCATTGTGGTATAGATACAAATTATTTTAAACTGCTCAGACACAATAAGCAGCAGGAGTGGATTCATTTTGTAAATGCTCGTTTTGATGGTGAACTTGAGACGGTTTTGCACAGCGCATTTGGTCTTAAAGTGACAGAAGCTGCTAATAAAGCTGCTGTCGCCATTGTGTCAATAATGTTAATCAAACATCAGAAAGAAAGTTATTTACTGTCCTTGACTGAATCACTTTAGTAAAATAAATAAGAATGGATGTTGAATTTATATTGAAAGCTATGTATTGAATATTTGATTACTTTATACAATATTATTCAGTGCTTAAGGTTTTTCAAGTAGGTCGATTTCTTATGTGCCTTTGTTCTATTATTATTTGTGATTCTTGTCATCAGTAAGCTTGATATCCATTTCTTAAGCTACTATTATTTTTTGTGATATTGAAAATTATCACAATAATTATGAAATTTTAGTGCCATTTAAAATTAAGTATTAAAATTAATATAACTTGACTGTGAAGTATATTGTTCGATAAAATGACTCCGTATGATGATATAGGCTAACATTTAGCTCATCGCCCACCCCTATATATTCGCTATTAGCAAGAAGACATGTTAACAGGTTAGTGTTAATCTAACAGCATGTGTAAAAATGTGTTTCATGCTTATCCTAACCAGATCACCAGAAACATGAAACATCAACATTTTTTAGAAAAAAGCAGGTTTTTTTTCTCTTTCTCTGTAGTTGGTGACCTAAAGTGGTGGGGGGGCCCTGCAGTAACTCATAGCCCCGGGGCCCAGTGAGCTCTTAATGCGGCCCTGGCAGTCATATCTGTAGAGGAGCTGGCAGATCAATTACTCAACCTCTAGCCATTAAATATGTTTGTGACATTATTTCTTGGGTAGAACAATAAAGAGTTTTACCTGGAATTGTGGTCCATGGTTTATCATGATTCATGTCTTTAAAAGTTCAAAATACAGACAGAGGCAAACATAAAATATATCCCTGCGGCTTCTTTTGATGTAATGATGACGTCTTATTTAAGAGAATCGATCAAACTGTGCAAGAAACTGAACGTTATTTACAACATTGTGGAAATGCGCAGTTTATAAACTGCTACGCATGCGTTCCGATCGATATGTTCTCTACTCACTAATAAGGCCAGAGCACTTTATATAAATACTTTGTAGTGAGATGGACAATTTTATCTCATGATATTGCCGTTTGGATGAAATTTGGCGAAGTGAGTGATACAGGAACTCAATATTTCTCCATATCTCGGACGAGCCTTATTGTGTCCCTCTCCTGCAGTGACTTTCAAATGCGCAGAACCGCTGTTTGATACGCGCCTGCCGCATACGTTCGTCTTCCTCAGTGAGAAAACTTAATTGGCGGCACGTGTCTTGAAATCTGTCACGCAAGTTTTTTATGCGCGATTTGAGTGGACGGGGTCAAGTGACGGGACTGATTATTCTCCTTAGCCAATCGCATGAACATTAAACATAAAGTATCGAAGACAATGTGAGGAAAAATGGTGCAGTAAAAGTATCGATACAGCACTAAAAATGTCCTGATCTAAAAGTACACTGTTTTTAAACTACTTAAAAAAGAACAATTCCTGAAAAAAACGACTCAATTACAGTAATTTGAGTATTTGTAATTCATTACTTTCCACCACTGATTATGTGTCACACTTAAATTCCATTAAGAAATTATCACATCTGTTAGGTCTGTTTACACTGAGAGGGGTTATCTCTGCGTTCCCTTCTCTCATTCATGCTGGCTGCATGAATAGGTAGGGAGTTTTTGCCCAAAACCGAACCATACTGCCAATTTAAACTGTATGCTCATTGTCAATCGTTTTACTATGTGTGTAATCATCATGAGTTAATTTTTTTGTTTAATCATTTTGATGTAAATTAGAATCAGAAGGTTCAAGGAGAGTGAGGCCATGTAAATATCCCAATAGTATAATTTAAATGTGTCCTAGAAAATACTTTTATGATTACAGTATCAGCCACATACCGTATGACATCATATTGTCACTGAATTAAACAATCCAATATTTTTGCAATATTTGACCATTCAAATATTTGACTTAGAGTACTTCTTATATTTCACCCTCTTTTTTGTCCTTTTTATAGTTTTTATTCCAAGACAGTGTAGAGACCCAGGACATGCTGGAATAAGGTAATCCTAGTATGAAGTATTCTATAGTATTGCTTCAGCAATGTGCATAAAGTAATTGTACAAGGACAGCCTTTATGTGTTCTGGGAACTTGTGCAGATGTGAATTAAAGGCCTTGAAAATGGAACCATGTGTTTATCAGTATGAAGAGAAATGTAACCTGTAAAGTCAAGGTTACTGCAGTCAAAGACTTTTAAAAATTGTTACTTTATCCGTGATGAGAATGTACAGTAAATATGCCGGTGCAAATCTACTGTAACATTTTTCAGATAAATCGACATCATCCTTTTTAGGCTTTCTAATTAAAAGAAATTACATACATTACATGAAAAAAAAGCATACAGGTAGCAGCTGCAGGAGTAGCCTATGTGAAATGTGTCATGGTCATTTCTAGTAAACAGCTATTATCAAATATTTCCATTTACATAACACACACGATTCTGAGCACAGGTTAACACTGATTAACAAACTGTTAAAGCAAATTTCCACTTTCTTTCATATAGAGAAAAGCAACTGCTGTCATTTAGAGGGAGCCTTATCTTTTGTTGACTGAAGAAATATCTTTTTTGTGCAATTTGTTAGAGTGGTGAGATAAAACATTGAGCAGATAGTTGGGGATTGGATATATAAAGACCTCAGAATAGCAGACACCTTTAATTCCAGCAATGGCCTTCCTCTGGATCATCTCCTGCCTTGCCTTCATCGGCACAGCCTATGGTATGATCCTGTTGCTCTTGCTTTAAAACACTCAAATACCGCCCTGACTTTTTTCTGTAATTTGTGGAAGGATGATTTGATATCAATTTTGTCTTCCAGGCTGTGGCGATCCTGCCATTCCCCCTGTCATCACCGGCTACTCCAGGATTGTAAATGGTGAGGAGGCACGTCCAAACTCCTGGCCCTGGCAGGTGTCTCTGCAGGTAAAAATAGTCATCACTTGGCATCTTGCACGTTAAATTACCTTCAGACTTGCACATTTATATTATGTTCGTCACAGGACTACACTGGCTGGCACTTCTGTGGTGGCTCTCTGATTAGCGACTTGTGGGTTGTGACAGCTGCTCACTGTGGTGTGACGTAAGACACGTATTACAGATCAAACTTATGATAATAATTCTAAATCATACAAGGTTTAATATTCATTGCCACCGACCCACTCGCAGAGTTAATCTAGAATGTACATTTTTGTTGTAGAACTTCTCATCGCGTCGTTCTGGGTGAGCATGATCGTTCCTCTAACTCTGAGGCCATTCAAGTCATGAGCGTTGGCAGGGTATATATATTTCATTCTGTTTTGTTCTGTACCTGGGCAAAATAATTTTTCTTGACCATTTCAAGCCTAAAAGATTAACAGCTGCTCATAAAATCACAATTGCTGAATTGCTTCATCTTCCCAAAGGTCTTCAGGCACCCCAACTACAACAGCAACACCATTAACAATGACATCACACTGATCAAACTGGCCACCCCTGCTCAGCTGAACAGTCGTGTGTCTCCTGTGTGCGTTGCTGCAACAGCTGACAACTTCCCTGGTGGAATGAAATGTGTCACCACTGGATGGGGTCTGACCAGATACAATGGTAGTTTCATTACTCACTTGTGTTAAAGTTTCAGTTGCAATAATTTTATGGTATACATTCTTTTCGAATGCATACACTTTTCTCTGTTTTACATTCTGTAACTGTGTCGTGTTCTCAGTTTTATTAAGGGATAAAATCAAATCTTACTCAGGCTACTGAACCCGTTTTCAAGCCTGAGTCATTTAGGACTGCATGTTAAAGGTTATTCAAATGTACTCTCCAATCTTTTATTGCATTTCAGCCCCTGATACTCCTGCTCGTCTCCAGCAGGCTGCTCTACCTCTGCTGACCAATGCTGATTGCACGCGTTACTGGGGAAGCAGTATCACTGATTTGATGATCTGTGCCGGTGCCTCTGGTGTTTCTTCTTGCATGGTGGGTTGCCCCAGATACACTTATAATAGTTGTTTAAAATCCTGAAATTCACACTAATTGCTTTTGAAACGGTACGCTGATAGAAAACAAACTCCCCTATGTGTGTTTCAGGGAGATTCTGGCGGTCCTCTGGTCTGTCAGAAGGGTAACATCTGGACTCTGGTCGGTATCGTGTCATGGGGAAGTGGAACATGCTCCACCTCCACTCCTGCAGTGTATGCCCGTGTCACCAAGCTCCGTGCCTGGATGGACCAGACCATTGCTGCAAACTAAACTAAGACCTACTGTCTTTGTTTCATCAACAATAAAGATGCATGATATCACTTTTGTTTCCATTTCCTTGGTTAATGAACCATTCAAAAAACATTTTCATGCACCTATTTCTATCTGCATCCTTCACGCGCATAAATTCTAAAAATGTGCAAAAAAAAACGAATGGGCTCAGTTGAGTCTGATCATGTGTTTATCTGAATAGAAGTAATGAAATGCGGAAAAAAACATATTTACCTAATACATTCCTTGAAGCACATCTAAAAGTCATGTGACTTAAATGTAGGGTATTACTGGACTAAACCAGAGCCATTGAGAGAGAGGTGCGACAACGGAAGTTCTTATTTTTCGAGCGTCATGTGATTCATGGAACCTTCAGATAGATTTTTCTTTTAATTCTTTATTTCTTAATTTGTTTAATAATTTAGAACTGATGTTTTATGACTTTTTATAGCTCTTACAATAAAAAACAAACGTACAGTACTGTAAGCAGTAACCTTTGTTTATTGAACGCAAATATATGAAAAATATTTAGGACAACGTTTAAGATTAACCTTAAAGTTGATAGAAAACAACACCTTCAGGAATAAAAAGATGCAATGCTCTTTGTTCTATGCATTGGGCACCTTATATATATTTTATAATATACAGCATTTGACCCTGGACCTCATAAAACAGTCTTAAGTAGCATGGGAACTTTTTTAGTAGTAGCCAAAAATACATCAATGGATCAAAATTATAGATTTTTCTTTTATGCCCAAAATAATTAGGATATTAAGTAAAAATCATGTTACCTGAAGATATTTTGTAAATGTCCTTCAGTTAATATATAAAAAAATTGTGAGTGGATGGCCTGCTACAGTGCCTCTGATTAACGACTTTTTTCTGATTAAAGGCAATTTTCTCAATATTTTGATTTTTTTGCTCCCTCAGATTCCAGAATATTTAACAGTTGTATTTACGCCACATTTAATCCTATGCTAATAAACCATACATCAATAGAAAGCATATTTATTCAGCTTTCATGTGATGTAAAATTTGAAAAATTGACCATTAAGACTGGTTTTGTTGTCCAGGGTCACATATGTTTTCTATAGTAACAAACCTCTTTGTGGATAGTATAAAGCTGTTTAGGCAGTATGTTTTTACTATCCATGTAAACATTCTTTGGTATTATACACTATAAATGGACGCAGTTCAGGGATATGCTGGGCTCTATGCATGTTCATGTTTGCAGGTGTGGTCCATGCTGCGGCAGTAACAGAAAGCCTTAAAGAAGCGACAGTAACACGTATCGCAGGGGTTACAGCAGGGGAGGTGGTGTCCCAGGCAGGACTGCTGATGTGGGATACAGCGGCTGGGGGAGCGAGTGCCTCTTCTCTGCAGCTGTACAGCTTTACCGCCATCCTGTGGACATGGCAAGAAAAAGTCAACTTAAAAAAACACTTAATCAGTCAATGATGATAATAATAACTGAGGTTAATGACAGAAAAATTCAATCATCACTAAACCTTTGCATAAAGGGATAGGTCATGTTCTCGTCATTTCAAACCTGTTTGACCGAAGATATCAACTTTCTTCAAAATATCCTCTTTTGTGTTTTGCAGAATCTAGAAAGTCATACATGTTTGAAATGTAAATAATGACATAATGTTGGGTAATTTTTGGGAGAACTATACCTTTAAATGGATATCTGGGGTAGTCAAAAACGGTAGTCAAACCAGAAGTCTTTGTTGTCATAAATTCTTCAAAATATATTGTTTTGTGTTTAACAGAACAAAAGGTAATCAATGGTGCCCCAGAAATCTCAGTTGCTAACATTCATCCAAATGCCGTTCTTTGTGTTAAACAGAACAAAGAAATGTATACAGGTTTGGAAAAACTTAAGGGTGAGTACTTCATGACAGAATTTTGTTTTTTGGGTGAACTATCCCTATATGGTAGAATAAGGCACAAATTTGAATGAGACCAATAATAAAAGTAGAATTCTGCAAGTCACTTTATTTTAGAAAAGTACATTAAATGTCATTACCTCATCATAGAAGCCAAGTTCTTCTATTATTTTGTCTTCTGCTGAGTTCATTTCAAATTGCTCTGGATCCAATTCAGATAGTAAGTCTTCACCATGAAAAATAAAAATTAACCAAGCAAAAACAGCTTTAAAAGCTATAGTATATTATCTTTAAAATTCATAATTTTAAAACATTAAGTTTTGTAGTGTAAATGCTAAAGCATTTTAAGTTAAGTCTTTTAAGTTACTTCTTTTAAATCTACATATTTATATTAAAATAATGCAAATATTATATGCAAATGTTTCCTTCTGACACAGTATGATGTATGACGAATGCTATTTGACTTACAAAAACATGAAATTATTTGTAATTTAACAAAATACATTAGAAGCTATTTCAATTTCGCTTTATTTCAATTTCTTTTCCCACAATTTTAATTCATATTCATATATTAATTTATCAACAGAAAATGAGGCATAGATGAGGTTTAGAAACAACTTGAATAAAATAATCTTACCTGTATCAGAAAAGACAACGGAGCTTTGACTTCGCCTCAGGTTTGGATGTGATGCCAACACCATGACATTCATTATAACCCAGCAGAAAAAGATTGCGTTCAGCATCATAATCAATTCACATATAAGATTAACTTCAGCCCCCCTTCTGATGATCTCCTTGAACCTTTTCACTAAAGAAATCAAGGAAATACATATTACGGTTAAGCCCTTTTAAGATGTTTGAAATCTTGCATAAAACAGCAAGGGCTTTTGTCAGTCTGTTTGTTTTCAAATTTGTGTGTGGAGTTTTGAAGTGTGGGTGTTTTACCTACCTGCTGTGATCTGCGTCCCTGGTTGAGGGTTTACACAAGACTCCTTGATTTATAAAGCTGCTTCTTGTAGTGGGAGGTGAGGACCACATCATGCTGATCAGTGCATGGAGGTGTGGTCTCATGTGCCTGGCAAAACCACTCATACACACATATATTAACCCTGTATAATCTATCCCCTAACCTTCACCTCCAAACCTAGCCATCACAAAACATTTCTGCATTTTAACATAATTTAATGTTTAATAATCAATTCCCATCATGGGGACTGCTGGTCGTTCATATATTCTGTGATCTTTTAAATATTAAAGTGACAAGATTTAGATTTAGCAGTGTGATAAATAATAATAGTAAAACATCTTAACTACTAATTAATTGGTTACGGGCATTGGTTAATACTTGTGCAAGGCATCGCATGTACTTTAGGGAATCTACGTTTAAGCCGACATACCATATTGATACGTAATACTGCCCCTCACTTTTGACTAACCAGTAAACACTTCATTACTCAGAGCGGGTTATGAAGCTAATACATCTACAATCAGCTGATGACTCCAGCCTGCTGTTTAGTGCTCATGACGCAATACAACATCCATTTGCAAGGATCAAAGAAAATAACATTTATGAGGATGAACATTGTTACTTTGCAAGGTCAGATTTATGTGCTTCTAATGACAAGTAGAATGTATAGGATCTATAGAATGTTTAAGATTTAACCAAATGTAACTTATTCAGTTGAATTCAACTTGTTTATTTGTCACATTGTACAAAAGATACAACTTGCAGAGAATATATATTTTTTTGGTTGTATGTATGTGAGCATACAAGGATGTGTTAAGCAAGTATATGTTGTTTAAGTACATGCTGCATAACTGCCAAATAAGTCAGTTCATATGAGAAGTGGTCACAATATTATTTTATCTCTTTAAAGACTAGTGAACCAGAAATTAATAAAGAAATAAAATGATATATGAAATATGTGAACAATATATATCTTCATATTTTACATTAAATGCGAGTGTGTGTCTGTAATGCTGAAATATAAATGAATGACGTTTTATCAACAAATACCTGCTGGTTTTTTAAACCATGATTAGCTTTTATGTCTGATATTGAATTAAGCTCATTTTAGTTCATATCCTGCTGTTTGGAACACATAAACGACATATCTGAACCAATAATGGACTGAGCGTTTCATCTGAAAGGGAATTTATCAACATTTAATCTTGTAGCAACATGAATTTACAAAAAAGCAACGCTAAATTCACAGAAATCTATTAATCATCCATGTGAAAATGTACATTAATTACCAGGTTCGGCTCAATACCCCAGCCTTTTCATTTATCACATCATAGGTTGGCTACGTCAATGTTCTATAAACCTTACCATGAAACAAAACATCCCATGTTGATTCAAGTGCACCATAAACATGAGTCTGGTGTCTTTCAAAAGCCAATACCCTTTAATCCAAAGCATTTTTAATAAATTTAACACATTTTAATTGCTTTATAAAGATATATTGCAAATGGATATATACCAAGAATATGTGAAACAAGGAATATATTAATAAAAATAATTAAAAATGTTCCAACATTCTTCATACAGAAAGATTCCACATTGAAAGAAATAATGTAATTATACTTGTAAGTATGAAATATAGTTGCAAGCAGTAATTACGGGATCAAGCTCAACAGTTGCACAAGGGGAAATATGTACATGTCAGATTAAACCAATATTAAAAACAGGAAAAGGCACTCAGAACACAATAAAATTGCTTATCATTTCTGACCACTAATGAGTGTTACCTAGAAGTCAGACAAGGTGTGCCAATGCTTATATTAAGGATTACATACCAAGTTTTGTTTCAATATACAAAAGCGTTTCAAAAATACAGCCCCATGATCTTCTGGCACACTTTTGTAAGTACTGTCTCCAGATGCTACATTCCAAATTTTGTGCAAATCTGACTGATTCTATAGGAAGAGTTCAAAAAAGTATTTTTTGTAAGTAAATCAATATGGCGGACAGGTAGTATGGTGGAATACGACAAGTTTGATATCAAAGTATCACAGGCTTGAGCCAACACATATACCAGGGTTCCTCAACTCTTACCCTCGAGGTCCAGAGCACTGCAGAGTTTAGCTCCAACCCTGATCAAATACACCTGAGCAAGCTAATCAAGCTGTTCAGTATTGCTAGAAAATCACAGGTATGCAAGTTTGATCAGGGTTGGAGCTAAACTCTGCAGTGCTCCGGACCTCGAGGGTAAGAGTTGAGGAACCCTGACATATACTAATGTTAATCAAATGACATGTGTTTTTTTTAAATAGCCTGTGTAAGCATCCATCCATCCATTTTCTTCCGCTTATCCTGGGCCGGGTCGCGGGGGCAGCAGTCTAAGCAGGGATGCCCAGACTTCCCTCTCCCTAGCACCTTCCTCCAGCTCTTCCGGGGGGACACTGAGGCGTTCCCAGGCCAGCCGGGAGACATAGTCCCTCCAGCGTGTCCTAGTTCTTCCCCGGGGTCTCCTCCCGGTGGGATATGCCCGGAACACCTTCCCGGGAAGGCGTCCAGGGGGCATCCGGAAAAGATGCCCGGGCCACCACAGCTGTCCCCTCTCGATGTGGAGGAGCAGCGGCTCTACTCTGAGCTCCTCCCGAGTGACCGAGCTTCTCACCCTATCACTAAGGGATCGTCCAGCCACCCTGCGGAGAAAGCTCATTTCGGACGCCTGTATCCAGGATCTTGTCCTTTCGGTCATGACCCACAGCTCATGACCATAGGTAAAAGTAGGAACGTAGGTTGACCGGTAAATTGAGAGCCTTGCGGCTCAGCTCCTTCTTCACCACGACAGACCGGTACAGCGACTGCATTACTGCAGAAGCTGCATCGATCCGTCTGTCAATCTCCCGTGCCATCCTTTCCTCACTCGTGAACAAGACCCCCAGATACTTGAACTCCTCCACTTGAGGCATGGACTCTCCACCCACCTGAAGCGGGCAAGCATCCCTTTTCCGACTGAGCCTATGTAAGTAGCATTTTTAAATATTTGCTATATCTCTGGTCTATATCTTTACATTTATGCATTTGGCAGACGCTTTTATCCAAAGGGAATTATATTGCATTATACAACACATATGTTTCTGAGAGTGTTCAATCCTCTGGGATCGAACCCACGATCTTGGCATTGCTAACACCATGCTCTAACCACTGAGCCACAGGAAAACCTACGCTACAGGTCCTGTCAGAATATTTTCAAGATGAACTATACCAAGTTACTCATCGATTTGTCAGTGCATTTGTAAAATACTAATAGGTGACGTCCACAATGGCAGACCGCAAACTAATTGGTAAAATTGCATATCCATCGACTCGGCATGACTCAAAAAATCAATCTAGTTCAATAAATTAAATTTTATTTATATAGCGCTTTTCACAATGTGTTGTATTACCTGAGACCGATCAGACACGCAATAACTAATTAAATTTCTTAAATATTGCAGCAACACCCCTCACCCCACCGGGGAGGGGGTCTACCCCCAATCTGCAATTTACACCAAGGGCAGGACAAGATCTCTGGTGACCGTAGCAACTCACACCAAACCATCAAAATAAGAGTATCTTACGAACGAATGGAATGTAGGGAGCTGAACTCTCTTTACTCACTTTGGGGACATACATACAATCCTAAATGCATTTATATGGAAATGTACATATATTCATTTATAACATTTCCATGTATTAATGTTCCTGTTGTTATGTCTGTTTTAAACATTAGTCCAAAGTATCCATGAAAGTGTGTTTAACTACTAGAATTATTAGATTTGCAGTAACTCATTTAACCAAGATGATATTTAGATCATGTTTGGTGTCTATGAGCTACGTTTGTGATGTCCTCAATGTTGATGCTTGTTGTTTTTTGGTAACTCTTTTCATATTAGTTTTTATCAAACTTTTAGAAGTCTTCTTAGTGAACATCCAATCAGCTTTCACATGCAAAACACCATCTGAAAGACAAAGACAATTAACTTTCCCTCCAATGTTGCCATCTGATTGGATCAGTCACGTCTGTAGGATGTGACATCCTTACAGTTTAAAGAGACCACGAGAAGACTAGAAGAAGACTTCACCTTTAACCCATAAATTTGTGCCAGGCTGCGGCCTTATCTTTCCAGATACAGATCATTTGCATAAAACGGGTTCTCTCTGATCACTTTCAGCCAAGATCACCTGGAGCCTTAACAAACTGCATCAGGACACTTTCTTTCTTTTAATGGGCAAGACGTGCAAGTATCAAACTTAGCCTTATTAATGGATGCATAAGGCATCATTAATCCTTTTAACATAGGTGCTTTACAAAAAAGAAACTGATGTTTAGTTCAGGCTATTGATCTTCTGAATATCATATACTGCCATAATCCATGTTCTGTTCTCTCTGCTTCAACTTCAACCTTCTTCCAATGCTAAACTGTATGTGTGTGTTGTTTGTAGTTCATGCTCATAATCCGGAGTCCCTAAACATGCCAATTCTTGCTACCTGCTTGTAATGCTAATTGATTTCCCCAAATCATGAATTTGATCCAGATAATTATAATTGATCATTATTAATTAAATTCATCCCAATTTGGGTTGAAATTTGTTTCCATTACAAAGGGTGGTGGAGAATATATTACTTATAATTGTGATCAAAGCTCATGATAATTTTTACATTTTTGATGAAGAATAGTGTTTAAATAATATTGTTCCTCATTGAATTCCCTACAGTGTATTGATCCAAAGCAGCTTTACAGGAGAAAATAAGAAAAACAGAAAAGGTAAAACACAGCACAGTGCAAGGTGTTCATAGAACAAGATCATTGTAGTCAATAATAACTAATAAAAGCAATCTCCTTGTGAGCAGGCCAACACTGCCCTGTGGCGAGGAACCCAAAATCCAATGGTAAATAAATGGAGAAAAAAAACTGGAAAACCGGTCTCAGACGGGAGGGTCAGGTCTCCTATAACTTGTCACAGCTGCACTGAATCAATGTGTATGAAGAATAGGGAGAGCTTATTAGATGTGATTTAGGAAATTTCACGTGTTGAAACTTTTAGGTCTAATTTGGTCTTATTTGTGATCGATATCAGACAGCAGAGGAATGATATAAGCAGGGAAAATAGTAATGGTCTAATACAGTGGTTCTCAACTCTGGCCCGCGAGATCCACTTTCCTGCCGAGTTTAGCACCAACTCTGATAAAACACCTGAAGAGGCTAATCAGTGACTTCGCGTTCAACCTAATGTTGGGCTGCGCAGATTGTTTGGCATATCGCATTAAAGTACCGCGAGAGCGATTCAAATGCATACCGCGCAATCTGCGCTTGAATCTCTTTTGCGGTCCTTAAATGTCATATGATGACAGATTTGCGCAGCGCCGCATTAAGTTGAACGCATCTATTGTAAAGACGCTGATTAGCTTGTTCAGGTGTTTTATATCTTGAGTTGGGGATCAACTCTGCAGGAAAATGGATCTCGCGGGCCAGAGTTGAGAACCACTGGTCTAATATAACTTAGTGCAGCCACAACTTCAAACTGCTGTCATGTGATGTAAGTTTAGTATTAAAGGAGCCATTCTTTTGCTGTTTTTGAACCTTTGATTATGTCAAAAAGTATATTGTTCACCACTGTCCCTCTTCTAACAAAACGTCTGGATTTCTTCCAGTCTACTGTACATAAAATCTCTCCTTCCGAAACGCTCTGCTTGGTAAAGCTGACCAGGGGCCTCATTTATAAAACTGTGCGTAGGATCCTTACTAAAACTCTACGTACGCACAAAAGCCAAAAATAGCGTACGCAAAAAAAGATTCAGATTTATAAAACCATGCGTACGCACACCTGCAAGCAATTTTCACTTTATAAATCACAGCCTACCTGATAATTTGCGCACGCAATTTACCGCCCTTTATCCGCCCACATTCAACCATATATAGACAATGCAAATTACCTCATTGGCCATGCATATTAAAAAGAGCAAGGAAATTTGTGTTTTTTAAAAACAAAATCATGGCAGCAATGGAGAGCAAGGGCAAGAAGCGAAATTTCTCTGAGGCAGAAATAGAGGTTCTTGTGAGTGAGGTGGATGAAAGGAAGGCTATTTTGTTTGGTGGCCAGAGCAGTGGAATTACCAATAAAAAAAAATATTTAGAGTGGCAACACATCACTGCTGCGGTAAACGCAGTTACTTCGGCAAACAGGACGGCTCCAGATATAAAAAAGAAGTGGTCCGATCTTAAGGTGGGAGCAAAGAAACGGCTTGCCTCTCACCGACAGAGTGTGTGTGCGACTGGTGGGGGCAAAGGCGCCCCCGATTTGTCCCCAATGGAGACCCGAATGGCCTCGATTCTTGGCCAAACCAGTGTGTGTGGCATTGTGTCTGAGAGGGAGGGAGACACGGATGTGCTGGATACAGGGGAACCAGGTAAATAATTTTATTGCTTGTGTGCTCAATTAAACAAAATATGATACGCAATTGACTTTGACACAATTGATACACAAAGTCCTTATTCTTGCAGAGTCTGCGGGAGACCAGTGTGACGAAACTCCCATCGCAGAGTCTGCAGGGGCTATGGAGCTTCCCGAGGTCCCCAGCACAAGTGCGTCCCGACCGTATGGCACGGCTGGAAGTGGCCGGGTGCTGACTGAGGCTGTTCTGCAGACACAGAGAGACACCATTAACACAATTACTGTAATCGCAGATGAGCTTAAGCAAATAAGGGTTGTGCTGGGTGACATTGCATCTACATTAAAAGATCTTGTTAAAAAATGAACCTTGGCACTGTTGTTCTTCACAAATGGCGCATTACTTCCTGACGGAGCCTTGCTCCCTGATGATGTCCTTGTTGGGGAGGGGGATGTGGGTCAGGCTCTTCATGCTGGTGTTGTGGTAGGTCGGGAGGAACAGGGATACCATTCATCAGTGCAATGTTGTGTAAAATAGCGCACACCATGATGATCTGGCAAACTTTTTTTGGTTGATATAAAAGTCTACCACCCGAAGCATCAAGGCAACGCCATCTACACTTGAGGAGGCCAATGGCTCTCTCAACTACTGAGCGCGCACGAGCGTGGGTATCATTAAAGCGCACTTCTTCTGCGCTCTGAGGGTTTGAGAATGGGGTGAGTAGCCAGCGCCTGAGCGGGTAACCGCTGTCACCTGTAAAGTATAACAGATTATTTGTACAATAGGCTTTAGCTGTTATGTAAAAACAATGATATGCATTTACTTACCCAGAAGCCAGCCATCGCGAACGGCACCTGCCCTAAGTCGATTCCCTACACTGCTGTGCGCTAGAATAAAAGAGTCATGTGTAGAACCAGGCCATCGTGCCACAACATTCCTTAGAGTCAAGTTGGCGTCACATATAATTTGCACATTTATTGAATGCACATGTTTGCGATTCACATAAATGAATTCATCTAAATATGGAGCCCTTATAGCAATATGAGTGCAGTCGATTGCGCCGATTACATTTGGGAAACCGGACATTGCTGCAAATTGCCTTTTGATATTGGCCTGTTCTCCAACAGTGTAAGGAAACTTTATGTATCGATTGGTCATTTGAATAATCCCTTTCAAAACTGCAGGCACTAATGAGCTTAGGGATGGCTGTGAAATCCCAGACCTATGACAAATTAATAGGAATGTTAAAATCAATAAGGTTTTGCTTAAAAAAAAGTACAGTTAGTTACCTGTCGCCTATTTCCCGCTGATATGTCCCGGTTGCCAAAAATCCTAAAACTGAAAGTACTTGGGTTGGTACCGGGATGGCGCGGTTCCGTGTTGTTGGTCTTTGTAATGCTGGGCCAAGTTCAGCACACAGATCCAAGAGCATGGCTCTAGGAAATCTAAAGCGGTTTATTAGCCACTCATCATCATGGGCTAGGAAATCCTCACGGTCCCTGAATACTCTTTCCCTCCGAAGTCTGCCATTGGCCTAGTCTTCCAGCAGTGCCAGCGCATCCATCATACAATATGCACTTAAGTGTTGCTGCAGTAGGCTATTTATGTTTTCAGCGATCAGATGTAATCATTTACACCTTATCACATTAATCACATAATGACTGATAGGCCCACATCCATTTAAGAATGGAAGTGAAAGAAATTCAATTTACGTACTTGCAGCATATAGTTCCTTTTATGTCTTTAAACTAAACATGCAAGTATGTATCTTTAGGACCCATAATGGTGTTTAATGTTATTTGTATTTTTTGTTGTAACCGGGACCTATGAGCAACTTGTAAATATTGAAATATGTCAAAGTGACTTTTGCCATTTTGAAAAGGGTTAATTCCCTTTATCCGCAGTCAGTTCCTCAACTCACCATCAGTGTCGCCAAACTGCTTTGTCTTCAAAATGTGCGTACGCATGGGTCAGAGTTTGCGTGTAGGTGCGCATATTTTCACGTCAAGTTTTTCTTTATAAATCCCACCTTTTGCGCAGGAACTGGCGTACGCATGTTTTCAGCCCTGTTTTGTGCGTACGCAAGCTTTATAAATGAGGCCCCTGATCTGTTGTGATTGGTTCCCCGCTTAGAGCATGTCTGAAGAGGTCCCACCCATACCATATCAGCAAGCTTACCCTTCTCAGGCATTTTTGATTGGTCGGTCCCCCTCTCAGTGCAAATGTATTAATAAGCTTTGGCTTTAGGCAATATACAAGAAAAATGACGTCAACTTCACTTCCACTTCATCAGTTAAAAACATGCGGATCGATCGAAGTGTAACGGAGGTCTGCTGGTGCATGTGCAAACGTCAATCTTTTTTTCCCCTACTATGGCAAGGAAATGACACCTGACCGATTGGGTCAGTCCGGTTATATTAATTAACGCTAATAACAAAAGCGTTAGTTTTGCCTTTTTATATTGGACCCGAGTTGGATAATAAAACATGCAGATTGACTAGGAGACATTTGCAAGCAGGACATCGAAGGACGTTTCATAGAAGTGTTTAAGAGGTATGCGCACACACACACAATATCAGTGTATAACACAGAACAGCTTTCAGAGCCGATGTTTAAGTCATGGAAGCTGTTATTATCTTAGAATGTGTGTGGCGGAATTCTTATTACCAGCTGCAGGACTGTGATGAAAGTGAAAGTAATTAATTGCGCAGTTCAGTCAAATGTTTACAATCTCTGATAACCAAACACTACTCCAGCAGCTCTTCCTCTTCTCTTAGGAAGGTCTCGCCCCTTTTTTTTTTACATATTCCTTCGGGCGGAAATTTCTCAAAAACTTACATAATTTATCCGGGAAGTATATGGCTGTAGTCCGATTCCAGCCAATCTCTGTAGTCCTTCAAAAGCAAATGCTATTAAAGACAATATCTCGCTTGGCATTGAACTTAGAGCTTTATCATTTTGCAGATATTGTTTATGCTTTAACAGCAACATTACACACTAACTAAAGTTTGAATATTGGTAATGGCCGCTTTGAAATTTGGCACTCTTGGGTGGTGATGGAATTGCCTGAACTGGAGCTGGGTTGGTCAGTCCACACTGATGATTTTAGACCAACGTTTTGAAATGTTATAGCCTAAGTAAAAAGAATCATTTTAAATACGTCTGGATTTAGCTGTACCAAAACTGTTACCTAAGTTCATGACTGCAATGACATACCAAGTTCCCTTTCTATCGGTCTTTCGACGTTGTGTCGAGCCTACAGATGGGGTTCCCCCTTTGAGAACCTATCAACTCTGACTACTATAGAAGAGGCCAATGAAATTTGGCTACTGAAATTTGCAGCATTCATTTACCTTTTGTTCTTCAGAGCCATCGCTCATGACTATAGAACTTAAAACTAAAAACTTTAAGCATCTACGACGTGGAGTAGCGGATCGTCACTATCCTGCTGCGACCTTCCCCTGGGCGTCTCGGCGGTTCCAGAGGTGTTCAGAGATTTAAAAATAAATCCTTTAAAGGGCTGAGCATTTTCTCCAGCACGGCATGTCCTGCTGTTCTCTTGAGTGCGGCACCCTTATCGAGGAGGGGGATGGACACGATAGCAGCATCAAGTGTCTGGGCGTCCAGCAAGCTGAGGCAGCTTTCGTAGACATATCTTGCCCGCACTGCAAAAGTTGCGGTCACAGGGGGCTGTCTTCCTCTGGGAAGCCACCACTTCGTTTGCTACCCAGGCTGTGACGTCTGTGGCTAAGGCCCCGATGTCCGCTAGTGCTAACATCGTTAGTGATATGGGGACCTCTGCGAGCGTAAACCTGCCAGCCAAGAGCTCAAGGGCCACTCGCACCCCGCCTCGCTCTTCTGATTGTTTCCCAACCGACGGTGGCAAACCGTCCGGATCCACAGCCACGTAGAACTGGTTTGAAATTTTCTAAGAAATGGCCGCCCAGAGGCCTTCGAGATCTTGTGCGACGTCTGCTTCCCAGCAGCCATGGCCCCCTTCGACATCGGCTCCGGTTCCTGTGCTCCAAGCTCAGGCTGCACCCCGGAAGAGGATCTTTTTCGGTATGGAACTCAACTCTGTCACCATGTCGGCGCGACTGTCCACAGTACGCGTCAAGTCTGTGTTGAACTGCCTGGAACACTTCAGGCAGCCAGCGGTCCCCCTGAAACAGTTTCAGAGGTTCCTTGGATACATAGCGTACTCGGCGGGTGTAATACCCCTTGGGTTGATGCACATGAGACCACTCCAACACTGGCTACAGAGTCGAGTTCCGAGGAGAGCGTGGCACACCTGTAGCAGGCGCATGGTGTTACGACCCTCTGCCGATGCACCCTTACCCCCTGGTCTTCCATGACCTTTTTCGGACTAAGGTCCCTCTTGGGCAGGTTACGAGATGCCTCCCTGCAGGGGTGGGGTGCAGTGTGCAACGGGCACGCAGTAGCGGAGCGTTGGACGGGCCACCGCCTGCGCTGGCATATCAATTGCCTAGAGTTGTGGGCTGTGCTACTTACACTGAGGATAGGCCATCACTGTAATAGCGAATGTGAAGCTGGCCTCACGCCCTATGTTGCAGTGGTGCCGCCATCTTGGGAGGATAATACTCCATGGCTATTATTTTTTTTATATGTACCGTTACTTGTCGAAAGTGAAAGAACCATGGGCTTTTCCTGAACGACTCGGCGTAATGCTTTTGCCACTTTTAACACAGCAAGATACCATAGTCAGATTTCCTATTCAAACAAGAAAAACAAAACACTGCAATGAACGCACTAGCAGCCATCCTCCGAAGATGACGCAACATTCAATATGACCTGACGTCGATTAACAAGCTCTATAAATAGGCTAATGGTTATGTAAGCTTGCTATTTACATTCTCTATAAATATAAATTATAATATTTCCCTGTTGTTATTACATATGTAGATAACAGAAAATTAAGGGATATATTTACAGTTCCACCGAAGAACAAAACGTTTTTTTTTAGCTCAGCTTCTATGTTGGCGTTTCTTGCATGCAGTTGCTGGTCTGAGATCAGTTCTTAAGATTTGACGGTCATATGTTTGGTCACATGAGCGTGTGTTTTAGTGCGCGTGCACGCACATCCGGGTATCCGCAGAACAGCTTCCCTCTCTTGATTCTTGTCAGACGGCTACATCTCTCTGTTTTAGCTAGCGTACTTTTACTCTCATTTTTCACCATGCCTCTGTCAGAATTATATTTTAATGTGGATAATGGTTATCTAGAGGGTTTGGTGAGAGGTTTTAAAGCTGGCATTTTATCTCAGGCCGATTATTTGAACCTCGTTCAGTGTGAAACTCTGGAAGGTGAGTCCTGTGTCAGATCAGAATAACGTTATATCTTTTACTTTATGACTTTCCTACATACAGCTGAGGGTGTTTGTGTGTAAATTATGCTATATTAGTTTTGAAGCTGAAGCGTATTTTATCAACCCTGTCATAAATCGTGTAATAATACAGATAGTGTCAACTAGCTTGTTTCATTAGCCAGCGCGGACCAGCTGAGAGTTAAATCCCCCTTAACAAACAGAGATCAGCGTTTATAACCTTTTATTATACACATTTTCTTTTGTCCGGATATTAAGATAATAAATACATATCTGTGAACAATATATTGCTACAGTTACTGCTTCCCTTTAAGGGCCTTTAAATATGAATGTTAACTGACATTCATCATGTCAGCCACACATCTAATGTATCAGCTTCTGATGTTTTTGTTTATGGGATTAATATGTACGTTATCTAATATACATTTTATTGTTTAGTACACAGCTTTATTCTACATGTAATTTAACGTACTGTATGTGAGTATCCAAGGCCCCTATTTAACCTTCCTCGCTGGGTTCCCAAGATCGGTGTTGATTTTTACATTTGTCCTACGTGCTTAAACCGACAAGTCATGTTGTTTTATTGTAGTGATTGAGGTTAACAGTGAATGTTTTTAAGGGGAGATGCAGGTCTAGTTTGAGAGATGAAGATTAATGGTGAGACAGCTTCTGGTGCTGGTCATGTGATGTGTCATGACGTCAGTAATGCAGGGCGGGCAGATTCAACCTGTGCATATTTCCCTTTTTACAGTAACATCCATTCGTGATCTTACAGATCTAAAAAAATTTACTGAACATTGACGAAATTATAGTACGGTTTGTCTCTCCTTTTCAAAAGCTATTGAAATTTGTAATAGTGACTCACTTGGAATCTCTAGCTGTGTTTTAAGGAAATGGAAATTGTGAAAACAAAATCAGATGACTGTGGACCTGACATTCAGAAGCCAACCTTGAGTATTTTCCACATCGGAATGAGGATTTAGGTTTACAGTTGTGTATGTGTGTGTTTGTTTAATTATTAAAACAATATTAAAGATTTTCCTTTCATTTCATTATAGACCTGAAGCTTCATTTGCAGAGCACCGACTATGGCAGCTTTCTGGCCAATGAAGCGTCACCTCTCACAGTCTCTGTCATTGATGACAAACTGAAAGAGAAGATGGTGGTCGAGTTTCGCCATATGAGGAACCAGTCCTATGAACCTCTGGCAAGCTTCATGGATTTCATCACGTGAGTGAGGTCAAATTGAAGAAACATACAGTATCAATGTATATGGTCAATGAGTGCGAGTACAAATCACTAAGTTGACAAAATGGAGTGTGAGACATAGGGATGCTCATTTCGGATAATTTCCGGTCGCTTTTGTCCGCCGCATGCGACATCTGGAGGACGCAGACTTCGAAATGAGAACACAGCTACAGTTGATGAGGCTCCTTGACATGTTAAAAATACAAACATTTTTACAGATTTATTTTAACATGCAAACAGCAGCATAATGAATACATCAACAACAGCACCTGCATTCACATATTATTCACATTCACATTTTCACGAACCTGTGGTGTTTTGGACAATGGAGAAAAACAAAATTATATAAATCCAAAGCATAAAATAAACAGGCAAGTAAGAAACCTGAAATAATTAACAAATTATGACAAAACGAAAAGACAGAAGAACCAGGAAAGTGTATTTCTGTCAGAAAGTTTTTTTCATCAAATAGAAATAGTAGGCCTAACTAGTTTTTATTAAATAAAGTTACATGTTTACGTGTTGTGGTGACAGTCTGGAGCTTGTTTTCAGAGGGCACGGATGTCCCGGTAATGTAGAAATAACGCCTCGGGAAGCGCATCACATTCGCGCTTCCCACCAGCCAGTCTTAGCTAAACATATATAAATCCGATCTGCTATACCACCCAAAATACAAAAAATATTTTTTACTTATTCATTTTTCACATTCGTATTTTTACGTCACGTCTAAAAGAAGGCAGGGAAACCACCGCTCGCACCGTTATCTTCTCCGTTCTAAAGTGCACAGGCAGCTGATGCTAAGCATACATGAGATAAGTTTATGTAAAGGATAAATTGATGGATAGCACCGAAATTCCATTGCAGCTCATTGTGAGGTAGATTGTCCCGTGTCTTCATTTGAAACAAAGAACTTGAGCTTGAGAAAGCCAGTGACTCCGTTTGGAGGAGTAAAGCCCTGACAAATGTGGCCTTAACAATCACATGAATTACAAGTGTCCAGTTTCGTCTAGTTTTGTACGCATCGTGAGTTAATGTTAAGCATGTTTTTCTTTCACCATAAAGAAAACTAAAAACATGTACAATTTAACAGTTATTTAAAACCGTATTATTACATTATTTTATTGTAAAAAAAGATGATTAATATTATTAAATAAAAAATAACTATACCTTTTAAATCGTTTAACTGATAGTATTAAGGGTTTAAATTTTTTAACGAATGGTTTAACGGTTAAATGGTCAATGTGAGCATCCCTACTGAGACATAATACTAGATTTGTCATTTGCAAAGTTATTATAGTTAACTGAAACGATAAAAAAATTCTGTTGATTGAAATAAAAAAAAGTATTACTTGAAAAGTCACTGTGATTTAACACATTTTTCAAGTTCTGTTAGGGGTCCATGTCCACCTAAGCACATTTACGCGTTCTGTCCAAAGTTGAGCATTTTTCAACTCTGGGTGCCCGGTCGAACGCCGGCGCTGATCGTGGGGAAAACGCAAAGCACCAGCACTGAGCGGAAAAAAAAAATCAACTGGTGGCTTTTTTAAAAAGTGCGGCGTTACCGATAAAAGCAATTGAAAAACACGCCGGCCGCAGGCGTAAACGCCTCTGTGGACACACGGCTTTACATATCTCTTCTGGTGTTTGCAGATACAGCTATATGATTGATAATGTCATCCTGCTCATCACTGGAACTCTGCATCAGCGTGCCATCTCAGAGCTGGTGCCCAAATGCCACCCGCTTGGCAGCTTTGAACAAATGGAGGCAGTCAACATCGCCCAGACTCCAGCAGAGCTCTATAATGCTATCCTTGTAGATACACCGCTTGGTAAGGAAATCCCCTATGATAAGTTTGCAGAACACATGAAATCTTATCCATTTCTTGTAATGTGGAAGTGAGTGAGATGCGAGTCCTGCAATGTTATGTATTTGTGTTATTCATTTGTAAGGGTTTCAGATTGCCTGTGAAACAAATGAGTCTTGAGAAATAGTTAGAAAAACATCCCCACATAAAAGCTAATGGCTTTCACGTCTGTCTTTTAAGCCGCTTTCTTTCAGGACTGCATCTCTGAGCAGGATCTGGATGAAATGAACATTGAAATAATACGTAACACCCTTTACAAGGTCAGTCTTGCCTTTAGAAGTCTGGGAACAGTAGACCTTGATCTTTTTTTTCATTTCAGAAATGCCTAATCACTAGTTTTGCGTGTGTTTGGGTAAAAATCATGAGCTGTTATTGATCCGACTTTTCTTTTCCAGGCCTATCTCGAGGCTTTCTACAAGTTCTGTACATCACTTGGTGGAACAACTGCAGATACCATGTGCCCTATTCTGGAAGTGAGTGCACACCCGTAGGAATATATACAGTTATACTGTTGAGGCAAAGATAAGCCAAACAATGCTTTGATCACAGACTGGTATTTAGTGTACTGTACTTATTTGTTATTTTGCCTAGATTAAGATATTTTATTGATATTGTTTGTCAAAAAGTCACATGCAATTAAAGAAGTATTTCCTTGCTTTGTATGTCAGTTTGAGGCAGACAGGAGGGCTTTCATCATAACTATTAACTCTTTTGGTACGGAGCTCTCCAAAGAAGACAGAGCTAAACTTTTCCCTCACTGTGGCAAGCTTTATCCAGAAGGTCTAGCACAGTTAGCCCGGGCTGATGACTATGAGCAGGTCAAAGCTGTGGCCGACTATTACCCTGTGAGTATCTATGTGAGCTCTATGCATACCTCATGTTGCTTGCTCATTCATCCACTCATTGCTTCTCAAGACAGTTTGAGGGATGATATCTGATATGTTGATTATTCAATGAAAGTTGTTCCTGTTATTGTTCTGTATGATTCCGAAAGACTCATGGATGAAAATAGAAAAGTCATATATGTAAACTGTTTAGCTGTGCTTATATTCTGTCAGTTCACATAGCCTAAATTGGCTACGAAATGTTTTGATGATTGATTTCATCTTTCTTTAGGAATACAAGCTTCTCTTTGAGGGTGCTGGCAGCAACCCAGGAGACAAAACACTTGAGGATCGATTCTTTGAGCATGAGGTGAGTACCAGCAGAGTTAAAGTGGTTATATGACATGGCTAAAACAAAAATTTTTCTTTTTTAGATGTAATGTAATGTGTATACACAATTTAAGGTTAAAAAGCGCTGTATTTTTCACATAGAGTGCATGTTTGTATCTCCTCTTTGTCCCGCCTCTCTGAAACGTGCAGAATTTTTACAAAGCTCATCGCTCTGAAAAGCGAGGGCTGCTATGATTGGCCAGTTAACCAGTGCATAGTTATTGGTTAGAAAACTGAAAGCGTGTGACTGAAATGTAATGCCTCTTACCATATTTGGAACATCAGGTTCCAACGCAATTGTACAGATGCGCCGACTTTACTTATGTAAACATTTGGGCGGTAAGTCAAATCATTCCACGAACTGACATAGATTTGTTGGTTACACGAGGCGTTTCATGCAGGTCTGGGTGAGCATTTGCTTTAAGATAGAATGCATCTTTTATTCCGACACTTACATTTTAGCATTTTTACGTGTCAATACATGCATGGGTAACTTACGACACACCAAAGACACAGAAATACATTTATTTGTGCCATATGACCCCTTTAAAGAGAGTGTGATTGCACTGAATCTTAAATGTATTCTTCTCATCTCTGGCTCGCGAGATCCATTTTCCTAACGTGTTTTGCCCCAATTCTGATAAAACACATCAGAAAAAGCTAATCAGTGTCTTCAGGAACAGCAAATTGCTTTAGCGCTGGGCCGCATTAAGTTGAACGCATATATTCCTAAAGAGGCTGATTAGCTTGTTCAAGTGCGTTCTATCAGAGGTGGGGCTAAACACGGCAGGAAAATTTATCTTGCGGGCCAGAATTGAGAACCACTGCTTTATGGTTTTGTTCTAATGTGAAAACATGGGTTGTTTGTTTTTAGGTGAAACTTAATAAGCTGGCCTTCCTGAACCAGTTTCATTTCAGCGTGTTCTATGCCTACGTCAAGTTAAAGGAGCAAGAGTGCCGAAACATTGTGTGGATTGCAGAGTGTATTGCCCAGAGGCACAGGGCTAAGATTGACAACTACATCCCCATATTCTAATGGTACATTACTCTTGAATAGTGACCAACATGGCATGCTTTAACTGTGCTCTGTGTTACGGTTTAAAAAAAAATATGATTCTCCTTCCCGTTTCTTGCACTACAGCATACGTTTCATTGTTCATTTGTTTTCCGGTAAAAGATCATTGCTTTTTCTATGACGTCCAATTGAAGATCTCTGTTGATTGCTCTTAAATCATTGAGGTTTTAATACATTTTTCAGCAGTTTGTTGAGTGTACAAATACAGCTTTTAAACTTCACAGCCAGTCTTGTGTAAGTTTATGCAAAAAAAGTCTCATATAACAAACTACATTGGT
The DNA here is from genome assembly GCA_029783895.1 of Triplophysa bombifrons. Lineage (NCBI taxonomy): Eukaryota > Metazoa > Chordata > Actinopteri > Cypriniformes > Nemacheilidae > Triplophysa > Triplophysa bombifrons. The sequence continues at coordinate 23,815,880 of CM056448.1, forward strand.
GGTCGGAAGAAAATGTAAAGGAAAGTTCTGTTTTTAGTCCAAGATAAAAAAAATACATTCCATAATTACTTTGTATGCATTGTGTATTGCAGTCTTTTCAATTAATGTACACTGTCAGATTATAGCTTCACTGCTTTTAGAGAGTCCAGTTTTCACATCTATGAAAGTGAGAAAACACTGAGGATTTACATCAGAAATGTCATTTTGTGTCATTTTTCCTGTTTGTGAAAAATGAGAATTGTGTGCTTTCCATTTGTAAATTACTGTTAAAATATATGCTGACCTAATTTATGGAGTAGATATTTTATGATTGACCGCTGATTTAGGAAGGTCAAATGGATCTAGTATTAGGACCTTTGCACGGTTGCATAAAGCACCTTAAGCTTTTCCCTTAAGTGTGACATTTAAGGGGCGATTTCTCTTTACCACTGACAATAGGAGAATAACTTAAGATAAACTTAAGGTATTTTTAAGGCACACTTAAGGGAAAATTACACTTAAGGGGCTTTATGCAACCGGGCCCTTGTGCTCAGTTGTTTTTCAATGTAAAACCTATTGTACTGTTGTAACCATATTGTCTGTTTAAGTGATTTAAATGAAATATATATATATGTGTATATATTATAAACTGCAATTTTGTGCTTGCATTACGTTTTACTTTCTTTTTGCAGTCAATCATTCAGAATATCTGTTTATACAAACTGTGGCTAGATAAGTCTACCACCAGATGGTGCAAGGAGCCCAATCAACCCTCATATCCAGCTCAGTTTGAATAGGCCTGGCCTAGACTGGTTTTGTATTATCATCAAACTTGTTTGTACCACTATAACAGGTTTGTAATTTAAAGTCACCTTTTTATTACTGACAGGCATTTAACTTAATACAAGGATCAGGGGTAAATCAGGGAATCACCGTAACTTGTTAATCAGACTGTATTATAAACGTAATTAGTCAAAGGTATGAATTGTTATTGTGCTATTGTTTTGAGATGAGTCAGATGCGTTCCAGAGAATGTGTTGCGCTAGTTTGGCACAGAGTGATGTGTCTGCCAGAACACACGTGAGCCCTCCGGGCCTAATGATAATGTTGTTTTTACATTAACACTGTGTTACTCTCTTTACTCAGCCAAAAGCTAAACTAAGCCTAAACACGTGCATGTCGTGCCAACCACTTACTGAAACCGCTCTTCTGAGCTGTTTGTAAATACTAAGCTGAGTTTGAACATGCAGCTTGTTCTCCATAGTTTTGAACAGTTCATAAGAAACGTTCCCAGTGTATGGTTCTATATTTCTGTTTGGGTGAACATTAGTAATGGTTTATCTTGTATAGCATTGTTTTTATTAATAATAATAAACATTTATTTATATAGCACTTTTCATACATAAAATGTAACTAAAAGTGCCTCACAGGTGCAAAAACAGTAAAATATTATAGCATCACCTACAATTGACTGTGCGATATTCTAAAAGACCAGCACTAGAGGATCTTTGAGTACGATTTGGAAAATATTTTAACAGACAATCGGAAATGTATTATGCAGGTGCCAAGTTATGCAGTTACTTATAGACTGATAATAGAATTTTAAAATCGAAATCGTAATATGATCTCTCCCTTTTGTTTTCATAAATACTCTGGCTGCTGCATTTTGTTTTAATGACTCACTGGGGGTCCAGTCCTCTCTCTAACACATAACACCTCTAAAACATTAAGATCCAGGGCTCATAAAAAACAGTTCATTGCTGAAACAATAAAAACCATCAGGCATTTCACATATTTTCCTCTAAATAGGTTTTTAAATAGGTTTATAATATAAGCAATATAGTGGTTTTGAACAGCGATAATGTTACAATGGTGTTTTAAGAGTTCAGACACACAAATTTTGGTTTCTGTGCATTTATCATCATGCCTTTTCATGTAGTAACTCACTAAGATCTTACTGTCTATCAAAGTGCTTTCCTTTAGCTAGTACTTTTGCTGAAAATATTTGTTTATGCAATGAACAAAAACCACTTAAGTTAATGATATATTTCCCTTTGGCCATGTGACAAGTATTTAACTTGCACATTATGCATTGCAGAAATATCCTCTAAAGGGTAAGTGTGTCAAGAGGTGCACTGTTGTATCCTCATCTAATGTGTTGGAGCAAGCCTTTGGAAAGACCTTAGGTATTAAGTTAATCCAGTGTTAAAAGGATATCAAAGTCAGGTGTGTACAACCTACATCTTCTCTTAGTTTGCTGTTACTGAGCTTTTAAAAGCATGTTCACTCTTCTCAAATTAGATGCAAAATATCAGAGTGATGCCCCCATTTAACCCCTCAAACAACAAGACCCCATAGTAAGTGTTTAATGATATTTTAAAAGATCACCATTGTTGGGAAATGCAGTTATAATGTTCCATTGGTTACCCGATGCCGATTAGCCCTGCATAGGAGAATGCCTTTGGTAAACTCTACTTTGAAACAAAAAAGATATTTTAAGAATGTGAGAGATAACTGTGAAGTGACACTGTGAAACACAAGCACCTGCATGTTGCATGTCGTCAGACTTGAGATGCAGGTTAGTAATTTTTTCCACATTTGTCCTTGAAGCAATTTTGGCACAAAACGTATAGATACGCTTGGAAAATGATTGAAAGGACTGCGTGATCAGACTCCTCTCGAATGTTTGAAACTTCAGTATTCAAAGTAATAAGCAATGTAATTTTTTTACTTTTTTAGACTGCTGTTCTCTTCATCCTTTTGAACAAGGAAATATTTATTTTCATGTATGTCTGTATCTGAAAGTTTGTGCATCTCTTCACTAGCAGGATCACACTAGACAGATGGCACAGTTTTTTGCATAACCCTTGGTATTTCAGACTACACATTTTATCAGTATGTCTGCTCCATGCAATTCCATAAAGCTTTCCCAACTGAGCGCTCATTATTAACATCACAACATGTGGTTAGTGAAAGTCTTGGGTGCATCCTCCATACAAAGTAGAATGCAGTTGGACAGACAACTGTGTGACAAACAACTGTATAACTTTACAGACTTAAGTGACAATATGTTGTGGAGACAAACAGTGCAAAATATAAATAGACGGACTGTACAAAAAAGACAATATACAATTTACACATATTGACAGTATATACACAATATACACATTTGACGTTGAACATACACATTAAATATGCAGGTGTACACATAAACGTGTGTGTACAGTTGTGTTCAAAATTATTCAACCCCCACTGAAATTGATTGTTTTGGTCGGTTTGACATTAATTATGATCATTCAGTCATCCTGCTTACAATTAAATCAAAGAGGCACGTGTAGGTCAGACAAATATAAAATAACATTTATAATGAAATAACCACAAACGTCTTTTCTGAGCTCACATCATTATCAGTTTTATTCAACCCCCAAGTGACATTCAATCTTAGTACTTAGTACAACATCCTTTTACAGTTATAACAGCTTTTAAACGTGAAGCATAGCTTGACACAAGTGTCTTGCAGCGATCTACGGGTGTCTTCGCCCATTCATCATGGGCAAAAGCCTCCAGTTCAGTCACATTCTTAGGCTTGCGCACTGCAACTGCTTTCTTTAAGTCCCACCAGAGGTTCTCAATCGGATTTAAGTCTGGTGACTGCGATGGGCACTTCAAAATGTTCCAGCCTTTAATCTGCAACCATGCTCTAGTGGACTTGGAGTTATGCTTGGGATCATTGTCCTGTTGAAAGGTCCAACGTCTTCCAAGCCTCAGGTTTGTGACGGACTGCATCACATTGTCATCCAATATCTCCTGGTACTGAAGAGAATTCATGGTACCTTGCACACGCTGAAGCTTCCCAGTACCTGCAGAAGCAAAACAGCCCCAAAGCATGATTGACCCCCCGCCATGCTTCACAGTAGGCAAGGTGTTCTTTTCTTCATAGGCCTTGTTCTTCCTCCTCCAAACATAGCGTTGATCCATGGGCCCAAACAGTTCTAATTTTGTTTCATCAGTCCACAGAATACTATCCCAAAACTTCTGTGGTTTGTCCACGTGACTTTTGGCATACTGCAGTCGACTCTTCTTATTCTTTGGGGACAGCAAGGGGGTGCGCCTGGGAGTTCTGGCATGGAGGCCTTCATTACGCAGGGTGCGCCGCATTGTCTGCGCAGAAACTTCAGTACCCACATCTGACAAATCTTTTCTCAGTTCCTCAGCAGTCACACGGGGACTTTTCTCCACTCTACGCTTCAGGTAGCGCACAGCAGTCGAAGTCAGCATCTTCTTTCTGCCACGACCATGTAGCGTTTCAACAGTGCCCTTTGCCTTGAATTTGCAAATGATGCTTCCTATGGTGTCTCTTGGTATGTTTAACATCTTTGCAATCTTCTTATAGCCACTGCCCTTCCTGTGAAGAGTAATCACCTGTTCTCTTGTCTTCCTGGACCATTCTCTTGACCTCACCATGTTTGTAACCACACCAGTAAATGTCTAGAAGGAGCTGAGTATCACAGTCATTTTAAAGCTGCCTAATTGGTGCTTATTAGGCTTTATTTCTGCTCCCTGATATCCACAGGTGTTTTCAATACCTGATTGAAAACACTTCATTGAACCTCTGTTCTTCAGAGTGGTAGTCTTTAAGGGGCTGAATAATTATGTCAATGAAGAATTCACAAAAGAAACATTTACTACTGTATTACAAAACTAATTGATGTCATTTTAGTTGCATATGGTTCTTTAAGAAGTCCTTGTAGGATTTCATTTTGAATACAATTACAAATGTACACTAAATTCCCTAAAACCATTTACAGCATTGGGGGTTGAATAATTTTGAACACAACTGTATAATGCATCAACCATATAGTGCACATAGTACAGGTATAGGTATGTAAGTTGGTAATGGATGGTTATTGCATTAGGTGCAACGCATGATGCATTATAGTCCATGAAACTGGAGTGCATTGTAAAAAAAAGTGTCAGCTTGTGGAGTGAATCAGTTTTTGATATTGAGCAGTCTAAAAGCCTGAGAAACAAGCTGTCCTTCAGCCGGTTTGTGTGAGACCGGATCCTCTGGTATCGTCTATCTGAAGGCAGCAAGGAGAGCAGTCTATGATTCTGGTGGATGGAATCACTGATGGTCTTACTGGCTTTCCTCATACACCGCCTGGTGTAGATGTCCTGGAGAGAGGGAAGCTCATCTCCCTCAATACGACAGGCAGTTCGCACAACCCTCTGCAGGGCTTTGCGGTCACCAGAAAAAAGAGGCACTGGTGTGAGGCAAGAGATGGTTCTCATTACACCATTATGTCAGACTGCATACCTTCTATAGGCTGACTCGTCGTTGTTTGTGATCAGGCCTATCACTGTCGTGTCTTCGGCGAATTTTACAGTGTCGATATAGCTGTTTGTGGCAATGCAGTCGCGTATATAGAGAGTAGAGGAGTGGGCTCAGGACGCATCCCTGGGGTGCACCGGAAGGTGCAAGAAGGCTAGGCAGCTTCAACTCTATGAGCTTTCTCTTTGACAAGATCTCCGTTGGAATCCAGATCAACACAAATAAGATTTTTTCGTATGCTTCTTTTAAGTAATGAATGAGAGGAAAAGTTGAGGACTTTGATGTATGCAGCGCTGTACTCAGTGACCCCCACTTACAAAACAGACCCAAACAACAGAAACAAAGGGAACGTATGGGCTGCCTGAAAGCAGAGATCTGGAAACTGCTTTACAGTCACTTCACATTAAATGACGTCATGACATCATCTTACATCAGATGCAGGACAACATTCTGCGAAAGTGAACAAAAGCACAAGGTTCAAGATCATGATCTCTTCTCATTAAGACAGTGGTGTAATGAATTACTGAGATTCTATTACAATTCCTTCTTTTTTCTTGCCTTTTTCAACAATTACTAAAGGGAAAATACAAATTCTGTCATCATTTAGTCAACCTCGAGTTGTTCCAAATTCCTTTATTCTGATGAACACAAAGAAAGATATTTGGATGAATTCTTGTAACCAAACAGATCTTTGCCACCAAGATCTCATCTGTCGTTTTTTTATTTATTTACATTTTCCATGATACATTTTCCATATTCTTTACTTCTGTGTTATTCTATCTTATTCATCTTGATTACTTTAAAACAACAGAATGCAAATCACTTAGGAGATACTTAGAAACAGCTTTATAATTCTATTCCTTGAAGTTCTTGGATATCCTATTGCCTCGGGCACAAACTTTACTAGTTTCCATCACATTTTATGAGTGTCATTTGTTTGGATATACTTAGTGTGTTGATGTTGGCAAAGATCCTGTGCTGGATTTGGACCTGTGAATCTATGCAGCAGTTCTCACTCCTGAGAGGAGTTGGCAAAAGGAACTGTGGCCTTTAAACCTCTGACACTGCTTCAGCGGTTTTGAAATGTTAAGCTGTTGGGTAGACTCGAATGTCAGATTCATATAATATCAGATAATAACTCGGTCTCTTGCTCGTTTTAATCACAAAAACAGTCCTACAAGTTCTGCTGCATGTGTCGGTGATGAAGTGTTTGACTGGAAAGCCCATTTATGGCGGTTCATTTGACCCCATCTGTGAGGCAATGCTGGATAAGGCATTGTTGATTTTAGCAGACTGTTATTGTTGCTTTCTTGGTGGCTATGAAACATGTTGGTTTTTTTCACATATGTATCAGTATTAATCAAAACTCTTTCCTTTTCTTTTTTCTTTGCAAGGGAAAACCACAGTTGTCATCTTGTTAAGTGGATGAACAATAAAGAGATTTTTTATTATTCTCCAGCAGAGTTGAGCTCCAACCACACCTCAACAAACAAATCAAGGTTTGGATTAAATGCTTTAGGCTTGGAGGTGTTCTTTTAAGGAGCAGGAATGAAATCTCTGTAATAATCCAACGGAAATTAATTTGTTCATATAAATGAAAACCAACTAGCCTTATTTACATGGTACTCCAAGCTACTACAAGTTACTGAAATAGTATTATTGGTATAACCTCAATGGGACTGACCAAAAAGGCTGTTCCTTTAGCTCCATGTACAAAATAGTATGTTAATTATTTAGGCATGCCAGTTTAATGTGGAAAATATGGTACATTTTGACCTCATCAGTCATGCAAGAGTCTGTTGGCACACCTATCCAGTCAGACATATACAGTAATATTAACAGATTATGAAAGAGAGATAACTGTGATGACACACTGATACTGACATAGCCCTTGTTACAATTTGCCCACACGAAAACCCTGGAATGCCTGGACTCCCCTGTTGATATTAATTATTATAGAAAAAAGATGGGTTTTACTGCTATCTATCGTCAATAAAAACATTAGAGACATATTTAAAAAATTCTTAAAGGTGCTGTGTGCAATTTTTTTGACAGAGATGCAATATTAATACACATAACTGTGTTCAGATGTATAAAGACCTTACACAATGAAGTGTTATGTTTTTATCACTTTAAAGTGAGCTATTTCTATCTACATCTAGAATCTAGAATTTACCATGTTGCTTCTACAGTAGCCCTTTACGGACCAACTGCTACACAGAGCGATATGAAATCTAAAAAGGATGTTTATTTATAGTTTTCTATTAATAGATCTACAGCAGAGAAGGATAAACATACTCTTTTCTGTTTCCTACTCATACACATTCACATTGTTTATTGGCTGGGACACTTTGTATTGTTTTGGAACAAAGTTCTCATCAATTTTGAAGCAAGCATTGGTTTTTATAATTTCACACTTTGTGTAAAAAACAGCCAATGTCACCTCAAAGTTCTAGTGAAGAGAATTTAATAAAGAATGAACTTCAAAAAAACCAGGTATCCACAAAAGCGAGAATAATCCAGAACAGGAATCAGACATATGCTAAAGAACAACATTAACATCAATAATCTACACTGAGCATGACAAAACACAGGGTATAAATAGTTTCCAGGGAATGATCGTCAGGTGCGGGTGCAACAAACGAGGTACAGGTAAGGGATCGTGGCAAAATATAGTCCAACGGTAAAAAACTAAACATGGAAACAGATATAAATGTGACATTACACCCCCTTTCCGGAAGGCACGACCTTGCGCTGTAGAATAACAGAGGAAGGGGGGTGGGATCTCAGGCAGTGGACGACTAAGGGAAGAAGGCAGGAGGTGGTCCATAGGGCTGGGGAGGTGTCCAGAGCAGAGACAGGAGGATGATCCAAATGGTAGCCAGGAGGAGGTCCCAGGGTGGCGTCGAGGGAGGGAGGAGCCATGGTGGAGAGCAGACTGACGAAACCTTGGTGACGAGTGACAGAGGACACAGGAGTCCAGGGTGTGGACAACCAGATGGAGAGCCCAGGTGACACCGAAGGTCTGAAGGTCCGAGGTGAAGCCAACAACTCACATGACCAAGGCGAAGGTTTGGCCAAGGTAGACCGCGGCGGAGCCAGTGCGACTGAGGACTGAGGAGGAGCCGAGGGGAAGGAGGATCCTGACAATGCAGAAGGGGAGTATAGACGAGGCGTTACCAGAGGAGTGAAGCCCCGAGCCGGTGCATGGTCGATGACTGACCAAGGCAAAGCCAGAGGGACGAGGGAGCCCGGTTAAGCCAGAAGGATGCCAGGACATGGTGGAGACGGTGGAGCTGTGAGCGGAGGTGTAGGCACGGGGTCGAAGAACCAAGGTGGAGTCTGGGTCTCGGAGGCTGAGGGCGGAGACATGGAGGAGTCCAGTTTAGGGGTCAACCGGTCCAGGGCTGACTCACAGGCCGACAAAGCCAGAGGAGGCAGAGGGAGGGCAGGAGCTTGGGAACTGGCGAGGGAGATTTGGCTGTTAAGGGAAGGCTGTGCGGGACCATCAGGGAAGGGAGCAGCCAAAAGTTAAAGTCATTAGCCCAGTCCGACAGTTCAGAGGTGCCTTGCAATCCACCCTAAGCAGCGGGAACATGGATGGGGCTTCCCTCGCAGTCCGCGTAGTCCACCAGAACTCCCACAGCGATGCAAGGATAGACGGCTCACACACCTGGTCAGACGCATCTCGGGGCTCATGCTCCAGGACGAACTAAGGCTCAGTCGCAGTGTCGTGTGCTGGCTTCGTCGTAACGGTGGGATTATGCTCTCCATCAGCGGTGGCGTCTGGTGAGGTCTCCGTCCATTGAACAGGGCAATTAAAAATATTTACACAATTGTATACACTTCCCAGTGTGTGTGTGCACATATTTATAAAAAAATGGGGGTTGTCGGGTCTGTTTACCATGTCAATTCAGACAGCGGCAGCTTCGGGCATTTAGGCTCTGAATTATTTCTTAGAATTTTACTTCCATCAACTAGTCATAACTAATCCTGATTCACCTGACTCTCTTGCAATATGTAAAAATGCAAAAATTAATTGTGAAAAATCTAAAATTTTATTAAAAACTGAACTGGCTAGGACCTGACAGTTAAAACCTAATTTGTAGTGATACTCCGTATAAAATCTGAGAAAACACACCCCGAGTCTTCAAAGAAAAAGGAACAGTCTAAAATGATGTAGGCTTGTGTGAGACGGTGGAATAAATGTGTATTATATTATATTTGACATCTATCATGCATGGTATATTTACACAAACATACCTGCATCAGACATTCAAATTGAATAACTCTAACTCATATATGTCAGTAAGAGGTACATTTAATTACTACAGTGCACTTTTCATGTAAATTCAGCTCCCTCTTCAGTTGTTTGCCTCTGAGCACTGAAAGTTGAGTGTTCAAATAAGTAATACTGCTCCATAAAGACTTTAAGATCCAGATTAAAAGCAGGAGTTCCAAAACCGCTTAACAGTAAAATAAATGAAAACACATAATTGCTTATTATTCCCCAAGGTCTAAACTAGTATTTCCACAATGTTGTTAGATTTGTTTAAATATTAGCTTTTTAAAAATTTAAAACATAACTGATACACAAACAGAGAAAGTGGGAGAGACATGCAAATGAAAAGATAAAGGGTCAACTGGCAGAAACTTTAATTTGGCAAAAGGCGTTTTGAAGTCTGCTGACTGGACAAAATGTGCAGAGTACGTACAGTGAATACAGCACTTGACATTACAGCAAGAAGCTCACCGCAACTGAACAAGTACTGAAGAGTACTTAAAGAAACAGTGCGAATGGACAAGGCCAGTTTAAAAAAACGAGTTGAAGAAAGGCCACCTGGCACACAGCAGCACTTTGATTTGATTTCTGGCTTATACTCAGTGCCGGCCCGAGCCTCTTGGGGGCCCTAAGCAGAATTTGATTTGGGGGGCCCACTCCCAGCACGCAGAGTCACCTGATTTAAGATTATTGACACAAATGTCACGCTATAATGTTACATTATAAATGAATACAGTGAGGTTATATATTAATACAAAATAAATAAATAAAAATACTCAATACGATACTTAAATAAAATACTTTACTCTTAAACTTCTGAATACAAAGTGTCACAAAACAAGAAATAAAGAATTTGCAAATGTGCAAATAAAAAATGTAAATGAAATGTGCAATCTTTTCAATAAAACCAAAATAGACAAACATTCATATAATCAAAAATAGAATGTTTAAAAAAAATAGATACTTAAATAATGAAAGCAAACATAAGAACAGCAAGGGTTCAACAATGACAATTGTACAACAATGACCTCAAAATCGTTCCTTGCTAGCTTTTCTGGAGGCAAAGTCACTGATGACATCATTGTATGGTATTGCTTGGCCAACTTTGTTATTAATACTAATGACTGCAAGTCCATTTAGTCTTAGTATATTTTAACATTCACTTCAACACACATAGCAATGCTAGCGGGCATCCCTATAACTTAGAATGTTAAGTTCCCCTTCGGCTGTTTTCTCCAATTTAAACTGAAATCTATAATCAATACGTGAAATACACCTAGATACATGTATATTAATAATGCGAGACATTTCACTGTTGATGGCGGGGATTTAACGTTAGCTCTGGTGATGGCTTATATAAGATCACGAGTCATGACTAGCCGCTACCTTAAGTGACGTGAGCACAATTTGTCACTAATCATGGAAACATACCTTTATCTTGCTCTTTTTTCTCCTCCTCTGGCCTTTTCTTTTTTCTCTTTTCGGCACCAGAGGGATACATCCTTTTTTGTGACATGGCTTGTCATTTATTAATTACAGTGACACGCAATTGCGCGCCGGCGCGAATTGTCAATGCACGCGAAACGTGTCTAAGCGCAATTGCGCATGACTCAACCACTAGCAGTCACAGCAGCAGTTGTCGCCAAATAAGAATTTTCTTATCTTGAATTATTCATTTCATTTATTCATTCATATTTATTAATTTATTTATTCATTCATTTATATAACTTGTTTTAAGTTATTTAATTGTAAAAAAACGATTGCAGCCGCTTAGTTCGCTTATGCCTCGGGCCGGCCCTGCTTATACTGAATATGTGTTGCATAAAATAGTTTTACCTTAAATCAGATTAACACATGCCAGACACAGGCAAATCGTCTGAAAGAACTCTCTAGTTTTGAAGACATCAAATTCGAAGTTGAAATTATTCAAATGCAAGACCAACAAAAGTGTGTTGGCACCACATGTTTATCTGAATAGTATACACATAGGTCCATCCAGTTATTATGTAACCATTATGGTAAGCATGACATATTGATTGGCTTCAAGCCAATCAATATACGATATATCAATATACAAGTAATACGATATTGTTTGAATGAAAAGTACAGAATGTCCAGGATGAAGTTTGTTTGTACTTAAACATGACAAAAGATGTTCTTATGCCTATGAATATGATTGATTAGGAAAGACATTATTACGGCATTCAGAACACAAAGGACATTTAATCCCTGGGAATGTAACATGTACTGGCAAGGAGTATTCGGGTGTATACAAATTAGCATACACAATACCAATACAGGGAAAACAAGTTAATTTAAGTTAAGGTAAGCTATTTTCACCTTTGAAAGTTAATGAATCATTAAATGCAACAATCATTGGATTTCGGACAACAGGATCCAACCGCTTGACCTAGATTTCTCTGCTTGCTGTACAATTACTGCACATCAATTCACGTCCCTTTTAGGTCAATACTCGATTGACAGAAGAGTGGAGCAACGAGGCGGCGGATGGTCGATGACTGACCAGGGCGGAGCCGGAGGGACGAGGGAGCCTGGTGAAGCCAGAAGGATGCCGGGACACGGTGGAGATGAGGGAGCTGTGAGCAGAGGTGTAGCTGCGGGGTCGAAGGACCAAGGTGGAGTCTGGGTCTCGGAGGCTGAGGGCGGAGACATGGAGGAGTCCAGTTTAGGGGTCAACCGGTCCAGGGCTGACTCTCAGGCCGACAAAGCCAGAGGAGGCAGAGGGAGGGAGGGCGGGAGCTTGGGAACTGGCGAGGGAGAGTTGGCTGTCAAAGGAAGGCTGTGCAGGACCATCGGGGAAGGGAGCAGCCAAAAGTCAAAGTCATTAGCCCACACAGGGTATAAATAGTGTCCAGGGAATGATCGTCAGGTGTGGGTGCAACAAATATAATGTGACAACTAATCACACTGTTATGTGACAATGTGTCCCATTTATTCCTTATTATGTTTCAGCTATCCAAGAAAAACTCCACACTGCTCTTTCCAAAAACAATTAATGCAGATAATGAGATAAACATGCCTACCAATTAATCTACCAGGATTCTGACCTAGCTTCTCAACAGAGGGAATTTGGAAATGAATGCCCCCCTCCTCTCTGTGTCTGCATCCCAATTCCACGAAATCAGAAGGTCATACCAGGAATTACAGAACATTTCTGTTGTGTCCAGAAATTCTTAAACAATTATTTGGATGAAAATCAAAACCTTACATGGCAGAGGACCACACAAGTCTGAACAGTCTCAACCTGTTTTACAAGTAAAATATATTTTGCTTTCAAGATAAACATTCCAAGCTCTTAAACTCATTTAACAAACTAAAATTTGTAATTGGCAACTCCAGATCCAATTGCTTATTAACAGTGTACGTTTGTGGCTGGGTTTCAGTACAGCGATCAGATCACAAGCATACAAAGATATCTGACCATAAAGCCTTAGTTTATGTTATTTGATAGGAAATGCAAACACTTAGAGATTTAAAAAAAACTTTAATATAAACCAAGCATGATCAAGTGAACAATTTACATTTTTCTATACTGTTTTTTCATGTTTTTTATAAAATATGATACAGTGATTATTGAAAACAAAATGGCATAAATAAGCCACAAATGTGACAGAGAAAAAATAAAAGAAGTAAAACAAATACAAAATTAAAATACACTTTAAAAAGGACTTATGACTTAAGGAACCGTTTCAGTCCATTGGTCAAAAACCCAGACATATACAACCCATGATATTTTTTGACGTTGCAGTCATATCTGACCCGAGTAATGATCAAATGAACCACTCCAGTGTAGTTAGAAAAGAAAGTCTTAAAAGTTAAAATGCATTTTGCAGAATAAGGTACTCTTTATCTGTTTGGATTTTGCTTTGCCTGAGAACTTGAATATAAATATTACATGCTGTGTGGGCATGAGCTTGTATTCTTATCAGAGTCAGTTGCCTTAAATGTCCCAGGGTACAACATCAACAGATGATTTGGTGCAATTCAGTGATCCCCAAAATTCACAATATATACTGTACAACAAAACAAGACTTGAGAAAAGTAAAGTATACACAATGGAAACAAAATCACTATAAGCAGATCACATTAGTGGTGCTAAAAGATGTATTTAGATTGTGCGTCTCCTGAACTAATTTATAATCTTTGTGAAGCTGTTGTTACTCTTATTCATATCATTGATGTTGTTGTTGTTATTGTTGAGACTCAGGTCCTGATGTTTCCTCAGGGAACGTGGTAAGAGCTTCTTCTTTACAAACAGTTTCTGGAGGAACTTGTCACCGAAGCAAAAAGGCAAGTAGCTGCAGATGAAGTACATGATATATAAGCCTGGCCCGGCGTAGTAGCGCATCTGGGGCTGAGGAGAGAGGAGCGCCTCCACGATGGTGTCGATTACAGGGCTCAGATCCTCGGTGGCTGTTTTTGCGTAACTCTGAAAGAGCTCCTTGGTCTCCAGCAGGTATTCTTCCCCATATTCTTCAAGAAGGCTTGGGGGCAGGTTCTGGATCAGGTTCTTGTATTGTTTATCCCAGTACTCGGTGTTACTGCTCTGTCCTGGAACGTAATGATGGAAAAGTTCAATATGATGTAACGTGTACCAACAAAAAAGAGGGGTGGGTAACAGGGACATTGTCAATTTGAGGAAGACTGCAAATAGAGGTCTATTTAGTTAGTTGTGTTGTAATTCTATACTTGCATTTGGCTGAACTATATGTTCAGTCAGCGTGAGGAAAAGGGCCAAGATATCAATTCAGAATTTGATCTGTGGCCAAGCTGTAAATAAACAGCTTAAATGAGAGCTGGGTGTACTTGGTTGTTATTTCTGATATGTTACGCATTTGGGTAAAAAGTTGCAACGCTTTCATGTTTCAAAATGGAGTGTAGAGCACTTCATATACATATTAGACCCAACAGTTCGGTTTGTCCTTTTTTGACCCAATGATGGGTTTAAATAACCCAGCATTTTTTAGAGTGTAGTTTATACAACAAATTTCGTAGTGTGATAGTTAAATATATTAGTCTTTTTCAGATAGTTTGCCACAACAGTTTACAAGGTACAAGTTTTTAAAAACTAAATTTGATATTACCTGTCTTGAAGGCAGAAGGTAAGATAATGGAAACTTTGACACCCCATGGCTTCAGCTCGTGGCGAAGTGTGTTGATAAAAAGATTCAGAGCAGCTTTTGAAGCCCCGTATGAAGCCAAACAAGGGAAGGGCTGCTCTCCTACAAAATTACAGACAGATACAGATTCAGGCACATACACATACTGTATCTGTTCATCACAGTTTACAGCATTCAACATTTTCCTCTAATTTCTCCTCAGACAATATACACCAATAAGTTTTCCTCTGCTAATGTGTAATACTGGTTAAAACTGTGTAGCACAACTGCAGTCTGTTTCTTAGTAAGCAAAAGTTTGTTTTATCTCCATGTAATTTATTTTTACATCCGGAAGAATTCTTGGCTGATACGTAAAGACACAATGGTTAAGTTCATTGTTGGGATGGAAACCTAACGGAGGAAAACCGGCGACCCAACAGAGCTTATACAGATTCTGATGTTCATAAAATGTGCGGTTTGGCCTCAAGCATCCGTCTGTGTTCAAAAGCTGAGATGTGAGGTGTTTTAAAAACAATTGCAGGTAAAATCTCATCAATAAAACCCGTTGTTCGCGACAGCTAAAACATTTTGTTCTCGTTGACAGTGAGATCGCGCAGCGCTTATAGAGACATCTTTATTTAAAAGGCTGTGAGCCAGTGTTTACGAAGAACTCGACAGTGTCCTGCGCCAGCCTGTTACTCATAGTATCATACTGTTTTGGCACGACGGCGGTAAACAAATGGAGACAAAATCACGAGAGCCAGGCAAAACTAAAAAACGAAATATGTATTTCTCCTACTGACTACTCTCTGTGGAGGTGTTTGATGGACATTTGAGAAGCACAGAAAACAGGTGGATCATAATATGGGCTCTGATGAGTGTTCGGTTTAGTGTGATAAGGCCCATCTGGCATAAAGTAAACATTTGACAAACTGAGAAACATTTATAAGCACTGACAGCTTTTTATGGATGGCAGAAAGAAAGAGGGCCTAAGAGCTTTCTAATGAGTTTCCACAGTGAAACCGAAACCTACAAATACTCACAAATGACTCGTATCACGATATGAATAATTAAATTTACTCTCTATTCTCCCATTTATTAGGGGTAAAGTCTAATTTGGATTGATGGTAGCTGTAAAAATGTACTAGCATTAGTGTAGGGCTCAGATGTGTGTGTGTGTTTGTACCTGAAGGGCTGGAGATTGTTATAATCCGCCCATTAGACTGCCTCAGAAGTGGTAGGAAGGTCTTTGTGACAGAAAGCGTTCCAAAAAAGTTAACCTCCATGCATCCTCGGTAGTTTGACATTAGGGAGAGTTCAGCATCCCCAATATTCACACACAAGCCAGCATTATTGACAAGCCCCCACAGATCTAGAGGAAAAAATCATGCGCTGTGTGAATATGTTTCGAAATGAATCTTAAATTCTCAAAGATTTAACGACTTGTGAGGTTTTTTAGTATCTTTATTTGGTTTTTAAACCTAACCTTGCTGCTCCAGAAACTTCAGTGACCTTGTTTTGTAAAAATGTGTTTTTTCTCTTGTTCTCTCTGATTGGTCTATAAGCCACCTGGTTCTGTAGTGTATGTTTGAAAATAACATGTGCCCCTTGATGTGCTGCCAAAGTATACACACAGCCCTGTGAAAGCACCACCCTTCCACCCCCATCCTCTTCCAAACATTTTTCATTTGAGACATTAACAGAACTGTGCACACACATAATACACATTTGTGCACTTAACCAATCTGGCTTAGTTTATCAGTATCTGAAAGAGCTGATTTGTTGCTAGCATGATGCCCGAATGTGGTTCAGAAGATATGAAATGAAAACAACAGGCAGGTTTACCTTTAAACATTGAACACTGAAAGTCTGTTAAAAATACGCAAGCATATTAATCTATGTGGTTATTTCATGTGAGTTGTTTTTTCTTTACCTCTCATGCCAAGCTTGGCCTTGGTGTCAAGCAGGGCTTGCTCGACCTGCTGAGGTTGAGTAATGTCTACTTGCAGAAGGGTAAGGCGTGAAGAACAGACTCTGCGTAAGTGTTTGGCTCCCTCACCTTCCAGATTCAATACTGTTGCAAACACTTCAAACCCCATGGCATCCAGCCGTTTCGCTGTGGCGTTACCAAATCCTGAATCACAACCTACAGAGGAGGGAGAAAGACAGATGGAAACATGAAAATGTTATGTTCCATTCTACCTTCACTGGTGAATTGTAATCGTATTGCAATTGACCTCTGAATGCCTATAAAGTTCCACAAACCACAGCAGCAAATACAACAAATTTACAATTATATAAAGTCATTATCTGACAACAGGTTTTAATGACAGTTTGATCTCTGAAACATGATCACATGAGCTCTTGTCTTTATTAAATTACACAGCTGAAAGAGATATTGGTGAGAGGAATTGTTCTGTTCGAGTCCTCATCGTTTCATGGGTCATTGTGGCTTGAATGTCAAAAATGCAAAATGCATACAACAAATGCAAAGAGAGTAACAAATGTGTGCACTTTTCATATTGAAATCTGGAACACACATTTACATGTAGCAGCAGAAAATATATATATAAGAAAATCTTATGAAGGTAATTTAGATACAGATGTATAAGCCCAAGAAACCAATCCAGGAAGGCATGCTATAAAGGAGAAAAACAGCTCACTGTTCTTTTGACCTTCCTCATATGCGAGTTGTTCTTGGCAGTGAACAAAAGTAAAGTGCAGACCATGAAAACAATAGTGACATGAATAGATATACAGAGATTAATATTATTCTCAATGTGAGGTCTACAATATAATTAAACCACTGGGCTTTAGAACTGAACATTTTTTGTGCATGCCAGGTTTATAGACTTTGTTCTTTTGAAGAATTATTGTAAAAAAATTTGTTCCCAGCCAAACCAAACTACTATATGTTCCACTTGTGTCTCTTTTGATGGCAAGGCTGTGCAATCCTCACAAAAAAAACATCCAAAGAAACTTGTGTGCATGTGTGTTTGTGAAGGAGAAAGACTTAGAGCGTATCCTACCCATACTGTTCGGAGGACATTGCCCTGACATTTCACCTAATTTGTGAATGTGTGGCAAAGAATTGACACGCCTGTTATGATAACAGCAGTAACTAAGTGTACAGAGGACGCAAACACACACAAACAAAAATCATACCCCCGCATTTCAGTGCAACAGTTATCTAGAAGTTTTCTGAGAGCATGCTGGCATCTGTCTGTACACAAGATGGGCCTTCTCTATGGGTCGCATTCACTCACCATGCGCAATTACAGTAGCCTATACATTTGTACACTGAACATTTTTTTCACTTACATTTTGGTACAAAAAATAGATTTTAGGATCAACTTAAAACACATCAATACACTCTTAAAAAGAAAGGTGCTTTAAAGTGTTCTCACAGCAATGCCATAGAAGAACCATTTTTGGTTCCACAAAGAACCATTCAGTCAAAGGTTCTTTAAAGAACCATCTCTGTTTTACCTTTTTATAATCTGAAGGACCTTTGGTAACACTTTATTTTACGGTGCCCTCGTTACACATGTTATATGTATTTACTATAGTATTTACTATGAATTATGCATAATTACAAGTAACTAACCCTAAAACAGACCCTAATCCTAAACCTATAGTAAGTACATGTAGTTCATTTTTTATTACTCAGTACTTTAAATAAATTTATAATTACACTGTAACACGGGGACTGAAATATAAAGTGAAACGGAACCTTTTTTCGCCACAAAGAACCTTCGGATGCTATACCAAAAAGCCTCTTCTATAGCATCGTGAAGCACCTTTATTTTTAAGTGTGTATGCTCAAATCACAGGCTCCGGGAGGCCTTGGAAACAGAATGTGTTTAGCCAAAACATTTTTAAGTATATTATTTAGTAACTGAATTGTGTGCAATTATGTGCGATTTTTGAATTACAAAATTATGCTACTATATACAATATGTCATTGGTTTAGCAATACATTCTATTAGGTATACTAACAGTTGACTCATGACAAGTCTGTAACACAATTACAATCACGTGTAGTTTTGACCTATATTCTGTTGAGTGCATCACGTTTTTTAATCTGTACAGGCGAGGCTGTGTGAAAAGCATTATTATGGATACAGACTGGGTATGTATTTTGCTCATTATTAATTTACAGGCACGTGCCTCATTTATGATAATCTGGATGCATCAACACTGAAACAAGTGTAAGAACAAATTTGGGTGCGTATGTAAATCGTGTCTGAACCTTTTCTGTGCGAAAGGTAAGAACACTTGAATGCTACTTTTTGTCAATGTGCTGTCCATTCGATATACAGCATGGAATATCCTCTGTTAAGATACAAGCTTTTCTGTAAAAGCATAGAAAACAAGACCATAATATTCAACAGTGTGTTTTTGAATTATACTGCATGCATTTATATGTGAAATTATTACTTTTTAAAACAAAGATGGAAAGGTACATTTTGTATTTAATACTGCTTCCCTCATACACTGTAAAAAACCCTAAAAACTAGTCAACTAATGTTAAACAGCTTTAATACATTTGAGTCAAGTCAATTTAAATTATATTGAACTGACCTGAAAAATCTAGTTGTATTTCTCAACTAATTTTTTAAGTGAGTTCAACATAATTAAGTTCAACTGACTCATAAATCTAATTTGATGTGAGAAGTGTCTCCAAAAGCAATTAGAAAAAAAGGGATGAGCAGAGCTCTGACAGCCTGCCATTTGTACATCAGTGCCAACTCTCTCCACTTTCTGTCCCCAAAATGCTACACTTTAACCTTCACTATCTGTTTAACCTCCTCACCTGGTTTGGCCAACAAGGCACAACAAGAATTCCCCAGGTGCCCCCTTCTCTCTTTCCGCCAAACATTTACCACATACTGCTATGCAACATTTATACGGGTATTATTAGACACCTTGGGGCTAGCAGATCTCATCCCACTCTGAACTGGCTTGATTTCTGGAGCGGCTCCAGGGACATTGGGTAAAATAAGAGCCTGCCAGAGACCTGATGGGCCAGAGAGGAGCACTTCTGAGTTCTCACTCGCACACACAATACAGAAAGCATGTGTATATGGCCTTACTCTCCCTCCTCACACACAAGTGAAGGACCCAGGATAACGGGACAGTCGGCACTGGATATGTGTGCTGATCAGCACAGCAGTATGTGGAACTTCCCTGGCCTCGGCCAACAAATTAAAAAAACAAAAGCAGTGTGAGTGATAGAGAGACATTCACTAGGTTTCCATCCAGGTTATTATGTGTGTTTTGGGAAATCACATAACAAATTCTGGATGGAAAAAGACCATATACACCAAGTTGCTCATAAAAATTTGCAAAATTAACACAAATACTTGTGCTTTCTTGAGGTGGGCATATTTTTTTGTGACTTTGCCTCAGTGTATGCTACAAACGGATAATATCTAATAATATCTTAACTTTTACAGAAGTGACGATTTTTGGAAGGTTAGAATGTAACTTTGCTGCAAAAAATGTAACTGCTTAAAAAAATTATATTTCCACGTAACTTATATTTGGAATGTGGATAAAGTAAACCTGGATGTTAACCCACATACTGTACACATCTTGTTTTGTGGGATCACATTCGAAACCTGATGGGATGAGTAGAAGGGATTAATCATGCATCCTCGTGCTGTCCTCCGCATGCACACATAATGAGACGACCTCATGCTACGTATCGCATTTCACAGTACCCTTCCTAACACATTCTGACTAATATCACAAGGTACTTAGCAGCTCATTTAGAGATCCGGACTGGTGTCATTTATTTTAGAGAAATACTGGAGTTCAACAATGCTTTTAAGTATCTAAACTATTATACTACACACACAGATTCTAATAAAACTTAGGTGGGGAATGTGTGAAAAACGTAGTTAAGAGAACTTGTCAGGAGCCAAATTGGGTGGCACTGATTTTTACCTTGTGTTTGCAGAACACGATGGGAGTGAGGACAGATGAAGAGTCGAGGACGTGTGTGGGATGAATGTGTGTGAGAGTGTACGTAACTCTAGAAGTTCACACCTTCATGGTGTTAGAACCTGGTGTTAATCACAGCTTAGTTGAGTCGACACGGTTTATTGGGAGGTGAAATTGAGAGAGAGAAAGAAAGGGAGTGAGAGAGAGAGAGAGAGAGAGAAATGCGAATAGTGGAGTTTTTGAGCAAAGATGAGAGTTGAGTTTCCTGGAAGCAGATACATGAATGTGTGTGGCATTTCTTTTCCTGGGCAATTCTCTCTCTCTCTCTCTTTTAATTGTATTTATTGGGTTTTACATTGAAAATACAGATCAGTTTAAACAGATCATTCCTTATCACACAACTCTCTTGCAACCCCCAACTCCCTATCCCCAGTGCCATAAGAGTAAAGAGCATTAAAAAAATAAAGGTTTTGCATTCTGTCCTCTTGGGAAATTAAATATTAAAGTGTTTTTTTTAATAAACTTTCTCTATATTAGGCATTTCATGATATTTCTGTCATAGTGAACATTACTTAACACCCTAAAAGATTCCCAAAGCAGGAACTTTCCGAAAGATGCTGAGTGACATGTAAAGGCTTTGTCTGTTGGCTTTTTTTCCTATTTGACTCTTGCCAGATTACTGGTGTGGCTGATTTTAGTTTGTGTAGTCAGCCAATCCTGTAACCTTAACCCCTGTCTCAAAGCAATTCAAGCTTTAACTGTGCTTTTCTGATGGCTCTGTAAGAGGTTCAACGTTTTTTTTCTTTTCTGGTGAAAAATAGTTTTCTGGTGGAGTGATTTAGCAAAGCATTGAATAGGGCAATTAAAAATATTTACACAAAAGTATAACTTCACAGTGTAAACTATTGAGAAACAAAGTAAATCAAATTAAGAAAATAAAACTCTAGCTCGGCGGCACTTATTTGACATCCATCAATCACGTTATATTTACACAAACATACCTGCATCAGACATTCAAATTGAATAACTCTAACTCATATATGTCAGTAAGAGGTACATTCAATTACTACAGTGCACTTTTCATTTAAGTTCAACTCCCTCTTCAGTTGTCTGCCTCTGAGCAGTGTAAGTTGAGTGTTCAAATAAGTAATACTGCTCCATAAAGAGTTTAAGATCCAGATTAAAAGCAGGAGTTCCAAAACCGCTTAACAGTCAAATAAATGAAAACACATAATTGCTTATTATTCCCCGAGGTCTAAACTAGTATTTCCACAATGTTGTTAGATTCTTTTAAATATTAGCTTATTTAAAATCTAACACATAACTGATACACAAACAGAGAAAGTGGGAGAGACATGCAAATGAAAAGATAAAGGGTCAACTGGCAGAAACTTTAATTTGGCAAAAGGCGTTTTGAAGTCTGCTGACTGGACAAAATGTGCAGAGGACGTACAGTGAATACAGCACTTGACATTACAGCAAGAAGCTCACCGCAACTGAACAAGTACTGAAGAGTACTTAAAGAAACAGTGCGAATGGACAAGGCCAGTTTAACAAAACGAGTTGAAGAAAGGCCACCTGGCACACAGCAGCACTTTGATTTGATTATACTGAATATGTGTTGCATAAAATAGTTTTACCTTAAATCAGATTAACACAGGCCAGACACAGGCAAATCGTCTGAAAGAACTCTCTAGTTTTGAAGACATCAAATTCGAAGTTGAAATTATTCAAATGCAAGACCAACAAAAGTGTGTTGGCACCACATTTTTATCTGAATAGTATACACATAGGTCCATCCAGTTATTATGTAACCATTATGGTAAGCATGACATATTGATTGGCTTCAAGCCATTTGCAGTAATAAGATATTATTTGAATGAAAAGTACAGCAAGTCCAGGATGAAGTTTGTTTGTACTTAAACATGACAAAAGATGTTTTTATGCCTAGGAATATGATTGATTAGGTAAGACATTATTACGGCATTCAGAACACAAAGGACATTTAATCCCTGGGAATGTAACATGTACTGGCAAGGAGTATTCGGGTGTATACAAATTTGCATACACAATACCAATACAGGGAAAACAAGTTAATTTAAGTTAAGGTAAGCTAATTTCACCTTTGAAAGTTAATGAATCATTAAATGCAACAATCATCGGATTTCGGACAACAGGATCCAACCGCTTGACCTAGATTTCTCTGCTTGCTGTACAATTACTGCACATCAATTCACGTGCCTTTTAGGTCAATACTCGAGCCGTAATGATACATTAGTCACAATACAAGATAACAAAACAAAGCTAACAATAAGCAATAAAATCAGCTCAATTTTAAAAGTGAGGAATTGTGTTTGTCCTGTTTTATCTCAATCGTTTTTTCCCTTACCTGTGATGAAGACAACCTTTCCCTCAACTGGAAGGGATGGCTTGGGGGTGGCCCATGTGAAGTACAGCCAGCAGGAGACACAGAGGACCAATCTTGCCAGCACAGCAGGCATGCACAGGACACAAAGTCTCTCCACCAACAGAGTGGCACCTAGCCATACCAAGACCGAGGGCATGGCACCGATGTGGGATGTCAGAAACTTCTTCACCGCTCCACAAACAAAGAAGGATATCACGCCGATGTAAATCCAGAAAGACGCCGCATAGTCTTCCATTGTACTGGAAGTGGAAATGCTTTATACGCTCTCCCTGCCTGTTTTCTCTGCTGAACTGGTATTGGCACCTTTCCCTCTTGTTTTTCCTTCTCTCTCTTTGTCACTGTCTTTTTCTCAAGTGGGATCACACTTACAAATGAGCAACCATGTGCCTACTCAATTCCCTGTAATCTCAAGCTCAGGCAGGCTGACATGCACACGCGGATGCATACACACACCTACAATGTTCCAACTCAGAGTAGGAGTGTAGGAGCTGGTGAACAGATCTGTCTGACTCTGTGTGTGTATATATAGTGTTCTCTGCAGGAGAGGGGAGGGACTAAGCTCAAGCAGATGTAATCAAAGCCCAATGGCCAAAGCTTTGCTGCATGTCAAGTACCCCCCATCTCCCCTGCATTACATGTACTTGTCCCCTTTCCAAAAAGCCATGTGCTCTTCATGTCTTTCTCATTTTACTTGCTTCCAGCAATATTTGCTTTTTGCCTGTCCTGCACCAACTTGATACAAAATTGTACATTAGAAACTTTCTTGTGGCTCAGAGTTTGAACCCAGGGATTGCTCACACTTTAAAAAACAATTGTAGAGTATAATGCAATGTAAGTTGCTTTGGATAAAAGTGTCTGCCAAATGCATAAATGGACATTAAATGGCAAATGTCACGTTTTGACTTTGCTCAGTGGGTAAGTTTCTCAGCTTGATGTGCACGTGTACACTATATATTCAAGGAGGAGCGCTCTGGGTTGTGTGACTGGTGATTTTCTCCTGTGATTAATACACAGTGTCGCTTTGATGATGAGCATCTTTTTGTTCTAAACCAAACAGGTTTAATTGGTTACTCCACTAACCGCTACTTGAAACACACGTGTATTGTATACATGCATGTATATGCATAAAAATAAACTGTCATACCGGACACACAAACATGTTGAGATTAGATTAAAACAAGTAAAACATTGTTTTGCCAATTTATGAGCCTTTTTTACAAATGTGGAAGACTATAAATGTCTCTTCAAGTAGAACCTGTAGAAACACAGAGACACGCACATTACGAGCTCCGTTTAACAAACATCGTCAGTGTCAGATGACAACACGGATATTGACCTCATTCCCTCATCAGGTGTGTTATTGTGTACAAAACAGATGAGCTTATACAACAAATCATTTCCTCAATAGCCTAGTTCAGTTTTATTATCTAATGCTTCCCCCTCCTGTATCTTTTTTAAAGCTTAAATCTAATATAAATCTGTAGGCTCTATGGTACCTTAGACTTTCATCCTCCCCTTATCCTTGTAACTCTTACATTTTTGCTTGAAATAACACGTTTTTCAATCATATTTGTTTCTGTCTCTCTCTTTCTCGTCTTCTTTACTTCTTTTGACATGCACTATTCCAGTTGAATTTGCTCTTTTACACATGACAGTAAGGTTCACATTTGATAAGACATTACACAGCCCTGTGTCCACTTTAGAAGAGGACAAGGCAAACACTAAACTTTATATCACATTAATGCAGATGATAAACTGTTAAGTACCTCTCGTACATCCTTGTGCATTGCTGTGCAGAACACTATGTTCACTGACCTTGGGGTGAAAGACCTCATAAGGTCACACAACACGTATCAATACTTTCATTGTATGATCACCTCCCACAATATTTTTATATGGTCACTACTTCAGATCATAATCATGCTTATCTGGGTATGAGACACCACTATGGGTTCAGTCGAGGTAATTTGAAAGGAATATTTTGCATATAAAACGTCTGTTAGGAAAGTGCATGTGGCAATCAATGTAAAGAGAAAGAGTAAATGGTGAGATTTAAAAAAATTATAGAAAAAATATGTATTGACATACATGTGCATTTACATATAGGGACCATTGATCTAAAGTTATGTATCTTTAGATATCAGGTCACTGTAATGATATTTCCATGGGGGGCGATAGAGAGCTGTGTAACGGACTACAGTACGGAGGGATAATCCATCTGCACAAAACATTCTGTTCTTCAAACATTTAAACTGAATGGATTGCTTAAAAAAGAAGTGAAATTTTACAGAAAAGAATGTAAAATGAATATTAAAGTGCATATATGTGTGTGTGTGTGTGTTTGTGTGTGTCTGTATTTAAAAGTGTTTTTGTTGAGTTCATTTTAGCAGAATGCAAAAATTTGATTTTGAAGAATACAGTTGTGTTCAAAATTATTCAACCCCCACTGAAATTGATTGTTTTGGTCGGTTTGACATTGATTATGATCATTCAGTCATCCTGCTTACAATTAAATCAAAGAGGCACGTGTAGGTCAGACAAATATAACATAACATTTATAATGAAATAACCACAAATGTCTTTTCTGAGCTCACATCATTATCAGTTTTATTCAACCCCCAAGTGACATTCAATCTTAGTACTTAGTACAACATCCTTTTACAGTTATAACAGCTTTTAAACGTGAAGCATAGCTTGACACAAGTGTCTTGCAGCGATCTACGGGTATCTTCGCCCATTCATCATGGGCAAAAGCCTCCAGTTCAGTCACATTCTTAGGCTTGCGCACTGCAACTGCTTTCTTTAAGTCCCACCAGAGGTTCTCAATCGGATTTAAGTCTGGTGACTGCGATGGCCACTTCAAAATGTTCCAGCCTTTAATCTGCAACCATGCTCTAGTGGACTTGGAGTTATGCTTGGGATCATTGTCCTGTTGAAAGGTCCAACGTCTTCCAAGCCTCAGGTTTGTGACGGACTGCATCACATTGTCATCCAATATCTCCTGGTACTGAAGAGAATTCATGGTATCTTGCACACGCTGAAGCTTCCCAGTACCTGCAGAAGCAAAACAGCCCCAAAGCATGATTGACCCCCCGCCATGCTTCACATTAGGCAAGATGTTCTTTTCTTCATAGGCCTTGTTCTTCCTCCTCCAAACATAGCGTTGATCCATGGGCCCAAACAGTTCTAATTTTGTTTCATCAGTCCACAGAACACTATCCCAAAACTTCTGTGGTTTATCCACATGACTTTTGGCATACTGCAGTCGACTCTTCTTATTCTTTGGGGACAGCAAGGGGGTGCGCCTGGGAGTTCTGGCATGGAGGCCTTCATTACGCAGGGTGCGCCGTATTGTCTGAGCAGAAACTTCAGAACCCACATCTGACAAATCTTTTCTCAGTTCCTCAGCAGTCACACGGGGACTTTTCTCCACTCTACGCTTCAGGTAGCGCACAGCAGTCGAAGTCAGCCTCTTCTTTCTGCCACGACCAGGTAGCGTTTCAACAGTGCCCTTTGCCTTGAATTTGCGAATGATGCTTCCTATGGTGTCTCTTGGTATGTTTAACATCTTTGCAATCTTCTTATAGCCACTGCCCTTCCTGTGAAGAGTAATCACCTGTTCTCTTGTCTTCCTGGATCATTCTCTTGACCTCACCATATTTGTAACCACACCAGTAAATGTCTAGAAGGAGCTGAGTATCCCAGTCATTTTAAAGCTGCCTAATTGGTGCTTATTAGGCTTTATTGCTGCTCCCTGATATCCACAGGTGTTTTCAATACCTGATTGAAAACACTTCATTGAACCTCTGTTCTTCAGAGTGGTAGTCTTTAAGGGGTTGAATAATTATGTCAATGAAGAATTCACAAAAGAAACATTTACTACTGTATTACAAAACTAATTGATGTCATTTTAGTTGCATATGGTTCTTTAAGAAGTCCTTGTAGGATTTCATTCTGAATACAATTACAAATGTACACTAAATTCCCTAAAACCATTTACAGCATTGGGGGTTGAATAATTTTGAACACAACTGTATTTTTTTTAAGGCGCATGCCTTTGTGGTTGATGGTCTGCATTTTGTGTTTAATAATTCAATATGTAGATTTTTGGCTTGTGTGATGAAATGTAGCAAAAAACAAGCAGATTTAATTTATTTAAATTTCATATTTAATGAAATATTTCTCATGTTGGGTTTCTGTGATCTTGTAAGCCCCCTGTATGTATAACAATAAAGCAAAGGTGTAAAGTAATGTAAAAAAACTTATCAGGAACAGGTTACATGCAAACAATTCATACATTTTATATCACACAAATTTAAGTACAACAAAA
The DNA here is from genome assembly GCA_029783895.1 of Triplophysa bombifrons. Classification (NCBI taxonomy): domain Eukaryota; kingdom Metazoa; phylum Chordata; class Actinopteri; order Cypriniformes; family Nemacheilidae; genus Triplophysa; species Triplophysa bombifrons. The sequence continues at coordinate 23,843,300 of CM056448.1, forward strand.
AAACAGAACCAAACACATTTGACAAAACAATCGTGTACCAAATTCGCAACAGAGCCTGTGGCTGCAATATTATATCCTTTCCAGTCAAATATACACAGTTACTTTTGTTGTTATCTGCTCAAGGGTACAGGGGTACAGTACATGAAGAGATGTAGCAAGAAAGAGTCTGATGTAGCAAGAAATTCGTTCTTATCCACATTCTTTTCTGGTAAAGAATTACACACACACACCATTAAAAAGCATTGTGTTACAGTACTGTTTAGCGTGTTGACAAAATTTTATATGCCCTCCAAGTTGTAAGTCGCTTACAATGAATAAATGTAATGTAATGTGATGACTGATGTGCTTGCTACTTTTATGGGATTTTATTGTGGCATGTAAGTTTAAAATGTATATTAAAGGGTTTTATGCAAGTTAAAACCATCACCTTAATTAAACAATTGTAAGGTCAGTTCAAAGGTATCCACACCAAAAGATCACCACATCCTGAGAAACACAGAGCATTACCCAATACAATGAACTCCGTTCAAAGTTTGCATCTCCATCTCAGACAGCATACAACAATGAACGATGATTGCAAACTCACACCTTCACATCTGTTCTCTTCTCTTCTCTTCCCCCCCTCCCCATTTTCTCTCCAACTAAGCTCAGAGCACCTCAAAACTCACCCATGAACTGGATTCGACAATTACCATATTTTATAAGAACAAAGAATCTTCATATGCATGTTTGGTAACATTTGAAATGTCTCAGTGCGATTGGTCTAATTTTCACAGCAGAGGAGCAGAGTGAATATAGTTTAGAGTAAAGCAGGAAAATAAAACATTTTTTGAAACATTTTACTATTAGAATCAAACGTGATAATCAAAATACAAATAAAATAATTTAACAAGGTTTTCCTTTTTATCTTTTGGAGTCAGATAATATTGCACAATGTTAAAATAATGTTAATAAAGAATGTTAGCTTTCCTGTAACTCAGTGGTAAGAGCATTTCGTTAACAATGCAAGGTCGTGGGTTCGATCCCAGGGGATTGCACATACTTAGAAACAAATGAATAGGATAATGCAATGTAAGTCACTCTGGATAAAAGCATCTGCCAAATGCATAAATGTAAATGTAACAAGAGCAAACCACAGTGCCGGAAAGACAGTACGAGCGCATGCTTTCACCACATCACTTGGACTCCACCAGTGGGAGGTTGATGGTTTTTCTTCTTTCTCATTTCTGTCGGGAGCACTGTCGTCAATTATTTAATGACAGCATACATTAAGTTTGGCGGAATGAAACTGTTCCAGGCAAACTCTCTGCCTGTCCGTGCAGCCTTGCATGGACATTGGAGGAGTAGAGTAATACATGTCCCCCCACCTGGGGAACCAGAACAATTCCTGATGCATTATAGGATTAAAATAAAAGATCCGAAGATACAGGCAGATTAGGAGGAGATGGGGATGGAGGTGGGTTTCAAGTGCAACACCATTTACACCATGCAACTTAAATAGGGCGCAATCTAGTGTATGTTGTATGACTATTGGTTAACGTTGATTAGCTGCACCTGATGTAATCAACTCACTTGACCTGCCAGAACTGACGCTACGCTTGATTTTTCACCACCTTACACAATCAACAATAAGACAACAAGTATAAAAAAATCCATTGCATCATCAATTTAATACAGAAAATTGCATGTCAGCTTTCAGCCTATAGATGTTCATTTGGTCTGGATAGATATCAAAAATACAGTAAAACAGCAACACTTTTTGGCAAGAACACACACAGAATAGCGAGATCAAGATGTTTGTATTAAATCTCAATGTGGGGGAGAAGTAAGCATGTGAAAGACTGTCTTAAAAATGTATAACAATCTTGCATGGTTTATTGGCCATGGAAGACAATTTGCGTGTGAACAAATCAACACCATCTGCCCTAGAGCAATAGGTCTTTCGACATTCTATTATCTCTTTCTATCTCCACTAACTTGATATGACAAAGTTGTAGTGCAATAATTCAATATTATGACAGAGGCATAACTGAAGCTAGCGTGTTATGCTCTGGTGACGCAGGTTTTCTGTCTCAAGGGGGTGAGAGCTGTTGAGGTCTCTGGGATGAATTCCAGATAAAATCTTTCCCAAAAGTGACAGAGAGTAACTGTAGACAGCCAGAAGGTCAGGGATAAATGGTCCACCCCAGGTCCATTTAATTGGGGTCAAAATCAAACTCCTTCCTTAAGCCGACAATCACAGACCTCCAGCAGAGGCCAGGGAACACTCTACCAGAGTAGCCCTGACTGCATGTAGGTCATGGCCAAAACACACAGTGCAATGTTGCCTCAATATTTTTAATTTGTATAACTAATATTTAAATTATTTGGATAGCCCAAACATTCAAACAACAGTTATTTACATTAATTAAAGTTAAAGATCAATTGCCATCAGCACATTACCACAAGGTCAGTTTGCATTACTTCATTTCTTTATTACTGAAAATTATGAATTAGACGATAAGTGTTTATATTATATTAGTTATAAACTGTGATTTATATACCACATTGTCCATACATTTCTTTTTTTTGTCCATTTCTTTGATTGTTTCCTAAACCAGCTGAACAATTTGTCTATTTGGCAAATGTAACACAATAAATGTACATTTTTGTGTTGGCTGTGCTTAACCTAATCTTGTGTTAAGAAAACTTGGCAACAGTGTAATCTGATCAGGTAGAGAATACCTGAATGAGTACATTTTACATAAACCCATCGGGATTGTGACACTTTCTTGGCTGTTTGCAGCAAAGAATTGAAGCTCTTCTTCGGTCACATTCTTAGCTTTTCACATTTAGGTTTAAGCATAAAATACATGGGCTGCCTGAAGCCACAATCTTCCTTTGTGCTTCAAAGAACTATGATAAGTTTAAGAGCAGACGCTTAGCTTTACTCAGAAAACCGTTGTTCCTGTAAGGATCCCTGTCCAGTTAAGTAGGTTATTTCATGTACATTTCATTTCAGTTTTACTAGTTTGTGAATACAATTTACTTATGTTAATAATAGGAGGAAAAGGAAAAGCTCAATGGAAAATAAAAAGAGTCTTTATTTACTCATCCTTATGTCATTCTAGAAGTGAGATTGTGTGATAAAACGACTCAGAGTCAGATGCAAGGTAATAGATTTTAATAGACTCCCTTTGCAAACACAAACAATGACGGGGCCGTAAGGAACACTTGGTAACCACAATTGCCAATGCTTGGTGATGGATGGAATGCCAGTCCTCCCCTTGTGCTGTCCCCTAAAACAGACAAAGAGCTGAGTTGGCGGTTTGGTCTTCTTCCCCAGAGGGGAGCACCTGCAGGTTCACCACCTGGTCCTGAAAGGGAGTGCTGGGAACCTTGGGCATGTAAGGTGCATTGGCAAAAGACTCAGGGAAGCATCTGTAACCAGAACTTCCAACACTACAACTGTATCTCAATTTGGAAGCATCTGTAAGCAGAACTTCCCACAATGCAACTGTTTGTCTCGATTTTGCCAGGTATGATAAACATTGTGTTTTTATTCTATTCTTATATTATGTTGATCATCTTTGTCCATTAAGTTTGGATTTTGGATTGGTTTGATTTGATTTTAAACTACACATGGGTTATATTTACTAAAGCTCACATGTACCAGAATATAGGGCTTGAGGTTCTGGACCCCCGCCGGAATGAGAGGGTGAAGTTGAAACGGTCATAGAAGAGTGCCTAGCGAGCCTGGCGCGAGCTCAACCTCTTGGCCGAATGGATGTATTCCGGGTTCTTGTGGTCCATCGAGACCAAGAAGGGATGCACTGCTTCCTTCCAACCAGTGACGCCACTCTCCCAAGGCCAGTCCAACCGCTAACAGCTCTCGGTTACCATTGTCATAATTATGTTCAGCAGGGCTAAGGGGGTGGGAAAAGAAGACACATGGGTGCACTTTCCCATCGTCAGAGGACCACTGAGACAATACTGCACCGATCCTGATGTCAGACGCGTCGACCTCAACAATGAACTTGAGTGCATGATCTGGAAAAGTCAAGACAGGTGCAGAGACAAAATGGGACTTTAAATTGTCGAAGGTCATGATTCCACCTTAACATCACCTTGATGGAGGTCAACGCTGTAACGGCCGAAGCCCCTGATGAAACGCTGGTAGAAGTTGATGAAACCCAGGAATCATTGAAGCACCTTGCGGGACTCGAGGATGGGCCACTCAGAGACCGCTCTTATCTTGGCCGGATCCGCCTGAAGAGATTATATGTTCAAGAACATAACGGACTCTGTGTGGAATTCTCACTTCCCTGCCTTGATGTTCAGCTGGTTCTCAAGCCAGCACTGGATTACCCGTCTAATGTGCTGGGCATGTACCTGGAGAGAGGGGGAGAATAACAAGCCGTCTTCCACTCATCACCCTCTCGAATGCGGACGAGCTGGTAGGCGTTGCGGATGTCAAATTTAGTGGAGACCCGGGCTCCCTGCAAAAGTTCAAAGGCAAAAGACATGAGCTGTAGGGGGTACTAATTCTTTATGGGGATGTCATTCAAACCTCGGTAATCGATACAGGATTGCAGGGAGACGTCCTTTTTCTCAACAAAGAAGAATCCCGCACCCATAGGGGAAGATGAGTGACGGATAAGACTAGCCAGGAGGGACTCTTGAACATAGGTACTCATGGCCTCTCTTGTCGAGAGTAAAGTTGACCTTTAGGTGGAGAGGTGCCCGGAAGAAGGTCCATGGCGCAGTCGTAGGGGCGATGCGGAGCAAGAGAGGAGGTCCTGGACTTACTGAAGAACTTGCTTAAATCAAGGTACTCCACTGGGACACCCTTTAGGTCTGCAGCCCTCACCTGCGGAGAACATGAAACAGAGAGAGGAGAAGAGGCAGAACCAAGACAAAACATATGGCAGGAATGGCTCCAGGCTAATATCCAGCTATTACCCCAATCCTCTTGAGGATTGTGCTGTACAACCCAGGGAAGACCCAACACCACCCGATTGCTGGGGGTACCGAGAATGTACAGCACAATACTCTCGTGGTGGTTACCCGAGAGGGAAAGACTCACACTAGGGGTGATGTGAGTGATCAAATAGAGTGATCGCAAGGGACCAGGCATCAACCAGCTCTGCAAGAGGAAGGCCAGGAATTCCCCATTCACGGGCTGTGGAGGTGCTGATGAAGTTTCCCTGAGGCCTTGAATCAAGGAGGGCATGGCCTGAGTGGGGAATCCCTTGAAAGCGAAGTTAAAAGGGAAGCAGGGTGTGGCTGACAGGAGAGGTTGAAGGGGAGATGGCGCCGACCAGGACTCTCTGACCTATTGATGGGCTTTGGATTTTAAAGGGCTTTGGATTGCTATGTCACCCCCCTTGCCACAGCATAGGCAGTGTACTTGGGCTAGGCACAACTGTTTCTCCTGAGTGCAACTGGATCTCTTTGCATACAGCAAGGCTAGCCAGGGCTTCAAGATTGCTGCGTAGATCAAGAGCGGGCAAGGAAGGCACTTTCAGTCCAATCGCACGCCAACGCGAGGGTTCTGAGGTGAATGACATAATCCATAACAGACCCTCCCTTCTGGGATAACCGTGGCTGCTTCATCCCCCTGGCCTGTCCGGTGAAACAGGCTGATCATCTCATTCTGGAAGTCCTCAAAAAATGCGCAGTAAGGAGCCTTGGCCTCCCAGACTGCCACACCCCAATTTTGAGCCGAGCCAGGGAGAAGCGTGATGACATAAGCCACCTTAGTAACTTCAGAGTTGTAGCTAAGGGGTTGGAGAGCGAAAACAAGGGCTCATTGGGAGAGAAAAGCTCGACAGCAGTTGGGGTCTCCTTCGGGGGGTTATTAGCATGAGGTTCCGGTTCCAGGGGAATCGAGGCCCGAACACCGGGAGCTGACTGGAGTTCTCAGAAACAGATAATGAGCTCCGCCACTCGGGAATTAAGGATTCCGACCTCATGTGCAGTGGCGTTGAGCTGGGTGGCTTGTTGTCCCAGCAAAACTCCCTGTTGGGCGAGGGCAGAGGAAAGGGGATCAGACCCTGCTGACTCCATATCAGAGTCAGATGCAGGGTAACAGATTTTAAAAGAGTCCCTTTGTGTGTGCACATGGCGAACTGTCAAAACAAAACCCCTGTGCCCGACACAACGAAGACAGAGGACAAACACGTGAAAAGACATGACAAGAATGCAGATATGACTTCCTTTCTCCACACAAACAAATAACTTATGACTATAATGCTGTCATTAAACTTTTTAGTATTTTCATTTCTTGGTCAACATGATTCTTGCATGTTTAGTGAATAGTTGTCATAAGCATGTTTTTTTCACACAACTCACAAGAACCAATGGGATTTACGCAACATTGTTCAAGGGATAATTCACCCATAATTAATTCATGGGTGGAGTTTCCCTTTAATGTCCCGTCATATTTGAAATTGATGATCTGTCAGTTGCTATGTGAATGACATGTCTCGTTGACTAATGTAAACAGGTTCAATAGAATCTGGAAGAAAGGAGGCGGGGTCGGCGTGGACTGGGAGACAGATTTACTTTATTCTTGCTTTTACTCACAAGATGTTGCGCTAACACGCTCTTCATATACTTAAAAATAACAAACAACATTTCTGTTCAGCTTCTTCAGCGTACAGTCCGTAAGAATCACTTCCTGGTTTCAATACAGGGTTTCGATCAGGCTTCAGGTCTCCCAGTCAGTCCGTCCGTCCGTCTCTCTCTCTCTCTTGCTCGCTCGAATCTCCTCTGAATCTGTGAAACTTTTAAGCTGTCTCCTCACCAATCACTGAAACGAGACGCAGGTGATCTTACTGCAATCGACCTACTTGTCTTTCCCGTGTCTCTCCTCCCCAGTGCAGACGTCACTAAACCACGCCCCCTTTGCCACAACTAAATAGTTCAAAATATGAATCGCTTTCTTTTACAAATTCTTTTGGTTCAGATGATATTAACTCACTGGAGTTGTTTTGACATACTTTTTGGAGCGCAGCCATATAATGAGACAACATGGCGGCATTTCTACATTAAAATAGATTGTTTTAATAGACACATCTGGGTGAACAATTCTTTACGTTATACTATATTTGAAAACCCCCAAAAATGTAGTTTAGTCTTTAGGATTTTTTTGTCTGCTTTTGTAACACTGTTACAACAATCCACTTTACCAACATAATTATTGTTGTGTTAAGACATATTAGCTAAAATGCAACTTTAAATAAAAAATTGGTCGCTTCTGAGGAAATCTGATTTGGATTTTAAACTATAGGTTTTAATTTGTATGTAGACCACAGTGCAATGTTGTGAAATACTGTAAAAATGTGCTTGAGCATAAGTTTAACCAAAACAGAAACATGATGCATGGGGAGTCCAGAGCAATGTTACTGCTCATACGCGCGTTTGTGGACTGCCCTTATTTCTGGTACACATACAAAAATAAAAGAGTGCCTGCCTGTAGATGGTTTCTGATAACAAGCAAAAGAAACCGAGAAGAACCGTTACTTGACTCTGTGTAAGCACAGAGTCAATTTCTGTTTCTCTTGCAATTTCTGTTGCTGTGACAGGTAAGTCATCAAGGTATAGCACTCTAAACACTCCACTGGATCCCACCGAATCAACATCTTGTAAGGGAAGTCTCGATAGCGCATCAGCATTCCCATGCTGTTCTGATCTTTTGTACTGAATTTCGTATCTGTACGCAGACAAAATGAATGACCATCTCTGCATCCTAGCAGCAGCAAGTGGCTTATGGTCAGTTATTAATCTAAACTGTCTACCAAACAAATAATCATGGAACTTCATTACCCCAAATACCAGCCCTAAAGCCTCTTTTTCTATTTGAGCATAACTTCGTTCAGCTTTGGTCAACATTCTAGAAGCGAAAGCGATATGTCTTTCACTACCGTCTCTCATTCGGTGTGAGATTACTGCACCGACTCCTGCAGGAGACGCATCGCATGCTAAAACTAACTGTAGCTCAGCATCGAAATGAACTAGTTTCGTATTTGACATCAAGTGCCGTTTTCCTCTCAGAAACGCTGTCTTACATTTTTCCGACCACACCCAGGGCACATCTTTATGCAAAAGCTCTGTCATGGGCTGAATGAGGCTGGAAAGATTAGCAATGAATTTGCCATAGTAACTTAACAGAGCTAAGAAAGATCTGAGTTCTGTCACATTTTTTGGAACAGCCGCTTGCGTCTGTTTTTTCTTTCATGGGGTGAATCCCCTCTGCATCAATGATATGTCCCAAATAAGAGACTCTGCTTTGGAAAAACAAACATTTATCTCTTCGGACTCTTACGTTATACGCCTGTAACCATTTTAGCACTTCTTCCAAAACTTCCATGTGCATGTCACGTCCTGCAATTAAAATATGATCCAGATAACAGATGACACCATCCATCCCCTGCAATATCTGATCCATTATCTTTTGGAAAATTGCAGGTGCACTAGCAACCCCATAAGGTAGCCTATTATAAGCATACAGCCCTTTTCGCGTATTGATAGTAAGATAGCTCCTAGAGCTTTTCTCTAGAGGAACCTGTTGATACGCTTGCGACAAATCCAATTTTGTGAGTTTCTGACCTCCTGACAATTTAGCAAAAAGATCCTGTGTTCTAGGTAAGGGATACTGCTCTACCTCCATCCAAGGGTTAATGGTAACTTTGTAATCTCCACATATGCGTACACTGTCATCCGTTTTTGGAATACACACAATGGGAGCTGCCCATTAGCTGTAACTGACAGGAGAGATCACACCTTCTTCTTCTAACTTGCTCAGGTTCTTTTCGACACTTTCTCTCAAAGCATACGGTACAGTGCGAGGTTTGCAAAATTTTGGCACAGCCTCTTTCCTTACATGAAGTTTTGCACTGATTCCGTTAAGCTGCCCAAATCAGGTTGAAAAACCACAAAGTATCTGTCACACAACTCCTCTACTGTCTCACTGGTTAGTTTGTTAACCTTGGACCAGTTTAAATTCAAGAGACTAATCCAGTCTCTACCCATTAGAGAAGGCCCAACACCTTTTGCTCATTACTCTTTACTCGGACTGTGATTTTACCTTTAAGCTCAAGTGACTCTTTACTGTACGTTTTCAAAATACATTTAGCAGGCGCAGCTTTACCTTCCAAAATCTGCGGTTGTACAACTTTTCTGAAATAACAGAAACAGCGGCACTGGTGTCTACCTCCATTTTCACACGCACATCATTGATTCGAACATAGACATAATAAGGTTTGTTTACATTGTCGCCCTAAGTCTCTATAGCAAACAGTTCTGTCCCTTGCATATCACCTCCTCCGCGAATCTCGCTGGCTTGTGATTCCGCAGCGTTGTCGAATCTCTCTGTTTGTTGCTGGGGTGCGTTGTAATATTTCTCGGGCTCGGGTGCGATGCTATCTGATGCACAAGCATCGTTGCTACTCGCGTCCCACGAAGGCCTTCTTACCGACAGCGCACTGCTGTCTCGTAACACAGTCACATCCAAGTGCTTATTCCATCTGGCAGGTTTGTTGTCGAGCTTCCCTTTCGACGCAATCGACAGGCTCGCGCTTTGTGTCCTTTTTTACCACACTCGCGACAAGCATCTGTGTGGTGGATGTTTCCGTTGCACCTGTAGCACGGTTTTGCCACGTCTTTTTGTTTCACGGATCCCTTCTTTTCCATGACATGTGTCTTGTACGTCCTTGGCGCGAACTTTTGCGAGCTCTGGCACGTAACTTCATAGGCCAGGCCCATTTCTATTGCAAGTGCCAGGGTCAAATATTTAGAATGTGCAGCATTCAACAGACGATCTCTCAGCTCTTCACTTTTCACCCCACACACGAATCTTTCGCGTAAGGCTTCACCAAAAACTGTCCAAACTTGCACGTGTCTGACAATTTTCGCAGATGCGCAACATACTCACTCATTGTTACGCCATCCTGTTGATTCCTTGCGTGAAATTTGCATCTTTCCGCAATAAAATTTGTCCGTGGAATAAAGTGATTCTTTAACAGCTGATCAACTCGGTGCAAGTCTTTTGCGATGGGTTTTCAGGTGTGCATAAGTCCATCAACAAACTGTGAGTCCTTTTCCCCACAATCGTTAGGAAACTGCCTTAATTTTTTCGTCTGTATCTTTCAAACCATTAGCTGCGAAAAACTGTTCTAGCCTTTCTAAATAAGCATCAAAGTGGAAATTCTCGGGCTTACCAAAAGCCATTTTTAATGACTGTCCGTAGTCGTCCTCTAACGTGCTGAGACTCTGTCTTCGGCCCCATCGGAGTTACTCATTACTCTGTCTTTTCCGTAACAATCCCATCCTCGTCACCAAATCTGTTGTGTCTTGGGGAACAGTCCCTCGGGAGAGATTACAGGATAGAACACGGCGAGAAACAATATATTCAGCAGAAAGATATTTATTTTATTCCAGCAGTTAAACACGTGTGGCCATACTCTCTACCACCGGAGTACCCACGTGCTATACCTGACACTTTCCTATTTCCGGTTGTACATAGGGGCGGAACATCCCATAATGGCTCCAATAAGACACCTTAACATAACCTTGAACCAATTACGTTTAAGTCTGATACTGACATACAATTACATGGTTACGATCTTATTTTACTCTTGGTGTATATCACCACAAAAGGGTAAAAAATGATACCTTAGTTTTTAACGGTTGCAGTTGGAAAAATTTATATAAACTTATATTTTTTGTCAAGTTCAAACTGAGAGAGTTGGAGTTTAGCCAGTTTTTTAACTCATTGATATAGTATATATGAATATCGTCGGCATAGGAGTGATACTGAAAACCATGTCGAGGAATAATTTGTCCAAGGGGCATAATATAAATGATAAATAATAATGGCCCTAGAACTGAGCCCTGTGGCAAACCCTGTTTAAGAGGGACAGTGGGAGATTTGTAATTATTCATGGGGATGTAATATAGTCTGTCTGTCAAATAGGAGGAGAACCAGGCTAACGCAGCGTCCGAGATTCCAATCTCTGAGAGGCGCATGATTAGTAGATTATGAGACACAGTGTCAAAAGCTGAGCTAAGGTCGAGTAATAAGAGTATGGAAAGGTTGCCCGAATCACCAGATAGAAGGATATCATTTGTAATACTTACTAATGCAGTTACTGTGTTGCGAGCGGAAACCTGACTGAAATATATCAAAGTGTTTGTTGTGAGCTAGGAATGACTGCAACTGAGTGGCAACAACCTTTTCCATTATTTTAGAGATAAATGGTGGGTTGGAGATTGGACGATAATTAGCATAGTCAGCTGGGTCCAGAGTTGGCGTCTTAAGAATAGGAGTGATAGGAGCAGTTTCGAAGGAAACTGGAACAGTAGAAGTAAGAGACATGTTTACGAGATGTAAAATAGTACCTGAAATAGCAGAGGTGCAGTGTTTCAAAAGGAATGTAGGTGCAGGGTCAACACGGCAAGAAGAAGAGTTGGATTTCAGTATAAATTCATGATTTAAGGTGGGGTGTGTCAAGAAAAAGCTATCAAGCAGTTGAATAGGACAAGCTTGCTCACAAGTAGGAGTGGTAAATTCTGCACCAAATGTACCACATAAAGCATCCAGTTTTCCCTGGAAGTAGCATAAAGTCGTCAGATTCTTGTCAGATTTATGATCTGTTTTGTCACATAATCTACATTTGTGTGGAGTGTAGACTTTTCATGCAAAAGTATTTAAAAGTTTGTAAAAAGACAGACAGAAGAAAATAGGTCTGAAAAACTTATAAAATTTGATTGGCAAGTAGTGCCACCTATACCATTTGTGCTTTGTTACTAGGAAATATGAAGAGAAAAGGAATCAACCTCTTCATAGATAATCCCCTTCAGTGTTTTACAAAGAATTTATTTATTCAGCTCCATGCTCATCTCAAACACAAGCAAGAAGGGGTGAGAGAAAAGGGAGAGAGAGAGAGAGAGAAAGAGAGAGAGAGAGAGTGTCGAAAGAAAGCTTTCCCAGGACAGCATGTTCTTAGAATCTGTCAGACATATACTGCAGAGTAAACAATGGACATCTGCCAAACACTGCACAGCCAGTGCAATCGGCAGAACCCCTTCCCACGCGCACACACACACTCACACATGCACACACATACATACATGCACACACACATGCACATGCACACACACGCACAAACACACCATAATACAAAAGAAAAATTAGCTTACACAAAGGAACACAAAAGTCAGGCTACTGCCACAAATGACATCATTCATCTGCCATGGAGCACATTCTGTCCTGAACGCTCTATAGTGACTTATCCCGCATGCGCCTACAGCTGTGGAATGTCTGTCTATACAAATTCTCTACCCATTCCCTGATTTATCCTGCTGTTACTCTAATTTCTGCGGCTTCTCACATTTTTAAGCTCAGCTCAAAATCCTCTCTGTGTGTTCTTTCTCTCTTTTTTCTTTCTCCCTCACTCCATCATTTCAACAACAGGCAAGACAAAAGCTGCATACAGTATGCACATGCATGTTGCATTTGAGAAGAGAATATTTTAATATTCCAAAATATGACCTGACATTGCTGCAAGTGCTGAGTTGTGTTGTTTTGCTTTGACAAATACTGTAAAATGCAAGGCAACGTGTTCCCTGTGACTTTAATGTGGTCATCTGAACAAATCTACGGCATGTTATTTGCCTATGGAAAGCAGATCATGTGCAATTTTTTTTACAAAATCTGAAAAAATCTAAAACTTTTATTATTTAACAATGTTATAAAACTAATGAAGAGTTTCATGGCTTAATTCTATACAACAGACGTTCCCGTCCTTTCCCATTTACTAATACTAGCAAATTTGTTTACTCAAAGCACACCAATATTTTCCTATGTAGTAATTCTTTAAATAAATATAACAAACTTTACAACATTATTGGTATCACACATTATTACATTTCAGAATGTTTTAAAAGTTAAAAGATTCTAAAGGCGCATTTTTTTATTTACAGCGGCCACTAGTGTTATATTATAGATTTGAAACGAATCTCAGTCCAAACACGACAGTGGCCCCCACATTACAAAAAGATGTTGTTGGATGTAATAGGCTGTGATATATTTGAACATATTAATATTTTTGCTTTTTTGCGAAGCAGCTTTACAGAAAAAACATATTAGCCCTAAACAGAGACATAAGAAAAATACATTTGTTTAAGCACATGTAAGTTAAATTATAACTATATAAAAACATTAAAAAATACATTGCAATTGAAGTTACCCAAGCTCGATGTCTATATAGCAAGCAATCCAACCAGGCACTCAGACAGGCAGTACAATTATGACATCATGTACATGCTGTGTTAAGTGGCAGATACATACATTGTTTTTGTGTGTGGTTGTTGAGTTTCTGGCTATATAGAAGTAGGATCTGGAAGTGTGTTGTATCATGGTGCTCAAATCAGCAGGCCATGATCACAGATTCCCACCACTGTCCTGCTATGGCTGTGATTATCCTCATCGAGTATTAGGCCAGACCAGAGCTGTGTCCATCTGTCAGATCTGCATTTCTCCAGCTGTGAGTTTGGCTTATGATTCACCTTAAACAGAGAATATTTGTTATAAGAACACACACAACAACCTTTTCCAAAAGGATTTAACAGTAAATTACTAGCACTTTTATGTAGGAAGGTTATCAACTTTAAAGAAACATGAATAAATCACAAGACCCCCCTGTCAGACTTATTAGCGCTGTGAGAAATACCCAACTCTTCCAAGTTCACTACCAACACAAGCTCACAACCTTGAGATGTTAATAAATATAAGTAACTAGATTGTACCAGATTCTGCTTAGGAAACATTAAGATGATGATTTTTTTTTAGAAAAATGGATTATGGAATTTCTGAACCATTAACGCTAGAAGTAAATAATGATTGATACAATGAATCTATTTATATAAAGTTGACTTGGCAATTTCACCTTTATACGCTAAACATTTTAACAAATTATACCAAATGATTGTTAAATTAGATTACACATAGAGTACATACATATTTTGTACGTTTTTTTAATCATAAAAAAACATAAAATAAAATTAATAATTGAATAATCATAAAATATATTATTAAAAACAAAAAAGTCTGAAGCTTACCTGTGTGGGGTATCAGTCTGTAGGCACCTCAGCAGGGGCCTGTTTCAGAAAGCTTGTTTAGTTAAAACTCTGAGTATATTAACCCTGAAATGAGGGAAACTCTGGGTTTTCCATTTCAGAATGTGAGGTATGTCAAACCAGAGAAAGCGAGGTAACTCAAGGCGGTTTCTAAAAGAGAAGTAACTTATACTCAGAGTCAGTAACAATAGGAACTTACTCTGTGAACCAACCTGTAGGGGAGCAGGTTCCCTTTCTGTCGGTCTCTCGACGTTGTGTCGAGAACGACAGATGGGGTTCGCCCTTGAGAACCAATCAACTCTGACTACTATAGAAAAGGCCAATGAAATTTGGCGAATGAAATTTGCATGCCGGGCTCCGCCCCCGGATATCCGGTATAAAAGGAAGCCGGCGTGCATCATTCACTTACCTTTTGTTCTTCAGAGCGTTCGCTCATGACTACGAACAGAACGAATTCAATGAATTCTTCTTCTGCCGGATCTACGACGTGTTGCAGCGGATCGTCCCTACCTGCAGCGACCTTCCCCTGGGCGTCTCGGCGGTTCCGGAGGTGTTAGAGATTTTTTGTAAAAAGTCCTTTTCAGGACTGACTGAGCATTCTCCAGCGCGGCAAGTCCCGCTGTTCTCTTGGGTGCGGCACCCTCATCGAGGAGGGGGATGGACATGATCGCTGCGTTAGGCGTCTGGGCGTCCAGCACGCTGAAGCAGCGTTCGTTGACACATCTGCCCGCACTGCGGGCAGATTGTCATTCAGAAATTGCGGTCAAGGCTGGCTGTCTTCCTACGGGAACCAGCCACCATTTCGTCTGCTACCTGGGCTGTGACATCTGTGGCTACGGCCCCGATGACCACCCAAGTTAGCAGCGTTAGTGATATGGGGAACTCTGCGAACGTAAACCTGCCAGCCAAGTGCTCACGGGCCGATCGCACCCCGATTCGCTTTTCTGAACGTCCCCCAACCGGCGGTGGCATACCTTCCGGATTCTTACGCACACACTCGGAAACATGTGTGACGTAGATGAGATGTCGCTCGCAGCATCGGAGGGAGACTGACATCCGACTCTGACGAATCCGAGCTCTACCCACAGCGGTCGAGTTCAGGAGGAAGCAGAAGTGATGTCATCCATGCTAACCCGGAGATGCGTGGTTCCTGAGGTCGGAGCGCGGTGCAAACCGCGCCCACCCCGGGTGCCATGTTTTTCCCGGAGGTGCATGAGGAGCTGTGTGAAACTTGGAACGCTCCATTCACGGACCGTTCCAGTGAAACTAGCTCCGGCTCCCTTACTTCCCTCGTTGGTGGGGCAGCCAAAGGCTACGTCGATATCCCCCGGGTGGCTCGGGCGCCGGCGGTACACCTGTGCCGCGGGCGGCTACCTCCTGGGGGGAGTCGGCCACGCCTACCGTCCAAAGCGTGTAGGACTTCGGCATCACTGGTGTCGAGGCCTTGCACTGCCACGGGCCAGGCTGCCTCCTCTCTACGCCATGGCCATCCTGCAGGTCCGCCAGGCCAGGGCGTGGAGAGAGCTCAACGAGGGTAAGGCCGACCCGGGTATAATGCAGGATCTCCGTGCCGCCACTGACAGCGCTCTACGGGCGACTAAGGTGGCGGCGTGGGCCCTGGGTCGGACGATGTCCACGGTAGTGGTCCAGGAGAGACACCCCCGGCTATACCTTGTGCAGAAGAGTGACACCAAGGAAGTCCGCTTCCTTGATGCACTCATCTCGCAGGGTGGGTTGTTGGTAACACCGTCGAGGACTGCGCTCAGCAGTTTTTGATGGTGAAGCAGACAGTGGCAATTAGCCTCACGTCGCGACTCGGCCGCCTACGGGCCTCCGAGATCTCACGTGATGTCTGCTTCCCTGCAACCCAGGACCCCTTCGACATCGGCTTCGGTTCCTGTGCCCCCACAGGCGGCACCCCGGAAGCAGAGGTCGAGGGGGAAACCTCTACCCCGTCAGCAACCTTCTCTCGAGAAGGGACACTGACGGGAAGACCCAGGGGAGAAAAACATCGGGCCCGAACCTTCACAGCCACGGCTCTGATCGGTCGGTACGGGACGACTCCTGCCTCGTCACCAAAGCCGGGCCCTTTTCAGGGCTTGGCGCCCACTACTCGCAGAGTTTTCTGTTCTCCCCGGGTGTACTTACAGCCTATCGCACACTCCTCTGGACTGTGCACGGCGAACCGACCTCACACCCTGGCGAGGCGTGAGGTCGTACACATACGACAGCTGTCACCACTCTCAAACCGACAGTGTGTGCCGTTGTTCCGCCAGGCAGGTAAAAAGGCGGAGCCAACCTTCCCTCCGGGGACCCCCGCGACATGGTTAGCTCCGCCAGCCAACGAACCCCCCCGTGGGAATGATGAAGCAGACCGTCCCCTTGGTCCCCCTGTCACAGTCCCTGGGAGCTCGAGAGCTGCCCACACTGTCTCGCTGGCTAATGAGGGCGGTCCGTCTTGGTTACTCGATCCAGTTCGCCAGAGACTCTCCCAAGTTAGGGGCATCATCTCTCCCTCTGTCTGAGGCAGGGACGCCTCCGTACTTCGGGTAGAGGTCTCCACCCTTCTGGAAGAACAGGCATCGAGTTCGTCCCTCAAAACCAAGATGTTCAGTGGGATACGACCCGCACTTCATCATTCCAAAGAAAGACGGCGGGTTGCAAAGGTCTGCGTACCCTGAACAGAGCACCTTCACAAGCTGCCGTTCAGGGTGCTCACGCAGAGGCGCGTCCTGACATCTATCAGGTGTTAGGATTGGTTCGTGGCAATCGACCTGAAGGACGCTTACTTTCATGTCTCTATCCTCCTCGACACCGGCCGTTCCCACGGTTCGCGTGCAAGAGGCGGGCATATCAGTACAGAGTCCTCCCTTTCGGTTTGTCCCTGTCTCCACGGTCTTCACGAAGATCGTGGAAACCGCCCTTTCTCCCTGAGGGGAGGAAGGCGAGTGGGTACTAAACTATCTCAGCGACTGGCCTATCTTGGCACACTCGTGAGATCTGTTATGTACACAAAGGGACCTGGTGCTCCGGCACCTAGATCGATTGGGACTCCAGGTCAACCAAGAGAGGGGCAAGCTCTCCCCAGTGCAGAGCATCCTCTTTCTCGGTATGGAACTCAACTCTGTCACCATGTTGGCGCACCTGTCCGCAGTATGCGCCCAACCAGTGTTGAACTGTCTGAAATGAACATTTTAGGCAGACAGCGGTCCCCCTGAAATAATTCAGAGGCTCCTGGGACATGGCGTCCTCGCGGGTTAATACCCCTCGGGTTGATGCACATGAGACCGCTCCAACACTGGTTTCAGAGTCGAGTTCCGAGGAGAGCGTGGCACACCGGCAGCAGGCGCATGGTGATGACGCCCTGCTTCCGACGCACCATAACCCCTAGTCTTCTATGACTTTTTCGACGGACTCAGGTCCCTCTGGGCAGATTATGAGACAGGTCGTGGTGACGACTGACGTCTCCCTGCAGGGGTGCGGTGCAGTGTGCAACAGGCACGTAGGCGGGGCGTTGGACGAACCCCCGCCTGCGCTGGCATATCAATTGCCAAAAGTTGTGGGCTGTGCTACTTGCACTGAGCAGGCTACGGCCTCTCGTGCGAGACAAGCACGTGCTGGTCCGAGGACAGCACTATAGCTGTAGCGTACACAGATCGTCAGGGTGGCGTTCGCTCACAGCAGCTAACACAACTTGCTCGACGCCTCCTCCGGTGGAGTCAACAGGTGACCCGTTCCCTGCGGGCCACACACACCCCGGGCAAACTGAACTAGACAGCCGACGTGCTTTCTTGCCAGTTTATGCCTCGTGGAGAGTGGCGACTCCACCCCCGTGCAGTCCAGCTCATTTGGAGGCTGTTCGGGTAGGCCCAGGTAAACCTGTTCGCCTCCCGTAACACCACCATTTGCCCGCTTGGTATTCCCTGCCCTCGGCACACGGATATCCTGGCGCACAGCTGACCGCGGGATGGGCGGAAGCACACCTTCCCCCCCCAGGAGCCTCCTTGCACAGACGCTGTGCAAGGTCAGGGAGCAGGAGCACCAAGTGTTATTGGTTACACCATACTGGTCTAACCGCACTTGGCTTCAGAGCTGATGCTCTGGACAGCGACTTCCCCTGAACCATTCCCCTGACAGAGGACCTGCTCTATCAGGGGAAGGACACGTTCTGGCATCCCAGATCAGACCTCTGGAACACCCATGTCTGGTCTCTAGACGGGACGAGAAGATCCTGAGATGGCTACTCCCCCTCTATGGCAGAAACCATCACCCAGGCTAGGGCCCCATCTACTAAGCGGTTACACGCCTCTAGATGGTGCCTCTTCTCGTCCTGGTGTCTCTCTCAAGGAGAAAGACCCACTGAGGTGCTCGATCAGGATTGTGTTTTCCTTCTTACGAGACTGGAGACTAACATCTCCCCTCCACACTGAATGTGTATGTAGTCGCTATTGCCACTCATCACGACTCAGTCGGTGGAAAGTTTCTAGGGCAACACGACCTGGTCACCAGGTTCCTAAGGGGTGCGAGAGGGTGGATTCCGCCTCATCTCCGCTCCATACCCTCTTGGGACCCTAAGTGGTCCTGGGGAGCCTCAGTGCCCCCCAAGAGCCCCCCGGAGATTCCGATCTTCCTCACAGGGTAAGACGGCCCTCCTGACGGCGCTCACTCCCTTCAAGAGGGTAGGGGACCACCGAGCATCCTCCGTGTCCCCGGATTGCCTTAAATTCGGCCCTGAAAACTCTCACGTTATCTTGAGACCCAGGCCCGGATGCGTGCCCAAGAAGTTCCCACTACTCCCTCCGGGGCCAAGTGGTGAACTTGCAGGCGCTCCCCATAGGGGAGGAAGACCCAACCTGATCAGTGTTGTGTCCAGTAGGTGCTGGACCGCACGCAGAGCTCTGAAGCTCTGACCAGCTCCGTGTTTGTTGGAGGACAGCAGAAGGGGAAGGCTGTCTCCAAACAGAGGCTGGCGCACTGGGTCGTGGTAGCCGTTTCGACGGCATTCCGATCTCAGAATCTCCCATGTTGGCAGAAGTGCCTCTCTAGCAGACATCTGTAGAGCTGCGGGTTGGGCTATGCCCAAACACCTTCGCAAAGGTTCACAACCTTCGCGTAAACCCGGTGTCAGCCCACGTCCTGCGTGGCGACATGTAGGACTGGCATCCGGGGGGCGTATGCCTGCGAAAGCACCATTCCACCCTCTACAGGTTGGGTCAGTGTGCTATCTACCTTTTTCTTCTTACCCAAACCCATGGCTAAGAAACTGGTACCTCATCTACCTCCCTTCTTACCCAGACACTGGTTAAGAATAGGCATTCCATCCATCACTAA
Source organism: Triplophysa bombifrons (assembly GCA_029783895.1). NCBI lineage: Eukaryota > Metazoa > Chordata > Actinopteri > Cypriniformes > Nemacheilidae > Triplophysa > Triplophysa bombifrons. The sequence goes on from CM056448.1 coordinate 23,862,752, forward strand.
GCAGCACCCCCTGGGGGTTGGCTGGGCAGAGCAGCCTTCCCCCTTAGGCCGGGATTCCATATGAACTATCACAGATAGCTCTAACCGGACCTAGTGCTACCGGACGTCTGTAACACCCCTTCCGTGGGCTGTTCCGTCTGATGTATCCTCATGAGAATGGTTCCCACTCCTGGTAACCCATGAAGTTCCCCAGGTGGACCTCCACCTCGCGGTTAACTACCCAGTCCGCACATTCCATGCGTTCTCCTCCAAGGACGAGACCATACCTATATCCACCATATTCCTCCCCATGGGTAGGAGGTGGCCTCTGCAGCACATTCCTGATTAAGGAAGTGGCGCTTACCCGGTGTAAACCCGAGCCGGACGGCCTCTCGCCTGTAGAGAGCTAAGGCCCCCGTCCGTGAAAGGTTATCGGTCAGGGCTGTACCCATCTTTCTCCAAGAAAGCTCTGGTACCCCCCGACCACCACACTGGAAGGTTACAGTTTCGCGAAAGCATCGAGCTGACACGCCCAGGCTTGTTACCGTCGCTTCGCTAGAGATTGTGACGCGATACAGCGTTGTGGCGTTTTCCAGGGGCAAGCCCATCTGTCGTTCTCGACACAACGTCGAGAGACCGACAGAAAGGGAACGTCTTGGTTACGTATGTAACCTCAGTTCCCTGATGGAGGGAACGAGACGTTGTGTCCCTTATGCCACAAACACGTATCGTATTCTGCTGCAGTCGTGAGAGGCTCTCAGGCTCTTCAGAACAAAAGGTAAGTGAATGATGCACGCCGGCTTCCTTTTATACCAGATATCCGGGGGCGGAGCCCGGCATGCAAATTTCATTCGCCAAATTTCATTGGCCTTTTCTATAGTAGTCAGAGTTGATTGGTTCTCAAGGGCGAACCCCATCTGTCGTTCTCGACACAACGTCTCGTTCCCTCCATCAGGGAACCGAGGTTACATACGTAACCAAGACGTTTTCTTTGGTAAACCCAAAGTTTATTTTATTTCATCCCCCCAACATTTCTAAGGTGAAAGAAGGCTGTTTTTGTGACATTTGAGATGTGATTTTTAAATGACAGGTTGTTGCCTAATAAAACGCCTAAGTCTTTAACTGTATTTGTTGAAGTAACAGTGCAGCCTTCAATTTGCAGGTTATAATCCGAGATGATACACAACTCCACCTTGCATTTCAGCCTGACGTTTTATGCACGCTTTTCAGATTGCCTAGGCGACATTTCCCTTTGGATGAAGGACCATCACCTGCAGTTGAACCTTGTAAAAACATAATTGCTTCTAATCCCGGCCAACACAAAGATTCATCACAACTTTTCCATTTAACTGTGCTCATCAACCATCACATCTTCCAGCTAAACTTCACGCATCATGTTGCCAGCACCACCCGGTCCTGTAGATTCATCCTCTACAATATTAGGAAAATTAGACCTTTCCTATACGAGCATGCTATGCAAGTCCTTGTCCAGGTTCTTGTTCTGTCAAGACTAGACTACTGCAATGGGCTACTGGCTGGATTTCCAGATTGCACAACCAAACCTCTACAGATAATATAAATTGCAGCGGCAAGAGGGGTCTTCAATGAAACGAAAAGAGCACACGTCACTCCTACTTCATTAAGTGACATTGGCTCCCTATAGTCGCTCGCTCGCATCAAATTCAAGACTCTGCTATGGCCTACAAGACCACCATTGATTTGGCATCCCCTTATCTTCACTCGCTAATGCAGATTTATGTATAGCCAGATCCCTACACTCTGCAAACGAACAACGTCTTGTGGTGCCATCCCATCTCCCGTAACGTCTCTGGATTGGTTCCACATTTGTGGAATGATCTGCCCGCTGCTACATGATCAGCAGATTCTCTAGCCATCTTTAAGAATCGGCTGAAAACACATCTCTTCCGTCAGCATATGACCGATCAGTTCTGACTTCAATCTCTTTTCTACTCTTTCATCATAAAAATAAATTAGCTTGGTATACTGTTGTAGGCTATATGAGACCAGTTTTATTGCAATTATGCTATTGGTTGTCCTTATGTCGTTCCAATTGCTTCCATTGTTAACTTCATTTGTAAATCGCATCGTTTACCTCATTTGTAAGTCGCTTTGAATAAAGGACTAAATGTAACTATAAATGGGTCAGTTTTCCATGAATGTCATAAAGATGCATGATGATAGGGGGATTTTAGGTGTTCAGTCTGACCCACATACTTTTCTAGGAATCAGTTAGAATTATAAAAAGAGTGACGTTTAGCATTTGATTTTACTTATAATTTCAGTCACATGTAACTAAGAGCATTGGCAAGTCATGGATTATATGGAAAATGGCCTAAACACACAAACTAACACAAACACATACAGCATGACTGATAAGGAATGTCAATTACTTTACCGTCCATGGTTAAGGAAAATGACATAAGCAGTCAGAACAGACCTTTTAATTAATAACTTTATTTTTAAGTTAATACAATTATCCTTTAAACTTCAAAGCATATTTCATGAGATTACTGTTATGATTCATTTTTATTTCTGTGACCCACAAAAACTTGAGATATGCCAACACGACGAATAGAGTCCGATAGAACCTCAACACTTTTGTTGGACCATGATTAAAACCTGTTTTAAACCAGAAGAACAGGTGTGGGATTTTTTTTAACCATATCGTTTACTTTATTTGTTTGCATTTATGTTCTTACATCTTGCTTATATAACCTCAACAGCGATTCTCTACAATCCTCATTCCAATCTTTTTAATCTCCAACCAGTCAACACAGTGCAGTCTCATAACAATTACATTTTTATAAATAAATGACAGACCAATTTGGCACCCGCAGACCTTCACAGAAGCGTTGTAGATCACATTGTACATCATCCTTTATTTAACACATCTGTAAAAACGACTGTGCTTTTACTAAAAGAACACATCACTTCATGTAAAAAAATCATATCTGCAGATTCTATCTTGGCTTGTTGACAAGACGGAAATGCAAGATGTAAAGATAAATATTCAACTCTTTTGAAATTATCCAGAGTTTGGAATTTCTGGCCTCGTTAAGAATTGCCAGTTAAAATTAAACAGATTAGAGCTATTTTTGGCAGACAACCCCCATAGACTTGCATTATTTTCCTGTTTTTGAGATTTTGATCATGTTTTTGGGGTGTTTAACTATGGATGTTCATATTTCCAATTAAAAAAAAACTCTTTATATTAGGGATGCTCTGATAGGGTTTTTTTTGAGCCAATACAGATATTGGTCCATTGCTTACAGTACTACACAATATTAGCTATTTTTTAAGCATTAAATTAATTTGACTGAACATGAATTGGATCCATTTAATATTTTAATAGGCACAAGTGTAAATGTGCCTAAATTTTAGTTAAGATACAAAATAAAATAAGACATGATCATCTTCAAAGGTGATTTTTATGATCCAATATTTCTTTTATTAAAAACATTAACTCAAATTTTATTTAAAATGTAACATTTCTTTAAAAATGAAGTTTGTGCTTCTCACGGAACAGGGTGACAGAACCCAAATGCAGGCAGTAGAAGGGTTAACAAAAATACTTAATATAAAAACATGGGAAAACAGTACGAAACAAGGAATCAAACTAAAATACTTTCCAAAAGGGGGACAAAAACAAACCAGGCAAAACGATGATCTAAATGATGTCCAGAACACAAGGAGCACGAAGAACAGGAACGGGAGAGCACAGAGGAGTACACAAAGTGAAACATGACAACAATCCAACTAGGAACAGAGAAACAAAAGGGCTTAAATAGGGAACAATTAATGATGGATAATTACGAAAGGGAGGAGACGGCAGGTGACGGAGATAAAACACTAAATGGATCTAGCGGGAACATAATGGGACATGTGAGAGAGATGAGACACTAACAGAGAAACAAGGGGGCGGAGCTAAACGAAAAGACAGGAAGATACGCGCCGCAAAGTGACAACAAAAGCCACGTGTCTCCACACATAACACATCAAAACCTAAAAGACATACGCAGGGGCGCCGGCAGGAATTTTGGGCCCCGTGACAAAAAATCTAATTTGACCCCCTCTGCGCAGCTGTTGTCAACACATCTCTAGGACCTAACTGTCCCATCAAAAGCTTTACATAACTCTAATTAAAGGCTGTCTTGCTTCTTGTAGATCAATGCCAGTACTAGCACAATATTTTCTGCTGGTGATTTGTTCAGTCGTGGCCAAAAGTTTTGAGAATTACATAAATATTCGTTTTCAAAAAGTTTGCTGCTAAACTGCTTTTAGATCTTTGTTTCAGTTGTTTCTGTGATGTACTGAAATATAATTACAAGCACTTCATACGTTTCAAAGGCTTTTATCGACAATTACATGACATTTATGCAAAGAGTCAGTATTTGCAGTGTTGGCCCTTCTTTTTCAGGACCTCTGCAATTCGACTGGGCATGCTCTCAATCAACTTCTGGGCCAAATCCTGACTGATAGCAACCCATTCTTTCATAATAACTTCTTGGAGTTTGTCAGAATTAGTGGGTTTTTGTTTGTCCATCCGCCTCTTGAGGATTGACCACAAGTTCTCAATGGGATTATTGAGAACCATGGACTCAAAATTTCAACATTCTGGTTCCCGAGCCACTTAGTTATCACTTTTGCCTTATGGCACGGTGCTCCATCGTGCTGGAAAATCCATTGTTCTTCACCAAACTGTTTTATAGGATTGTTGGAAGAATTGCTGTTGGAGGGTGTTTTGGTACCATTCTTTATTCATGGCTGTGTTTTTGGGCAGAATTGTGAGTGAGCCCACTCCCTTGGATGAGAAGCAACCCCGCACATGAATGGTGTTAGGATGCTTTACTGTTAGCATGACAGAGGACTGATGGTAGCGCTCACCTTTTCTTCTCCGGACAAGCCTTTTTCCAGATGCCCCAAACAATCGAAAAGGGGCTTCATCGGAAAATATGACATTGCCCCAGTCCTCAGCAGTCCATTCACTCTACTTTCTGCAGAAGATCAATCTGTCCCTGATGTTTTTTTTGGAGAGAAGTGGCTTCTTTGTTGCCCTTCTTGACACCAGGCCATCTTCCAAAAATCTTCGCCTCACTGTGCGTGCAGATGCGCTCACACCTGCCTGCTGCCATTCCTGAGCAAGCTCTGCACTGGTGGCACTCCGATCCCGCAGCTGAATCCTCTTTAGGAGACGATCCTGGCACTTGCTGGACTTTCTTGGACGCCCTGAAGCCTTCTTTACAAGAATTGAACCTCTTTCCTTGAAGTTCTTGATGAACCTATAAATTGTTGATTTAGGTGCAATCTTAGTAGCCACAATATCCTTGCCTGTGAAGCCATTTTTATGCAACGCAATGATGGCTGCACGCGTTTCTTTGCAGGTCACCATGGTTAACAATGGAAGAACAATGATTTCAAGCATCACCCTCCTTTTAACATGTCAAGTCTGCCATTCTAACCCAGTCAGCCTGACATAATGATCTCCAGCCTTGTGCTTTTCAACATTCTCACCTGAGTTAACAAGATGATTACTGAAATGATCTCAGCAGGTCCTTTAATGACAGCAATGAAATGCAGTGGAAAGGTTTTTTGGGATTATGTTAATTTTCATGGCAAAGAAGGACTATGCAATTCATGTGATCACTCTTCATAACATTCTGGAGTATATGCAAATTGCTATTATAAAAACTTAAGCTGCAAATTTTCCAATTTCCAATATTTATGTAATTCTCAAAACTTTAGGCCACGACTGTACATGCATGCAAGTCTAGTATGCAGTTCACTATTTGATGCAAGATTAAAAGCAACCATAAAAAATTAGCTGAAGGCTATCTTTTACAGTCTCAATGAATTTTTGTTGTAAAACTTGACAAAATGGAAAATTCTCTTTACAAAATTATTACCAATTATTATTAGAGAAAGATTTAAAAAGAGAAAAATAAACAAACTTCTCAAAACAATGAAAACGGCAGATTTTTCTACTTAGCTGCACTATGCCAACAAGAAAATAAAGTGGACATGTAAAATGGAATTTCCACACCAGGGTTATTATAGTGCTAATCGTTTCCCTGCACTGATTAAATGGTGATTAAATGTAGGCTAACACTAGTCTGTTGCTAGCTTGCTTATTTCACTATGGACATTAAGCGAACAGGTTAATACCACTCAAAGACTATAGGTCAGTGGTTCTCAACTCTGGCCCGCGAGATCCATATTCCTGCAGAGTTTATCCCCAACTCTGATATAAAACACCTCAACAAGCTAATTAGCGTCTTTACAATAGATGCGTTCAATTTAACTCCCTGTCAGTCATGGGCCCTTGGAATTGTCCTAACTTTTCCCCCCTAAACGGCGCCCCTGAGAGGTAGTACTGTCATAACTCTGTCCAGAGAGCTAGAAAACTCGTGACTGGAAGGAAAGAGTCCTGTTAGTGCTGTTGCTATTGTAATGCATATTACCGGAGTGATAGTGATGTCATGTATAAGTGATGTAATGAAGGAGGAGACCGTGATTAATCAACGCACCTGTGGACAAAGAGTGATGTGGTAATGTGTGAAAAAGGAGAGAAAGTAGAGCAACGGAAAGGAGAGGAGGAGGAGCTATGACTGTGAGACGCCCAAGAAAACCGGGGATGCTCTAGTACTATAGGATGGTTAACTTCACGTATGTGCCTTGGTCATGTTTTAAGAATATGTAACGTCTGCTGTGGAAACTTGTATTTATGACGTGTAATGTTTGTTTACACTATGAATTAATTGCAGTGAATCTCTACTGTGTGCTGTGCCAATTTTTGGTGGTTGGCTGTTAAAGGGGATAACCAGTGTGTGTTATTGTGAATTAAGTAGACAAATGGTGCAGAGCTGCTCTTATTGAAATAAACATAATAGTTTTCTCTGGTATCCTTGAGTGGTTGGCGTTTCTGTAGTGCTCCCTCCCAGGGGCGTAGCCAGATTTTTTTTTTTAGAGGTGACCAGGTTAGACCTAGTGATTTTAATAGTGTGACCAAAAAAATCATTACAGACAGAAATTCTTTCGTTTCTACCTTTTACACAAATTCTTCATTACACATAGTTTGCTGGTCAAAAACATACAAAAAGAACGTAAAGTAAACAATTTATTTGCAATGCTTTCATGTGTCTTTTCCTCCTTACTCTTAAACGTGTTTGTTTTTTGTTTGGCTAATTAAAAATTTGCCATACAAGCAGATAGCTGTTGGAACATTACAAAAAGATAAGATGTTACAAATTAAAGAAAAGCAAGGATATATGAAACAAAGTGTGTAAAACCAGTAACTGAAGTAATTTTCCGTATCAACCACATGTACATTATTTTATCAATTACACATATATTATAGTGCTGTATATGCTTTTTTTTAAATCAAGAAAAATCGAACACCTTAATTCTTTGCCAGACTAAATGGAACTGAATTATACAAATCAAATGACATCATTGCATTTCTACAAAATATCATAACACTGTTACGAAGCGATTAGCAGCTTTTCAGCTATAGCGCTCAGAATGTTTGCGACAGTGCGTCAGCGTACGCCATTATATTAACGCGTATAATGTTCTCGCATTACTTTCAGTGTATACGTTAAATGATCTGCGCAACACTCCGTAAACTCTTACACATCTTAAAACTGCTTTGCACAACAGCCGTGGCCACCCATGGCAACCGTGTAGCTACGCCCCTGCTCTGGACCTTACCTGTTTAGAATTAAAGGTGGTGGCAGCAACATTATTTGAAGCGGCCTAGTGCCCTTAGTGATGGCTAAGGTTTGTAACACTATTTACAATAATAATTTTGCTTGGAGTGAAACATTGGATATACAGACAACCAACTCCTTGCCTCCACGCAGTTAATTAATAAACTAGGGACCTATGAAATCAGTTTTATTTTTATTTCCTGATTTCCATTTTATTTTTTCCCAAACTCTATGTTTATTTTTCTGGATTCTGTGTTTTCCTTTTTTTTGTGGTGTACAACTATGTAAATATGACCCAGTATCTTACATCTTTTGTTTTTTCTTTTGCTGTTTTAAGTTTACTTGCATGTGATTCTCACAAAACGCCTGGACTTCTTCCGGTATATATAAAGTAGCTCCTTCGGAAACGCTCTGATTGGTAAAGCTGACCAGGTCTGTCGCGATTGTTTCTCCGCTTAGAGCGTGTGTATGAAGATATCCCACCCAAACCATATCAGTGAGCTTCTGCTTCTCAGGCTGTTGTGATTGGTCGGTCCCCCTCGCAGTGCATGTGTATTCATAAACTTTGGCTTTTAGCAATAAATAGTAACAATAGCGTCAACTTCACTTCATCAGTTGAAAAAATGCTTGATGTTTAATGGAGGTCTGCCAGTTCATGTGCAAATGTCAATCTTTGTTAGAGATCGCAATTTTTTTCCTACTATGGTAAGAAAAATGACAACGGGCCGATTGGGTCAGACCGGTTATATTTATTAACACTAATAATAGAAGCATTAGTTTTGCCTTTTTATATTGGACCCGAGTTGGATAATAAAACAAGCAGATTGACTAGGAGACATTTGCAAGCAGGACTTCAAAGGACGTTTCATAGAAGTGTTTTAGAGGTTTGCGCACACACACACAATATCAGTGTAAAACACTAGAAATACATTCACCCTTATCGGAAAAAATATCTTGAAAGGTCTATTCACTTCTCAAGTATCTGATATTTCCATTCTTGGCACAGACAATCTGGTGTCCCTTTATAGCCCTTCCACACTCTTGCCAAAACAGGGAAATTAAAAAAGAGAGCAAGGGGAGGGTGTTGCATCCATGTGAGAATATCCATGAACTGTCAGATGAGGAACACTAAAAGCCCTTTCACTCAAAAACAACAGCATTTGTTGAGGAATGGTAAGTGCTTTTGTATATGCACTGGGTTTGCTTTGAAAATATATTATTTGATTAAATGATTTATCCAATCAGGACTCAAGCATGTGTTAAATTCCGCATGTTTAGCTTAAAAATAAGTTTCTATTTTTTAAAAGCAGAGCAAATAGATGAAAACAATGAAGCATGCCAAGAGAAAGTTTGTTGCCAGGGTATGGTCATCCCTATGGGCACAGCCTGGTTCAGAGCCCTGGAACACTTGGGTAAACACCAGCAATTGGCCTGTTTGTGCTGTGGTTCTAAAACCAAGAACACAGCCCATTTTCTGTTTTGCCTAAATTGATTCATCATGTTCCTGCTAGTTGAATTCTTTAGGAACAACAATGTTGTCCAATCGCAGATGGTCAATTGCAAGGCTTGAAATTAAGACCACTCCACCCTACCAGCGAACTTAAAGATCGCAGGACATTTTCCTCTGCTTTATGTACTTCATCCGTTTTTCCCTTTGTTCTATGCTTACATTTTGAGCTCAGTAAACCACAATATGTTTCTCTCGCATACTCAATACAGAACTGTATACTGCCTACTATATTTGAAAAAGAACAATTTGACCTAATAAATTTTCCCTTACACGTTAAAATAAATATTTAGCCGTTTATATCTGGTGAACTGTTGACCTACCTGTGTACAACGAAACTAGTTATCCCAAAAAGTATTCTAACAACGTAGTGTGCATGATCTGACAGGCCTTGCCTTTAAGCATTGTCTTATTGTTGACACTATTTTCTCTTCCTTTGCAGGGTTCCTGAAATTTAAAATTTGTTCAATTATTGTGTTAATAATATTACTATTAATTATGGATTTTGCGTAAACATCTGAATGTGTTTCGCACAAATACAAACATAGGGTCTAATTCCTGGAAAATAATAGGGCTACTTAGAAAATTATTTTTTGCTTGTTTACAATATTCTAGCACTCTGCAGTATATCAGTGACCTGTTGCATAAGCATGTAGCTTTCCTGTAGCTCAGTGAGAGCATTGCGTTAACAACGGAAGGTTGAGGGTTCGATCCCAGGGGCTTGCAAATACCTATGTAAGTCGCTTTGGATAAAAGCGTCTGCCAAATGCATAAAAGTAAATGTAAAATGTAAATGCATGTTGAACACACCAACGACAAATACAGTAGGTTTGGAGAGAAACGCATCTTAAAAAGTAGAGAAAGTACATCTTTGGTGCAGTGACCCGGATTGTTGGTTTCTATGTCAATGGAAGTAAGCTTTCGGATAAATAAGTAGTTTGAATAAAAAAAACAGAATTACACCTCCTTTCTTTTGTCTTAAAGTGGCAATGTTAAATATATTGTTGGACTGAGTATTGCTTTAGTTTTTGTGGGTCTCTGTACTTTTGATGTTGTTCTATAAGAGTGTAAATTTGTTGATTTGAGTTACAAATTTGTGTGCTTTTTTTAATTAATTCTTGCCTTCATTCTTGATAAAGTGCTTTGTGAATATAGGAAACATAAGAAATACACAACGCATTTACTTACTGCATACGTTTGCACTTTACTACATTTTTTTACATTTGCAAACACTTCATATAGTGTATTGCACACTACATGTACATTGTGTGGTGCAGAGGCAAGAAGAGTCAAAGAAGTGGAAGAAAAATGCAGAGGCTCCCTGAAACCACCCCTTATCAAGCACTTTCCCTTCCCCAAGTACCACTACGGCAGCTCCTCCAGGCCACCATATGGTTACCATTAAAGCAGGACAAAATCCAACAGTATAAAACACAATCATGCCTGTCGATGTGAGTATTGACACTGGATCCCAGCAAGATGATTACCCCCAGCAGTCTGTCAGGCCAAAGACAGTGCTGCTAGCGACACACACACACAGAGAGAATGTGCCTCCCTCGCTGGTGTGCTGGCACTAGTCGGCCACCTGTCCCAGCGCTTCTGCATAACATCAAACCTCAGCTCATGCCCAGGCCAAAGGTAACCCCTTGGATTATATCCCCTATGGATTTCCAACCACCGGGCACCTGTCTCCAGTTAACCCACACCCTTCTAATGTGCCGACTGTTTCATCCCGAACTAACATGCATGAAAATGTCACTACCATTCAGGCTTCACCAAACATGGCTAACAGAATGCCAACTGATATGTCCTATGACATGGCTTCCGCCAGCATTGACTATTCCACCCTAACCTTACATTCAAACTGTGCCATTGTGTCATCCTCCTCTACTCCTGTGTATGCTGCTATGACAGTGCCAGTGCGTCCTGGTTCACATATGTAAGCACAACAACCCAGTTCAGTCCAACAATCCCAGACTGCTCCGTATGTTGCCTATCAGCAAACAAATGCAAACATTCATTCCTCTGCAATGACTACGCCCCAACCCAGCATTACACAGACACACCAAGTTCGAAATGTGCAAATGATCAGTGGTGGTCCTGATTGCAGAGTACTTATTGAAGACTATATTCGGGACATGCAGTATCTCCTTGATACTGGAGGAATACCTGAAAATCTGTCCTTTGCAGCCATAGTGTGACATTTGAGTGGTGAAGCCAGGAGGCTAGTTCTGAATCTCCCTCCTAAGGAGCAGATGTAAGGTGCCAACTCAGGCGCACGCAGGAAATCCACCCTTGTAATACACAAGTAACAGGTTAAACCAACGTTTTATAAAAATAAAACATTTATTTATACAACAGTTTAAAAACTAAATATCATTGTATACATGTTGAAGGTAAACCAGATATAAATGCTTCAATTCAAGGACTAGGAGTAATGGTATAATATGGCGCACCCTGGCTAAACAGCGATCAAGAAAACGGTCAACACACCAATCAGACCAATAGTCATATTCAACAGCACCCCATCACACGTGAGATTTACACTGCAAGAGCAAATAACAAATTTAAGAATGTACTGGTGTAAACACTTCAACATCAACTCCACACATTAGAAATAATGATAGGACAATTTAGTTTCATCAGTCTGTTGGCCTTAAAAAGACTCACATAAAAATAATGGAAAATATAACCTAGGCGAGCAGCCAATATCTCGCTAGACCGAGAGAAGGTTACGTAAGCAAAACGTCACAATTGTATTAAGTTTAAAAGCAGAGTTTCGTCACACACAACCAAAAGTCCCGTCACTCACGACCCAGCCCACTTGGCGCTCGTAGCGCAAAGGTGAAACGCCCAAGGCGAGGTGATGACAGCGGCAACCACACAAGTCCCGGCTCCGGCGATCTCCAGGACACGAGGATCAGCGAGGGAAACCGGAACTGAAATACCAAACTGTCAGGCAAAGGAAGGCCAATCAGTCCCAAATAAACAACGTCAGTGTCACTCTTTCACGAACATTAAGAATTCCCACTTCCCTCAATAGAAGTGAGTAGCGCGTTGATTGTTCTCGTGGACCTCTCGCCACCCGGGGTCAAAGGATATCGTCGTTACTGCGTGCGTTGAGTTGAGTTGAATACCCTGAGAAATCGGCACAGAGGCAGTCGCGCTTGTCTCGTAACGGCGTCTCTCACGGTCCGAACAACCCTCGAAAGGACCTCACTCTGCTCCTTATATTCAGTAGATCTGCCAATCGCGTTGTGACACTGACTCATCAGTAACATTGGCCACACCTGCAACAAAGACTTACAGATACACATTCACACCTGATAGACCTTTAGCCACCCTCACCAATGGTCAAACAGTCAGTGTCTCCTCCCGTTACACAGACTACTAGCAGAGCCTCTGAGGGACAATGAGCTGAATATATTTGTGGTGAGATGAATTTCAGTGTGCGAACTCCACGCCCACTAGTAATGAGTGTCATTGGGTGGTGGGTATATATTGTGTTGGGTGGGAAACATGTGATGTTGCGTAACAGTCTCAGCCGGTTCCGGTCTTCGCTGTGTTTCGCTGCCTTGTGCTGAAGGTATGTGATTGGTATCGGTTCACTTCTTTTATGCATTATGTGTATGTAAGAGATATAATTTTTCTTAATTATTACCAATATTGTTGCGTAGTGATCTAAGGTGCTCTACCGGATAGGTGACGGGTTTTCCTGCATGTGGGTATGTAAAATCCACTCTTTGTTACGATGGCGTTGAAAGGTACGTGAAGTCATTGTTTTACATTGTGTACTTGTATTTTAGATACAAACCAGTGCATCCTTGCATCCTTTTGTGCTCTGTCCCTGCAAGACTTGACGTCTCAATACTGCTGTTTTGCTTTATTTTTGCTTTACTTTTGCTTCCGGGTTGCTGCTTGCTCGCTTGCCATTGCTTGCTCGCTAGCTGGTTCGGGGGCGTGTGCGGTGGCCTTATTGTTGTCAGCTTCCCATTTTCGGTTTCTGCTCTTTTATATTTAGAAAATTGTTTAATTTATTGTTTTTTCTTTTTTCATTGATTTCGCTTGTTGCATTTTTTTTGTTCCTTGTCTTTATTATAGTTTTGCTTAATTTGGTAATTGTTCTTTTCTTTTTGGTTATCTTTATTTCTAGGAGCTGGGAGGAGTCCAGAGTGGGCAGGCTAGCCATCCCTGGTGCCAGAGTTTACCTACAAAGTGTAGTTTTATTTTCTTTTGTAGTGTATTCCACTAGTGTGTGTCCTTGGTTGTCTTTTTGGTCCACGGGTTGACCCTGGCGGGTCCTTTGGAGGCCTAGGATCTAGCCTGTCCAACTACTGGTTATCCCAGTTCCCAAATTTAGTGTACTTATTTTTATTTAGTAAAAATTGCTTGTCTGCTTCATGTGATGGAACTCCTGACTACCACCTTTGCACTGACCGTCTTTTAATTATTTATGGTCATATATTAAAATTGCAACTGGTACCAAATAAAGGTGTCATTTAAAGATATCCACGTCTCATGGTCTCTTTGTCTAAAAGGAAACTTGAACCTGTGTGGCCACCTCTATGGGCATTTTCTGTTATGACTGACAACAACCCACTTAAATGTGTGATTAGTATCGCAAAGTTGGATGCTACAGGTCAGCGCTGGTTGTCACTGCTTGCCATGTTTGACTTTGACATTGAGGCATGTTAGGGAAATCTAAAATGACAGCGAACATGGAGTAACGGGATGCTATTCACTCCGTTGTGGACAATATTCCCGCCTTTTGCCAACTGAAGCCTGAACAAGTAAAGTGTTTGGTTCACATTTTGAATGGAGGTTATGTTGTGGCCTGACTCCCGAAAGGTTTTGGTATACGTTTAATTTATCAACCGTTACCGATCATCAGTTCGAACTGGCACCGTTTTGACAGGTCAGCATCTCCTTTCTTTTCAAGTCCTTGAATATTGTCATGTCATGCTGTAATCTTGCAATTCAGGAGAAGCGAATAGTCATCACAACTATGCGGTAGTGCGTGAGTCTGCTACTTACTCGGTAACCTTGTTTTAACTGTTGAACTGGACTGTTGCCTGTTGTTAATTAGACCAATAATCCTGCTGACCGAGGAGACTATCCGTCACTACTCTCCTCTTTTTCTGCTAGTGTTACCACAGCTATAACATCTTTCTATAACACCAAGGTGGGCAATGCATCTAACACTCAGCAGCTTTTCAAGACATTTAACTCTCTTTAACTTTAATTCTTTGCCCCCCTCCTCCCCGGCCCACTTCATCTTTGACCACGGAGGACTTCACTGTATTTTTCACTAAGAAAACATCATCCATCAGCAAACAATTCTCACCACTTCAAACAATGAACTCTCCTCTTGCACCCCACTGACTGACACTGAAGTCACCAGACCTGTCACCAGACTTCTCTCAACCTGTCCCCTTGACCCAATCCTCTACCATTTTCTTCAGGCCAAACCTTCACTCACACACATCACACACACCTTCCTGCTCACCGGCACTTTTCCATCCACATTCAAACATGCCCAGGTCACGCCACTACTGAAAAAAGACCCACATTGGACCCCTCTACCACCGACAGTTTCAGACCTGTCTCTTTTCTCCTATTTATTGCAAAAATACTTGATGACCTTGGGCAGTTTTCAACCAGTTTTCTTCCTACCTATCCCAGAAAAAACTACTGGATGAAAAGCAGTCTGGCTTCAAAACAAACCACTCCACTGAGACTGCACTGCTATCGGTCACAGAAGCACTGCGGCTAGTCAAGGAGGCATCTAATCCTTGGTCCTGATTCTGCTAGACCTATTTGCAGCGTTTGACACTGTCAATCAACCAGAAACTGCCAGCAACCCTGTCCTCTCTAGGAATCACAGGCAGTCCTCCACGCTGGTTCAAATCCTACCACTCCGTCAGATCCTTCAGGATGTCATGGAGGGGCTCACTGTCCACTGCTCACCACATGATCACTGGGGTTCCTCAGGGATCAGCACTTGGACCACTGCTTTTTTCCATCTACACGACATTCTTGGGACCCATCATACGGGCACATGGCTTCTCGTATCACTGATATGCTGATGACACCCACATCTACATCTCGGTTCATCAAGACAATACCACTGTAGCAGCTCGCATTGCAGCCTGCCTATAGGACATCTCAGCTTGGTTGAAAGAGCATCACCTCCAGCTGTACCCTGCCAAGATGGAACTACTCGTGATTCCGGCACACCCCACGGTGCAACGCGATCTCACCATCCAACTTGGCAATACCGAAATCACTCCTTCCAAAACAGCCATAAAGCTTGGATTCATATTTGATGAACAGCTGTCCTTCAATGATCACATTGCAAAGACAACGTGGTTAGACTGATATGCCTTATTCAACATTAGAAAGGTTAGACCCTATCTCACTGAGCATGCGGCACAACTCCTTGTCCAGGCCATGGTAATCTCACGGTTGGACTGCTGCAATTCTCTCCTTGCTGATCTTCCTGCAAAGGCAATCAAACCACTCCAGCTGGTTCAGAACGCAGCAGCACGCCTTGTCCTGTATGAAAAATTGCTTATTGCTCCCTAAACTCTTTGTATGTCGCTTTGGATAAAAGCGTCTGCTAAATGACTAAATGTAAATGTAAGTTGCAGCATTTCCGACAGACTCGAAATGAACGAAGAGCTGTGTTTAACAGAACTAATCCTAAATTTGACAGTTGGCTGCAAATATTTTCTTGTTTGTCTCTACTGTCAAATATTAGTTTAGATGCACTAATTTTACCATGGATGCATAGATTTACTTAACATAATCTGCAGAAGTCGTTCACAGCCATCTTCACTCCAGTATTTTGCTCGATAGTTTTGTTTTCGTCACACACCTGTGTTAACTAACAGTGGAAGTTTGAGGCGGCTGAGCCGGCGCATAACGTACGTCATAACCAAATGTTATGTGATTGGTTTACGGGTACACCAATTATTTTAATCGTCAAACAAGCACATTTCCCAGCTGTTGCTTAAGATGACAATGTCGTCCAAGTATGCTGCTGCATATTGCTCTGTACCTCTGAGAATCTGGTCAATCATTATTTGGAACGTTGCGGGTGCTCCATCTAATCTGAAAGGTAAGACTTGAAACTTGAAATGTCCAAAGGGTGTTTTGAAGGCTGGTAAATCCTTACTATCTGGGTTTAACGCAATCTGCCAGTAACCTTTGCATAAGTCCAACGTTGTGAGATACTTTGCGCAACCAAGTTTCTCAATAAACTCTTCTATACTAGACATTGGGTACGGTAAAAACTTACTGTGTTGAGTTAACTAAAATCTAGGCAGAATCTCAAAGTTCCATCCATCTTTGGAACTAGAATGCTGGGGTTATTCCATTCGGTCGATGGTGGCTAATCATGCCCAAAGTCTGCACTGTGGTCAATTCATTCTTCAATGTGGTTAACGTCGTTGAATTTTTCTAGATCCAGACAGGAATCACCCTGGTGATCTTGGCAGATATTGCTCCATCTCATCCTCTTATGCCACTGACCTCACCAGCAGTTTATTCCTAGCATTTCTTTAACATATTGATGTGGAAAAGGGAGGTTGTTGTCTAGCTGGCATCTCATTCTTGTAGGTTACAGGACCGGCTTTCTCATCTTCAGCAGAAACGGACCTTGTAATTTTGCCAAAAGTTTATTGTCTGTGGTTAAAAACAAAAATGACATTTGCTCACCTGTAGGCTCTTTATTCAATCAATTATTTATATAGCGCTGTTCACAATGTGCATTGTTCCAAAGCAGCTTTACAAGAGCAAACAGGAAAAACACAAAGGTAAAACACAGCAGAGTGCATTGTGTTTATAGAACAAGCAAGATCATTCTAATAAACAATATCTAATTAATAAATAAATGCAGTCTCCCAGTGAGCACGCCAACACCGCCCTGCTGTGGCGAGGAACCCAAACTCCAATGATTGATTATGGAGAAAAAAAACTCGGGAGAATCCAGGCTCAGCCGGGAGGGCCAGATCCCCTCTGGCGTGTCATAGCTGCACTCAGTGACCCTGACCAAAAGCCACCGAGCAAACATCCACGAGGAAGAGGGAGAGCCCACCATCCGCGACCCAGAAAGTCCCACTCGCTGAAGCCGTGCAGGTTCAACCTGGTCCCACTCCACGATCGACACCAGAAAACAAAAGGAACAACCAGGGAAAATAGTATTGCCATGTTGTAACTTTATTCCTCTGTTGTCCGACATCGACCACAAAACAAGACCAAACCAGACCCACACAGCCCCCCCCCCACCAAGGACCCTCAAATAGTATCGGGAAGGCTATTCCAGAGTTTAGGTTCTACATATGAGAAAGCTCGACCCCCTTTGGTGGATTTGATTATTCTAGTTGTTATCAAAGTCCTGAGTTTTGAGATCTTAGAAAGCGTGATGGGTTGTAATGTGATAGAAGCTCTGTTAAGTAGGTAGAGGCTAAACCATTTAAGGCTTTGTAAGTAATTAAAATAATATCAAAATCAATACGATACTTAATGGGTAGCCAGTGAAGCAATGATAAAACTCTGATTATGTGATTATATTTTTCTGACCTGGTTAGAACTCTGGCAGCTGCATTCTGAACTAACTGTAGTTTGTTTTTTGATAATACAGGACAACCACTAAGTAGGGCATTACAATAGTCAAGTCTTGAGGTCACAAATGCATGAAAAAGCTTTTCTGCCTCAGCAACACATAAAATATTTTGAAATTTGGCAACATTTCTAAGGTGGAAGAAGACTGTCTTTGTGATATTTGAGATGATATTTTTGAATGACAGGTTGCCCTCTAATATAACGCCTAGATCTTTTTTACTGTATTTGTTAGAGTAACAGTGCAGTCTTCAATTTGCAGGTTATAATCTGAGATATTCTGTTTACGTGTTTTTGGTGCTATAAGTCATATTTCTGTTTTGTTAGATTTTAAAAGAAAGAAATTACTAATCATCTAATGTTTTATATCGTCGATCCACTCTGCCCGTTTGGATTCTTGAAGGAATCATGTGGTCTTGATGAGATACATAGAGTATCATCTGCATAACAGTGGAAGCTAATTCCATGTTTTCTAATAATGTTGCCAAGGGGCAGCATGTATATGGAGAAAAGGGTCCTATCTATAATTTACTTGCGTTAGATTTGACGATTGCCCGTTTAAATGGACATATTGATATCTGTCTGATAAGTAAGATCTAAACCATTGTAGTTTCTGTCCCTGAATACCGGTTTAATTGTGTAAACCAGTGGTTCTCAACTCTGGCCCGCGAGATCCATTTTCCAGCAGAGTTTATCCCCAACTCTGATATAAAACACCTGAACAAGCTAATCAGCGTCTTTACAATAGATGCGTCCAACTTAATGCGGCGCTGCGCAAATCTGTCATCGTATGACATTTAAGTACCGCAAAAGAGATTCAAGTGCAGATTGCGCGATACGCATTTTAATAGCTCTTGCTGTACTTTAATGCGTTATGCCAAACAATCTGCGCAGCCCAACATTAGGTTGAACGCGAAGGCACTGATTAGCCTCTTCAGGTGTTTTATCAGAGTTGGTGCTAAACTCGGCAGGAAAGTGGATCTCGCAGGCCAGAGTTGAGAACCCCTGGTGTAAACGATCTAATAGTAGCTATGGGTCATGACCGAAAGGACAAGATTCCGGATACAGGCGGCCGAAATGAGCTTTCTCCTCAGGGTGGCTGGGTGATCCCTTAGAGATAGGGTGAGAAGCTCAGTCACTCGGGAGGAGCTCAGAGTAGAGCCGCTGCTCCTCCACACCGAGAGGGGACAGCTGAGGTGGCTCGGGCATCTTTTCCGGATGCCCCCTGGACGTCTTCCCGGGAAGGTGTTCCGGGCATGTCCCACCGGGAGGAGACCCCGGGGAAGACCTAGGACATGCTGGAGGGACTATGTCTCCCGGCTGGCCTGGGAACGCCTCGGTGTCCCCCCGGAAGAGCTGGAGGAAGTGTCTAGGGAGAGGGAAGTCTGGGCATCCCTGCTTAGACTGTTGCCCCCGCGACCCGGCCCAGGATAAGCGGAAGAAAATGGATGGATGGATGGATCTAATAGTATTTTATGGTCTACAGTATTGAAAGCAACACTTAGATCAAGCAGGACTAGGAGTGAGATGTTACCTTTATCTGATGCAGTAAGAAGATCATTTGTAATTGTATCTATTCTGGGAAG
Organism: Triplophysa bombifrons; assembly: GCA_029783895.1. Lineage (NCBI taxonomy): Eukaryota > Metazoa > Chordata > Actinopteri > Cypriniformes > Nemacheilidae > Triplophysa > Triplophysa bombifrons. The sequence goes on from CM056448.1 coordinate 23,882,173, forward strand.
CATTGCAGCATTTGGAACATAGCAAAGTCTAGCTGATTTAGGCTTCTTTACAGGACAATGCGGACAAATGTGACCTGGTTGAGCGAAATTATAACAAACAACATCAGTTGTATCTACAGGCTGAAATGTTGCTACTAATGGCGTGGGTGGGTTTCAAAATCTGAGTTTGCATTCGAAATTACAAACTACCCCCTGACCCCCCACACGTACCTCTCTCAGACTGCAGTCTTCCAGCACCTTTCTCCCGGAGATGTAAGTATCCATCAACTCAGCAGCTTCCACCGCAGATTCCCTCAAATTCAATTTAGAGTAAGTGTCAAAGTCTACCCATTTGGAAAATAAGTGTAACCGGGTGGTAGAGAAATAAAGCACAACCCGGCAAAAATATTATATTATGGAGGTTTAATCTGACTGCTGTTTACAAACAAGTATTACAGCGGTCGATGGGAGCAAAAGGGTTAACAAGAAATAAAAGAAATCAACCATAAAAGGTTTGAGACAAAAAGGTCCTATGAGTTTTACAAAAATTAAATATATGTCTTACATCTGCGGCTGAATGCAGAACCAGCACACAGCAAACAGCTTACTCAATTAGGTTATAAACCTCAGTTAAACAAAAGAAACACAAAAATACGCTACACACGCAAATAAAATGAAACAAAATACGGTAGTGGCTGTGCATGGAAGATGAAAACACATTAATTAGCCACTTTACATCCATATCATAAATCAACATCAATTATCAAAAACACATTACATCATACAACTGTACAATCATCATACATATTACATTTACCGTCCATATTCTTCTTGCAGAGCTATTAACAAAGGCCTTTTTTAGAAAGAAAGAATCATACAGCAGTAATAGCTTTTAACAAACTAAACTTACATACTCAAATGCTCGCTAGCACTCACCACGAGGTTCACTCGCCACGTGCACAACCGATTCACGTAATCTATTAACATTTACCATCAAACATACATTTAGACAGAGCAATATAACCCACAGGTAACATATATGGGTGTATATAAACACATACAAAAGATATTTACCCGTAATTACACCTATGCACCTAACATCAGATCGCTATGACACGCATCACACACAGAGAATCTTCTTCTTCTTCTGGTGTTTTATGGCGGTTTGGCAAACCCACGAAAAGGTGCATTACCGCCACCTACTGATCTGGAGTGTGGAGAGTACTTAGTTTTGGAAGAGAAAAATACTAAAAAAACTAACAAAAAAAACAACTTAATTTCTATATTCTATCTATTGTTCCTGTGATTTTTAGGTATTTAAATAATATTTTGTGTACTCTTGATTGCCTTACCCCGTTTCCTAACAATACTTTTAAAGAGATATTATCCACTCCCAACCATCCTAATTCTTGTATTAATTGGGATCTCTCCCTTTCATATGCAGACACTTATTAAGGATATGCCTCCCTGTTACTAATTCTCCACATTTGTCACACTTTCCCGATTCATGCTTACCTATTTTAAAAAGAATATAGTTTAATGCTGTATGTCCAATTCTTAGTCTTGATATAATGACATCATTCTTCCTATAACCATATCTTTTCCTCTCATTTCCAACATAGTCCTGAATCTGGAAAAGATGTCGTCCTTTACACCCACCATTCCACAACGTTTGCCATTTCTTACTTACTTCAGATGAAATCACTCTCTTGAATTCATCTTTACTTAAAACTATTTTAATTTCTACTTGCGGATGGTTTAGTGCTTTCTTTGCTAGCAAGTCTACTTCTTCATTTCCATCCACACCCACATGTGCAGGTACCCATAGGAAATTTAATTCTATTCTTAACTGCTTTATTCTAAACAAACTTTGTAAAACTTCAAATACTAAGTCTTGCCTAGCTTCAGATTTACCACTTAGTAGACTAGTGAGTGCAGCCATGGAATCACTGCATATCACAGTTCTTTCTGGTTGGACTTCCTCGATCCACTGTAGAGCTAGTATGATAGCTAACAATTCATTAGTAAAAATGGACACACAGAGAATCTTTCTTGCGGAGCCACGCATGCGCACAACAAGTCAGCGCACCGCATCACGTGAACGGGAGAGAAATCTCTTAAAGGGCCATACACAAATTTTACCACACACCAGAAAAGTTTCATTTTTACCCCCAGGCCACATAAGTAAATTAATTGAACATATAATTCCATAGGTGATTCACCTGGAGGAGTTTCCAATGACCGAAATCGAGCACAGTCTCTCTCCTGCCTTTCCTCCCTTTCTTTCTGATAAGGTAGAAAGTTCTGGAACATATTCGCTAATGCTGCGAGTGCTGCTCCTTCAGTGGTTGCAGTAACTCCGCCGCTTGTTGGACGTTTTTGCCTGCAGCTGCATAAACTCTAATCTACTCACTCTCCATATTCACCGTAAACTGCGCCCTTGTTTTAGGCGGCATGTTTAAGTCCATAGACACAATCTTTGAGTCCAAGTTTTACAAGAAATGTGTCAACGGATTCTCTTCATAATACTTCTGACACCAAATGTGAGCGATTGCTCGAGTGGTCGGTGGCATACAGCGACTCATAACAGTGACATGAGATCTAACCAAATAATAATCAATTGTGTTTAAAAACCGGTACATTTATTTGCAAGAAAACCTCCATTAAAAATTGGCTAAATTAGATTATATTAGGGTTTATTTTATCATAGCACTGTAAACCAGTAGATCTTTTGTGGTGACCTAAAGTATTGTAAAAAAATTATAATTAAAACTTGAAAATACTATTTTCAAAAAAAGTCGGCCAATTTCCCTATTAGATATGTATATTTGACTTCCTGAATCGATGCAGACTCTATCCACGTGAAATTTTCAAGTCTCATGAGACTAATTCAAGATCACGGAGCAGTCGCAGCTGGAGAGTGGGTTGAGCAAAAAAGCGGCAGCTGGCAGCAGGAAGTGGCAGACACTCCATTAAAACCGATTTTAATTTAGACATATTTTGGTTATTCCATATAAGAAATAATTTACAATTCACATTAAATGCATATTTTATTTAGGTCTACTACAATTATCAAGTTCTCAGTGTTACCACGCTGGCTGCTCCCTTGTCAACCACGCCCTCTACGTCATCACTCCCTCACAGAATGTCCCACTCACTCTCCCCTGAATTCTGATTACATGCACCTGCACCTTTTTTTAGTGACACTATTTATTCCTGCCTTAGTTTTCAGTTCTTTGTCAAGTCTTGATGTTGTAAGTCGTGTTTAATGTTGATACCTGCGATAGTTCTGCTTTTTGCAATACTATCAGTTGTGGATCATACTTGCTATTTTGTGGATTCCTGGTTATTGGATTGCACCTGTTCTTTGTGGATACCAGTCTGGATTATACCACTTTCTATGTTTACCTGTTTCCCATTTCGTTTCCCTGGATGTTTCATTAAAGTCTGTTCACTGGTACTCTGAAGTGTGCTTTCCTGATTTGACCCGAAGCGTGACAGAAGACTTGCCCCATCAATATTACCACACCTCAGAGTACCACCACAACCCCTGCACCAGCCATTTCAGACCCCTTCACAGATCTGGTTCAGCTTCTTCAAACTCAATTGTTTACATCTCCATCCACTGCCAGTCCCATGGCCATACCTAATCGCTTCCCATGATCGGTCCAGTGGGTTCTGTTTACAGTGAGTACTCTACTTTCAAATGCACCCAGGTCAGTTTCCTTCTGACGCGGCCAAGATCGCGTTAATTATCTCTCTTCTGAGCGGTAAAGCTTTGAACTGGGTTAAAGGGATCTAGGAGGCTGAAGAACAGCTGACAACACTCTAAGGTTGTTCCTGCAGCATCTTCGGGAGGTTTTTGGCCAGGTGGCTGATCATCATTTTGTCCATGACCAACTACGTCTACGATAGGCTCTCTCGTCAGTAGCTGACTATGCTCTACAATTCCGCATCTTGGCCTCCAGCAGTCGAAGGAACGAAGCCGCTCTGATTTCAGTATATCAACAGGGCTTGGAGTCTGGAGTACATTCACAGATGGCCATGTTTGATGAGACTGTAGTCTTAAGTACTTCTACAGCGATCAGCCCTGATTTCTCAATGCTTATACCCTTGTACCTAACGCCGACCCACTGTTTCTCCTCCATCCACATCTGTCTCCACCACAAGTTCATCTTAATGGGAGGAAAGAGACAGGTCAGTAACTTTCGGTAGTAGAGGGGTCCAATGTGGGTTTCTTAAGTAGGGGCGTGACCTTGGCCTGTTTCAATGTGTATGGTAAAGTGGCGGTAATCAGGGAGGTGTTGATGATACTTTACAACTAAAACAAATGATAATATTAATTTAAGCCGTGTCATGTGACCCCTTTAACACACACAAACATTTTCAAGCCAATATTAAAGCAACATTAGAGAACTTTTGCTTATGGTTCCCATATGTGGTTGATAAGCACAATTGTCTGTTCTCAGTGTCGTAAATACTGTCGCTGTATAAGATTCCCCGTAGGCAGTGCAATACATGTGAATTTGTTGACTAAGCAGAAACCACTGTTACATCATGTCACTTCATAAACTGTGCATTTACTAAAGCACTCTTTTGGCTCCATTGGGGTATACTACTGGGCTATATTAATAGCTCAAACTAGATTCTGAGGTAGCAACTGGTTATTAGCCGTTCGCGTATAGTGTGCTAGCTAGAGTACATAGTACCTACAAAGCACGTTTACAGTTACCCAAGACACAGGCTTGGACGTGAATTTGTTAAGTAATCAACAAAAAATATTTTCTGTAGTTATATTTTCGAAAACACAATCGCGACCAGGCTTTGTGCTTTGTGTAATAGGTTCAATCACTGACTTACATTCAACTTGCTATGGGAATAGTGCCATAGTAACTATAAATACTAATAACATTAGTCACATTAATTACCATGCATGAACTAAGGAATCAGCAACTTTTGACCATAAAACATTTATTGTGGTTTGATAGTCATCGTCTACAAGCATAACACTACATTTGTAACTTGGCAACCGATCATGTAAGTAAGTTATTGAGTACCAGCAACATTACACTATCCCTAGTAACCAGTAACGTTAGTGTGCCAATTAACAACTTGAGCACAGATTAATAACTAATAAGCTCAAAAGTACAGGAAATAAGAAAAATATTACATATAAAACATTCTAATCCAGTTGCAGGAAGGCTTGGTCTCCATCCGTTTTGCAACCCGTTGCCTCTTGCAGCTAGCACCACTGAATGCAAGTCTGTAAGATGTTGATTAATGTTCGGGCTTGTGTCTGATCACTCTCTCCCTTTTCCTCTTTGTTTCATGGTGATAGTTTGGGGACTTGGATTGAACTAGATCATTTCATTTTATTTTTAGCTGTCGGCTAACTTCACCCAGGCTACGAGTAAAACGTGACGTTTCCGTAAAGCAGATGAAGGGCAGGGCTTGTGAACCTACCCGCACACTAAAGTTACAAGTGTGATTTCAGCCAATAAAGGGGCTGCTTAGGAAGCAGTGGCAGTTAAATTCGTCCAGTTAAGAGTTGTCCTACGACTAAAATAATTTTAGAGAGATTATTTTAAGGTCGAAAAATTCTCTAGTGTTGCTTGTTGTCCCTTTTACAAAATGGACTATTATCACTATTTGGTTTTTGGTATTTGGTTACATGTAGATGTTTTAATGTTTCACTTTATATAAAGCTGGAGCTGGATGAGTGGGGTTTTAAATGTCATTATGTAATCTCTGTGTTGTTACAGGCTTGAAATACCAATTATGAATGAAGGCACATAATCGCAGTATGTTTGTTCGTTGCATTGTTTATTATTGTAATACTGCTAAAGACATGCCAGCTGCAACATGGTGTCACTGTCATGGTTTCACTTCTCGTTGTCAGGTATTTCTTGGTTTAGAGGTGGAATCATACAGAATCCTTTGTTTCATGTGGGGAGAGATGTTTTTGGCCCTTGTGGGCTTCCATACTCTCCCCGAGTCGCGTCATCGTTCCTACCCTCCTGTTTCCTAGTTTGTGTTAATTAGCTTCCCCTGAGTGTTAATCCCTTGCACCTGTTCCCTCTTGGTTCCTCTCCCTTTAAAACATCCTCGTGTTCATTGTCCTGTGCTAGTTCATTGTGTATGTATGCTGTATGTCTTCCAGTGTCTCAGTAAGTCTAATAGTCAGTGTATCTTGTAGCCTTGTCAAGTGTTTTGTTTCCTTAGCTTAGTTAGTCCGTGTTCTTGTTTTTTACGTCATAGTGTATCCTGCTTTGTTTTATCCCCATTGTGGGTTTTGTTTTACCTTTTTGTCTTGTTTATTTTGTAATTAAATCCTCGTTCGCCCCTACCTTCTCGTCCTGTGTCTGCCTGCAATTGGGTTCTTGCCACGAGATCCGTGACAGTCACGGGTTTGACAGGGGAGAACCCAAATGCAGGCAGAGGCAGGACGAGAAGGTAGGGGTGAACGAGGGTTTATTATAACAAAACAAATAACACTATAAAATGACAAAACAAAACCCACGAGGGGGAAAACAGGACAGGGTAATATATGACTAAACAAGGACACAGACTAACTAAACTAGAAAACAAAGTACTTGCAACAAACACTAAACTGACACTTACTAAAACAGGGAAACAGGAACAATGCAAGACGAGGGCATGAAATACTGAACAACCAGATACAGCAAAGCGAACAGCTACAACACACACAACGAACCAGCACAGGACAATGTAACATGAGAGGTATAAATAGGGAGACAGACACAGGATCATAACGAGCAACAGGTGCTGGGGATTAGCACTAAGGAGAGGCTGACGAGGGACGAGATGTAGGTTACAATGACGAGACACGAGAAATAATCTTTCAATCTCACATAAAACCATTAGGCAATGCCATGGCTCCACTCGAGACAGGAATAAAACATGACATGATAGTGGAACCATGACACATGGCCTTTTTATAATAAAAGTGATCCTGTACAGTGATTTCAACAAGATTTTCCAAACTACAGAGCTAGGCCAATTAAATTAAATTTACAATAGACAATAATCCAGCCCTCAGCACAAACTAGCTTGGCTGGATTTCTGGATAATCAATCATACCTGTTAAAAAATGTTCATTAGACTTGTCCAGATTCCCTTTTTATGGGAATAATAACCTGGTGAACCTTGGTAAAGCTAAAGTGATTCCTGCTGGACTGTTTTGTTGCACATGTGTTTATGAGTAGGCCATCTGTGATCAGGATTACTGGAAACTGTGATATTGTAACAAACAAGGTCAGGAAACATAGATGAAAGAACAAAAGAAGTACTCTTATAAAAGAAAGTGATTTTGTTGGCGACAGCTGGCCCACGATCAAGCAGTAGACTGAGGACCAGCAAGTCTTGCTTGGGAAAATATTCTCCAAAATAATTTCAAATAAATGTCATTTTTTTATTTGTTTGTCATCTTTCCCTATCTTAAAAAATATTCATATTTAAATTTGTAAACTTCTTATTGTCACTCACTTGTGAATAGACATAATGTAAATGCAATCTGCTCCACATCTAAAACCCGGTTAATTTACTATTAAGAACACTACTTTTATAATAATGTACAATAATACTACATAAAAAATATAAAGATTAGAACATCACTTTGTTCTTGATGGCTTTAATAAAAGATATATAAGCCAGTCTTCATTTTTGGCCTTTTTGTATGTTGTATTCTTCTTTTTTAATTCCATGTCTCATGATAGGTGTGAGGGAACCCAAGCACAGGCAGCACGGAAGGGGTTAACAAAATATTGATTTAATAAAACACAAAGCAAAGACCCACGATGTGGATAATAACAGTAAAACACAAACTAGAAACTTTATAAGAAAAAATAATCCAAAATAAAATACTTCCCACGAGGGGGCAAAAGATAAACTAAATGCAAACAATGACACAACTTCAAACAAACACGGTTAGGGTAGACAAGGCAAGTCAAGTCAAGGCAAACACACGGCAAGGAAAACAAGCAATGTACATTGCAAAACGAACGAGCACAGGAGAGCAGACACAAGGGCATTATATAAGGAGACTGACAAAGGAAGATAACAATGGGCAGGTGTGGGTAATGAGACGCAGGTGGAAAGCTAAACGAGGAACGAGAGGGGTGGGGTCATAGACGAGACCGGATAGAACGCATATTATATCATGACCGACAATAATATGTTTCTCTCCACACAAAACCTAAGGCTTTGACATGACTCTGCCACAAGATCAAGAGAGACATGACATGAAGAGGCAGACTCATGACACCATGAAACAAACAAAGTCAGGGGCCCGTTCTTCGTCTGTAGTTTACTACATACAAAATCAAATAAAACATCCGAGATTACCTAATCCCGCTAATCATGATCTGGATAATTCGGTTCTTCGAACACACTTGTTGTTGATGATTAGTATATCTGGATTAAATTGTCTGGGATCATTGCATGCTTACGCACTGTTGGGAAAGGCAGCATATATTGATAGAAGAACCAGACCTCAGCAGTACTGCTATTGGCTGGTTGTTATGTCAGTTACGTCCATATTTTTTACAGTTTCTTGAAGATTATGACAAATTTTAAAACCTTTTTAAAATGTCAGTTCGGCGAGGGGGGCGTGGTTCAGTAAGTTCCATAGCGGGAGTGAGAGCTGGGAGACGAGCGGCGAGTAAGTGAGGAAATTGCTAATTACCAACACCTGTGTCTCTTTCCAGAAAGGAACGAGACACAGATACTGCATATGAAGACCATGCGGCCCGAAGTCAGATTGAGGGAGACACGGACTGAGCACGGGCCGAACAAGTGTCGTCACAAAGGACTACACGTGTATGAATCTATCAAAGGACTCTACTTTATGTTTACATGAAATCTTGCGGCTGAAGGATCGGCCTCGTGTGTTTGTTTATTTGAGGCTCTTTCTGTTGAATAAAGCCGTCTTAGTCCAGTCAACCTCGCCCTCTTCCTTCCTTATTACTACTAACCTCGTTATAGTCAGGAATACTTCAAACGATGCACATATAACTTTCAGAGATATTTATAATTTTTTTGTAAACTGAAGTTGTATAACTGATAAATTAACTTTTAGGTCTTATTTTAATAAATTCTCCTTTTTAGTAGTTAATTGCAATGAGATTCCTCTCTCCCACAAAAAAAGTGTTTTATACCCATTAGTGTTCACTGCATAGGATAGGCTACAGAGGAAAGTGTCTGAGGACTGTCCATTTCATTAACATTTCTTAAATTGGATAAACTCATGTAGCAGTTGCAGGAGTCCACATCATCTGAAAGGCATACGTTTGCTGAGTCTGCTCAGAAAAGTGGTACAGAGATAAGATATGATTCCCTTCAACATTGCGGAGCTTCCGCATTTGGGAATCCCTTCCCTTTCCACTTTCCTGAAGTCTTATTAGATAGCGGCAGTTAAAAAACTGGCCAATTGTCGCAAGACAGTATGCAAATACTGACGAACCCTGGCAGTATAAATGCGCTGCATAGCGATAATACCTCAGAATCTTCTCTTTCACGCTGCCATTGTTAAAGACGCAACTGGATACTTCTTCACCGCATCCAATGGCTGCTTACTGTTGTCTTTGAGTGGGCCCCAATGACCTGCCGTATACCCACAAGCACTGCATTACCTGGCTGGGCCTGGCTTGTGAACCGCTGGTGGGCCCACCCATTTCACGAGGTAACAGCGAGGACCCAGCCTGGGGCAACAGTCTTCTGCCGCCTCATTCCCCAGTCCTCTTCGATTCGGAGAGCCTTCACCTCCTGCCTCTATAGCAGAGGCTGTTTCCTTCAGCATCGAGGAGGATGATGACTCCATGATCGCCCCAACTCAGAGAGCACCCCGGACCTCAACGAGGAGTTCGTGAGGGTCCTCAAGAAGTAAGCTCGACTCCTGGCAGTTCTAAGCGGGCCTCTGTCAGGTAGCTTCAAAGAGGTGTACGGGATTTTTTGCGGATGTTCAAGACCACGTGGTGAAATTGTGGTCTGTCCCTCAGTCGGCGCGGGTTTACGCTGCTACACAGGCCATCTTCGCCCACGTGGACGGGGCCGATGCCCACGGGAATATGCGCTTGCCCCCTGTCGAGGAGACCCTCGCAGCTCATCTGTGCCCGTCCTCCTCCTCATTAGGCTCAGACCAGTGGTTGCCGTCGAAGCCTTGCAGGTTCACCGCCCACCACGCCGGTAAGGCTTACACCATCTGCTGGGGAAGTGGCTTCTGCTTTACACGTTATGGCAATGCTACAGGTTTTAGACAAAGACACAAAAAAGACCGGCCAAGCAGCACGGCGCTTTGGCCAAAAAAGTGGTTGGGCAAAGGAGGTCATCTTCCAAGCCGTTGTCCCGACGGATCTGCGAAGAGAGTTCGTGAGCTTTCCCCCCCGCGATTGGGGGCGAGTATTGCAATGTTCCAAGTGTAGTTTGTGTAAATGCAATAAAAAACACATTCCCTTCTCATAAGAAGTGCTGTCCGCCCTAATACAGCCCATACTGCGTTCCTTGCCCTGCCATGGTGTATTGTTGCAGTTGAGGTCTGTTATAACCAGCGAGAGGCATCTGGATTCTCACACATGAGACCGTTGTTGCAGAAGAATGATACAAAACCAACACGCTGAAACCAAGAAGAGTAAGCTTAGAAGCATATCATTCTCCAAACTGTTTGGTAGTTGTTCTTGCTATTTTATTGTTTTTAACGTATTGTGAATTAATTAAGCATCAGCGTTAGTTCCGGCAGGCCTTGTAGTCAAGCTTGGTTATCAGCTGTCATCAGCTGATCACAACCCTCACCCAGCCCATCAACCAATCTGATACGTTCTCTCAATTGGGCACCATATTTAAATATCGGTTCAGGCAAGCCTGCCTCACTGCTTCTAATGCTTGCTGCTCTACCAAGCGATTTTCTCCTTAGCGTTTCCCTTCGCAATGAGATTATACATTTTTGGGATTTTACTCACCCGATTCCTCAAAATGTTTTTCGCCGCAAATGACGAAGATCCGTGGCACTTCGAATCTATCGAAGAAACCCGGCAACAGCATCCCATCCATGCAGAGGATGCCACCCAAGAGGAGATCACTGTTCCAGTCCGTCGGAGCTCTCGCTTGGCAAGCAAATCCTCCAGTCTTCCCAGCATTAATGATTGGCCACTGCCTAAGATATTGGAGACATTGTATAAGAGCAATGTTCCGGTTCCGACGGGAGCTACTCACGAAGACCATGGGAAGTGCAGTTCCAGTGTCCACCGGCTCTCCATTCTTTTCGCCGGCTGCTGTAATTTCTCATCAGCTGAGAAGCCAAATCCTAGCAGGTAATGTTGGACTTAAAACTGTCCAGCGTGTCCAAAAATTGGACTTACAGACGTTCTTTGAATAAAGTTGAAGTTTATTAACCTGAAAATCAGCGCTGGGCTGTCTCACACACAACTAACTCAACAGAGAGTCCCGGAGAATCAGCCCCGCCTAAACAGTGTTTTACATTTTTATATGTGTATGTGTGGGTGTATCTTCAAGCTTGCTTCAGTAGTTAGTGTCCAATCCCACGGCTCTTGAGACATCCACCGTTTAGTCTTTAGCCAATGGAGAGATGACCGCTTGGCGCTTGTGGACAACCGCACCCTTCTTCTTTGTTCTCTTAGCATCTGTAAAACACCACACTTCCCCCAACTAGTTCACCCAACACTTATCTAAACACAAGATCTGTGGTATGTGTTTGCATGCTCTGCTTGGTTCAGGCATAACAGTTAATCACTCTTGCACATACCTGAGCTGGTTTACTCCTCTTTCTTTGCACTCTAATATTCTCTCCTTCACAGCACCACAGTAATTATGACACTACAGCATGATTATATTGATAACAAATAACTTGTTTAAACATATGCAATTAAAACATGGTAATGAATAACACAACACTCTTAAAGACTTATAAAACCCTACAGTAACGATATCAACTTTATTAAAATATTACTGGGCTCAGAATCATGCGACAGACGTGTTGTAGATTGCGGCGATGTATCAGTAACGCTTAAAGACAGCGACCCCCGAATTTCAAAGACACTAACTCTAGCGGAATTTAATGTGGCGTTCGGAGCATACAGAGACGTCATATGCTAAGTTTATCCTGCTCGTAGGGCAGAGTCGGACACGTATTTTGCCATTATATCCGACCTTGCTCTGACCTATGGTGGAACTCTCTTCTATGAGTATCCTAAATCCTTCTCCGCTAAATCCGCTATGTACATTCAGCGATTCAATCAAAGACTGGACTGGTCGGTAGTCGATTTGGCCCTCATCAGCAGACATTTCACTGGTCACCAAGCTCTTTCCTGCTCGATTTGTGGCTCTCACTCTCACACATCCAATCTGTGCCCAAAAACTGTGTCCCTGCAACCGCCTGGCCAAAGTCCCAAGCCTGGCGATTCTAAGGTGATGCCATTTGCAACTCCATTGTGCTACAATTTTAATGAAAATGTTTGCAAATTCTATAGTTGTAAATATATTCATGCTTGTAGTTATTGCGGGGATGGTCATCCAAAATCAGTTTGCCCAAGACGAACTCGCTTTCTGAGGAAGGAGAAAAAGAAATAAAACCTTCAACTCCAATCAACGTCCCCAAGCTGGGAAGAGCATTGAGAAATCATCCTGTTTCGTCAATTATTTATTAACTGGTCTCGTCCATGTTTTTTTTGCAGGATTATGTCTGTTACCCAAGTCCTCTTTTGTTCTGCTTCTAACGAACCCGAAGTAGTAGATTTATTGTTAGAGAAGGAAGTTAAGAAAGGTTTTATGATCGGGCCGTTTGATACATCCCCCTTCACAACCCTTAGAATTAATCCCATAGGAATCGCTACCCGTAAATATTCTGGAAAAAAGCGATTAATTATTGATCTCTCCGCCCCTCACGACAATACTCCAAGTATCAACAGTCTTATTCCTTCCGCTCCTTTTTCTCTGTTTTATGCCTCCGTTGACGATGCAATTAAATTCATTAAGCAAGCAGGGGGAGGTGCTTGGCTAGCCAAGGCGGATATCTCAAACGCCTTTAAAATCATGCCCTTACATCCATCACAGTGGCATTTATTTGGTGTTAAATGGAGAAACCAATTGTTTTTTTGGTTAGGCTTACCTTCGGCTGTCGCAGCAGTCCAAAAATATTCAATTCACTGTCAGAAGCGTTGTGTTGGATTCTTCTCAACAACTCCAAATTGCCGTTCATGCTTCACTTTTTAGACGATTTTTTGCTAGTAGATTATCCACAACCACACTCCAAGCCAGATCGCTGCATATCGGCACTTAAACGCACATTCTACAACCTAGGGATTCCCCTCTCTGAGGATAAAATGGTAGGTCCCCTCAAAGTCATTCAGTTTCTTGGCATCACTTTGGATTCCAATCTCATGCAAGCCTCTCTTCCCATGGAAAAATTAAATTGCATAAGAGAAGTCATGAGAAATGCTCGCGTGTCAACGTCTCTTTCAAAAAGAGATTTGCTATCGTTGTTAGGGCACCTCAATTTTGCCATGCAAATTATTCCCCAGGGCAGGTCCTTCATAGCAAGGCTTCTTGACCTCTCCAACTCTGTCAAGGATCTTAAGGACATGGTTACCCTAGATGCAGGCTGCAGATCAGATCTCAGCTTCTGGTCTTTGCTCATCGACAATTGGAACGGCATCTCCTTTTTCTATAATGACGACCTTGAGTCTTCCGCAGCCCTTAAATTGTACACAGATGCTGCGCCTTCTGTCGGTTTCGGGGGGTCTTTAATGGTCAATGGTTTGCTAGCACGTTGCCAAATGAGTTGCAACATGCACGTGATGAAATTTTGTCAACTGCTCTGTGAGAACTATATCCTATCATAATAGCCTGCATTTTATGGGGTAAATACTGGGCTAGGAAACAAATCCTTTTCTTTTGTGACAATGAGTCAACGGTCCATATAATTAACAAGGGTCGACGCTCAGTGCAATTCATAAATAGGTTCGTCAGGCGCCTCACTTGGTCATCAGTCATCGGTAACTTCAAATTTCGGGCAGCTCACATCCCAGGCTTAAACAATAAAATTGCTGATTCTTTGTCTCGATTTGAATTTCAGAAATTCCATCTTCTATGCCCGGAAGCAGCTCCATCCAGCCTGGTCTGCCCTTCTTTCAGCCAAACCGTACTACATTAGACACGACCCTTCAATCCTATCTGCACTCTGCAGTTCGCTATATGCGTAAAGGTCTAGCTAAATCCACATAAAAAAAACACTGCATTTTGTCCTTTGTCTTCCATGTTGGCCTACACGAAAAAACTTTCACATGCTGGTCCGAAAGACCCATTATTTGCCACAGAGGAAGGAATGCCTGTTTCCAGGTGCTGGTTCGCCACCCATCTTCGTCTGCTTTGCCAATATTGCGGGCTTCCTCCAGACCGCTATACTCGTGTGAATGTTTTGTTTTATGTAGAGACACGTGCCGGTATGTTTTGTTTGTTCGCTGCGTGTCCTCCTGTCTTCCGTGTAGCTCCGCCCCCTTGTTTCTCCGTTAGTCTTCCATAAATGTTTTATCTCTGTCACCTGCCGCTCACCTCCCGTTTGTAATTATCCCTCGTTGGTTGTTCCCTTGTTCATTACCCTCACCTGTTCCTTATCGCGCTTTCTGTCTATTTGAGCTTGGCTGTGCCAGCTCTCATTGTGGCGATGTAAAATTATTTGTGACGTTGTTTTACTCTTGCTGTGCTTTGTACCTTTCTCTTTCATATTTGTCCGTAGGGACGTGGTAACCCGTGTGCCGGTCTGGATTGACTTTTCCCCATTCGGTTCACTTTTGTTCCCGTTTACCTTTTCCGGATTTTTGTGGATTTTTGGTTTCCTCTGCCAGCAGTGTTTTGTGTATTTGACCAGGAGTACCCTGCCTATCCTTTGTTCTTTCAGCAATCCTGTAAAATAAACTGTTGTAACATACCTGCATCTGAGTCCCTTTGTGCACCGTGACAAAATTAAGCAAATCTGCCAAATAAAAGATTATTTGTCTTCAATTTTGACTTGGGTTTTTCTTGACTTGAAAGGTCCTGACTGAAATTAAGCATCAGCGTTAGTTCCTGATCACAACCCTAACCCAGCCCATCAGCCAATCTGATACGTTCTCTCAATTGGGCACCCTATTTAAATATTGGTTCAGGCAAGCCTGCCTCCCTGCTTCTAATGCTTGCTGCTCTAAACCCACCACCTCCCCAGCTCCTCCTTTAATTTTACTTGATCTACCATACTCTGCTGTCCTTTTTTCTTTTTTTCTTTTGCACACTCTGTTCTCAGGGGGGTTGAGCTGCTCTCCCAGCTAAACCGGGAGAGTCACCCCAGATGCTGCTGCTGCTTCCCCATCTTACTTCTCATGGAGCTCATGAGAAGGATGGGGAATTTAGAACAGACCCATACCACCAAACGTAAATTAAGCAAATCTGCCAAATAAAAGATTATTTGTCTTCAATTTTGACTTGGGTTTTTCTTGACTTGAAAGGTCCTGACTGAATTGATTTCTCTGCACAAAAGGCAGAGAAATCATTGTTCCAGGCATTCCTCTGGTTTGTACTTATATGAGAAGCCCAATTTTTATCCATGTATAAAGTTTTTAAAGTTTATAAAAGGTTGAATATATGCAAAATATCTAAATCTTCAATACATTGACCTTGACAATAGCTGGAGATATAGTTTAAAATATTGGATTATTTAGAAACTATTTTTATATTGTTACTGACCTAACATATCTTATTGCAGGTAAAAGATGACACTGATACCTGCCTATTATTCATGAAGATTAAAAATAAAATGCATGTGGGCCTAAGCATGTTTGTGATGTTTTTTTTTTTAATAAAAAAATTCTCAATAAAGAAATGATATTCCAAAAGTTACATCTCATGAAGCTCAGCCTAAGTGTAGTGGTTTGGAGATCATCATCAGTCTGCACCTCCATTACAGGTCTCCTCTCTTTTTTGATGATGTATGTAGTGTAGCACATGTAACATACCCTGTCAGGTTAATTCCTTAGACTTTTAATACACTCAAATCCTTCATTCCTATCAGTTTCCAAAAGGTCATGATCCTGTCCTGGCTAGAGCTGTAGAGTAACAGGTTTGGGTCAGAGAATGGTGTCTACAAACACAGAGATTTAATCAGTCAAGTTTATTTGTAGCTGTAACAAAGCTCAATAAAAGGGAAGGAAGGAGGCGGGAACCGGCAAACATTTAAACATTTAAACATTTAATAACAGAAATAATAACAGCCGGCGGCCCCTCACGGACGAACACCGGCGAAATAACATAAACATAAATACAAACACAAGTTCGGGCCCGGTCCTCTCTCCTCGACGGTCCGGTCGCTCGTTCCTTTTATGCTCCCCATCTTCTACGAGATTCGAGCCCATTGTGCGCACAGCTGGCGCTAATCCACAATTACTCACCGGACTCGAACCACGGTCTCGCCCCGCCTACTCTACTACATACCCCCATCACCTCTCACAGGCCGGGGGGTACCCCCGCGACTGTGCAAGCTCCCTCCCCCTCCCTCGGGGGGGTGGGGTGGGGGTATGCAGCGACGAGACGAGACAACGGAGATGGGAGCCCTCGGAGCGACCGGAAAGAGAGAGGGGAGAGAGGAAAAAAAAAAAAAATCCGGTCCCCCGACATGCTGCCGCTCGTTCCTCAACCAGCCGGAGTACTCTCCTTCGTGGTGCCTTGCGGTGGCCCTGGGGCTTCGGTGGACGGCTCGACCGTCCGCCCCCTGGCGGCCGGCGGTGGCTCCTCCATTATCTGGGAGTCGGGGCGGGCTCCGGCCTCTGGCAAGCGGTGGCTCACCCGGCACTTCCGCCCCCTGCTCCTCCCCCTCGGGGGACGGACACAGGCTCCGGCCTTTGGCGGACGGCGGCAACTCCCCCGCTCCCACTTGGACGAAAGCCACCCCACCTCGACCCAGGGGCGCGGCAGCAAAGGTCGCCGTTCCACCGAAGTTTTGACGGTGGCCGCACTGTGCACTTCCGTTTCCCCAGAGCCACCGCTTCGGGCAGCCACTGGCGGACGCCCTTCGTCCGCGCTGCCCGAACTCTCCGGCACCGCGAGGCCACTCGGCGGCGAGGACTCTCCGACAGCATGTCTCTCCTTCCTCCCGGGTTTCGCCACCAATGTAACAAATCTCAATAAAAGGGAAGGAAGGAGGCGAGAACCGGAAGACAATAAAATAAACATTTAATAAAGTAATATAATAGCCGGCGGCCCCTCACGGACGACCGCCGGCAAACAACAATACAATACAACATAAAACGAAATAAAAACACAAGTTCGGGCCCGGTCCTCTCTCCTCGACGGT
Organism: Triplophysa bombifrons; assembly: GCA_029783895.1. Taxonomy (NCBI): domain Eukaryota; kingdom Metazoa; phylum Chordata; class Actinopteri; order Cypriniformes; family Nemacheilidae; genus Triplophysa; species Triplophysa bombifrons. The sequence goes on from CM056448.1 coordinate 23,899,502, forward strand.
CCGGTCGCTCGTTCCTTTTATGCTCCCAATCTCCTACGAGATTCGAGCCCAGTGTGCGCACAGCTGCCGCTAATCCACAATTACTCACCGGACTCGAACCACGGTCTCGCCCCGCCTACTCTACTACAGTAGCGTCTTAAAACAACACAAGTGTTGACCAAAGTGCTTCACATAGCAATAGTAACAGCATACTTAAAAGAACAAATCATGTCAAATGGCTGAGAGATCTCTGAGGTGAATAAAAACTTTGAAGTTCTGATATATAAGGAGCAAGTCCATGCAAACATTTTAAAAACAAATGTTAAGACCTTAACATCAATTCTTTGCTTCACCAGTCAGCTTCCTTATTGATTAAATTCCTTTTTGCTAAATACTATTACTACCATTAAAATAATATTTCCTGCAAATATTATATTTTATTTGCAGAAAATGACCTGAGGCCTCAGAGGCCTATGATTCAGTCTATGGCATAGATACAGACAATGCTCATTGACATGATCATGACTGCAGAATCTTTAGTTCCCTTATATAATAAGCTGGGGTCTTAAGAGACTGAAATACCACAAATTTGGCAGGCCAGACTGCATTTTTAATAAACTCCCTTCATCATATATGCATATCTGTTTGTGCTTTTATATATATTTGACATTAACGTCCAACAAATTAATATGGCAAATATCTCCTTTACAAAAAAAACACTGCCACTGCCGTGAGAGTAATAATACAGAGCCAGAGAATTCTCTGGGCAAAAGTGTCCAATGAGCGAAGCAGAAGGTCAACCCTTACAGGCAGTTCAATAATCCACTTTGAGACAGGTAACCTAAGAGTCCACTAGACTGACAGGAGCATTATAGTCCAATGAGAGTCCACTAGACTGACAGGGCAGAGATACTTGGATGAAATCCACTTTGACCAACAGGATAGCATACAGGGACCAGTCTCCAAGACGAGGAAGCAGTTCCTTGTGAGCCTGGGAAACGTGGTAGACGGAAAATCCCCCCAGAGCCGTCAGAATGACCAGCCAGATAAACAGGATCCGTGCAGCGAGTCCGACGCTGCAGGCAGACAAGACACCACGTGGCAAACACAGCTCAGGAGACTGAACGAAAAAGAGTTTATTACCCAAGACTTAGATCAGTGGTTCTCAACTCTGACCCGCGAGATCCATTTTCCTGCAGAGTTTATCCCCAACTCTGATATAAAACACCTGAACAAGCTAATCAGCGTCTTTACAATAGATGCGTTCAATTTAATGCGGCGCTGCGCAAATCTGTCATCGTATGACATTTAAGTACCGCAAAAGAGATTCAAGCGCAGATTGCGCGGTATGCATTTGAATCGCTCTCGCGGTACTTTAATGCGATATGCCAAACAATCTGCGCAGCCCAACATTAGGTTGAACGCGAAGTCACTGATTAGCCTCTTCAGGTGTTTTATCAGAGTTGGTGCTAAACTCGGCAGGAAAGTGGATCTCGCGGGCCAGAGTTGAGAACCACTGACTTAGATAAACGACCGATAAGTAAACTAAGGGGGGGGGAACAAAAAAACGTACAATATCACTAGGACTTAAGAAACTTACTCTTTTTTAAAGTGTTTCCATCTGAAGCGCCACACTTTAAAAATAAATTCAAGACGTGGACAGGAACACCCCAAACAGATCTATCGCCAAGACATGTGTACTGCTGCTGCCCCGAAGTCAACTGGATTAATTACTTTTTAAATTAGCAAATCCAAATCTGCTGTCATCTGCCTTTAAATGCAGGGAGCATTTTAAGACTATTTAATCACATTCACACATATTTATATTTGTGTGCTCTACAAATATGAACACATTTCAAACTATTCTATGGAGTTCTGATGTTTTTTTCCAAAATTTCCCCAAATTTCCCAAAGGGTGGAATTAACAAAAAAGTACTTTCCGTATGACCCTGCTTATAAGGGCGATCAACTTGAAAGAAAAACTTTACGAGCAAAACTTTTGAGAGGTAAGATTTACACACAATAGGATAACTAAAAGTATTTCTTATAAAAAATATGTAAATTCTGTCATGACAATGCTCAGAGTGCTTGGCATGGCATTGTGCATGACATATAATTTATTTGGTCTTGGCGGAATAGATCTGCTACGCTGCTGCTGCGGTGGAGCGAGTAAGGAGATTTGCTAGTGCCAATATATTCACAACATGTTGCTGTGTGCATATAAGAAATGCTGCTGCACACATAACATATGAATAAACCACACCTTAAGTGGTCCTTGAAGCAGATCTATATAGGTGGAGCTGGGGAAGGAGGAGGGTTCTGAAACACGCTGCACTGCTTCAACAATCACTAGCTGAGATTTAAACGTAGAGCAGCAAGCTCATTGGCTGCTGATACTGAGGGAACAAATCATTTCTGTAGTAATTATTGTGCGCCAATGGCTCCTTACAGATTTTGTGATCTGGAGCCCTGTTAGGTAAGGAGTAACTTTAACGTTAGTACAGATAATACAGTAATTAGTGTTCTTCAGATAAAACTTTTTTTTCAGAGACGTTAGTACGAACATTTTGGTTATATGAATGTATTTTCCGATCCAGATAGATCATTATTACACATGTAGGTAACGTTACACTGCAAAAAAATGAAGTGACAACAAGTGACAACAAATCTCACCCCATTGACAGATCTTTTGCTTGTTTTTACCATAATCTTACTAGATTTGTATATTATTTTTCATAAAACAAAACTAAATACCTTAGGTCACTTTTCTTTTCAAGTAATTGTATATTGATTAAAATGTTTTAAATATTTTTACTAAACACAAGATAAAACTGATTTAGTAAGAATATCATTTTTTGCCATGTAGGTAAAAATGATCTAATGTTTTCCCTGTACATTTTGTAATAATATCAAAGCAATACTATAGCTTGATTTTATTGTTGATGTTTTTAATGTCTGTCTGTGTAACTTGTGCTTTGTATGTGTAAATGTTAATACAAAAAATATTTTAAATATTTTATTTTCAGGATCTGGGATCTACTGATTGTGCTAATCTACCACAGATGATCATGACAATCCAGCTATGGAAAAAATTGGACTGTTTATAATCTACCTTGTACGTGTAAATGTATATAATTTATTTGAAATATTTTATTTTCAGGTTCTGTGGAACTACTGCTTGTGATGCAGATGACCATGACAATCCAGGTGTGGAAAAAACAGGACTGTTTAAGATCTAAAATCTACTTTTTATGTGTGAATGTAATATTTTTTTTTTTATATATTTTTTTCAGGTTCTGTGGATCTGGTAGCCTACTTGTGCTAATCTACCACAGATGACCAAGGCAATCCAGGTATGGCGAAAACGGGACTGTTTATAATCTAAAATCGACCATTTTAAAAAGTACATAACTAGGGATTATTAGGGTCCTTCTTTGATCTCTGGAGTGTTCAGCAACAAGTTTATGTACATAGAAGGTGTAAAAATATTATAATTTCCTAATAATAACTGACTGACTCTCAAATGATTTGTTCCACTATTCATCTGTCTAATCCCCTCCTTCCTCTAGCCTAGTCTGATGTGATTGGACAGATGGTCTAGTCTGCTGTGATTAGTTTACCGCGAATGAGGCTCACGAGTTACAGTGTTTGGGGGAGAAGAAGAAAGCAGCAGTCCTAGGAAAATGTAGGCAGGGCCTATATGTAGTGACGTAAATCAGCGGGGGTTCGAGAATCGGACTAGGGGCAACTCATTTGCGTGATTCAGAGTTGACACCCTATTTCCAAAATAATAACTTGGTTGATCATTCTCTTTAGGATTTTAAACTTGGCAGCCTGCTTACTTTCAAACACTGCATGAAATGTTATTTTTATGATCTCATGTTATGTTCTCTTTAAATATTGTATTTTCAGGTTCTGTGGATCTACTGATTGTGCTAATCTACCGCAGATGAGCATGACAATCAAGCTATCAAAAAGATTGCACTGTTTATAATCTAAAATCTACATTACCAAAGATGGACAAGTAATTTGATACCATACGATTGCTTTGATAGTGGCAAATAATTAAATTTGATTTACACTGTATCATTTTCCTATAAAATCCATTATCATTAATTTGTTTTGTCATTGTGGGTCCACTGTGACTGTGCAAGATTTGTTATTGCAAAAGTAAGTCTTGGAAGGATTTTCTATAATAAAGCAACCAGAATATAGTATATTATGTACATAAAGATTTGCAGTCAGTCTAAGTATTTTGCTCCAACCGTTGATATTTGAAAAACGGTTAACCTGATGCCATCTAAGATATGTTTTTCTTTCTTCAGCAGACAACTTCAGGATTTTTGGAAGGCATATAATGACAGTTAGCGGTACCAAAACTCTGACAATCCAAGTCACCTATAGGCAGCATAAGTAATCTATATTTATCAAGTTGCTCAAATAATGTCTAGATGTGTAACGAATACCTTGCATGTACAGAGCTATGTTCTGAATCTGATATACTCAGCTCCCACTGTCAGATGTATTTTGATATAATTTATTTGTTTTTACACTGTTTAAATAGCAAATATCAACAGTGCTATACTGTAACTTAAACAATTTAGAGCGTAAAATTGGCTCCGTATTTTGACAGTTTATTTAATCTAATTTTGTGGAACAGGTTTTAATCTAATTTTTGGAAACTTTTTACTGTTTTTTTACTAATTTTTTTAACAGTTCTCATATCATAGAATCAGGGACTGATATAATACGTCATACAAAAACAAATTGAGCTCTTGCAGATTGTAAAACACTTTTATTTAAAAAAATTATATCAAAAGGAAAGAGACCACACCACTCATACCTCAGCTTTATCCTCCCATTGTTCATGTTTACATCATCATGTTTACATCATCTTTGCCAAACGTCATTCTACGATTTTCAAGTACTTCCGTTTGTCTACATGGGTCACCAAATGTACCGTAGAGTACCACTGAATATATTTCCATCAAGGACTCAAAATATATGCTTTTGTACTTAATTCATCAGTTCTGCCGGGATGTGTCTGATTGCATGTATTACAGAAAATAAGTAAGGAACATGTTGTGCGAGAAAAAACAATTGAATAAAGCAACACAAAAAAGAAAAGAAGAGCAAGGAGAACCAGAATAGACCAGAATGGACCAGCGAAAGCAAAGCATGGTGGTGGAGGTAGGCCGATAATTGCAGCTACGTTGTAGCAATTGATAGCACTCGTGACAGGAGGCTCAGAATGTGCCCAGCAGGACATGAAAGTCTCGCACTGATAAACACCCAGGAACATTCACAAAACCACCATTGTTCGTGTCTGGCTGAACTTTGTCAATTTGACCGCTTTTTCCAAGCAGAGGAAGGACACAGACAATTTTGTGATTCCATACACACGTACGAGAGTGAAGACTATAAAAAGAAAGAAGATTATTAACACCTTATGTCTTTATCTTCACTTTAAAAAATACATGTAAAATCTACAGTAATTCACTGTGTTCAAGCACTGGAAATAACTGTATTAGGGGTCACAGTGAATTACTGTATATTCAATGAGAAATTTCAATGCTGGTCAAAATATTGAGAAAATCACATTAAAGAGAAAGTCACAGTAACCAATACTGTCCTGTAAAAAGTCACAACAAACAAGTACTATATGAAATCTACAGTAATTCACTGTGTTCATGCACTGGAAATAACGTATAAGGGGTCACAGAGCGTTAAAGTATTTTCAACCAGATATAACAATACTGATCAAAATATTGTGGAATGTGTGCTTTAAACCTAACCAACACTGGCCTGTGGTAAATCACAACAATCAAGAACAATGAATGTTCATAGTTCTATATTAGAAAGGGTTTAAATAATTAAAATAGAGATTTTCCCAGTTCAAAGGTATTACAGTGAAACTTGGAATTGAGAAACTTTCGTGTGATATTCAGGGCACCTATGACATGGGACATAATCCAAAACAAAATACGATCACTATTTAAAGGAATCAAATGTCTTGGACAAGATTTTAATAGCTTATTTTTTTATTTTGAGTCAATCGCAACTAGAAATTATAAATTGAACTGTTTTGTAACTTTCTGTTAATTGATTATTAAATATTTTTGTGAAATAGACTTTTCTCAAATAATTCCTTAATTGATATGTAATAAGGTTTTGTTTACAAGCATCAAAAATGCATGGCATTGACACCAGGCTTATGATGTTGGCTACTGGTGGTTCTAAACTCTAAGGCCCGTGATGTCAACTTCCTTGAGCCTTATCCCTGATCAAACACATCTGTTTTTAACTCTCTAGTAATGACTTAAACGTCATACAGTGGTGCACAAATCCGATCACCTAAATTACATCAAAATACCGTGACAGGGCAGTCTGAGTGCAGCTCTGTCATGATTCCGCCATCATGTCATGTTTGGAGTTAGGAGTTAGTTTGGAGTTAGTTTACCAGGGGCGTAGATTACACGGGGACGTGTCCCCCCCCACTTTTTATAAAAAGTAAATTCGTCCTCCGCACTTCTTCATTGTACAGTTGTGTTCTCGACATGTGGAGGTTTTAATGGAGCAATGTATATAAATGCAGAATGATTTAAAATTCAAAAAGACAAGATAGTTCATACATCACGTTTCCATGGCAATCAGTCACTCAGTTTGTCACGTCACGACACGCCCAGGCCCACGTTGTATCCATCATTCATAGAGGTCGAAGTGAGTTCAAAGCGGCAAAAAGCTCTTCACTCCTTTTTTAAGAAAAAGTCAGGCAGCGTAAATTGGCATGTGGTATCCGAATAGTGTTGCAGAATGTTGAGTGACTCTGCCTATTGCTCTTGTTGAATAATTAGCAAGCTTTGATGTTCATTATATGGAGGAAAAAAAGCTGCCAGGACAAACATGCACTTATTTTTTTGTGTATTTTTCCGTAACTCTTTTATAACTTATTTTATTTTAACACGTATGAATGTTATCAGAACTCTTCAAATAAGAATAAACATAAAGTTGAATTGAGATTTTACAGCATTTGCAGCATTGTGACATGTTTAACTTGGCCAATTCTACATAATGTATTTCAATCAAGTATGCAAATATTGACGTTTTTATGTGTTGTCAAGAATGAACAAGAAACAGATAGCCTAGGTTTGTTAGGGCAGAATCAGGATGACAGACAAAAAAAAAAAACTTCATAGGTAGGAAGAACTGATAGAGGTATAACAGGTATACAGGTATAACACTAGACATTCCGTCGCCCCAACTTTTGAAATTATGGCTACGCCCCTGTAGTCTACCTAGTCCAAGAGTATTTATTTCCTTACAGTACATAGCACTACTCTATTAGCAGTGTTCCCCAGTGTTTATAAGTGGACCTGTTTGGGGGAATAATACAATTTTCTTCCATGTTTTTGCATTTTTGTTTGTTTAGGAAATGTTTTCAAATTGTCATTTACGTTAAAATAGAGACAGTGTATTTGTCAAACAGTGTGATCAACTCGTATCAGTCCAAGCATAAAGTGCTGGAACTCTATTGAATTTGTACCAAGTTTTTTTTCTTAATAGTATTATTCTTACGGTCAGAAACTGTAAGTCGTAAAGATAACAAACCACAATAAGTGATTATGATTCATTTTGGTTTTGGTTCTAGGTTCACTTTTAAGCTAAAATCCTAAGAAAGTTAGTAAACTAAAACCACCTTAATAATTATATTCTTTTATTTATTTTAATTATATTCCGTTTCCAAATTATCTACGTTATCTGTAAAAAACAATAACTTGGTAGCAACCATTGACAATCAAGTTGCTGTAAAAACACACTTATTTGCCTCCAGCCATTGAGGAGTAACTTTCTGTATTAAACAATCTAACTTACTAACTGGCAGCCATTGACAAGTAGCTTACTGCAATAATTTTCACAATATATTTCTTACAGTGTTAACTGGTGGGGAAAATCTTGTTCTGAGTCTTTGAGGTTTGGCACAGTTTTGTGGGAGCAGTAGCTTAGTTGTGAAATAGAAGCCAGATTTGATTTGCCACATCCATGGTGTGCTGACTGTTCATACAGGATTATTATCTGATTTACTGTTATTGATACTTAACAGGAAATATGTTGTGGTGTTTAGTAGTAAAACATTTCTGACTGAATCTGTCTCAGAAGAGCTTTATTGCCAAGTGTGCTTGCACACACAAGGAATTTTCTTTGGTGCTGGAAGCTTCTAATGCAAACATTCAACACAATGACAATACAAATATAATAAGATTTACAATTTATAAGATTCTGAAATATGCATGTATAAAATAAAAGACTATTGTGCAGAAAATGGGGGAAAATAACAAATAAGAGTCATTGTACATGCTAGTATACAGTAGAATATACATATTAACAGATTGTATGTACACTTGTGCAAATAAATGATTTTGTAAGTAGAGGTAGTGATATATACATGTAGAAATAAAATGTACATATAATAAGGCACTATAGTGAACAGTATAGGTGTCAGGTTTGGCAGAGACGAAGCAGACAGAATGGTAAGTTTATACGTTTAATTTGCAGAATGGATTGGAACAGCGAAATAGGTGAATGACCGGTAAGATGACATAACAGATGGTAACTTATCCGTAGTGTAACCAAGTCTCTCTCTTTATCTTGCAGATAATGCTGATGATGAATTCCTTTACAGACGGGATGAAGATATCCTGAGAAGCTCGGGATCGTAGGTAGGAATGCAGGTAAGTATGGTATAGAGTCTGTATCATGTGTAGACGAGATCAGACAATGAGTGAGTGTTGGTCTCTGGTATAAATGGGTGCACTGCTGATGAGGTCCAGGTGATAGTGATTAGTAATCGGGTGACAAGGAGCGTGTGAATGACTGAGTGGGCGGAATGAGGGAATGAGTGGAGGGAGATGGTGATGGTATCCTGACAATAGGAGTAGTGAAAGTAAAATATTGCTCTTAAGGAGCAGTTATCTGTTTAGGAGGGAGATTGCCCAGGGGAAGAAGTTGGTTCTGTGTCTGGAAGTCCTGGTGTTTGGTGTTCTGAAGCGCCGGCCAGAGGGCAACAGTTCAAAACATTTGTGCATGGGGTGTGTGGAGTCAATAATGATTTTTCCTTCTTGTTTTCACTCTGGAATCATATGTGACCTGAAGGAGCACCAATAATCTTCTCAGACTACGACTGTCCTTTGTAGTCTTCGTATGTCTGATTTGGTGGCCGAGCCATACCAAACAGTTATTGAAGTGCTCAAAACAGATTCGATGACCATTGAGTAGAACTGGGTCAGTAGCTCCTGTGGTATGTTGAACTTCCTCAATTGAGGGAGGATGAATAACCGCTGCTGGGCATGTTTTACAATGGAGTCTATGTGGGACTCCCACTTTAGGTCCTGAGAGAAAGTGGAGCCCAGAAACCTGAATTACTCCACAGTATGCACAGTGCTTTCCAGGATGGTGAGGGGAGGAAGAGATGGAATTTCCTTCTGAAATGCACTTTCATCATCTCAACTGTCTTGAATGCATTCAACTCTAGGTTGTTTTGACTGCACCAGGCAGCCAGCTGAGCAACCTCCTTTCTGAAAGCAGATTCATCAACATCTTGAATAAGGCCAATATATGTGGTGTCATCTGTAAACTTCAGGAGTTTGAAAGAAGGGTCTGTAGAGGTGTATTCGTTTGTGTAGAGGGAAAATAGAAGTGGAGAAAGATAGGGGTGGGTGAAATAAACGATTCGTGGAGAGAGGAGGTAGCTTGGCCCGCAACAGTGTAAACTCTGGACACCAGAGGTGTCGAAAACCATAATGCTTTAGACGGGAGTCTAGGTTGAGCCCCCAGGTGGCCGCCGCCTGCAGGCAAAAGTGCACCTCGACGGCACACTCCACCTGGGGGACATCGACGTATCCTCTAGCTGCCCCACCATCTAGGGAAGAAAGGCCGATGGAATTAGTTTGACGTGCACACACTGAAAAAGAGGCGTTCCAAGTCTTACGGAGTTCCTCATGCACTTCTGGGAAACACCGTACTAGGGGCTCAAATCCGAGGTACCACGTATCCAGCCGAAGCGTTTGGGAGAGGCAGTGCGGTGGCCAGGGAAAGCATGGCCGACATCTGCTTCTTCCTGGGCTAAACCCCCCGAGGGAGGGAGCTCCGAGGAATTGTCGGAGTTGGATGTTAGTAAGTCACCCTCCAATGCTGCAAGGTACATCACATCATCATCACGAACCATTTCCGAATACGTGGTTGAGGAACAAGACGGAGTGGGACCGTCAAATTTGGGAACGATCTTATGAGTGAGACGAGGTGGCGACTCGGTCCCGAGTGAACACAGCCGCACATGAACGCAACGTCTGAATCGTCATCCGGGCAAGAGGTATCGACGAAGGTTGCCTCAGCGTGCTGAAAGCTCAAACACTTGAGGCAGATATCCTGTCCGTCCCCCTCCTCGATGAGTGCGTTGCGCCCACGAGAACAGCGGGACATGCCATGCTGGAGAAATTAGCCTTTTTAGAGAAAAAACTTAAGTTAATGAATGCAGCACGCCGTCTCTCTTTTATACCTAGATATCCGGGGGGGTGTCCGGCGTGCAGATTTCATTCAAAAGGCAAATTTCATTTGCCTTTTCTAAACTAGTCAGAAATCGATAGGTTCTCAAGACAAACCCCATCTGTCAGTTTGACACAATGTCGAAAGACAGACAGAAAGGGAACTAACCCTCTCTCTTTTTCTCTCAACAGGTATTGTTCTGGCTTTTGTGGAAACTATTAACTCGGTCTCACAAACTCCCCAGTATCTCCCCAAACTACATTTCCCAGAAGCAACTATCCAGACTTCTAACCACGCACAACTGTACCCATTTACTCAATCAGTGTTCACCATTTGTGTATATATAGCTCTCAGTTTGGTTAGTTCTTTGTTAAGTCTTGTTTACGTCACCTCCCTGTGGATATAACTAATTTTTGATTCCTATCTTCCACTAAGTTAAGTATTTTGATATTTTGCGGCAGATATTTGTATTTGGCTTCTAATCTTCACTCTCAGTCTCTGTTCTTCTAACCGGACACTTGGCATTAGCAGTTATTGCATAATTGCCCCTGTATGAAATATCGCATTATTGCTCCCTGCACTCCCTGTAAGTTGCTTTGGATAAAAGCGTCTGCTAAATGACTAAATTTAAATGTAGGAAGATCTATTGACAGAAATGCAATATAATATACATGACTGTCTTCAGAGGTGTATAAAGACCTAACATAATGAAGTGCTATGTTTTATTACCTTCAAAATTATGGGATTCCCATACAAAATCATCTATTTCTATCTAACAATGCAGGCCCACTTGCATGGAATTGGCCATAATGTTTGTACAGGAGACCTAAATGGATAGATTTTCAGAATTGATTTCGTAAGATTCAAACCAGGTTCATTTAGCCTTGGTCCAATCATCCCATTTCTTGGAAGCTTCCCTCAGATGTTGGAGACTTACCCTTCTACATCTGGTCTCCACTTGTAAAGTGAAGCAGAAACCAGATGAAGTAAAGACATTACAGCTATGTACAGAGAACCATGCTGATTTTTATCAGCCTTTCCGAGCACAAGAAAACATTTAAATGATGTAAAAAAATTACACCATTTACATAATTATTTCCAGTTAATACAACGCAATGTTTAATTTTTTACAGAATGTTTCAAGTTAATGTTATAGGTAATATTAATCCTCTTGAGCTACATAAATATTTTTGTGGTGTTCAATATTACTGAAATTGCACAGAGGATGTAATACTAGCATGGGACTGGACAGTGAGAGTATACATAAAAAGAAAGTGTTCTTGTAAGCATAACATGTTCAGGTCTGTTATGTATCATTTTTAGGCGTTTACCACGCTGACAAGTAGAGTAAGGGTAGGCTAACATTTGCTTAAATATTCTTGAAAATTTCTTTGTAAATTGTGTACAATTGTGAAACTATAGTTTTTTCTTACACCTGCCTGCCTGCTATTTTATTATATGTATTTTTGCAAATGATTTATGCTTGTTTGTGCTTCTGTTAGTTTATAGTTAGCCCCAAGTGATTGCTTGGACTTGCATTCAAGTTATTTTGAAATGTGGACAAATTATCAGAATAAAAACAAACCAGAGTATCGGCAGCTACAATATTTGGATATTGACACAGACAGAGTACAGTATGTATTCAGACATTTCAGACATGAATTGATACACATTTCTAAATGAAGACAATGTTTCAGAATGCCTGTTTAGGACCTTGCAAACGTTTTTCAAGCAGTAAAAGCTATTTTAAAAGGGTTTAAAAGTAGCTTCCCAAAATAATCCATCCAAAAAGTACAAAACAAAACATCTAAGGAAAGCTGTGTATCATATTTTCCCAGACATTCTTCTATTATTATGAAAATGTGACACACAAACCAGTGACTGAAATCACATGACCGTCTCTGTGGCATTTGCACAGAGACAGGCAGCCAATCACGTATTCTATGTCTGGATTATTCTTAATGGTTTCCTTCCTTCAGTGTGACATTGTTTTCATGTTCATGAACATATTGCAGAGTGAATGAGACTATGAGAACGTAATCCTCTGCACTAATTTACAATGTTACCATAATAATTAAATGAATAGGTTTTACATAATTACAGCAAGCATTTCAAGGCCACTATAATTTTGGTTCTGTGTATGGGGGTTGACTAATTCTATTACCACCTGCCTCCAGTAAATCAAACTGATGTGTTTCATTTAGCTTGTTCTGGTTTTTGGCCATGACTCTGTCCTATCACAGAAATGGATGTCAGTTACGATTAACTTTGTTTTCCTAGCCGCTCACATTTTTTGTGTCCTTGGCATGTTGGAAAATGAAGGTTGATATGAATTACTGCAATAAAAGCAGTTACATTTGCATCGCTCTTCTTAATTATTTTATCATGATTAATGGTAATTTGTTTCATTGCTCTAGATTCTTTTTTTCCTGGTACGCCACCTCCCTCTGAGTTCACTTCCCTAAACACAGCAAGGGTCAAATCTTTCTTAGTTGTGGAGAGGAAGAGCGTGCTACACCAACAGCAATCGCAAGAGAATGTTGAGGAGCTGGTAACAGAATTGAAGGATTCCCCTGACTGTCCTCATTTACCTCACCAAAATCAGACAGCTACTCACAGCCCCCACTGCAATAATCATAATTCCTGCCGTGAGAATTAGGCTAGAGGTGGAATGACGAGCCATAATAACCCTATATGTACCCTAGCATCAATTATCAAGAGAAAGGGATAAGAACGAGTTGTCAAAGCACAGACAGAAAATCTTCAACAAAAAGACAGGAAAACGACGGATGAATCAAGCTGGAGAGAAAAAAAATGACTGGGCGACTCATTCTGTGGGATAACAATGATGAAGTGAATTAAATAGCAGGATTCGCCCAGACAAACAGCAGTTAAAACATAAATCTGTGATTTTGAAATATGTACTATACAGCAAAAGCATTTCTTCCAAAATCTTAACAGGATTTATTCATGTATTGTAAAATGTAAAAATTAGCAGTGCAAATGGTTGGGGGTTTAATTCACACTTGCTAATAGAAAATGTATTGTATAGCTCGAATGCACTGTATTTCGCTGCAATAAAAGCTTCTTCTCATATACATAAACTGAGGTTAAAGGGTCACCTTAAAATGAAAATTCCGTCATGAATTGACCCTTCGCAACACCTTGCCCCCCTTGCTTCCTCTTCCTATGCCCGACATGCTTTCTGTATCAGCCATGCGCTACCAGTGTAAATGTGTGCACTCCCTGGCGAAATAGTGAAGAACGTTTGGAAAAATTACACACTGTTTTTTTTTTAAACAGGCAGCTCTCTCTAAATATAAACACTTAATTTATCACATTTTGGTTACTTATACATCCATTTGTCTGACAGCCTGCTGCATCGTGCAAGTTTAGAATTAACAAAATTTGTCTGCAGAGCTTTGTGTCTGAAATCAGCGTGTTATTTTTCCATGCACTCATCACATCACAGGGATGCAAAGCATATATGGCCAGCTTGCTCATAGATGTACAAATATGTAACTAATATATCAATAAGTATTATATCAGCGCCTTAAAACACCACTTCCCGAACGCATCGTCTGTAATTCATACATGAATGATTCAAAAAATATTGTGTCTTGTAACCCTGCTATTCTCCTTAGAATGATTTTTAAAAGTTATAACTTAGTTATCGTTTAATTTTGAGTGTATAGCTTGTATAACAGTGTAAATTTGGTGTCCCTTCAAAATAACTCAACACACAGCCATAAATGTCTAAACCCCTAAGTGAAAATGTCCAAAGTGGGCACAACGTGTCAATTTTTTGTTTAGCTACCTTTATTTTCCATCACTGCCTTAATCCTCTTGGGCATGGAGTTCACCAGAGCTTCACAGGTTGCCACTGGTGCCCTCTTCCACTCCTCCATGATGACATCACAGAGTTGTTAAATGTTACAGACCTTGTAGCAAAGTTTAATTTCTTCAGTGTTGTCACATGAAAAAATATAATAAAAAAATTACTAAAATGTGAGGGGTCTACTCACTTCTGTGAGATACTGTACATCTCTCTGTTTACTATTACAATAATTAAAAAGCTTTTTTAATAATAATCTCAAAAGCTCTACGGCAGGTTTGTCAGACTGGTTTGTTCGTCACGGGTGCACATAATATCTGCATTATGATCTGTGAGATCGCCTGTCAATCAAACTGCTTGCAAAGTGTCAAATACTCATTCTCTATAACAAACAGTTATTGGAACCATTGACTAGTAGGAAAAATTACAATGGTAGTCAAAAGTGTCCTACATTCCTCAAAATTACTGAATAAAACGATTATAAAATAATATAGCCTACTATGGTAGTCAATGGGGTCCACGAACCTTTTGGTTACAAGCATTCGTCCAAATCCAAATCTGTATACATTTCTTTCATCAGACAAAATAAATTTATACAGATTTGTAACAACTCAAAGGTGAGTAAATGATGACAGAATTCTATCCCTTTAACGGAATACTTGCAGAATTTTTAAAGATTGGACAAGACAGTAATAATACTAAATTATGGCACCTCAGGTTTTCTTCATAAACAAATTTTAATAAATGATGAATCTACGAGCTACATTCTACGAGGCAATATTTAAGACAGATTGTTGCACTATCACAAGCCATGCAAACAAAGACCATGTCTCCACTCTCCCACGCAGTGAAGTAAACTAAATAGATGTTCCCAAATGCCACTCTATCAATGAGTGCAGTACCATCATGTACTATTTCAGAACAAATAGAGTCGGGGTTCGGTGTCCCCCTATGAACATATCCCGTCCAATTTTTTAGAAACTTAATAACCGTGCAGAGCACTTCACATATTATTCTGCTTCCTGGTTCTAATTTTATCAAGCTGGTGGTACAGTATTTCAAGCGTGAGTTTTGTATGTGTTTGTGCGTCTGCCAGATTCTCTAGGACAAGCTTGCTCAAGTCTTCAGTTTCCTACTTAGTTTGGGAGCTCTCATGACAGCAGTGTGTTCTTTGGCCTGAATGGTTCCTGTCAGGACAAATCTCAATCTAAACCAAGAAATAGGACGCATGGTGCAAGGGTCAAAGCATAATAAACTAATTCCTTGCAGCCGTACAGTATGAGTCATGATCTTGTTTGGTCATAAGGTCAGTGACACCTGGCATTAAACTTTATATCCTCTTTATATCAAACCAATGATAAGTGAACAAAAGTCCATTGTTGTTGTTTTACTTTGAAGGCCTGTTTAAAGGATGACCTGTTGCTCTCAGTGTAGGAGTTTAAAAGACCCCTTTTTCTGAAGCACTATTTTGGGAACTTAGATCTAGATGTGATATGTGTTAAAGTGTGTGTGAGAGTGTCATTCCCACCCCAGTTGAACTCATTGGCCCCTGTTTCACTTTTCCTGACGCACACAAAACCCCACTCATGCGACAGTTGGAAATTTCACTTTAATATAAGATAGCTCAAAAATTTTCCTCTTAGCATTTAGCTTTTTTGCTTGGGAATGAACCTCAATCCTATGCTCAGACAAACACTTCACCTTGCGAGCTCCACTTCCTCTGGAACAGTGAACAGCGATTCAAATAGAGCTCATTGTTCTCCACACGTCTTGGTCGGATATCAATATATCCTGTTGGGAAGTTTTAATTAGTATGGAGAATGTAAAATGCTCCCTGCTGCAACCAAATATTACGTAATATATTCACAGAATAGCATGCCTATTTTGCAGACGTGCTCTGCACAATCATCTTTCCAGCCTCACCTCATCTGACCCCTTCTGAGGGACTAGGTTTCCATCCAACTATCTGTCCAAACCGTCTAGTTCTGAGAACTCTTGTGTTTGGGGGCCGGGGTGAAAACAGGTGCATGACTAATAATGCAGAACCCCTTTGTTTTAAACACAAACTCATCCAATATTATTACTTGAGGAATTCAATAGCTAAGCCAGAGTGTTCCAGAGCTCCAGATGTGCTCATTCCCTGAAAGGTGCAGCCGTACCATAGGACAAGCTGGACATCACTGGAATTCCCATTTTAATGTCACATTGCAGGATCCCTTTACTCTCACTGACTGATTATTTTACCAGAGTGGAGTCAGACATCAGTTCTGCTATTTTTTTTAATAACAACCCTTTAGGGCCCACTAAGATGTCATTAGCAGGGGGTTTATTGGCCAGTAGTAGCAGAGAGTGTGCTTTTTCGATCTAAGAGTTTGAAAGAGTCATGTGGGGTCTGCAGTGTTGGCCTCAACGATGAGTTGTACAGATCATTTCCACCTAGTCATCTGATACATGTTTTCTGCTTCATGCATCTGTCTATAAAAAAAAAAAAAGATGTCTGTCTGTCAGTCCCATGCAGCTGTTGTGGTTTTTGTGCAAACAAGGAGGGCCCAAGGGCATGCACTAGTTTACAGAGCCATGCTATCCTTAGGGGTGATTGAAACACACACAAAAAAACACATTTGCTTATTCCTCCACAACAATCATTACCAAAATCATGCATATCGATTTTGTATTCCCTATCTGTTCCATCACTTTTTTATTAATTTATTACCTTTGAAATGAGAAAAAAAGAAAAAGAGTGTTAAGCATTGTGAGCTCTCTGAATCAACGATCAGTTTTTCTAGTGTTGCCAGTCATGGGCGCCGTAAAGGGGTGGAAGGTTAGGACGATTCTAAGGTCCCAGGCTGGTTTAGGGCCCAGAAGAGCAGAACGCCTTTTTATTTTCCTATTTGTAGGGGGCCCAGAAATTTTGGTTTTCATAGGGCTCAGAATTTCTGGCGGCACCCCTGTTGCCAGTTTCAGGTCAAAATTTGCATATAGACAAAATGATAAAGATTTTATCTTTCTGTACCAATTAGCAAATTAGTCAAATTTATCATGTAACCAAATCAAATAATACTGCAACGACTTTAATAATCCCTTCTATACAATTTGTAAACTTGCAAATAGACAGAGAAACAGATTAATATTCCAATGCAACATCTCACCTTTTTATTAAAACGACTTTAGTAATCTCTTGTATACAATTTGTAAATCTTGTAAATAGACAGAGAAACAGTAATATTCCAATGCAACATTCCACCTTTTTATTAAATAATTTACTTTGTAAATGTATTGCTATTTTCATAAATGAATGATATTTGTTTTTACAACTTTTTACGAATTTGCAACTTTAACCCTTTAACTAAGTGACACTTTAAATCCAACTAAAAGTGAACAAAGTCGGGATGAAGGATGTTGCTGCTATCTACTGGATAACTACAGCGATTCAGTACAATAGAAACAGTCCAATATTAGTATAGCAACCGACTTCTAATGAAATAGTATAAAACCAACAGAAGCTTCTTTTCTAAATTAAACAACTGACGTTTTCAATGCTTCACTGTGACATTAAAATATTTATTTCTTTATTTTTAACATTGAGACTTTTATTCTGAAACACTGTATAACGGTTTTCCCGGATGTATGTGCGTCGGTCCAATGTGATGTAGGGAAATTATGACTAAATGCCTAAATGGTTCAGTGCCGTTTATTTATCGTGAAACGTTTTTAAATTAGTATCTTTACAACCTTTAACAAGTCTGTTATAAACGCGTGTATCAGCTGCTTTTTTAATCGACCGACAGATAGTCAGATTGTGAGCTTAGCGGAATAAGATGTGATTCGTTTGTATATGATCAGTAACCGTTAACCGTAGAATCAGACTCGTTTAATGTCGTCCTTACATAACGCTGGTTTTCACATTACTTGTTGGTCTAGCTCACGATGGCAGGTTAATGACGACATCAAGACGATATTCGCTTATGAATTGGCTTAATGTGTGATGTGAGACTGGTTACTGATCCACCTCTTCTGTTCTCAGTCTACCGTCGGTTAATAGATGTTTGTATTGTGTTTAAATGAGAGTTAGCCCCACGTTTGAAGAATGAAGTGTCAGGTTAGGGGAGGTTTTTCTGGAATGAAAAGGAAGTGTAGGTAATGTTTGCAGAAATGTGCTGTGGATCTAGATTCGGAGGAACAGCACAAAGCACAGTCACCAATAAATGAACAGGTGAGTTGAGCTAAACAATATAAAATAAAATGCTGTCATTATCTAAAAAACATAACTATTCAAACCTGATTTGTTACATTTAATCTTTTAATGTCAGGAGTAAAGAAAGGAGGCTCCCTTCTCATGGATGTCTGCAGTAAGAACTCAAACCGCACAGCCCCAGTGAGGGAAGGGGCACCCAGGCGAGCCGATGTGCCTCTGTGCTCTCGAACCAATGGTTGGAGCTGGCCCCCACACCCCTTCCAGCTGCTGGCCTGGCTGCTTTATTTATACTTCGCTGTAACTGGCTTTGGTGTGTTTGTGCCTTTGCTACCCACACACTGGATCCCAGCTGGATATGTTGTATCCTTATTGTGTAGTTTGTCATGTGGATCTCTGTTCAATCCTTTCAAAACTTTGTGATATTCTGTGGTGTTCAACTATTCTGATGGGTAATTTAGGATGTTTTTTTAGCCTCTTAGTGTCGCTTATTAAGAACATTAGTAAATCTTTAACTCAGAGCTCAGTGTACAGGGATCACATTTATCTGTCACCTGTTCATGCACCTGATGGCGATCTCTATCGACCCTGCAGACTACAATGTCAGAGCTAAGAGTTACAAGGGACCCCTGCCGGTGTTCGACCGCACAAAGCATGCACATGTCATTGAGAACTGTCACTGCTACCTCTGTGAAGTGGATGTGTAAGTACAGACAGATGTTTTTGTCTGTTTATCTATTGTTGTGTGTGCATGAAACACAACAAAGAGGAATTGCACAACCTGCTTTCTCAGTCTTGTCTCCCTGGCCTGTGCAACATACCCCCCAACAAAGTTGTCTAGGTTGACCAAGAGGGCCACCTCAAAACACCGCTCCGTCACAACTCGCTTGTATCTTTTCCACTTGAAAAGCTTACATTTTTTCTCCACAGTATGTCAATGATCAATTCCTTCTATTTTTCTTTTTCCAGGGGCCCTAAATCAAAACATTGTAGTGCGTGTAATAAATGTGTGGCGAGCTTTGATCACCACTGCAGATGGTTGAACAATTGTGTGGGCAGCAGAAACTACTGGTGAGTCATTTTGACTTCCTCGGTTTTTTAGGGCATTATGCTGGTCTGACTGTCACCACCTGCTGTTTCTGTGGACGGCAGTTACTAGAGAGTATGTCTGCTTTAATATTATGGCTATTTTTTATGTGCTAGACTAATTTCTCACTGAAGCCAGTTTACTGCCATGAAAAAAATATGTTTATATGACATTGATGGTAATATCTTATTAGGAAGTGGTAAAGCGATTATGTGGTCAAGTGCTGTTGCTTAGCATTACAAGTAAACAGTCATACACTTATAATGAAACATATGACTTTTCATTAAACAAAAACATTCATATCACGTGATGATGCCACATGCGGCTTGAATAATGTCTGAATGAAGTGCTGTATAGCTGATGTAAAGCCTTGTATATGCAAAACATTTATGTTTTAAGTATGTCTGGTAACATCTGACTGAATATATTAACTGACATCCTTAGATGACTTTGCTGACTAAAAACCTTCATAGACTCAATGACATTTACTGTAAATCATATTCTCTCAATTAATGTCTTATTTCTCTTTGTCCTGACAGGCTATTTATCAACAGTGTGATTTCCGCTCTTCTTGGGATTGTTTTAGTTGTAGTTATTGCCAGTTTTGTCTTCATAGAGTTCTTTTTGGACCCATCAAAACTCCGATCAGACAAGCACTTTCAACAGGGTAAATGACACACTTCAAAGTCGATGAATCTACACACTCCAGCGCATGTCAAGTCTGTCAGCTGCTTCATTTCTCTTTTTCTGCAGTAAAGAATGAGTCTGTGGTGTGGTTTGTCTTTCTGCCTGTGGCTCCAGTCACCACGGCAGGTCCAGCCATCCCTGCTCTGGCAGGAGTCGCCATTGCTGTGGGACTATTATCTGCACTTTTGCTTGGCCACCTACTCTGCTTCCACGTATACCTCAGTAAGTACACTTATGAGACCACACTCACCAAACTGCATTCTTCTTTCTTCAATATTAGCTTCACGTTTACACATCTGACGTAAGTAAAAATCTCTGAATAGTGTGCTGCTGACTTTTAACCATCTGCAGTGAAATTAGCTTCAGCTGTAGAACATGTTTGTTCAAAGATTATTTATATATAAGGGATGTTGCGGATTATTAATTTTTACATTGGTTATTTGATGTGTAAATACACAGTTTTTTCCGGTGACATCGGGGGTGAGGGGTTTGCTGTGGGGTGGTCGAAGATGCGGCCGTGCGCATGAAGCAATTTACTTTCAGTTTTAAAATTGCGGTAATTGGGAACGGCAATTGCTTGTATTAATGGTGGGTTCAATATCTTTCTTAAGAAAAATACGAAAACTAATAAAAAGTACAGTGACATTTGCCCTTATATTGAAGACAGACCTTACTAAACAAATTATTAAACCACACATAAAGAAAAAAAAATAAGAAACTAAAATTAAAAAACATTTACATTAGATAAGTTGCCTATACAACAAAATGAGTAATCATGGCAGACATTTGTGCAGTAAGTAAAAACGATTTAGAAAACAATACAAAACGAACAAATTTTATGTTAAATAAATAAATAAGCATGAAATATGAAACTAAAAACTTTTATTTTAAATAAATGGCAAAGCACTGGCTTTTGAAAGTTTGAACAAATAGAAAATGAAAACTTAACTGGGTCTTGATAACAGTGCATATACATCGGGGAAAATAAGTATTTGACACATCAGCATTTTTATCAGTAAGGGAATTTCTAAGTGGGCTATTGACACAAAATTTCCACCAGATGTAGCCATCAAGCCAAATATTGAATTCATACAAAGAAATCAGAACATTTAAGTATACAAGTTCAGTCATAATAAATAAAGTGAAATGACACCGGTAATAAGTATTGAACACATGAAGGTAACAAGGTGCAAAATGGCATAGAAAGCCAGGAGATCACCTGAAATCTGTCTGTATTGAGAGAGAAAACCCGCCCCCTATCAGTACTAATTGATATCAGCTGCTTTAGTCCTAATTGATGGCCTATATAGGCTTCTCATTACCTAGGAGGCACACAGGAAAGACTTCATGATGGGTAAAAGCAAAGAACTCTCTGTAGATCTTCGTCATCTTATCATTGAAAAGCATTTTGATGGGAATGGTTATAGACGCATTTCCAGAATGCTGAATGTTCCTGTTAGCACTGTGGGGGCCATTATCCGGAAATGGAAAGAGCATCAGTTCACCATAAACCGGCCACGATCAGGTGCTCCACGTAAGATCCCTGTCCGAGAAGTCCAAAGAATAATCAGGTTAGTTCTCCAAGAGCCAAGAACCACTCGGGCAGAACTTCAGGAAGACCTTGCATAAGCAGGTACTGTTGTTTCAAAGAAAACTATAAGCAATGCACTGAACCGCCATGGCATCCATGCAAGCTCACCACGTAAGACTCAATGGCTGAACAAAAAGCATGTTAAGGCTCGGTTAAAGTTTGCGAAAGAGCATTTGGAGAAGCCTGTGGATTATTGGGAGACTATAGTATGGTCAGATGAAAGCAAAATTGAACTTTTTGGCAGTCATTCTACACACCATGTTTGGAGAAGAAATGGCACTGTCCACCACCCCAAGAACACCATACCAACAGTTAAGTTTGGGGGTGGAAGCATCATGGTTTGGGGCTACTTTTTAGCAAGGGGTACTGGCAGACTTCATATTATTGAAGGCAGGATGAATGGAGAAATGTACCGGGACATTCTGGATAAAAATCTGCTGCCATCTACCAGAAAGCTGAAAATGAAAAGAGGTTGGACATTTCAGCAAGACAATGATCCCTAGGACACAATGAAGTGGTTTCAAAGAAAGAAAATCAAGCTGCTTGAATGGCCCAGTCAAGTTCATAAAAGAGGCCCAAGGAATCTTCAAGATTTAAAGACCATTTGTGTGGAAGAATGGGCCAGAATCACTCCTGAGCAATGCAGACGACTGGTCTCTCCATACAAGAGGCGTCTAGAAGCTGTAATCACCAACAAAGGCTTTTCTACAAAGTATTAAATAAAGTGTGTTCAATACTTATTCCCTGTGTCATTTCACTTTATTTAATATGTAACTTGTATACTTAAATGTTCTGATTTCTTTCTATGAATTCAATATTTGGCTTGATGGCTACATCTGGTGGAAATTTTGTGTCAATAGGCACTTAGAAATCCCCTTACTGATAAAAATGCTGAGGTGTCAAATACTTATTTTCCCTGCTGTACATATTCTAATATGTTCTTTGCCAGAAAAGCCTCCGCCATCGTCTTGTCAGTCAGCACTTTGCTCTGCTCAGATGATGAATTAAATCTAACCTTGTTCCTTTTATGCTGAATGCAGCAGCCGCATTCAGATTCGACGTCTGGTCTTTGACTAAGCAAAGTGATTTATTACTATACAATTTAAAATGATGGTGGGGGTCGTTTTCCTGGTGGACAAGAGATGTAATCGGTAGGCGGGTGGACACGTGTATGAGCGGTGACACCGACTATCGCAGCAAGCCTATTATATATTACTGAAGGCTTTAACAATGAATTTGCTTAATTGCTTTTTTATGTCTGTCAGGTATTCACAGAAGAGTTGGGTTTTAAGTAGTTTTTTGAATGTTGTGAGAGATGTGGTTGACCGGACAGAGTTAGGAAGAATGTTCCACCATGAAGAAGTTGTGAAGCAGAAAGAGCGGGAACGCAATTTACTGTCCTTATGAGAAGGCAATACAAGACGACGCTGGTTTACTGAACGCAGAGATCTTGATGGGGTGTAGGAGTGCAGGAGGGTGTGAAAGTAAGCCGGTGCAGATCCAGTGATGGTCCTGTAGGCAAGCGTTAGTGACTTAGATCTGATACGGGCTTCGACCAATAGCCAGTGGAGAGAGATGAAAAGGGGTGTCACATGAGCCCTTTTGGGCTGTTGGACGAAGAGGCGTGCTGCTGCGTTCTGAACCAGCTGGAGTGGTTTGATAGCCTTTTCAGGTAGACCAGCAAGGAGAGCATTGCAGTAGTCCAACCATGAGGATTACCAGGGCTTGGACAAGGAGTTGTGCCGCAAGGTCAGTGAGATAGGGCTCACCTTTCTAATGTTGAATAAGGCGTATCGGCATGACCGTGTTGTCTTTGCAATGTGATCATTGAAAGACAGCTTTTCATCAAATATGAAGGTTCTTGGCTGAGGTTCTTGGCTGTTTTGGAAGGAGTGATTGTGGTATTGCCAAGATGGATGTTGAGATCGTGTTGCACTGTAGGGTGTGCTGGAAACACGAGTAATTCTGTCTTGGCAGGGTTCAGCTGGAGGTGATGCCCTTTCATCCAAGCTGAGATGTCCTCAAGGCAAGCTGTAATGCGAGCTGCTACAGTGGCATCGTCTGGGTGAAACGAGATGTAGATCTGGGTGTCGTCAGCATAACAGTGATACGAGAAGCCATGTGCCTGTATGATGGGTCCTATGGATGTTGTGTAGATGAAAAAAAGCAGTGGTCCAAGCACCGATCCCTGAGGGACCCCAGTGATCAAGTGGTGCGCATTGGACAGCGAGCCCCTCCATGACACCCTGAAGGATCTGCCAGAGAGGTAGGATTTGAACCAGCGGAAAGGGGAGCCTGAGATTCCTAGTGATGACAAGGTTGCTTGCAGGATCTGGTGATTGACAGTGTCAAACGCTGCAGATAAGTCTAGCAGAATCAGGACCAACGATTTAGAATCTGCCTTGGCTAGCCGCAGTGCTTCTGTGACCGATAGCCTTGCAGTCTCAGTGGAGTGGTTCGTTTTGAAGCCAGACTGCTTGTCATCCAGTAGTTTGTTTTGGGATTGGTCGGAAGACACCTGGTTGAACACTGCCCTTTCAAGTGTTTTTGCAATGAATGGGAGGAGAGAGACCGGTCTGCAACTGTCGGGAGTAGAGGGGTCCAATGAGGGTTTCTTCAGTAGGGGCGTGACCTGGGCCTGTTTAAATGTGGATGGAAAAGTGCCGGTGAGCAGGGAGGTGTTGATGATGTGTGTGAGTGTGCTGGATATGGCCTGAAGGAGATCAGAGGGGATTGGGTCAAGGGGACAGGTGGTGGGGTGGCTGGAGAGAAGTCTGATTACTTCAGTGTCCGTCAGTGGGGTGAAGGAGGAGAGTTTGATGGTTAAATTGTGGGAGGTGTGTACCAAGGTCTGAGGTACCGAAAATTGTTTGCTAATGGATGATGTTTTCTCAGTGAAAAATACAGCGAAGTCTTCCGCAGTACAAGATGAAGTGGGAGGGGGAGGCAAAGAAGAGAGTTAAATGTCTTGAAAAGCTGTCGATTGTTAGGTGCATTGCTCTCCTTGGTGGTATAGAAAGACATTTTAGCTTTTGTAACACTTGCAGAGAAAGAGGAGAGTAGTGACTGGTAGTCAGCAGGATTCTTGGTCTTGCGCCATCTCCTTTCAGCAGCCCTGAGTGAACTACGTTGTTCTCGGATGATGTCAGACAGCCAGGGGCAAGAGGGGGTGGCACGAGCTGGTCTGGAGGACATAGGACAAAGGTTATCTAGACAGGATGTAAGTGTTGAGCATAATGTGTCGGTGGCAGTGTCAGCATCTAGAGATGCAAAGTTGAAGGGAAGAGAGGATGTCACTTTAGCAGAGAGTGTGCTCTGGGGGAGAGAGAGTGAAGGTTCCGTCTAATGTAAACGGGTGGTGGTGTTAGTGTAGTGCATGTAGGAAGGAGCATGTTGAAAGTGATGAATAAGTGGTCCGAGATGTGAAGAGGTGTGACTTGAATGTTATCTGTGGTTCAGTTACGGATGTAGATGAGATCCAGCTGGTTTCCTGATCTGTGAGTACAGTCCTTGACAAGGCGCGTGAGGTCGAACGAGGCGGTGAGGGTGTGGAAGTCAGAAGCATAGGGTTTCTCCAGGTGGATGTTGAAGTCCCCAAAGACTACAAGAGGGCCACCATCCTCCGGGAATGATGAGAGCAGCACATCTAACTCTTCAATGAAGTTGTGAAAATTGAAAGTGTGTGCGTCGTGCCTTGCGTCTTGGGTGAGAATGCTGCCTACAGAGGAGTAAATGAATAAACTCGAAACACATGTTAGTAGACAATTAAATGAAAGCAAAGGTATGTTAAGTATACTGATGTGCCTTGCCGGTGTCTTTGCTCGGTGGAGTCGCGCAGGTAGAGTTGCATGTCTTTACTCTCGTCGGTCTTCACACGAGGAGGCTGACGCTACCGCTGAGGCTTATTGCACCAGCGCAGAGGCACTGCTTAAGTATGTGATGAGATTAGCGTGAACAGAATACAGCTGGAACACGCCTTCTCGATTAGCAAAACAAAGTCTAAAATGCCACGGATCAAACAGCGATCAACTAGTTCGGTGCTTTTAAGTGCAAACTTATAATGTCAAGACGTAACGAGCGGCTAACGGCAACTTCACTTCAGACCAACGCAACAAAATTCTAACAACTTAGCAATCAGTCAACGAGTAATTAAATAAACAAGCTCAGACTATCAGTCAACGAGTGATTAAATAAACAAGCTCAAATAATCTTAACAGGCAACAGTCCAGTTCAACAGTTAAAACAAGGTAGCAGGGTAAATAGCAGACTCATGCACCACAGCAGACTTGTGATGACTTTCACTTCTCCAGGAGCGACTACAAGTTGGATTTGGTGCATAAGAGAGACTACAGTAAACGGTATTTTTCACAGTTTTGGTCATTCACCACTATATGGTGTCAACAGGGTCATTTAACTGGGGTGGATGTATGCAGCCTTGTGTCAGCCATTGTAACCATGGCAACACCACATGCATATTACATTTTCTAAGGCCACACCAAGTGTCATCTTATGATCTTATCTTTTTTATGGTTATTTGACATTCTGTTGCTGTGGATGTTATTATAATTAACTAGGGATGCTCACATTGACCGTTTAACCGTTAACCAGCCTTTTTCTCTGCTACGGGCACAGGGTGACTTCACCGCATTGAGGGGCTGAGGGACGGGCCTGTGTTCTGTAAAATCTTGGACGAGAACCTTCTCCCCTTAACTAGATCACTGAAGACGGGTTGTGCATGTGCCTTTAAAATGACCCAAAACATATTGCCAAGACAACCAAAGAGTGGTTTAAGGAGAATCAGATTAAACGTCCTAGCCAGTCTCTAGAACCTAGTGCTATAGAAAATCTGTGAAGGAGGCTAAAACTCCAATTTGCTGAGCGACAGCAAGAAATCGTAAAGATTGACAGTGGAGTGGACTAAAATGTATCATGACACATGTGCAAACCTGGTGACCAACTGTTAGAAATGTTTTACCTCTGAGCTTGCCAACAAGGGTTTCTCCTCCAAGTACAAAGTAATTTTTTCTCAGGGATCAAATACTTATTTCACTGACAGAAATGCAAATGCATATATAACCTTTATATAACATTTTTCCCCTGATTTTTTTATATTCTGTCACTATCATTTAAAATACACCCACCTTAAAAATTGTAGACCCTTAATTTCTTTGTAATTAGGCAAACTTACAAAATCAGCAGGGGATCAAATAATTATTTCCCTCACTGTAACTCCTTATGTAAATTTGCTTTAAGTTGTTCATATCGTACGTATCATTACCATATGTATGAAAACTCAATTGGTCTTAAATCTAGAAGAAAATTTAATTGGTTTTAATTTATCTTTAAATGTGTGCACTATGTTTGTCCTTGGTATTTGAAACAGACCCTGTATCGATCTTCTCAATCATTTCGAGTAGTGCAATTCCCTTTTTTGTACCTAGATTGTACCTAATATCTAGTGAAGCAGGGCGTAGGTCCTTTCAGCATAAAGCTCCCACTGATTGGAATAATCTTTGATATCGGTATCTTCTCTATGTTGTTTTAGGGTAGCCTTTTTTTCTTATCTTAAAATAACTTGTGTATATTTATGATTTAATTTTTTCTCTTTCTTTATTTTGTTTATGATATTGTTGATTGTTTTTTTTTAAGTATGCTGTGGCAGTGGGGGACTGGTTGAGCGTGTTTTTGTGTTGTATATTGTGTCTTACATGTTTGTTTGTATCTTGTGCCTATGTTGTAAAGTTTTGTTTAATGTTTATAGTACCCCCTTGAAAATTAGATGTTACATCTCAAGGGGCTAACTATCCTCTCAACAAATTGAAATTGACCAAAAAAAATTAGAAATTTGCTTTAAAATATCGCATTGAAATACATGAGCCACAAGAGGGCATTGAGAGGAAATAACGACGGTAGAGGTAGACGTTCCCAGTCTGCTACAGAGTTATTTAAGAATGATTAGTTTCATCTTTCAAGACGTTTCTAAATATTAACATAAGATATAGTTACAGTACCTGTATTAATATTATACTCCATATGAATGATGCATAGAGATTTAATTTCAGACTTTCTGTTCGTTTTCTTCACAGTGTGGAACAGACTCAGTACATATGAGTACATTGTGCAACAGCGGCATCGACAGGAGGTTGGCGATTCCAGAAAAGCCCCTTCGGAGAATGGAACTGCCCTTCCAAAGACAAATCTTATCAAGGTACAATCCACACAAACATGTGCATAGCACAGCTGAAATTAGTAATACACAAAAGCAGTTTGATTGTGACAATACTTAGTTTTGTGTTAAGTTTCACTTGTTATTTTTAGATGGCTAAAAAGGATAAAAAAATTATTAGAGCTGATGTTTGCCTGTGTTTTATTAATGTTTTGGATACTATTTTGAGATACACATGTATGACCCTGGATTTAGAATTTTACATCAATATAAAGCTTGTTTATTCAGCTCTCAGGTGATGTATGGTTTGTTAGGGTAGTACAATATATACGTAGATGCAACCATTAAAAAATCTGTGGGTGCAAAAGCAACAAATATTGAGGAAATTGCCTTGTTAGTTGTAAATCAAAGGCACTTTAGGAGGCCATCCACTCGCAAAAAATAAAGTTTTATATATTTGAGTAAGGAAATGTACAAAATATCTTCATGGAACATGATCTTTACTTAATATCCTAAAGATTTGGGGCATAAAAGAAAAATGGATAATTTTGACCCATACAATGGATTTTTGGCCCTAATACTTAAAAAAATCCCTGTGCTACTTAAGACTGGTTTTGAGATCCAGGGTCACATATATACATGACTGCACTAAATAATTATTTTAGTGGTTTTGTTTTTTATAAATCTGTCAAGTGCTAGTTGGATCAAAGTGTTGAAATATAGCAAGTGTTGCCTGCATTGGCAGTTTGTCTTGCTCATGGCAACCTAGTTGTTTTAACAACCAGGTTGTTAAAACAACGTAGTGTGGGTACGAAATCGTCTGCGCAGTTGCTTCTCAGAGCAATTAACACATTCCCAGGAAAACGTCTCCACCAGGCTGCTGCCAAATCCTCACAGGGGCGGCACATTGAGCTCACACTGAGCAATGGGAAATGAGCACACACCATGAGTTCACTTCCTACCACAGAACACAAGCTGTGTGTTGTAGAGACTCTTTTAAAGGACCATTAATGCTGGACTTTAAATATAAGGCTGTAAGCAGGCGTAACAATAACATTGCTTTTAAACAGACCCACCCAATAGCCAAAATCAAACTGTGGATTAGCTTTTAAAGTAAGCTATTATGTGAGAGATATGAAGCTGCCAGTAAGCCTGTTGAAGGTTGGTTGCCAGGGACATTGATTGGCTGCTAATATTTATAAATGGTTGGCAAGTGGCCATGTGAAAAGTTTCAAAATGTATTTTTTCCAAAAAAGTAGAAAAATGAAACAATGTATCCAGTGGTAATGCTTTTAACAGTCTTGAGTAGCATGCAATATTTCATGATTCTATCATATGTGGACAGGTTGAGACGTAAATGAGTAAATGCTTTCTCAAGGATTATGTAAGTTGACCCCAGTGGTACACCTCATGAAAGGACGTGTGCGTGTGACTTCACTGTTCTTAAAGAACTGTTTGCTTTGGGTCGCTATACAGATCCTTGTGTTGGGCAGGGCTGCCGTCTCACTAATCATACATATCACCACATACTGTATACAAGTACACGTGTTCCACCAGTACCCCACACACCCAGAAGAAACACAGACTTACATGCACATACTCTCAGATTCTATTCTCAAAACGACAAAAACAATCGTATACATACGCTCTTTGCAAAAAACCCTTGATGGTTGTTTATTGGATGGTTGGATGTCTATAATAAATTAGGTTAAGCAAAGACGGACAATACAGCGCAGAAAAAGCCCTGAGAAGGTGAATGGTCATGGTCAATTACTTTGATCACTCGTTCAGAATTGAAAGCTTCTGTTAATAGAAATACTCCAGTAAATATTTGAACATTCATTTTAAGTTTTGATCTGTACTAGTCAGAATCTCACAATTCTCACAAAATCACAGACTCTGGTAAAAACCTTTGTGCTTGTCTCTCTCTCATTGCTTTCGTTTCATTGCTTTGCTGCAGCAACAGGTAAGTTACACTGGAACATTAGGTTACACCAACCCTGAGATGGAGGTAGAAGATCCCACCGCCATGAGCTCCCAAGAAGGATCAGCGTAAGTCCTGCTAGACCAGTAACGTAATGTGATTGACATGTTCTGATTGACATGAAGTTCACCCAAAACTAGACATTCTGTCATCATTTAGTCACCCTCTTGTTGTTTAAAACCTGTATATGACTCATTCTTCCGTGGAACACAAAAGAAAATATGAAAAGAATGTGATTTTGTGTCCAAACAATGACAGTTCGTGGGGGCCAATGTTGTTTAGTTACCAACAATCAGATTTTTTGTTCTAAAGAATAAAGAAAGTCAAACAGGTTTGGTATGACATTAGTTAAAATTGTTAGAGATCATCTTAAAGGGTAGAATCAAAGCTTTTATGAGTTTACGTCTTTTAGAGTTAGGAATTAATTCATTAGTTTCTAATCTGATTGTATGCCATTAAAAATCTGTCTTTCGTCAGGCATCGGATAGCCTCATATATTCCATTGATACTTTTCTTTAATTTACAGGCCTGTAACGTAAGCAGTTATATAGAAACAGTTACCGGAGTCTGGTTTGGTCCCTGTCACCTATTGCATAATAAAGCACCAGTCAGCATTAACGGTAAATTCATAATGGCAATTACAAAGAAGGCTTTCACAGTGTTGCCATAGTGACTGTTTTCTACCCATGAATCTGTTGACAGTGCAGATTGAAAGATATTTTCAGTGCTACCAGTGACATATCCTGGTTATTAAACAGTGAAGACCTGACTGTGAAGCTGCTGTAATCCGTGTTCAGTTTTATGCAATGTAGTGACATTATTTAACAGATCAGTGAAGTCCATCCCATACGTATTCAATTACAATATGAAGCTACAGCTCTGTTTGACTATAATAGGAGGTATTCAATGTAGAATTTGCATGTAAGAGGTTGTATTGTAATGCCTAACATTTACACTGTCACAAAGCCTTATGTTAAATGAGGTGAATGTTTGATATGTTCCTGTGCAAACCACGATCATTGTGTGTGGCACAAAGAGTGAAGTGATTCAAAGGAGGAAGACCGAAAAGAGAAAAGGGACTTACGTTTTGGGAGTGTCAGTTGTCAGATGAGATCATAGATCATCATAAGGATACATCTAAAAAGAGGTGTGGATATGTGATTGCATGTGGACATAAGCCAACAGTGGCCTGGACAGTAGCTTGAATTCCTCTTCGATGCCTGCTGAGATACTGTGATGTGACAGATCAGCAGTTATGGGTGCGTGATGGGCAGTACAACAAGAAAGTTTGCGTTCCCTCCACCCCTTGTGTGTCTAATAAATATTTTTTGACATTTCAGATCCCCCTTGTGGTAACACTTTACTTGAAGGGGTGTTCCATAAGACTGACATGACACCTTCATAATTAGGACATGACAAGTCATGAATATGAAGAATATTTTATGCATGTTTATAAGACAACTGTCATTAAGTGTCATTCGCTGATTTATGTCATTTTTAATGCAAAGATGACATTGTTTGACATTTGACATTGTTTATGACAGCTTGACATAAAGAAATACATAACATCCTGTCAGTGTCTTTGTCATGACAGCTTGACATTACCAATGTCAAAGATTCAAAGATAGTTTAAGAGGACCTACCCTTACCCTAAACCTAACCACTTGTCAACCATTAAACTCAACACACAAGTTATATTACAGTAAAATATATTTATTCCATAAAATGAACAGAACAGTATAAATGTATTACAACAAGTCGCTTTGCAAACCTTCTGAACTGAACCCATACGATAACTTAGTTCAAGGAACTCCGGGAACCGACATCAACACATTTTTTTTTGCAAATATTATTTTACGGAGTTCAACACATCTGTAAACTAGCCGGAACTTTAGAATGGCGTAATCTGTAACGAGAGCCAATAGCATTTCACACTCAAAGCTAGCTCAATGACGCTTTCTGTCATGAGACAGACGAAAGTCAATGATATTTCACTTTAAAGGCTGACGTAACTTGCCGCAAGATTTGAAAAATCTGGAAACACACAGAAACCGGACAACAGTAAATAGTCATCGTTTTCGCGTAAGTTCCTCATATAAATAAATCGTTTCACCTAAGTACACTTGGAATATTTGTAATTTTAAACATTTTAACTGTTTTGTATCTGTGTCATGTGTTTTCTGTTATTTATTAAATAAATGTGTTGCGTTACTTGCTCAAAAGGCCTGGATATACGTGTATGTGTAATGTAAATACAGTTATCACGACATTTGAAATGAATATAAAGTCACAACACATGCTAGTATTGCTAAATAATACCCCAAAATGTACATTTTCAATGACGGTAGGCAACAGTTTTGCATACTGCCGGGAGTGGCGCTAATTTTGTCAATGTTTGTCGTATTTGAGGAAGGGACAACAACATACTTATGTCATATGGGTTGGACGATGTTACATTTAAATGTCATTAAGTGTTAATACTCTGTCAAATAGTTTTATAACTGTGTCATAAATACTTTTCTTGACCTCAACCACAGTGGTATGAATTAACATGTTTATGACAGATTTATGACAGGTTATGTTGTCTTGGTAATGTCAAGTTGTCATGACAAAGACACTGACAGGTTAGGATGTATTGACTTGTCAAGTTGTCTTAAAGACAACTCAAACAATTTCATATTTGCATTAAAAATGACATAAATCAGTGAATGACACTTGATAAAACATGCATAAAATCTCTTTCATATTCATGACATGTCAAGTCATGATTTTGAAGGTGTCATGTCAGTCTTATGAACACCCCTTCAAGTAGTGTTATCGTTTAGGACATACTGTATGATGTAATTCAGCCTTATTTCTCAGTGACACAGATTTCCAGTGTCTATAATGTAAAAAAATACTTATATTATAGGTTTTGAGTTTTTGGTATCTGTTTGCAGGCATTATGGCAACGGCATGGTTAGAAGCTCGTCTGAACAAATGGGTGAAGAAGATCACCTTCCTGCTGTACAGTCGAAAACATCACCTTGCTCACACAAACACACACAGGTGCAACAAAGTAGCACACACACCAGCACTAACTACACCTAAACCTGGTTTATATCAATATCATTTTCAGGGTTTAAATATGCAACTTATTGTTGATCTGTTGAGTTTAGCTTCATACTTTGACAGATGTTTCCTACAGCCTCCTTAAGCCTCAATATGTGGTTACATTTCTTATGTATTTGCATAGAAAAAAAAGAAGGCACGAAAAGTTGCATCCGAGATGAGCTGTGACAGGTCCACTGACACCAGCACCGCCAGAGGCATGCCAAAAACTTCTGAGCAGGGTAGGACATTTCCAAACAGTGTATTTATCAGATTATTTATCAGTCTGTATTTTGCTTAAGGGTAAGTGGTAAATTGTAAAAATCGTACAAGACCATAATTACCTGGTAATAAAGTATTTTCTTTTCCTGATTTTGTTTATACCACACTCATTGAAGAGATAAAATAAAAATAGTTGCATGTTCTTACACTTTCTGTGTACATTGTTCAAATGAGTTTTCATAGCCTCTTTCACCTCAATTTCAGTAGTTTTGAGTATTGCGTGTAGTTTCCCATCACGTTGGTGTTAAAATGTAATAGCTTCTTATGCCATGGTCACACTAGACTTGAGCATGTGAAATTTAGTCGGACAGTGCTGCAAAAGGGGCGAGAGCGAATCCTACATCTAAAATGTCTGTACCATGAGGTCATGTTTTGAAGTTTTGATCTTCTATTGGTCTAACGCATTCACGTGACGCAAATTCGCAGGTCAGAGTTCACCAATCATGAACATTGCTATGCAGCGAAATAAGAAATATTTTCAAACAGGCTAGCGTTTCTGGTCTGATGCATTTGCAGGTGTATGAATGAAAGTCAATGGAAAAAAAAGTTTAATGTGACCGTGCATTTATGCTGTATTTTAGAAAACATTTGTATTATACTATATATCATACATTTTTAAATGGTGTCAGTTCGTAAGCAGTCTCCTGTGTGATCTGTGTCTGTACGTTTGTGTCCTTGCTTTACACGATTAGATTCCTCTGTAGCTGCTACCACCGTGTCATCCTCTCTTGGTCAACACTTACCCTTCCCAGCATATCCCCTGCGGACCTCTCTCCCCCCTCTTGCGCCTGTACAGGCGTCCGGCCCCCCCGCTGAGTATCATTCTGACTCCGCAGAGTCTCTGGAGGAGATTCCTGTAGCAATGGCACGGCTCGGCAGTGCTGCCCAGGCAGGGGCTCCAGCCGCCATCTACACATCTGCTTCTGCCACCTACCCCTCTTCTCTCCAGTGCTTTTTGCCTCCCTTGGCTGTTGGGCATCCTCTACCCTCCCCTCAGCCCAGGACCAAGAGGAAGGTGATAACTCATAAAGCTTCAGGGCAGAGATTTGAGATGGAATCCCATAATGCATCTGTGTTTGCAAGTCGAGAAAGCAGGGAAGGTTCTGTGCCTCAAGAAGGCACCAATGCGGTAGAAGGTCTCAAAATGAAGAAAAGGAAACGAACGGGTAAAAAGAGAAGTGTGGAAGATTCTTAGCTTGGATCTAGATTGGGAACCCCACTGGCGTAGGAACTACTACACTACAGAGATACACCGGTTCTTGTCAGGACTTGATTTACTTGTTTCTGTATCAGAAAACACCAGTTGCATTTGAAGAGGATTGCATAGACTTGAGCAGCACAAGAAACATGATGCACATGATGGAAGAAACACTGAATGTCAACAGAGATGCTGGATCCAAACAACTCTGTGTAAAGACATTCCTGTACCTTTTCCCGCATGGTCAAAACAACAAGGTTGTCCTTGATCGAGGACATTCACTCTTAACTCTTCAAAAAGTTGCTGAACACATGTCTCATAGTGGGCTATTAAAGGTCTGATCTCGGATCAGAATTATGTGTATTGAAATATTTGTGAGGTTATCAGAAGTAAAGTCATGGACATTGACGCACAATCATCTAAGGAATCTTTTGTGTGAAATCCCAATCCTAGGCTTAATTCCAGTACATTTCACTATGACTAAATGTAGCATTGGACAATTCATTTTAATGTATTTGACACATTTTATTTATTTATAAATGTTAATTGCCAAAGTTGAATATTTACAGTAGTTTTTTTAAAAGATGAAACACACTTTTCAATGATTGGTTGTCTTAGTTTTTTCAGTATTTTTATATCCAAGGGTTACCTTATTTTTTTAATTAGTATTGTTTCCGTTATTGGTATTATGAGGTTTGTTCATGTTTTTCATTTTCAATAAGCTTTTTTGTCTCATCGTTTGAATTAAGTCCATGTATAAGTTTTGGTACGTGTTCTCTACTACAGACTACAGAGGATACGGAGTATGATATTTGAACAATATAATCATTATGCTTTCTGTTTAATACCCATAACACTTAACAAGTCAACGTTGCATATTTCACAGTGCTGCAAGATTTTGACTCTGATGAATGATCCTTCTCACACGCTGTTTAGAAAACCCTGTCACACATTTTCAGTTTGTTAGTTTTGATGAGATCATTGATGGATTTTACTGTGATCTATAAAACTGCTAGATGTAATGCAGTGATATGCTGAGTTAGGAAGGGGGAAGCAATATAAAAATATGATTTTAGGTTATTTATCAATAATCAGAATTTCTGGTGATTTTTGTATTTTGTTTCCATTTTCTTATTTTCATTTAGACATTATGTACAATCTGAAGTTTTATTTTGTAATATTTGCCTCCCTTCAATAAATATTTGCACTGTAGAAAACTTAAACAATATACAATAGTTCTTTTAAGAGAAAAAGTAGACTGAAGAAAAAGGGGAAACAGTAAATACGTATATTTAAAGAAATCACATCATTGAGGAGATGAAATTGGGAGCAAATGGAAAATTTGTTCTTAAAGGGATATTTCACCCAAAAATGAAAATTCTATCCTGAATTACTCGTGCATCTTCAAGTACCTGTATAAATGTCTTTGTTCTGTTGAACACAAAGAAAGATATTTAGAAAAATGATTTCTGGGGCACAACCATAGTTTGAAAAATTGTGTAATTGTTTGTTCTGTTAAACACAAAAGATATTTTGAAGAATTTAGGAAAACAACAGTTTTCAAAGAACCTTTGACTACCCCAGAAATCTTAGTTGCTTACATTCTTCCACATATCTTTGTGTACAGCAGAACAAATACATTTATACAGTTTTGCAACAACATGAGTGTTAGTAATTCATGCAGAATCCTCAGTTTTGTGTGGAATATCCCTTTAAAGGATTTTACCAAAAATCCATCCCATTTATTCAAACCTGTAATGCAAGATATATTTTTTAATTTTTCATTGTCCATACAATGTAGATTTAAAGTTGTTTGGTTGCCAACATTCTTTAAAATATCTTCTTTTTGTTCTGTATTGCATTGTGGGATAAAATATGCTTAATTTCCATTTCATTGCTTTTATTGAAAATATGCACACAGGAATGGATAAGAGGAATTAAGTTTTTATTTCAAGTATCTGATTCCAAACCTTTCGAAACATGGCATTCTTTTAACAAAAAAATATTTTATATATATAAAATATGTATATATAAAATATGTATTTTTATTTTCTACGTTCCTTGTGTACACCCTGACACATTTGAGAAAGTAGCTCCAGTAGTAAAGTTAGTCACATGACCTTTATACTCTTTGGCACATCACAGTGTCCATAGCAACGCTTGGACAACACAAACAGATCACAACACAACTGTAGCTCAGTTGAAAAATGATATAAATCCAGTTGATGACATAAATCCACTATTCACAATGTGTAGCTGTAGACAGTCGGGCTTGTATGTCACCCAAACACCTGCTCTAGCGTGTTGGTATATTTAAATGCAGAACAGGCTTATCTGTTAAGAACACTAGTATTCCCTGGCATGTCAGAGATCCTGGAGTCAAGAAACTACAGAAGGTGAAAGCAGGATTAGTTGATGATAGAACGTACGCTACAAAGTCAAACAAAGAGAGAAAAATCTTTTTCATCATGATAAGTCATTGAAGGCCATGTGTGTGTTTAAAACCAATTAGCTGTTTGTACCAACAATAAGGCTATAATATCATTTGCATGTGTGCTTGTGATTTTCTTTGCTTAGAGAATGGGACTATTGTCTTGGTTTGAAGCACAGGCCTTGTGGATTCTGTCCAGCAGTATAAAATAATTCCAAGTCTCCATTCTCTTCTGTTTTTAAATTGTGTTCCATGTTCCACCCTACATCTAATATTAAACTCCCATAAAACCTTAGTGTCTGTTCTACTGTTAAAAATCATACAAATCTTTTTCATAGGTATATAAAAGATATATAGAAATCTTATAAGCCTTTAAAAAATCTAGTGTTTTAAAGTTTGATTTCCTTTCTTAAAGCATACTGTTTTTTTATTCGACTTTCTTTTCTTGTCTTACTTCCGCCACAGTCCTATTCCCTTCTTGCTTTTCTCTGCCACTTCTGTTTTGAAACCCAGGTGACCCATTTTGCAATATTAAGTGTACTCCCTGTAACCATAGCATCCGTTATAACATTGTAACACTGTCAGTCAACGTTCCTCTGGTGAGGAGAGGCATGCAGTAGATCATGTGACAGGACTCACAGTGACCGCAGTAGCATTACTTATAGAAACCTTTTGGCTGGAGTCTGAGGTACATTGCACGCAATCAAATCAACAGAGATAACTTCAAAATGACAGTTTTTCACATTCCATTTATGGTCAGAGCATTGTCAGTGGTACAGCTTTATAGGCTGCACTGATCATCATAAGCAAACAAAGGATCTATTGTATTAAGCCTTGCTTAAAGACCTCTCCTGATTTATAACAATAACAATTTTGTAGACACATACTGTAAAAAAACTCTATTTTATAGGCTACAATTCTTAATTCAATTTTCTATTTCTACACTTTTTCAAAACCCTATTACATTTAGTTGTAAACTAAATTAAAGAAATCAAACACATTCAATACTCAGAATGAACTCAGAGTCTTAGTTGTATCCAGCTCTAGTATCTTTTTAATCAAGTTGTATGTTATTGCCCAGACTTCATCACATTAAAGAAGAAAGAACAAAAAAGTAAACAAATCCGAAACCAGATAAGTGAAAAGAAACCAGATCCAAACCAGTATATCCATTTCCATGTCTGCTTCACGTATCTTAATCTGCCGGCGTTTGCTCCAAACAGGTTGACGTAATTAAATAGGAGTAAATAAATAATAAACAATAATCTTTGCATGCGTCTGAGGCAGGCTTGATGAATAAAGAGTCATTAAAAACCGAAACGTGTTTTCGTGTCACTTATCAATGTCTCTCTGTTTCATTCATTTCCAATTATGATCTCATCTATAGCCCTTAGCAAAAAACCTAAGAAAAAAAGCCATGCTTGCAGCAATGGTCTCCGTGACAACAGTTAAAACAAAGGCTGAATTATGAAGTGATTGTTTGATGCCATGTGCTTGACCCTCGAGCGTGTCCCCCGCATTTGTCTGTTTCTCCCTCCGCCCGCACCCATTAAATCACAGCATTGTTGTGGACACCATTGATCATTGTGGGATAACTTTAGACAGACCCAGTGCAAATATTAGGACTCTTAATGACTGAAGTGACTTGAGACTAGTGGATGGAAGATTCGTTCCATCACACATCAAACATTCAAAGACGTGTGCAAAAACACACAGCACGCAGCTCCAGACCTTTTGTTCTCAGGTGCACATCTGTTTCCTGTTGGCTGTGTGCTGCTTTAAATGAGCTGAAAATGAAGAGCCATTAGTTTACCAAGAAAAGCAACAAGTGAAGCGAATGAGAAGAAAAAAGACAAAAAGGAAGTGCAGGCTAATTGGTATTTTGGATGGTAGCAGCCGACAATCTTCCATCTGCTGACCACTTCCTCGCGCCCACGTTGATTCAAGTGATGACAGAATAATGATGTTGAAATATTCCAGATTGATGATGTATAGCTCATTGAAACCTTCTCTGATTGTACAGCCTCAAAAAGCCTCAGAAAGTGCAAATGAAAGGAACATTTTAATTAAGTGTTATAAACTGCACATGTTTTATATTAAAACAATGAGGTGCCAAGAACGAGATATAAATAAGATGTTATTGTGGAGACTGTTTCTTGCATATATTAATGAGTGATGAGTTAAAATATTGCATCGCAAGTGTTGACATGTTTTACTTTGTAAACGTCACGTTATAGTAAACACTTCACTTCCTGCATGCCGTTTTGCTATTTGATTTGATAAGTTTGAAAACACAACAAAGTGTTTCCATGGCAACGAACAATGCCGACACCGGTTTAATGTGTCAATCATCTAAAGGTCATACATTATTCCAGTGTGTTTGTTTTCTGCATGCTTTGTGCAATTTTTGTTATTCAAACATAAAAAGATTTGTTAATTGAGCTCAAGTGTTTGTCATAGGTTGAACAATTTTTTTTACAGAAAGAAATAACCCAAACCAGTGTTTTTCCATATTAATGGTAATGTGTATAAGAGAGCCTTCGCCGAGATTTTTTTCAGTTCAGGATGTGAGAAGTTTTCAGGGTCAGAAGTGTAGAATTGACGAGAGTTTATTGGCCAGCCATTTCAAGTTCAAGTTGTGGATGAACTCTTGTTCCCAAAGTTTGAGCTACTAATATAATATGAGGTGTCACAGTGGCTGAAACTCAGTTCAAGTATTAAAATATTACCTTTTATGTATCTATTAGCAAGACATTTCCCATGTTTCTTAGTAACTTTCTTTAGGAAAAATGTACTTACTTGATGTCAGTGGCATAACTTTGTTTTGAAAAGTGGGGGGACAGAGATGACAAAACAATACTTTAATAAATTGTTTCTGGGAATATATATCGTAAATAGTGGTTGGTTCGTCCATTGGCTACTCCACTTTTCGACAACTGCTCTCACAGTATGTGGTTCCCAAACTGTCATGTGGGGAAGGTCACTTGGCTGTTGCGGTGCATTACACTTAAAAAACGTTTATGACAAAAAAATTACTAAAAATGTCACTTGTTCATGGGTTTAAGCGTTTTACAAGCAAATATAACTTAATTGTGTGCAACAGGAGATGGTGAGAAAGCAGCGCATCGAGTTTTAGATGATAATGGCCCCTAAACAATACACACCTTCCGCAAGCATTTCTTAATTTCTTCCAAAAAGTGGTGGGGAGAAGTCCCAACCGAAAATTACGCCTATGCTTCATATGCATTTTGCATCTGAAAATTAAATATAAGCATTTAGAAGATTTCGTCTGGAGCAAGATGTTCTAAAGGCTTCAATACAAGTCATATCAAACGGTGACCTGCTCCCTATCTCGAAAAACAAATACATAACAAATGTAATGCATCGGTGATGTATGTGGTATTTCTTTCTCATATCATTGTTTCTGCTGGAGGCAGCTGTAATGCAATCTGGTCAAGTGAGTAATGAAAGATTGATAATTTCACTAGATCACTGTTTGGAATGGCAACAAAACAAGCAAAGCCACTTTTGAGGGCTGTTTATCTAGAAACCCCCATGGGTTAAATCCCCACAGCACTCAACATATTTTGTGCTTTGCTACAAATTTGCTGTCGTCTAAAACAGCCCAAATCAATTTGACTTACAGGATACGGATAAATCAGTGCTGTGATGAAATTTAAGACATAAAAGATATAAATGCAAAGCATTGATGTGTTTAGAAACATAAATGTAAAACAAATCATAGAGGGAAACAATAAATCTGTCAGGATACTGTATAAATGAAAGTGTTCTTTGTATATTTAAGTCTTTGTAAGTTAGCATTTGGCCAACAGTTTGTGGTGCATTTTGAACAGTCTATTGTACCTTCATAGAACTGGCGAAGAATGGCATCACAAACATTTTATATAAGACTGCATTATTCAGTTTAATAAAACATCGTCATCCTGCATTCTGGTCTGATATGTTTTGCCATTGGTACAAAAAAGTTGCAAAAGACATGCCAATGTGAAAGAAATGAGGGCTTTACAAAACAGATAAAAGAAAGATGAATGATTTAAGTACATATAGTATGTGTTTGTAAATGTAAATTGATGTAATATAAAAAAGGGATTAAATGGTTTAAAATGTGACAAAAAACATTTGTCTGTCATGTGTGGCCCCTCCCGATCACATTTGGCGTCAGATTCTAACTGACTTACTGATTCTGTCTTTATACAGTATGTCCTGTTCTTTGGACATAAAAGAGGAAAAAGACAGAGGGCAACCCTGGAAAATATGAACTCAGTGGCTAAAGGTGGTAGCCAAGAGAGAGAGCAATACATAAAGCTAGAGAGCAACACTTGCTGTCTGGCCATCCACACCAGCACCCTGAGGTTCGGACTTAACGTGAAAGAAAGTAAACTACTGGAATAAACCTCTAATATTCAGAAGCAAACCAAGGGGAAAACACAAAATGTTTTTAACACATTCCTCATTTATTTAAAAATCAATATGAGAGCAATGCAAACAAAATGGAAATTAATTAATAAACAGTTTTTTCACATTTTGTTACGGCAGTAAAGTTTTTTATATTGGATATAACTTATCAAAGAGACTATAAAGTTATGTGACTTTATCACATTAGAATAATGTTAATGCTTGTAATATGTACATAGTGTGGCTTCACATTTAAATCGGTGTTTATTTATAGGTTAATAGCTTGTCTCATTGACTTCTGCAGGTTCTTTCTAAAACACACACACAGTGTATGAGTTGCGTATTTTTACGAACACAACACAACACAACACAGGAAAACAGAACATAAACAGAAATGCCCCACCCTGCATAGTGTAGAAACGCTTTCTCTGGCTTCCCTATGTTGCTATGCTCAAGCCTCTAGTTCACCCTGAATGATCAATGACCCTGGTCACTACAACTTGAGTAGGCTTTCTTTCTCTCTATCTCTCTCTCTCTCTCTCTCTCTCTCCCTCTCTCACACACTCACAGACACACACACAAACTCTCTCTCTCCCCTCTTTTATTGGCATCCCTTGATGTTAAACAGGACGTCTCCATAGATACAGGAATAAACAGATGATAACAAGCCCTCAGCCCTTTAAAGCCCATTTCATAAGGGAGTAACAGGAGAGTCAGACAGACATAAAGAGAAAGAGGGCGAGAGAGCAGGAGGGGATAGAAATCGTGCAAACAGGGTGTATGTGGATTGGCAGCAGCACAGGTAAGAGCAATTTTACTGTTACTTTCACTTACAATCACCTAACTCTCTTCAAGATTGTTCTTCATACAGTATGCAGATGCACTTAACACCAGTATGCAAGCAAAAATGTAAGTGCTGGCATAGAGTGCCACTGCTTTTACAGAAACTCCTGGAGATTTCTTCATATGCAAGCAAAAACACATATTGTAACAAGAAAAATTCATTTAAATAATGCATCGGTATGCAGCGGCTGTGGTTACATGTTGA
Organism: Triplophysa bombifrons; assembly: GCA_029783895.1. Lineage (NCBI taxonomy): Eukaryota > Metazoa > Chordata > Actinopteri > Cypriniformes > Nemacheilidae > Triplophysa > Triplophysa bombifrons. Next base: position 23,942,027 of record CM056448.1, read on the forward strand.
TGCGATTATTAATTGAAAGCTGTATAGTACTCTGCAGGATACTGTATGTGTGCTGTATGTACAACCACAAATCCATAAACACAAAGAAGTGTTATTTTACAACAAGATCATATCTCGGATGTCTTCTGTGCTAACACGCTGCAAACATCTTGCCCCTAAACATTACTTAAATCTGAAGACTTAAACAACAGCGGTGCTATATGGGTATTCTTCTTTGAACCGTCTTTAATATTTCAAGGTATTTCCTATACTACAGGTCATAACCTTAGAGTATTACATTTGTAGGACCGGCTTTCATTGACAGGTGTAATATTTTCAGTGCACAAAGACGAAAATATAAAAACATTTGTTAACAAATATGTTTTAACATTGAAATTAGTTGGGGAAACTTGGGAAAACAGCAGACGAGTTTATATGAAATGGGTTGCAATCAAACACGTAACTGTGTTGTTTATCAACTGATGTCATTTTATGGTTTTTGATCATGGTCATCACATCCATTACATCACACAGTTCACTCTCCATTTCCAAATCTATTAACTTCGGCGTGAAATATGCTTCATGTACTAAACTCTGGAGTCAGGGGTTAGCTGCAAAGCTCTAAAGCTGGAGCGGTGGACAGGAAGGCCATCATGTTGTTATTCTGTTTGCGTGTGTTGTGTCTGAATGGGTGGGAAAGTCTCTGTGTTTCCCTCCTTTATTCAATGGTTTCCATGGACACTTCAACAGAGTGTAGCAAGTGGGGGAATCTCATCAGAAGGCAGTTTGTATTACAAATAGGGTGTGTGCTGTGTGTATGTGAGAGAGAGAGAGAGAGAGAGAGAGAGAGAGAGAGAGAGAGAGAGATAGAGAAAAAGTTTCTGCGAGTTGATGTATGTGTGTTAGATGGGTGAGGCTCATACTCACAATGATGTCTTTATTCGGCTGTCTGTTTCAAGAGGCAGAGCTGCAGACTATGAGGATAACCCCAACAGCCGGCCACATACGATCTCTCACATGCACACACATGCAACGTTAAACACGACAAAAAAATCCTATTTAAAGCATGATGCCTAAATTGTTTTTTAGCAATCAAGCTACAATGACAGCATTAGAATTCCAGAATAATTATGTAAACACATAAAACATATTGTCCTTTGGATGAAGACAATGACCCCAACTACAGACCACACTTAGAAATTATATATACATTCAAGGTTATACATAAAATATGCAATATACATTTTTGTCAAAGACTATGTCTTTTTGAGGCTTTTTTGTGTGTGTTTTGAGGCTAAAGATGGCTGAAGAGGTTGGATCTGAACCCAGTGCAAGCCCACCCACTATTGCTGTGCTCATCACCTCTTTATGAAGCAGCCAGCTGCCAAACCTCTGGCACCCATCTGAAACATTCCACAATAACTCCAAGATACATCAGACCATCTACACACCTACTCTCCCCTCTATCGACAATGGCTGGCCTGTGCTGAAAGTACAGCACTGGCCTCATTGATCTTCAGCTTTAAGGAAGAGACAGGCCAGTGTATCACTATATGAATGCAAAAAAATTGTAAACAGTGCAGAAGAGAAAAAAAAACTTTCTTGTATGTAAAAGGGAAAGAGACGGAATTCTTTGGGAAATGTTGTCATCAGACAGTTTTAGTGTATTGCTCAGTGTCACCTCATTACTCATTCATTAGTAACAAGGTTCTGCCGCTGCACACACACAACTTGTGTTACTTTTGGCTGGTGCTTTAACTGGCCTTTTATTCATTCAGCTCATACAAAACACAACGGAAAACAGGGTGAAGCAAAAGTTGTGATGGCGCACAAAGAGACAGAAACTGTTGAAAGGCAAAATCACAGGGCAATTTAGATCATTCAGATGACTGGGATTGCTACATCAGAGCATGAGGTACTTTGTTGTCTGGACTCGATCTCTTCAGTACAGCCTGAGGCTTTGAAAGTTCTGTATAATAAACATTTGAGATTACTTTGAGACGATAATACCACAGTAGTCTGTGCTTTTATTCTTTTCATAATCAAGGCTTTGGTAATTCTTATTTATCATGCCACTCTTGAAGTTGACATATTATACATGCTTCTTTTATAGTAAACTTTCCGTTAGATCATGGCCTTACTATTTGTTTGGCAGAATACCCAATATGGCAGAGAGCACAGACATGGACGAACTCCTGCAGTCCTTTAAGAAGTTTGCAATCCATGGTGACACCAAAGCCACCGGGAAGGAGATGAACGGGAAAAATTGGGCTAAACTGTGCAAAGACTGCAAAGTTATTGATGGCAAGACCGTCACCGGCACCGATGTTGATATCGTCTTTACAAAAGTCAAGTGAGTTTGTCAATGTTTGTTTTGTACATGTATTAAAACAAAATCATTTCTGTTGCATTATAAAACCGCAGGGGAAAAAATCATTAAATAAATAGAATACATATGAAACAGAATACATGGCATTATTGCATTTTTATTTTGCCCATACAAAGACTGTAATCTACAAAAACATTACATGCATTTTCCAAGACTATAGGACATTTAATCAATTAATATGATAATCAAGAAAAATCAAGACGACTATATAAGAACAGGAGTGAAACTTACATAGGGAATTAGCAATAATACCATGAAAATGTGCAGTAATAATAAAAACTTAAGTAGTGAAGACTAATATTGTAGTTGGATCATTATAATAAAAGTTATATTACCAGAATTAACAAAACCTTAGTATAAGCTAATATCTGCAGTTTCTCAGTAAGCAGGCCAAATGTAAGTGTAATCATAAGTGTCATCATTTTAAATTGATGACAATTTTGGGGGGAATTTGTACAATAGACAAGAACATTTTTGTATCATTGAAAAGACTATTTGTGCCTTATGATTTAGAGCGAAGACATCTCGAGTCATAACATACGAGGAGTTCCAGAAAGCTCTAGAACAACTGGCTCCAAAGAGGTTCAAAGGTCAAAGCAAAGAAGAGGCACTACAGTCAATATATAAGTTAATTGAAGGCAAAGAACCCACCAATGTTGGTGTGACGGTAAGGCAACCATTTAATAATGTGAATAATTCCATATAGCACTTCTACATTCATGTTCCTATACATATGTGTTGATATACAGCATGACTGCATCAACTCAAATTACCATTACATCAGACCTTTAATGTTGTAAATATTATTGAAGGCAACAAACTCAATTACAACTTACATAGTAACTACTGGACTACTTCAGATTTGCTACAATATAAGCAGACACCTATTCCTTGATCTGTTCACTATAACTGTTGGGTGGTAACAAATCTGCCCCAAAAAGTCTTAAGAACCGCTGATGTCATCATCCTTTATATCATCTTGATGCTGTCAGTTAAGATCATATTTGATCTTCTTAAGAGATAAAGTTAAGGGAATATATCATGTTCACCCAATTATAACAAGCTTTGCTTGGATAGGTTGAAACAACCTTATAAAAGGTTGTGTCAAGCTCTTTCTTTTTATTAAAGAGGTTATGTACGGTTACATTTATACAAATAGTTATACGTTTAGTGATTATATCACCTTCAAAGCCTTGTTGTTGCTTTAAAATATATCCTGTTTTGTTCATCTTTCTTTCCATTCTTTAACCATTTTAGAAAGTGGCAAAAACCGCCGCAGTGGACAGATTAACCGACACATCTAAATATACAGGGTCTCACAAGGAGCGCTTCGATGAGAGCGGGAAAGGTAAAGGGAAAGGTGGTAGGGAGGAGGTTGTTGAGCACACAGGATATGTAGCTGCCTATAAGAATGCTGGATCGTATGAAGAGAAGACGAAGGCCAAGTAAGGCCTCTTCTAATAGCTTACTCTTCTAAGCTCCGAGCTCCGTCTTCATCAGCACTTAGGTCTGGACCAAAGCCAAACTTGAACTTTGACCTGTGATTTACACAGCTACCAAGAAGAGTAACACTGTGACACATAGGTATTGTTTGTCTTTAAAGAACATGGTCTTTTTTCTTGAGATGTTTGTCAGTGCAAGCATTAAATCAGCTTCGGGAAATGTGCATCTTAACATCACACTGTTTCAGAAGAGAAGAAAAGATTTTCCTTCAACACACATATGGAAGATCTTCACTCATCACTACATTTTCACATGAATGGGCTTTTCACACGTAACATCCGCGTTTCACAGGAAGAACCCGCAGCAGTTTCCGGTTGGGGTGAATAAAAGTAGAGAGAAATGGGAAACTGAGAAAATAGTTAAGGTATATAGAAGTGCTGTTCTACCGTACTTTCATAAGTTGACATGTCGTTGTAACATTCAAATTCGGTAGAACAGCACTTCATACACATCAGGACGTCCTCAGACCGTAGCGTCCGTCTGATATCTCAGTACTTAGACATCAGACGAAACGGCATTTAGCCTTTGACAAAGGGGCATCAGTTCTCAGCAAAACAGCGTCAGGACTAAACTGTCGCACAATCAGGCATCGGGTAAATCGGCCTAAGACTATAAGGCATCAGGTCTCATGCAACAAGGCATCAGTTGAAATGTCCAATTTAACTATTTTCCCATTTCTCTCTGCCGTAAGCCTCCCCAACCGGAAACTGGGGCGGGTTCTTTCTGTGAAACAGAAGCGTGCATTTAGCCCATTCAACTAGAAGTTACATAATATCAAAATCATTCTAACAGGACGTAGATTTATATTTGTCTTCTCTCTGTGTCCTTCTGTTGTTTGCCATACTTTCTGGATTTCAATGTCATATCTTTTTTATATTTTATTTAGTCTACTGTGTTAATGAAACTGGAACTTACATTTACATGGTGTTGCATAAACTATTACTTAATATTCTTTGGTGTATTTGATTTTTGTTTACTTTGAATAACAAATAGGCATTCACATGCTAAATATTTTTAGCAGCTGCGTCCCAAATCGCGCACTTATGCACTATTCTACAGGATTTTGTAGTATAAATAGTGTGAGTTATTCTCACACTTCAAGTACCCGGATGACGCACTCTTTCAACCGATAATATGAAATGTGGAACATGGACACTTCATGCACTCAACGGTCAAAGTTTCGCTTATGTAGCGGAAGGGAGGCGGGCCTATCGGACACAGCTCGAGCAGAACTCTCCTGCAGAGTGATGGAACTCATTCAACTGATGATGACTAAAGTAATGCTGGGCAAAGCAGACGAAAACTACATTAAACGTACAAATTAATTTATATTCACACGCATGGTGCCGTGCGATTGACGTCATTTGCGCTCGTCTGGGAACCGATTAGAATTCAATTTGGAATGATACTTCCCTTCTAAAATTCACACATAGTTGAAGTGCATAGTATGTCATTTGGGACAAAGCTATAGTTCTGGTTCTGTTAAACAGTGCTAAAGAAATTATGTTTGGGCTCTTTAATTCTTCTGCTTCTAGGTCTAAAAATGGTCTTTGTATTTAAATTCTCAGTACTGTACCTGACTTCTTAAACTAAATTCAACAGGGTGACCATATTTTGTCCACAATACTAATGTTACCAAAGCTCTTGTCACTTGTCTTCGTTAAAATAAATAAAGTATACTTACTGTAATAACATCACGTAACACACGTTTTGCTTTCAATTAGGCCTAATACATGTTTTTCCAAGTTCACTTGTATATCCAGCATGACAAATAAAATACGAAAGATGTAAGGAATGCCGGTCCATTTGTCCGATGTTTCCCTGAGGGACAGGCAGACGCCGCCGCTGGGCCCTCTGTTGTCAAGGCAACCGCAGCGCACACACAAAAACAGCCCGGCCCGGGCCGCCACCTGGCTCCGTCAACCTACCTCTGCCCTCTGTGTATTTGTAACCAAACACACTCGTTCATGGCAACGTTTGTTTGCTTCATCTCCTTGGAAGCATTAAATCAAAAACATGTGGGTACATTCCTGCTCAGGCTTTTGTTGCTGCTGTCACAGGCTGATGAATGGCTTCACGTAGCCATCAGTCAGATGAATGAGTGGTCTGTTGAATGGTGAGCCCGACAGGCTTGACTTGACGCTGTTGATATCGTCTGCCGCACATGTAGCACCAGGCTGTCGACTGTATGTGGAGCGCATGCGTGCTATATAAGTAGGCCTTACTCTCAATTACGTAGATATGTATTCGTCTCGATTGTGCCACCTGTAGTGGCCTGAAAAAGCATTTGCAACAAATTATGAAATACCAGTTCACATGATTTATACTATATTTATTATACAAAAGAGCATATAAAACAATTATCTGATAAGATATGCATAAATAATTAGAATGTTATAAAGCAGTACGCCTACCTATAATGTACAATAATGTGCAGCGTATAGGAATATAAAGTAGGCTAGGTCAAACTGAACAATAGGGATATACGCTTTATATTTTAAGAATAAAGTGATTTATAAAAAAACATTTAATGATCAGTTATTTCCTTATTGCTGACTGAGAATTTTCCCTAGATGCTTATAATTTTGCTTTAAATAGTTTAGAATAGCGAGTCTGATTGATTTTCTATGGGTGTGGTTTCTTAAATAGAATAAACATAACATTCAATAAACAACAAAGCCTGAATATTAAACAATAGATTCAGAACTATAGGGCTGAATTTAATGTGGGCTACATAAATTGCCACCAGATGGAGCTCAATAATAAACAATCCCTTGAGAGTCTTGAATGCTTTTTTTCCCAATCCTTTATTATGATTTATGATTAACAACAAAAAGACAATAACAACATTTATCCTCCACTATCTGTAGTGAATTTTAAACAATTAATTCCTACATATATTACATAAAAAAATAACAAACAAACAAAAAATGAAGAAAAGAAGAAAATAGAAGAAAAGAAAGAAACGCTGTAAAAATCACACAATGAAACCAAAGTCATCAACAAAGAATATAAGAATGTCTTCTGGCGTGACCAAAGTGTCATTAAGATAATTAATATGAGATTCAGAAAGTGATTTAACATATTGGAGGTCCACTGCAGTGTCTGTTATGGTACATTCATTCAGAGCTGCGTCCAAGATTAATTTCAGAAGAATGACTTCATCTATTGTTCATAAACTTTCAGCTCATTGCCCCCAAGTTGCTAAAGTCCATATTTGTGGAAAATGTGCACTGGTGGAAGTGTCCATGCTGTCTCAGCACATAGGCCTACCACATCTATCAGTTGGCTATAAGATGCCAACTCCTACAGAAAACCTGTCATGAACCATTGTGATTTCAGAGACGTTTGTTTTGTTTTTCAGTTTATTATAATGTATATTATCCGTGCAGAACGTATAACACACATATAACATCTGTTACTTTACTTATGTAGTGTACGGTAGGAATACATAAACCTGCCTGAAACACAATAATGATGCATTTCAGAAAATGTAGGCCTACAGTATGTACACCACAATACAACTGATTTACTGTAGTAATAGTTGGCAAATTAAAAATGTTTAGTTTTAGACCCAAACAAAAATTCATTGTTTAGAGGTGTTATTACTGTTTGACCAGGAGATGGCGTAAAATAGAAAGTTTGCCAACCAGTTCAAATTTCATCAACAATTTTAAGAAAACAGAGATTTATTTGTTATGTAGTGCATTCAATACATAGTAATATGCATATTAAATTAAATAAATAAAAAAATCAGTTAATGGCTTATTGAAATCGTTATGGTCTGTTAAAATCTCTCTGTTTTTCAGGATGTTCTTAAGAGACACTAATTACTCATATGTAAACACATTTAATGGAGTGTTGTTTGTGTTCGTGGATTTATACTTTATATAGATTAAAGGTAATGCCACGAATTCTAAATTTCATGACGTCATAGTGGTAGCTAGAACAGATGCATGTGTACACTTGTTATACATATTCAGTATTATCTTGTTTGTGTGTGGTGTGATATGTTTAGATGTTTATGATGTAGAATGTGCTGAAAGGTATTCTGTTCACTTGTCACATAAAGTTTTTTTCTGTTCCAGATTGCCACTGGGTGTTTGGTTTTGAATTCAATGTGTGCACTCTCCTAAATGTTTTGTGCTACAGGAAATAAGTAAATGTCATAACAAAAGGGTCAGAAATTGTGGTGCTTTAAATAAGCATTGTCTCTATACAAAGCATCTGATAAAGTCAGGCAGAATGTTTTTGTTGTGCAAAGACACAAGTGCCTCCGAGCTACAATCCACATCTGGCGGTTTTTATCGATGTGCCGACCTGAAGCACTCAGTAGAGGGCGATGCTTGTCTGAATGGCCCGCATTCATGTGTTTTAAATTGAGAAATAATAGCTGTGTAAAAATCAACATATGGGCAAGTACTGAACTTCGTAAGTTCCAGAGAACATTTTAAAGACTATTCTGATCACACGCTGATATCTCTTCCCGTCGATGAGTGCTGTTACGGTGAGTAATGCTGTTATTCTTTGTACATTATATACAACCCCTTACGAAAATTTACCATGGTTTTACTACAGTTAAAACCTCCAAAAAACATGGCTATTGTAGTAAAACAATGGTTGTCACAAAGTAACCATGGTTTTGAAAACCACGTTTTTTGTAAAAACCATTGTAAACGATTGTTACTGTAGTAAAACCATGGTTTTCAGTAATTTAGTGCGTGTTTGATACAACGGAGTTTAGAATTCTGGAACTAATTGTCCCCCTCCAGTGAAATATTCCTCAAGATGAGATGGATTTCTAAAAGCCAATTCATACACATACACTGATGTCTTGCTACAGTAATGTTATTGAAACACTTCCGTTTCGAGTTATTGTCATATTAGGCTCAAGACTTTATAACCCTTTCTGTTATGCTCACTATGGTATTTATTGGAGTCATTTACAGAACTGACGGATTTTTTAACATGTCCGTATTTAATCATTTAAAATTTAAATGAGTTAAGTGTATTAATATACAGTACAGTAAGTGTTTTTATACTGCGATTACACACAACACTGCATGTGACACAATTTGTGACAATTGTTTATTTAACGAAGCACACAAAAACATTTTGAAAAATTGAATATGTGTAAAAAGTTAGAAACCCTGTTGTAAAATTAGGTTGCTCTTTGATTGCTAATTCATTAACTAATTTTAACTGAACCATAAAGTGTTGTCATATAAACTAAAATTATATTGTTTGAGAGAGATTCAAATTATTTTAAGATAACTTATTTCACTAGGCTATAAACCTAAAAAAATGCACTGCAACTAAACAAATAGGCTAATACTGTTTTTAAAATGCTCTTTTGTCACCTGTTTCAACTCTCATTGAAACAAATCTTGAACCACTTATTTTTGTTATCAGCGTCATAGGATGTTGATATATAAAGAAGCAGGTATCAGTGGCCAACGGATACAGTGGTTCATATTCATCCTTTTCACACTTCTTCATGGAGTAATATCTGAAACCAGTAGAGCACTGGACATAATGACCAAATATCCACTAATTGATGGGTAGGACTCATTTTTCTCTGTTTTTACCAGTGGAGTATATAATGCAATACAGAGAAATTTGTAGTATTTAAACATTGAATCTTTTGTTATATTTCACCAGCCACACTTGCTATACATCTTTTCCGTAGACACAATGACTTGGCATTGCAGCTGAGAATACATCATCGCAACAAACTAAGCCTGTTCGATTCACACAACATTCCTTTGGTGGCTACAGATATCAGTCGCCTCACTGCTGGTCGTGTTGGAGGCCAAGTAATTTTTCTCGTTGATAACTTTGGATCTTCAAATGGTTCTGCAATGTCATCTGTTATTTATCTTCATGATTTTTGTATAAAATTTTGGATTGTGTACTAACTTATTTAAAGGGATAGTTCACCCAATTCTGTCATCATTTTACTCACCTTCGAGTTGTTCCAAATCTATATAAATGTCTTTGTTCTGATGAACACAGAGAAAGATATTTGGAAGAATTATATATTTTTTGTTCTGTTGAATACAAAAGAAGATATTTGAAGAATGTAGGACAGCAAACAGTTCTGGGGCACTTTTGACTACAATTATCATTTTCCCTACTATGGTAGTCAATAGGGTCCAAAAACTGTTTGGTTAAAGCATTCGTTCAAATATCTTTGTTTCATCTTAACAAAGAATTTATACAGATTAATGGGCTCTATGCATGCATGACTTCCGCTTTTCACAAGAAGAACCCTAGGCAGTTTCCGGTTGGGGAGACTTAAAGCAGAGAGAAATGGAAAAATTTGAAAATTGTTAAATTTAGAAGATGCTGTACACAGCAGTGGTATATAGAAGTGGCGTTCTACCGTAGTTGAATGTTATACAATACGATACCATATACTTTATTGTCCCCATTGAGAAATTGTCTCGGGCTTAGTGAATCCTGCATTTCCAGGTCTAACACACCTATTCACCAAACGGTTCTGCCCTTGACTCCCCAAAACTTTCACAAGCAATTTGTTTTAACTTTCTCTGCAAAACTATTTATCACACTTGATCTTTTTATCTTGTGGATTTATGCCACAGTATTTTTTAACAGTTTATCTTATAAATAAATCTGTGTTTTCTCTCCTAATTAGTTTGGGAAGGAAATGGCCAAAATTTTATGCTACTAAGGAAAACCCATTAGAGGGAAGTAAGAGAAGAAGTTTATTGGTTAGTCCATCTCTGAAATCTACTCAATAAATGTCTGCTAGGTGTTTGCAGCGTACGTGTTGTGTACAGCTCAAGACAAGGATGCTGTTAGGCTGGCCTTGGAACAGATTGATGTTATTCGTCGTCTATGTACTGAAAACCCAGAGCTTGAACTGGTGACTACAGCTGAAGGTACTGTGACCTATACTGTGAAACTCCAAAGGAAGCTGATAAGGCTCAGATGACATGCTTCTGGTCCAGGCTTGTCTTACACCTGATGTAATTCTTTTTATTTTCACCCTCGCTATGTGAGTTAAAGGTAAAAAGCCTCAGTGCTTCCAGTGTTGTAAATTTCTCTCTGCAAAGAGTTTCAGTAAACAAATCTGTAGTCGACATTTGTTGTGTACAGTATGTTACATGAAAATAGTATTTTAGTTGATTTCATTCATGGTTTTTGTAATTTCTTTCCTTATGGCATTAATGTTTTGGAGTGATTTGGGGGAAATGGATTACACAGTACTATACAGCATTTAATTTGTGTCCCTCAGGTTTTAAAAACTCTAGAAACAGGACAAAAATAGCCTGTCTAATCAGTGTGGAGGGAGGTCACACCATCGACAGCAGTTTACCAGCATTGCGCATGTTCTACCAGCTTGGAGTAAGATCCATGGCCCTTACACACACCTGCAACACACCATGGTAAATACTCACCTAAACTTGCAAAACGTTCATGAAACACTGACAAACATTGGTTAGGAGAAACACAGAAGTCTCTGTCTTATGTCTTTGTCTTATTCATATTTCATACGTTTAAAGCAACACTTTGGAACATTCTGCTCACAGGTTCCTCCATGTGGTTGATAAGCGCAATTGTCTGTTAATAGTGTCGTAAATACTGTCACTGTATAAGCTTCCTGCTCTGGGGAGCGCAAAACATGTACATTTTTTTACTAAGCTGATGGAACAAAAACAATGAAATGAATGCAGAAACGCAGGCAGGGGATGGGCGGGGCTGTGTACGGACCAGCACACAGAACTTAAAGAGTATGGTTGTAGCCGCTCTGAGGCTGCTTAGGTAGCAGCGGGAGTAGAGTTGGTCCGGTTTAGAGTAGTTCTACCACTAAAATAATTTTTGAAACAATATATTAAGGTCGAAAAACTACAGTTGTGTGTTTAAAGTGTTGCTTTATGCATACTCCTGTAATGTTCCATTCATAGGGCTGAGAGCTCATCAAAAATATACCAGCATTACCAACGGAAGAGCAATAAACTGACAGAATTTGGTAAGGTAAGGTTTTTCTCCCCATTCAGAAAATGTCTGATCATATTAGAAGAATATGCAAGAATCAATAGTTTAGCCCTGTATTAGAGGCCTTATACTTTCTTTTTCTGTATTTGGAGATGCTTATTTGTGTGTTGTCTTAGAACCCAAAGATCATAGCCACATGTTTTACAAAGCATATTTGGCTTTGGTCTTGGAGCTACTAAACTATTCAAAAGTTTTATATTCTGTTCACACAGTACACAGCAGGTTTATTTTCATTATTACAATCAAAAGATATCACGTATTTAAACCGTTTTACAATGTCGTTGACAATTGACTCAATTATGTTGACTATGTAAGTTTTGTTGTTTGACTACACAACGTACTCATTGTAATACTGGTTTTATAATACTGATGCTTTTAGTGGATTTTGAAGTGTAACATAAATATTTGTTAGTATCTCAGTTTGTGGTATGATTCGACCTATGTATGTTCACTTCCTGTCCTCAGGCAGTGGTTTCTGAAATGAACAGGTTAGGAATGCTGGTTGATCTGTCACATAGCTCGTGGGAAACAGCCAGAGCAGTGCTGACACATACTGCAGCTCCTATTATTTTCAGTCACTCCTCAGCATACGCTGTCTGTAACAACACTCGTAATGTTCCCGACGACCTGTTACTCCGGCTGGTGAGATCATCTGTGTTCAAAAAACTTAGAACATACTATTTGTTTTATTCTCTGAAATGCAATAAATAGATATTGGTGTCGTTTTAATCAATAAGGCTTTAAAAAAATCACATTCGGGTTATGATTGGTGTGTTAAATTATAAAACGTGAAAATATTTAGAGGTTTTGTTTACCACAGACCTTATTTCGGGAAATTTACCAAAAACCCATTAAAAAAAAAACCATATACTTTGGAGCGATGGAACCGGAAGAACTAAAATGCTAACTCGCTTCTGGGTTCTCTGAGCCTACCTATTATAATTTTTTCTAAACAAAATCAACAGGGTTTACTTACTTTTCCTTTCTAGAAAGAAAATGGCGGACTTATCATGGTGAACTTCTACAGCGATTTTGTGGCATGTTCAAAAAAGGCAAATGTCTCTGTGGTGGCTGGTGAGAAAACAAACATACAGTACATGATATAAAAAAAGTAATGTTATTTAATTAATCTTAATCTTATTCTTTAGATCATTTTGATCACATAAAGCGGGTAATAGGAGCTGAAAGTATTGGGATTGGTGCAGATTTTGATGGCGCACGTGGGTAAGTAATTGCAAGTCAGTTTACATCTCATAGCTATCATGTTTGTTTACTCTTCTTATCTGCTTATTGTGAATTTCCTAAAAATTCTTGCATTGTTCTTATGCGACATTCTGGATAATTTGAGCTTTCAGCTGTTCGCAGAGGCTCAATGTCTACACCAGTTAACACTTTTTTGCAAATTTACAATGAGAAAGTAATGTGTGCAGATTCCACATAGATCCGAGACCCTTATCTTATATGTATGTGTTTATGCATGCCCATATTATGTGTGCCTGTATATTACAGATTTCCTCAAGGCCTGGATGATGTCTCCAAATATCCAGCTTTGATAAGCGAGCTGATATCAAGGGGCTGGACTGAGAAAGAGCTGGCCGGAGTGTTAAGACTGAACTTCATCAGGGTCTTCAGAAAGGTTGAAAAGGTCAGAAAAAGGTTATTTAATTCAGATGGCCCAGTTAAAGTCAACATAAGTTGGAATCAACATTATATTTAGAGCCTGACCTCTTCCAGAAAATGTCCCCATATGTTGTTTATCTAAACAGTTTCATATAACCTATTGTTACATTTCAAAGATAAGAACCTTCTTGCTATGGTAAAATGTACCAAAGATTGATAGCAATCAGGATGCGGGTTGATTTTGTTCATGGTTTTTTACCCCTTCCAGTATTAAATAGACAAATTTTGCTGTATATATTTGGCAGACACTTTAGTGCATTCAAGTTATACATTTATTGCTCAGAATTTGTGTTCCCTAGAATTCTTCTTCTGCTGTTTTCTGTGAACTTTACTATTTTTTCATCTACCAATGCAACATCACCTGCTCCTTTTAACTTTTCTTTCTTGGAACTGGATATCTTTCTGAGAAGTAGTCAGCACTATCTAACATTCCCACACAACCCCTAGGTTATTTGAGGTGTAGGTTCACACTTTTCCTATCTGATTTCTTCTTAAAATGTTGAGATTAAATCTTGTGTCATGCTGCAGCTACCAGCAGTTCCATCAGCCTTTGTTCTCAAAAACAAAAAATCTGTCATTTTCACTCACTGAGAAGCCATTGATCTGTTTGATCATCACTTTTAGTTTTTGTTGGACTTTGTCCCTAATTTTTTGTCAATTTTATTTTACTTTTTTAGTGAACTGGTATTGTGTTATCCATTCTTAAGAGAACCCTCATCTCATTTGGACTGTCTGAAGTAGCCTATAGATCTATCACAGTATCACAGGAAGTTTCTGCCATTCTCATAATAATCTTGATTGCCTATACAGTAGTATTGCTTACATCGTATCTTCGAAGAGTGTTTAGTTTGATCAAATTTATAAAAGAGAGATACAGCTGTACGATTATTTCTGGGAAAACAAGAGCTGCTATAGGTGGGACTAGTGGGGAGAGTGGGGTGGAACTACAGCACGAGCAAGCAACACATCACAAAAGTAATGCATTACAGTAACGTATAACTTTTTACACTACGCAGTAGTGTAAGGGATTATTAATCAATTTTCAGTAATACTTTACTCGGTTCATGTTCAGTAGCGCTTGCCTTACAACAAACTTTTCGCCCGCGAGACATTAACAAATTAAAAATCCCGCAAGTAAGTTCTATTTCCTGTTCGTGAATAGACGCGTGTGGTGTCAGTCATCTTCCTCTGGCTGGTGGAACTTTTTATTTTGTATTGTAACACGGTAGGATTTCCTCATCTGAGCTCGAGGTCTGCTATTGGACCCACCCGGTTCGCTGTAAGCCCTAGCGCCAGTGTTGCCAGGGTCGCGGTTTCCCCGCACAATTACGCTATTATGAAAATGCAGTTGCGGGAAATTATGGAGGCGCCTGTCTGACAGGCAGGCTACAGTACAGGGTTGTTTAGTTTCCTAAATCTCCCAAAACATCTTTTGAGTTCAACAGAACAAAACATATATACAATACCTAGGACAACCATTCAGATTAGTAAATATAGCAATGAATATAACCATAACCATAATCTTAGTATTTTAGTATTTTCAAATATTAGACTGCATCTATGGGCAGTGTTTCAAATACATAAGTATGAAATACAAAATACTATTATTTTGTAATAGTATTTTGTATTTAAATGCATTTAATCTTAGTCTTTTTCGGTATGTGTTTTTGTATAGCCAAGTTATTTTGAGAAATTAGCAGTCTAATGAAGAGGTTGATTGGCAATAAGTATTTTGTATATATAAAATACAAATACATTTTGTCATTTTAGAATATTAAGTTCTACTTCTGTAGTTATTTTGGGGAAAGTAATACAGGATTCATTTAACATATTACAATTATGAGATACAGTTTGGAAGTAACTTGCACAACACTGGTCACGTCCAACTTGATTTTTAACAAGTTGACCATGTTAAGCATGAGAAGCCTGCACATTGTAAAGAAGTCTGAATGCATGACTCTGCTTTAAATACTTTTTTCCACCACTTTTGGTTCTGTTTTGTTCATGTTTTGTCTTCTTTTCTAAGTAGTTTTTCTTCTTTTCTTAGTAAAATATTCTCAATCAAGCATTAGAATTTTTTTATCAAATCCTTATTTTTAGGTGTATTAAGTATTCTAAAACTATTTCCATAGATGTGGTCAGAGCTTATTTGAATACCTTTGGAAAACTTTTTACTTTCTCTGCTCTGCTATGCTCTCTCTCTATACGTTTAGGTACGCGATGATATGCTTAACACTTCACCCAGTGAAGTAGAAATACCATTTCTCGACGCAAACAACAGCTGTCGTGTGATCTTGACCCATCCAGTCAGGACAGAGAATAGCTATCGAAACCAGAAATCTCCTTTGCTGCCTGTAAGAGCTGTGGCTTGGTTTTTCCCAATTTTTGTTCAATTAATTTATCATTA
The DNA here is from genome assembly GCA_029783895.1 of Triplophysa bombifrons. Lineage (NCBI taxonomy): Eukaryota > Metazoa > Chordata > Actinopteri > Cypriniformes > Nemacheilidae > Triplophysa > Triplophysa bombifrons. The sequence continues at coordinate 23,958,007 of CM056448.1, forward strand.
AAGGATCTTAAATTTTGATACAAAATTCCTTCTGCAAGCTTTTATTTGTTTTGCCTTTGTCTTCTGTCCATTACTTATGCTTAAAGAAAACATTGGTTGAGTAACAAAGTAACACGTCAACGAAGTAACACGTCAAACTATGAGTGTGAAAACTGGTTTTAATGTACTTTGTTTTCAAAATAGACATTCTTTGCTACTCGATAAAATTATTAGGTGACATTACATAATAAAACAAACATTTGTAAATGGATCTATGGAATCTGTAGCTCTTTCATTTCTACTGCACTTTATTTATCGTTTTTATAGTTAAGATATAGAGTTTAAAAATGTATTTCTCAAAATAAGCTATTTTTTTATTGTTAAATGTTTATTTGTTCTCTTTAACATGGAACACTATTACAGATTCTTTATAGAACATGAACATTATGTTCCAAATCGAACATTGACGTTAAATTCCAAATACAATGTTATTGGTCAATACAGTCTTCCACATTTCTTCTATTTGTATAACAAATGTATTTTGTCTGTACAATAATCATGCTATACCAAAGAATAAAGACTTCTACAGTATGTATCAATATCCAAATTTCCTCCTTGTCATTGTGAGTTGTAGACTAAAATGCATCTTCAGTATTTTTCTTACAAAAAACAGTTCACTTACAAAATCTACTTGTTGTATATATTACAAAATCTACAAAGCTATTATATCCGACATCTATCCTGCCCCGTGTCCTTTGGTTCTTTTCTAAAGCTGATACTTTCAATAAAATGTAGGGGGGGTTCTATAAATAAATAAAGGAACAATAAATAAAAATATGAGCACTCTCATATAAATTTAAATTCAGTACTCAGTTTTCTGAGTGACAGTCAGAACTCGATCAGATCATACCTTTTTGTTGATTACAATTTTTCATGCTCAGTACAAGCTTGTCATTTAATATAATGGTATATGTTACAATATCATTAAGGGGAACAGAATGTTTGTAGAGTTTCTAGTTGTTAAATAAGAAAACTGCCGATATTTTTCTTGGTTCTGACACAACCCTTAATTTCTCTTGGACTGATGCATGGAGTGTAACAACTCCATTAACAGAGACGTGTTCATACTTTATAAAGAAAATGACATAAGGGAGATACTGTACTTATTTTCACATGTTACCAGAATCACAATGATGCCCTAAATGAAATGGATTACTAATGTTATAGTGCAAAGGCTGAATGTGCTGTGCTCTTAAACACATTTGTGTTTTTTCTACTGTACACTTCTCAACAGCATTTCCCTCAAATTTTCTCACAAGTTTTGTGTTTTCCTGAAATCGCATTTAAAACTTACCAATAAGGTATTGTGAAGTGAAAGGAATTAGTGCACTTTAGTTTAAAATCTAGTCTGGTAAAGATTGTATGTAGTTCAGTATGCAAATTATTTAAATAACACTTAATATGACTTGTAGTTGGCATAGTTTAACACAAGTATTAATCTTTGGCCATTCAGGAATAGATGGTGATGACCTCCCGACCCCCACCTCTTACAAGCAGCACTCTTTCGAGACCCTCGGTCAACACCTCAAGAAATTCCATATCTGAGACCTATGAGTTGAAGAAATAGCTTGAGATATAAACATCTAATTAAATTGTTAATATCTTCAAATCACATGCGTTACATTTTACAAATCTAAAATTACACAATATGATACACTGCTTATACGGAACAATATGACATACTATTAAGTTCGGGGTCACATGACTGAAATGTAATTGCACCAAGATATTAATTAAAATAAAAGCGAACCAATAAAGATATGGAACTACTGTCAATAATGTTAATCAATACTGTTTACTGTTTTTACAAATTCCGGCAAAATGGCTAGTAACTTTGAGAATTGGAAAAATATAGCTATGATTTATTGTGGATGTGAAAAAATATATTAGTAAAAAATGAGTAAATGAGAGTAACTTATTAATATGAGTACTATCAGACAATTTTGCCCAAATCCATAAATCCAGATTGTACCACTTATTGCATTATAAACACAAACAGAAGCTTAGATAATATAATACTAAACTATACTTCTGTGAGCAGACTGGCAGCACTGTGTAAGGATACAGTTTTCATCTCCCTCTTGATTGCGTGGAGGACCTGGCATGTTTAGCAGCACCAGTCTGGCATCATGGGATCTATTAACAATGACCTCATTAAGCTTGACAGCTGTGTGCATCCGCCGAACATTCGACTGATCACTGTAAAAAAAAAAACACAGATACAGAAACATGTTTGAATGGGTTCTAGTGCAGTAATAGTGCAAGCATGCTCTTATTCATGCTTGCCTACTTACGGTTTGATGCTAATAAGCTCTCTGAAGTTTTCTGGTGCATTGTTTCTGTTTCGTCTCTCTGCTTCTACCTTGTCAACGGTCCAAGTCATCAGGTTCTTCTCTGGCAGTACTTCAATGGTTTCTTCCTCCTCATCTGAGTACAGACTGCCCATTCTTGCTAATGAGTGTCTGTCCTTTACTAGCTGTGCCTAAAGATAATGGAGATTAAATGAAAGATTTTATTTAAGCTTTTTAATTTTACTGTACAATGAATTTATAGATTTGCGTCCATGCAAATACCGAATGATTTGCACCCTGATTAAATATACTGTAAATACACACCTCTCTGTCTCTTTCTGCACTGGACAGTCTCATTTGTTTTAACATCTGTGACCTCTGTTCCATCATCATTGTCCGCTCATATGTATACGCTGAGATGTCACTGTCATGCTGGAAATTAATCACAAAATTAGGCAGTGAAATTAAAATAGACTGTAATAGACATACATTGCTTCTGTTGGAATGATGATTAAAAAAAAACATACCATTTCAACCACCTCCACCTCTGCTTCCAATCTGAGCTGGTACAGAAAGGTTGCAAGGTCCTTCTTCATCTGAATGCTGTTATCATCCATTTGGGCCACAGTGAAGATACGCATCTTACACTTACGCCAAACCTAAAGTACACACAATTTTTAAGCCACGGTTGAACACAAAACTTTTGACTGCAATTGTTATTTATAAATGATATTTGTTTACCTTATGTTGTTTGAGAAGGAAAGGCAGGAGCATAAGCATGCCACCATCATGGACGATCCACCAAACATCAATGTATCCATCGGAGAAGCGCTCGTGGTTGCTGGGATAGAATGACACATTCTTTGGGACCATTAGAGCCAGGTGGGCAGCTGTAGTGCAGCGCACTGTATCTATGGTTAACGAAAACAAGGATATTAATCTAATATTAAATTATATTATGTATTATATTATATATATATATTGAGAGTTAAAGGTGCAGTTTGTAAAATCCGCCTGTAGAGGGTGCATATTCAAAACAGATATGTTCAAAACAGCAAGAAAAGCGTATCTTGATGATGCTGTGAAGGAGCGTGGAATGAGAACTGTCATCTTCAACTCCACCGCTAATAATCAATCAGACGTGAATGAGAAATCAAATTTATGCTGGAGGATGTAAAGTAATATGAAGTGATTTTATTTCATTATAATGAATTAGATGTAATTCGTAAAATTAATTTATTACTATAGAGATGATCTTAAAACTATTGTTTGAACTGCTTGTTCAGTAAATACTGTATATACATGACACTATTGCTATATTAAGAAAAAGACATTCAAACAATAAGACTAACATTGTTGATCGATAAAATAATCATACATTTTCTGTCAGTAAAGGAATCGAAACATTTGCTCACCTGTCTAGTAAAACACGCAAGATAAGCGTCTCTGTCTAGTAAAAATGTTTTGTTGACAGAACCAGCTACAAACAGTAAAGAAAAATTGTGCGCCATACCAACTTCGCAAAACAAGATAGTTGCTTGATAGACGCTACAAACTCATACTTTCGCATTTGTCCACGAGCCTTTGTTGTCATGGTTTCTTCGGCAGTAAAAGTGGATACCGAGGGTAACGCCAGAGACTGTGCTATTAGGGAGATGCTCGGTCTAGAGAAAGCGTAACGGCTTGTTGCGTTTTTTTGACAAGAGTTGTCACCTGCCAATGAGAAACAACCTGCTCCAGTTGTGGTGGAGTTTGTTGTGGATTAGCGTCTTCAGATGCTTCCTCGACAGACTCAGGCTCAAACTGGTAAGGTAAAATTGCCGTCATCTCTAGCTACACATATAATATATATGACATCCAACCACCTGAAAACCGTAATCCTGTAATGATGGTAGGCGTTCCATTGCGACATATGATGAATGCGTTTGACAAATCACAACAGACTACACCCTCTGACCAATCACATGACACAAGGCTAGCGGATAGGAGGGGACTATACGGATGAATCGCGGAACGAATCATTTGAGAGTCAGACGAGAAGTATGGTAAGAATAATTGCCTATTATTACAACATAATAGTGTTTTTACACCTTGTATGTACATAAACTTGTTGTACACTCCATAAACCAAAGTAGCACCTTAAAAATCATATGCTACTTACTCTTTAAAATGCCCACACTACAGGTACTTACTGATAAAGGTTTTCCAAGCGCGAGGGTCTTCACTTTGTCTCCAGCCATATGGCCAACCCATGACCACCGTGTTGTGCTTCATGCCTCCCAGACCACAGGACTGGATCAGGTGTGCAATACCCTCTCTCACTTTTGAGGCTACCACAACCTGACAGAAGCCCTTAACTCGCTCGATGTCCATCATGTTCTTTATTGCCTTGTGAAAGGTACAAACAAAGCTCATTTTCTATTCATGTTTCTATATAAATTTCTGTTTGAATTCTTTAGTAACGCACTCCAGTTTTCTGACAGTCCACAAATGCACATTTACAGCAGGAGGGCTTACTGTGGTTGTAAATAAAGTTACTTCCTCACCTGTTCCGATGCCTGTGTTTCTCCATAACATTCCAGGAAGTTTCCCTGAATAACAGATCCTACAATGGTTAGGCCTTTTCCTGCTTTTAACTGTGAGGCAAAGGTAAGCATTCTGGGATACTTGACATGGAGATCTTCATCCAACTTCAGCAGAACCAGCAGCTGAGGCCTGTGAAAATAATTTTAAAATATTGTGATAATAGTCAAATTATTTACAACAAAGAAAATGTATATTTGCATTGCAGTTTAATGCTTCTATTATTCAATACAACAATGTGTGACACGGCCGTTGCTAGTCGGGTGAAAGGTGGTGACAATTCTATGGGCCCCCACTGCCCAGGGCCCTGCAATTTGGCGAAAACGGTTTTCTGAATAATTCTGATTCCCCTCCCCGCAAATGGTTATTGTTTTAATCTGAAAGTCAGACACCTAGCTCGTAAACAAAACCAATCAGAGTTGAGTCGGCAGGCAGCTCAGCTGAAGTATGCTTTGATGAAGTTATTGTCATGAGTCTGCCTTTATGTCATGTCTATTCTTGGTCTTGGAGCAGATTCATGAGTCTTATGTTTTATGTGAGAGAGAGATTTTGACCAATCCGGTCTTCCATATACTCTCTCTCCGGTCCCCGACATCTCATATCCTCGTTAACTTTCCTTGAGTGTTTGATTCCCCACATCTGTCCCTTGTTAATTATCCTTTGTTAGTCTCTCTTTAAAATGCCTACATGTCTATGGTCCTGTGCGTGTTCGTTTTGCTTTGTATGGCGTCCATGTGTTTCATGTTCACTTTACCTGATCTTGTGGATACCCCTGCGTTTTATGGAAGCATATGTGGTGCAAAATTCAATTTGCAATGCAATATTCAAAATGGCAATGCAATATTCAATTGGCAATGCAATATTCAAAATGGCAATGCATTTCTGTATTTAAATTTACATTTTCCATTACTCCACATGTGCAAAGTTTGGTGCAGATATTATTTACATTTGCCATTTCCAACAGCAGTCTTAATGTGTAATGTGCATACTTTTTAATGCTTTATAAGTAGCAAAATTAAAATGAAAATACATTCCCGGATTGATTATATATGTTTAAGATAGTCAAGCAAAAATGTAGCAAAAAGAAAATTCTAATGTCATTTTCCCTTAATGCATTAACATTAACAGGTTGAAGATTTGGGATTGCATTTTCATTTACACAGCGCGTTGAGTGGTGTAATATTCAATGTGGACTTGAAAATGCATTTCAAGCTGACCACGCCCCCTCCCCGTACAGCGTCATTGCGTGAAGGCGGAGCCAGCATCGCTATTTGCTGTTTACGTGCCTAGTGTCTACTGTATCCTGTCTCATCCTGCCCTGCCTTTGTTTTTGACATTGTCTTGTTTTTAGTTTTTGTCCTGCTGTTTTTGCCCCCACGTGGGAAGTATTTGGTTTCTGTTTTGAGTTTAAATTTAGTCCTGTCTTTTTTTACTCCCCATTGTGGTTTTTTTATTTTTATTTATTAAAGTCTTCTTGATACCCGTTCACTGTTGCCTGCATTTGGGTTCTTCTCTCCTGCATTTCGTGACAGAACGAACACGCCATAACCGAACCCAGCAGGCAGCGAGGACCCAGCGAACAGCTATGGCTCGACCCATTGCAACCCGGAGAAGCCACCATGTCCACATCCTGTTTGGGTTCAAACAGGAGGGAATTCCCTAAAGGACTTTGCAATCGACTTCCTGTCCATGGCGCACTACTTGGGGTTTAACGGCGCAGAAATTAAGGTGATCTTCAACAGCTGCCTCGATGAACCCCTTGCACCCCTGTTAAGTCCCCAGGGACTAAGACTATTCCCCTAGGACTTCCTCCGTCAAGCCCCCCGGGGCTTCGCGCCACCCCCGACCAAGTTTGTTCCGTATCCTGTCTCATCCCGCCCTGCCTCTGTTTTTGACATTGTCTTGATCTTAGTTTTTGCCCCCACTTGTGAGGATTTAAGTTTCTGTTTTGAGTTAAACATTTAGTCCTCCTGTTTTTACACCCCATTGTGAATTTTTGTTTTTTATTTATTAATGGTCTTCTTGTTACCCGTTCATTGCTGCCTGCATTTGGGTTCTTCTACCCTAAATTTTGTGACAGTTATAGAGCAGGAGCAGTGGCGTTGCTAGGCCCTTTTTAGGGGAGCTAAAGCCCCCCTAACGTTCTAGCTTAGCCCTCCTAAAATATTGTGTGCAATAATGTAATCTGTACAAGAATTCGAGTATTCGACTTTATAGTCCCCTTTAAAACTCTTATTATGAAAACGGCGTTAGGCTGCGTTATTTAGCGCATTCTTCAGTTCACACAGCAGCACATTGGAGTTAACGTCAATAGCAGAGTAACTTTACAAGGTGTGTTCATTAACATGACATTTGCATTTTTGCTATTCTTTGTTATAAATGCATCTTAATATGATGTGGAAGCGATACAAGACCCTTTCCCATTCACTGTTTAAAAGTCTTATGTGCGTTCACCCCTCGTTAACTATTTGTTAACGTTACCTCAAGCAAAATGAAAGCACTAAACACCAATGACGGGATACTTCGACGATAAATGATGTTTTATTAACAAAGTTCGGGAGGAGCACGTGCAAATAATTAAGCAGCTGCACGGCATTAGAAATCACGCAGCTGCACGGCATTAGCAATCACATCACCCATCCTTCCAAATCAGGACGAGCTCTATAAATTGTGAAACCGCCTTACCTCCTCCACTCATAGATTTTTGCAGCATACCGCAGCACGTCTGAGTACGACACCGCAGAAATGGATTACGACAAATCCCTCGCCGCTCAGGGTCCATCAGGAAACCTGGCCGCTCAACAAAGCACTAACACCAGTCAAGAAGCCACCACGGGTAAGACGACTGGGACACCAAGAGGCCGCCAGCCCTCCCGCACCGTCCGTCGCACCCCAAAACGACGAAGCAACGCAGCGTCATCTCCTCCGCCATCCAGGGCTTCGGCAACTTCGTCCGCGTCCTCTCACACCTCGGCCCAACGCTCGATTCCCGAGATGAGGAAATGGACCGTCGTAACCCTACGACAGGCTTTAGAAAACGCAGACTTCCCGTTCTCCAGGAAGGCAACAAAATCGGAGCCGTACAACCTTTACACCTCCAGCCAACCCGGAGCTCCAACAACCGTGCCAACTACAAAACCAAAAGCCACGGACAAGATTCGAAGCACCACGATCTCCCAACACCAGGGAGCGACCACTCCAACCGCACCGAGGAAGAGGCGCCGTTCACCAAGCAAACAAGGACGGCCCTCGGCCAGCCTAGGCCACGCCCCGGACCACGCGGACACCAGCAAGCAGTTGGGCGCAGGATCACCTGAGTCCAGCACCTCCGATGACTCCACGCCGACTCACCACCGCCACGGCAGCGCGAGCACGCGCCTGCCAGCGGCAACCTTTCCTACCCTATCAGGCTATCCTCCTTCCCACTTTCCCTTCGGGCCCTGGTCTGCAGCCCCACTGCCATCAGATGCCGCGAGGTTGCCTCCGGCACAGGCGCAGGCCCAAACCTTTTTCACTTTTCCTATTGCCACAGGCTCTGGAGCCGCCCAAAGCGTGATGCTGCATCCGTACGCGGCTCCAGCAGCCGCCACTTTCTTCCCACACACTCTATCCTACCCTAGCCACTGGCCTGCAGCCACACTGCCAATTGATAACGCGAGGCTGCCTCCGTTACAGGCACAGGCGCAGGCTCAAGCTTTCTCTCCATTTCCTATTGCCTCAGGCTCCGGAGCCGCCCAAAGCGTGATGCTGCATCCGTACGCGGCTCCAGCAGCCGCCCCTTTGTTCCCGCACACCACATCCAGCTCCCGTGCCGCCTCCACCTTTCACTCCGCAACACCAATGGCCATACCCCCGAACGCTCCAGCCTGGGTACCTCCTCCCGTAGCCAGCAACATCACAGACCAGGTATTAGCAGAGGTTCAGGCAGCCAGTTTCAGAAACAGACCAACACCCCACCCTAGTACCTCCCTATTCGGAACTAATATTCCCCCAGACCACCCACTGAAGCCCCTCCTCGACGCCTCTCTCCGCCACATCATCCTCTCAGTCTCCCCCAGGACCCTACAATCTTACCTCACAGCTTGGAAATGCTTCAAATCGTTCCACGCTAGATTTATCCTAACATTCCCAGACTTCTCAATGCTAGCCATCACCTCATTCATCTCCCACCTAAACACTTCAAAAAACCTCCAAGCCAGTTCCATTAAAGGATACCTAAGCGGATTACAATTTTTCCACAAACTCCTATTCGGATCACCTTCACCCCAAATAGCCAGCTCACAGACCTCCATGCTAATCAAAGGCATCCAAAGAGCCCACCCCTCCCGCCCTGACCCCAGAAAACCCATAACACTAGAAATTCTAACTAAGTGCATAAACACTCTCCGCAAAGGCTACCACTCCTCGCACACTGCACGCACACTGGACGCCATGTTCATATTAGCTTTTTTCGGTTTTCTCAGATGTTCAGAACTCACTATCACATCCAAATTCAACCCAGACATCCACCCCACCATTTCAGATCTCTCCGTAATGGATGATGACACAATATCTTACTTCATTAAACAGAGTAAGACAGACCAATCAAAAAGAGGCCATCTAATATACATTTTTAATCTACCATCAGCTCTCCAACCATACCAAACCCTCCAAGCCTACCTCCAGCTCAGAAGCACACAAACCCCAATCCCCTCCGACCCTCTCTTCGTAGACGATTCCAACCGCCCCACTACGCGTTTCTGGTTCCAGAAACACCTTAAGCTAGTCCTGATCCAATCAGGCATCCCAGCCGATAACTTTTCCAGCCACTCCTTCAGAATCGGAGCAGCCACAACAGCGGCCCAAAAAGGACTCTCCCAGCACCAAATCCAAACACTCGGCCGCTGGTCTTCAGAAGCCTTCAAAAGCTACATTCGTTCCGATCGTTCCCACATTAAAGAAGCACACCGAACCCTCACCAACCAAAACCGTTAACATCAGCCCGCCGGCAATCCCCCATACACATCAGCAGCCCACAGCCACAGCCTTTTCCTATTTTTCCACACTGCCGCAGCAGTGCCACCCCAGCAGGGGTCTCTATCTACATCTCACACTGCAGCAGCAGTGCCACCCCAGCAGGGGTCCTTACCTATATTTCACACTGCAGCAGCAGTGCTTCCCCAGCAGGAGGGCTTTCACCTGCATTTCCCACCGCAGCAGCAGTGACGCCCCAGCAGGGGCTTTTATCTATATTTCACACTGCAGCAGCAGTGCCACCCCAGCAGGGGTCTTTATCTATACTTCACACTGCAGCAGCAGTGCTTCCCCAGCAGGGGCCTCTACCTATATTTCCCACCGCTAAGCAGTGACGCCCCAGCAGGGGCTTTTATCTACTTTTCACACTGCAGCAGCAGTGCCACCCCAGGAGGGGTCTTTATCTATATTTCACACTGCAGCAGCAGTGCTCCCCAGCAGGGGTTTCCATCTATATTTCCAACTGCAGCAGCAGTGCCACCCCAGCAGGGGTCTTTATCTTCATTTCACACTGCAGCAGCAGTGCTTCCCCAGCAGGGGCCTTCACCTGTATTTCCCACTGCACTAGCAGTGACGCCCCAGCAGGGGCTTTTATTTCAACTGCAGCAGCAGTAACGCCTCAGCAGGGGCCTCTATCTCACACTGCAGCAGCAGTACAACCCCAGCAGGGGTCTTTATCTATTTCACACTGCAGCAGCAGTGCTTCCCCAGCAGGGGCCTTCACCTGTATTTCCCACTGCATCAGCAGTGACGCCCCAGCAGGGGCTTTTATTTCAACTGCAGCAGCAGTAACGCCTCAGCAGGGGCCTCTATCTCACACTGCCGCAGCAGTACAACCCCAGCAGGGGTCTTTATCTATCTCACACTGCCGCAGCAGCACAACCCCAGCAGGGGTCGCTACCTATATCTCCCACCACAGCAGCAGCGCCACCCCAGCGGGGTCTCTTATCTATATTCCACACCGCAGCAGCAGCGCCACCCCAGCAGGGGCCTTTATCCGCTTATTCACACTACCGCAGCAGGGCTGCCCCAGCCGGGGCCCTTTATCTATATCTAAATCCGCCGCAGCATGCCGCCCCGGCAGAAGCTTTCTACCGCCCAGCCATAGCGCCGTCCCAGTAGGGCCTCCCTTACACGCCGTTTAAACCGCAGTTGCAGCACCTCCCGTACAGGGGCCTCCATCCGCATTTCCCATGACCACATCAGTATCCGTACCGCACAGAAACCCACCAAACCAACCCCGCAGAGGCCCTGCCAGGACCCTACTCAAACGAAGGCCAGCAACTCACCGCTGTAAAACCTTGCTAATTTTTTGGGGGGTTCATAGCTTTGGCTGCTGTCCTGCACTAGTCGCATTTTTGGGGGAAAGCGCTCGGAGCACGGGCAAACACAGAGATCAGAGCCCTCGCCCCGAACAAAGGGGGAGCGCTCCGGGGTCGGGAGAAAATGCCGACCCCGGAGCCCTCTCCCCGGACAGCACGCCAAATACGCATACTAATTCTCAGCGTAACCACGCTGCCCCCCCTTTAATTATTTGCTAAGGTGAACTCGTGAAATGATGTTTTATTAACAAAGTTCGGGAGGAGCACGTGCAAATAATTAAGCAGCTGCACGGCATTAGAAATCACGCAGCTGCACGGCATTAGCAATCACATCACCCATCCTTCCAAATCAGGACGAGCTCTATAAATTGTGAAACCGCCTTACCTCCTCCACTCATAGATTTTTGCAGCATCCCACCTCCACCCCGACTCCTCACCATTTAAAACTATTTTCTATCCATAGGGGGGGAAAGCGCTCGGGGCACGGGCAAACACAGAGATCAGAGCCCTCGCCCCGAACAAAGGGGGAGCGCTCCGGGGTCGGGAGAGAATGCCGACCCCGGAGCCCTCTCCCCGGACAGCACGCCAAATACGCATACTAATTCTCAGCGTAACCACGCTGCCCCCCCTTTAATTATTTGCTAAGGTGAACTCGTGAAAGATGATATTGTAGCGCACAGAAAGTGTCATTAATGATGATGTGATATAGTTATAGAGAGTCGACGGTAGTTTTGACAGCTCCGGAAAGAGGACGCGCAGATAAGAGTTACTGTAGTTCAGCCCGGTGCGGCAGTGATATTCATTGTTCTGAGTTCAGAGGAAATAAAAGTGTACAGAAGCTCTATGTCGTTTTTCAGACGCTCCAGTATTTTTATCATTAATTGAAAACATATTGTGGAGGTAATAGATGAACACGCACTAATGTAGAGAGGGACAGAATGAATAGCAGGGAAACATATTAAGTTATTCTTACTAAATAATGATTCAACAGTTGATTGTGACATTTTATTTATGGATTTGTGGCTGTTGTTGTCATTTAAAATGTAAATGTTTCAGATTGACCGATTAATGTGATATTCATTTGAATAACAATAATTTCAATTTAGGCTTTTCTGCATATTCTTTCTTAATTATTTATTTTAGCAATGTATACAATATGTGGTGATTAGGGTGTGGCTCTCTCTCTCTATATATATATATCCTCATTGGAGGCTGAGCCCCCCTAATATTGAAAACCTAGAATCGCCCCTGTAGGAGAATGAGTGACTGAAAATGTGGCAGCAAAAATCTGCCATAAAAAGGGGGAAGGAACTCAGAGAATTACTGTATCCTAGTCTATCAAGACGTTCCTTAACAGGTAGGGCTCCATAATTCCTGCCATGTGAAACGGAGATGGATTAGCATTATCCAGGGGTAAAACATAAAAAAATGCAGATGCTACAAGCGTGATGCACATTGTCCGGGTCTTACTATAAAGTCGTAAACTCATGAACATCTCCGAGCTGCTCTGAGTGTTTACTCACACACGTTTTACTGTTTCATTTGAGAAAAGGCAAGCTACTCACACTGAAACTCAAAGGTCTTTGCAACGGCCAGCCAAAATAAAAAAATTACTGACATTATTGTCAGTGCAAACATTAAGTACACTAGTTCAAACAATATCTTCTGGCTTCATATATTCATTTAAGGGAAATCATTTAAAATAGATGCATTGTTGGTCTTAGTCAAAACACAAGCTCTCTTTTCAAAAGACAAACCTCCAGTTTTTAGTGTGGGGTGGCCCAGCTTCTAGGCGGAGGAGAGCATAGCGTGCCCCACTAAGAGACAACCCGCGGATCCCATCTCCCCACTCCTTCTCTGCTCTGAATGAGAGATAAAGACAGTAAAAAAATTAAACACATCTGATAAGCCTTCAAGCGCACATTCTATACTTTGATATGTGACAGTTAAATGGGTTTAATTGGGAATCCCTTACCCCTGATATTCAATGTACTTGTAGATCATACCAGCAATGCCCATGGCCACAATGGCATAGTACCATGAGGAGATGAACATAAGGGCTAAACATGTACTCATGCCCAGAAAAGACAGAGCCCTGCCAGAAAGAGAATCAGAGATAGACCGGCAGAAAATGATAGCCTGCTCGCTAATACTATTTCACACCCCAAAAGATGCACTTAGTAATAATTCTTATCATCTTTTGTTTTAAACATACATTAAAGTGATATTATTGAACACAGTCTTTCGCAAAATAAACAAATTTATTAGGTAAGGGTAACTTGCACATAAACCAAGTGTAGTAACAGTACAACAGTACATTCAAGGAAATATCTAAATGCACACTTACCAGTGATAGTATTTAAACCTTGGCCTCCAGTTTGGTGTTCTTAAAAGAGTTTGCACTGCGCACGCCAAATTTACAAAAAGATAACACATCAGGAAAAACCTGTTAGGTGAACAAGGATATTTACTTTTAACTAATTGAAAGATTATACATATAATGACAATTCAGAAACCACAAACTGGATACTAAATTAAACTAATGTTTGAAATGTGCTGTATACTGCAGTCAGAATGTAAAAGAGAGGAGACTGAATACAAGGTGGAGGTTGCAATAAAATTGTACTATAAAATTATTTATATAAGTAACTATCTATAGTATCTTTGTGGTGACAACTGCGTTTTTTAATTATTTAAATGAGCACATGTATATCTGTTATGTGTTAACAATGCTCACATAGAGAGAATAGGGGCAACCATATCGAGTGAAGCAATGAGGATGCCGAGTTCTGCTATGAGTCCTGTCAGTAAAAGAGCCCACGTTGGCTCTCCGTTGGCTTTACCATGTCCAAACACCTGAGTTTGCAAACAAACATGTAGACACATTAGACAGGAAGCAGTCAGCTTTGAACATCACATATTTACATTTTAGGAAAATCATTTTACATATGCGCATGCAAATTCCTATATTTACAGCTTGTGACCCATACAGCTTGTGTGGTTTGACATTTCAGAGAACGATGTGCATTAACCAGGAACTCATTCAAATTCTATTTAACAAGGTCAGTGAAGGTGTAAGGTGTTAAAAGTAACTTTACATTACATACTAGCTAAATAACAAAAATGCTCCTATTTCATTTGTGCATATAAATACTGCAATTAATCAAATGAAAAGAGATTTTTAAAAATGTAAGTAATGTAATTGATTGCAGATCTGTACGACTCTTACTCTAAGGAAAGGAATGATGTTATCCTTAGCAATGGCTTGCAGAAGGCGGGGGGCTCCTGTCAGGGACTGAAGTCCTGCACCCACTGTGGAGAAGAAGGAGCCAATCACAATGACCCATGGAGAGGGCCAAGACAGTGTACCAACTACCATGTTTTTACTGACTGCTTCTCCAAATCTAAAAGATACCACAAGAGCAAATAAGACTCATTATATGTTTTTTATTACAAAAATTAAATAATAATTAAGTGTGTACTGAACTTTAGATGACATACTTATCTCTGAGCACCACACCCTCAATGCAGGCCCCAAACAAAACCACAGAGCTGAAATCTTTTACAGTAAATTAGTCAAGGATTTTTTATGAACATGGTACTGAATAAAGATGAACTTTTATGATAACTGATTTAAAAAACAACTGAAGCAATACCAATACAGGATACAGACAAAAGAGGTGGTTGTAATGGCCAGAATTGTCCCTATAGGTATAGATTTCTGGGCATCTCTAAGATCTCCGGATCTGTTTGATCCAGCCATAATGCCTGTTCCAAAAACACAGAGGAATATAATTGAATTTCATCCAAAATTCCTGTAATAAAATAATTTATATACTAAATACAGTAGCACAAGCCTAGGCACATAAATGGGTTATCCGGGACCAAGGTGGACGGACAGGTTTTACCTGTAGCAGAAGGAAAAAATATTCCCACTAGCAGTGTAAAGGAAGTGGCAATATCAGCAGTCACATAGAAGCCAACACTCTCCATGGAGCCATGGACATCAACAGAGGAAAGACTAGACTTCTCTAGAATCTGTCCTTTCTCCATGTAATCCCCCCACATGTTCTCTACAATACACAAAGTACACACATTCAGACAGGAACTTGGACTTAACCACAATTTTATATCATATCAGGAATTAACTGGGAATTTAGTATCAGCTTGTTTATGACATGTCGTAATTGACATGTTGTCCCCCAGACAACTGTGTGTTTCTACCTTTGATGATGCCACTGGACAACCCAGGAATGCCTTGAATCTCTGTTACATTGTTCTGCAGAAAGTATTCATCACAGTGAACTGTGCTGGAGTTTTCAGAGCTGCAGAAATTCTTCCACAGGTTGCTGGGAACAGTGTCATTACCAACAACCACTGTCTTTGCACAAACATCAAAGTGATGCGGAACCAAAGTCCGGTTTCCTAGCATGCAGACCCTAGACATACAGAATGAAAATTTTTCTTTTTCAAGTTCACCTCAGCTCATTCACTTTTATGCATGAATTCTTGTAATAGAGACATATTACAATATATCTATCTATTATTTCCAAAACTAAACAGACATTCCTTCATTATTTTTGGACATTAGGAGCACTTTCCTTCATTATTTCAAATATTACATTTAGTTATTGGATTTTTGGAGGATATATACTGTATGTTTAAAAATGGCTTACGAAAAGTCAGGTGGGTGGAAGATTGATTTTAAAGCTCCGGCATAGATGGAAACGATGGAGATTATGACACAGGCCAGGAAGAGAGAGGCAAACTTGTTGACATACTTGACCCCCACAAAAACAACCACAGCCATGAGGCTCAAACAAATTGTGCCATACACCCTCATATTATTCAGCATTGCACTGCCCCCTGGGGGATGGAATATGGCGGCTTGAGGAATCAGATATTTCTGTGGATGAAAAAGTGAATTAATAATTATTGTCAGGGTTTTTTGTGAAAGGGCCCATAGTTTATTGATCACTATAGTTGATCTATACACAGACATATTATCTGTATTAATGCATCAATGTATAAAGATAAATAAAGGATTGCTGTCATAATGACAAATTACTGACCAGGAATATTTCAATTGCTCCCAGTATGTACATAGCAGCTGCAAAGGTTGTGCCCAAATAAAAACAGAGACCAACTGCACCACCAAACTCAGGGCCCAGAGAGCGAGATATCATGAAATAAGCTCCACCAGCTGCCAATAAAAAATATACACAATAAATAAACAATGGCAAAACAATGACTGAAATAATAGCAGAGATCAACCTGATCATCATCAAATAAAAAATATATTTCTGCTACACATGAGTTAAGGACACTGAAAAAAGTTGGGTGATAGATATATCTCTACAACAGTTACAAGTATTTGCATTTAAATAGGCCTAAGTAATATCAGTCAGATTAATCATATTATACTGTTTTCATAGATTTTTACAATTTTATAATTCAAAGGAGTATGATAATAAAATATCTAATTACCTGGGACTACACCATTGGTGGCTATGGCACTCATCGAAATTGCAGTTAACATTGTCTGTTAAAAAAAGTCAATTTGACATTTAACCATTATAAAAGTTATAATGATAATAATATCCAGAAGGGGGAGAGAGAAAGAAAAGTCTGTATCTGTGTCTGTATCTGAAATGTGTAATGCTAGACTAAAGAAAGACATCTAATCAATCAATACAGTTGTGATAAATCCAACAATGTATCCTTTCATTAATACCTTTAACTTCCTTTAATTTTACCTTATACTTTTTCAGTAGATCAAATACATTAGATGGTACATGGGACAGTATAAATGTATTCTGCTTGATTTATGTAATCTCAGAGGACACATTTATTACATGCATTCAAAATTCAGGCTAACAACTAAATATGTGACCCTGGACAACCAGATTTATGGGTTCATTTTTTGAAAATTTAGATTTTCACACAATCTGAAAGATGAATAAATAAAATTTCTATTGATGTATGAGTTTTTAGAAAAGGACAATATCGGGCTAAAATAAAACTGTTTAAATCTCAGTAATCTGGAAAAACAAATCTAAATGAGAAAATTGCCTTTGAAGTTGTTAATCAGGGGCACTGTGACAGCCATCCACTCACAAAAATAAAATTTTCATATATTTAAGGTAGGAAATTTACAAAATATCTTCATGGAACAGGATCTTTACTTAATATGCTCATGATTTTGGGCATAAAAGAAAAATCCATAATTTTTTCCCATACAATGTATTTTTGTCTTTTACTAAAAATGTTCCCATGCTACTTAAGACTGGTTTTGTGATCCAGGGTCACATAGGTCTTTAAATTGGCAATGTTAAACAGGTCAACTTAGTGCAAATGTATTATAATAAATAATGTGTTTCTGTGAACAAAACAATTCTGTGAAGCATCTGATCAGACAATTCTCACATCTTAAATCTAGTTTAAAAAATAAAGCTAGAAATCCCAACCTGCAAAAACTCGGGAGGTAACAGTGTAACGTTATGGCGCCCCCAACATTCACCTCATATTTTACAATACTCTAACCCACCACAGACAGTCGAAAATGTGGATTGAGCACAAATGTCATTATTTGATACAAGCATGTTAATTTTAGTATAAAATGTCACTCTCTTGCTACATTTGGTCGCTTGCTCTGACAGTAAATTTAGAGCCCATATATAAATCCTAACACTTGTTTGCTTAACGATTAACGGGAAATAACGATTTCCTGGATACATTATGTAATCTGTGGCTGTCAGGGAGCCACTAGAATTATGCGACAGTTTCCCGGAAGTTCTGGGAAGGGTGGGATGTCTGCATAAGTACAAAATATGGCAAATTGGCCATGATCACCGTTAGGTGGTTTGTTTATGTGGAGGCATCACCAACAATAACTCACACACGAGCAGCACATGAGAACGATGAGAAGGGATTGGGCGACACCTGCTGTTCCCACTATCCAGGTGAGGCGAAGAAAGAGAATCACACCAAAGATGTTCTGCAGACATGGCAGGTACACTCCCATCAGTGTGCCCATATTTGGAGACTAGGGAAAAAATAGTTTAAAAAGGTGAAAAGTGTCATCTTTGCATTTATCGTGAAAATTGTTTTTACTCATTGATAAATGACTGATGATTGAGGCACAATGGACCAAACCAGCATTCACTAAATGCGAAGGCATAAAAAAACATCAAGGTTGTCAATATATATAAAAAGTAATCTTATCAATTGTTGAAATAAGCAATTAAAAAAACGCCAAATCGTTTTGAACAAAGTTAAAATACAGTTCTCCCCACTGCAGAGGGAATGTGGGTTTATGAAATGGATAGATGGATACAAATACAGTGATATAATGCCACAATAAAAGGTGTGACATTTCTTACTTGAGGGAGTTTTCTTGTAGATGCATCTGCATTCTCTGCCTCCTCGTGCTCTTTGACACCCTGAGTAACGTTTGTGTAACTGACCAGTCGGCTAAGGAGAGAAGAGACCTTTGGCCGGATGTCCAACTCTTCCTAAAGAAAGACATTTCAGGACATACCAAACCTTTTTTTTATTTGAATTAGGCCTATCATAAAAATCTGTTTTATTAATATTTGATGAAGCTTTTGGATTTATATTATATTTTTCATTTACAGTAAGACAATAAACGACAACTAATTGCAAAAAGGCAAACCTCAAACAAGGCCAGGTTTCTGTCATAGTAGTCATTTCGTTTAGATGCTGAGTCTGAACTGCTGAGGAAGGGACTGTCTTCTTTGTGAGCTCCATGACCTGGAGGGTAAATTAATTTAGACATTTAATTGAAGACATATACCCTTGTCAAATACAGAGATATAGGAATATAAAGTATAAATAAATAATATAAATACAGTATAATATAAATAAAACACATAAACAATTACACTTAAACACACTATCCAATGCAACACGTTTTGTAAACAGTGGCCAGAAATCAAGCTTAACAAATATAGGTAAGGTCTTAATCATGTAAGGATTTGATTTTAATCATTCAGTAAAACTATGATAATATAACAAGAGCACTTTCTAACAAATATCAAGTGTGCTAAAATCCCTTTTCTAGTTTGAGCAACAAGTATTATATGGAGTTTCATATTTCTGCTTCTCTGACCCTTTCTCACAAACGATTTTCTTTCAATCACTCTTCATTTTTGATCCAGAGTCTCTGAACCAGAACACATATAAATCAGTTTAATTATTCTTGTTACATCCTCTTGTGTCCTCCGGCAAGTCAGTAATTTTCTGGCAATGCATTATAGGCAGCACTGAGACTGGGACAAATAAGATCATGGACTTTATTCTCTCTTTTCTTTAAGGCATTTCACCTTAAGGAAATTCAGAAAACATCTGACGATTAGTTCGGCAAGATGTTGTTCCATTGCTTCAATGTCCTCTTGAGAGTATAATCGCTCTCAGAAATACATAAATCATGTCATTTTATAAAAGAGTATGTAATCTTGTCTCAAGGCTATGATGAGATCTTTGTTTGTATGCTATTGGTTGCACTCACCTGATTCCTGGGTTTTCATGCCATTATTGGTCAAGTTTGCATTAGTAGTGCTGTAGACCAGCATATTTTCTATGTGTATGTAAGCAATGCAGCAGCCTAACCAGTGTACAAAGTCTCTATCCAGGCCACACTGAACTTTTAGCAAGAGGGTTCAATATTTCCCTCTCTCTCTGATGCACGCACACATGCGCACACAAACACCAATGTGCATACACATTTATACATCTTGTGTATAGTGCATAAACTACAACTACTAAAATGCCCATGAACATTAGTCATACTCTACACATACAGTACAAGTCAAAAGATTTATACACCGCTATAAACAATAAACATACAGAGTCCTTCAGGCGCTGTTCTATTACAAAACCCTGCTTCACACTGTCAAATACACACATTCACACAGAGTCAATATGATATGGTGGGACTCTCAGCATAATCACAGACCAAGTGGCAAACATGGATTTTAATGTTTTGAATAAAAAACAATTCCTTTTAAACATGAGAATCATCACCTAAATGTCATAATTTGCAACTGTATTTATAGTACAAATGCTGAGATCGTATAAACTTGCAGGGTCCATAACAGTCACTAAAACAGTCCAAATATCACAAATTTCCAAATACTATAAAATGTATACAATTAAAAGACAAATAGAAGCATTTACATGAGTGTCCCCAGACTTTTGGACCCTAGGCAATACTGCGTAATTGTTGCATTAGGTCCCAAGACCTATGAAGCTGGCTAAATGCTGCCCTATATTGTTGTGGGGATACTGTAAAATTTGGTATCGATCCGATACCAAGTAAATGCAGAGCCAGTATTGCCGATATCAATACCGATACCAATACTTTTATAAGTATTAACTTAAATTTACAATCCACTTTCCACTGAATGAAATGTCATGATTTATCAGATGAATGCATCATTAATTTGCTTAATCTGAATACATTTTCATGACCAATAAAATATTTTGTGATTTGTGCTCTTAATGTGCCTCTAGGCTAATTAATCATGTAGATGTTAAAACACGGAACTTAATTTAAACCAAATAAATATTTTTTTAGTTATTTATACCTGTAATAGAATTTGCAAGCATGAACCAAATTATTACTGGAAAATAGTAACAATAACAGATTAACAGAACAGAAAACCGATATATAACAAAACAATTTCTCCTTATCCTAGTACTACTTCTCTAGCTTAAAAAAAGTGCACAAAATTATTAATGAAGAACAAAGCATAATAACAAATTAAATTTCCCTTTCATTACATTTTTAAGTGGATTTATATACAATTGTTTGAGAAACAAAGTAAATAAAGTGTTTAAGTAATAAAGTACTTTTAATATTTGGTTGTTTACACCCAAAGGCCCACTGCCATACATAGCAGTTCACAGTGTTTTTATTCTTTTGGCTGGCTGGAGCTGCGTCAGCGTGCTTGCGCTTGGAGCTGATGAGTCACGTGACAGCGGACTACAAAACACGGCAGGGAGAAGCAACGTGTGCAAAACTAGGTGTATTGGAAATAGATAGTTCTTTATTATACAATTATTAGCTACATTAGTAAATAAATAAAATCTAGAGTAAAACATTAGTATCGATGTTTTTATGTTAGGATCGATCCTTTTCGATACAACCTCACCATCGGAAGTATCGATATTTCAGGATCGATCCGCACACCTCTTGTAGCCTTACAGTAATCTTAATACTAGGCCATTTTCATAACATCCGTTAACTTCCGCCTTTCTGCAAAGAGTGGGGAATCGAACCCAGGTCTCCGGTGTCGTAGCTCTTCGATTCCA
This sequence comes from Triplophysa bombifrons, assembly GCA_029783895.1. Classification (NCBI taxonomy): domain Eukaryota; kingdom Metazoa; phylum Chordata; class Actinopteri; order Cypriniformes; family Nemacheilidae; genus Triplophysa; species Triplophysa bombifrons. Next base: position 23,979,590 of record CM056448.1, read on the forward strand.
CCACTTAGCCACGGGAGAGATGTGAACCCAAATGCAGGCAGAGACAAACGCGATGGTACGGGGTTAACAAAGGTGTTTATTATATATATTAACAGGGACAAAGAGGCAAAACAAAACCCACGAGGGGGAAAACAAGATAAATATTTAAACAAAACAAGAACAAGGTCTAACTAAATTATAAAACAAACACTGGGAACAAAACACTAAACTGACACTTACAATAACTCGAGAGATCGGGACAAGGTAACAAGGCAAGAACATTCAAAGAGCAGGAACGAGGGACATCAAACAGCTAGGTACGAACAACAACAATGGACCAGCACAAGACAATGAACACGAGGATGTTTTATAGGGGAACAAATCAAGAGGGAACAGGTGCAAGGGATAAACTAATTAACACAAACTGGGAAACAGGAGGGAGGGAACGATGACGTAGACCAGAGAAACAAAGGATCCTGTATGATTCCACCTCAAAACCAAGAATTACTTAACCAGAAGAGGTGGAATCATGACACCTATCCCAACTAGTTCCGGTTAGCCATTGCACCAGAGATTTCTCAGGAAATTGCAGGCATGTTCAACAACAACTCGAAATAGGAGTGGTAAGTTAAAGAGCACGTTCCCCGCGATCCCATTTTTCAAACTTTAGTTAGTGTGTAATGTTGCTGTTAGAACCTAAAAAATGATAAAGCTCAAAGTCCAGCACGAATCGAGATATTGTCTTTAACAGAATTTGCTTTTCGAGGACTACGGAGAATGGCTGGATGGAGCCTGTCGGTACACGATCAGGGATCGTGCGCATGCGCAAATGATAATTCTGTTTTGCGACGATTTACGACACTGCTTGATCTGTTCCACGCTTGCGCACCTTGTGTAGTTCTTTCTTCATGTAAGTGCAGATAGTCTAGGCAGAAATGCATAATTATGTTCCATATTGTCTTCTGTAAACATCATTGAAGGAATTATTTTCCTAATTTAGATTATTTAGATAGATATATTAGCCTATAAAGACCCATACTAATACAAAATTATTCAATTTAAATCAATTAATTTAACTAATGTTAGCAGCTTTAAAAAAAAAAGACACAAACCGCCTTTGACAATACTACTGACCTCAGATCGAAACACGGCAAGTTAAGAAGGCCTTATGCCATTCAGTAATGAATCGCAAAGGGGAGATGGAGGAAACTGAAGGTTTGCAGTGACAGAAAGACTTTATTCCACATGTAACCAAAATCTTGTATGTTCATGTAACAACTCGTTTATTATTTTGTATTGGCAACCACGTAAACACATCGTAATGTATAGTGTAAGCTAAATTTAAAAACATCAAAATAGTTATACACGCAAAATAGTTAAACGGGGCCTTTTATATTGTTCATGTTCATGTAATATTGTGTTCTTTGGTAACTTCGTTGATAATTTCTAATTATTCTATAAAAAGCTAAAAGTATGCTTAAGCTAGCAGCAACAAGAAACAACAATGTGCATAGATATTGGCCTGGGCTGTATCAATACATCTATTTTAGCATGCTTTTTTATATTAAGGTATAACCACTCACCTTTTCAAACGCCAATGTTTACAAAATATTGAAAGATAATCAAAGCTAAACGCTTATGAAATCCCATATACTAATGTATTCTTAAAGCAATATTTCAGAGGCAAACCCTCAAGGCATCCTGACTGAATATGACTTTCTTCTTGAAGAATAATGCAGTCCGTGCTAGAAAAACACGTATTATTTTTCTTTGAAGCGAGAATGGGAGTGAATGGGGGGCAATATTTTGAAACTCCAAAAAGTACACACATCGATCAAAGAACGGCTCGATAGCGTGGGGGTGTCGTAAGTTCCGGTGACGAACGCAGCAATTTTTCATTTTGATGAAATCTATGTTAGCTCTCACATTGAATAGATCTCAATATGGATATTTCTCTTTAAAAAACATTGATTTGTTTAAGAAGACCTGTGTTAAGACCACGGAACCTTGTCGAGCCGTTCTTTGATCATTGGATGCACTTTTTGAAGCTCCCAATTCTACAGCTTTGAAGAAAAATGCTATGTGGTATTCTGATTGCATAATTATTCGAGAAGAAAGTCATATTCAGTCATGATGCCTTAAGGGTGAGTAAAACATGGGGACACTTTTTATTTTGCCTCTGAAATATCGCTTTTATTGCTTATAGCGTTATCCTTGTCAATCTCTCAACAGCAGCCCACTCATCAACACTCATGGCACAGTTACCAGGAGAATACTATTGCAGTGTTCCCAGAATCTCTTATTCCTCTAATAACGTCACAGTGTGTTATCTCCTTTGCTTTGACAGCTCCCATATACAGCAAAATTTATTTGCTGTGTGCCTGCAGGAAGGGGTAGCAAAAGCTTTATGTTAACAGGTCTGAACATGTTAACAGGATTGTGCTAAAATTTATTTAGATCAAAGCTAGAGTGCCAGCCTCACAGCTGCTGTGTTTAAAGGAATGTGCTCTAAAGGACAAGAACATTATGATTGTGGTCTTTTGGGAGAAAAAGTGGTTTTGGAATGTTTTAATACCTTTTAAAATAAATGTTGTCTTCATTTACTCACCCTCAAGTTCTGGGGCATTTTTGTCTACCGTTGTAATTTTTCCAACTATGGTAGTAAATGGTGACCAAGAACTGTTTGGTTAAAAGCATTCTAACAAATATATTTAACTGTGTTTATCAGAACAAAGAAATGTATACAGATTTGGAACAACTCAAGGGTGAGTAAATGATGACAGAATTTTAATCTTGGGGGAACCTTTCCTTTAAAGATGTCATTCTTTAGTTGTTTTCGAAGCTTGATCAAATGTCAATCATTGTTAGATATATATTTTTTCCTATTATGACGAGGGAAATGACACCGGACCGTTTGGCATCAGACCGGTAATGTTAATTAACACTAATAAAAGAAGCGTTAGTTTTGCCTTTTTACATTGGACCTAAATTGGATAATAAAACAAGCTGACTGACCAGGAGACATTTGCAAACAGGACTTCAAAGGACGTTTTATAGAAGTGTTTTAGAGGTATTCACACTCACACGCACGCACAATATCAGTGTACTACACAGAAAAGCTTTCACAGCCAATGTTGAAGTCATGGAAGCTGTTATTTGACCGTTGGTTATTTTAGAATGTGTGTAGCTGAATTCTTATACCAGCTGTAGGACTTTGTTGAAAGGTAAAGTAATTAAGCGTGTAGCTCAGTTAAATGTTTACAATCTCTGACAACCAAACACTACTCCAGCGGCTCTTCCTCTTCTCTAAAGAAGCCCTCGCCCCTTTTTTTGGCATATTCCTTTGGGCGTAGGTTAGTTAAAAACTTGGAATAATGACATCATTTACCTGGGAAGTAAAGGGCTGTATTCCAATTCTAGCTGTTCTCTGTAGTCCTTTAAAGCAGGGGTTTTCAACCGGTGGTCCGCGGCCCCCTGGTGGTCCGCGGCGGCATTGCATGTGGTCCGTGACATGCATTCCAGCCTACCTAATTTCACTATTAAAATCATTTTTTTCCATAAGTTATTTTTCCAAACATTTCCAGAATATTTGCGCATTGGTGGGAATACTAAATTTAATGAAAATATTAAAAATAATTTGAGTTTGAGTTGAGATTCAAACTGACACAGGATAGGCTTGCTTTGCACCTATCAGGTCTATCTTATGCTTTGCTAACGTTGTGTTTTGCTTCCCCAACGTCATATACGTACATGTACGTCCATGCCAGTGTTGCAAGGGTCGCGGTTTTCCCGCACAATTGGGCTATTTTGAGAATGCAGTTGCGGGGTAAATTATGGAGCCGCGGTTTGCGAGTTTTTGGGCTACTTTCATAATGTACTGCGGCCGCCAAAATGTTTATTTATATCCTAAGGATAAATGATAACTGATGCGTTTCTTATTGTGTATTCAAACTCCGAATGAATACCTGGCAACTCCAGGACCGGCCCGTTCTCAAAAGCGTGGAGAACGAGTCTGACAGACAGGCTACAGTACAGGGAGGAACGCGGGAGCTCATCTCAACCAAAGAGGAGAAATTAGCGGTGGTATTAGACACAGTGCATCCGAATGATGTTTTTACCAATGTTTCATCAGGTGAATGTCTCGTTGCACAATGAAAGAAATCACACATGAGTGTACAACACTTGATTCTCCTGCTGCCAAATATCACGTTTGAGCAGCGCTATACGCAGTCTACAACAACTAAAACATTGACGTGCTTCTACACATTATATATTATGCAGTAAATGTAACCATCCTTATTTCTTAAGCAAGTTTCTGAATGTCTTATGAAGAGAAAACATGTTTCTCGTCCATTTGCGTGCGTGGCAGATGTGGGATATTTTTAAAGGGACACTTCACCCAAAAATTAAAAGTCTATTATGAATTACTCTAGTTGTTCCAAACCTGTATACAATTATTTGTCCGGTTGAACACAAAGATATTTGGTAGAATGTTAGCTGCTGAAAATTCTTTGGCATCATTGACTACCATAGCAGGAAAAAATTAATGGTAGTCAAACATGATCCAGAATTGTTTGCTTTCCTAAAAATCCCAAAACGTATTTTGTGTTCAACAGAACAAAACGATATATACAATACCCAGGAAACCATTCCATTCCATTCTCTACTGCTTATCCGAACTACCTCGGGTCACGGGGAGCCTTCGCCTATCTCAGGAGTCATCGGGCATCAAGGCAGGATACACCCTGGATGGAGTGCCAACCCATCGCAGGCCCCAGGAAACCATTCAGATAAAAAAATATGGCAATAGAAACGTTTTTAGGGAGTTGTTAACTTTGATTCAACACAGGGAAAAAATTGGGCTAGTTTTCATTCCTTTTTGGCGGGTTTTGAGGGGTTATGGGCATATAATTAAATATTTCTTGGACCTGGCAACCCTGGTACATACACACACACACACAATAGTGGGCCGCCGATTACTTGGTAGTCAGAATGGTGGTCCCTGGCACAGAACCAGTTGAAAACCCCTGCTTTAAAGGCAAATTCTGTTAAAGACAATATCTCGCTTTGCATTGAACTTTGAGCTTTTCATTTTGCAGATATTATTTATGCTCTAACAGCAACATTACACACTAACTAAAGTTTAAAAATTTGCATCACAGGTAACTGCACCTTTAAGTGGAAATCGTTGTGTCGAGACGGAATGGGGTTTATACTTGAGAACCTATCATCTCTGATTGTACTTTAAAATACCAATGAACTTGACGAATGGCATGGGATGACAGTCTCCGCTCCGTGCATACCGGTATAAAAGGTAGATGGCGTGCCCATTTAGTCACCTTTTGGGGTGAGGAACCTGAGAGGAATCTCCCGGTCGCTGCAGCGGACGGCGAAGCATAGTGCCACGAAGGACACAATATCTCCTTGACACAACGCAAATCGTAACCCTCCAGTGGTGTTGTAAGGCATCAGTTTTAGTTTATCAACGAAGAGAGGCTCTTACCAACTGCCGTACAGTCGGTGGCCTTCCTACTCTAGAGACAGCACCATAGGGAACACTGGGAAATGCTAGGGGGACCACATCCTGCTGTAGGGAGGTAACACGTGGAATACCTATTGGTTTCACCGGTGTGGAGATCTCATGGAAGTAGTAGGTCCCAAACCAGGGGTGCGCAAGGGGGGCGAACCAAGGGGGGAGTCATTACTTGTGGAGCACTACCTAAGGTATAGGGGTTCACCTCGTGATGGATACCTCTCCCTATACTGGGCTTGGTATACAGGCCGCTCTGCCTGGCTCTTAAACTGCCTGGCTGGTTTGTTTTTTGGATGCATATGAATTTGCTATTTTTTAACAAGAACATTCATAACATCTAAAAACAGTTTGTGTTGGAAAATGCTTAGGCTGATTTACCACAGAAAAAGTACTAACTAAGGAGCTTATGTGTGAAATTGGCCAAACATCCCATTTATTGGACATTTAAAGTCTTCTTTATGAGTGAAGTCATGCTGTTCCGGCAGATTAAGATCAAGATTTTCTTTGGCAATGTATTGTGTTATGGTGGCATACTTGATTAATTGACATTATCGTCATAATAATATCTGGTGTGGGTACATTCCAAACAGCATGTGCCTGTGTGTCCCGGCTAGTGATGTTTAATATTCTGTGTTTTAAAAAGGAAGATTGAAGGAACGGTTCACCCAAAACTCATAAATCTCTCATTATTTACTCACCCTCCAGTTGTTCCAAATCTGTATCTGATGAACACAGAGAAAGACATTTGGAAGAATGCTTGTTACCAAACAGTTTTTGGCCACCAGTGACTACCATGTTCTGATGAACACAGAGAAACTGTGTGCATTCTTCGAAATATATAATTTTTTGTTCAACAGAACAAAAAATGTACAAAGCTTTTTTGGTCAAGGGTGGCCAAAAACTGCTTGGTTACAAGCATTCTTCCAAATATATGTCTCTGTGTTCATCAGATTATACAGATTTGGAACAATTTGGGAGTAAGTAAATGATGACAGAATATACATTTTAGGGCTAAAGTGTAGTTAACAGTCCTTCATTGTAACCTGGAGAATGAGGTCCCTGTTTTCAGTTAGACAGATTGATTTTATTCAGATAAACCACAGCAATGCTAACCAGCTAGAGAATGACATTTCATTTTAACAACGTCATTTGTTTTTTGACGTCAATTTATGTTTGATTACATGGACCTAGAACTTTGTGATATGCATACTCAATAAAATACCACAGCAAAATGCAGAAAGTTATTTATAAGATACTAGAAACAGCTGCTTTGACCCCTAACTAGCAAATATTGTTGAGTTGAAAATTTACGATGTCATTTAGACACCAAGCTTTTTACGTGATCTTTTTTGTATTCACTACATGTGACAGGGATAGTTTGCAGAATGGCCCATCACTGGTAAAATCTTTTGTGCATAAGAAAAGTACAGTTGAATAAGTATGTGGAATTCTACCCTGCTAGGAGAGCTGAATGCACGCAGACTTTGATGTAGAGCCAGAGGGAGAGGAACTTGTGTGCTGTACAACTGATAATTACAAATCATAACAACAAGAATTATTATATGTACTGTATATTCAAAATAGTTGTTTTAATTGTATAAACAAGAAGGTCTATATTTGTTTTAGAAACCTTGATACTTAACGGAACTCCTTAAAGAATATTTAGAAATCTTCTTGGTTATTTCTTGTACCAGGAATTTTTTGCCCTTCTTGATGTGCCAACATTCTGCTCTTGAGCTTTCCGATAGTCTCTTTAATCAGGTCCAGAAAGGTTCACTGACCGCCTTTATGGCTTTTTATTAACTCTGTTCCTGATCTTGATTTGAGTCAACCAGACTATTTTGTATGAGATTAATAAGAGATAGGTCAATATAAGGTAGGAAGGTAGAGATATCTGTCAACAAAAACTAATATAAGCTGCTTCACTGGAGGACAATCTGCTGTAGATGAGGACATGAGCAGACGTTCTTGGTGTAAAGGGCTCTCAAAGTCAAAGTAGCACAGTGTTTTTTTATGTGTCCGATATTACTACCTCCTTGGTCATTAGGGAAGCGGTTAAAGGGCCATTAAAAATGGAGCTTTGTTAAAAAATCTGCGCGTTTCAGAGAGGCGGGGCAAAGAGGAGAAACTAACATGCACAGTATGTGAAAAATACTTTTTTTTATCTTAACCCTAAATCGTGTCTACACATTGCATAACATCTCAAACAAACGATAATGTTCATTTTATCCGTTTCATATGACCCCTTAAAGTAGAAGACAACAGCTGTGATTTGCCTACTCATACTGTCTCCTGTAGAAAATGTTTTGTCAGAACCAGCTGGCAAAACATTTATTTTTGCTTATACATTGCTAGTCAACCTCCAAAACATAGGAGAGCAATGCAAATTTTATTTACAACAAAAGTGTACCACCACTTCTCGTTGAAGGTAGGTCACGTGGTTTAAGAGTTTGACGCAGTCTGGTAGTTTTACCATTAAAGGCCTGTTTTAGCACAATGACAGCTGTGTGCAGTTCTGGACCAAACAGTACAGAGCTAACATGCTAGAAAACAAAGTTAGCAGTGTGAACACCCTCCATCTGCTTAGCCCCTCCTAATGTTAAACTATCAACGAGTACAACCGCCACACCGAACCAGTATTCTGTATCACATAGAAAATTGCACCAATGCAAAACATACAGAGAGCTACAGCCACACGGACACATTGAAGGCCAATAATATACATATATGTCTGTTTCTACTGCTGAACATAATAAACTGAAAATAGGATTATGTTGTATTCCTTAGCATTTCAGACCAACTGTTTAATTCTGAGAAATGCTTTGGTCTGAAGGTCAGTTTAAATACAGTAGCATATTTGTGTTCTCCTATCAAAGGGTAGAATGTCTTTTTGGTGTCTGTCTTTCTAATGGATGTCCCTCTTCAAATTCTTCCTGCCAGTTTGTAAGAACAGTGTAATGTGATGAAAGCCATAATATATAGATTTTGGATTTCTTTGTGAAATCTGATTTAATATGTTTATATGGTAAATTATCACTTTAAACAAGCCAATCAAGTTTAACGTATGTAACCATATAGTTATAATGAATTTGAAATTAAATAATATTGTATGAGCCTCTTGACTTCTGACTGTCAGTCTTGCATTTAGAAACGAAAACTCTCACTTTAGAACCAGTGCTTATTCTGTTAAAGGGATACTTCACCCAAAAAACACCCAAAGAACAGGACAGCTGCATGATGGACTCTCCATATGCCACTCACAGCTACATTAACAGATGCTGATATCATTCCTTTAGAGCTTCCCACATCTTCCCTCATTTCTCTCTGCCTCCATGAAAATATTTCTCTTTTAAAATGTAGAACGGACATAAAAGGAACAAGATGGAGGAAAGAAATGCTAGTCAAGCCTTCGGCTGCCGGGTGAAGGACAGTCCTGGCACAAAGAGAGAGCTCCAGCTTTTGTATCTATGAATACTTGAGGCCTGTCTCATTATTGCAGAACCCCCCAGTCCCGCCTCTGCTTTGGCCCTTGATTGTTTCCATTGTGACCACAGTGGCGTCAGGCATGTCACCACTATTCCAAGAGTCCTGGCTTTAGTTACCCTTAAATCCCTCCCCTTACTTCAAATAAACTACCAATTTACAAAGATACAACTTTGCTAATGTGACCAAGCCTTCTCAGAACTTCCCAAAAACGGGAAGTAGTCATTGGAAACTGTGAGGTTGAATGAACAATTGCCATGGTTACCATTCTGCTGATGGTTTGAGGATGTATAGTAATGTCAGGAATACCAGGGTTAAATCTATCAAACTTCACAAACGTTCAAACTCCGCTCTTAATGTAGTTAAACCCAGCAGAAGAGTTTCAAAAAGTGACGAATAAAAAAACTTACCATCCGAACTAACTGTGTCTCCATGTCCCGGGTATCCTCCCTGTCCTGTGTCTCTGTAATCCACCCAGTTTATTCCCTCCAGACTGTCATAGTTGGACGGTGAGTTATCCTGCACTGGTACCACGGTAAAATGAGGCATGTTTTCATTTGTTTAGTTTGAGTATTTTGCGTTTTTGTATCCTCTTTCGCTTCTTTTGGCAGAAAGCACGTTCCCAGCTGAACTCTCCCTCAAATCTCCAACACATTCCTCTTGTCTTCCCTCACTTCCTCTCAAGCCATTAGCATAGTGCCCACCCTTTTCTTTCGGCCCCTCCTCCTGCTTGGACAAATCGAGTGGGTCTGACACTTTGGCCTGTCTCACTCTTTCCCCTGCTCTTTCAGCGGTGCCCCAGTTTACTTTTCATGTTGCTAATTTATGTTTCCCAGCTTAAAATGTGAATCCCAGTCCTGATGAGGTAAAAGGCTAGCATTGGTGATGGTTAGCTTCATCTTTTCATTTTTACAACCCAGACAAATCATAGTATTTCTTCAAAAAACTGCTTTGCTTTTTATTATGGAATTGAGAAATCTGTTATTTAAGGGAATATGATGCAAAACATCTAAAGAGTTTTACAGGGAAAATACTTGGATACGCGTGTATGTTGTCTGCATTTCAAAAGGAAATGGCAAACACATTGTCAAGACACCAAAGAAACGGCAGCCAGTCCCAACAAGTTAATAGGTAACACAACCCACACATGCTTACAAAACAGTAGTTTTGACACTGAAAGTAATGCAAATGCTTTCAATTGCAACTATATACTGGGAATGACATAAAAACTTTTTAAATGTACAGTACAATAAGAGTACAGCAAGTTTAGTAAAGAAATCTGTTCATCATACTGGTTTTAGCTAAATCTGGAAATTCTGCTCAAATGGTTGGAAAAAGAATGTCATGCCCTTTCATGTCTTGGCATCTCTTTTAAGGCGTTGCATGTCTCCACCAAAAGAATTAATTATTCTCCCAAGACTGGACTCCAGAGTTCTATATTAATCTAACATCTGGGCACACTTTTGATGTACAGGATTCTTTACATTAAGTGAGTTGGAATCTCACATTGTATATTTGGTGTAATTGGGTGCATTTTGTGTCTGTCAGTTTAAAAAATTCCTTTCAAAGAACTCAGTCTATAAGCAGTCTATAATTAAGACTTCTATTTTAGGTTGCCTTAGGTCAGACCTGCCTTCTTGCCATAAAACAAGCTAAATACTTTTGTTTTTAATGGGTTTTTGCACCAGTGATTAGGATTAGTGGTAGGGTTAGGGAAGGAACATCATTATTGCATTTTTCTAATAACTGTTTGTTTTTGTATGATTCACATCATATGAATTCATAAGAACTGGCAACTTCATAAAAAAGTTACTCTCATATCAATTCCTGTCTTATCATGTATGTATTCTGATAGTCAAACTGTTTCCCTGTGGGTTCAATTGGCTTGTTCACGTCATGCATACGTGCACACACCAGAAGGTTTAGCGATGGTTAAATTCACACACGTCTGAAAGCTGTATAGGCCACATGTGTTTATTCCCACTTGTCTTTGACTTGTGGGCGGTTTCCCGGACAAAGATTAGCTAAAACCAGGACTAGGCCTTAGTTAAATTAGGTTAAGTTGTTTTAAAAAAATACTTTACAAAATAATAATATTACTGTGTTCATCTTGATACAAAACAATCGCAGTGATATATTTTAAGATGTCAGTGCAATTTTATTTCGATAAAGGCATCTCTAACATTTAAGTAAGTCTGAGACTAGGCTTAAGCCCTGACCAGAAAATGCGCCCCATAGAGACTGGGAAGACACTGGCAGAGTTGTGATATTTGACAAGACTATACAGACGTCACAAGAGAATAGATAGCATAATGGAATTTCATAGGCCCAGGAGAATGGAAATAACATATAGGTACACGAGAGGATCAGCAATTTATCAATTTAGTGGCATCGAGCGTTGAGGCTGCAAATTGCAACCGACGGCTCACTTCGCCACTCCCTTTCGTAGCACTACCGTGGCTGACCCTGAACTAAGATGTCGTCAGGTTTTCGTTTCTTTGCAGAATGAGATAACGTATTTACAAAGAGCAATTTGTCCGCTTAGGGCTACTGTAGTAAAAAACAACATGGCGAATTCCATGAAAGGGGATCCGCGGTGGATGTAAAGATAGAAATAGCTCATTCCAAGGTAACAAAAAACAAAACGATTCATTATGAAAGGCTTTTATACACCTCTGAAGGCATATATGTATTATATTGCCTTTCTGTGAATAGAGCCTCTAAAAAATTACATTGAATCTTTAACTTCTGCATGCTTTTTTGTATATTTGAAGAAAAACATATTTATGCTCATATTTTTTATACAGCAGCTGTTTACAAAAAACCGTTACTTGAATTATGAGACAAAACAATGACATTGATGTAGGATTAGTCTAGGATTAGTTTTTAGCCGTGTACGTCAAACCAGCCCTACAAGTTCAGTGTTGTTTTGTACCATACACCTCAAATTTTGATGGCAGATGTTGTATGAATGTGCTCCTGACTATCACTTTTGGCCACTACTGTATATAGTTAAACAGAAGACAATGCCATGTAGCACTACTGATTGGAGGTTCAATGGTATTTTCTTCATATTTAAAACGTTTTCATAGTCTTTTAATCAGCTATATTATTTCCACATCCAAACAGAAAAAATCAACCAATAACTATTATGTCTCTAGCGCCCTCTAAAGCTGAGGTTTATCAGTGCTCTACTCAAAAGTGGCATACAGAACACATGCTTTGCCTCAAGCCATAAGTCAAGCTCCTCCAAACAGAAGGTATGTTTATACATTATAAAATAAAGAAAAAAGAAAACAACTATGTACCTCATAAAAATATTGTGTGTACAATGTTTCTAGACTTACACTAGTGTTAATATAATACAATTAAGATGCCACTTGGCAATTTTAGACAAGTTCGATTGTCTTGCTGGCTTCGTGTTGTACATTTTTTACCTTGCATTTGAAATATAGATTAATGAAACCACAGTTTTTCCAAAGGACTTGCCTGTTCAAGTATAATGGCGTTGCCGACACACTTTTCATTTCCAGTTCATTAACTTGGGCTTTAATTTAGTTTAGATTTAATTATTTGTTATTTTTTCCTAACCGGGGATTTTTAAGTTCATTACAGCACTGGGTCAGCCACAGGGGATTGCAAAATATGCTAAAGGGTGTGATGTGCAGATCATTTTTTTACATGTATGTGTAAGGGCTACACTCCACTTCTTGGTACATTTTCAACGCCTCAGGTATCACATTATGTGTGGGTGTGTGGGCTCATAATTATAGGCTACTAGTTTCAGCCTATTATTCCAGATTTATAGCTGCCCAACTTGACACATTGCTTAAGGGCTTCTGTCTAAGCATATAACTGCTAAAACTTGTAAAGCTCAACAACTATATTCTGTGTTATTTCCATTCTCCTACTGTCAGTTAAAGATACTATGCATGCAAAGGGATAGAGATTATTAAAGTAAGAAGAGAGACTCCTAATACGATTATTTTATAATTCCAAATAAATGTGGCACCTCCTTGTCTTCAAAAAATATAGTTTCCATTTTTGCCCTGTAGATGTAGCCAAAGTTCTTCCGGTAATTTAACATTTGAATCCAGCACGTTCCCTGAGCAGCCACAAGAGAGCATTGTTTTCATATGTTGTTAACTGTAAAGTAAACTACAAAGCAAGCGGAAAGTATACTATTCCTTACTATGTAATGCTAGATACAATCATATTTCTTGATATTTCTCATGAGGAAATTATCTTATTTTCTTCTGGTCTTAATTCAATTTTTTTTTTCGAAACTGCTATTATTGAGTGTAGACCCTCAGGATGTACAGAGAGTTCTGTAGTCTTAGATATTTTGATATGAGGGTGAATCACTGTCTGCTGAAGACGGCATGCTCGGATAAGAATAGATTTGCGATGCCCATTATCCCCGCACTCTTTGAAAAGTGAGAAAAATATTCCCTATTGATCAGGGCTCGTGTTCACATAGCTTCTGAGAATCCTGTAAGAATGCTCTTAATTTAACTTAAAGACCTCTCCAGGAGCCAGACGTGGATATTCCAGAGGTCGGTCTCAGGTGCCAGATCGTGCATGTCCCGCGACCAGCTGATGATGGCCGGGAGTTTATTGGCGGGCACACCTGCTTCTTCACCGCTGAATACTGAAAAATCTTTGACGCTGTCCCCAAACAGCCAACCTTCCGCGATGGGTGCATCGACAAAGCGTACTTTCTCGCCGGTTGCATCTGCGCAAGGTTGAGCCAAAGGTGTCGCTCTTGGACTACCAGAGCAGACATCGTTCAACCCAGCTTGCGCTGGGTCGCGCTTTCCCTCGTCCGGCTGCTTCAATGCCTTGGCCTGGTGGACCTTGCAGGATGGCCACGGCATGAAGTGTGGAGACAGCTTGACCCACAGCAGTGTGAGCTTTCGACATCAGAGACCACACCAGAGATGAAGAAAACGTACACATTTTGGAAGGGAGCCTTGGTCGATACCTCCTGGTGGCGGCCGTCTGCTGGCACAAATGTACCGCAAAGGCATGCTCAACCTGGGGTACATCGACATGTTTTTTGTAATCGCGCCTTAAAGAAGGCGTTCCAGGTCTTCGTGAGCTCTTCATGCAATTCCGGGAAAAAAGGTACCGGGGCGGAACGGGTTTGCCAACGTGCTCCTTATCCACGTAACAAGAGTCCAGCCCTGAGCACTGCAACCCGAGGCTCGCGGCGGCCCGGGAAAGGATGGCTGAAATCTCTGCATCAGTCTCGTCCTGGGCTCGACCGACCGAAGCCGGGAGCTCCAGGGAGTCATCAGCGTCTGATGCCAGGAAGTCGCCACCCAATGCTTTGACGGAAAAATCCACAAACGCTACTTAAGCATGCTAGCAACCCAGACATTTGATTTAGGTATCGTGCCTGTCAGGCTCATGGACGAGGCGGTCCTATCCATTATTTAACTCTTTTAGAAATTTGATCCAATAGACACCTTCGGCTCGTAACGGAAACACCCAGCGGAAGTCGCACACAACAGGACGTATCCGCTGTGCCGTTCGCCAAGTTCATTAGCCTTTTAAAAGTACAATCAGAGATGATAGGTTCTCAAGTTAAAACCCCATTCTGTCGACACAACATCGGGAGACCGACAGAAAGGGAACTAAAGTTGAACATACAAAAAACAATAAAAATAATGTGTTGTGTCTTATAAATGGACTGTCGTTTTAGAATTTGCATGGCGTCAAAGCAGCTGAACAAAAAACACAAAACCAAGAAAAAGTAAAGTTGAACACACAAAAAGCTATAAAAATAAAAAATCTGATAAACCTTAAAAGTAATAAATTAAGTAATGGGAAAAAAAAGTAATGGAAATTGTCATGCATTGCAACACGTTTCTTGTCAGTTTTCGTGTGTCTTCCATTTTCCCTGCTGCTAAAGAAACTCTAAAGCCAGTTAAAGGTCCTCCTCGCAACTCCTAAGACTTTTGGACTTTAAGAGCTCTTTTAAGATGCTTTATGAATTACTTTTTTCTTTACCAGGATCTTTTCCGTAATTTTAAGGGGAAACGCCCACATGTATGAGAATTTTCTTAAAAATGTATCTGTGAATATAGGCCCAGATTTCTTTATAACAATGTTATCTGATTGGATTTAACTCTGCATGTCCCTTCTCAAAATTAAATTGTAATCTCTTTCATCCTGTTCCAGCATCTCAAGTACAGCTTTTTAAATGGCTCCTGAGGTCACTTATAACTCGTTTCTGTTTTGATAGAAATTATAAGGCCTCATAGAACTCTTATGAATTAATCTCCATCTAAACTGTCGCTTTTACTGAAAGACTGTTTGTGACTTAGAGCCAATTAAAAACAAAATAAGTCTTTGGCTCCACTTGAAGCAGACTCTCAGACCAGTATTGTGCATTTTTCAAAGTATGTTTCTAAATGCTTGTGTTTGCTTTAGTGCGAACTCTGCTGTTCAACTCTGGTAGAAGTTGTAGGTTTTTGGTCAGCAACACTCTACACATGGCTTCTCAAAACTCAACTAATCTTTAGGCATACAATTTTTACTTCTTTGGATTGTTCTCTAAAATGGCATACTGTTTCTTTTGTGAACATTTTTGTGGACCTACAGAATATTGTCCAATAAATAGTTCTGTTCAGTGCAGTTCAATAGAACATGTGTCTATCAAGTCAAGTGTACATTGCATGGCACTTTTTACAGTTTGCATTGTTGCAAAGCGGCTGTTCAGAAGAACAGACAATACAGTAAATGAGGTATTTTCTGTACACTGGTACTGCATCCTGTTTAACGTCGAGTGTACGGATATATGACACAAAGAGAGTTGCCCCTCCCTGTGGCGTACAGTTGGTTCAGCATAGGTAGACAGGATGACATAATCGTCTCTTCCTTGTCCTTTTGTCCACAACAGAAGATAGATATGAATTCGCTCAACATGACTGGACAGAAAGAGGCCAGTTCAAGGAATTACTTACTGGTGAAATTTGTGGAGTGAAATAATGTGACATTTTATTCAGCATCATTCTAAATAACAGAAGTTATCATATAATATGTTTTTATCAGTACGCCTCTAAAGGTTTAAGGTCCAGTTCATGCAGTCACTGATGGCTCTGACATCCAGACTCCAACAAGGTCTCTGGTTGTTTTCCTCATAGGGCCATGCACAGGGGGGGTGGCCCGGTGGCCAGAGCCACTGCCCCTCTGCCCTCATCCTCTAAGGTGCCCCACTCAACCCCACCTATGGGCAGGCATCCATTCAAGATCCCCGCTGAAAGACGTCTATAAACACTCCACTTAACATCCTCTGATTCCGCTTATCTGCCCCATGTTTTCCCGCTCGCTCCCCAGTATCACTCACAGACAGTCTCTGTCTGCACGCTGGAGTGAAGACTGCAGTTTAAGAAGTTAATCCCATCACTGAAAGAACATTATCAATTCAATTAATTTATATAGCGCTTTTCACAATGTGCATTGTTCTAAAGCAGCTTTACAGGAGCAAATAAGAAAAACAGAAAAACACAGAAAGGTAAAACACAGCACAGTGCATGGTGTTTTTAGGCCAAGCAAGATCATTCTAATAAATAATATCTAATGAATAAATAGTTGCAGTGTCCCAGTGAGCAAACCAACCCTGCACTGCTGTGGCGAGGAACCCAAACTCCAATGATGAATAATGGAGAAAAGAAAACCTCCGGAGAAACCAGGCTCAGCCGGGAGTGCCAGATCCCCTCTGACGTGTCATAGCCGAACTCAGTGACCCCTACCAAAAGCCACCGAGCAAACATCCACGAAGAGGAGGGAGTGCCCACCACCTGCGACCCAGGAATCACCACTCGCCGAAACCGTGCTGGTCATCCCGGTCCCATTCTGCGATCGATCCAGAAAACAGAGAAACAACCAGGGAAAAATAATAATAGCATAATGTAATTTCATTCCTCTGTTGTCCGACATCGACCACAAAACAAGACCAAACCTGATCCACTCAGCCCCAACAAATGAAACCCCCACAACCAACACTGCCACTGCCCCTCAAAATGTCTTTGATTGGCACTGTCTCCGATGGTGCTCTTGTTATGGATGTTTTAGTTTTTTTTCAAATGGGGAAATAATCGCTGTGCTGTTACCTCAAACTTGCTGCAGATTGAAGATGATCATGGAATGTGCCATTTGATTGCAGATTTTTGCCAGCAAAGGGCTAGGTCACTGGTTATATTGTAGGCCATAAAACCGTGTTTAGATTTTTATTCGGTCCACAAATCGGCAGTACATTTTCTGAACTCACAGATAGATAAAGAAAATGAAGCGTCAAATGAACCATTGAATTACCTTTGTCCAAAGAACACTCATTTTGCATTGTCTAATCTCAAAATCTGAGTTTACTTTGCTCTATAAATAGTTTGCTCGGAAAACTGTTTACTGCTTCTACTCAAATTAGCAAATGTGTAGACCAGAGCAGCGTGTAACAGAACCACTAGGATGCGAGATGGTAAGACTTCAAACAGTAGTTTATTAACACACAGTCAACAGGTAAGTATATGGTATCTGAATATTAACTGATGAAAGAATCAAATGAGTATAAGTGTCCTTTTGTCCTAGGAGATCTAGGAGAGTGAGCAGGGTGCAGGAGTGGTGAGAGAGCCTGGTGTCTCCGTGACACAGGCAGCCTTTTAAAACCCACAGGGCAGTTTTTTAAAACCTGCATGAGACCTACTACTGACCTACTTGCACTGTTTTTATTGTGTTCGTCATATTGAATATGAATGTTTACACAAACAAATTTAATTTTAAATACCATTTAGCTAATTTGTCGCAGATTTGGAACAAGAACATAAGAAGTCTGCAAAAACAGCCTTGAAATAGTGTTTGTCTCTTCGAAAAGTTATTATGATGCAAAAAAATGGTTTAAACCTGCAGTGGGTGTTTATTTTTAATAATTTGCAGTGACCTCTGTTTAGAACATTAAAATAGTCATAGTTTATGTTCATGTTGGAAACTCTGTTGATTAATAGATTAATTGATATGACCAAATGAACTTTTACCCGTCATTGTATCTTGCTTACGTGAGACGTGTCATGACTGATGATGACAAATGGCAACTATAACCCTGGGGTAAATAGTTTATTGCTCATTTCCTATTGATTTCAATCTTATTCATTCAAGTCAGTGTCAAGTTATATTCCACCAGCCAGTAAAAATGTACAGTGTGATGATGACTATCAGTTTCTCAAGTAGACAAAAAACAAATATGCATGCTAGAAATGGTTATATTGGAAAAATAACAATTTAAGCTTTTTTGTTTGTTTACAATATAGTATTTGCTTGAACATGAATGTTTCAGCTTTTCGAGATATGACAACTTTGCCTTACTCTGTCACCCATTGTCTCTCTCCCATTATTTCTAAAATGAATCCCTTTTTTCTACCAGTTTACAACTGCCAATTATTTATACACTAGGGAGTTCTCGAAATTCCTATTCCCACAGGAGCCTTTGATGTTGTCAGTTTACATCTTTGTTGTGAAAAACCTTTTGTCTCAGCTTTAAACTTGCACAATTTCCTACTCTGCTCTTCTATAGGCTACTCCCTAATGATGTCATCTTATGTAATATTTTCCTGTCAGCGTCAGCAAGCAGGCATTTAAACTTCTGTATGAACCTTTTTTGAATGCAGACGTATTTAAAATAAAAAAACTTTAAACTCCAGTATTTTTATAGTTTCAAACTAACATGCATGTCCTCTTGGTGGTAAAGGTGCCTGGCTGTCACCTGTGTATGAGGTCATTTGCAGGAAACAATGGCATTCATGTCTGACATGTGAAGGACTATATATATATATATATATATATAAAAAGAAAGAAAGATTAAACTCTTTCTACATATTGTTATACACGCACACACACATATCCGTGTGTGTGTGTGCATTTGTGTGTGCATTTGTGTGTGTGCGTGTATAACAATATGTAGAAAGAGTTTAATTTATATAGATAGACAGACAGACAGATAGAGATGTTTTTTTTCTAATTTTGTACCACGTGCCAAGAATAAATGTAATGTGCCATGAACCATGTGATCAAAATACTTTTATAATGTCAAATTTATCAGGGTGTTATTTTATGTCACAGAATCAAAACAAATGTCAGAAAATGCATGAAAAACTATAAAGACAGTTAGAGTTGTACGTGGGTGTTTATACACTGATATATTTTTTTCTTTTAGCATACATGTATGTTAACCACCAGATGTGTTTGATGTGTGATCCCTTTTTGACACAATGCAGGAATAACTACATATACAGTAGAAAAGTGGCATGATAGTTGGACTGGATCTCTAATTTACTTTCTATTTATTGTCCGTCACTATGTGCAATATGCATTAAACAGTCCATGTCATGACATACACGGGAAGAACCCAATTGCAGGCAACGAGGATTAAGGGGTTTAACACAAAGACTTTTATTGTACAAAAAACACAAAACAAAAACCTACAATGGGATATAATCTAGAAGACAGGATAACAAGCAAAACAGGACGTAGACAAAAAATACTAGACTTACACAACACTAGACAAGAACTAAACTAAACTAAACCAAACACTTACTTAGACTGACGGAATCTGCAACAACAGGAACAGGTAATCTCAATGAATATCTGAGGAACACAGGTACACAGAATACAGACGTACAACCCCAGGAAGGCACAAAATACAATGACTGAGCACAGGACACTGAAACACAAGGGCTATTTAAAGGGGAGGAAATCAAGAAGGGACATGTGTGGGCATGAACTAATTAACAATCAAACTAAAGAGACGAAAGGGCGGGGAACAGAGATGAGAGCTGGAGAGAGCATGTGGGAGGTCAAAAGGGACCAAAATGCCTGTCTCCACATAAAACAGGGAATCCTGCCATAATTCATGACAGAACCCCCGCCTTAAGGAGCGATATCCTGACAATCCTCAAGGTGAAAAAAGCAGGACAAGACAGACTGTGACGATGACAGGAACCAGGACAACATAGTAAACAAAATCAGGGCCAGACAGGTAAACACGACACTTGAGTTGGGGTGGCATAATAAAAAAAAAAACATGGGAGGGGGGGTTTGGGTACAAAAATGTTCAAGGGTGAACAGTCTTGGTCCCTGGGGACTTAGTATGGGAAGCCCTGGACGGAACAAGATTGGGGACCGGCTGGATAGGCCAGGGCACAGGCTTGAATGGCGGCTGGGCTGGACAGGGTGCCGGTTGGGCTAACAGCTGGGACGCCAGCTGTACCGGAATGGATGCCGGCTGCACTGGAATGGACGCCGGCTGAATCACCGGCTGGACATCGGACTGGACATCGGAATGGACATCGGACTGGACACCGGCTGCACTAGCTGGGATGCCGGCTGCACCGGCCTGGACACTCCTCTTATGCCTCTCCCCGTTCTTCCGGACCGTCATGCTCGTGACCGACCTTGCCGGAACCGTGGAGGACAGAGGGAGTTCTGCTTCGGAGAAGTCCACATACGTCATCCCCGAATCTCTCCTACCCCACTTGCTCCGGGCATGGCCAGGAGGCCCGGGGGCCGTGGAGCTCGAGCCAGAGGATACTGAGTCCCCCCGTGTAACGGCAGCCAGGACGAGGTCTTCAGGTATGATCAACCGAAGGGTGGGAGTTCCAACTGGGACCTCACCCCGGGGATTTTCATTTGATCACGTACCAGACCATATCCTCAAACCCTAGGGGGGCCAGCAGCCTCTTCTCCTATGGCTTGAGACGCCGAGTGAGGCAGCCGTTGAAAATCACCTTCAACTCCACCTCAGAAAACTCTGTCGCCTCCACCACAGACGAGAATGCCCTGGCGAACACCCGGTTCCCATAATTGCCCTGATGCAACCCAGCAGCAAGTGGGCTTTGCGAGAACCTAGGGACGACTGTATCGTCCATGGTTCCTGCCTGCTGGGTTCGGTTAAGCTCAGTCATTCTGTCATGAAATACACGGGAAGAACCCAATTTCAGGCAGCGAGGATCAAGGGGTTAAAACCCCTTCACCGCTGCCTGCACTTGGGTTCTTCCCTCATCAATCCATGCTGGGGGGTTACTATGTCTAGAGCACTAGATCTGGTTAGAGATATGCATAGATGGCGGTCTCACCTGCCATGTAAGACTCAAGCTGAAACCGGTTCTATGCAGAGGCTGTAAAACCTTGCATGGCCTTGCACCTCCAACCCCGAGTGGTGGAAGGCAATTGCCTCCCTGTCTCATGCTGGAGGAGGCCCATTCACTGCCCAGTGCCACTTGCTGGACTACGCCCGGGATGTCGAGCCCATGAAGGCGTTCGTTCCTGTGGTGCTGTTCCGGACCTACCTGGTGACCAGGATGGACAACCCTCCACCCTTTCCGGAGCCCTAGGAAATGGTTTATCAGCCGTTCCCGCAGATGGTGGAACGGCTGCACCTTCGAGAAGAGCTAGTTACAGGCTCCTCTCCCAGTTGCAATCTGGGCTCCACTCGTACATGTATGATGTCTGTCCCGGAGCACTGCGTCTTGGGCACAATCACCCGGAGAACCTCAGCACCTTCCGCCTCACCAGCCTTCGAGGCAAACGAGGGAGGAGAGAGTCCTGGGGGTCCTCCTCGGATGCATCCAACTCGGAGCCAGCCACGCATTGGTCGGGTGGTCCGCCTTAAGAGGAAGAGGCAACGGAGGGGGGCGCGGGGCTTTTCTTGACCTAGTGGCAGAACCATGACAGAACCTCTTGTTCTATGTGGAGACAGGAATTTTGGTCTCTTTTGACCTTCCACATGCTCTCTCCAGGTCTCGTCTCTTTTCCCGCCCTTTCGTCACTTTAGTTTGATTGATAATGTGTCTCTTCTTGATATCCTCCCCTTTAAATTGCCCTTGTGTTTCATTTTCCTTTCATTGTATTTTGTATTCTGTGTACCTGTGTTCCTGTGTGCTTCAGATATTCTATAGTGTAAGTCTAGTGTTAGTTAGTCTATGTCCTGTTTTGCTTGTAATCCTGTTTTTTCTATTATACCCCATCGTGGGTTTTTGTTTTGTTTGTACAATAAAAGTCTTTGTGTTAATAAAAGGTGTGACATGTAACTGGACACATTGAAGTTAAAAGCTATACATTTTTTAGTATGTGTATCCAGACAAATTTCCCCCGAACTCACAAATGTTGTTGTGCTATTGCTAAGGCAATGCTCTACCAGTTGAGCTACAGGACTTTGACATAAATGTGGCAAAATTGCCTGTGATCACTTGACTTCTTCCTGATACACCTTGAGACCAGTTACTTTGATTTGCTCAGTGATGTGACCGGCTTAGGCAGCACTCATTGCTGTGATGCTGATATGCGTGCTTCCACAAATACAAAGCTATAAAAGCTGTAAAACTAGTAAGGGTTCATAGTCACACTGCCTCAGCAAACTGCAACATCAAATTCTAGTGGTTGTTTGCTTCTGTTGGGGGCAGCGTGTTAACCAAATTGGTGTTTGCTAGAGCAGTGTGAAAATTATGGTTTTAACCTTCCCAACAACTGCTGAAATGTTTGTGTTTGTTTGGACAGTGTTCACAGGAGATAACAAATGCAAAATGTTGGGCCCGCCTCAGTGGAAACTTAATGGAATATTAGCTTCTACCCAAAAAACAAAATTACATATCCCTCATATGCGTCAGAATCAGTTATCTAGACTCAACCTTGCAAGGTTGCTTTTGTAATTCGGCGGTCCATCCTGAATAAACTATATTCTATACCTCATTTTCGTTTTGCTTTCTGGTATAACAAAAATAACCATTGGGACTATTTACTCTACTGAAGAAGACCATTGATTCCTGGCTTCCTCGGTTACACCCCAAATAGTCCCTCTAAAGGGAGGAAATGCCCTATGTTGACCCTGTTTTCTAATGCTGGGATATACAGTCCTCTTATGAAAAAAGTTACAGCACTGCCAGATGTTATTCCAGAGGGAACATAGAAATGGAATTTTGCCATTTAGATAACTAAAGCTACACTCTTAAAAAAGGTGCATCAGCAGTTCTTCGTTGCCATGAAGAACATAAGAATCTTTAACATCTGAAGAACCTTCCTGTTTAACAAAAGGTTCTTTGTGGTAAAAAAAAGTTTATTCAGATTATAAAAAAGAAAGAAAGAGAAGGTTCTTAAAAGAACCTTTGACTGAATGGTTATTTGTGGAACCAAAAAGAGTTCCTCTATGGCAGCGCTATGAAGAACTTTTTAAGCACCTTTATTTTTAAGAGCGTAAGCTCATGGTTTACTATTGGGTGTGACAAATATGTGTCACAAAGAATATCATCCTAAATGGGAATTTCTCTTCCCTTGGGCTCTAGTGTCTGTGTTTGTGCAGTGATAAACTTAAACTATACTTAAACAAGTGATAACTTGTAAATCCTTGTTGCAAACTGTAATAATTATGAAGTATGTATTTTAGAATGTTTTTTCATTTTGCCATGATTTTTTTCTTTTGTCATCATTACTCCCCCTCATTTCATAACCGCACAACTTTCTTTCTTCCGCAGAACACAAAATAACATATTCTGAAGAATGTCGTTATAACTGGCACCCATTCACTTGCATTGGTTTTGTGTCCATACAATATAAGTAAATGGGTGCTGGTGCTGTTTAGTTACCAACTTTTTTGTGTTCTACAGAAGGAAAGAAGTCATATAGGTTTGAAATGACAAGAGGGTGAGTAAATGATGACAGCATTTTTGGGTGAACTGTCACTTTAACTCTCCGTCTCATTTGATGGCTTTAGATCTTCTTCAGCAGTGGACAGATTTGATCAGTGCGATAACATGGATTAATCTTCAGCGATTGGACTACCTGGAGAACAAGGCACTCGATATGAAGAGAACCTAAAAAACTTTCTGAGCTCTTTAATTGTATTAGAGAGCCTGCAATTAGCCCGCAGTCAGTGGAGAGCCGGCTTGACTTTTATTGGCTAAGCAAATTTGATGAAAGTTTGTGGTTTTGACCTTTCTGGTGCATTAAGCAAGAACACAGGGCAGACCACAGCAGATAAGATGAATACAAAGGGAGAGGAGAATAGAGAGAGGGAGAGACAGAGACATAAACAGAGAGAAAGTGTTATCAGTATTAAATATCTTCTTGTATCAGGGGTGCATGGGAGTACAGAGTGCGGAAATTCAGAACAGGTCATCTCTCTCTTCCATCAGTGGAAGATACACAGACCAGAATAACTCAGTTTAGGAGGAAGACTAATACACAAATAAAATAAAATAAAAGATATCCTGCATCTAAAATTATATTATTCCATCTGTCAGTTTATATGAGTGCAGGGTGGTCTTTCCCTGGGAAAAACTCAGTGTCCTGTACATCTGGGATTTATTATCCAGTACTACATATAAATACAGTTTCTTAATGCTTGTACATGTTACAGTTGAATTGTTATATTTATAATAATGCTTATTTAAACATAACTGTTTTTTATTTGATCTGACCAGTCTTTTACTCGTTCTAGTAGTTATTTAAATCTTATAGTAACTGGTATATTTAGCCCAAAAGTAAATATTCTTTCCTAGAAGCAGAGCAGAATTGCTGTGAAGATGTCAAAAGAAATTCTGCATGTTGAAGGCCATTTTAAACCCACTTGAAATCACATTTCAGAGCTATCTTTATGAAAGTGAATTAAAAATATATATATATTACATCTGTATGGACAAATTGTACAATTGCTGTATTTTTGCTAATTTGTGCCTGTGTGTTTTATTTCTTTATTATTTTGCAGTAATAACAGACTAGCAGATACTTGAGCCTCAATTACAGTAAGCAGAGACTGCAGGGGAGAGTTTAAACTATTGGACATTACTTTTTACTGTCAACTCTCACAAATCACACTGTTCTATTTCTCTTTCAGTTTTCATGTTTTTTATATATATATATTTCTGATGGTTTTTATCACTATGCCCTTCTTAGCTCATTGTGTTCACATAAACTGTCATCCTCTTTCTTGCTGGCTGTGTATATATCTCAGTCATTGAAAGCAGTCAGCCATTTCTCTCCTTCTTTCATTATTTTCTTTCCAAAGATTAGACGAACTGAAGCAGAATAAACCCTCTAATCTCCTCTCAGACACCTAATTCCTGCTGTCTCCTATGTGTAGTCTGTTTTACACACATTGGCTTTGTTCCCTCTCTTTTATCTTCTTGCATTTTTCTTTATAAGCAAATCATTACAACTTTTATTTTCTTAATACCCTAATGACAGTACATTGCTTTATTTTCTGTAAGAAAACATTTTCCTTTTTCCTTTAAAATATTCTTATCATATCAGAAACTATTATTGAACAAAACATTTTCCTTAGTATGTTCCATAGTTAATAAAAATTATGTGTTAAAAGAGGCAAATTATCTTTTGATTAAAATAAGATAATTTGCCCTAAAAAGTCCAGCATTACAGGTGGACCTTGCAAGAGCCCCTAATGAATTGTTCTCTTGAAAACCAATGACGCGTCACATAAAATGACCTGGTTCCCATGATCAGAGCCCAAACAGCTAAAAAGACCTTAAATACAATCTCAGATGTGCAATTCACAATCTGTTTAGAACAAATACCGAGTGCCAGATTTGATCGAAAATCGTGCGTACGCAAAAATACACGCCAACGTTCATATTTATAACAACAGCCTTTGACGTGGAAAATTGCTAAGGGCCCTGTCAGGGTCTAAGCAGATGCAATTTTGCTTGTCCGAGTGCTGCAGGTTTTTGAAAATAAGTCATTCTTGCTGCTCGTATAGGATTTGGACGTTGACAGACCCTTCATGTCAATGACATTAATAAGACATCATTAAAATGCGGAGATCTGAAACTGTTCAGCTGCGCGCAATTTCACACGTACGCACTTTGAGAAATGTTTGTAAAATCATATTTACGATGGTTTCTACGCAACGTTTTATAAATGAGGCCCCTGGTTTAGTCTATACATTGCAATTTGCTCAACAGTTCAACACTCTGCTGGGAGGTCAGATAAAACATTTGATTAGTGGATCAGTTCATCTGTCTTATGTAAGCTTTTATTAAATGCACTAAGAGAAGAGGAGAATAGTCAAGGTCACCAAAACTGACCCGCGGCCATTCAAATTGCATAAAGGAGAGTCCAGGGCCGGCCCGAGGCATAAGCGAACTAAGCGGCTGCTTGGGGCCCCCTGGCCACCAGGGGGCCCCCAAATCGTTTTGACAATTAAATAACTTAAAAAAAGTTATATAAATGAATTAATAAATGAATTAATGAATATGAACTTATAAATGAAATGAATAATTCAAGATAAGAAAATTTTGATTTGCCGACAACTGCTGCTGTGACTGCTAGCGGTTGAATAATGCGCAATTGCGCATAGACACATTTCGCGTGCATTGACAATTCGCGCCTGCGCGCAAGTGCGTGTCACTGTAATTAATAAATGACAAGCCATGTCACAAAAAAGGATGTATCCCTCTGGTGCCGAAAAGAGAAAAAAGAAAAGGACAGAGGAGTAGAAAAAAGAGCAGGATAAAGGTATGTTTGCATGATTAGTGACAAATTATGCTCACGTCACTTTAGGTAGCTGTGAGCCATGACTCGTGATCTTATAAGCCATCGCCAGAGCTAACGTTAAATCCCCTCCATCAACAGTTAAATGTCTCGCATTATTAATATACATTTCTCCAGGTGTATTTCACGTATTGATTATAGACATCAGTTTAAGTTGGAGAAAACAGCCGAAGGGGAACTTAACCTTCTAAGTTAAAGGGATGCCCGCTAGCATTGCTATGTGTGTTGAAGTGAATGTTAAAATATACTAAGACTAAGTGGACTTGCATTCATTAGTATTGATAACAAAGTTGGCCAAGCAATACCATACAATGATGTCATCAGTGACTTTGCCTCCAGAAAAGCTAGCAAGGAACGATTTTAAGGTCATTGTTGTACAATTGTCATTGTTGAACCCTTGCTGTTCTTATGTTTGCTTTCATTATTTAAGTATCTATTTTTTTGTAACATTCTATTTTTGATTATATGAATGTTTGTCTATTTTGGTTTTATTTAAAAGATTGCACATTTCATTTACATTTGCATTTGCACATTTGCAAATTATTTATTTCTTGTTTTGTGACAGTTTGTATTCAGAAGTTTAAGAGTAAAGTCTTTTATTTAAGTATCTATTGAGTATTTTATTTATTTATTTTGTATTAATACATAACCTCACTCTATTCATTTATATGTAACATTATAGCATGACATTTGTGTCAATAATCTTAAATCAGGTGACTCCGCTTGCTGGGAGTGGGCCCCCCAAATCAAATTCTGCTTAGGGCCCCCAAGAGGCTCGGGCCGGCACTGGGAGAGTCGCTCCTGGATAACCAGGGTGTATATCTGGCTGAACACACAGACACAAATGCTATAGAAAGAGATACAAAACATCAGCCAGCCTGTGCTCAGCAAAACATAAAACCTTTGTAGTCAACCTTTTTATTATTAAATTTACTCAAAAGCTAAGGGTCAAACAACAGTGATATGGTTTATTTGTTGCTTCAAACAAAGAAACACCAGAAAAATGAAGAACAGACGTAATACTGATTTCAATCTGTATGTGTACTGTGAAGGACTTTATTATTATAATGTGCATATCTTGACTTCATATATATTTTTCACTCACAATCAAAAGTACATATTTGTATTTGTACACATTGAAAGCATCGCTCAGAAATGCCAGAGCTGCTCTGTTTACATTCATGAGGCTATGTCAGCTCCGGTTACACGGAATAATACATTTCTGAATATTTATATCCAACATCACACAACATGATATAACAGCAGACACTTTATGTTTAAAATGGTTTACATTCACATTTCATAAAGAATTTAATACATACAATATTAGATATATAACAAAAGAATATATTTATTTCTCTTTAGACATAATCCAGATACTTGTCTGCTTCCTATACTAGTTACCAAGTTTTGCTATTTCAAGAGATTTTACACAAATAAAAAACAAACAGAGAAGTTATAATTCTAGTTATTTTTAGCACTTTTAAATGTTAGTGAAGCATTCTTTCAAATGAGAAAGCCACAGTAATTCATAAAATCTATGAGAACTTGAATTGTTTGAAATCATGAGACGTAATCTGTTATAATATTCTGTTGCTGTACTAGAACACTGACACAAACAAAACCCATAAGACTTCTTCAAGCAGACCACACAAGAGCTTCAATTGCATTTTTTTGCTTATAGCGGAAAATCCCATTTAAAAGTGTCACTGGAATTTTTTAAATCAAAGAATTCTTATAGTATCTCTTTGTCAAAAAGAAATCAATTGAAACAGTCTTAACACACTTTGGAATCTTTCGGAACTTTAGTAGCTTAACAAAAACGTAGTATATATAGTAGCAATATATAGAGTTTCATGTATGATGTCATTTTAAATCAGCAATACTATATTTCTCTTCAAGGGGCACAACATTTCTTTAAGGGTCAGTTTACCCAAAAAAGAAAATTCTGTCATCAATCAGGTTGTTCCAAACCTATACGTTTCTTTGTTCTGCTTGACACAAAGGAAGATATTTAGAAGAATGGCAGTAACCAAAAAGATCTTATCCCCCATTTACTGCCATAGTATGTAAATTCAACTTTAAGAGTCAATGTGATGAAATCTGTTTGGTTAATGACATTCTTCCAAATATCTTACCTTTGTGTTCATCAGGACAACGAAATTTCCACAGGTTTGGACCAATCTTGAGGGTGAGTAAATGATGATAGAATTTTCAATTTTGGGTGAACTTTCCCTTTAACTTGTAAGAAATTTAACTCTCATATGCTCAGTGCCGCAAGGTAGCGCATTTATCATGCAGTAAATATTTTAAGTGTAATAGTGTTTCTCGAAGTCAAGGCAATAGCTAAATTTCAATGTTGGTCCATTGAGCAAACTCACAAAACAAAAATAAAAAATCCCTTTACCTAATATTAAAATAATAAATGATATAAAACTCTATCTGAGGCAGATCATGGGAATGAATCTTAGTTCATTTTAAACGCATGAGTGTCCCTTGGCATTAGATTCTGAAGGCTATCTCCTCAATCAGATGGAGTGTGTCCCTGCACTCTCTTCATGAGGATGAGTGACTTAATGACAGGAAGTGTATGGCTAGATAAGGCACTGACAAAGTGGTTTATGTCTACTTTGCGAGGTGTGTCAAAAAAAGGAAAGATGTGCTTGAGATAAGTCTTGGTGGACCCGTGATGAAACCCAGCTGTTGCAAAACCATTCTGGAAAACACGGTAAAACCCACAGCTGGATTTGAAAACAGCAATGACTCAAAACCCTCAAAGCCTGCTGTATCAAGTAAAAGATCTCCTGGATCAAGGGAGTTTCCATTTTTCAGTGTGTTACCTAAACCTCAACAACTCGCTCTGTGAAATACAGTATAGTGTAAGTTAACATGTCCCGCACCCTTATTCCACATAAACACACACTCAACTTCCCAGCCATCGAGGATAAAATACCAGTAGCAGTTTTTTTTGACATTTTCATGAAGTGACCCATAGCCATGACATAAAGTAAAACAATTACAAACTAATTAAAAAAATCATAAAAGTGTAAAATACCTTGATTATTAACAATTATTTAATTATATAATTACAATAATTTTGCCTTACAATCTAAAAAAGTCAAGTCATCCACTGAACACAAATGGAGCAGTCTGGACAGTATAGTGTGTTTTCGAGAAACACACAAATCCAACTTCATTCTGTCCATTTCTAATAGGGACCATTTTTGTACATTAATAGACCTTTCCAGAAACTTTTCTCTTTCACACACATTCTTTTCCAGCATTCAAGTAGAATTTTATTGGGCACCCCCACCTGACCCCTTCATCAGATGGCTAACCAATGTTTTAGCTGAAAATAAACACAAGACATGTCAAATAAATGACTGCATATATCATGTATTGATACATACAAGATACATATACAACATTTACAATGAAATGTAATGAAAATGAAATGAGGACATGTAACCTTTGTCAAAGGGTTATTACAGATATTTAGCAATGGCACCTTTGGAATTGTGCTGTGGCCTTACCTTGAATTGCCTGACATTACCCTCAGTCACCATGTGGTGTTCTTGTTCTGGAGTAATGCAGTATGCTATCCTCTACATTAAAAAAAACATAAAAAAATGTCAACTAGAAAGCACAAACAAGCAACAATAATGAACCACAGATCCAAACAAAAACGTAATCTCTTCAGAAACAGATGGCAACAGGGAAATGTGTCATTGTGTTATTCAAGTGTTAGATGACATCTGAAACCATTTAAGAGAGTAAGGTGCTTGTGGAAACTATGAACACAGTCCGACGTCAGTAGCATGTTTGTGTCTTTTGCAAATTACGCATTTACTATTAAACACTGAAATATAAAACATTTCAACAATTGTAGGACCACTCAACATCTGAACATATGAAACAATATAGTCTGAATCTTAAGCAGTCTATATGAATTTACTTATACATTAAATCATTAATGAATATATAATTTGTTTCTAACCTCTTTTAAGGTGCCTGGCATACAAATGAACTTGTATAAGGCATAGACGGGGACAAACAGCATGGACGACAAAGCTATGGACCACCCCACCACATTCGACCAGTAAGGGAAAACATACTCATCGTATCTCAGCTCACTGGAGGTAACAATGCTGGCGATCACTACAAACTGCACACAAAATAGATGTCAGGTACGGAAATACAATCTAAGAATTATTCTACAGCACTGTTTTACAGTTTTTTTGTCAATGGCTTTCATATCTCATATCTCATATCTAAGAAAGTCTTTGGGCTCTATCATACATTGCACTGTGCGCAAGCCGCTCAACGCAAATGTTTTTTGATAAGTTTCAGCCCGACCGAATTTTCATTTTCATGTCCTGCGACACGTTGTTTACATAGCAAATGTTGTTTACATTACCACTGAGCTTTCCTGTAGCTCAGTGGTAAACGCAAGGTTGTGGGTTCGATCCCAGGGGATTGTAAATGCCTAAAATGTATAGGATAATGCAATATAAGTCGCTTTGGATAAAAGCGTCTGCCAAATGCCTAAAAATGTAAATGTAAATGTAAATGCATTTCAGCCATTGGCGTGCTGGTCTGAAAACAAGGACAGAACAACAAAATGTGTTCAGGCACATTGTCGGCGCGTTACTATTTTGAGGCAACTGAAATTGACCGCGGCACTGACCGACTAAAACCTGGTCTTATGTCAATGCCCCAATTTTTTTTTTTTAAATTAATGGATTACAATGTAAAATTTTATAATTGTGTACAAGAAGAAAAAAAATAGTAGATAGTCTGCTCGTGCACTTTAACCATGGAGAAGCATCTAGTTTTTTCTCTTGCAAATTCATTTTTTGTTCCTCCTACTGAATGCAGCCATTTAGCCCATGTTTTACCACTCAAGGGGGTGTGTCCCAGCGTGTTCATGTGGGAGAATGACGTCAATGCATACCCTCTAAAGGGGTAACCCTTTTAGACCATGTGCCTTGCACGCTGAACATTTTCCCTTCCCTAAACTATCAGAAGTGGATTTGGACATGCCTTTACGCTGGA
The DNA here is from genome assembly GCA_029783895.1 of Triplophysa bombifrons. Lineage (NCBI taxonomy): Eukaryota > Metazoa > Chordata > Actinopteri > Cypriniformes > Nemacheilidae > Triplophysa > Triplophysa bombifrons. The sequence continues at coordinate 24,011,193 of CM056448.1, forward strand.
TTCACATGCAGCGTCAGTGTCAACACTTCACATTTACTTTCAATGTGTGACGTCATGCATTGCCGAACTGAATTGTGGGTACGCTTCACTGGCGTTGCTTGCGGGAAGAAGTTGAATATTTTTAAACTTTTCAAGCGCCAACGCAGGCATCAGCCAATCAGATCACCTTATGTAAATAACCTAGTGCAGGCACTAGGTTGCCGATTGCATCAGGTGAGCCGATTGCGTCATGCAAGTCCGAAGAACAATTTAACTGTATGTTGTCACTGTGACGATCGCGACGGCCATGCTTCAGACACGCCCTCCGTCAAGTGTTAAAGCTGATGGCCCGTGTTATAGGAGTGTAATGGTGTATTTCCACTACAGCGGAGCGTGCTGCTGGCAATGCTGAAATGCATTTGCTTTGAAGCGTGTCATTAATTGTACGCCAACATGGCTCCGAAATGAATCCACCATTTGCAAGCAGTTGGAAACATTCGTCATAATCTTGGCTTCCCCACTATTTAAGGCGATTGGCTGACGCCCGCCGTTTGTCTCTTGATATTTGCATAAAGTTAAGAAGATCTCAACTTTTGACGCTATCAACGCCTTTTCCGCCCCACTATCTGTCCATGATGCATCAGGTGAGCGTTAAGCTCCGGTCTCATTGGAATGAATTGAAATTGTGGAAACGCACCGGGAGTGCACTTGTGCACTGCACTTTAGGATGGGTCCGTCACCCCCCACACGTGTGCACGTGACAGGAAGTAAGAGTGCAGGTCTGTCCAATGTCTTAAAAATGTCAAGTGCAGTGTCCTTAACGCAAACTAAACCCACATTATTTTGAATACCGCGTCCGAGCAGTATTCAGGGTTAAGTGTATCCCCTCATGCATCACGTTCTGGATATATCATGAGACTTTTTGCTCAGGTCTCGTGAGATGTTGCTGAAAGCTTTCCAGTGTATGTTATACAACTACTTTTAAGGTTATATCTATTTTTTCTATGTTTGGCTAACATGTGTTTTACTTTTGTTTTTGCTTTTTTGGGTACAGCTTTGATACAATTCAAATAAAGAACTATAAAAATAAATATGACTTGAGTTGATAATATAATTAGATATTACATATAATTTCATAGTCATTATGTATTTTTTTAAACTATTTTTTATCACATAATTAGAACCACATTAATTTACGTTATGTGTTTGCACTTCCTAAGTGTGTCCCATCGGGTTAGAAATACTACAATCTTACTTCACTTCGTATCTTTATGCCAACTAGAGCACTTGGGCCAAAAACAGGAAATATGTCATGAAAACGTCCAGTGCAAAGACCGCAAGTGGGGGTATCTGGACACAGCCTTAGAGCATGCGCCTAGATCGATAAATAGAGCCCTTTGTCTTAGTCTTAAAGGGATCGTTCACCCAAGAATGAGAATTCTGTCATCATTTACTTACCCTAATGTTGTTCCAAACCTGTATAAATGTCTTTGTTCTGATGAACAAAGAGAAAGATATTAGGAAGAATGTCATCAATCAAACAGATCTCATTCCACATTTTCTGCCATAGTAGCCAAAATAAATACTATGGGAGTCAATGTTGGATGAGATCTGTTTGGTTGCAAGCATTCTTAAAAATATCCTTCTCTGTGTTCATCAGAACAAAGACATTTATACAGATTTGGAACAACTTGAGGGTTAGTAAATGATGACAGAATTAAAATTATTGGGTGAACTATTCATTTAAAGCCTTTAACATTGAGTATAAGACATGCCATCTTTTTTAAGTTTCCTTTGTAATCTTAAAGAGATAGTTAAAGGGGTCATATGGCGTGAATACATGTTTTCTGTGTCTTTGGTGTGTTATTGCCCATGCATGTAATAGACATTGCAAAAACTAAAGTGTCGGAACAAAAGATGCATTCTATCTAAAAGCGAATGCTTGATCAAGCATTTGCATATTTTTTTATATTACTTTATTAGCCTATTATATATATATTTTAGCAAAGTAGGCCAAGGTAACAATGTGTACAAAGTTGCAAAAGTTAGGCTACAAAGTTGCACAATGCAAACTGTGTCATGCGCGGCAGCTGTATTGTGTAGCCTAGCGTAAGTGCAACATGAAGCTTGAAGATATAAAGAAAAAATAAAAACAGGAGAATTAACTTTGAGCAAGTTTGGAGTAAAGTAAGAGGTATGGAATTTTCTGTGTTCATCATTGTTTACGTTTTTTATGTTTCTTCATTTGGATCCATTTGCGATCGATTCCATTATGAATAAACAAACAACGCAGTATACATGCTTCTTTCTTGTTGCATTATTCATTAAGATGATTCTAAACAGACTTCTGTAGTTCCAACAACTCAGAATTGTAGTTGAAGGGTCAGTTATTACGGCCCACATATTAAAAAAATTTAGGTTTAAATCAGGCTCTTAATTACAGTTAATGTGTCGGGACGGGCCGGGCTCTGTGTAATGTAATTCAGAACAAAATCTGGCCAACACTGAGGTTATTAATACAAGGGAGAACTTTGCTGTCGGTAAGCTGGGCCTAATAAAGTCAACATTGATGTGCTCAAGTCATGGTGTTGACTTCTAAAAGAACTGACTCTCTTTGCTGTGATTTAAGATATTTGGGTATATGCGGTAATGTTACTCAGGCATATCACTCACCAATAGAAAGATTGGACTGATGAACTTCCAACAAAGTCTCCAGTAGATTCCTGGCTTGAAGCCCATCATGCGTTCAATATCTTCACTAAATCTGTCCACGCCTAAGGGGCATACATACAAAGAAAATTAGCAGCATCTGGACATTATTTCAAGATAATGGCACCTGGGACCCTCCTTTGAATTGTGGATTCTCTTGTTACGATATCAGCTATGATCTGAACGCGCTGTACTGTACTCGTTGACAGAACTTTGTTTGAAAGTTATGTAATATATTTAAAAGAGATTGAGAAGCGTCAGAAGTCAGGAAGCAATATCATGGACTGCAAATTTTGAATTTTGAAGTTTTGAGGCTTTGAACGTGGTGTTTTGATATGGGGCAAAATGGATTAGCTTTTGATCTGTTGTGGGGGTATATTTGGGTTAGAGAATTGACAGAATTAACCCCACTGCAATATAATCAAACAACTGTAAAGTTCCACAATTTCCAAAGCATACTGTGTGTTTTCAGTCATGAGTAGAACCAACATGGCACTAGAAATGTCCCCCCTCTTATTAGAAGGCAATAAACTGCACGTCCTGGTCTGCAGTAAAAAAAATGAAATAATGTTTTGGTCAATCCTGAGCCATATCAGTTAGCCACTGCATTTGGGTTCTTTAAAACAATGCTTTGATTTGCTTAGGCACTGTTATTAAAAGACTTGCAATAATGCTTGAGTAAAATGTTGAGTATCATCATAAATCATTTAAGTTTGCAATCGGTGACAGGTTCCTGTTGTGTGCTTTATCCTTGCGGTTTCTGTGTACTGCTTCTCAGCAGGACCGCAGCGTGGCACATGTGCTTTGTCTCATTCAGGTTCAGATTCTTAAGATTATAGAGCATTCTACTATAAGAGGATGAGTTGCATAGTGAGTTTTATTCAAACTTCTAAATGGGCAGTGAAGTATTACTAATGGGAGCAACATTAAACAGATGCTGCAAGACTATTCTCTTGTTAAGATGTATTGTTTGTAATCCCTTTTTTGGGTCCAAGCCTCCACTTGTTTCAAGCGAGTGTGCGATCTAAATAGCTGTTAATGGCCACTATTTAGTCATATCACATATTTAAGCACAACTTTTATAAACTCAAGGTGTGCATTACAGTCTCCAGGCAAAATCTCTAACATCATTCAAAAAAAGCAATTACTGTCTGGCTATCTGCGGTTTCATTATGGAGATGAAGGGTAGGATTGTTGTGGGTTTTTTTCAATAGTTTGACAGCATGTCAGCAGTTTTAGCATGTTTTGTTATTGGCATCTGAAAGCGATGGCATGTGACATCAGACTTAACAAGTGGATAGTGCACAACCCATGCTACCTGTTGTGATGACAATGTGACATAATGGCACATTAAGCAAATGCTCACCATAAAACCAAGACACTCCAATAGCTTCGATCAGCACCGCAAACAGAATTGATGTCCCTGCTGCATATTTGTCCAACAGGGTCAATACATAGATCCCACCCTGTTATGACACAGCAAATAAGTCGACAAAGTAAGATGAAGCCCTACACTCAGCTGCTTAAAAAACTGAAATATTCTAAAAAATATATGTGACAAGAAAATAAACATGAATATGTTTGGCTATATTCATTTTATTTCACTGCCTGAATACAGACTATTGTTGCATTTCGCTTAATGTTTCTTAAAATGTCTTAGCCTTGAATAAAAAAGAAATTACAGTGTCAGAAACAATCCTATTTCTAATGATAACAATCACTTCGTACTGTGCAAACAATACTTACATTTGTGATGCAGAAGAGCGCTACTAGGAATGTCCCAAATGCTGTAGCGATTGTAAAAAGCTTTCTATTCCTCTTGAGAATTTTGAAGTCATCTGAAAGTCCAGTGATAACAGCCTCCATGCCACCCATCTAAATAGGATATTACATCACTAGTGTGTAATTACTGGATTTTACAGAAGGACTATTTTTAGTTGAAGTTTATATAGTTGAAGCTCAAAAGTCAACCATGAAGCCAAAGAGTAAAACTCTCTTAGGTTGTGTTTTACAGTGTTACAGCGATTATAATAAATGATTAATCCAAGCATACCATTATTTTCTTCAATCAAAAACATTAAGCTCATCTCCGCTTCTCATCAACAACATCACCACATGACATAAGCAACAAAAAAAGGGTAGGGCTATACTGACTGTCCAATGGCCAGGTATTTTTAGCCCTCCCCTCCATGCCCCGGGTCACTCACTGAACACACAAACCAATCAAAAAGGGAAGGGCAAAGTAAAGCTCTGCCTTTTTCTAATTAGAGAAGCCATTCATTTGGATAGGCTATATGTCACAATACGGAATACAAGTCAGTCGCTTCTTCCATTTCATGGTGATTTTAAATGGTGTTCCCATAGCTTAATTGGTAAATGGAACTATACTGGTAAAAACACATGGCCAGCTTGAGTGCACTGTAGGTCACTTTGGATAATAGCATCTGCCAAATGCAAAAACTGTAAATAATTTATATCTTAACAAGTTTGTTTTCTCAAGTGAGATGCAGATAGTTTAGAAGACACAGATTACAATCTCAACACTAAGAATAGATGCAACAGTATAGACCATACCACAACCATGCAAACCAGTTGCATAGAAACCAAGACAATTACACATTTATTTCAACTTACAGAGCTGTCAATCCCAAGGGTCAGAAGCATAATGAAAAAGACTATTGCAAAGAATGTAGATCCAGGTAGAGTTGAAATCGCTTCTGGGTAGATAATAAATACCAGTCCAGCTCCTGAACACAGACACTCACAATTATTACACGGATTTGCAGACGTAAGCAAATTTATACAGCAGCTAAAACTTTATAAGCTACAGACCTTCAGTGGCCACATCCTTTATGTCGACGCCATGCCGATTAGCCATATACCCCAGAACTGAGAAGATGGCAAACCCTGAGAAGAAACTGGTAATGCAATTTATAGTGCTGGTCAGGATAGCATCCCTGCAATAGAGCACAAGAAGAGATACATTAAAGCTGATGACTTGCAAAATCTATCACATAAATATTTAAAAGTGAATACTTAACCCAATGTATTTCAGCTTGGTTTTATATCTCTTAAGTTTAGAATCAGATTTATATAGCTTTCTGATTCCACTGGGTTTGACACAGCATAACTTTGCAATAGCCAAATTTATCACTGGTTAACATAATGACTGCAATAAATATAGACTGTGAAACACCCATTTCTACAGAATGACCTGGATTTAAAAATTGGTTCTAAACTGTTATTATAACCACAGGGATTCATAGGTAACTGCCACCTGCTGTTCCCAACAATTCTAACAAAATGTAATTTTTAGAGGCAACATAGCCAAGTACTAGCTTAAGTGAGTTTAGCAAAAAGTGCTTTGAAGTAAAATTCACACATTAAACCCTTTTGTGCAATGAAAATGACACAATAAGGCAACATTATTATACCACACGTATCAAGATCTGTCTTACCTGTAGCAGTTATTGTCAAATTTATTGTAGCTAGCATAGGCAATGAGGACTCCAAACCCAGCTCCTAGAGAATAGAAAATCTGAGTAGCTGCATCAATCCATACCTGCAGTAAACAAAAATCAGTAATTATCTGTCTATTACAAAGTGAAGTACATCTCTTAAGATTAATGTATGGAGATATCTCATTGTATGTTCATAGAATGAGTAACCCATACAGCATCTGTGGGTAAATAACATACTTGTAGGTTATTGAGCTTGTTCAGGTCAACGTGGATATATTCCCTAATTCCATTCATTGCACCAGGGAGAGTGATACCTCGAATCAGCAAAACCAATAACACTATGTAGGGCATAGTAGCTGTAATATACACCACCTGAACACACACGCGAATACACCTCTTGAATAAAGATCACATTAAAACGTACAGCATCTCAATAATGGAATATTTACTCAGACCTGTCATTGACAGAATGGCCTAAAACAAACATCGTTTGGAGGTTTTGCACCTTTCCCGATGATTTGACCCCCTTCCACAAGCTGAAGTAGAGGATGAAGACCACCACAACGAGGCAGAGGGTGAGGTCCCAGCGAGGAAGACCCAGGTCATGGATGCCTTTACTCTCGTGGATGTGCAGCATCCCGCGCCTTGAGATGAGAAAAGGTTAGCGTGGTTAAAGCATTATCTGTTTCTAGTCTGAAATAGAGATTTTCCGCAACATTTTTGTCTTATCTGTCGCTTTGAATGAAAGTGTGCTGTATTTTGGGCACTTTTATCTGGAGTTAGATAACATTCCTCCTGTGCCTTGTTCAAAGGCTCTCAAAGCGGTCGTTAAGGAAGGATCCATCTGGGATTTATTCGAGTGTCTTCCTCATCCAATTATGGAGGTCTTATCAATGAAGCTCTCACAAATAATGCAACCATTATTGTGTTTCTTGTTGGTTTTTGAGAAAACGGAGTAAAATAATCATGAACGTTTTTGCGCACATATTAAAATGGTCAAAAGAGCTGTTCACCATATATATATCAACTACGTCAATATCTACAGGTCAACATTCAGGACAGCAGATGGGTTATAGGGTTATATAAGCCATAACGTTTTTTGCCTTTCTGTCAGAATGCAGGAATAACTCTTCATGCAAAGCAAGTTACATTTCAAATGCTTTGTTTTGTGGTGCAAACAATATAAATCATTTAAATAAATAATAGTCTTTATTTAATACCCCTCTTACCTTTCTATTAGTTAGGTCTTCAGGTCAAATGTTGTCTTCTAAATAATATTTATGACCAGGTGACCAAAAAAAAGAAACACTTTAAAAACACATGACGACAAATGCTTTTTTTGTGGTCATATTTCTTGGAAGTGGGCCTCATCGGCACTTCCAAATGATATACTGTTACGCTTCGTCCTTAGTTATTACTAATAAAGTATTATTGTCAGCTCAGAATCTTTTAAAACAGAACTCAGTGATAACTTTCAATGGAAACTTGTCTTGTTATTGTAGTACATTCTTACACACTTTTATGTGCTTCATATGTTATGATTATGCTCGCTCTTGTTTTATGTCTGTCTCGTATTGTCCTTTCTCCTGCACGCACTAACTCAAACAGTATCACACACTCTCCCTGTGTTAGTCCATTTAACTCATTTGCCAGGTCATAAATGACCCATAAGTCTCTATTTCCTCCATAGGTTCTTGCATCCCAGGAGGGATGACCAATGTTTCTAAGTAGCAGTTTTACTTCTTCAAATTGAAAAACTATGAATAACGGTGAAGATGTTTGGTTTTTATCCAATCATTCATTCCATGGGTTCTGTCTTCCAGCAAATATCTGCATACGCCCCAACTGAAAAAAGCCTCTGTAGAAGGTGATCTAAATAATCCCTGTGCTGCACCTCCCAGTGATGTTCAAAGAGCAGAAACAGTAAAGGCCATTGTTCTTAAATTATAAACAAGCTCTTAAAGGACTGCCAGAGCATTGCTGTAATCTTTTCTTCTGAAAGCAGTGTCTTGCAGAGGAAAAACTAATACTGGAGCACACTTTGTGAATTCAGGTTTGATTTTCGACCCAGATACTACAACAGTACTGTAAATGATTTCTACTTCAAATTCTTAACGTCACCTGATTAATCTCCCTTACGTATGATTTTCTGTGTAATGTGCCATTTTTACAATGTTGACGGTAATAAAAAAGGATCAGCACACAGGTCTGGATTAATTTCCAACTATAATGTCTTTATATTGGGAACACAGCATCCAAACTTTAAAGCTGGAGAGAGTTTAAGATTTGCCCAGCGTCTCATGAATCCATCAAAAAGTCATTAGGTCGAGCGGTTAGGATAAACAAGAGTGTGAGGTCCAGGGTGATGAAACCATCCCTTCTTGTCAAATGAAAAAAGAGTAACCAGACAGAACCTCAGCCCTCAAGGGATGGGAGATGGTCTAATACCAATCCAGTAGTTCAGGTTCTTTGAAGTATCCAATTTGCGTAATTATTGCCCAAACATCCTGAGAGACCTGCCAATCTGCCTGTTTTGCTATCGCTTGACCTTTAATCCACTCTCTCTGAAATTTCATTTGACCCCTGGCTCTATGAAACATAAAATAATTTCACAAACATCGCACTCAAGCAATTCAGTTTTTGTGTTCATGCATTTCTTCAATCATTTGCCACTTGAAGACATACATGAACACTGCGATAACACTAGAAAGGGTGACCTTATTACTTACAAATAACCAATTATTGACACGGCAGTGACATGCACTTGACTACAAGTTAGACATTGAAAAGATGTAGGGAGATATCATCCTTGGATATCAATCTTTGACAACTTGTGTCCTTATGCTTTGATGACCTTGTGTACAGTTATAAACAGTCAAAACAAGCTCAAATATATTTCTTAATCGTTTTGCAACTACTTAAATGTATACTTTTCTTTCATCTTTTTAAGTCTCACTGACAGGACAGCCCCCTCTAATCATATAATTGCATTAGATTGGCGAGTATTTTAGCAAACGTTCCCTCAAGAGCTCTCAGTGCATTCGAGGTTCTGTCTCTGCCAAACTAAACTCTAATACCTCTGATTTCAACATATCCCAGCTCATCTGATGGCATGTGGGGTCTCATCACAGCTTTCTCATTTCTGGAGCATATTACATTTGTTTTCATAACAGATGCAGCATGTCTAAAATGTGTTTGTGAAATCGCACAATAGGGACCTTTCTGGCTGACACAAAAAATCTTTTGTAAAAAAAGAAAGTGAAAACAGACAGCAGTTGTAGATTTAAACCTTCTCATAACATGTTATTACTGGGAAGCTATTGAGAACACTATTGAGAAAGTTGTATTCTTTTAATTTAACGATAATCATTTTAAAGGTTTATGATTATTTTTGCGCTGTTTATTGGAGGGTTTATTTTTACAGGTGCCATAATAACAGTTAATCACGTTGCATAAAAAAAATTCTCTCGTTCCACATAATTATATTTTATTCCTCAAAATCCACTTGCTTGTTTTTATGACATCACTCCAGTGTTAAATCTGAGACTATGTATGATGTAACACGATTTCAGTAATGATGGGATGATTAGATTTAGGACACCCACTGTGTAATACAATACAACAGCGCAAGAACTGTTCATTATTCTCGACAAACAGTGATCGACTTCGACTTGTCAAGACTGGCAGAGACAGTTTAGTGAAAGAATATGTGGGTGAAATTTACTTTGTTGAGCTTGTCATACAACTTCATTTTTGCTTTTGTCTGGCTGTCGCCGGCTTTCGAAACAACACGTTGCACAACGGTTTGTGCGATACAGATAAACCTGGTGCGGCCAGACTGAGGTACAGGGCTGTCGGCTGCTGCTTCAACATCTCTTTCTGTGCTTGGTTCATGGTTCTCCCTGTCATTTTGAGCTATTCTGGGCAGCACTCTGGTTAATCTAATATTCAGTGTATGGCACACCTGCTGAGTGAGTGAGCATGTTGAATGTGTGACAGTAATGAATGTTCTCTGGTGCTCTGTGTGCTGTCCCATGATCACTTTTGGCCGAAAACTATTATAATATGGCGACACCAGGGAGGAAGAGCGGAGGAAATGACAGCTTTCCACATCCCCTCACACACAGAAGACAGCTGGGGAAACGGCACTTCAAAGCACTACTGGCTGGGAAAGCGGCCTGTAAGAGGGAAAACGAACAGGAGAGGGAGAAATGGCGAGAAAAAGCTAAACAAGACCATCCGAAAGTACAGTACACTCTTAAAAAAAATCTGTAAAAATAGGGCACAATATACTGTTATAATATGAAGGATTTTTACACAGTTGTTTTACCAGTATTTTACACTGCATTCAATTGCATATTAGCATTATCTGAAATGTCTGTAAAAATAGAAGAAATTGTAATGATAAATTTCATCCAGTACTTTATTAGTTATTTTACGTTTTTAATTGTTTTTAAAAAAATCAATGTGAGAGAAAAAGTGGTAGATAGTCAGCAAAGTTATGAGAAGATTGGATGAACAAATTGATAGACAACCACTAGGAAGCACTGCTGTAAAGACCGTTATTTTAAAGCAGTGAGTTTTATCATCATTTCAAGGAATAATTTGAGCTCCGCTGAGAAACTGTTCAAACATGTGGGAACTGCAATTAATGATTTAACAACAGTGTGTAAAAATATGTCTCTATTTCTGGCACATTTATATTTATCTGTATGGCACTCTTTTTAACATGTTATATATTTTTGGTGAGTATTAAAACATTGCCTTTTTTGTTGCCTTTTCTAGCACTGTTACAACATCTCTGTTTGGCTTGTTATCACTGCTGCCCAAAGTTTATGTTTCTCTTTCTAGGAAAAGGTGAAATTTTAAAGAGTGCCATTTTACACAATAGTAGATAGATAATCTAGATAATCTTTACTGTAAAATATAAGTATCAACACAAATAATTAGACTTAAAACAGTAATAGTCTGGTATGTACAGGGAAAACTATACGATAAATGTGTCTTTAAAGATTATAAATAGAACAACTGGCACGAAGACCCTGGATGTAGAAATAGAATCCTTAAACACTGGTGACTTGTGTCTCTCTGAATTTTCTATTTTCCATAACTGACTGTAAACAATTCAGCAATGCTATAAAGGATCTTCATTGTTCCAGGCATTCCTCTGGTTTGTACTTATATGAGAAGCCAAATTTTCCAAGGAAAAGGGTTGGTTTTCTTTGAAGTGTAAACTGCCTTTCTTTCAGTCAACATCAAAAGCGACAGAACTGAGTGTTTTACATAGCCTTATACGACATTATAATGCAGGGAGATATTTACCAGCCTTACTTAAAGTATATTGACCTAAATTGTTCAGCATAAGTGTTCAAATCTAAGAATCTGATCTTCGTGCCTGTCCTACATCCCACAGCAGTGACAGAAGAATACACCAGGATGTATTTAAAAAAAATGAAATGCTTAATATAAAGGAATTTTCTAGAAAGGCATTTTGAGGTGAAGTCACAATAACTAATATCCAAATTGCTGGCACTTCCCTGATAAGTATCTAATATACAAGTGCATGATTTACACCACTGTACAAAGTGTACATATTGTGAATGTCTTGTTTGTTTGTATTTTCAAAAAAGAAATAACGATAGGAACACTTTTCCTGCCAGGACATCATGATAGCAGCTAGACTGATGGATGGAAGTCAACCTGCCTTCCAAAACTATACTAGTTTTCATACTGACGGATTTTGACTTGACAGTTTCCCTCATGGCTGACTTCTCGCTCAACCAGCAGCAATGATTAACCAAAGTCCAAAACCCGTGAAGACATCCTGACAGAGCCGCAGCCCGTTTTCCAAATGTGGTTTTCATATTTTTCTACCAAATCCAAAAAATACTAAAAAAACTATAAATCTACAAGAACAGTATTCATGAGCTCACAGACAGACACAAGCCTACACAGCCAATACTGTGCAGATGTCACATGCTTTGTGCCAGCCCTACAAAACACTACATGCACAATGGAATGAAAGAATAGATGGAAAACAAATCCTGAACAGCAAAAGCTGACTGCCATATCAGCAAGACTCAACTGGTACAACATGACAAAGAGGAACTAAAGATCAACCTATATATTAATAATGTTCCTGCTGAAAAGCTTTACAGACAAGCTGAAAAGAAACCGGAGCAAATATACATGTATGGAGGGGCGAGGGTTGAAACTACACTAATAAAATGCAATTTATAATTCTAAGAACTTACTCGTAGAACTCTGCGGCAGGTGTGTTCTTGTACTTGGCGTAGCTGGTTCCATTAGCCAAGAAGGAGCCATTAAAGAGCAGTGGATCAGTGCAGTTGGGGCTGTTCCACGTGTTGCCACATTTGAGCCAGGGCAGCTCACCCGTCAACGAGGCAAATAGGTAATACAACGACCAAGCGATGATGACGTTGTAGTAAAACCCCACATACAAAGCTATGATGATCACTGAGTAACCAACCCCTGAGAAGAAAAGTAATAGGCATCATTTGTTAGAAAGTAATGCTCAATGGATTTCTTTTAAGGCCTGTTGGCTGAAGTTAAAGTATGCTTTAAAAAGTTTTATTGTAGCCATGGCAAGGGTTTTGTACATTCTATCTCAATAGTTTTCAGTTCACTTGAATAAGGTGTTTAGAAATTTTCAATTTACCTTTAAATACAGGGCAGATTTTCCAAACAGTAGCTGCTCCCTCTCTGTTATATTGACCCAGGGCTAGCTCCATGTAAAATAGCGGCATCCCAGCAATGAACAGGAACAGAATGTATGGGATCAGAAAGGCACCTGGGGGACGCAGTCACATTAGATACATTCGTCATTGAAGCCACCGACACCGCATGGCAAATGTACGGTAGAGAAAGTGAAATTCACAATATTAAAATTCTTTACTCTGCTAGAGTATTTTGCGTTGGAATATCTTCAGTTGCAAAAATGTTCACCATGGTTTTTCTTACATAAGGGTGAAAGGTATAAAATTAAGTTTTAATAGTAAACCCTGTTACCTTTTCAAGTAACTGTCTAAATTAAATATTGACCAGCCTTGTGCCACTTCAAAACCAAGTGACACCTTCAAAATCATCAAGGCTGGAAATTTGCCCTGCGCTACACTACCATAATATACCCTCTACTAATTGATTGTTGTCTTGTAATACAGTACATTGTATACACTTAAAAATAAAGGTGCTTAAAAGGTTCTTTACTGCGATGCCATAGAAGAACCATTTTTGGTTCCACAAAGAAACTTTCAGTCAAAGGTTCTTTAAAGAACCATCTTTTCTTATCTTTTTATAATCTTAAGCAACTTTTTTGCCACAAAGAACAATTTGTGAAACATAAAGGTTCTTCAGATGTTAAAGATTAATTCTTTATGGAACCATTTAGACAAAAAAAGTTATTCTATGGCATAGTGAAGCACCTCTATTTTAAAGAGTGTATGCCACTAACACCATTGACTAAATTCATTTTAATACACATTTTTTATGCAATAATGATATACTGTACTGACACGTAAAAATCTCCTGCACAAAGAGTGACAACATACAGTACATTAGGTTACTCATAAATTAACAAACATCACGCAACTGTTAAACAATAGCTTAGAAGTTTTCTACATTCATGACACTGAGGGTAGTTTCTGAAACACTTCCACCGAAAGGAACTGGTTAATAATGTACTGTAGGAATGAAGGAAGCGTTATTTTTAGTTCTAAGCGACAAACACCTACAGTAATTGACAAATCTGTTACTTTTAGACCCAATTTCTAACTCATCTGAACAGCTATAAATTGATTGAACTCAAAAGTATTGAGAAAAAAACTGAATGCAAACATACGGATTCAAAGGCAATACAAATAATAATGCGTTTATAAGTTGCTTAACTATTAATTTATATATTAAATGCACAGTTGGCAGTACAGAATACATAATCACTTGTAAACTGTTACACAAAACACAAATGGACAAACATAAATTACATGACAGCTGACATGCATAGGGTGACCCTTAAAATAATTCTTACCTCCTCCGTTTTTGTAACACAGGTAGGGGAACCGCCACACATTTGCCAGGTCCACGGCAAAGCCTATAACCGAAAGCAGAAAGTCCAGTTTCTTGCCCCACGTCTCCCTCTCTTCATCATCCGCGGATCCGGAGGTGCAGCCGCGGGAGCTCGGAGAGCCCACTATAGAGGAATTCGTGTACTGGACCCCGTTCTGCTCCTTCACCAGGATCAGCTCCACTTCCTTCTTCTCCACGTTCAACTGTTTTAACGGGGCCACAGCGGACAGCTTGTTCTCGGGCAGCACCGGGATGTTCATCCTTGCGCCCTTGCGCTCTCGTGGCCCCGAGGATGTGGAGAAGGTGAAGCGCGAGCCGTTCGCACTGACGATGATGATGCTGATGATGCTGGTGATGAATAGGAAACGCTACAGCAGCAGTGAGATGTTGATTTCATCAGCTGTGGGAGAGAGGAATAAAAGTTGACTTATATGACAACGAGACTGAGTACAGCATCTTTATATTTATCCAATAATACAAGTACTTTTACGCGTTTTGAACGGCAAAAGAAAACTTTTTACTACTCCACATGTGCTCTTGGACGCACTGCAAGTAATAAAATGACTAGTTTTGAGTTACATTAAGTAAGGTTGTATTTTTTTCATATATATCCGTAACAGTAAAGATAATTCTTTACTTGTCAATCTGAGGTGTCCCTTCATAATCCGTCCCTCCCGCTCGATCCAGAAAATGTTGGGTTGGAAACTGAGAGACTGCCTCTCCTCATAGAGTTTTACTCTCCCCTCCCAACAGACTGAAGACTATAAAATTCAAGCATTTTAAATAACAAGGTTTTTCTCCACGTGATTTTTTTAATATTATCATCATCCTCTTCATGTTCATATTTGGAAGCTGCCCCCCCCCCGCGCCCTGAGCGCGCGCTGTTCATCCACACCGCTGGATTCAGAATAGAGAGCACCTTGCATTTTTGTTCTCTTTAAAATTTAGTTGCACCTGACTTGATTATTTTCACTAGTCGTGCTGTATGAGCTTGATAAAATGAAGGTTTTGGGCTTATTTAGAAGACGTTTGTGTGCTTTTTACCCAGTGTATTGAATTTTAAATAAAGACATAAATGGTCAATACGATATTTACAATCTCCAACATAATGCGCGTGTAAATTTTGAATAAACCAAATTGCAAATTAAAATAATACATTTTATAATTAGGTTAAAAATAGTCTCTCTCGCCACTGTATTTTTTAAAGTTTGTTTTTATTTATTTCTAAATTGCCTGTTTCTTCTCTATTCTTCACAGATTCAATTAGTTCTTTTCTAAGAAGCAGTAAAAGCATTGTGTTCCATGTGTAATCTAATTCCATACCCCCTTTAGCCAAAGGCGACGATTTCTATTAGATATGGGCGATCAGTTCATCCCATTAAAGTCAATGAATGTCCCCTTAAAGCTCTCCAGCGTTTCTTTTATGAAACCTTTATACGCCTGTTTTTGTGCAGTTTTGTACATATTCTGGTCCAGATTAGATAACAAAAGTAAGAAACAGGGTATTAGAGGCTGATTTATGTCTTCTTTAACACATTCTTCCTTTACAGGACCTGAAATCGTTGTTTTCTTTTTCAGGGTATTGCTTTACACGCACGATAAAGGGCGAAGTTAAAGAAGGTCCCCTCTAGAGCAAACCAGCTTCCAACCTTTTCTTTTTAGATGAAGGATACTTGCATATTCTGCATCAATATTCTTATAAGTTTCTCACTGCATTATCTACCATATCACCGTGGAGTCTAATATGAAGTGAATTACAGTCCGTTGTTAAGATAAAGCTGTGTTGACTTCTAACCTAAAGACCATTCTCACCTAGATAGGGAAATGTATGTTAGAATGTGGATATCAGAATAACAGACATACTGAACAGTTCTTTACATCTGACATTACATAAAGTTACCTTTATAGTATGATCAAACTGATCTCCAGTTCAGGATTTAAATTCAATCAGCAGTCCCTTTAATGGAAATATTTCTGTGTTATTTCTTCTGTTCTTATTTATGAAACTTTACACTGCAACTCAATGCAGCGGATACCAAAACACTCTTTTTATTTTCTAAAATGTTTGTGAAAACACTGCACAAGTTATGCTTTTATAAATCCTAAGGGTGGCAGGGCTCCAAATATAAAAATCTCACTATAGATAAGACCCTTGATGTCATGACATTCCTGACAGATCAACAGTGCAAATATTGGGTAATATGTTTGTTATTAAGAGCAATAGTGTTTACTGTAGCTTGGAGGATTATCATGCTCTTTCATATTATAATGAATGTATTTGCTTGTGTATTATGCTCTAGGTAGCCTATGTGTTTGATATAGATTGATCCTTATTACTATTCACAATCTCTGAATGAGGTTAAACTATTAATACATTAATCGGACATTCAGATTGTTGCTTCTTCTGTTTTTATGCAGTGCACTTACATTAATCAGACATTTTTATCCAAAGCATAAAAGCTGTACATTAGATATATAATCAGATGTGTTATGCTTGAAGATATCTGAAATTGTTAGGAGTCTATTATTAAAAGTGATTTTTATATTCTATAATTTTATTTATCCTGTATATTTGTACTTTATAATGCTAAATCTGCCAGATTAAAAGAAAGGCTGTGTTTTCTGAAGGGATGATTATCATTATTTATGAAATACAAAATACTAATGAAATACTAATACTGACTAAATGTTGCAACTGATAAATGTGAAGGCTAAAGTTCATGTCTATTTAAAAATAAGAATGTCCAGTTCCTGATGTAGGCCAACTGTAAAAGATCTATAACTGAATGAGAAAATCAGATGCCAGACTTGTTGACAGCTGACTGGAACCTACTTTTAACTTCCAATTACATTAAAAGTAATAGTTTATTTCCCCCATTAGATGTAATTTTATAAATGGTAATTCTGAAAATTGTTTGGAATGATGTATAGGAGAGTTTTTGAATAGTGCAGCTCACCATTACAAAGGTATTCCTGTCTGCAAAACCTTGCAGCATACAGCTTTCAATTTAACTAGAGGTCAATAGAAATTGATCTGTGTGTGACAACCAGCATGACAGTTATACAAGCAAATGACTGAATGCATTTGTTAAAGAATAGTAGAGGAGAGACATTACTTTAAAACTTTGTTTATTCGTCACTATGAGATAATTGTGAGTAATTAATTAATTGTGTATAGAAAAAATCAAAATGCTTTGATAATGTTGAATGAGAACCAGGCTGAAACACATTCAGTTTGGACAACAACAACTTCTCTTCTGATCTAAGGAACTAAAAAAGATCTGCTGCTTCTTATATCTAACATCAGCATTATCAGAGACGGAACTGAAGTTAGATTCAATCTGTTGAGCATTCTTTTTGATCATAAATGTTATTTCTGTCACAGTATGTCTCATCATAATATTAGTTTAGTTTTAATGCTGAAAGATGTGGGTTTAGCTCAGATAGTAGCCAAATATTAAAAACATTTGGTGTATGAAATTTAGCGGCATCTAGTGGTGATGTTGTGAATTACATCCAACTCACTCCACCCCTCCCTCCTCCTTTCTATGCACTATGGGGGCTGACACAGAACTAAGATGTTGTCACATTTTCGCTTCTTTGTCGAACAAGATGACGTATTTACGAAACACCATCTGTAGAGCAGTTTGTCCATTTAGGGCTACTGTAGAGACAACATGGTGAATTCCATGCAAGGTGACTGTGTTCACACAGAAATAGGTTATGTATATTATATTGCACTTCTGTCAAAAGATCCTCCAGAAAAATATTACGGACCTATTTTAAAAATAGGGAGCGGAGGGTTTCGGCAGCTAACACCGAGGTGTAACATTTTACCATGTTAGTTGACTTACACCAGCTTGTACACCTGCTCAACTTTGCGGTAACGGTTTTGAACACACGTGTCAATTAGACATTTCAACCACTCAATAAAAAGATACAATGCAAAACAGGCAATTGAGTAATACATAATAAACCAATCACAATAAAACACCAACGAAATAAACTGTCTACACTGAGAGAGATTTTTAGATAAAAAATTATAAATGGAAAAACAGAGGTGAACTAGTGGTTCATGGATACCCAGACAAAAGGATAATAATAGATGAATCATTCAATCTATTACCTACACTCTATCTACTATACAGTCCATATTTACATCCTAACTTCTTTACTAAACAAGTCCACATCGTCTTTCCTCAAACTTCAGGGTAAAACTATTCTGATGCCTTTAAGACAGGACAAGCAATACACAACCTTGAGGTGAGGATACAACTGGTGATAGAGTTGAAATTATCAACATGATTTCATCTTAAAATGTTTGAAGGAGGATAATTTGTGGGTTATGTTCTTTCTCTCAGAGGACCTTTGTGATGCTTCCTGCCACTGTCAGGGCAACTTGCTCTGTGTGCAAGGTCACTCTACCAGTGTAAGCAAATAAAGAACACTCATAAAGAAATGAATTGTGTAAGACTCAATGATTTAAAGCTATATCCTGACAAGGGAAATTAAAGCTACTTTAAGGTCTTAGAGACGGACAGAAAGAAAGAGAATGTAGCGAATAGACTTCTCCTTCTAAGGCGTAGTATTTGCAACCTATATTGTCTATGTGTGTGGTGGGTGCTCGGGGTCTGCGATTTGTAGTTATTTTGCAAGTCGTCAATTAAGTGCACAGCCTGTTGGCACTGACCTTTTCTGACGAGCCCCTTCATCTGTTTCAGCACAGACCGCCCAGCCAAAGCCCTAACAGCTAATGCTTGTTTGGTATTGTGCAAATGAAACCCGATTACTTGGTCTGATTGTCCACAATTTGACTAGGCAGACTCACCTCAGGCTGAAATAAAAATGAATGCAGTAACATTGGGTACGAAAAAGGGGTGGCGTGTGTGTGTAAGTGGAAGAGAGACAGAGAGAGAAACAGCAGCAACAATGTGACTTAATTGATTCCATGCAATCTCATCAATTGTGATTAAAATGAAATGCCCCCTCTTGTTTGAAAAGGTTAAAACAAATTGACGGTGGAAATCACAGCTGGTTATCACAGAGTGTAGAGCAGCAGGGCTTTAATGAAGTGAACACAATCTCATCCTTCATCCTGCTGTAACTGACGAGAGAGGACATTAGCTTCTCATTGGACATCATCGCTATAATCGTCCCTGACCTGCCCTGTGATGATATTATATTGACAAAAGTACTCTGTAAGTCTCTCACTACATACTCTCTATCATGCTGTTGTAAACAATGTAAAACAATGTCCAGTTACTTGTAGAGATTAGTATGGCGATACTTTTGGTCTTAGTGTTATGTGGTACTTTGACCTTTGACCCTTAAAAAGCATGGAAATACTGTATATGTGACCCTGGATCACAAAACCAGTCTAAAGTAGCACGTGAACATTTTTAGTAAAAGCCAAAAATACATCATATGGGTCAAAATTATCTATTTTTCTATTATTCCAAAAATCATTAGGATAGTAAGTAAAGATCATGTTCCATGAAGATATTAAGTAAATTTTACCTACCTTCAATATATAAAAACCTGATTTCTGTGAGTGGACGGCCTGCAACAGCGCATCTGATTAACAATTTCAAAGGCAATTTTATCAATATTTAGATTTTTTCGCACTTAGATTCCTGAGTTTTAAACGGTTGTATCTCCTCCATTTATTGTCATATCCTAACAACCCATACATCACTAGAAAGCTTTCTTCGGCTTTCAGATTATGTAAAAAACTCAATTTCTAAAAATTTACCCATAGAACTGGTTTTGTTGTCCAGGGTCATATAAGTGCATGGAACGAAAGGTATTTTTTATGTATGTCATCGCTGTCCTTCCAAAACCTCGGACACCCAAATGTGCTGTTTTTCAGCAAATGGACTAAAATCAGTACTTTTTAAATTATTAAATACCATGTTGTTAAAGTTTTCAAGCACTTTTCAATAAGTTTTAGTGGTAAGATATTTGCAAAACCCAGTGAAAAGCATAAAAGGTGACTAATAATGATGATTTATCACGAAATATGGAGATAAAATGTTTCAGAAGAACAGCGACATGTGTTTTGACCGAATCTAGAAATCTAAATCTAGGAAACAAACAAAAAAGAGGGGTTGTATGTTATGACTCCAACTTTTATACTGTGAGCTGCTGACACCTAGTGGTTGTTTTGGGTATGAGTTTAAGCGTTAAAAGTCAGCTTCAGCAGTTTTTCTACCGTCTCTTGACAATATATGAGTGTAAAAAAATTCATAAAGTCAAACATAAAAGGCACAACAAATAATAGTTGGTATTCAAAGTATTTTTTTAATTGCAAAAGAAGCGATCTTTGCTGTGTTAACAAAAATAATAATTGCATCCTGTATGGCTAAATAAATACCACTGCAGTGGGATAATTTGGAATCAAGCCACCATTGTGGGCATGTTGTGTTGCCTGTTTGCTCACAAATTGGCCTATTTTCAATGGACGCAACAGAGTATTAGTCTGAACAAGCAGCAGGCACAGAACGCAAACTCAGCAACATCTGCCCTCAATTGGAATGCAAATAAAAACAAGATGCGAAGCAAAACCTTTGATTACAAACGCACTTACTACACCCTGAGTCCCTG
Organism: Triplophysa bombifrons; assembly: GCA_029783895.1. Lineage (NCBI taxonomy): Eukaryota > Metazoa > Chordata > Actinopteri > Cypriniformes > Nemacheilidae > Triplophysa > Triplophysa bombifrons. The sequence continues at coordinate 24,032,027 of CM056448.1, forward strand.
AGCGTATGGTAAGAAAAAGAAATAATAGTTTGAGAATTATGTATGAGAAATCTCTTTTTAAACACTTTCATCTCTTTTTAAAAAGATTCACTTTTAGGGTAAAAAGTTTGTTTTCCATTTACAGAGAACTGCATTCAAAGATCAAGATATCCACGTATTTGATCAGTTTTTCTTTTAAAGCTTTAAAATTAAGTTTAAGTTACAAAACTTTTTCCGTAAAAAGACAGAAATTTTGTTGATACATATTCATAGTTTGTAAACGTTGATACAAAAAAGCCTTTAAATAAAACATTAAAATATTTTATAATAAACATGACTGAGTGGTAAGAAAACCCAGATTTTTAACTGTATATGACATCGCATATGATTGTACAAATAGCACTCCACCCAAGCTTAAGGCACATTTTTCTAATGGTGTGTCAGAACTGTAATCTTACAGATGAGAACTCCTCTTGGCCCTTCATTTTATGTTGCTTCACCATCTCAAACCATGTCAGTCATCTTTCTTATCCGAAGCACTGTCCTCTTGAGAAGAATCTACTGCTTGAGAAGCACTACAGCCATGAGAGGTGCCGTTATATTCTGGCTCCTCCCCCTGAAGAGCCTGGTATCTCTGTAACTCGATGTAGGTGGTGAAGAGCTTGGCATACTCAGGGTGGGTAAGAGCAAAGGAGCAGAACTCATCTAAGAGACAGGGGGAGGAATGATACATTTTGTCTACTCAACAAGAACTTGAAAAGATAATCTGAGGTAACTAACGTTTGGTAATTATAGGTCTCCAGAAATGATTGTGTTATTGTAAATCTATAGGCTGTTTCAAATTAAAGTCAGCTTTGGTATTAATGTATACTCAAGTAGGCCAATATATTCAGTTGGCGGCCTAAAATTGCATTATGAAAACTTTCAGTATAATTTGCAAGTAATAATTATTCCAAGAAAAACAAAGGACTCTATAAATGCACTACTCAGTGGATTTCTACAGCACAAAATTTATCTGATAAGAGCACTGCTGTAAAAATAACTTGTTTTATTTGAAAGCAGCAGTTTGCAACTATTGTCTCTCTATCGATATCTCTGTTTGAAACAGAGAATTTCAAGTTACTTTACAAACGTATATTTATGTGTGTTGAAATTAAAAGATCAAAGCCTGTTTAGAATCGGAATAAGCTAAGGAGACTGATTTTTGTTTATTTTTCACCAAAAAACCTACAGATTGTAGCTTTAATGTGATGCGATACAAAATATGCCAAACCAAAGTTGACCAAAGATTGAGGTGTCCACTGAGCAAGGTGTAGAATCACAGGTGCCATGTAAGGTGCCATTAAATACAATGATAAATGTGAGATCTCATTAATTCGTTAAATTTGGCCAACACACCGTAAGTTATATGTCCTGATCCATCCGCATCAATCTCTGTGAAGAGGCTGTGGACGTCCAGATCACGCACCCCAAGAGCAGAACGTAGCAAACTGCTGAACTCCTCTTGTGTGATACAGTTGTCCTCATCAATGTCAAAAAGCTACAAAGAGAGTGCAAATGTCTAACATCAATTTTTTTTTTTTTTTCTTCAATCAGAATGTGTGTGATTTTTGACCCATAAACTCTGGTGTTGACTTCCTCTTTATTTGGTAACTTGTTTTTTTTTGTTAACCACCACTGATATATCATTGTGTTCATGGTTTAACACATAACTACACCACACAGCTACACTGTATTCATAGATACACTCCCTTGAGAATTTATTGTGTGTATACTCTCAGTATAACATGAGTATCTTTGATATCATTACCTTAAAAGCAGTCTGAATTACAACCTCATTGTTAACCGGTCGGCACAGAACTGTGACACCAATGACATACTCTCTGAAATCAATAGTGCCATCTCCATTCTACATAGACACAAAGGAAACAAAATAGGCCACACTGCAAGTGAGGTGATGTAGTAGATAAAATAAAGATTTATTAAGAATATAAAAAAAACCTTTTAGATTAATAAAGACTGAAGCAAAGTAGATCTTTCATTCATGCACATTCCCATGTGTCTTACTCCAATGTGCTGGTAATGGCCATACTCACCCTGTCAAACAAGGAGAAGAGTTCCTGCAGAGCAGGGCTGATGGGTAATTTCAGGAAGCTGCCAAACTCTTCGATCGTGATCCTTCCACCTTTGCAGGAACAGGCTATGCTTGCAAAACTCTCCAACTCTTTTTTCACATTGTCCCATTTCAGTCTGAATGCATAATAGAAACAAAAGTTTGTAGGATTTGATTCTGTGTCTTAAAGGAACAGCTCACCTATAAAATGAACAATCTGTCATCATTTTCTTAGCCTGTTGTCATTTTGAAACTGTGTGTTTGTAATCAAAAACCTAGGTTCCCATTGACTTCTATTGTATGGACACAGACCCAATGCAAGTCAATGGGGATCAACGGATTTTTGTTACTAACACTTTTCAAAATATCATCTTTTGTGTTTTGCAGAAGAAGGAAAGTTTGAAGGGTGTGTAAACAATGACACAGTTTTAATTTTTAAAGGTGAACTGTCCTTTTAAGAGCTGCAATATTTCACAATACAAAAATATATTTGTAATAATAAACTAGCATACCCCAGTTTTCTGCTGATCTTGGTAAACTCCACCAGTCCTGCTTCCATAGGGAGTGTCAATTCTCCAGCTGCAATCATCAGACGGCAATCTTCATAAGTGTGATCTGTGACTGAAAAACCCAGAGTCCTAGTGACACACATACACATTGTCATTAGGTGTCCATGTTTAATGGGGACTTGCCATATACTATATACTAAACAAATTTTTACCGTACAAACTGTATATTGTATCCCCTAACCACCAGTAAACGTTCTACATTTTTTCATTTTTATTACATTTTGTTGGTTTTAATCCGTTTTCCTCATGGGTTTACCAGGTTACACACCGGTGCTGTATTTATTTGTGAGTAATTTAGCAGCATTGCAATATTTCCATAGTGTACATATATATATATAAAAACTCACACATAGAAAAATAAATAGAATACTGCATACTCACTCTGCCATGCCAGCTCTTACAGACTGAGCAAACTTTGCAGGACACTTTTTCTCTGTCTCATTAGGAATACTAGGAGGCAGAAACTAAAACAAATGCACAATCAGATATGTCAAGTACACGATGGAGGTGTGTGTGAACTTGATACTAGCTTCATAAAAATAGCTCTTCGCAGCTACCTGATAAGTCTTGAGGATCTTTTTAAATGTTTCTATTGTTGTTCATCAAGAGAAAAATGACACATACCTCAATCTCCACAGTTGTATATAGCTGACAGAGTGTTAGCAAAAGCAGTTTGGCCCTGAAACAGGAATTTGTGGTGAAATTACAAATGAACAGCATCCTCAGGAAGCATTGCGTCTTTATACGCATGACTGCGCAACTGCACTTACAACACTGAGTTCTCGCAGGGTCTAAAACCAAGCTAATCTAAAAGATGTGCACATTTTGTTTTGCACACGCATATGATATGCACAAGATTAAGATCCAGAACTGATCATTTAGTAAGATAGCAGGCTAGCAACAGTGTTAAGCGCATAATAATGCATCTGCTTGACCACTTAATCTCATGTTTCTTTTACAGTTTTTTTTGTGATTATGTTAAATATTACTTACACTTTTGGGCCCTGCCATGTCCATGTGACTGTGTCCTGTAAATATAAGATAATGACTGTGTGAAATGTACATTTTTCAAATGAAAGATTGAAATAATGTATGTTTCTCGTGCTGAAATATATATTGCTGTTCATACACATACACATGAGCTGAAGATTGTAAACAGCTCAATTCAAAGATCAAAAGAGCTTTTGACTATACATCTACAGTATATAAATCTAAAAATTATAATCTTTTTTACCTTAAAGTTTGATTGGTTAATATGTATATTCATCCTACTGTACATATGTTAATAATACATCTGGTTTGCTCTTTCTGAAAAGCACAAACGTATGTGATTTAGGCATGAAACTTCTGCTGCCTTCGTACTGACCAGCTTATTTGGGTATCTGATAAGAACAGGCTGTACCGGCACCCCTGGGACAAATGCACCTGTGAGGCAGAAAGAGTAACATGTTAGCTCTTTTATTCATCCATTCTCTTACTTTGGTTCTTCAACCTTGTTCACCTACATTCACACCTCCTAAACAACAGCTCAATACAACAGTCTTTATAGTAACATGTCTGACACTATTTTGATCACTCCATTCCCTACATACTGTATCAGGTCAAAGCTATTGTGGGTTAGGATCTCAACTCGACATAAACAATCAATCCTCATTAATGAAGCAAACAGTGTCCTTTTGATTTTAACTGAATTTAGAACACACATACTACAACAATAATAAACAATACAATTTGTTTCTGTCATGTGCTGCTGGTTTTGCTGACCCCAGCAGGCCTCATTGTAGTGTCTTCAGCAAGCCAAAACAGTGTACCTAAAATCCATAATGTTTTTTCTTTCTCCTCTATTCGTCTGTTTGTATACATTTGCATTAGGTAAATAAGTTAACTGATTAACTGATAGCAACATGATTTTCATATGATGCAATTCATGTACAGCCTTTATAAATGATCTACTAATTTGTGGACATTTGCTACAAGACGTGCATCTAAGGCTTAAGTAATTATCTGCATTTTTAAAAATTATATATATTAACATGAACCTTTCTACGAAACAGCAAGCAGAAAAAATATCAAGGTTATTTTAGTTTACTAAAATGCAATATATGAAAACATTTTCGTTCATTGAAATCAAGTAAAATATTGGCATAAATATGTTTGTAAAACTTTCCTTAAGGAGACATTTTAATGTAAAAAATAAACGGAAATAAGTTTGAAGCACTAAAATTATAATAGTAAACAAAAACTAAAATACGACTTCAATAAAAATGTATCTTATATAAAAACATCATTTAAAAAAAATGACCACAGCATTTCTCAATATTGGCAAAATGTTAACTAAATTCAAGATAAAAACTAAAAATAAAAGCTCATTTAAATTGATTTATAAAACTAAAATCACAAACACATTCTTCTAACCTTGTTTGAAGGTAATAAGACATGACCTGTTTGTACACGTTCCTTCAGGAAAAAGAAGGACCTGGAAGATAATCAAACCAGTAATGGGTTTAGTGCTACATGTAGCTAGCTACTGCTTCATACTCCGTAATAATTTTGTGTGTAGCATATTATATTAGAGATATAAAATGTATCTGCTTGCTTTTTAATACAGTTACTGCTTTGTTTCCAAAAAAATATTTTACATCTTAAAATAGGTTTATTTTTAATCTTAAAAATTATAAAAATCCACAGTGTTGCAAAAATACTTAAAAGTCCGTAAAGTATTCACAGCGCTTCACTTTTTCCACATTTTATTATGTTGAAGCCTTCTTCCAAAATGGATTAAATTTATTATTATTCGAAAAATTCTACAAACAACACCCCATAATGACAACATTAAAATTTGTATGAAATCTTTGCAAATTTATTAAAAATTTAAAACGAAAAAATGCACATAAGTATTCACAGCCTTTGCTCAATACTTTTTTGAATCACCTTTGGCACCAATTACAGCCTCAAGGCTTTTTGTGTTTGATGCTACAAGCTTTTCAAACCTATTTTTGGGCAGTTTCTCCCATTCTTCTTTGCAGGACCTCTCAAGCTCCATGGCGACGGTTGGTGTACAGCCATTTTCAGATCTCTAAAGATATGTTCAATCGGGTTCAAGTCTGGGCTCTGGCTGGGCCAGTAAAGGACATTCACAGAGTTGTCCTGTAGCCACTCCTTTGTTATCTTGGCTGTGTGGTTAAGGTGATTGTCCTGTTGGAAGATGAAACGTCGCCCCAGTCTGAGGCCCAGGGTGCTCTGGAGCAGGTTTTCATCGAGGATGTCGAGTACATTGCTGCATTCATCTTTCCCTCAATCCTGACTAGTCTCCCAGTTCCTGCCACTAAAAACCATCCCCACAGCATGATGCTGTCACCACCATGCTTCACTGTAGGGATGATTTGTGGAGGTGATGAGCGTTGCGTGGTTTCCTCCAGACAAAGAGTTCAATCTTGTTTCATCAGACCTGATAATTTTGTTTCTCATGGTCTGAAGGTCCTCCAGGTGCCTTTTGGCAAACTCCAGGCGGGCATTCATGTGCCTTTTACTGAGGAGTGGCTTCCGTCTGACAAGTCTGCCATTCAGGCCAGATTGGTGGAGTGTTGCAGAGATGGTTGTTCTTATGGAAGTTTCTCCTCTCTTCACAGAGACATGCTGGAGCTCTTTTAGAGTGCCTACTGGGTTCTTTGTCACCTCCCTAACTAAGGCCCTTCTCCCCTCATTGCTTAGTTTGGCCATGCGGCCAGCAAAAGGAAGAGTCCTGGTGGTTCCAAACTTCTTCCATTTACAGATGATGGAGGCCACTGTGCTCATTGGGAACTTCAATGCTGCAGAAATGTTTCTGTACCCTTCCCCAGATCTGGGGCTCAATACAATCATGTCTCTGCAGTCTACAGACAGTTCCTTGGACTTCATGGCTTGGTTTGTGCTCTGACATGCACTGTTAACTGTGGGACCTTATATAGTGTAGGATCTGGCCGGTGACCATTTGGGCATCGTAAAACACCATGGCCTCTCAGCAGGAATCTAACTTGCCCCAGCAAGTCTGATCCAACTGCCCTCTCTTAAAGCACCAATCATCTGACCAGGATAGATTCCAACACACTCCCCTGGACTTCAAAGGATGCTTGTCCCCATGTAATTCAGCCTCACTTATAACATCAAAAGCATGTTTGTTTAGTTGTAGTCTGCTTATATTTACATTCTTGTACAAACTTCAGATCAATGTACTTATAATCCTGGCATGTTTTATATCTAAATGTTTCTCTCTTCATTCCTTAAAAGATGGTGTATAGCACAGTAATGTGTTTTATACCATACTCATTTTATCTTATTCTAAGATTTTTACAGGCCCAAAGTCGAGGTGACCATAAATGCAAATTAGCTAATGAGCAGGACAAAGAAACATTGATTTCATTGGATCGCCCACCTTGGAGGGGCGTGAAGCCCCCAGGCTTAAAACATCTGTGAACGGAGCAAACTTCGCTAATTCGTGTTTGCGCATTCCTGTGTGACCACCTCCTGTGACCTGTCTCTCTCTCTTCAGAGACAGCTTGTTCCAGCAGTTTTACTTCTGCTAAATTCGTTCTACTTTCGTCAGCCAATCCGGTTCTAAGAAAGGATCCGATGGATCGAAACCATCAGGACTCTGAAAACCCCTTTTCCACGGGCACAAGAACTTGTCCAAGCACACTCAGGAAACCAATGCAAGTATAGAAACTATATTCTAAACAGCTGCGTTTAAGCCGTAACCCCTTTTTTAACAAGGAGATTGTCCTTGATGGTTTATGCAGATGTAAATAGCTGTTTGTAATACTGCCAATTGTCTTTGTTATTCTCTTACCTTTCTTTACTGCTTTTACGTTTCATGTTTTGTTTGTCTTAGGGTTGTTATGTGCTGGTTAGTTGGTGTGTTTCCCCTTTTAGTATAGTCAATAAACCCGCATTTGTTATCTACACTCGAATTGATGCTGTGTTTCTTTATCACATATTAAAGTCACTTAAACTGCTTGATTTCGTTATGATTTCTGGTGCCGTACTGTACCAAGGCCAGGAAAGTAAAATTTCTTAGATTTGATATACGATCTGCTGATCACTTGGTGGACGAGTGAATTTATTCTGTCCCTATTATAAGGGACAGCTTAATCCGATAAAGTGTATAAAATAGGTGTGATTAATCACCATTAATTATACGTAATTTACTGTGATCAAACTCATAGTTCCCCGAAATACACTACAATAGACAGGTGTGTGCCTTTCCAAATCATGTCCAATCAACTGAATTTACCACAGGTGGACTCCAATCAAGTTGTAGAAACTTCACATTTCCATCAGTGGAAACGTCTCGGGTTATGTCTGTAACCCTTGTTCCCTGAGAAGGGAACGAGACACTGCGTCGCCATGGCAACGCTTTGGGGAACGCCTCAGCGTGACCAGCTCTGAGCACGTGTGTCAACATCGTCCAGTAGTGAAACGATACGTCATAGATGACGTATGGACCAGGAGGTATAAAACGACATCCGAAACAGTCAACTTCAGCTCGATAAACTTCGAAGCAAGAGGCTAACAGGGATGTAGGGAGAATGGCAAGGTGACGCAGTGTCTCGTTCCCTTCTCAGGGAACAAGGGTTACAGACGTAATCCGAGACGTTCCCTTTCGAGGGAACTCGCACTGCGTCACCATGGCAACGCTTTGGGGAACGAAATACCCAAACCGCCATACGCCCAAATGGCTGTCTGTGTGTACAAAATTTCACGTGGAAGACACAAGCACCTGGGCTCCCGGGGTGAGATTCATGTCTAAACTATAGAATCTCACGAATGTGAGCGGAGAGGACCAGCCTGCCGCATCACACACGTCCCGCATAGACACCCCCGACCTTAAGGCTACGGAGGCCGCCATACCCCTAGTAGAATGGGCTCTGACATCCAAAGGCAAAGGTCTGCCAGAGGCCTCATAGGCCATAGAGATAGCCTCAACTATCCATCTGCTAATGGTTTGCTTGGTTGCGGAAAGACCTTTCTTTGGTGAACCAAAACATACAAAGAGCTGCTGCGCTTTCCTCCAAGCAGCAGTTCTGTGTACATACGAGTCCAGTGCTCGCACTAGACACGACAAATTTAACCTTTCCTGGTCCTGGCTCCTGAAAGGTGGAGGACAGAATGCTTTCAAGGTAATGGGTCTCGGTACATTATCCATAACTTTAGGCACGTATCCTGCCCGGGGGAAAAGGAACGCCTTAACCAAACCAGGGGCAAATTCAAGGCACGTAGGGGAAACCGACAAGGCCTGAAGATCTCCCACTCTCTTAAGAGAAGTAATAGCCATCAGGAATACTGTCTTAAGAGTGAGAAACTTAAGAGCGACTGAATCAATCGGTTCAAAGGGAGGAGCTGACAGCCCCTCAAGAACTGTAGCCAGGTCCCAGGTAGGTACCCTAGTGTGGCTCACAGGCCTCAACCTGCGAGCACCACGAAGAAACTGTAGAACCAAGGGGTCTCTAACAACAGGTATGCCCCCTAGCCGAACATGAAAGGCAGAAATAGCTGCCATATACACCTTTAAAGTAGATGGGGATAAGTCTGCAGCAAAGCGATCTTGTAGGAACTCAAGCACTGTTGAAACTGGGCAGTTTACAGGGTCCATGCGGCGAGCTGAGCACCAAGTAGTGAAGACTCCCCACTTCAAGGCATAAAGCTTCCTTGTAGAAGGAGCTCTAGAATTAAGTATGGTCTCCACAGCCTCAGCTGAGAGACCAGTGTTTAGAAGGCTAGCCCTCTCAGAGGCCAAACCCATAGTTTCCATAACTCCGGGCGTGGGTGATGTATCTGACCCTCCGCTTGAGAAAAGAGGTCCCTCCTCAAAGGAATGTCCCATGGAGAGCTCTCCAACAGGTCTATGATGTCTGAGAACCACACTCGGGCCGGCCAGAACGGGGCTACCAACAGTAGGTGAAATCCACCTCTGCGCACCCTTTCCAGAACTCCCGGGAGTAGAGCGATCGGGGGAAAGGCGTACATGTGAAGCCTCGGCCACACCTGCGCCATGGCATCCAGCCCTAGAGGGGCTGGATGTGTCAGGGAAAACCAGAGCCGACAGTGCGTGTTTTCCTGAGTTGCAAAGAGGTCTAACTCTGCCTGGCCGAACCTCATCCAGATCTGCTCCACCACCTCTGGGTGTAGTCTCCATTCCCCGGGCCTCAGCCCCTGTCTCGACAGGAAGTCTGCTCCTCGGTTCAGGTGACCGGGGATATATACTGCCCTCAGGGAGAGCAGCTTCCCCTGAGACCACAGGAGGATCTGACGTGCCAACTTGTATAGTTGCCGTGACCGCAGACCCCCCTGGTGATTTATGTATGAGACCACAGCTGTGTTGTCTGTCCTGACAAGCACATGTTGGCCTCTGAGTTGTGGGAGAAAGTGTGTCAACGCCAGAGACACTGCCATCATCTCTAGGCAATTTATGTGCCAAGATCGAAACTGGCTCTCCCATCGGTTTTGGCCCCATTGGCCTTCCATAACAGCTCCCCAACCTGTGAGTGAAGCATCGGTTGTCAGTGCAACGCGCCGACAACTGATTCCCAACACTGGTCCTTGGGAAACGAACCAAGGTTTTTTCCACATTCTCAATGTGTGCAGGCATCTGCGTGTCACCTTGATAATGCGCAACGGGTTGCCCCTCGGGGAAAACCCTTTGGCTTTGAGCCACCACTGTAGAGGTCTCATATACAGCAGGCCGACAGGAATTATGTTGGACGCAGCTGCCATGAGTCCCAACAGCTTCTGAAAAAGCTTTACCGTCAGTGATTGGCCTAGCTTTATTCTGCAAACGGTTGACAGGATTGCAGCAATACGAGCAGGCGCGAGCCGCGCCTGCATCGTGATGGAATCCCAGACCACTCCTAAAAAAGTGGTTCTCTGTACTGGAGAAAGCACACTTTTCTTGGTATTCAGCCTCAACCCTAGTTCTTTCATATGTGCGAGAACAATATCTCGATGTTGACTCGCCAGATGTTCCGATTTTGCTAGAATGAGCCAATCGTCTATGTAATTTAACACACAAATGCCCTTCACGCGCAGCGGAGCTAGGGCTGCATCCAAGCACTTCGTGAACGTGCGTGGAGACAGAGCCAGGCCGAACGGGAGAACACGATATTGATAAGTCTTTCCCCCGAAAGCAAACCTTAGGAACTTTCTGTGACGAGGAAAAATGGGGACGTGAAAGAACGCGTCCTTTAAATCGATCGTGACAAACTGCTCGGGGCACACCTCGGTGTACAAAACTCCGTTGAAGCGGGGCGGACGGACTTGAAATTGGATCCGGTAACCCTTCTCTATCGTGCGCAGGACCCATTGTGACACATTTGGTAGACCTTTCCAGGCTGCTAAATGGTCGACTAAGGGAACTAGCCTCTCGGGGACAGCCTCCGGTGACATTATTACGGGAACCGCAACGGCTCGGCAAACCTCGATTGGCAGAGCTGGCTGAACCCTCTGGGGACATCGAGGAGGAACGTGCACCATATAATGAGGTGCAAGCGCACGCTCCTCGGGGGGAAATGAGCTGCTTATTTTCCCCTTTCCTCGCCTGAATGACTGCCCTCAGGTCAGTCCTAGGTTTGTAAGGCTGCGGTTGGTATTTTCTTCCTGAACCCCCATCCTTCTGGGGTGGGGCTCGGGAAGCAGCACTCTGCTTCTGACGCTCACGGTAGCTAGTGGACGCCTGTGGCTGTTCTCGCCCTGCCACATGGGGAGTTTCTCCCTGGCGGGGGAGATAAAGTTTAAATGCCGCAGCCTGTTTCTTAGCCTCCTCGAACCTTTCAACAACGGTGTCTACAGCGTTGCCGAAAAGGCCCGTAGGGGACAACGGGGCGTCCAGAAGAAATGACTAGTCAGATGGTTTCATGTCTGACAGGTTCAACCATAAATGCCTCTCCGTGGCTACCATAGCGCCCATCAAGCGGCCCAAAGAACGGGCTGCTTCACGAGTGGCACGGAGAGAAACATCTAAAGCATGACGGACGGGTTGTAAAACATCCGCCGCCACCAGCCCTGTGTCAACCAATTCACGTAGCGCATCAGCCTGATACGCCTGAAGTAGTGCCACAGAGTGTAAACATGTCCCGGACTGCCCTGCTGCCGCATATGCCTTGCCGACCAAAGTCGATGTCACCCTGCATGGCTTTGATGGCAAGGTAGGGGCTTTTAGGGACGAAGCCGTGGATGGAGACAGATAGCTCGCAAGCATCTGTTCTATTCTCGGCATCGCCCCGTAACCTCGTTCTTTATAGCCCTGAAAATTCGAGTAAATACAGGTCTGTGGCGTGAACACTCGTGCTGTATAAGGATGCTGCCAAGACCTACACACCTCTTGATGCAGGTCAGAAAAGAAAGGGAGTTTGCATCGTGTGGGCTGTGTGCTATGCTTAAGACATCGCTCGTCCATCTTATTCTCAGGACGAGCGCTCGGTTTATCTTGCGGCCAGTCTATTGTCAGTTGGGCTACCGCAGATGTCATGACTTCCACCAGATCGGCGTGTACCGAAGCAACAAGAGGGGGAACATAATCTAACTCTCCTGCTTCGATACTAGTTATGTCTACATCCTAAGATGCAGAACATTGCCGAACCGGACTCCCTCTCTGAGCGGAAGAAACCGAAGTGCGTGCTCCCGACTCAGCAGAGAGAGATGTGGAAGCCACGGAGGGCAAAGAGAAGCCGCGAGCTTCTGCGAGCCCCACGAGCGAAGTTTCCGCTCTGCCTCGGCAGAAGCCAGACCATCACCACGCGGAGCTCGCACCTGACCGTGCTTATCAAATAGTGCCAAGCGGGAACGGAGCGTACGCTGTGGTAAAAGTCCACAGGCTTCACAGTCAGCTCCCTCGAGCGCTGACTGTGCATGCTCCGCTCCCAGACAGACTACACAGAGATCATGCGTATCATTGCTCGTGATAAAACGCGAACAAGGAGGAGCACAATGTCTGAAACTTTTCTCTGACATGTTAGCAAACTGGCTAACCAAACACACTTCTACACAATCACGCTGCTTTTAAAACTAGAAACACACACACTTCACACAGAGCCATAGCTGAGAAGAAAAGAGCTGAAGTTGACTGTTTCGGATGTCGTTTTATACCTCCTGGTCCATACGTCATCTATGACGTATCGTTTCACTACTGGACGATGTTGACACACGTGCTCAGAGCTGGTCACACTGAGGCATTCCCCAAAGCGTTGCCATGGCGACGCAGTGCGAGTTCCCTCGAAAGGGAACAGGATGCACCTGAGCTCAATTTTGAGTGTCAGGGCAAATGCTGTTAATACTTATGTACATGTCCTTTTTTCGTTTTTATTTTTAGTACATTTGCAAAGATTTCAAACAAACTTCTTTCATGTTGTCATTATGGGGTATTGTTTGTAGAATTTTGAGGAAAATAATGAAATGAATCCATTTTGTAATAAGGCTGCAACATAACAAAATGTGGAAAAAGTGAAGTGCTGTGAATACTTTTCCGGATGCACTGTAGGGTTTTTATAAACAACGTTCAGGAACTGCCTGAGGAAGTACAATGACCTTGAGCGTAATTTCCTGCTTTCAAAAGTTGGAACGTACTTTTTCAAAGTTGCAACCTCCTTCACCCAAAAATCATTTACTCAGTCTCAAGTTGTTCTGAACTGTATAAAATTCTTTGTTCTGTTGAACAAGATATTTGGAAATGTGGGGAAACTAAATAGTTCTGGGGCACTTTTGACAACCATAGTAGTTGTTTTTCTGTACTATGGAAGACAAAAGTGCCCCAGAACCGTTTGGTAACAAATATTCTTTCAAATACCTTTTTGTTTAGCAGAACAATACAATTACACAAGTGTGGAACAACTTGAGGGTGAGTAAATTATGAAAGAATTAACATTTTTGGGTGAACTATCCCTTTAACCACATTTTTTACCTTTTTTAACTCGCATCTAAAAATAAAATAGTAGATTGTGTCAGTTTAATCATTTATGGTTTATCAAGCATGACAGCTCAGAGCAGAACTATGCTGTCAGAATGAAACACACTCACCTGTTGCCAGTGGCCACCTGACTTTGCTCTTCTGTCTATTTCAAGAATGGTGTTTTTACGGGAGTCTGGATCAGTGCGGGAAACAAGGACAGGCTGCACACAGCTCAAAAACCCTGAGCAGCATTAAATTCCCTTATTAATACTGTATTAAAATGCAATAAAAACACATGCAAAACTGACACCGGTTGTACGTATTTTTCTTTGACTAGTGCCTGACATTGAATGTTAAAAAATTTTAGACAGGAAATGTCACGCTTTTTCTAGGGATGACCACTCAAAGTAGATAAGGCCTCTGTCCTGCCTTCATTCTACTTCACAGTAAGTATGCACCTGATTTAGTTCTCTTGTGGACTATAGTACCTATGTTTACAATTTGCAGTAATAAAACCTGACAGATCTACATGATGTATGCATTCATGAACAGTGGTTTTCTGGGGGGTCCTAAGATGGCACCAAAGGGGCCCGGTTTAGTCATTTAATAAAAATTTGAATTTATAATAAATTCTGTGTACTCAAACCTTAGAAAATAAGGCCATCAACCAATTGATATTGTTGCATTGAAATTGATTATCCAGCATTGTATAATTTAATACGTTTAAGGGATGCACCCTAAACAAGGGAAGCTAACGATGAAACGAGGTTTTGCAATTTCCAGTAGGGGTCTATACCCTATAAATATATATTGTAAATATCCAATAGTTACTGCCAAAGACTGGTGCTTCCAATGACTCTGAGCGGGATACGGTAGAGGGCAGACCAGCTTCAACACAGACTATGGCATCAAAGAAAGAAGAATGAGGGGCCACCACCAGAATTGGAGCCTCCACACTGCTGGCCTGCCTGCCCTTCACTATCACCCTGAATCCCATCCCGAAGAAATAAATCCGGGCAAGAAAGGTCATCACTCTCTGACGCAGAAACCTGCCCACAAACACACAAAACTAAAGGATATATGGGTAAACTAACAGTTAATCGTAAATGCACATAAGCACAGAGATGCAAAATGTTTCCCTTAACGCCTTTCACACTCATCAAGTGTCAGAGCAGTTTTATCAGTTAATCAGTTAGTAACCACATCCCTCTGATAGCAACTGCCGTGCAAAGTCTATCTGATGAAACATAGAAACCAGCAAAATGAGTCATTTGTGGGAAACCATGAAAAACATGAATTAAATAGAGTGGAAGAGGTAGTATTATTTTGCAACAAACATAAAAGATAAGGAAGTTGATATATTTACTAAATATAGTTAGTCACAACCACACAGCTGAATGAAGATGAAATGCAAATGTGCCTGTTTATGGCTTGTAAGAACATGTGAGGGAACAGTATTTACCTTCTCCAGCCTGTCATTGGCTCCACGACTCCTTTCAGAGACTGTCTGAATGTTATCAGGACAGAGACCAGCCACATGACCATCAGGACAAGAAGCAAGAAAATAGAACGGATTGGCACAAGGATGGTTCCCAGAAGAAAACACTACACACAGAGATGGGGGGATTAACAGACAAGGGAAATGCATCATGTCATTTGTATTAAGGCCAAGACAGTTGCACCTGCATTAACATTCAACAGGAATCCAGCTTTACTGGCATGCCTATAACAGAACACTTGGCATGAGTAAAGGAAACTATCCATAAAACAAATTATAGGATGAACAAATGCACATTTTTACACTATTTTAGCTTCTGCAGTTCACTGTGCTTGTCAACATCCGAGAACGATCTTATTCTAGCTAGTGCCTATGCAATACTTGCTACTGATGGAGTTTAGGTGCCCAAACCCAATTACTCACATTTTCTAAACATAAAGGTTCCAACAATAAAAGCTCATTTAAAAACGAGACTTATGATGGAGCAACATGTAAGCACACCCCTATCAATGTAGCAATATTATACAGTAAAGTCATGTTTTAAAGCAGCAAGCAAGGGTCTCAAATAGAGGCTTTATAACAAACAAACAAACAAGTAAAAAGAAACAATACAAACTCACTTTTATTGTTTCGGCTCTGGTTAGTTTAAGTTGGTGTATGAATGGATTAAGGACGGCCGGGAGGTGCAGGGAGTGTTGTCTTGGCAGAGCGAGCACTCTCTGCAGCGGCATCTTCACAGATCACAGCAGCGTCTTCTTGTGTCTTCCCCGTGCGTGCATCTCATGACACATCACCGGTCTGAAGCTATGACTCAATACCAAACGAGCTGCCTAACTAGACACCATACCATACGCTGGCGCGTGCTGCAGTTTTGGTCAGAGATGAGTTTGAAGTTAGATGAGCTGGTTTTATTATAGTTAAACCGTAGTAACCATAATAGCAAAGGGTAGTTTGTATACTGACTCTGAACGCGGCTGTTCTGTATCATGTCTAGGTAGGCAGCTCACTTGATTTTGAGTGACGGCCCGTGCGTGTTTACGCCACACCTCCCAACAGGCATAATCCTACTTAACCCTCTAGCCATGTGGTGGATTCGCTTTTAAAATCTTCTCAAAAGGGAAAAGTTCCTCTTTACCAATGTAGTGAAACACAACTCTACGTATTATTTTCCATAATACTAAAATGTTCTTACTTCATAAACAACCCAATAGGCAAAAGTGTTGCATTAATATATTGGAACTACAGTCTTTATATAAATAACCACCAGGTGTCGCTGTTTCCTAGAACAAGTCTCGAGGCAGCGCGTAATGATTGAAATCAATATTATTCATCAAACACCCATTGTTTTCTTTAATTGTAGAAAGCATAAATGCTTTTAAAACGATACAGTTTTAAAAGTAGCCATGAATTTTAGTGTTATTACAATGGACTGACACTATCGCTATAAAATGATCTTATACAGTCGTGGCCAAAAGTATTGCCAGTGAGATAAATGTTTTGTTTTGCACAGTTTCTGCGTATGTTGTTGTGTTAATTCACATTGTTTATAGATCATTATGGAGAGCGATCAGATCCATTTCAAATTATTGCAATTGTTAAATAAAAGCAACTCCACCGATGTCAATCCCATATAGAGAATGTGTGGTCAAAGCGAGTCAAAAAGCCATTTTTCTTGGTAGCCTAATAGCCAATTTCTACGTAGAACCAGAACTGTGAAAAGTGTTAAAAAATGCAAATTAGTTCATGCATTATAAAGAAATTTAAACTAACAATGAAATATAGCGCACTAATAAATAAAAATAAACCTTGAATAATGAATGCTGTAAAAATTCATCTTTCTTTTTTTCCCATATCCTTTGGATATACTATAATGGAGCCACAGAGGAATCACACGTATTTATTATATAAGCAGAATGTTGATTATAAGGAAATGTTCACTGAAACTTAATAAATATTGGAAATAATCTTTCAAATTCCTTTTGAAATTGCTTAAATGGTTTATATATACAACAACTTATCAAGGCATAACTGTACACTCTGTGTTTAGTAATATGAATTTGCTTTTAACAAATAACATTTGTTGGTAGATGTTTTAAAAAGGGTTAATAATTAATGTCCATTGTTGTAAAATACAATTCTGAGAAAAAAAAAAGATTAAAAAAAGATTACCTCCAGAACTTGTTTCCAGCAAACAGTTACTGGCATTCATGCTTTCTAAAAATACTTGAAAGTTAAAAGGATAGTTATTCTTTATTTTAAGACAGATAGTGACAAAGTGCACAAAGTATATGGAAATAACAATCAAATATAAACAGATTGCATAAATCAATTAAAAAACTAACAAAAAGAGAGAAAGTAGTACAAACGATTACTAATCAGTCTTCTCGTGATACTTGCTTGACATGAGTCCATCATGCAACAAACCCTATACAGTCTTCAGGCAACCCGTGCCATGAATCTCTCTGTATCAAGAGAAGAAACAAGACTAACAAGAACCATGTGCTTTGACAGTTATTTGGTCTCTATCTCCACAGCACAATTATCGTGTATAAAAATGTGTCCTCTTATAAAACACAGGCATTTTTTTATTTGCTACATTGTAAAACATAACTTTTATAGTATCAAAACATTACAAATGTGCTTTTAACACACTGTTTGGATGGACTTATTTTGTGCAAATTAATACAAAACAAACAAACAAACAAACAAAAATCGCACTGACACTAATGCCACCTTTATATGCAAATGGTAATGTCAGCAGTCCTTTAAAATCAGATACACACATATTGTAGGTTACATTTGTTAGGGGCAGGAACCATAAAACACACTTAAAAATGAACAAGAAATAAAACAACGAACGTAACAAAAATTACGAAAAGCCTTGTTTGCCTATATTTAGCATGCAGAGATGATCCAGACTGTCAAGGTAACCGGCAGACCTCTCTGGTTAGCTAAAACAGGTTATAACCTAGTAAACTCTGAATAACCAAGAGGGGCAGGATGGTAAATGTGAGTGATGTCATTTGGAAAGGTACCGCTGACCTTGTTTACCTAATGATGAAGGTCAGTACAGAGTGCCATGAGCTGAATGTTCAGTTTACGTTCAGCAGCGTAGCCAGTCCCTTTTGATCTCTCCAACCTTAACGATTTTCAGACTGCTGTCATCCATTTTCAGATAATGGGAATCTTTGAAGAAGTAGCTATAACCTGAAAACACGACAAAAGAAGAAAGAACAAATCAAAATGGGAACACCCATTCGACTTGAATATTTAAAGATTGTGTAAACTGTAAGTAACACATTTAATATAAAGATTGAACATCCAGAGTAAGTGCTGTATAGTGCTGCAATCTTGAAATCTTGGCCCTTTTTTACAACCTAGAGAAGCTCTTCCTGCTTGCTTAGCTTCAAACAGCCCAATTACTCGCACAAACAAACACAAAGAAACCTTTCAGAGACTACACAGGCTTCCTCTATGAGGTGTGTATATGTGTGTGTGTGTAAACTTGTATATTTGCGTATGTGTAGTAGGGTAAAGGCATGTGGTGGTTTTAAAAGCATGTGCTGCGAGTAAATTCCAGTAAACCTAAAAGAAAAGCTGTTATATCCTTCACCCCTCTCATTCTTTAAAACCATTCTCTCATTATAAGTTTTTATGTGCTCTGCAATCAGAAGCTGTTGTTGGAAAAACCGCATCTTAAACTTGGGAACTATATTGCTGGGATTTTTGGTGTTGAAGGCCTAATGCCAGCAGTAACTAGGTTGAAATTAACTGCCAACAATTCTGTACCAAGCTCCAGCCCTAAACACACACATTCACATTTAAGGCCTACAGCAAACAGGGATCGAAACAAATCAGATATCGTTGAGTGAGTGATGTGAGGCCAAGTATGGTGTTCCATACTCGGAATTTGTGCTCTTCATTAAACCCATCCATGTGCACACACATAGCAGTGAGTTACACAAACACCGTGAACACACACCCAGATAAGTGAGCAGCCATTGCTGCAGCGCCCGGGGAGCAGTTGGGGGATCAAGGGTCTCACATCAGCTGTGGTATTGAAGGTGGAGGAGAGAGCTGATCATGCACTCCCCCCCCCACCTACCATCCCTGCTGGTACTGAGGTTCAAACCGGCAACGTTTGGGTTATAAACGTTACATGGGTTTCTAACCATTAGGTCACGCCTGCCCCCTTTTTTAAAGTGTTTAAGTTGTGAGAGCTAAAAGAGGAAAAGGGTCAGATAAAAACTCAATTTAGGTGTTAAAATGTACTTTTAAATGTGTACTGTTAGCATAGGTGTACAGATAATGTTAAATCAGAAGCCAAGCAGTTTTTCTCATACAGTACCTTCACCAATAAGACTAAGGGCGGCATCTAGGTCATCAGGGATAGAACTCCAAGAATCAGCAATAAGTTTAGGGAAGCCTGGATCCATCTTCTTTTTGCCTTCATTGTATCTGAGATGTTATGGATAAAAATAATGAATTCCAGTATTTGTACAATGAACAACAAATAGGATAATGCAATTTAAGTCACTTTGGATAAAAGCGTCTGCCAAATGCATAATTGTAAATGTAACTGTCACTATTGCTATAAAAGGACTATAAAAATCTTATACAGTCGTGGCCAATTTTTTTTGCCAGTGACATAAATGTTGTGTTTTAAAAAATTTCTACTTAAGCTGTTGTGGTGTTTATTCACATTGTACATAGATTATTATGCTGAGTGACCAGGATTTGGCCCAAAAGCGAATATCCAGTATGCCAGAGCCAATTACAGAGGTTATGAAAAACAAGGCTCAAAACTGTAAATATTGATTTTTTGCAATCATATGGTTTTGAGGGATTATGAGGGAATGTTCACTGAAACTTTCAAATTCCTGTTGAAATTCCTAACATGTTTTCTATATAAAAGAATGTATTGATGCATAACTGTGATCTACCTGTGTTTAGTTATAAGAAGATTCCTAAAAAAATTATACAAAATTACATATGTTGGTAGATCTTTAAAAAAAAAAACAATACGCCCCGCTCAGGCCGCCAGCGATTGCGTCACTTGTCTCTTGCTAAGAGGTCATTAGAAGGCATTGCTAGATTTGGTTGTCCTAGAAACATTTATAAACAAGCCCTGCAGTAACAGATGAGAGATGGATGACTTGAGCTCCGCTGCTGTACTCCTATTGGTAGTTCCTTCTGAAAGTCGCTCATCATTTGCCAAAAAAATTGAGCATATCTCAACTTTGTCCTGTCGCTAGACACACTCACTTCCTGTCGCCAACGGATGTCCCTAGGCTAGCATTGAAATAAATGACAGAGCCTCGCTGGTAGGGCTCCACATCTCTATAAAAGACACTAGGGGGAGCTGCAGTGGCTTCATATTTGCATATTTAAGTGTATATATTGTAACTAAAGCATGGTAATACTTATAAAGTGTACCACCACAACACAATCACTTAAAAAAAAAATACAGCGTATACCATAAAAAATAACCTGCAGAGCAATTGAATATTATTTAAGCTGGTCTGAACAGATTGTCCCGATTCTCTAAATGTGTAATGGGTGTTTTTTGGGCATCTCATCTCTCATTCCCTTTAAGAGACCAATGCACTCGCGCCATGGCGGATTCGCAATTTCATTTGAATGCTGCACACTGGTGATGGTTGAGGAGAGACCCCCCACATATGATTGTAAAGCGCTTTGGGTGAACAGCAAAACACAATAGAGCGCTATATAAATGCCTCATTCATAAAAATTCATTCATTAAGCTAATCTCAGTGTGAAAACCAGTCTATAAAATTTCATTAAGATAGAAGTAAAATTGTATTGTAGTCTTGCAAGTGAGAAAAGTACAGACTAGAAGCTTTTCTATGACTGATAGCATTTTAATGGTGGCTTCAATTCACTCCTAATTAATTTACTTAATTTAGTAAAATAATTGAATTATTGACAGGTAAAAGCCTAAACCTTAAATATATGATGTATATGAAATATATTTCCAATTAATAATCATTATGGTCAAACCCCTAATACGGACAATTAATCGCCATCATCACAATTAACCGTCAGCCAAATTTCATAATCGTGCCCTAGTCGCTGATGTTCAGAACTGGGCTTAAGGGCTCTATTTTAACAATCTAAGCGCATGGAGCAGGTGCACTCAGGGCGTGTCCCAATCCACTTTTGCTAGTTTAACGACGGGAAAACGGTCGGCACGCCAAGGCGCATGGTCCAACATTCCCTTTAACTCTTTCACCGCAATTTACGAGTTATCTCGTCATTAAAAAAAAAACTGTTCCCCGCCAAAGACGAGTTTTTACGGCAATCAGTGTTTGTACGGTTTTACAGCAGGTGGCGCAGTTACACAACTTTGGGGGAAAAGTTCAGAATCCCAGAACCTAGAACATATATTTCTTATCGCTTTTTAATGATTGTTCGGAGTGTAATCTGGACGGAATTTTTGACAAAAAACGTTAATTATCTCAGCTGTTTAATCAAAGTGATGCATTTTTGAAGAAACCTACCCACATCTACGGAGTGATAAAAAAGAACAAATGAAGATAGAAGAATATGGTTTCTTTTGTTTAAAAGCAGAGACTCTTGTACTGTTTTGTACTGAGAGTTCTTTCATTGGAGATATTGTTTGTCCCTAAATTCTTTACAGACAATGTAATGTGAGCCATTAAAGTTTGGTGAAAATGTGAAAAAAACGCTGGCGTAGGCTGGCAACCTTTTTTTAAAAAGGCTGATGGGGAAAGAGTTAAGAGCCAGTAGTGCTCGCGCCATGGCGGATTCGCTATTTACATGGGAGAATTTGCAAAAGCAAAGACTGGACGCTTCTCCACAGAGAATACGCATCTGTTCGTACGTGAAGTTAAAGCGCACGAGCAGACTAACTACAGGAAAAGCCGGATTTGTATCTTTATGAACAGAATAATAATCCATTACACTGTACTTTTTCTGTGCTGCTGGGCTTCCCTCTATGTAATAAGAAAGGTGTATAACGGGTGTACAATAGGGCCCTTAATGTTTGATGTCAGTTGTTGTTAAATACAATTCTGAAACTAAAAAAGGATTACCTCCAAAACTTGTTCCCAGCGAACAGGTATGTCTTTTTGCTCTTGTGGAAGGAGTAGGCAGCATCAATACCCTGTAAATCTGAGGGAAGACCCATGGTGGAAATCTTCTTGGGATAATCTCGCTCCAGAGTACTGGCCGAATATACCCACATCTCATCACCTAGAAAGCAGTTACAAAATATTTCATAAAACTGTGTTTGGAACAGACACACACTTAAAGCACACAACACACATACAATCTCAAACTAAGTGAGACCAAAATAGGCTTAAAATAGCACTTTCATAGACCCTAAATAGAAAAAGTAGTACAAAGAATAGATGGATGAAATCAAAAGAGGGCCTTCGCAATGACATGCAATCTTGTTTAATCTGATATATATTATCTATAATGTGTTTATCCTCTATTGGAACGGGCTCTAACACACGGCAATGTCACGACTAACACAGCATTTAAGATAAGTTTAGGTCCGGGTTATGGAGTATGTTCTTCTTTACCTGCAAAGAAGACAGTTTTCTCCTCCAGCGGATTCTCATAAGCTGCATCAATCTTCTCTGGAAGTTCACTCCAGAATGTCGCCACCAGCATAGGACCTGTGGGCTTCTTTCTGACATCAGGCGTCCTGAAGAGGAATCTGCAACAAGATGGGTAACAGAAGAGGGAGAAAAAATAAGATAAAACGTTACATGTAAAGCATAGAAGAGTTTGGTTCCAAAATTAGATTACTCTGTTTATAAACTTTTTCAAAAATCTTTCAAAAGTTTTTTATTGTGCATTCTATAATATTACTCAATTAATATCAATCAAACTGGAGGTTTTTTTTATATTTATTTATGCCATAATAACAAAAAATACATCTAGCTAACACGATAAAATCATAACATAATAAAAACATGATTAAAAAAAAACGTTATCCCATTTTGGAACCAAACTCTTCGTAGTAAGTAGTATGATGTGTGTGCGTTTAAAAAGCGCCCTCGCAGTTTAAATAAATGTCTAAAAGCTACGTGCGTAATATGTGAGGATTAGAACCATAAAGGGGGTAGAGAGTTCTGAGAGAGAAAGAGAGAGAGAGACATAAGAAAGTAGGATAGAGAGAGAGAGAGCAAACGTTTGGTCACAATAAGGTGATTCACTGAGCAGCTGTTTCTTGTTATGGTTGAAAAGGGAGTTAAGATCCAGTTGGACATGTGCAAACTTGCCTGCTGCCCAGCATTAACCACAGAAACAAAACCCACCACCCCAGACCTCTTTCCATTGACCTATTTTTCAAAGGCCAACGAGTTTCACAGAAAAAGATAGACTTCCAAGACTGTAGTTCAGCAGACTATAGTATTCTGTGAACTACTCTGTCAACAGTAATTTCTTTGTGCCTACATGTAAAACTTTAGATCACAGTATCAGGTTAGAGTTTTATCGTTTGCCCCAAAGCTCCATTCCTTTAGCTGCACACACGTCTCTAAAACACGTTAGAACAGAAAAGAGACACTAGTTTAGTTCATCTGAAGACTGCAGACGTCCTATAAATTAAACAATATGAGACATAAGAGGAATTCATTTTGCAGAATGCCTCAGATGTATTTTGTTATAATGAGCCAAAGATAAGATACAATAAAGACTTTCTGGTGCAGCTGAATAAACAAAACCTTAATAAACCTTTTGGGGGTGCACTCTCTACATGGTCTTTCTCTTTATCCATCCTTCCTTCGCTCTGAAATGGCTTTAACAGCTGTAGCATTTATCCAGCTGGGTGAATATCTGAGATCTCAAGTCATATTGCCCACATTGAAAAGTGAGATTCACTGCTGCAGTGATCCTCAGTTTCACAGAATTATGGTGTAATATGATCATAATTCTATGGTAATGACATTTCCAGAGTGAAACGAATTTTCTCACAGCTGCCAGAGACTACTTATCAGTGAAAATGGAGAGAGGTTCATGCACTTGAATACAAACCAACTTTGCCATTTAGATTCATATATGGTTTTAACCTAAAATTTGTAAATTATTATTTTAAAGGGGAGGTGCCACAGGGTTTCATGCATTCTGACTTTAGAATTTTAAAAGCTTCATCATATGAAAACCCCACCTTTTCTGTGTTTAAGTGCTATAATCGTGTCCCCGGTGCATCTAGCAATCCACAAAACGTGAAAAATAAGAACCCAGTAAGTTTGTTTTGGTGCGCCTTTCCCTGTAAGTATGTGAGACATCGAGCCATTCAGATATCGTTCCGGTTGTGATGTCCAAAGCGGATTTTATTATTATGTTACCGGCCCTTATTCTACACAGTTCCACCCACCGAGTCCAAACCTAGTAAGAGGGAGGAGTGGATTTATTTTATTTTTGTGGAAATCCATCAGAAACCATAATTAAAAACCTGTTTGTTGCGTGAATCACTTCAAGCCCGAGTGCTTTTTCAACCTGGGACAGTACAAGTAAGATTAGCTTCGAAATTGTTCCTCAAGAGGGATCGAGACTGCCTGAACGAGACAAAACTGCTGATGTGAGTAATATTTATCAACAGTCTAAATTGAGGTAAATGTACTGTATATATAGGAGGATAACGTTAGCATATGATAGCGAATGGAGCTAAGTCAGTCATGGGCTAAATAGAACATTCAAAGCGTGTGTTAAACTTATTGTATATAAGTGCAGATGGACACTTGGAGTTTAACTGTGCGTGAATATGTTTAAATGCGGCAAGCTGTTTGTTTTGCTAATGAACAGGGGCGAACACTGCAGGTTAGTTTCATTTTAAATGTCTAAATCATTCGTGCTTTGGCTGAAAATCATTCACTACTTACTAGTTATGCTTTCACGTTGTGTGTATAACGTTTTACGCGCTTAAATCCACATTATTATCCACAATCCGTGGATTTTAGGCAAGCATACACACACAACATGAGCGCTGTTTGCTGTGACGGCATTCTTAGTCTCCAGACAAATAATTTTAGATGTTTAAGATGAAACTAACAGAGGAATTCAAGAAATATAATTTAGCTAAACCATTGCCATGGCAGTAGGCTACAAGTGTTTTGACATGCCGGACGGAAGGGGGGTGGGGTTCGCTGTAACTCATTATCATTTAAAGGGACATGCACCAAAACGGGTTGCTGTGAGCACAGCTGTTTTTGACGAGGAAAGAAGGGTTTTGTTTACACAGCCATTGATTGTTTTTATGCAAAATATGTTCCAGACATTTCATGAAGACCCTAATAAATCATACCAACTTGTTAAAAGTGCACATTTGTGGAAACCTTTAAATTGTGCTGGCTTCTCCTGTTTGACATTGTCAACTTGTCAAAAAACTAGTTACACGTATGACGTTTCTGAAGGTTTTTTTTCTAACATGAAATTCACTTACGTGACAACTTTTGTACACTAAATTACTTATTTTATGGTAATTCGGAATGGTAGTTTGACTGTTTTGTCCTAAATCTAAAAGCGTATGCAAATAATTTAAATGATTACAACAATCAAAGTTAAAAAAACAGAAAATGGAAAAAACATTGTACTTTTAAATGACTGAATACTGTGTGCACTTTTAAATACTATTTTTGGTTAGATATTTGCAAAACCCAGTTTCAAACGTAAAGGTTGACTAATAATAATGATCTTTAGCAAAAACTAAATCGCAAAATATGGCAATAGGAGGTTTGAGAAGCACAGCACCATTATGTTAGTTTATATGTGGGTGATATTTGAGGGATCTATAATCTGTCAAAAATCATTAGCTAAATTAATTTATTCAGATGAATGGTATCTAAATGATCTGATTTAAAACCACTGTCTCAGGAATTTATTTAGATTAGAGGCCATTAAGCACTATCCAGACAAACTCCTTTCAGTGTGTGGTGTGTGTGTGGTCCTGTGATGCTCAGTGTAGCCGCAGAGCAGTCAGCTTTAATACCGGACGTGTGCGTAGGATAGTGGGTGGTTCATTTTCCTTCCAAAGATCCTGACCCAAGAGCATGTTGTCAAGAACCAATGACAGCTCTCTTAATACTCTTTCAATGTTTTGTACTCAATCCAATATTGATCCAACCATCTGATGATAGAAGGAGCAGTAGAGCATGGATAGTTAAAAGACCAGTGTTTGTGTAATAGACAGTAACAGAAATTATATTAAAATTCACATAACTTTAACTATATGTGTGTGCTTTTCAATTCAGTGTTTCTCTGGAACTCACAAAATATCAGGAGGTTAACTTACAAACTTAAAAAGAGAAAGAGGTCAGTAAGGAGCCACTTATGTGATTCATTACCGGCTGAGACAATCGTGTAAACAACACTTTCTGTAGTTTATGTCTGGCTCATTAAGATTTGGATAAGTATGTGGTTTTCATTTAGAGCACAAGACTATGGGTTATGGGTTAGATTTCTACAAATAATGTTACATTTCTGATGCTTAAGTTTTACATATCCTATAAGAATAATCATTTAAAAACAGTCGGTACAAACATCTAAAGTCATGTTGCAAGTGTTTAACTTAAATATAGTAATCATGCTCTGCATTCAGCAAAGCACTCAGCAAATTCAGTCTCTTACTAAACCACCCTTGTACAATGTTTTTTTTGATTTACGGCTCCAAAAAATCCCCTGTGAAACAGTAATGTTTGCGGTCAAGTATTTTCATTTTGAGATTCGTGGACTTTCCCTGCTCAATCCATTCTGCTGCAAGGTCATGGTGAGTATGCTGGCTTCACCATTAGCATTCTAAACTAACAACGTGGCTTCAGCATAGTTTAGATTATTGAGTTGATTAAAGCCTCACGCTCTTTTTAGTCTCTTTATTGTCATCGATAATGATTAAAAAGCTGTAGTACTATTTTGTTAAATTGCAAATAAACTACGTTTTCCCAAGATGACCATAGGATCATTTCCTGTGCATGCACGCAGAAAGAAGTGGTTTTGAAGCACTGAAAACAGATAGACTGAGGAGGACCTGCCAGGAAACGCAAGAAAGAAATAACTTTGACTTCTTTTTGACTGATGAAATTCTTGCATAGACATTTCATGGAAAAACCAGTGCTGTGTTCTGCCTTGAATCTAATATTTGACATTTTATATTAACTTTGGGAATGGTTGAAAAAAATCATACTAGATTCAAGACATCATTTTAATCTGGATGAGATTTGTGCTATAATTACCTGTCTTTGAAAAAGAAAATCTCTCCTCTGATCTGGGCTACAGCATCAAATATGATGTTCTCATTACATATGTCCATTGGAGTGATTGGTGGCATGCGAGTGGGCAATGGTTTGTCTGTTGGTACACCTGTAAAAAAATTGAAAAGAGAGAAATAATATAACTCACAAAGAGATAAAATGCATGAATTATCATTTCCTTAATGCATATCAATATTCCACTTGAATAATATTTTCATTACAATATAGTAAACATTATGTTTGTCCAAGCAAATTAAACATATGATCATTTTAAGAGTGATTTTTTTCACACTTACCGTAGAGCTCCTGGATGCCCTTGATATCATCATCAGACAGCCTTAGGGTTTTGGTAAAAGTGTACATAGGAGCCATGAGAGCACCAGGGTCCTCAGAGTGTTCCAAACCCAGAGCATGACCAAACTCATGGGCCGCCACCAGGAATAAACTATAGCCTGCGAAATAGAGACATGGACTGTTTAATTCAAACAGCCAGACAGATAGAATCAGATGGGACGAGACCGGGTATGAGTGCACATATAGGGCCTAAGGATTTCATGGGCACATATGCTGTTCATTTGTAACAAATTGCTGAAGGAAAAGTGTCTTTGCAACACCATAAGGTGCCATGTCCAACAAGGCGTTTCCAACAGAAAAAGCAGCTGTTTTTTACCGCGCTCTGCATTTTCCACGCTCAGCGCCGGCATTCCACTGCAGCCTGCAGTTGCTGTTTTCAGGCGAGCTCCTGGAGCTTTCAGCCGTGTCAAATGCCTCGGTGGACACAGCCCTTAAGTACTGAATATTTAGCAAGCAATAATTATACAAACAATAAAGCACAAAAAAAAAAACCTTGGTCAGGACAGAAGCCCCACTTGCGATCATCATCAAAGCTTTTGGTGACGGCGCACCACATCTTTCCATCACTGCGGCCAGAGGTTGTGCAGGAATCATAATTGTTGCCCAGGAATTTAAAGGGGAAGACACAAGGAGCACCTTCAGAATTACCTCCAACAGTCGACATAGCTGTAACGAAAAACGCATTTACACAAACATGGCAATAATTGAAGTCTGCTAAACATGTAAACAAAGCACAAGATCCATTGCTCAAATAATGAAATATTGTGTATATACAAATTATACAGAATAAATAAATGAATAACAATAATAACTTCTCAACCTATCTAGAATACGAAGACAGTCAGAATTGCGTTTATATGGAAGTCTGTGCATCTGTTTCTCCAATCTAACGTCAAAAGCTTTAACACTGGTATTTAGTGGTAAACCTGCATATTACCTGCTGTAAGTGTTATTAGATCACAGTGTTTGAAACCAAATGACTGGAGCTAAGAGAGGCATAAGAGAGGTCTTTCTGACTCACCAGTCTCAAAATGAAGGTAACAGAGCTGTGTTGTTAAAGTAAGGCTAAAATAGTGAGCTTCAGCTTGTCTTTAAAGTAAAGTGATGGCTTGAACAACTCTGGTGTTGTTTTTCGAAGAGACACTTTTATTCAGCACACACAAATGGGAAGACAGGGCTGGATTCCCAGAAAATTACAACCAGATGAGGATTTCTGTGCTCTTGGCTTCCTTAAACCAGAACGCCATGGAAAATATCTCCTAATAATGAGAGAAACTTTACCAGCCTACTGGAAACTTATTAGTAAATTCAGAATGGGTGTTCTGCATTTATTTTCATTCATTTTAGGTCTGGTCCCCCTCACATCTGAAGCAATTCAAACACAATGGGCATTATATATTTCACATAGAAGTGTTCTTACTAATAAACTTGTACTCATTTTTCCTCTTGCCTGATTAAAGACAGCTGTTGTGCAACATTTGTTTTGTCCGACAACACAACTGAAATGTTTAAGCAATGCAATATTACTAATATTAAATAAACCACAACCATATAAATGTTAAACCATTTTCTGATCTCAAAAATAAAGTATTCTCCTAAAATAGGAAGCTGCATTTTGCCGGTACTCAATAATACAGATTTTTTGATAATTTTTCCAGGTTTCCAATGCCTGATCTACTTTGCATATTATATATGTTTTTTTCACTTGTGAATCAATTTTTAAAATTCTAAATACAACAAAATCCAGCAATAATACCGTAAATGACAACAACAGTCTTACACCTTGTCTGCACAGGAAGCGGCACAGCACGACATGTTAAAGGACGCATTGTATGCATTATCATTTTACATTTTGTCCACACTTCATGAGATGCGACATGAAAGCCCATTACGAACAAGCCGTTGTCGTGTAGTAATGATCGCATCCGGTGCACTAGACACGCTGATAGCAATTATCGTGAAATGAAAAATTGCTATTGGACACTTACCTGTCTCTGGACAGAATCCATAGGACGTATCCTGGTCATAGTTTTCTGTGGTGGCACACCAGCGGTACCCGTCATCCCTGCCTGAGGTAGTACAACTATCATATTTATCTCCCTGGAATGTGAAGGGGAACTTACAAGGGGCTCCGTCTCCATTTCCACCCAATGTGAAAAGCACTACAACACAGGAGATAAATATTTATGACATTTTTAACATTTCTTTCCCATACTACATCAGAGCTCCTAATTGTATATTAAATATGTTTTATCGTACCACAGTACAACAAAGGGTACTTACACTCATGAGGACAGAAGCCATACTTTCCTTCATCGTCAAAGTTGTATGTGGTAGAGCACCACAGGAATCCATCATCTCGACCCTGAGAGGTGCAGCTGGTGTACTCCTTACCCATAAACAAGAACGGAAACTTACAGAATTCCCCTTCGGCATTACCATACTTGACCTTTACCACTGAATCAAGGAGAGAGAACCTTTAGTTAAATTCAATGACATTTGATGAATAGATGCTTTCTTCAAGTCACGTTAAGATCTGACAAGATCATCTACTTTAGATGAACTACTAAATGGTTTTCAAATAGGATGTTTCTGTAGTATTGCATATATTTAGTATCAAATTGTTACATAAGCGACTAGAAATACTATTGAAATGATACCTTGTCCCTCTCCTAATGTCCACATCTCATCATCATCAAAGTGAGAGTCTCCTCCAATACCGGCTCCAGGAGCAAAGGCATGAGCCAGCAGACCATCTTTCCCATCAAATGGGTAACCATCACCATGTTCTACAGACAAAATAACACATTTATCCTTTGAGTTACTGAAATTGACATAATTCTGAACATACTTTAAGTGATACGGAACAACACATGGATGAAATGGATTAGAAAAATAGATAAATGATTTAATAAACTACCATTTCGGCCAAAGTTAATCATGATGTCAGCTTCTCCTACTGTGATCCTGTGGAAGTTTAGGGGTGTGACATCACTCCAGACTTTAAATGCACGATAGAACGCATCATCAATTGTTTCTTCATCCAGATCTGGAGTGTGACCTAAAATCCTGTTAAAGGAAGAAAACTTAATGTTCATCATTGGGTGTGTAATTTCTTAATTTCTAATTTCTGAAAGAGTTATGAGAAACCTCTGTAAGATCCAAGATGTTGGTAGTTGGGAACTGGTAAAAGAAGACGGAAACCTTTGAATACCACTGATTACAAATTTCCCATGCTACTTTTCCTCTTGTCATACCATAAAAAGAAAAGTGACATTTCTCAGAAGCAAGATGGCCAAGGTATAACAATTATAGCTAGCTCAATACAATCACCCTCAACCAGAAGCCATCAGTGATCAATTCTGCAATAACACACACCTACCACAATAAAGTTGTACAGAGACACTGATCACCTGCTGGTGTGCAGCATGCTCTGGTTTCTCCTAATGAAGATGATCTACCAAACCACAACCAGGATTGTCAAATCCAAACCTGAACTGGCATTACAAGGCAGGTTGAAATGGTCCTTGATGCAGAAGAAAAATGGAGCAACATCAGAGGCTGCAACCATATTTGGCAGTTTCACAAGACCTACAAGAGAATTTCTTATGGCAACCAAGGGCGTCATCATCTCAAAACCAACTGGAACATAGCTGAATCCTTTCAGACATCATGCCATAAGAAGGTTTATTTCAGGAAACAATCAATCCTAGTAGATCCATGCAAACCTAAACAAATAACCAAAAGTGCACCACACAACAGCAGTTGGACAATAGTGTAGCAATGTAGCTTAGTCAGGGTAGGCACCTTTACTTTGATGTTAATTTATTAAGAAGTTAAGCAAAATGTAAAATGCCGTATGCCGTTTACCCTTGCCAAGGTATATTTTTGCAAGGCTGGATACAAGACACATACTTAACAAGAGTCCTGGGTCATGAGTAGTCTAAGCCACCCACACAAGCCTTTTAATGACCACCTGATCTGTATCGCATACAAAACACAAAAAAACTCTTGATTTATCCTGATTAAATCGTAATAATGTTATGTAACATCCATGCGTAGGGGCACATCTAAAAGCAAAGTTTAGCTTATATATTCAGTTTTTGTACATATTTTATATTACAGTTATTAACTATTATTGTTTGTTGCCTAGCCTTCTGATTTCCAGTAAATTTCTCCAAGAAGGTGACTTCAATGTAATCTGTTTTGAGTAAAACCAAGAATGTTAATCTCTAAGGGCTGTTTGTATTATGTTCAAGTGTCTATATTAAATTATATGTTTTCAGAGATTATGCAAGAATTCTAGATGAGCGAAGCTGATGTTGGCAGCAAAGCAGAGGTTGAGCCATTTTTTCCCATAAATCTGCATACTCAGTCTGAAAACTGGCTACCGGTTTAAAATAACAACATACTTGTGGTCATGACTCAACGGAAAAACTGCCAGGGCATGTAGACCAGAAAATCTTCTCGAGCTCCCAAGTTTGTCCTTTTTTACATCATTTTATTATAAATATTTAAAGCATATAACACAATACAGTATTCTATAACCCGTGGACCAATAAACACACTTGTTTAGTTTTACTTTGCAGTAAACAAATCAGTCAGGATACTATAGTCATTTTATAATCTCTAATCAGTTTTGTTGTTCCCTTTGAAGTTCCACCTCCATATTTTTTGGGGGGAGCGTCCAGCTACGAACATTTGAAAACGAATCTTGTTTTGCTCTGTGTTTTTGATAAGATTACTGACTCGGAACACACAATGTGTTCCTTTCTGTAACGTAAAACAATAGCTTTAAAGGATTTAACAGATTTGGAAGGCACTTTTATCCAAAGCAACTAATTGAGCATTACCTCTAAACCATTAAAAAAATATGTCCAGTCTGAGAATGGAATTAATGTAGCCAGCAGCATGCTCTAGATGGGCCGTCAAAAAGGTATGTCTGACAAACAATGCCATAACTTGGGAGTAACCACACACCTGTATGTGACGTTCTTCTGCCCCCACTTGGGTTTCCTGTGAAAGAAATTGTAATTGGCCACATCAGGAACTCCACATCGTGGCTTCTTCATGATATCTACTGTCTCCTGGTCAATCTCCCCAGTTTCTGGAAGAGCAAAAAACTTTTGCATCTTCTTTAGCGTGTCTTTCAACACCATCAGATTACACCTGTCTTCTGGGCAGCCATAGAACTTGTTCAAATAGTGCTGTGGAAGAGAAAAGGTGCAGAGAAATACGGTGAAAAGAGAAAGGCAACCTAACTGGAAATGATCACCACATTCCACACTTCCCTAAAATCATCACATTACGATCTTGTAGTTTAGAGGTTCAAAGAGTGCATCAATTAAAAAGTGAAAACACTGAACAAATACTTTGGCCCATAAAAATTGTGTTGGGAAGAAATATCAAATCAAACAAACAAAAACACACTAAATGTTTAATAAACATCAGCCACATAAACAATAATTCTGATATGGAGACGACTTTAGTATTTCAAGTTAATGCACACTCACCAATGCCACTTCTTTGTCTGTGCGAGCAGTATCATCGCCTGGGAACCTTATGATGGGTGAGGGCGCAGCAAAAGTTTGCAGGGAAACAAAAAATTGCACGAGGAAAACTTTAAGAACAACATGCCTGCAGCTGAGAAACTTACAGCACACCATTTTGGTCCCGTTGAGAAGTGCCTGTTTTAAAAATAAGATGGTAAGTTAAACAGGCCTTTACGATGTGTTTCTCCGACTGCACTGCAAATGTTCTTTCTGTTCCTCAGCGACACATCCTGCTCCAGTGCTCTGTGTTGCTGTATGTTCTGCATGCACACGCACTTTTCTGATGCTTGAAACTGCGCAGCCTCCAGATCCAAGAATTCAGTAAAAAGTGAAATCGGAGACGCGACAGCGGGAGCGAGCGGAGAGTTTAGTGCGCGTATCACAGACAGACATACATACACACAGAGAGAGGGGGAGATACTGATACTGGACGTTTGAAGAAGTTTACGTACGGCCAAGTAAGGTTGTTCTTACAATAATGTTGTTTTGGTGAATAGCTCCCAACATAGAACACGACAGAATACACCAAACAAACACAACAAAGTCGTCACAAGTATTGCGCATACTGCACGATAAAACACAACCGTGACGGCGCACTCAGAACTATGATTCATGTTTATTATACAAGGATGTTAGTTTGTTTTAGGATTGAAAAGGTTTTTTGTGTGATTCCATGTTGTTGTTGACTTGTGCTCTGAAACTCGCCCTAGGCTTCAACGGTAACGTTAAACAGAATAATCCAAATGCGCATTCTATATGGAATTTGTATTTAACTATTTTTGGTGAAGGTAGTTAAAATATAAGTAAGTATTTATGTAGGGACTATTTATGTGCTGTAAGAAAACAACTTAACCCCAATCAAGGCCTAGTGGGTGGATCAGATGATTTGCCTAATATCCGGGGTCGAAAACGTTGTTTATGTGCGTAACAGTTACTTTTGGACGTTTTACCCTCATTATTATAACCAACTTGTTAATTTGCACGCTCGTTGAATGTTTTTTGTAAACATAACATAAACAAACTAGAAATATACATTTTCTGAAGAAAATTGGTGCTTCGTGGCAAACCACGGAACTGGGCACTCACTAGGGTGATGACACATGAAGGCAAGAAAGAGTTTATCCAATCGCCATGGCAATGTTCTGATGCTTAGATATAGGTATTGCTAAACGGTTGCTAGGCTAACCTGTTTGGTTGCTAGGGGCGTGGCTTAGCATCTGCCCGTAAACATACTCTAGTGAAATGAACCAACCCCCATGTCTCTACGATGTTCTGATGCTTAGATATAGGTATTGCTAAAAGGTTGCTAGGCTAACCTGCTTGGTTGCTAGGGGCGTGGCTTATTATTTGCCAGTAAACATACTCTAGGCTATGAGTGAAATGAACCAACCCCCATGTCTCTACGATGTTCTGATGCTTAGATATATGTATTGCTAAAAGGTTGCTAGGCTAACCTGCTTGGTTGCTAGGGCCGTGGCCTGGCAGATGCCAATTGATGATGCTTCAAGCCACAAGTGAAACAAACCAATCCCCATGTCTCTACGATGTGTATAAGACGAGTTTAGTTGCAAAAAACAAATAAACACCAATTATAAAAATGTTTAAAAAAATCATGTTATTCTTTTTTTATCATGTTTTATTGTCTTAGTAAGCTGTACTTTATGAGTTGTTGTTACTTAATCAAAACAACCCAACTGCAGTTTCATTGAAATGAATTTAAATCAAAAAACGTAAATTTTGAACATTATCTGATGTATTTGTTATCTGTTTTTGCAAATGAACTCTTTTCACGTGTTTTCAACAGGCAGATTTGCTCAAGGTCCAGTGTGTCAAGTAAAGCTCTCCCTCTGGTGGCTTGTTCGTGAAAATACATTTTGAAAACGATCAAAAAGCTCTTTCTTACAAACCGTTGTCCCAGTGATTTTTATTTTGTTAATATTATGTGTATGGTCCTGTTGTAACGCTGTTAAATAAAGTAATACAGTTTAACATTGAGAGGTTCACAACCTCAAGGAGGCTTAAAGTTTTGGCAGAAACAGAAACAAGCCTGAATAATCTAAATAAATAATCTAAAAACATTTTCTGGATTCGTATAACCTCTTGGACATCGGACACATTTAAATAGCTCTCTTTTTACACTTTTCTTGGGTAGCAGATTAAGCCGGTGTATTGTCACCCACAAAAATATGGTAATCTGACAAACCTTTGCATCAATTTCACAAAATGTTTCCCCTTGCTCTAGCTTTATATCTGTATTGTCTCTTTTGAGATTTTGGTGATACTGCTTGTATTTTGGTTTTGTTACAGGATACATAATATCCTTTAGGCGCAAAAGTCATTATTAGTATCTGTGCACTTGAAATTTTAGAAAGTGTGCCCTCTGGTGGCAGACGTATATACTTGCATGCTTTGATGTGTTCTCAGTGGGATATTTTGAGCTTCAGCAGGCCTGCAGTTCCTCCCTTGATTTCCTCTAACTCCTCTTGACATCTCTTTTTACTCCAGTGGAGGGATTAAAGTCGACAGTATATTGATGTGGGCTCTTTATTGGAGAACGCTTGAGGATTTAGCATTGAAATCGAGGAGGCTGAAAGTTCTCAAAAAGGATTTCTACTGCATATCCCACCACTCAGCTCTTCTATTCTTGAGAATAGTTAATCTAATGTTTGGAGATTGAAAAGTAGTTTAATGTTCATTTGGCTGCGATGCATAAATGTTAATCTTCTCCATAGACAAGACTCATTTCATGACCAGGACCAAAAAAAGGAAACATTTTCTCACTGAACCTTGGAATGATTCTCTGCCTCTCTGTATTCTCTTTCCCCCTTTCTGCCTGGCTGTGCACCTCTCGCTAGCTTTCTCCTTGTATGTGATGAAAGCGCTGCTTTGGCCTATATCAGTCAGCGAATAGAACAGTAAGTAAGCGGTGTCCTGTTCATTCAAAGCTTTGGATGCATTTGTGCGTATGAATGCACAACAGGCATAGGGGGACTGAGATGATAAACTTTGATTTGTATGCAAATTGTTTCTTTTGTTCTGCATGTGTTGACTGCAGACATCCTTTTCTTAAAGCGTGCTCTCTCCTTTTCTATTTCTCTCAACCCCCTAACATGCACATTCTCCACCAGAATGCAAATGCAAACCGAATCATCTGTTTGTTGATAAAACATTTAATCAACATCCCTGGCAGAGATTTAAACTAAATAGGCTGCATTCATAAGATGACTCTGTAGGACTCAAAAAAGCCTTTGACAAAGTGAAAACATCATATTTTACTTTATCTGGCATTTCTCTCTAGTTAGTTCGTCTGGGCCAATCTCTGTGTCGGTTCAAAGACCATGTCTCCCTTTTCCACACACACACACACTTACACATTCTCCATGTTGTCGCTAGTGTAAGGGGAATGCTACATGAGGCTTGCGACGGTCCTCGTTCACTTTCGCTCACGTCCAGCTGGCCCTTGCTTCTCTTCTTGAACCAGCAGTCTGATTCTTGACTCCAGAACTCCCATCTGGTTGAATCAGGCCAGTCACCAGGCCCAGTTGGTTCTGGAGGGGGCTTTAGGGTGTTAGGGATTCATTTGGGTCATGGCAGAAGCTCTGTCAACTCATCAGTCCATTTGGGACATGTTCTTGTGTGCCACCGAGCTGTGACCTGTCCCTGCTACACTGGGCTTTTGTGGTCCTGTTCCAATTTGGATGTAAAAATGTACAAGTGCTCACAACAAAGTGAATACATTTTTCAATAAAGGGCAAGTGTACATGTCTGACCTACAAAGTGAATTTTAGAGCTGTTCACTCAAAACCCTTACCGAATGGACATGATTTGCATTTACTCAGAAGCGCTTTTTACAAAGTGCCGCTATCCCAGAAAATGCACTTTTAAATGTTTATCTACCAGAAATTGAGTCGACAGCAAGTGTGCAGAAATATCCTATAATTATACAAATCCATCTATTCTTCTTTTTGAAATCTCCTTTAAACCACAACAGTGACACAAAACAGGCTGTTGGTGATCCCATATCAATCTGATGTCACATTGTTTATGCCTGCCCATGACCGCGTACAGACTCTGCCATGTGAGTGCTTTAGGTTAGGTCCACCTTCAGCCAGAGACACGCTGTCAGCCATTTTCAGGCAAGAGCAGATGTAGCCACTAGCCAGCGACAAAAATGTCTAAGAAACAACAAATGTGTGCTGTTGTTGGATGTAAAATGGAACATAAGAGGTGGCAGGGGGGAGACCTTTCCGATTAGCCCGTGTTCGTCCCGCTGCGACCTCAACATTCACCGGTCTGTATATCGTGTCTAGAAAGACTTGACCAGTGGCCCGTCGGTATAGCAAGGGTTTGGCAAAAAAAAATATTCTCAAGAGTGGATCAGTACCAGCTGTTCGCAATCAAGCTTTATCTCCGAAAGAAGTATTACACATAGTTTTTAAATCGCCTTTCTTAAATAATGTGTTTATTATTAAAGCATGTTAGTGGCTGTTGTTTACATGAGACATATTCCAAAAACAGGTGTTATGTTGGAACGTTAGTGCTAAAACGCATCACGCCCATCGGTTCAGAAGACTTGTGACCGACATTATTTCTGTAAAGCTTATTCATTACAACGAAGGAAAGTTAAAGCAGTGTCTTTCTCGGTGAGTTCAGTGTTTTGTCCTAAATAGAGCTTTCGGGCCACTGACTATTTCTACATTGCAGAAAACACCTGGTTTAGCGGCCCTTTAAGAGAACATCTCATCATCCCTAGTTTGATGACAGTTTTAGGTGACCATATGATGAATAATGTTGTTTGAAAATTACTCTTGATATTTCTGAATGAATTAACAGGATGACTTACATATTAGCTAGCCTACTATTAGTTAAGTTGGTGAATTAGGTCTGTGAAATAGGCTGTTGGCGTTACATGACACATATTACAGTGATGGGAATATTATCCATTATTGATCATTAAGCCGTTTTCTCCATCATAGTTTATTAATATGTATATTAACTAGCAACTTAAACACTTTGTGATTATTTTGCTATTGTTGTAAATATTTTTCCACGAAAAACTAATCCTGTAGGCCTGGCAGGGTGTCGATGCTTCTAAGGGTTTTGGTTTGATTGACATTTTGCTCAGCCAAACGGCCCAGAACTGCATTTGTGAATATTTTTTTACCGCATTTTCAGCGTGCTTGTTTCTTTTTTGGGCGCGAGCTTGTAAACACTGATGGAATAAGTCGTTCCATAATGACGAAGTGGATGTGAAGAGTGTCTCATGTGGCATCTCTCTGTCTCAATAATAGGTCAACAGCTGTATTTAAAAAATTAATCACATTTCTTGGCAGTCGCAAAGGTTAGCCCGTTGCGCTTGGAGATGCAACCGGAGCACTCTGATCGGCGCCAAATCTCGGTGGATATGAGCGGAGCTGCCTTTGATGAGCATGTAAATGATTTGTGTCTTTAGTTTATAGGACACACGCGTGTCTGTATTCTTCACCGTCGTGAGCTCGCTCAGCAGGCGAGCGTTGGAAACAAGTTGGGGATTGCTTTGCCTTTTGTTGTGTGCGCATTTGCCCAGAACACATACATAGACATATGCCTCACAGAGCAACCTGACTGTGACTGACATTTAGATTAGTAGGCAATGGTACCTCAACTAACGTAGACATATTCAAAGTCCCATTTGTTGTTGGTGCAGACAGTGGCGTAGATGAGTTTACAGAAGAAAACGCAACTCACCCTTCAGGCTTATTTTCTAAATCTGTTTACCCTTTTCCAGTTTAAAATATTGATGTTTTCTCAAGCCTCCTACAAATTTCTCTAAGGGATATCAAGAACTGTGTGAACATTCGGATGAAATATTCATGGCTACCTTGAATTGCTTTTAGTTATTTTAAAATATTCACATTTCACATAGGATTTAATTCTCAGGCTGACAGAACAAGGTGCCTCTTTAATAGGGCAGCTGCACAATATTGAAGAAAAATGCAATATTTGATACATAAATGCTTTAAGGTTGTAAAATCATTTTTTTTTCGACCAACCACACAATTAAAAGCTGTAAAGGTAAAAAAAGATGTCAAATGTAAAAATAAGTTATGTAAAAGCTGTCAAGCAAAATCAAGTGCGAACCAGGGTAACGAACCCTACGTATGCGATTACAATGTACATTTACTTCTATAAAACACATGTAAGAGATGATAGCGTTGGTAATTTACTCTAATTTAAATACTGCCGTGTTTCCTCTTCATTCCTGGTTGCTTAGCAACAACTACAAACACCAGGAGAGCGCAAGCTCCAGTTTTATACAAGAACACTCCAAATATTAACAGCCCCTAAAACGCCTTGGTAGATCTTTACTGAGACACAAACCACTGTGTATAAAACAAAGCCAGAATTAAAAAACAACCTGCATAATATGCGTATCATCTCCCTGAAATATTACCGATGACATAATGAGCTAACTGCTGCTACAGCTAATGATCCAGCTGCAATTTTTTCTACAGCAGAATAGTGTAAATTTTTTCAGCTTTTTTTTATTTCAGTCTTAGTTTTAGTCTCACGATGAATACACTTTCTCGTTTTTATCTTATTTTGTCATGCTTGTCCTGTTTTTGTTTAGTCAAGTTTATCCAAATCAAAGTCTGTCTATAAATTGTCTTCTCGTTTTAGCCAATATAAACTTATAATGTTATAATGGTATAGTGGTTTAAATGATTTAAATGATTTAAAAAAATAGCAAAAAATTATAATCAAAGTAATTCTTGTCGTTTGAGAAATTTGTTTATATATTTCATCATATGGTAAGTATCTATTTAACCAAAAAGCACAAATCAATAGAATGTCAAATCATATAAATAGTTTATTCAACTTCATCTTCCACAGAGGTCTGATAAGTGCATAGGCCTATTCATAGACATCCAACCTCTTCCTTAATTACTAGAGTCTTCCTAATGCCTGCAAAATATTGACAATTCCCCATAAACTGACCGTGAGGGAGAACCATAGGAACATTCACAGTTTTCGCGAGGGGGGATGTCTTTATTCAGCAACCAGAATCGCCAGTCCTCCTGCTGCTATCTTTGTCACGTTGTTCTTTTAAATTTAGTTATTTCCGTTTTTGTGCTCCACTATTCAGACATTTTGCCGCTATTCTGTCTAGCAATAGCAGTGATGTAAATGAAAATGATTGACATGATTTCACCAGCAGCTGATTGCAAAGATGTGACCCAAATGTCACATCTATCCAATCACCGGTTTATTTTTTGTTATATTTCTTATGGGCCAATTTTTGTTTGGGCTGAAGTTAATTTAAAATAAAAAACATCCGGCCAATCAGAGGCCCCTAAACAGGTGGGGCCCCTAGGCTGCAGCCTAGGCAAGCCTGTGCGTTAATCCATGCCTACATTTTTAACATTGTTTCTGGAGAAGAATCTGCATCACTGCTGACTTCGGAAACATGATTTCAAAACATTACGAAACATTTTAATATTATAGTACATAAAACATAATGAACAATGTTATGGCAGACCTTTGCTATATGCACATATGCAATATTTTGGTATTGATATTTTGATAATTTCGATAAATAGGGCTTTCGTGCGTCGTACTTTTTGATGTGTTGATATCTGTCAATAAAATACAAATTAGCCTCTAGAATATATAAACTATTGTACTGTCAATGCGTTTGATGTTAAGATAATTATTTAAAATGTGATGTGTTAACATTCTTCCATACGTTCATCCAGAGTTGTGTTGGTCTGTTTCTTTCTCTTGTCTTTTTCAGAACTCACGTCCTTTCTGTGGCAGCTGTGTGCGCGGACGTTAAGGAATTCTTACTGCATGGCAAAGTGAAGGTGTGCAGTTTTTCTTACCAGGTTCTTGCTGATTGTGCTAAATTATTGTAGGAATACATGCATGCCAGGACATTAATGTAGTCACTGCAACTGTCTATTTTGTGTGTGTTTGAGGATGAGATTAGATGAGTTTGCTGCCAGTTTGTCTTGCATAGATTAATATGCCCTATTTATGCTTAGTCCTTCTGTCCTTGATTGTTGTAATATACTCAGGTAAGCACAGTTAATCAGCTTTGGCTTCGTAGTTGTAAGAGCCGGATTTCATTGGATTTGTATCTGCAACACAGATGGTGTTATATAAAATAGCATATTTTCAGAACTCAAAGGAGTTCACATTTTATTGTTTTTTGTTATTTTCTTTATATTTGTCCCTAAGTGTGTAGCAACTGTTGACTCTTTTTTCCGCATCATACATTCCAAGGCAGATTTCATGTCCTTGTCAGCATTCAGTTGCATTACATTTACTATTTTCCGAGTTGTCCTACTCAGCTTTACTCACAGGAAAAATATGATATATACCTGTACACAACACTCAATGGGAAAGATTAGTTTGCCTTATTCATTGTGTGCTACACAGACGATTAGTGAAAATAGTTCTTGATCAAGTTAAAGAAACAAAAAAATAATCTAAGAATATCTGCAACATGTAGATAATATAATTTATGAGCAAAGTAAATCTTCTACTGTAACATGTAGATCTAGTTGGCAAATCAGAAAGTATTGAAAAGAACAAACGCAGCAACCCAAGGCCAATCTTAATTCATGTTTGGTTTTCCTAATAGTTCCCTGCTTATGACATTATTAGGTATATTTTTAATAAGACTGGACAGTTCTCGTTGGATGTTGTTTATGAGACCTTACAGATGTAGGCAGAGCGGGTCATATCCAGGCCGGAGGCTGTAATTTGGAGACTTTAATGTTACAGACCAGAGTCTGTCACGCTATGGTTTTCTTATTAATGTGTGGACGGAGAACAGCAGTGTGGCGTCTGTGTCTGCTGCATAAAACTAGCACCTCTGTTGAGATGTGTGCATGTGTTTAGGAAGTAAAGATGTTGGTTATTCGACGTCTAGCAGGCTTCTTGCCTCCCCTCATTCCTGTTGCCTGTGATCTAACCTCAGCCTAAATGGCCTCCTTTTTTAAGCACTACCTGGCACGCAATGCCTCTCCTTTTCTTCTCACTCGCCCTCTGTCTTCTTCACTTACTGTACCTTTCTCAAGTCTCACATTCTCGGTTCAGGATATTGAGAAGGACCTTTGTCAGGAAGTAGAGGCCCATGGGGTGTTGGAGGAAAGAGACACAAATCGAGATTACTGGATCACTTTTCAGAGTGTAGCTTATACAGACTTAACTTCCAGGAGACTTTTCTGATTTTTCTGACATTTTCTTACTCTGTATGTTTTTGTTTTCTGTACTTTTAACATATAATAAAATGTGTATTTCTTTATAGACAATTTTGTAAGAAGTAAAGCTTGTGGGAATAAATAAAAGTAATTAAAAAAGAAAACAAATTTATTTTATCCAACTGACTTTTTTGATAAATTTGTGTAGAAAATCTATATTTTATTTGACCTTTCAAAGATTTTTTTAAATTTTAAGGATCTGTAATTATTTTGATTAGGGATGCACCGATATGTAAATTTTGGCCGATAATGAAAATATTTATATATATTGGTCTATATACAGTATCTAAATATTAATATAAAATTCCCTAAGACTGAAACAAAAGGAAAATAGTGGACAAAGGCTTTTATTTGAAAACATTCACTGCAGAAAACAAGGTAACAACCATAAGTGCTCCTTTTCTCCTCTTGGAAATCAAGGACCAAGCCTTACAATAGTTAACTATTCTTTAACCTTCCAGTTTGTTTGGTATATTTTTAGTTAATAAACAAATTAAACAGTATATGTTCTTCCGGAGCAACCCAGAATATTTTTCTTAATACCCACATGTCTAACAGGTATCAAGACAGAAAGCATTTAGACAGTAGTCGGATTCATACAATATGCTTTGTTCCTACAATTTAAACATTCATAAACACTGTATCTACATACTGTACCTGCATCAAAAATGTTTTGCTAATAGCATTAAGTGAATGATCATGACAAAATATAGTACTGCACTGTATTTTAACTCTGAGCATATGGTATTAACTTCCTGCCAAAAGTATTAAAAATAATAATAAGCGTAAATTAAAAAAAAACACGGGTCAGAACTTTAAACATATATTAAATGATATTGCTCAAAAATAATGATTGACAGCTATGATTGACAGCTATTCCTATTGCCGATCAGTTGAAGAGGGTGTTGACATCACTCCAAATGCGACTCGCGGCATAGACTTGAAGATGGATAACTGTCAGCTGCAAATCCCGGACAATCACAGGAAATCTAACATAATTATATCGTACAGAGTATCAGATAGACTTCTTATGTCTGTAATGAGCCAAGTAAATTGTTGTCCGATTCGACCATATAATCTGTTGAGTTAAGATAGATAGAGATAGATGTGTCCAGTTAGTTGAGTTTTGTCATAGTTAAGAGATACTCTTAAAGTCCGGGTAAAGAGAATTCTGTGAATTGTTTCTAAACACATGATAGATGTTAGAAATGTATTAATGAAGCACATTACAAAGACTCAGAAATATGTAGTACTGAATTGTGGAGTTATGTGCAGTCTCTATATTTTCTTCGTGACGGAGGTCCAGACAATACTTTTTTAAATAAATAATATTTAATCAATTGAGCCCAGTCAAATATGTATATAAAAATTTAACATCTAATAGTTTATCAGGCCATTTATTTTATATTCTGATACCCACAGTTTCAAGGCTATGGTGCCAAAGCGAAGTCCTAGTGGCCTATTTTAATATTTTATAAAACTACTGACAACAAAATGTGACAACAGAAATGTATTTATCATGAG
Organism: Triplophysa bombifrons; assembly: GCA_029783895.1. Lineage (NCBI taxonomy): Eukaryota > Metazoa > Chordata > Actinopteri > Cypriniformes > Nemacheilidae > Triplophysa > Triplophysa bombifrons. The sequence goes on from CM056448.1 coordinate 24,076,021, forward strand.
CAGAAGTAATTACGAAGTTACTAACAAGTAGCCTTTCCATGCCATTCATACTATACTGATTATAAATAATATCCGTTATGTAGATGTAGTTTGGGCGGGATATGTATCCTATGAGCAACGTGCAGCTGAAGTACAATCAGAGGAAAGGATTAAAAATGACCATTTATCAGCCGATACGGACATGGCTGATAATTTATCGTGCATCCCTAATTTTGATAATTACTGAGATAGAAAAAACAACGATTAGAAAACTACCATTTTAAATGTACATTAGAAGTTAATGTGTGCCGCCGCTGTTCGGTTACTAACTTTCTTAGATATATCTTCTTTTGTGTTCTGTGGAAGAATGAAAGTCATACAGGTTTGAAATGCCAAGAGGCTGAGATAATGATAATAATAATTCATTTTTGGGTTAACTACACATTTAAGTCTTTAAGAACCTTTAGGATAATTTTAGCTTTACATTAGACAATTTGTACTTGCCTGAAGCAGTTCTGCACTATCTTCTAAGGCTATTTTTGCTTTAGTGAAACGGGGTGTCAAAAAAACGTTTTAGTCAGTGTTATAAAAAAGGCATTGCACTTTGAGTGGTTTTAGTAGATCACATCTGTGCCACAGTAACATCTTAGATTAAGATCAGTAAAATAACAGAAGATCAATTCTTCAACTGTAATCTTTTAGAAGTAAAGGCTTAGATTATAAAAATTGTAGATTGTGACTTCAGTATTATAGGTTCTTCGCTGTTAAATAAATACATGCCGTGCTCTGTGCTGTCAATTGTTAGATGCAGAGCATTGTGCCAGCTTCACAAGGTTCTGAGAGCGTATGAATCAAAAGCAGAGCTGCACCGGCTGCCATTAATATGCAAAGAGGGATGGCGGCTTAAGTTTAATTTATATAATATTCTAGGGATCTTGCCAGCAACATTTGGCCTATAAAGAAATGAACTTTGTCTCCTTGTTAAGTACAGCAATGCATCAAGCTATAATCTCTGCAATAGATGAATCTATTGTATAATTATATAATATTTCATATTATACAAAACGAATGTATTCATATTTCAGATTTTTCTAATTTTTCCTGTCTGACCATCTGTATGTAATAAGTCTCCGTAAAATTAATCTCTTTATCCTATTGGAGCAGGAGGCAGGTGTTTTTCCTAATACATCTATGAGTAAATAAGGCCTAGTATCGAGGCATAATCCTCTGCATTATTTTTTATATCTCGCACCAATGTCACAATTGTGATTGCGTGCGTGCTTATGTGAACGGTGGGGGTAGCATATGCCCAGACATTTCCTAGGAGCATTATTTTGAATATCACTGGTGTATGAAATTGCCTGGAATGTCTCCGGATCATTGTGCTAAATCATTTAAAAGCACCTTCCCCTTAAAAGGGGATCAGTCTTGACAGAAAAGTGTGCGTACATGTGTGTATATGTAAGAAATGATGGAATCAAAGGTGAGTTCAAATAGATAAAGCAAGGGTCAACCTTATCATGACCCATATCCATAGCTACATTACCGGCCCCACTGTGATTATTCCTGCTATTCCCAAATCAGTTTCTCATTCACAGTGCCTCGTGACAATGACTCCCGCATCACTTCAGAATGGAGGCTGATGGCTTAAATCTGTTCGTAACATCGCCTTTTGTTAGATGTTTTCTACATAGTACATATTCTCATTCCAGGACACTCAAATGTGTAGACGTCTGTTCAGAGGCACTACAGATTATGATGGCCATTTGCTATATGAAAATGAATTCCTGAGCCCTCAGTTATTTTCATCTGGGACTGATCTCAGGTCAGACACTGCGAGGCTCACGCACGTTGGGTAATTCATCCTTCGTATTTTCTCAATAATGATAAATTCATAGCCTTATGAGTGGAGATGTATCCGCTGATGAAACGTTGGATGTTATTTAGGAAGGGTTTGGATCACTTTTGCCCTCTAATCCGATGGATAATGAGGGCTGTCGCCTCTACGGATTTGTATTATAATTGTTTAGAGCAATTTATGGTATATGTAGTAACTGCAACTACCATTATGCGGTGCAATTGTTTCATTCTTTTTAGGTCTGTGCCACGAGACTGAGTGATTTATGAGGAAAAAAGGCTTGTTTGATATGAGCTGTAATACTATATGCTCTGTACGTTGCACCATTTTTATATACATAAGTACTGTATCTTTAAAGTCTTAAAATCTTAAAGTGAAACTTCATCCAAAATGTTTAATTCTTTCATCATTTACTCACCCTCATTCCTGCAAAAATGTCATTGTTCTGCTGAACACACAAGATATTTGGAGTGTTTGCAACCAAACAGTTCTCGGGGACTATTGACTACTATGGTAGTCAATGGTATGCCAAAACTGTTTGTCTTTGTAGCAAAATTTCAAGGAATGGGATGAAGGAGGCGGGAACCAGTGAACGTTAACAACTTTTAATACAACAAACAAGCAACAAAACGAAAGTAAAATGCCGGCAGCTCCCTCACGGTCGACTGCAGGCCATACAAACATGATAAAACATAACATAAAATCCAGGCCTGGTCCTCTCCCATCATACACTCTGTCGCTCGCCCTTTTATGCGTCCGATCTCCTCCGTGAGATATGCGAGACCGGTGCAACGCACAGCTGACACCCACACGGCTCTCGTCCCGCCTTGCTCGTTACAGTCTTCAACAAAAGTATTGATGAGTATATGATGAGACACTTTTCTTTTTTCGTTTTAGGTTATCAAACCCCATGAAGAACAGTCTGTTGAACACTGTCTTGATGTATCTGTGTGTGTGTTTAAGTTAAGGCTTGCCTGTCAGAAATTTAATTGATGACTATTGGGTGCATTGCGGAAGCCAAGGGCACGGAAACTCGTCAGGAAAGTCCCTGTTGCGTGTCTCTCGGGCCTCTCGTTGAACAAGGAACACTGAAAGACTGGCACGGACACTACAACTCTACATGAAGTGGCTGGGTTACACCCACCCTCCTTCCTTCCTCCCAGCATGGATTTGGCCTTCTCATCAGCAACAAGGTTAATACTTGCATCTGGGGAGTAGCACGCCTACTTTCTATCTCTCCTGATACATGCATGTGTCCTATGCTTGTTTCTCAGTACATGTGCTCTCTCGCTGTTGTCTGGAAGTCAGACTAAGAAAAAAGAGTGATCTTGTTTTCTTTTTGTCCCTTGTAATCTGTTGTATTATAGGCCTTTTGAATTTAGGTGTTGAATATTGTTAAGCTTTGAAAGCTTAAAATACACACATGAGCTGTGACTCCCGGCTGGCATTCATTAAGGCTCGTAATTGATTGCACATGGCGGCCGAGCATGTGATATGTATGTGTTCCCTCACGCAAAAGGTGCAGAGGGGAATTGACTGGTCGTAGCATTGTTAGACGTGTCCTGGGGGGGGCAGATTTCCTGTGCTTGCTTTGCACGCGTGGCATGCTGTTAATCGTGCAACGAGCCAGCGGAAGAGGGAAATACCACATGTCAGAAGTTAAAATCAGGTCTGACAGTTTAGGCACAGAAAAATGGGCACCATCTTCATGTACGTAAGAGAATTGAAAATAAACTCATTTTCTACCCATACTTTATCATATCTATGAAATGAGCTTAGGCAAATGTTGATGTTAAAAATGAAAACATTGGCTTTTTAGAGAAAGAGGGAGACATATCAGGTAACAGCTGGTACTGGACATGTGTATGCAATTACAGCGTGATGTACACAAACTCTTTGTCGTCTGCGAGATGACTGAAGGCTTTGAGTAATCACCACATCTGAAATGTGATCTCTAGAGTTCTTTGAAACCACATCTGATCTGGATGTCAAGGGACTACCTGAAGATATCACCATGTACACATGCAGAATTCGTTATGATAGAGGACGTGTAAACTGAAATTGAACACTACAGTAAATTGTTTGTTATAAAGTAACCATGTAAAATTTATGTTTTGTCTTTTTAATTTAAACATATGATGTATTTCATGCCTTCTCACACGGGTGATTTCTACAACATCAAGCCCAAAAGCATAATCAGAAATGCTGCATATGAAACCCTGAAACTCTCCGTTGCATGCATTCTTCATGCCCTATAGCAGGTGAGCATAAAAAACTTTTCAAAGGCCCATAACCTCTCTTCCTCTGCCAGTAATCTCCCTAGAACCCTGTAATCGTGGGCGCATGCAGATGCCGCCGACGGGAATATTGCTGTTCATATTCTTAATCTGCTCTCAAATGCCTTTCTGTACCCCTGATGAAGCGTCCCTGCCGCCGCGTTTCACAGGGAATTAAGTGTAGTACACAGGATTCACGCAGAGGTAGATATCAGTGTCTCGCTCTGAAATCCAGCTGAGAAGGAGGTCGTGGTGGAGCTTTGAGGAACACACGTGCTCGCACGAGACCTCCGATGCCATATTTCTCATAAATAGAGCGTATGAAATTGTGGAGGTAGAGTAGAGAAAGACAAGGAGGAAAACGAAAACTGGCAATGGCGTGTTCCCGGCTCGGGTAATTTGAGGAGGAGTAAAGCTGGTTTAAGTTGACCTGGTTAAGCTGCATGATTTTCATGTGACAGAGAGAGACGGGCTCACACACCTCATTGAGACTAAATATTATGCATTAACGGCTTTTAGAGTCGACAGGTAGACAGATGGAAAGACAGACAGTGGCAACATACCGGGCCTCATATCAGTGCCTTGTAGAGCCTTTAGTCTGTTTACAAGATTTCTTTTAAATGCCTTCAAGAAATGACTCACAATCTTTGATGATGTAAATATTAACAACATCTGTTATATCTGTAACCTGTCTAATCTTCATCATTGGTGTTTTTGAAAGCTTGTGAAAATGCTTAAAAAAAATGTATCAAATAAATAATTGCGATCAATTGCATCCAGAATATGTTAGTGTTTAAATAATCTATGTCTGTATGCTGTGCATATTTCGTTTGTATTTATAAACCCCCAAAAATACATATGCATGTATATTAAGGAAGTATATTGATGTATTTACATTTATCAATAATTTAAATGAAATATAAACTTGCATTTATATTTGTCTTAAATATATGCATGTGTGTCACGGATCTCGTGGCAAGAACCCAATTGCAGGCAGGCACGGTGGTACAGGGGTTGAACAGGTTTATTAAACAAACAAACAAAACAAAGACCCACGATGGGGTAAAACAAGACTGTAAATCTAACAACTAAAACCAGAACTGACTAACACTAGACTAAACAACACTTAATATAAACTAAACTTAAACACTTACTAAGACTGGAGTGAAACAGGAACTTGGCAGACAAGGCACAACAAACAGCATACAGGTACATACAATGAACCGGCACAGGACAATGAAACATGAGGATGTTTTATAGGGAGACAAAACACAGGATAATTAATAGGACCAGGTGAAACAGATGAAACACTAAGGGGAAGCTAATGAGACGAAAAGGGCGGGAAACACAGACGAGACTGGGGAGAGTATGGAAGGCCAAAATGTCTCTCCCCACATGAAACAGAGGATTCTGTTTTGGTTCTGCCTCAGGACCAGGAATTAATCAACCAAGATAGGCAGAACCGTGACACATGTGTATTTGTTTATGAATTCAAAATTAATATCCACAGTGCAAAGACATTTATTATGTAAACACAAACGTTTATCCTAGATGCGATTAATCACTATTAATCGTTTGACAGCCCTCATTGAAAATGGTAGTTTAGCTATTTGCTGTATTTTTTTTATAAACGCAGCTTGTCCAAAATTTAGTTTGGACTATGCTGTGTTGTAGCAGCATACTGTCTTTTTATATTGTAATTTCGAAACAAATTTACTATATCATGAAGTTCTAAAAATTAGCCGTCCACTGCATTTCCTTCCTTTTGTTTTTGATTGGTTAGACAAGCTCTTATGATGCTATTGTGTGTGTGTGTGTGTGTTTGTCAGCAGGTGAGGTCTGTGTGCTAGCGAAGTGTAAAATGTGCCAGTTGGATTGACACCCAAATGACAGATACCAGTGAAACACACCCCGGATTCAGACACCTTATTCTCAAGGAACTAAAACAAAACACTATCAATGCCTGCGCTCATGAATATCCATGCTCTGTTTTTTATGTTGTCGCCATTTCTGCCCCACCCCCTTCACTCAATAAAACATGGAATAGACCAAAATGTTGCGAAAAGAAGATTTTTTTTCATAAAGAAAGACTCTCAATTATAAATGTATAGAGGGCAGCCTGTTCAGCTCACCAAGCGGAACTAGGGGGCGATGGTGTGTGATGGAAACTCATTCTTTGAGACGACACGCTGGACATTTGCATGTGATGCTTTTCTGTGAGCCTCGGCATCTATGTGTGTGCTTATTTGTTAATTCTTTGAGACCAAAAAAATAGTCGCAATCCTCAGCTCTGCAGAACTACTTCACAAACAGCCGATGTGGTTGGTTTGTGTTGTGCGTGTTTTGTTTATATCAACTGGGTTTTATTTTTTCCTTGCCGCGTGCCACGCTCCTCAAGTGCATCCACTTAATTGTCTCCGTCCTAATTTCAGCGCCTCGCAGGGAAAAGTGCTGATTAGTCATTGCTTTCTAATTCCTCCTTCAGGTCACCTTGTAAGGAGGGTCGTCTGGTTGGGGGGTGGCAGTCGAGCGCCACACACACTCCTTGAGACTTATGAGTGCATCATAACCTTGACCAAGACAATCTGTTCGACGACACTTTGAGAAGATTTCTCATGATGTGCCTCCGAGCCATTGGGACTTAGCTCCTCTGTTCTTTCCATGCGCTATCAGCTCAGCGCAAGATCACCCTCCGTGCCGCAGAACAGCCATTACTCCATTTGCAAGATAAATCTCGAGCGCTCCGTCAAATCAATCACAACATCAAATTGAAGCCTTTTTGCCCACATGCCTTCCAAATAGTCATCAATTCTCTGCTGTATATTCATTGTTAGGTGAGACAGGTGTGGGCAATGAATGATCAGGTAGTTTAATTTGAGACGCGGTGGGTCGGCTCGGACGAAAGGCGCCAGTTGCTTGATAAAACCGGCCATTCTTTTTCTGTTCCAAGAGAGCGCATCTCATGTTGAGCATGCTTCATCTTCATCTGCTTAGTTAGAGGGAACACTATTATTTCCTGTTTTGCCTTTTTTTGGAAGGTTGTCATACACGTGTAGATATTGTCCGTTAGCAAGCGTATGAAATGTGTATCAGGGTAAATATTTGCGTGCTGCCAGGGCTGGGGGACGGAACAAACAAGTGTTTCTGCAGGCCTCTGGTGAGGGACCCTACAGGCTTACAGCATGTCTACAGCACGGACGCAGCTGAAAACTGTTCTCAGGCCGCTGTTTAATCCCTGTCCTCCTTCTTGTTATACAGTAATAAACATGGCTTGTCAAATAAAGGATGACATGGAAAGAAAGATTTAGTCACCAGCTGCAGGATATTCTTTTTTTATTACTTGAACGTGTCGTTCCTTTTTGACATTGGATTAGGAATGTTAGTTTAAATAACATGTCTTTTCAGCCGATTGGGGTCACCAGAGGGTGTATGACGGATATCATTTTTCGGATGCTGGAAAAAATTCCACAAACGTCCAATGTTCAATATTTTTTCCCGTTCTATAAAACATAGCGTAAACAGCTAACACAACATATTTTTAAGTGTATCCTGACAATTACATAAAATATGCTTATGGAAGATAATCCTCAAGCGTGTAACTCATTTACAAGCACTGTCAGTTTACCTAATGCAAAATCACATATCACTTTACTCTCACGGTCAGAGTCGTGTTGCTCTCTTTCACTTTTTCTGACTCACCTTGCCAAATGTGCTATTGTGTTCCACAGATGAGAAATGAGGGGCTTTCTCTGCTGCTGATACCTGTTATTTGATATCACAGCCCTGCAACAATTCATCCTAATGTGCTGTTTAAAGGATTTGTTGGCTCATAATGCACCAATATTAGTTTAAAATATTGCTACTTTGCAAAGCCGTGCAGATGGGCCAGGCTGATGCAGCAGGCATGGGGGAATGGGCTGAAATGCTCAGATATGAGATGTATTAAATGCACGAGTGATTCTGGTGCCTTTTACTGTAATTGATTCTTTTCAAAGGCGTCCTCTCACCACCTTACTCTCTCCCTCTATCTCTCTCCTTCCCAATCTTTCACACATGTTTTTAAGAAGCAGTGGAGTGTAACATTATGTTTAATATTAGCATTTCAGTCTTACTGAGGTCTGAACTCCCAAAGGCTGGTTATTAACTTCATTTATGAAGAGTCGAAATCGATGATAATGCGATATACTAATGCATAGCACACAACATTCATACTGTAGCAGTGTGTTCTCATTGAAGCATTTAAAAAAAAAACATGACATTTATGGATCAAACATTCTACAACTTACAGTAGGTACTTTGATGGTGGGTGATTTCAATTGATTTATGACTGACTATAGCGCTTTACTCAATTTTGCATGGTTGCAAGATTGCTTTACAGTAAATACATATTAGTACAGACAGTAAACACATAAGAAAAAGACGACATCGTGTTAAACAGTTTTTTAGAAATTCGAAAAGATCCTGCCACATTAGTTTCTGTGTCCTGTTTTTTTGTTAAATACGTATGTATATTATTGTAAGGTCTGCACCTGTCAGCACTTCGTGAACTTAGTCGTCTTTTCTAGATAAAATAATATTAATATTTCATTCACCCAGCTAATTGTAATACTCGCGAGCTATCGTTTTTCTCAGTGTCAGCGACAGGACAAAACTGGGGAGTATCAGGATAGTGTAACAGTGTGAAAAAACAGAGACGTTATATCTAAATGTGCTGTATTCGTAAACAAAGCCCAAGTTATTTTAGAAATGATGTAATTAAGCACTTCCAAAATGAAGCGAGCACTCACTCTCAGCGTGTCATTTGCATGCCTTTGAATATGCTGTGTGTCTCTAAGGGGGCTTCCTGCCGGTGAGATTCTCAAAGCCATACCGTCTTTGTTTTAAACACAGCAAACAAACAAACAAAGGCATCCTGGATGCCAGACTGCTCAATCTTTCCCCACTTTTCGTCTTGTTTCTCACTTCAAATGACCTACAGCCTGGTCCTACCTAGAAAGTACATTTACCTGATCTAAAAGGAGATTAATAGAAATGTAGAGAGACAGAGAAGAAATGTGAGAGAGAGAACCTCTATTCAACCAACTGATTGGGGACATGACAAATGAATGAGGGAATAAACAGGGTGTCAGAAGAGAGAGGGAGAGATGGATGGCTTCTTGGTGTGAAGAGAATGGCAAGATACAGTTAACCCTGGCAATGGTCCAAGCCCTCTAGTCTGCTTTTCTCTCAGCTCAGCCCCTCAGGCCTAACTCGGGCCCTGTCCAAATTCCTGACCCTGCCACCACTTCTGTTTATTAGGGAAATCAACGCCCTCACAGATAAACACACACATGCACATACATATGATGACTTGTTTTCACAGTGAGCTAATTATATTCCTATCCCCTAACCAGACCCCATTTTGTAAACCTAACCCTTATAGAAATCTTTTGGCTTCTTCATACATTTTCATGTAGACATTGATGGCGTACCCTCCAAACTTACAGATGTAAAGTTTTGCGTTGTCTTAGCATTTGTGTTCCAGTTGCTCTTAAAGGGAAAGACCAACATTTATAATCTTACAAGCATATCTCAAAATTGGCTTTCACAAATTGGTTCTCCTTCTGAAACCTCAAATCTTCATTTTTTTTTGTTTTTGCCATAAATCATAAATCATTACTATTAGTCACCCTTTATATATGTCACTGGTTTTGCAAATTTCTTACCAGTAAAATGTATAAAAAATTGCTTGTCAGCTTTGACAACAAAAGTACAGAGTTATTTTAATTTCCTGAAAAACTGCGAATTTAGATCCGTTATAAATTAATTAGTAGAGGGAGGTAAAAATTTAAATTTTCATATTAGAGGGATCAAAAAATGAGATGAGCAATATGCCATCATAATTATTATTTTTATAGAGATCGGTGTATATTCCATTCCATTCTCTACCGCTTATCCGAACTACCTCGGGTCACGGGGAGCCTGCGCCTATCTCAGGAATCATCGGGCATCAAGGCAGGATACACCCTGGATGGAGTGCCAACCCATCGCAGGGCACACACACTCACTCATTCACTCACGCACTCACACCCTACGGACAATTTTTCCAGAGATGCCAATCAACCTACCATGCATGTCTTTGGACCAGGGGGAGGAAACCGGAGTACCCGGAGGAAACCCCCCGAGGCACGGGGAGAACATGCAAACTCCACACACACGCACACACACACACACACACACACACACAAATCAAATCGAACCCCCAACCCTGGAGGTGTGAGGCGAACGTGCTAACCACTAAGCCACCGTGCCCCCTATCGGTGTATATATATATATAAGTAAATCTGTTCATTTTTAGCAATCCTTTAGCAATGTGCATGCCTGTAAATCCAGAATTGTTAGATATACCTTAAGGTCCTTTTATATTCTTATAACTGACCCACTTGTCTCTTGGGAACTACATTTTTAAAGCTCTATAAGCTTTACTCCTAGACAAATGAGGATCTAAATGCGGCTTCATGAGAAAACTGTTAAAATGGACACATTTTCAAGCATTAAAAACTAATTGTGGGTCATTTTTTTAAAATCTGTCTCTTCATAAAGAAGTATGCCTGAAGAACAAATAAATTTGAAACTAGAAATATAGCTTTTTTTTCCTTTTATTAAAACAACTGCACCAAACATAATCATTTCAGTGTCCTGTAACTGTCAAAAATTACTTGCTCTGAATAGTTTATTTATAAGATTCCATATTTCTTTGAGTTAAAGGGAAATTTTGATAAAGGGATGTTTTTAATTATGGCCAGAGCACAAATGATGTGAGGAATTGCTCCGTTTGTTATAATCTTCAAAATGAATTACATTTATAAGATGCTCGAAAACTACTGAAAGTTTGCATACATGTCAAATGTGGTAAAAATTTACATCTGATAAGCTTACTGATATTATAAATATTATTGTAGGTTTCAATAGATGATAGAAGGATTTTAGTAAACAACTAAGATTTGAATTCTTGAATGCTTTTTAAATGCATATTTCTCATCTCATTTTTTACCCCCTCTAATATGGCTCCAAATTTCAGGTGAAATTTCACATTTTTACCTCCATCTACAAATTAATTGATTGCCAAATAATTGTTCATCGATGACATTTCATGATTTTTTTAACATCACTCCAAATGTTGGTATTGCTTCTGTAAAAACATAAATAATTTGAGCCGGAGAAATATAAAAAATTTGGTTGATTTGACACGGAATGACCCATCTACTCTTCAGTTGCGAGTTAATGATTTTTTTTCTTTTCTGACCTCTACTGGTTATGATATTCACAGAGTTCAAATGAATGAGTGCAAGTGAACGTGTAGCACATGTAGTGAAGATGTAATTATGAATTAGACACGGTGAGAACAGCTGCAGTATTTGAAAAGAGTAGATTAAAGGCTGATCACACACAATGCTCTGTTAAATTCAACCCGGCTCCTTTTAGTACCAGGCTAATGGGTTCATTCAGGGTTTTCACACTTAGTGAAAGAACCGGTGAGATTGTTGTGAATTAGAAACTATTACTGTAAATGACAGCAAAGGAGATAAAATTTAGGCCTCCTTCTTTCCGTCTCTTTCTCTTATTCCCCACTGTCAATTATAGGAATTAATCCACAAAGTTCAAACTCTGAGGGGTGGAATATTGTTTAATAGTTTTTTCTTTATAATTTTACAAGGATTAATGTAGTTCTCTCCATTATCGTTTCATCTATCCATCCATCTACCCACCCACTCACCTCTCAAGCAGACTTCGGGCTTTCATTAGAAAATAAATAAAAAAATGGAATTGGTTTTTCCTTTACTGCAGTTGTGCAGAGCGGCACACTGGCTAAACAAAGATGTTCAGGCAGTAGCAATGAGACAAGCAGAGATTATACATTACCTCAATATCCAATTTAATAACTCGCATTTCCTTTTATTGTTTTTCTATTTTCATTGTATTTCTTTTCCGGAGCTTAGACAGCCTAGCCGAGCTGTGCTTTCCACGGTCTGTGTTAACAAAGACATCCAGAATGAGGTCTGCGTGCTAGCTGCAATACAGAGAATCCTCAATCAGAGGACTTGAAATTGGATTCATAGTTCACTTCATGGAAAGAAGCAGAAAATATTAAATTATTTTCTTTATTACATTAAATTAATTATAGAGAGACTGCATATTAGATATAGGCTAAAAAGGCTTTTAATGTGCTCAATAAGAGCCTTCAGTCTTTGTTGGAATAGGCATAAATCGATCTCTGCTGCATATTACAGTCTGTTCTTTTCCACTGCCTGCTTTTATTTAAAGTATTATTCATATTTAATAACAATATATGCCCTTCAGACTTTTAATCTAGTCTCCAACGTTTCCAAAGCACACACATGCACACACATTTTTCCTTTTATTTTTGTTTTGGGCTTTTAACTGGGTGGTCACACATGACCTTTATTCATATTAGGTGGCTGATTTTCTTAACACACTGCAATAGGCAAAGCCTGAACTGTGTTGTTTGCAATGACCACGTCATCTTTTGATGTAAGACTTTCTGAAGCCTAAGGTAAAAAATACTTCTACTTGGGTATTTGTCAGTGATGTCATCACAATTTAGTAGCTGTGACATGATGGATGTGCATGACAATTGTGCAGGTAATTCAAACACCAGACACATTTAACCCGCAAAAAAAGGGGAGGACAGAAATATTTCATCTGAAACAAAATCCAATTGAGAGATTGACTCTAAAGAGTCTCACTCTCGTTAAAACATTAGATAGACAACTGATACAGTGTTGAGAGGGTGGGTCTGCATGTGTGCATTATAAAGAGAGGGGGAAAATACAGTTTTATTCTCATATTGTGTGTGATGTCATAGTATCGAACCCTGTGCACAGAGGCAGACAGAGGGAAATACATGAATTTCAGCAGATGCGGTTTGTAGAATCCCACCAGAAGATGCAGAGAATGAACATGATTTTTTATTCATTCATCATTGCATTGTAATCAAAGTTGCAAACACATAGAGACACACAGTACGTAGCTTCGATTAAGGCACCGTCCAGAATAAGGGCATTGATATAAATCTGTAATTTGGATATTCCCCATGATGTTTGCTTCTTAGTGATGCAACTAAATAACCTCTAATCCCTATGGGGTTAAGACCTAAACATGTTTAAGTTTTTGAGGCAATCAGAGCTTATTTTCTGATTTTATTTCTTCGGAAGAAGCAAATTCAAGAGGACATCTGTTCTGTTATGAATTTCACATAATCTTAAGATTTTGGATGCTTCAAATGAGGCTTCATTCAAGCTAAATGAATGAAACATGATGGTAAACCCCTCACGCGCTGGAGGTTGTCATGCAATATTGAGTTGCGTATAATCACTGTGTAATCTGTCTGTGTGCCAGGGGAGGGTGGAGCTAAATCCCCTTATTCAACAACATCACACCAAGATCACAAACTCTCTGAAAAGATGTGAGATACTTTTGTGAATGTCAAGACATTGGTCTTTGGCAGCTGAAGATACACAATCAAAAGTGCAAGATTTGCTCCCAGTGTAAAGAGTAGCTCAACTCCTCTGTTTAGATACTTACAGTATGTTTTGCACATTTGTCTGTTTCCATTCTGACATTGGTCACAGCTAATTATAACAGAAGGAACTTCAGTTGGAGGGTTTGTGTCACACTATTTTAGGGAAACTTGACAGTTAGGCAGACTGCATGCATATTTTCGGAATGTGCATGGTTTATATTATTTTTATCCGGTCAAGTAGAAGTGTGTGCACAGAAACAAATAATTTTGCTTTACGAACTTCTGTGCTTTTTGCAATCAAACATTGCTTATTTTCAACAATTTGCCAATTTTGTGATTTATTAATTACAAGCAAGGACAAATTTATGGATGGTTGGTGGAACCGTTGCCAAAAAAATTAAGAGAACATTTCAATTTCATTTTCTAAATGTACTACATGTTTAGGTAAAATGATCATTTTTGTTTCATTCTGTGAACTTCTGATAATATATCGCCCAAATTTCAAATAAATATGATCATGTGAAGAAATTGACTTGAAAAACAAGCAAAAATAACAGAAAAGATGCACTGTATTATTCAGACCTCAAATATTGCAAAGAAAACAAGTTCATATTCAAAAGTTCAAAACTATTTTTATCACAGTATTCATGTGTCTTGTCATGCTGTCAGTCTGGCCACAATACATCTAGAAATGCTGATTTAAATGAAAATTCTGTATTGCCCTTTTAATTTTATATGTAGCTTATATAAAAGCAATGGGTATCTAGTTTCTGTATTCTGTATTTAAAGTATGTGTTTGTGTTCATTATGTTGATATAAGCACTATGGACCTTAATTTCTACTGTTAGATATCTCTTGCTGTAGATCTAGTCCACAGCCTGGCCTGGTTTAGAGAAACAGCATTTCAGCCTTCTGCAGGGCTCTCTAGTTTTATCAAAAGTTTGGAGTGAGATCACATCTGTTAGGAGAGAAGCCACTCAATGTTTCAGCAGCGGCCCGCCCAATTCTCTGAAAGTTCACCACAATTTTACTATTGTTATAATTGACCAGCAGAATTTTTTTTTTTTACAAATTGGTAAATCTGATCAAACATAGAAGAATGAATCCAATTAAAATCAATTATTTTGTAAGTTTGTATAAAAAATCAAAAGGAATTTGGCCCTAATTAAGCAGTGCTCAATGTACATATTGTACACATACAGTAGGATTGTAGAAATTGTCCTGAGCATGCATGACCGTAACAGAATGTCCTGAGGAACACAGACGAAGGTATTTACAAAACGAAGAACACTTTAATAATCATAAAGGGAATCAGGAGAGTACAACATTCACTAATACATAACATTTTAGACTCGACAAAGAACACAGGGTGAGTATACAGTAAAAAAGACAAAAACAAATAGATCACATTCTCATTGATTTCTATAGTATTTTCCCTACTATGGCAGTAAATGGGGGATGAGATCTGTTTGGTGACTGACATTTTCCAAATACATTCTTTTGTGTTTAGCAACACAAAGACATTTATACATGTTTGGAACAATCTTACGTTGAGTAAATGATGACAGAATTTTCAGTGAACTGTCCGTTTAAGGATGATGCGGATATCTTTGAGTCAGAGCATATGATCACGTCATAAATATAAAAAAACAGGCATTGAAAAAAAAGCAATATGCTTGTGGTAATTATGATTATTCATTAAAATAGTTTTGCATGTCATATTCTTATAGGCTGTGCAGACAAAGTGTTTTTGAGTGATTATGCAGTTTTCGCATTAGTAAATCTTTCTCTTAGCAGCTTGAAAAAGGAAAAATGTGTTTAATCTGGGAATAAACAGATAGCGAGCAAAAAACATCGTTTATAATCTTGCGTTATAAAAGATGAAACGGACTGCATGAAACTCCAGTTAATGCAGTTAATGGGTCTGATTGATCGTATCTGCTGCTCATTGCAAGCGACCCGCAATAAAACTCTTCTAAGTCGATAATGCAATTGAAACTTCTGATTGGTCATTACGTTCATGCGCTGTCTATGATTGGGTGTGATTCTCAGCACTGTGAACACAGAAACAAATGTTTTGATGCACCGTGTTCGGACGTGAACGTAATACTGAAACGGACACGTTTTGTTCATCGTCACATTTCATTAATTCTATAAAGCGTGACGAGCTATCCCTATTTCTCAGCGTGAGAAATACAGCGTGTGAGAGTGAACAGGCTGAAATGCAAGTGACTCACTGTGAGTTCCTGAGACTTGAGAGCCCTGCTTCTGAAAGATCTTAAGAAAGATCTCCCTTCTTTTCTTTTTGTTGTTATTTTCATGTCAAGCACTAAGATGAGAGCAGTGGCACACAAACACATCTAACCTCAATATTGCATCACCCGTGACCTAATTAAAATTCACACAGAGACTGTCTCTCTTTTGTTCCCTTAGTACAGCAGTATTGTTCCAGTAAGTGAGCAACCCAAACAGCGCTACGCTAACCATGCTAGTGTTGCACAGCTGCCCTCTTCTCTGGAGATTTAGACTACTTTAGACTCAGGCTGACAGAAATAGGTTGACTCTTTAAAAAATGGAAATGTTTTGATTAATTTAGACAATTATACAAATACACAGATTAAACACATTTAAAAAAATGTTGTGTTCTTCCAAAAAAGTGTCTAACAATACTGTTTAATTAGCCTACCCAATTTTTCCTCCAGCACTGGTTTCAGAATTTGGGAGAACATGCAAGATTTCTTCTCTATCAAGTAATCCTAATTCTCTAGGCATTATTAAATTATCCTGAATTGTGTATGTGAATATTGCGTGTGTGTGCGTGTAGGTGGGTTAAGAGTGAATCTTACATCTGAAGTGTTCTTGCCTTTACCGCTTGAGTCTTATTCACCTCTGCAGATTCACATCAAAACAAATCAACCTTTTAAATCCCAAACTGTCTTTGAAGTGAAAGTCTCTCCCTCTCTCTTTTCACAATATTAACATCCACACATTGCCTGCAGGCCTCTTCAATGTCTACAGATTTGCTACAGTGACCCTTTGGTTGCAATTCGCAACTCTAGATGCCTCAAATTTCAGACACAGGACCCTTACATTCAATTATCAATCACAAATATATTTTATTCATAATATAAAAAATCTGTTTTATTTATTTAATATTGAAGAAAATAATGGTGAACCTTAATTCACTTTCACTGTGGTACGTCCAAGGGGAGCTATTACTAAACCATGGGAGAAAGTCTTAGAGGGAAGGAGGGGTAGAAACAGAAATCCTCATTGAAACTGATCAGGAATGTTAACCAAACAGTAATACCAAGCTCTTCCTATTGATGTAATCTACTGTGATTGAGGGTTTGTGTGACTTTGATTAAAAGGGAAGGGGGCAGTAGATCATAAAGCCCAAGGGAGAGGCCCTCATTATCTCCCGAAGGCCTTGAATTACCCCCACCACACACACATACTGTAGGGTGCATCAGTTTGGTGTCTCCAGACAGAAAGTTTCAAATCGTTTGCAGGATACTTAATCCCTGCACGAGTGTCTTTTCCTTTTCTTCATCTTCTTTGACTTTTTCACTTTCACTCTATCTTGGCAGATTGCAGAGACGACTGCTATATTAGGGTCAGTGTACAAAAGAGCAGTTGAGATGCTGTCTACTGAAGATCAAACAGTCCAGTAGAATGGCGACCTTGATAATTAGGTCAATAACTTCAATTGTATGCATACTACTTACACGCATGACCAGCTTTTCACATGTTAAAGTGTCACCATGGAATTCCCTATTGTTTTAATTCACCTTAAATGTCCGTAAACAAAATCTATTCTGTACTCAAGTTAACCTGTTTACTGTCACTATTCAATATTTTTAAGTCAGACGCTAAAACTAAACACAGCAGGTGAACATTTTCTGACACTCTACAAACTGTATGAATATTTAATGCGAAAATTTCTGTTTACTGTATGATTGGTTGTCTTTTGCTGAACAACATTTCACATTGCACATCTTTAGCAGTGTTAACCCCAGTTGAGTGTTGCTTTTCCAAAAGTAATGTGTGAAAGGCACACCAGCATCCCAACTCCCAGTATACAACTTCATCGATCAGCCATATCAATAACAGTCATATTAGGTTACCATCAGCCGGTGTTTTCGACTCCGTGTACATAAACATGCTCCTTTTTTACAGAGAAACACGTTTTTTTTCGCCTCCTAGGAATCATTTTATTTTCTGCTATGTCTGCTCTTCACTAAATCCTCACAGGAGTAGTGTTGCCTGTAGCAGTGCTTTGGACACTTTCACATTCTTTCTGACATTAGTATGCCTGGCCAACGTGTATAATGTTAGCATGTCTTTGCTTGTCTACATTTGGATGCCAGTTTTTCAGCCCACCTTTTCACCCAGGTAAAAAAGTGCATGTACTTAAAGTAACTTTTGTCGGATATTCATTTTGTGATTAATATAAGATATCGTTTTTTGTATGGTGTCTCAGAGCAGTGAAGTTGAGGACACGTATTCTCAAGCTTATCTTAAAACGATTATTTTTGTATATTAAATAAAGCACTTTGAGTGTATTATATAACACTTTTTTCACCTGGGCAGAGAAGAGAATGTGAAGAAGAGAAGAACACATGATGTTAAAGTGAGGCCACCAGAATAGGTTAAATGGTATCTAAAATATCCTGTCATTTAGTCACATAAAATTGGTCCCATTAAGGTCCAGCCATTTTATTTTCTAACCTTTTCCTCCACAACCTATGCAAAATCTTAGTGTTGGTTTATATTAGTTAATTTTAATAGCTCTAAAACTGCAGTTCTGACAGCTCCGTTGTTTAGTTCATTTTACCATGATGAAATATTTTCCACAGATATTCCACATTATTTTCCACAGATATTCCACATTATATTCCACAGATTTTCCTCAAATTCAGCATAGAAAATGTAAAAGTCACAGAATCTTCCATATGTTCATTTTGCCCAAGATAAGCATCAGTCAGACTCTGTCTTAATCACACGTCTCTAGTTACGGCGAAGAATGTTCATGCTGGATGTTGAATTGAAATAATTTTGACGTGCGTGAGCTCGACAAAATAAATCAATTCATCCCTTGAGCCATGTAAAGATGTAGTACGGCTTCTTCAGTTTCTTTTCATGAAAAACGTCTGACATCATTCCATAACAGCTGTTATAAAGGATTTGTTTTGGACATCTTTGCATAGTGCTCCAGTTTTAAGATTTTTCTAATCCCTGTTTTAATTATTTCTAATTACAGTTAAAATGGTCAATGGTTATGGTAGAGTAGATCAAGGCCAAGACCAGCTTAACATTTGCTGTTTTTGTGGTCTCTTTTAAGATTTTCAAAATTTCATTTTGGCAGCGGATTTTGTCTTTATGGTAAACATCATCAGGGTTCAGACACTGCAGACTTGCACTCTCAGAAATGTTGTTTAATTGTTGATTTTAAGTGATATCCTATCTGGTGTTTTTACACTATGAAATGTTGTTTATGAAAACTACAGAAGCAAGAAAAATATAACCTCACAAACTAAATATGTAGGTTTGTTAACTTAGATTTATGTGCTTGCTGAGCAAATAAAATAAGGGGTGAAGTAATGTAATTTAAAACTAAATGAAAACGGCCGGGGTTTGGCTCTGGGCTGTGTGTGTGTGCGGAGTACAAGAGCGAGAGAGTCTGTGTAGCTCTTGTGAATAATCAGAGCTATCCAGTTGTTTTCACAAATGAAATTAGGAAGAGTATATGCAGGAGACCTGATGGTGTCACAGACATGATTGCCTCATTACGAATGTGTGTGAAGAACTTAAGGGGACTATCCATCATGAGAAAAGGCACAAACAGTTTATTTTAAAAAATGTAGATGTATACATGCATATTCAAATGTGCCTCCATCTGTACCGCAGCACTTTTGTCAAATCACCCCTTAGTTTTTTTTAAAAGTTTAATTAGAATCACTATCGCCTTGTTTCCCATTCTCTCGATCTCAAGTCTCTCTCCCTTTTCTGACACACCCACCTCCTTTTAGTCAAGAATTGTTGCTGTAAACATGTTGACAAATGTCCCTTTTAAAGCCCAGTTACAAATGACATTTATTCGGCAACAAAGCGGTTATTTGAGTGGCCTCCCTGGGCTTGCTTTACACCCACTTCACTGATCAGTGGTCTCATGGCCAAGCACCTCAGGCTCTCGGCCCACCCATGACGATGCTTTCATGAAGGATCGTATTTAGAAACGCAGCCGAGTTGAGGTTTTCTAAATGCACTGCGCTTACAACCTTTTCCGCTAATGATGCTTGGCATCCGTTAGTGTTCTTTAATAACATGTAAATACAATTTGTCTTGGCATTCTGCAATACAAAAAAATAAATAAGCTTGAAAATTTGACTGGTAGAGCCAAGTCGTCATTAGCTTTTGAGTTATAGCGCTGTATTTTTTGTAGTTTCACTTCGGAAGAAAAGCTGTGATTGTCATTATTGCGTTTCGTTCTGTGACATGGAGGCTCTAAATCGGGCTCGTAATTTTTATTGGTGCTTTCAGGAAGGCCATTCTTTCTCTATCCCTTGGTGAAAATTAGGATTAACCAACACACTTTATCCAGAAGTGATAATCTTTGATTCAGAACAGAATTGCAAATTCGGCAAATATTCAAATTTTGAAGAAACCCATGCCGTCAGGAACTCTTCCTTTAAGTACTTTACCTTAATGGAAGGTAATACAAGCTATTGTGTCAGTTTTGCTTTGTTTCTCGGTATCGTTCTCAGGTACTGGGTTGTGACTGCATTTGCAGGAACACTTGTGTCTTTTTTGTGCATTAGGGGAGGAGTTGTGGACAGACTATAGCTGTTCTGCATTAAACACGTCACACACAACTGCATCGGAGTGCAATGACACCAGTGGATTCGGTCTGTTTGATGGAAGAGTTAAGTGTGTGTCTGTGGAATCTGGACATTCAGTCTCTAAGTGTGAGTGTATCTCAGAAGCTGTGAGAGCTTTGGTTATTCAGTTTGTGTATGTGGAGTGGATATACTTTCACTAAGTGTGTGCGCTTGTGGAGATTCAGTGACTGTGAAGCTTCTTTTTAGTGGACCATTGCCTGAGTGAAGAGCTTGGATGGTAGTGGATGGCTGCTCCAGGACAGAACAGCCTTTCATTCACACCCACAGTGGGGCTCCAACCTGCAATAAACGAACATTCAATCTCCTTGAGTTTCTGTTGCGCTCTCACTTTGATTTTTTTCTCTCTCTCTCCAGTTACCCACTTTGTTCAAGATACAGGTCAGATGTCCATGCATGACCTGACGTGTGGATAGAGATGGACGTAAAGGGAGACAGGGAGATGTGGGGATTCAGAAAAAGTTGAAAGAGCAGCGTGTGTGTTCTGTCGAGAATCTACATGGCTGCTTTTGACTTTTAACTGTTTTTTGAGTCTCGGGTGCTTGAGTTTAATTGAAGCATATCTCTGTTCACTATGAAGTTTCTCTCTTTGTGAGCAAACTTTGAAGGAAGTGGAAGCTTTGTCTTTGACTTGCCCCACAAAGAATGAACATTACATAATCCTGAATTTAATTTAACCTGGGGCAGAATCATCCCGTTTTGTTTCCTGGAGTGTGTGTTTGACACTTTACACCCAAGCAAAAGCCAAATATTTTTGTTTCTGTTTAAGCGCTTTTCATCTTTCTCCACTTGATTTTCGCTCTGCAGTGTTATTGTCGGCAAAAGAAATCAAAGTGTGTGAAATGCAAATATTGCATTTTAGCATAAACAGCCCAATCATACACCTGGCGCAACGCGGCGCAAGGCACTGCGCAGGTGATTTTGCTAGTTTCAACCCGACGCAGTTCTCATTTTCCCATCCTATGCTCCGTTGTTTTAATAGCAAATGCATTTGCACTCATTTGTGCGCCCATGGGAGTGTTGGTCCTGGTCTTGTTAACTAAACAAACTGTGGGGCATAATAAATTGCTTTACTTTAATTGAATAAACTTTATGCTTTATAAAACAAATTCTGAAAATATGTACAGATGGGTGATCAAGCACTATTATATTATTATTTTTTATTCAAAAATTTGTATGATATTCAAATGACTAATTATAATGCATGAAAGTCAAACACTAAATGTAAGTTTTAAATACGTATTTAAGTCAAATGAAAGAGAATATTAATCTTGTGCCAGGCTGAGATGCCTGGCACCCCGTTGAGATGCCTGTTAGGACCCTCTGTTTCCTTTTGACACTCAAGCGAAATGCTGGCAGGATGTTTGCTGAATACTGGGGAAAGTGTTCTTGAGGTGGCCCCATTAAAAGTGTGTCAAACGAGTGTGTGTGAACACAACCGGCTGTTCCTGTGGCAGCACTCCTACTGTATTTGAGTATGGCCTTTGGTTTTTGGATCTGTCCATGGATGTATCTTCCATGTTCCTTGATTGAATGCCAGTACTCATATTCATGCAGTCTGTGCCCCAGCTTGTTCAGGCCTCAGCCCAAATCTTTCTCTCTGTTCCACCAGATATGATCTAACTGGTCTCTGTAATTTTGTGTTAACCATGGGAACGTGTCTTTGTCTCACAAGAGTCCCACATCAACCAAGGGCGTCTCAGGCTTTTATTTTCTGTCCATCTGTGAAATGTTTTACCTCGTATAGTAAAACTTCATAGTGAATACAATGTACTACATCTCAAGCATATTAATTTTGTAACAATTCTCAAAACAACCTTAACTTTGTTATTATGTCTTTTTCTAGACACACAATTGTCTGGATGACTGAATGTTGATTGTTAGGATTTAGTTTAAGGTCAAAACCCTTATATTAACCCTTTTAAGCATCCAAAATCTGATAAATGGCTAAAATAGATCAACTGAAGGTGTGCCACAAGAAAAATAACTAAATGCTTTTCATCTCGAATGTAGGCACCTACAATATGTATCTTGAATGGGATCCTTTGAGTTCCCTTCCTCCTGGTTTATTCTGCCTGTTAACAGTTTAATATCTAATCTTTCAATAAGGACCACATTAAACTAATTTAACTAATTGCAAACCTTATGGTCTGCAAATGATCTCAATGTGTAAGACTTGACAGAAACCTTCACACTTGGTGAAAAAATATTTTTGAAAAGCTTCCAGTCAGTGAAATGTGAAAGACTAGTGCATGGAGAGATGACCAATTGTAAAGAATGTAACATTCAGAAGAAATTATTATTTTTGACCTCTACATTTTTTTAAATCGTGCTGAACATCCGAATCTTCTGTGTAATCATGCTTAGGGTTTTATTTGTGTTTTAAGACTGAGCAAAATATTTTATATTTTGTTAATTTATGAATGTTTTGTAAACTAATTTAATGTTTTGATTTTTCTTAAAAGAAAAAAAAAAGAAATTAGTCTGTCTGTATGTGTGTGCGTCTGAGTAATTAGTCCGGTAGGCTCTTGTTTTGAGGGTGAGAAAAGGTACCAGATGGACTTGGGAAGGGGGACTGGCACCAAGACAAGCCAACAAAACCAGACAAAAAGCAGAGAAATAGTGGGAAGTGTGATAGGGACAAACAAGCAGGCCCATCATTGTCAGGATGCACCGACTCCCTCCTCCCTCATCATGCCATCTCCTCCGCTGCTCTAATCCTTTATCACTTCATCACTCTCATGCAGATGAATCTAGATCTCCAGCGGAAGAAATGGCAGTTATGCTGCTGCTAAAGTCACTTAGTGTTCTTTTGTGGGAGAGCCATAATCCCCTATTAAGCTCAAGAGCGCTTGTGTTTGACCCAACTATAAACAGCGCTCACGGTTCCCCCTCCATTAAATATTCAACTAAAGAGGCTTAAGAAAGACTAAAGAAATGAATTACTTGCGTCTTATGAACACATTTAATGTTTTTTACTCATCATATGCTGCTTGATTTGATTTACGGCTGTTGTTATTTTTGTACTTAATCTTTATGGATTTCAAGTCCTCGGGATAAATCTTTTTTACCGTGGCTATTTGACTAAAGTGGATAGTTTGTTTTTTATTTACAGCTGTTTTGACGTAAATAAAGAGTCTTTTACCAAAACATATTTTTATAACCTAGTGTTGTTCTCTAAACATATGGAGACTTTATCTGTAATTTGACAAACAGCTGCATCTCTGATCTGAGCTTTGAACGGTGGCCGTGAAGATACAACTGAAAGTAAGATAGGGATTTAAGTTAGGTTGTTTGTAAAGATGAATTGTAAAATGACAGTTGGGAGAAGATGCCCTACGAAGGCACATTAAGAAGCAGAAAGGAAGGAAAAGAGAGATCACCTTGTGTCAGAAAGAAGGCATTAAAAAAAGCAAGAAAGATAGGAGGGGTTTAACTCCCCTGAAGAGCCCAGACTTTGACTTCTGGTTGACAGGCTGCTGGGTCTCGGACCATACGGGCCTGTCTCTTCTACTATCAGCCCAGCTGCACTCCCCCTCTGTCCCCGCACCTGACACTTTGACACGGGCACAGCAGTGACAAATAGCTGGAGCTTTCACCTTCTGTCACCCTGTCTGGACGGCGCTAAATCAGCCCAGTGATACTGTAGCCCGGCACCACTGACAGGTCCTCTGTCACAACACGGCACTGATCGGGGTCTCTATGGGTGGCTTAGCCCTGCGGAGGGGGGCTCTTTCTTCTCTTCATAATGCATTGAGAGTCATTTAAGCAGCTTGTCAGTTGGTGTGGCACAGAACGGAGATGAGAGTGAGAGAGTTTGCAAGATGTTGTTGAATTGAGTAGAGGTGTGTGTCAGTGTTTTTTTTTCAGAAGGGGTTGGGGTGATTGTTTAGATATACTTTGAGGACAGATTTGGCCAAGAAGTTGGCAAAGTCCGACAAAACCTTCCTTTGGAATGGATGGAGTTTTTGTTTAGGGAAGGGTAGGCTTTGATTCTAAATTAGTAGTTACAATAGCTTTTTATGAAAGAAATGGGAGTTTATGGTATGCCATCATTTACATGGCTGCATAAAATTGACAATTATGATTTTCTTCTGATTACTTACGCAGCCCTATTCTCAGACTACAGTTTTCAGGGTTTATGTTCAGCAAAAATGCATTTCTAGGACCATTCCACAATTAATGAAGAAATAAAGTTTGTGCTTACATAATATTTGCCGTGCACTCTGCATATTTATGTTGTATTTATAAACTTGTATACATACATCTATTCAGGCAATGTCTGCATGTATATATTAATATATAATTTACATACAATTATTTTATATTTTTCTGAAATGTATACATGTATGTATACATGTATGTATTTATTAATACAAAATAATTATGCATATATATATATAGTTGTGGAACAGCCCTACTTTTCTGAAAAAACTAAAAACTGAGATATTTCTTATTATGTGGCCTTTTCTTATAATGAAAAAAAAATTTAGTTACTTTCAAACTCAAATATCTCAAACATAAAATATTTAAACGGGTAAAATTTGTGAGTTTTTGTGTGTGGGAAGGGACCTTTGAATAGACCCCTTTTGCGCCGACGTCACGTTTAACATTAGTTAAACACAATTAAATGAGTATACTGAACAGAAACAATCATCAAAAATGCTTGTATTGACTTCATAACACAGAATTAAAAACAGACTGTCTTTTGTTGGAGTGGATTATGACTTGGGTCTAAAAATATCTCACGTATGCCCAAATCAGAAACGGGGATCAAGTTTATTTTTCACGTAGCGTTTCACTACCTTTAGTGAATATCCAGGGAAAGGACATTGAGTTATAAATATCTAGGTGTTCATCTGAATAATAAACTTGTTTGGACAGATAATACGGATGTAATTTATAAGAAGTGGCACAGCAGAGCAACTCTTCCTGTTGAGGAGATTGAGGTCTTTTGGAGTAGGGGGAGTGCTATTGTAGACCTTTTTTGACTCTGTGGTGGCCTCAGTTATATTTTATGGAGTGTGAAAAATGTGTCACAATGATTACTAACAGAAATGACATCTATATTGTTGAATATAATCGAGGGCCTTGGATTTAAAAAGGTTGAGAACCCCTACAGACCACTTCAGAAGACGCAAACAAGGCTGGTCCAACACTGGTCCAGAAGAACTCAGTTTCAGTTTTTTAAAACTGCACAAACTTTTGAACAAAATGCATCCAACAGAACATTTATAACCAAATTAAAATGTTAATTGAATGTCTTTAGGATTTACCTGTGTGAAAAAAAAAGGGAAATAAATGGAAGGTGCACATTGGGCAAAAGGTCTATAATACTCATAGAGCCATCCTGCAGTTACATCATGACCACTTGAGAAAGATAGATGGAGAAACCAACAAAAAATAGATAATTTAATGTCTCCTGAAAGGATCCACAGTTGCCCGCAGCAGTTCTTAAATTGACGTCCCTGTTTCTATTTTTTGCCTTTCATTCTCTCTCTTTCTTTCATACTTTTCCTGTCAGTCTGCTTTCTTTCGTCAATCCTTCTTCCGCTTCTCTTAGGCTTTAGGGGCTAGATGTATCTAACAGCGCATTTAGCTTAACTACAGTATGCTGAGTTTTTCACCCCCCCACTCCTCTTCCTTTTATAAATCCCATCCCCCTTTCATTTCCCTATCTCCCTCTGCTAAAATGGAATTGGATCAAAGCAGGGAGGAGGAAAGGGGGGATAGAGAGAGAGAAAAAACATTCTCATTGGGTTTTATTGAAATATTTATAGTTCAAGGTTGGCTGGCTAAATTGAATATCTATGCTGATCTCGCTCGCCTGTTTAACTTGTGCTTAGGCAAATATGTTTCCAAGGTGATAACCTTTTATGTACAGGTCTGACTTCATTGAAATGCATGAAGATAAAAACGTGTCACACTTCAGAGCGGCTCCGGTCTGCCACGCTGCTGCCTCGATTATTCAAATGATAATTGACCCCCACCTGTAGCCGGCTTATTTTCTCTCCTCAATCACTTCATTGGCTTTAAGGATATGGAATAAATACCATTTTTGTCATTTACATTACGAACCCTTGCAGAATGTCAAACACCTCTGGCAGAGGGGAAGTGACGGTGAGAAATATATGGCCAATTATTATTTCCAGTCCTTTTAATAATGTAAACAGTGTTGATACTGAAGGTATCTAAGCGTTGAGTGCTGTGGATCGTGCGGCTCCATCCATTTTCCTCCACATAACAAATGCGTTGATGTTTATCATCATTTATATGCATCATTTTTCATGGCGGAACGCAGTTTAGCGGCAGGCCGTCTAAAGGTGATGAATTGACATCTAGTGTCAAGCCTCTGAACCATGTGATTTTAAATTTATCGTTATATATCATGATATATCACTTTTCTTAGGCTGAAGGGAAGGTTGTCAATTATTTGAACATATTGTAAAACACGCCTGTATGAATTGTAATTTATACCAAGCCCGAAGCCCATGCCAAAAAACTGTGTTTATTTTGTTTACTCTGCAATATCCTCAAAGGACACTCGTTTTCAGATATCGGATAATTGTAAATACCTCATTAAAGAGTAATACCTCCCTGTTATTAAGTGTGATTGACCGTCCGCTTTAACCCTCTCCCTCTCCTGTACAAACAAATGGCAACAGTTTTCCTCCTAATGAGCAGGGATGCTAAATGTCCTCTTGCTTCATTGGCGAATGCATTATCCAGAGCACTGATTTAAAAAGAGCTCTAATGAAAGGCGTCGGATGGATCCCACTTCGCCGCCACTGCCTGTTTGCTCAGAGCCAGCCAAAGCTCCAAAATTAGAAATGTTTAATTATGAAAATGGTTACTGTGGAGAATTTCAAACACACTCCCTCCCCAGATCATTAGTTATGGAATGATGAAAAAATAAAAAGAGAGAGAAATAAAGGAGAGAGGGGAAAAATTGAGAAGAAATGCTCTCAGAAATGAAGGGTTCATATTTCAACCTTATAGCCGCTAAAAGGGTGTACTCAGAAAATCAATTTTATGAAAGTCCGCTCAGCACTAAAGGGAGCTCTATGCAACCAAGCAATCTTAAACGAACGTCCAAAAGGGCGGCAAAGACTCTGATTCATGCTGGGTATCAGGAATGCATTCCCCTTGGCTCACACATTATCCTCCAACTAGAGGTCAAAGGTTTCTACCTGGTTTAAATCAAGTCATGGTTAACACATTTTCTTGCTTAATAAATGCATGCAAGCATTTTGAACGTAAGTCGCGTCAATTGAGTTGGTCTATCAAAATAATTGGCACTTTCTGTATAAGCTGGATCAGACTATCATAAGGACAGATGCCAAGAATCATGTATTTGGTGATATTGGTCTTGATCTTATAGAAGGATGAAATGCGATACACAAAGGATGCCCGGAGTGCACTGCATTCTCATAGTGTGCTGCCAGAAAATAAACGTCTGCCACTCACTCTTCGCAGACTTCTGCTCGCGTGTATTTAGAAGTTGTGGCAAAATGACGTGTCTCCTTTTTCATCTGTCTGTGTGATGGACTCCCGCTTGGAGAGAGTCCTCTAGGGTGGATAAATATGGCTGACACATGTGGAGACCTCAACTGAAACACTGATGCTCAGAAACAATGACACGTTGCATGTGTTAGGAACTGCTATGCAAAAGAGTTTTTGTGTGTGTGTTTTGAAGCTGGGATGTCACCAAGATGTACAGCTGGGTGACTCTGCCCACACTCCTCATCGGGGATTCCCATTAGTTAGATTGATCGTTTCCTTTTCATGCCCTTTGATTCATGCAATACACACTGCCCTAATCGGTACTCTGCCTTATGGTGCTGCGCATCTGTGCATCACATCTCTCTCTCACACACATATGCTTGCATATATGCATTTATACAAATTAATGAGCACACACGCTCATACCTTTATATTGATGCAAATGTGTAGACTGACCCAAACGAAAAAATATGACCCCTTAAAATGGAGACCGTTTGTAACCCAGAATAGTCAATAATACTTTTTGAATTATCACATCAACTAAAATTTTAAAACATTCAGACCTGGTGAGACACTGCTGTGTCCTTGAGCCCTTTAAATGCTTTAAACAGGTTCAAGTCAGTACAGCACTATTGAATACTTAAATGTATTTTATTGTGTTCCCAATGGGAAGTTAGACTTTACTGCTTCAGTTAAATTGATCCTTTATGATCCCAGACACTTAAATGTTTCCCAGCATGTTTTATCACATATTGAAGACTGATGATGATGATAGCAGTAACAATGTAAAACTCTATTAAAAAAATCCCTTAAACATGATTAGTATGTTGAATGAGATGCCACATGTTCATCTGTAGACTTTTGGATTGTGAGATACGTGCTTATAATATCACCTAACACGCAAGCTGAATGTGAATTTGTATCTTCATCAATAACACATCGAGAGAAGACGGCCTTAAAATAATAGCTCAGCTTACAGGCAAAATCCCAAACAAATATTTTTGTGCCGTTAATAGCGTTTTTCTAGGCATGGGTAGAAGAGTTTACATGTTGGAAAAAGCTGGAAATGCGTTTATCTGCCTGCTAATCCAAATATGTCATGTTTAATATATATAATTTGGCCTCTCTCCTAGATTACTGCAGGTTTCATTGATTTTAACTGGCTCCCTCCCACATTAATATTTAGAATGAAAATATTTTGCTTCAGAGTTTGTCCATGACTCATATTTTTTTAGTTGGATGGGAGTTTTTATAAGTGTCATGTTGTAAGAGAACCGACATGGCTGCTCTGTAGGACAAATAAACTTGGGTTTTGCTACACATGTGCTTTCTTAAATGCAAAACAACTTTTAAACACATATATATTACGACAAATGTATGTGGATATGCATTCACAAACACATTATGAACTGTGAGTGAACTGTGGATAACAATAAGCAGCATATGCCTTATGCAGGGGTGAATTTGAGTGCACACATTTTTCATTGCAGTTAGGACGCTGTGTGTGTGTGTGTTTACGAAATGAATGGGATTAGCAGGTCTGTCCAGGCCCACAGGTTTACCTGAGCTCCGTCTCTCTTTGTCACTCCTGTGGGCTGTTGCCAGAGCTGTCAGTGTAAGTGAAACTCCATGTTGTGCCTGGAGATATTGGTCTCTAGAGGTCAGTGCAGTTCCACTAGTGACAGCTGCACTCACAGTCCTGCTGTAGAGCCAACATGGCTGCCTGCACTCTAAATGACGAGGGAGGGCAAAATAATTAAAGCAAGGATCAAATATGTTTCCATGACAAGCAGTCAGATTCACACACAGACAGACAGATACACAAACACGCAGAGGAGTAAAGCTCTTTAGGGTCTCTGACCTTGTCTCAAAAAATGTTGGCATGTGAAGGTGTGGAGCTCATGAATGAATGTAAATGAAGGACTGCTGTGTGCTTGATTCAAAGCTCTGTTCTGGTCTGGATGTGTAATGCATGCTTAAATAAGTAATATAATAGTAAAGAAAAATGTTTTTTAGCATATGTTGGAAGATGAATAATACTAAGCCCTGTAGAATAGTGCTGTGTAGAATGTGGATCTGTCTCCAGCACCTGTATTTCATTGGAGATGTGAAGCCTTGAACGCTAATTCTGTAGGCCTGCAGAATTCACTTTTCCGCTCCTCTGTTTCCATCTTGTTTTTTAGGAGCACCTTTTATCTGCTGCTGAAGTACAAGAAGAGAATAGAGCACATGCGCTCAGCCCCGCTTTGGCATAATGTCATTATGTCCAGTTAGTTTTAAAAAGCCCTTTTTTATAAACATTTACAGTGTGGGGCACAAAGGGAGCTGCTGTTCCGCCTGCTCTGTTTGTATTGTGGTTGTGGTCACGTTGGGCTTCAGCTGACTTGTCTACAGAAAACGGGTGGCAGAAACGTGGCCTGCCTTGCCAAGTTTTAAAATTAGTAACAAATTTAATATGTTCAGCGCTAGCATCCCCCACCACAGAGATTGTGAAAATGCATTTCGAGTTTGTCGCGGGGTCTCGCTGGATGACCACAGAGAGGACGGAATCGGAGGGAAATGCAGAACAGATGCAAGAAGCGTTGGGAGAAGAGCGGGGCTACATTTCAGGACCACCAAACATGCGGTGCACACAAATGATCTAAACACTACCATTCTCAGACTGTTAGTGTGACCTAAATGACAGAACCATGCTCCCGTTAATGGCATAATAGTGATTTATCGCTCTCATTTTGAGGATTGCTATCCCCATAACTCCTAATACAGAGGGGAATATGTATTTTGGATAATGCACCCCTGCCATGAAGGTTCATGGGCAGTTAAAGCATGGGAAGGAACATATTACTGTCATAAATCTACATCCTCTAACCTGCTATATACGAAGACATGGAGATATTAGAATCAAGAATGACTGGAAACGTAAAGGTAAAGGTAAAGGTAAAGTTGACACATTTGATATCAGGCCACTAACTTTTATTTTGACGCATTTAGCTAATTTTCGATTTATGGGCCTTGCTTGCTGTTTGCATGATCTGCTTCTCTGTTATATCTGTTTCCTCTCTGCCTCTTGTTTATCAGTTTGGACATATGATTTACTTGATTAAATATGTTTAATGTCATTTGAAGTGGGTTATGATTATAGTGTTTGACTGGGATGTTATTAGCTGAGCATGACACGACGTTTCGTCTGCTGAACCATCAAAAGTTCACAAAAGTGACACAAGTAATTATGTAATTTCTTTCCTAAAAAATGCATATGTTTTATGGATTATTACTCATAGATGGAACAAGTTTTATTTTGATAATATTACAGTTATAATCCCATTTGCAGTTTTAATTTTAACCAGTAGAGGGAGGCCACTCATTTATTTCCCCATTTTCTCAGAGCCAGCAACCTCTGCTGATAACCCTTATTATGTGTGAAGCTGAAGAAATGTATCACTTATTATTTTTGGACAGCCACATCAAGGGCTCAGTGTTTCTCTTGAAGAATCATTTATAATGTAAAAGATAAGCGTGTTCCAATAACTGATTCCTTTCGAACAGCTCATGAGACCTGATTATATGTGACTCCACATCAGGTCGTAAATATTTGTCAGCCCACCTTTGAAACAGGCAAGCTGTGGCACTGTCAGCCCTTCCACATGAAAGAGTGAATGGAAACGTTTAGGGTTGGGAGCAGAATCAGTCATAGCTGGAATGAGATGGCCAATAAAATGTATAATTATGATGCTCTGTCATTGGCCACAGCCCAGAGGGCTTTTTAACTGGGCAAAAAATCCCACACGCGCATAATGGGCCTTTTTTATGGTAGTCTAGTCTAAAAGTGAGCTGTGACAATGTGTGGTCTGCATTCGATGCCCAAGGCTGCTGCAATATACTGTTTACCTAGCTAGAACAGAATGTGGGCGTGTTGCAACGGCCCCTTTCGATGACACTGTGCCCTGGAATACATGCAGTACCACAACTACCTGCTACCACAGATATCCTTCGATCTCACCTGCCTATTTTGAAGATGTTCCTCACAGGTTTTCTCTGCGTGTGAGAGTTTATGCTAAAGTTTCCAAAGGTTTTATTGAAATGATGGTGTCATGAAGTGTTTTATAACTTTGCAAACTGGTACTTTTACAGTGAGACGGACTGAATATCATTACTAAAGTTTGGGATTTCTTGAACAAAAGAAAAGATTTGCCTTCTTTCTCAGCCTCATCCTAATAATAGTTTGATGGATGGTAGATAAACATAGATTCCTTTCTGTCAGAACAATTTGGGATTGACTACCTAGTGGAATTAAATGTAACAGAAGAGATTCCCACAGAGCTTTAGACCTTTAGCAGTTAGAGTGAATAAAGTTATGTACAGTAGCTACCATTCTCTAACACATACACCTGTTGTGAACTAACATAAATATAAAGCCGGATCTATTCTTTCTGAAGGGATGATTTTGTTAAACATTTCATATCATTTAAACACATCACAGCTAATTACAGGTTTGACGTTTAAAGGTGTGGTTTTGGATATTTTGGAAAGTTGTTTGCATACTACAAAGTTGTTTTTCTCCAGGCATAAAGTCAACATTCTGTAATATAAACCATGAATTTGCTAAATTTGCGTTTTAGGGTTGAAGTGAAGGAGTAGCATCTTCACTCTATTATCACACAGCATGCTATCCACATAAATACACTTACAAACATAACGTTGAGGTGAGATTGGGAACCCCACCCTTCCCTTTTCGAAGCACTACGGCAGCTCTTACGGGACAAATATGTCGTCCATTTTGACTATCGATAAATAACTGATGAATATTGTGTCTAGTTAAGATATGTTTGAGATACATTACTGTTAGTTGAGATTTTCTTCATTAAGCTGAACTACGTAATTGTAGAGCAACCAATGTCCAGAGAATCAGTCAGGTCAGACAGGTCACTCAGAGTGCACTGGAAGTAGCATGGACCAAAGGCGCGCTGTCCACCCGTAAGGCACACAAAGCCAGCTTTTCATCGAGTACTTCGGCCACCTAAACGAGTCTGTAATTATCTTTGACAAAACTCATTAGCAAGGACCTTGTAGCAACATCGGCTACCAGGAATTCCATGAGGAGAGACATGAACAGAAACAAAGCCTGGCATACAATTCATTGCGCCCTTTGACAAAATGTAATGAAGTGTGTTCATTGTCCCCCTCATCAACATTTGAACCCGGAGCCATCATTGCTGAGACCCTCTCTTATATGCCCTCTGTGCCACTGTGTGGGACACATCAAATGGCACCTTCACTTTACCTCTTTTGTCTGCCTTTGGGCAACTTGTTGTTAGAGATGTTGTTGTTGTTATCATGGGCCTTATTAGGATGAATTGGCCCTTGCCGTTCTGTCAGAACCAGTTAGCTGCTTTACATCATAGGCTCTGTGAGCAAACCGTCTGCGGTGAGAGAGAAAACCCCTCATAACCTAATTTTCAATAGTTAACCGGCCGATGACCTTTGACACAAATAATTAAGGGTTTGTCAATTGTGGTCAGGTTCCTCACCATCCAGCAGAGAATGATATACAGTTATTGTGTATTACACCCATTTACAAAATGATATTCTTTGAAATGCAGCAGCTATGACCGATGCATGGATTTATATTTATGTCCATATAACTCATGACCACATAATCCATACAACTGATTGCCTCCTGCCCAAGAGTCATTCAGAGTTCATAAGATGTATACTGACCTTGAAACTATAGCCATAAGACTAAATGTGTGGCTGACTATGCATAAGACATATGCATATCCTTGTGTTTAAACAGTGGCAGTTGCAGTGTTGTTTTATAGAACTAGCCTGACACTTGGGGCAAAGGCTAAAGACTTATTGTAAATTTCAGTTTATGAGATATTGATTATATAATAGCAGTAGCAGAGTCTTTGTAATAATTCCCGTAAAAAACAACTTTGGTCTTTTAAATAAGCTTTTAGAAACACAGCTGCATATTAAGCTACTAATAGTTTTAAATGTATTCTGCTCTGTTGAGAAACATAATCTATCTTTATGCACCACGTTATTATGTGCTCCTGTGGCTCTATGGGTAGAGAGTGTTTGATTAAAAATTCATACCTTGAATGCACCGTTAGTCGCATAAGTTAAATTAAATGTGTGAACATGAGCTATAGCAGAAATGCTGTCTGTCAACATGTGGTTTTACAATTCAGTTAAAGGAATTGTAAACACCCCCACCCAAAAAAATATGATATCATTTATTCTAATAATTTTCTCTGCATTAATTCTTCTGTGGAACAAAAATAAGGTATATTGAGAAATGTGGTTGACAATGGTTGACAATGGAACCATCTATCTATCTATCTATCTATCTATCTATCTATCTATCTATCTATCTAATGATAGTATTTCAAAAAAATAATGTACATTATTTTAATGCAGTTTTGAGAACATCCAATTCACTCTGCATAATAATGCATCGCATGTGTCCCCATGCACCTATCCAAGACTAATGCGCAGTCCCAAAGAGAATCAGAGATGCAGTACTTTGAATAGAAAACATTGTAGGACAATAGGACATTTACATATAGACCCCATCTTAACACACAATCTTAGACTTATTCCATCCTTGTTGGTCTAGATTTAATATGGTGTAAACCTGTTGTAATACAGGCTCTTAATTGATCTATTAGTTGCAGCGTGAGCCTGATGCTGTGTGGCAGGATTCCATGCTATTATTGCCGGTTCCCTCAGGTATAGCGCTGCAGCACTAATCCCATTGCACATGCATCATTACCTTCAATAATGTTTGACAGCTCTTCTTTACAGCTCCCATTTTAATTACCTTTGCTTTAAATATTTAACACAAGGCAAACGTCTTTATGTGGCCGTCGCACAAGCTGCGTGGCATTTGTCAATACAGTTAGTTACTATATGAAGATCAAATATTGTGTTCATCTGGTTGGAGGAACAACAGTGTTCTCAAAATTTTCAGGTTAATTCATCATGCCAATCTCTCTATTTTTAATCAGAACAGTATTCAGAATATGATTTTGAGGGATTATATTTAGGGAGATTTGTAGAAATAGATCTCGCCTGTTGGACAGATTGCTTGCTAGTGCAGATCCCGAGGGATAATCCAAACGACAGTCAGTTGACCTTTAATAAAACAAAAATATAAGCATGCCACCTGCATCTTGTCGGGCCTCTCATATACATTTTAGCAGCATCGAACATCTTCCGAAAGCGCACAAAAATATAATCTGGCATCGATGAAATACATTTTTTAAATGTTGTGGCGTCTCACTGTAATAATCGTAATGTCCATCTAGAAAAAAAACTAGGTAAATAAACACTATTGTTATTTATGATATTTAGTCTTTTTAAATAAACCGTTAGTAACAGGATTTCAATGTTGAACCTTTTATTTATCGCAGTATTTTAACATTTACCTTTAAATGTTCAAAGTGAATTTCAACATATGACCCCTTTTTCAGCTCACCCACAAATTG
Organism: Triplophysa bombifrons; assembly: GCA_029783895.1. Classification (NCBI taxonomy): domain Eukaryota; kingdom Metazoa; phylum Chordata; class Actinopteri; order Cypriniformes; family Nemacheilidae; genus Triplophysa; species Triplophysa bombifrons. The sequence continues at coordinate 24,111,552 of CM056448.1, forward strand.
ACCACAGCCCTTTTGAATAGATCTAATACAACTCTAATGCTCTTATTACATGCTTTAATCTTTCAATCCGTCCTGAAATAATGTCTATCTTTCTGCAGCTTAATTTACTGGACCCTGACCAGTAGGTCATCGCTCAAATCTAGTTTTTATTTATTTTATTTTATTTATATGATCGTGCTACATGTCTGGCTTAAAACTAGCAAATTCCAAGACTCCATGTGGAATTATCTTCTCCAATTTAACGAAAAAAAAAGTATAGAAATAGAAGCCTGTTAAAATACGCCATCTCTCTTACCGCATGAAACCTTAAAGTGTACATTTATTATATTTTTTTGTTTTGTTCTATCTGTTTACTCATTTTGGGGAAAAACTTAACATATTCTGTATTTTAAAATTCGCAACCTACCTTGCTTTTCGTGTTTAATTGGGTGTGATCATATTAAAAACACTTAAACAGTATGGATGCTTTCGAATGACCTTGTTTTTACCACGAGCTGGTGATGCACCAGCATGAGCGCAATCCACACAAAGCGACAATGCATAACCTGTTCCTGCCTCACTTTGAGCCTGAGCAGTCAGTGTATGTGATGCCAATACCGATTAAATAATGACGAGAAACTGATTTACTTCATACCCTTTTTGAGTCCATTCATTAAAGGGTCTGAGTTTATGACCTTTCAACAATGACCTAAATTTAATAAAAATTTGTGAAAACTTAAAGTTTAAAGCTAGTTATATTAGTAACATAAAAAGCGATCAGTACACAAGAAAGGAACTATTTCTTATAAAAAAATTATAAATAACAACAAGTAACATTTATACACAGTTCCTTGAAATAAACAGCACACTCCTCAGGAGCATAGTACCGCACTTCATTTATTACATAAATAAAAGTAAAAAGGTTGATTGTAAGATTGACACCAGCTTCCAAAACTGTAAATCACAGAACATTAAGTACACGACCACAAGAAATAAATGTAACAACACAACCTTGGGAGGACATACAGTATGGTAACAGATAAATAACGCAGATGGATAACCAAACAATTAATATATAAATAGGCTGCTAAACTACGATTGCCATTGCAAACATAAGAAATCACAGACAATTTATTCTCATATATACACGCAACATTGCATAAAGTTATTGACACCATTAAATCATATTGTGCAAAATTATGGCTGCCTCCAGTTTTCACAGTTCCAAAAAGGGCTCATACAGTTTCAAGTGTCCGCTGCCATGGGCATATAGTTCTTCATTGCCTCTGTTCCATAGTGCATAATGTAGATCATAAGAATGTCCCCGTGTTTATTGACATTTTCAGAGTCCTGATTAAAAAGGGAATGGGAAAGCCAATATTATGATATTAGTTAGACAAGGTGAAAAGCTTAAGCTATTATCCAGTCTAAGATATTAGATAAGTGCTTTATGAAATTTTTGTGACACAAAGAATGTTTGCATCATTACACGCGCACACAAAGTACTAAAAAGGCAAATTTATCTTATGTTTTTGTTGTTCTGCAATAGCCGAGGCTGTAGGATTAAACTGTTGAATGATAATGAAATTCATTTTAGCAGAGGACTGCACAGCACAAATGTTTACTTTTATCAAAGATGCTTTACCTTTAAAGTATGTGTAATGGCATTACTCTGTATCCAAGCAGACTGCAGGTGATGGATAGTATGTAATCCTAGATGATGGGATTTCTTGCTTTTTATTTTTAGAAAAGCACAATTTTAACCAAACACATCTGTTTACATGCATGTCTATCTGTTCGTCATTTCTTGTCATGTGAGACCGATATCAGCACGTGTGAGGTTGAATCATGTTTTTTGTGTGTACTGTATGTGCTCATGCTTACCTGCCTCACCTCTTCATCACAGGTCTGAATGCTGTGGTCTTGGCATCCTGGAGTGCTGGACATGTGTCATTGAGCACAGTGTGTTCTGTCTCTGTTTTTCCTGTACTGGAGAACCCTGCAGTAAACATGCACGCAAGGCACAGGTAATTGTCAATAAACGGACCGTATGACATTAAATTACAGATGTACCAGTGTATCTTTAAAATATATATGATTGTCATTATTAAGGGTTGAAAGAGAATTGGCAGAATAACTATATATTTTGTACTTTTCTATGATGAAACAGATTCTGTACCTTCCATTGAGTATTGGCACGATTCGGGCAGTAAAGGATAGGTTGAAGAGTGTATCTGGAGGTTCTTGTAGCTCCCACTACGGTATGCTTTATGTATCCCCTGCAGTCCTTCCTGGTAAAGGCTTTCAGTATTGCTCAGGTTGATAGGGTCCTGAAGGCCCTCCAGCTCCCCACACTGCCCTCCTCCGACTGTGGGTATCCTGACTGTCTGCATCTGACAGTCCCCATGCCCAGTCCGTACATTTCCTCCATGGTGTGGGCCTAATACAACCCCTGCAGCAGCTGTACGCGCTAGTGACCAGATCCGAGGCTTCTGCGATGTCTCAAAGTGAGAGAGTGCCACAGTGCTTATGGAAGTGGACTGAGGTGAGGGCTGCTGCTGTGGTTTGGAGCCCAGGGGATCTAGGTAGTCTGGGTTCAAAGCCCCCAAACTCTTCAGGCCGCAGGGAAAAGATGAAAAGTTCAGGTTAGGGTTACAGTCTCTCTTTGGCGGGGAGGAAGCCGGGAGGTCATCCTGACCCGATTTCTCACAGTCACTGTCCAGCTTGTCACAGTCCTCGTCCTCAATGTCATCCAGGTCACTGAACTGCAGGTCCCGCTCAACCTTGCTATCTTTGGAGTCTATGCAAGAGCAGTAAGAGTCATTTGAATTCACAATGTTGTTTTTAAACAACAGTAAAAAGCTTAGGTGACAATGTGTTATTTAGAGAATGATTTTTAATCACAGCTAAGAAGTGAGTATACCTTTGGTTATGCTGTCTGGATCGGTCTCAATGAGTTCTTCTTTCCTGTCATCACCCGCTTTGTTTTTGGGAGACCAGGTCATCTTATTTTCTTTCTTTAGTCTCCGTCTAGCATTGGCAAACCAGGTGGAAACTTGTGTGAGAGTCATTTTAGTGATGATGGCCAGCATGATTTTCTCACCCTTTGTAGGGTAAGGGTTTTTCCGGTGTTCATAAAGCCATGTTTTAAGAGTGCTCGTCGTCTCACGTGTGGCATTTTTTCTTCGCGCTGATCCGTTAAAATCAACAGTCCCATACCTGGATTAAAATAAAAAGCAGCATCTAGTTTTTGAGCATTTACATACTATTATACTAAAAATAGTCTTATTAGAGGTGAGGTAGAATTATTACTTACCTATCATACTGGTATTGTCCTAATGAGTGGTCATATGGATAGTAGGCGGCAGGTTGGGTTATAGTGCTGTGAAGACTTCCTGACCCCTCTTTTATTTCATATTGTGGGTTCTAGAAATAAAGTAAAATTATTATTTTTTTTTTTATATTACGGGCATTGTTCAATCCTGTACCTACTGATTATTTTCGAAAATGACATTCATTAATTACCACACACACAACACTCCACCGTCTAAATCTTTATATTTAACACTTGTCCTTTACGAAATATTATATGTTCTCCATTAAACAAAGCAGGCCCTTTTATATCCAGCAGGCTATTACAATGTCAATTAAGTCTCTGTTTATTTCTTCTGATTATTCAGTTATTTCGCCAGACAGCCAGATCCTCTTAGCACCCCAAAATAATCAATAACAAGCCTTGACATGAATGAGTCAATCGATTGAACGGAGGACTTGCGCTGTATCTGATGAGAGTGCTTCACATACCAGGCTGGAGTAGATGGCGGAGGGGTCGGCGCTGTACTGAAAGTAGTTGGCGTAGTTCTGTCCGGCTGCGGCTGCCGCTGCAGCTGCGTAAGGAGAGCCGTACACCCCGAGCGCGGCGTTGAGCTCGGTCCGTGTGCTCGCCAGGAGCCGGTTCTCATAGGAGGGACAGCAGAATGAGGCTGCGCTTTGAGACGCGTTCGGTCCTTCTGTCACCGACCTGGAAATCGAATCGCAGCAAGTCGTACTGGTGTTTGCCGACACGAAAAACTGCAAATTTGAAGAAAATTGTAGATATATGTGTCATCTCATATTTGGGTTACAAGTATAATATATCCGCAGTTTCTTTAAACAAAAATGAAGGTAAGATGTAATGAAAATGATTTTTGAAAGATTTTTTGAAGTCTCCCTCTGAAGTTATATTTTATTCACGTTTATGCGTTTTAATAAAAATATAAGAAAGGTTGTTTTATTTCACTTGAGAAATACTAAATTTAGTAACACAAAAATAATTAGAATATTACTTCTAAAATGTTCATTTTAAAATCGAATTTATTGTGTGCTTATTGAGTGTGTAAAGCTCTGCTATATTTTGTTTATACAAAAACTTTCTGATAAGTTTCACTTGCCAAAGAAAGTTGAACCTACCGTCCACAAGCGCGGCATCTTTTGAATCTATTTAATAATTTCATGTTTTTAGATATATAGTAAAATACATTTATAATTGTTGGACGTCCTAGTGTCGAAATTTATATTATCTTAAACGTCTAATTAGTTTATACACAGAGACTGAAAAGGCTACGGGCAAAGGGAGGAGTCTTGCTGTCACTCTCAACAATTACAACGTAAAGGTAATTTACACGTTTACAACAACACGTGAGGTCATTTATAATTCAAATAACTCATAACTATAAATATTGACAAAGCAAAGATAAAGCGTATCCTTAGTTCAGGATTTAATTTGTAACTATGTGCATCTACCTGAGTTTAGATACTGATAACCAGAAATGAAACGGCGTGCAAAAAATACAGTATAACGTGAATTAAGATCTACAAAAGAGAAAAAACCCATCATATTTGTGTGCTTACCTGAGAAGTTGCATTGTAAGGATATCCAAACTGCGAGAAAGACATAGCTGGTTCTTTTGTTACCATAAGCAATATTCTTCTCCTGCTGACCGATTGAAACAAAATCTACTTTAAATCCACAGTCTTACACACATTTCCACACTCGGCCTTTCGCTCAATAATAGATGACTGCACTTAACTGGGAAGCACTGAGGATGTTTACGCCAGCCCTAGTTTTATATGTATATATAATCCCCTTAAGGAAATTAGAGTTAAACCTCATCAACTACAAAAATATTGCTGTTAAACAGCTGTAGAAAGCTTAAAGGATAACGCAAGACTTGCAAGATATGAACTTGTGGTTGTGCTATTATTTGTGCCTCTATAGTTCTTTAGAATTCATCCAAGCAAGGGTATCGTTGTGTGTGACGTCATTCTAATCCCGGGACAGCGAGGAGAGAATGATGTCTTTGCCAATCACGTCATGCTTCGCGCTTTTCTTGAGGTGTTTTGCACACCCCGTCCCCTCTTTTTTTCCCTTTTTGATTTTTTACACATTAGGATATTTTGGGGAACAAATAAGAATCACTTGTCTTAGTGTCAAGTCCACAGAAGTGCTAAAACTGATTTAAAAAATGTATGTGATTATAAAAAACGTATACACTTAAAATATATATATTTTTACTATTTTGGGAAACTGTTTCTGACCGCAAATAATGATTAAATTAGAATAGCTGTTTCATAAATACTTTTCTTAAATATTTGAAATTCATAAAATAAAAAAATAACATTATTTTTTGCTTTTAAAAACAGTCCTGATGAGAAAATGATCTCAAGAGTTGTCTGCAGGACCCTTCCTCGCATCTGTCTGACTCTGACCGATCAGAGGTCCGACCTGGTGTTAATTGCGATGATGTTTCCATCTTTCTCTATTAGAGACAGGGCTAGTCCTGGTAGACGTGTGCACACGAAGAGAACCTCTGGCAGGTCAACAGAAAACTGATTGATGCGTATCTCGGCACCTACGCGACTATTACGAGAAATGCGTAATTACATCAATTAACAAATGGATATGGCCTTGTTTAACCAGCGAGTTACACCGTGAAAATATGCCTTTGAGGTGAAATTAGACGATGCGAATGGAACAGGGAGTGTGAGAGTGAGAGAGGAGAAATTAGCTAAATCTCTCAAGTCTAATTATATGGCAGTAGTGGGAGTCGACGGGAACAGCATTGCAATTGAAGGATGCGCACACGAAAGGGATGGTAGAAATAAGGCTCCCTCGCGCGGAATGAAGTCTGGATAAAGGGTAATACATGCAGTTTTTTTAATACTGAAGACAATATAATTAGAAGTCTATTGGCTCTCTCTCTCTCTCTCTCTCTCTCTCTCTCTCTCTCTCTCTCTCTCTCTCTCTCTCTCTCTCTCTCATAAGACGATATTATCACCCTAAGCAAGTGTCACTGTGAAATAAAAGTAGTTCATAGCGCATGACTACCTACTCTCCTGTCGCTTGATTATTTCCAGGGATTATAGCCTATAAGAGGAATAGTTCACTGCCCTGCTCAAAGGAACGAGAACTTGTCCACAATGATTTCTTTGCGATTACAGGTTCACTCTTTGAGAGGCGCCAGAGAGCCACGAGTTTGATTGCAAATGAACCGCTGCTGTGCATCTGCAAACCTCCAAGTATGACCCAAGAACAAATGACACTCAAAACTATGAGTGACACACGTCCTGTTCCAGTTACTGCTTTTATTATGTTTTGTTCCGAACATTTATAAGAGGTATAAAAATGATACATGTTCAGAAATATGTTTAGTGGCAGAGCGCATTGACTAGTCCTTCCCACAGATCCCTTTTTATCTCCCACAGGTTTCTAGAGGACTCTGTTCTGATATAACACATCCATTTCCCCTTTTATAATGTGGTCCGTTTTTCCATATGCAATAACACTGTTTGGTTCAGACTTTTCAGATTTTTTCTAAACTTTAAATGATGGCATCCTCTGTGGCAAGGGAATGTGAATGGTCCCATCGTTTACCTTCATGAGGGTGTGTGTCTGGGCCTCTGTTAGCCTTGCATAGGGATTATGAAGGCTCAAAGCCTCACAGCAGAAAGGTTAAACCAACAGCCAGCTTCACCTTCTCATTTAATACATTTCTCAGGCTGCTTTAATGAATTTTACAAAGCTTTTCTGCTTTTTCATAAGACAGATCAGAGCTTTTTTTATGAAATAGTAATAAGGCTCTGCTTAGATAGGGGCAGATCGAAGGGGAGGGGACATTCAGGATCGAAGCATAGTGATATCTCATTAAACAAGTCTGTTATTCCTAATATATTCAGATGAATCCCAGACATACGAGATCCTGAATTATTGCTCACTGTCTCTCCTCGCTTTATTCCTGGCCAGGTATTAGCACTGCTAAATTATCCAAAAATTGAAAAAGAAAGTAATAAATCTTCTAATGAGAAGCCCTCAAATTATAATGGATGTGCCGTAACAGTGCCCAGCGAAGAAAAATCCAAAACAAACTTCATCTGAGCAGATGGATAAATTGGCCAGAGAAAGAGAGACTATAATCCTTAATTATCTTTGCCAATAGGTCTAGTAAAGTTATCAGTCTAGCTGCTTTAAGTAGGAAGTATAGTACTTTAAATTTTAAAATATTTCAAATTTTTCAAATGTTTGCATGTTTTATTTGCCAATAAGATTCATTGATATCTTGTATTGGCAGTGACGATCATTTTGTCTATAGTGCATTATGGTCATATTGATTAATCTACATGTAATTAAAAATATTATTATCTAAAATAAATGTTTATGTAACTAGGACTGTGTCACTGACAAGACCATTAAAGGAACTGTATATCTATTGTCAGTGTTTTTGTATTGTTGAACTGGCAGAGATTGTTATGACACAGTGTGTGTTTCTGAAAATGCCCCCTAGTGACTTCATTGAACGCTGCTAAAGCTTTCATATTAACGTATGTTGTCTTTATGTAGGTTAAGTAAAGGATGTTGTTTATAGGGCCTCAGTGTTTAATTAAATGCGTGTCTGTGTATACGTAAGTCAGAGTGTGGTAACTGGTCAAGCATGTTAAAAAATTCACATTATTAAATCTTTATTTCTTCCCAGGAAACAAAAACGTTACTGTGCATTAGCGCCCTAGTAATTATACTGTGTTTATTATAACTGTCATGATTCTCAATGTGAGACATGGCGTGAGAACCCAATTGCAGGCAGAGACGGTGGTGAAGGGGTTAACAGATATATTTATTTAACAGAAAACGACACTACAAAACAGGTAAAACAAAAACCCACGAGGGGGAAAACAAGATAGGGTAAAATATATAAAAATAGACAAGGACACTGATTTACTAAACTAAGAACAAAAACACTTGATACAAAACTAAACTAAAACACTTACTAAGACGGGGGAAACAGGAACAAGGTCACAAGTAAACAGGCTAGACTTTGAGCAACAGGAACACTGAACGGGATAGAGGCAATGGTAACACATACACGTACAATGAACCAGCACAAGACAATGAAACATGAGAGGTATTTATAGGGCGAACAGACAAAGGATCATAACAAGTAACAGGTGCTGGGGATTACCACTAAGGAGAGGCTGACGAGGAACGAGATGTAGGGAACAATGACGAGACACGAGAAAGAATCTTTCAATCTTACATGAAACCATAGGTTATGCCATGACTCCACTCAAACAACACGAATAAACATGACATGATAGTGGAATCATGACAATAACGGTGTAACGGTTTGTGTTGTTCTAAAACGTCTGTAGTTTTATTTCTAAGCAGAAGTCTCTGTACTGTTCAGGAGAAACAATAAATATCAAAGCAATCTCATTTGGGATTTGTTCTTCCTATGGGTTGTCTTTGACCAGTCTTTTTCATCCTCTTCTTCTGTATGTGCTTGTGCCCCCTGGAAATGGTCCCATCTGCAAATGCTTTTAGGTGGTTAACCGAATATTGGTGACAATACATTCAAATATTGTTGGTGTTTGTTTGCATAAACACTTTAGGCTGCACTGTTTTTATATTTTGATACAGTTGGTGGGAAGTTGACACACAGTTTATTGCTATGGATACAGTTCAATGCTAGGTCCCAGTCTCAGTTTCCTCAGTATGGATCGTGACACTGCTGCGGTTTTGCAGTAGGGGGAAGGAGAGCAGGTTAAGACAATTTTTTTTGCAAACATTTAAGCAGACCAAGCTGTTGTGGTGTCAAATGTACTTTTCCACTTTCGGTCACTTCAAAGCCTTGTGTTGGATACCGTGCAGTATTAGTAAGGAGAAGTTCAACTAATTGAGAGGTTTTCTTTCACTTTAGATTTTTCTCCTGAATTAAAAGAACGCCAGAAGAGGTAAAATGTTCAGCCTTGTAGGGTGGGAGAATTACAGATTAAGTTACATGTACAGGCAGAGAAGAACATGCGTTTATCCTTTATTATGAAGGAACATTTTAGTTTCAGGTTTTCATCCATGGGATTTGGGAAAAACCAAAAGCGACCAATTGGTAGTCATCATCGTGTAACTGCTGTTATTCTGTAGGTTTAGCTAAATTGACCTGACTGCTTTTATGTGCAGGTGAGAGTGTGCTGCACTGGAGGTAAGTGGGAACAGACAGAGACTGATCATGTGCCCACGGTCTAGCCTTACCACTTTTGGACAAAACAGCATCTCCTACTATGACAGTTCAATTGCTGAGGCCTCTGGTCTCCATTTTCAATCCAGTTGCTGGAGAGATTTTTCTTCTTCATGGTCTCAAATGCAAGCCAGATGGTTCTAAAAATATTTCCTCCACACATTTTATTTTCATCTGGCCTGTCGGTCCCTGTTGTGTCAGATTCTGGTGCTTACTGGTGCATTATTTCTGTGCATTCTTATGTGAAACCAGCACATGATCAATGTCTTAATCTATAGCATGTCATAAAGTATCAAGCTTGCTATTTACAGCTTTTCTTATGAACCATAACTGATTCCTAATAGTCATGATAATAGATTAAAAAGTAAGAAGAACTACACCAATGTGCTGTTTGAATTCTGTCTGTACAACTTCAACGAGAAAACATACATCACTTAAAACTGTGTAAGCATGTGCCTTTGAGAAAAAAGGTTTTATTTTGTTTCATTTCTGGGACAATGCTTTTATCATTGACGGCCGTTCAAGAGGTTATTTTCCCCAACCTGAAATCTGGATTTCACTATGTCTGTTGGGAGAAAATGGCCTTTGCAAAACATAAAAGCAGATGTTACATAGCTGCCAACATCAAACGCTCTTGTTAACTGTACAAAAAAGTGAAATTAAATACCTTTGATAGCTGAAGTAGCTGGTTATTGTAAACTAGTTCTCGACGTGGCTCTTACACAACCCTTGCCTTGACCTTGGCTCAGCCGCACACATATCATCAGATTTCGTTACCAGCTACAGCTTTCTGTTGTTACTTCTAATTTCTGATTACCAGATTGTCAAACTACCTTTAGGGACAGAGAGACTTGGATCAAACCTCATATGTGTTTCTTTTATTGATTTAGAGTAAGATTATTTGTAAACACAAGTCAAGCTGTGGAGTTTGGCTGCTTGAAATGCTATGTAGTGCTTTTAAGATTTTTGTCGGATATCAGGTTCAGTTACTCAGGTCTACCTTCTTATCTTAAGAAATGAGTGAAGCCAGCTACACTGCAACATGATCATAAATAGTAATATGTTAGTGAATCCTCATACAGGTGTCTCATTAATTTAAAAAGTTTATTAAGCCCTTAAAGGACCAGTTCTCCCAAACATGAACATTCAAGTTATTCCAAATCTGTATACATTTCCTTGTTCAGATGAACCCAGAGAAAGATATTTGGAAGAATGCTTATAACCTAACAGTCCTTGGCCACCATTGACTACCATTGTAGGAAATACAATTCTGTTCTGTTGAACACAAAATATGTAGGAAACATTTGACTACCATTTTAATTTCAATGGTGGCCAACATTATTCCAAAAATCTTTCTCTGGGTTCATCAGAACAAAAAATAAAGTCAGTTTTCACTAGCAATTTAATACTAAATAACTGTCTTTGGTCTTATATATTCTTGCCACTGTTGACCACGGGTTTGATCGGGTGATTGCAACAAGAAAATAGATTCAATGTGAAATCCTATTATATCTATCTGGTATGCAGTGTTTATTGTGTGTGGTTCTCTCTCTGGTTGGTGAATAAGACTCCGTATCCATGAAGGATAGGCAGAGGATGAATTAGTGAACAGTGGGGCTATATAGAGATATAAAGATTTTCTTAGAAGACTGTGTTTCAAATCTCAGATCATTGAGTTGCTCATTGTTTGACGGGCTGACACCCCAAATGAACACACTCAGTCCCATACCGTGAATATTTTACGCTTTGGTGGATAGCATAAAACTCATCCATTCTTGGAAAATAAACTTTCGATCCTTTTTAATTCATCAAAGGACCCTCTAAATGAGGGCCTGAGTTAAACTTTCATGCCCCATGAACAAGGCACACAGCAAAGAGTAGTTTTGTGGGGGCATCCTTGGTATGCCCGTCTGAGATTCATTAGGTTTTAAGGAAGCTGAGAGAGAGAGAGAGAGAGAGAGAGAGAAAGAGAATGATGACTGTCCTTTTTAGACAGATAGACAGATATCCCCTAATTTTGTAGGGTTCGTGTTCATGACATTCCATGGTTTCTGGAATTTTAACAACTCTTTCCCATATACATGGTCCACCTTTAAATGTTTTGCTGACAAACTCTAATTCAGAGCTTGTCAAATCCACCTTCAGTAAACAGTCTGTGCAACTTCCAGCTCCAAACATGTTTTAGGCTTATTGTGTAATTACATAAATCCATTGCTCACTGACATTTATATTAGTGTTCACACAGGCAGGTAGGTTTTTCTAAAGTCAATCAAGTCTCTTTTTTTTTTATATGTATGACTCAGTCAAGTAGTTCCTTGCAGTAAAGTAAAATGCCCAGTGATATGCATAGAAGCTACAGAAATTTTCGTTGAACAACATCATTACAGTTTTTAAGATTTTTACAGTTTTTTGGTGCAAACTGGTCTATAGCTGAAAGCTATTTTTGTTGCAGATCAACATTGTGTTGCAGTTTACAGTACATGTCAGGATGTAAACTATGTTTTCTAATCGAAGGATTTCATTTTGTGATTATACATAAAAAGGAATGTTTTAATAAACATGCATTTCTTTATTTGAGATACAATAAAATCACTTGAAGCTGTGTCATGTTGTGAAAATAGCCTTAGATAAAGTGGCTGCAGGTGCTCTGCTTTGCGTTGTGCGGTATCCCATGCCTCCTTTATAATATTGCTTAAATAACAAACATCAAACATACACTATATCTAAAAAAACAAAAACATAAATAACAAACTGTATATGTGTTTTAAAAGTACAGGCCCTGCATACTTCTGATTCGAAATTCCCTTCCACCTTCTTGGTCGCTCTTCTTGTCACATTTCCTGTTGCTGTCTAAGTGTGAGCACGGTGCAGGGGTCAGGTGGCTCAGCTTCGTGATAACCTCTCATAAGAGCCGCCAGCACGGCTGACACTCACCATATGGCCCTCTGACCCTGTCTCCTTGGGAACAGGACATGACACAGGAAGGAGAAGACTAGGGAAAGATTTGTACTAGGTGGAAAGGGATGGAAAAGACATGTATGGATAACATACAAAAACTGGGAACATGATAAAAAGCTGTTTTGGGAAGCCATGTGGATTTTGTTAAAAATCACAAATGTAGTTCACTGGAGAAATGCTTGTTGACTGATGATAAGGACTTTCAACATGGCTGCTCCAATGCACATGAAGGAAAGCATTTGTAAGTGCATGGCGGTAATGATGCTCGTTGTGAGTCTTTTATCTTGGATATTGCGATCAATAATCTCACAAACATGCACGCGCACACACATGCACACAGACTATATGGACAGTTCCCTGGGGTTGAGGGCGTAAGGGGGGGAACTTGCAGTCTGGCCTTATTAGAATGCTCTGTGTGTGATGAGAAGAGAGAAGCAGCAGCTTTCCCAATGCAGACCCCACGTCACACGCAGGCAGCACCGGTAGACAGGGGCCATGGCCCCCTGACCCCCCTTCCTCTTGGGAGATAGTCCAGGTCTGCTTTCTGTCAGGGTGTCTTCCACACCACACCCCAGGGGGCCGCATGCTGTGGGAACCCGGTGTTTTAGACCCCGTTGTTCAGTGAGAGGAGAGAGATATTTCTCCAGAATTCTCTTCTCCTCTCTTCTTTCGATCGATAGTGTTAATTGGTCGGCTCTGTCAGTCCTGCATTGATTGTGACCGCTAATAAAAGAGATATTGATTGGCAGTTTGTTTAACATCGGCCTGCGCACTGCACACTGCCCTTTAATGCTATTCCTACAGCAACCTTTTCCTGTTTTCAGCACTTCTTTGTCATAAATTATGATGGTCGATTAGGAATTTTTTAAGTGCATTTTCAGACTCATTAATTGGATAACAGTACATTTGACTGATCATCTAAATGATTTTGCTTATAATTGTTTACCAGAATATATTTTTTTCATCTTCTCTGTAATAATCTCATTAAGATTAATAATTCAGTTTCTAACACTTATTTATCTATGTAACGTGAGAATGTGTAAAACGTTAAGGTCCTTTGCGTGTCCCCTGAGTCTGTGGAAGGACTTTGGAAACAGTCTTAAGTACTGTACTTCATAGATTTAATTATCTCCATTAACTATTCAGTGATCAATAGAGTTAGTTTTATCCAATCGATAGGTGCCCAACCACCAAAATGACAATGTGCATAAATTAATATTTGCATTTGAAAGTGGCTGATGCTGTCACACGCTCCCATTGGAAATCCATAGCGTTTGTGCAGCTGTGTCTTATGCGTCTGTGTTTATGGCTGGCCGCTATTGATTCAGCCCAATGTATTTACTGCCCGGACAGTGCCATTGGTTTTAATTGTCACAGTGTTTTAGGAGGCCTAAAGACCGGTCATGCATTCTCTGCTCTTCTGACCTTACTTCTCCTTCACCTCTCTGCCATCTACCTCCACTCTCTTGCCTCACTTCATAATTTTATTTCTGCATTTTTCTTTCCCCTCTCGTTCGTTCTCCTTTCTGTTTGTCTCCTTTTTAGCCCCAGTGACTTGAAGAAACTGAATTCCACACACAACCTCTTAATTTGTGTGTGTTTGTGTGTGTGTGTGTGTGTGTGTGTGCAAGTGAGAGAGTGAGAGAAAGGCAATGTATGAGTGTTATTTAAATGGATACCTCTTCAAACCCCAGAGAAAAGCTCTAGTCCCTTCTAAGTTTGCGTAGCTGCTTATTCAGGCATGTTCCCAACAGATTTCTGTGTGTTTTCTAAGTCAGTTTCTGATGTAATGTGTCTTCTCCTGATCTCTGGCCGACATCCCTCTGAGCTTTAGTCCTTTTGCATGTATGTTCAAATGAAACCATTGCTTTGATTTTATAGCCTTACATTTTTAACTCATTTGATCCTTGTGCAGTCAATTGACTTATCCGTTCTTTCCAAATGATTTGACTGGATCAATGTATTTTTAAAACACATATGGTAAGTATAGGGAGTAGGTTTTATTTAGGAAAGTAGTGACGGCTGTGAATGTAATCTGTAGAAATAAATGAAACTGAAAAACATTTATTTTTAAGTATCATGATAAGTTAATGAATCATAGCATGTCATATGTTTATTATTGACATGTGTAACTATTTATGCGGGTTGCATAAAATGTTTGTATTGATTTGAAACAAAGTTAAATTAACCAATAATATAATTTCATAAATTTTGTATAATGACAGATATACTGGACATTGTTGGGTTTATAGTCTAAAGGTGAAGCACCAATTGATTTTAAAATTGGTATTGACATTTTTTGCAGAAATGCTATCATGGCTGAAAGGGTTGCACTCAGTCTGTGTATGTGTGTGATTAGCCATTATAAAATATGTGTAGCCTCTATAAAATAATAATCCAGTGATGACAGTCACCAAATGGCTAAATTTATGTTTTATATTTATGTTGATTTATGTTTTTTCTCTTTACCTAAATGTAAAGCATTGTCATTTAAACCAAACGTTATATAAACCTTTTCTTTATTCTCTTAAACAGACTTGCTCTTTTTTAGATAGTTTAAAGAGCGTTTCATTCAATAAGGGATTTATCACACTCTGTAATGTTAATGAATATATACAGCTTTTATTTCCTCTATGTGATAACATGATCAACCTTTCTCCTTATCTGCACTGTGATTGTCTGGATTAGTTCCGTTTTGTCATTGCATCACGTACAGATTATAAACCAGATTATGTGGTGATAATGTCAAAAAGGTTTGAAAATATTGGGGCATCTGTGACTGAAACTGGCTCACATCACATCACTGGTCTGGTCATACTCGATGCATTGATATGGTCAAGATTTGTGTTTTGGACGCAGATTTAGAATCCAGTCAACATTCTAATTGTTTGAGCGAGCCTTTATAAAGCATTCAATCTATGTATTTATAAGTATGTTTGTTCCCTTGGTCGAGCCCATGACCTTTTGAGTTGCCAACATAATTTACTAGTTAAGGTACATGATCAACTACAAGCAGACACCCACTTTAAATCCAACTTTACAAATGAGAGAATGTTTTCATAAAGTGTCCCTTCAATATGAACCAACCCGCCCAATCCACCTTTTTAATGGCAAATATATGCACGCTCAGATTCTCAGATATGACTGGATATGTCGCTGGAATAAGGTTAGACTGAGTAGCTAAAGACATTTTGAAAAGAGAGTTTGCTTTAAATTGCTCCCTGCTGTGTTTTTAATCTGCTAAAAATCAATAGAGCTTTTACTGTCACTCTGAATGGAAGGCAACGTGTATTGGTGTCCAGATGTCATTCGGAGAAGATTTGAAGCATTCATTCCTCCTCCTCTCACATGGGATGGTGTGATATATCAGTTTATCCAGTTGTTTATTTTAAAGAGTTAGTAAAGCATATTGCTAAATGCTGCAGTGCAGGATGTTGAGTCTTGCTAGCATCTTTTAACTTGCATGGTTTACACAACAGGGCTTATTTCAAAGCTTTTTATTGATGTCTGTCTCAGAAAAAGCTCTTTAAATGAATACAGTCTTAATGGGTTATCACTGTAAGCTCTTACACGTAGCTTGGCTCGTACAGGGCGAAGGCAATTTATCTGGCAATTCAATCAGACGAGAGAAAGTTTAACATGATTCACAAAGGATTTCCTGCTGGCAGCTCTCTCCAAAGGAAGGTGGAAAAAGAACAAATCGGAAATATAGCTCATCAGAAATAAAAAAAAAACAATGACAAGAGGATCATTTAGCTGTCTTAGACTGATGAGGTTGACATAAAGAGGTAATACAAATATGAAAAAAATTATTTCTTATCTTTTACAAAACACCCAGGGTCAAAAGTATCATTTGCCTATCTAGTGGACCCTTAGAGGCCTATAAAGCAGACTTTTGGTTGAGTCTGCCTGGCCTGTGGGACTGTGCTGGTGGCCCTCTGTCTCTCTCTGCTCCACTGAGCCTACAGCCTGTCATTATTTATTTAGCCCTTAAGTGTTTAAAACGGAGAGGTCTGGAGGGACCACGAATAGCTGATGTAAATCTTCATAGATAAACTGCAGGACGGGAGGGGTTATTTTGTTATTTCCCCCTGAATCTTCTAGCCAAATAACCAATGTCTGTGAAGCGTGGATACACAATAAGTTGAATAATAATACTGTGTGTAAATGTAACGATTTGTCATAAAGATCGTAATATAACAGGAGGGAGAGGTTAGGGGTTGAGAGAGTATCATATTGTCTGACTGTCTGTGTAATGGGAGATCCACATGAATAACTGATCTTTGACTGGAGGGTCCCCAACGGGGCATTACTGGCCTGAAGCGATTGGCCTTTGAGATAACATCGTCATCAGACACCCCCAGGTCAAAGTTCACCCAAGGGACCACAGAATAGGCTACTGCTTTTGTTAACCAGCGTGAGTTTGGATGTCTTAAGAAGGTCTTATCAATCTTGTCTGAGCTGTGCAATGATTTATTGTTGTTTATGTTGGAACATCTAAGATCATTACTCTATTACCACAGCGAAACTGTCAGTTATTGAACTTGCCATCAAATGAGTCACACCTTAAGACTGAGGACTCTTTACCTAAATCGTATTTGTGAACTTGAATTATAATTGTATCTCATACTGTTTTTATTCTACTTGCATCATGGATTTCTTCTTTTGTAGTGAAGCTTTGTGAAACTAATTTGTTATTCCACATCCACAATTGCAAAACAAATGACAAAAGATGCGTCATTACTTTTTAACCTTTCTGTAAAAAACAGCTTCTACCATCACTTTGGCAGGGTTGTTAATATGTACTGTACAATAGTGATTTAATATCGAACAGGTTTAAAAACACTGTTACAACTCCCTCATCCTAGAATTTACACCTACCATTCGTTCCTTTTAATTGAATGATTCTAAACTAAATAGCATGTTTATGTGGCTCTCATTTTAGGATGTCATGATGTAATGCTATTACTGTACATTATTTTTGTGTGATTATTATTTATCCTCTGATGAAAATGCCCTACTTTATTCTTCTGCAAACAGGTCATAAACCCCAGGAATGCTCGTTTCCCCCTTCAGGCTCCCCTTCGGTCCCTATTTTGGTTTTGTTTTTTTAGTTCATATCGATTTTGGATTCCCCAGTTCTGGTTGCCTCGCGCTCTGCCTTTTTCCCTCTCTTCCCCTCTCGCCTCTCTTCAAGTTTTTAAAAGCTGGTCCTCAGTTAGAGCATCTTCGAGCAGAAAGTGCCCCATCAGGGAATCACATAAAACACATAAAAAAATGATGACACACACCTACAGTATACTGATCAAAAGAGGTTTGAAGTAGTCTTGCTTTTGTCTGAGCAAGGATGCCAGCTGAGATATTGGTGTGTTTTTTCTCCTTCACTCCAATCGGACAGAAATGAAAAGCATCTAGCGATTCATTTAAAGCATTATTAACTATTCCTTTTCAGGTGTGGCATGCAGACAGTCCAGAGGTTAATAAGAAAAGTCAAGGAAACAATATTAAGCAACAACATGAGTCGCT
Source organism: Triplophysa bombifrons (assembly GCA_029783895.1). NCBI lineage: Eukaryota > Metazoa > Chordata > Actinopteri > Cypriniformes > Nemacheilidae > Triplophysa > Triplophysa bombifrons. The sequence goes on from CM056448.1 coordinate 24,129,560, forward strand.
TTTTTTTAATGCATTTTCGAGCTGAGGGAAGCCTTGCACTTCCACTGCAGTGTCTCATGAAAACACATCCAGTCAATAACTTTAAATCTGTGGAGAATTTTAGATGAAAATTAAAGGAAGTCAATAAACTGCATTGCAGATGGGATATTTATTAAACTGCACTTAATGTAATTTCTACACAATTCTGAGTTGCAGAGCCCCTCATGAATTGCCCATTTTTTCCAGTTCTATATGCTTGGTTAAATGGCTTCTGTCATATCCTGCTAAGCATAACCTGGTAAAGGTTATTAATGGGAGCAATAAAGGGCAAATTATACTGCAAAAGCAATGGAAAAATAAATATCCAGAGTCATAATGCGCATTTGTTTGTTTACTTTGTGGTTATTGTTTGTGCAGTGTGCTATTGGTTACTGTCAGAGATGTGAAAGCAATGTTGTTTTACTCTTTGAAAGGAATAAGCTAATTTGCATGGCCTTCACTTTCTTTTTAATGGCTCTCTGACAGAATTATTAAGTGGCACATTTGGAGCCCCAACAGAGGAGCTTCCTAACCAAATGATTTAGCCTAACATTATAACTATTTATCTACCTGATAATATCCCATTATTCCTGCTCCTTTTTATAAAAGGTCTTTTATAAAAGTATTTTTCAAACTAGCACCTAAAACTTCCCCATCAGCTGTTACACTTTTCAAAAACAGGTCTACAAGTCCACACACACGCGCACACAAACACACACTCACACATGCACGCACACACACACAAACACACACACACGCACGCACACACAAACACAAACACAAACACAAACACACACTTATCTGAACTGGCCCTTAATCATATTCTCCTTTAAAGTGATTCAACATTATCACCAGCCCTTCCCTGCAGCAGACACAGCAGTGTGTATCGATTCCCCTCCCTCTACATAATGAACTACTCAGCACAGCTTTATCACAAAGCAGTGCTGCCATTGGCTGGCAGCGATATGAAATTAGGCAGCATGCAACCAGCCTGTCAGCATCGATTTCCCTACCCAGATTACTTGTTACAAAAGAATAGAGCTGTCTGTGGCATAATTGAACAAGTTAACTCCTTGTCCCATAAAATGTAAGCCAGCATTGATTCATAGGGACCCGTTTTTTTATGCAGGATAAAAAGAAAACGCTCTGTTTTATCTTGATGAGAATGTGTTTTCTTTCCCTCAGTTGCTGTCCTGCTTTCATTTACACCAGCTTTCGACGGGTTATTTCTTGCTGAGTTGCTAGAAAAGTAAATGGTATTTCGTTTGATGCTGTAGAGTTTCCTGTAGTCTGTTCTCCTGAGGAAAATGTTTGCTGTTATTCCCCTCTGAGAGAGTCTGAATTTGTCTTTCAATAATGTTATTTACAATGTATCATTGTGAAACAGTTAACTTATTTAAAGGAACAGTTAACCCAAAAATGAAAATTCTGTCTTCATTTACTTACCCTCAAGTTGATTCAAATCTGAAAACATTTCTCTGTTCTAATGAACACAAAGAAAGATTCTTGGAAGTACCATTGACTACCTTGGTTCGAAAATTTTCTTCATAAATGTCTTTGTTCTGATGAACACAAAAAAATATATTTTGAAAAGTGTAGGAAAGCAAACAATTCTATGGGGATTGTAATTTGGTAGTCAATGGTGGCCACAAACTTTTTGCTTACAAGCATTCTTTTGAATATTTTTCTCTGTGTTCATTGGAACAAATAAATGTATACAAAACAACTCGAGGGTAAGTAAATTATGACAGAATTTCTATTTTGGGGTGAACAAATGCACATGCATGAGCTGGTAAAGAGAAAAACACAGTGTTTAGCAAGTAAAAAGTTCAAGTGTAGCCTTGAACTCCAACTGACACGTTTGACGGGAAAATTATGCGTGGAAACAAAATATACAATTTTAGTCATCTTGCCATGTGAAACAAAGTGGTATAGTGATTCAAAATTTGACAAGGAATCAAAGGATGTACAGTGGATTGTATTATCTGATTGAGATGAAGAGGAGAGCAACAGATGCAAGGGGATGAGACTAAAATACACACGCACATATTGAAGAGAAAGAGAGATCTGTTGTGTGCACCATAAAGCAGGTGGACACTTTTTCCACACTGTTACTTCCGCTAATTACAGAACGGAGCTCAGTCAAGGGGAAAATACAGCATTTCTGAATAGTACACAGTCCAGAATAAGCCCCTCAGGCCAGCCCTGGTTTTTGTACAGGGTGGGGTCAGCGGGCACATTGGGAGGGGAGGATGTAAATTGTTTGATGACCGCATGTAGCTCTTGTCGCTAGCTCAGATGCTGGCTAGATAAAGTGTTTTCCCACAGTGGGGTTAAGGGTTAATAAAACGCTCCCTCGCACCCTGATTTTCGTCTTCTCCTCCCGGCACAGTGATAAGTAGCTAACCAATGGTGCCTGTAATTACAATCTTACAGAAACCGGCCAGATCTGTATATAAATCTAACCATCCAATTACAATGTGTAATAACTTTGCACTCAAGCTGGTAATGAGCTCTAATACTGCAGCATGTGATAATCCCCTCTGGATGCTGGCTTGATCAGATGTTGGCTTTGTAATTAGACTGGCAGAAAATCATTATTTCGTGTTCAGGAAAAAATGAGGTTGGTGGGAAGTTAATTTTGCTAGCGTTCTCTGAAGCGTAGACAAGAATTTAATGATTTAATCATGATTGTTAGCTATTTTGCAATCAATTTGTAATGATTGTGTCACAACAGAGGGCTTTGCTAGAGAGAAAGACCTGGAAAGTGTCGCTGATAATGGCATGTGGATGTGTGCGCTCGTGTTATGCTTGTCTGTGTGATGGTGTGCCAGTCAAAGGGATGGGGTTGTCTTGACACAACGCATATGATACTGTTTTAGGTTTTTAGTAAATCAATTCCACAGAATTTTTAACTATTGGGAAGCACATTATTTTGTTTTGTTGGCTCATGTCATATAAGAGAATCAACATATGTTCATCTCCACATACAGTACACCCCCTCAAAGAATCACAATAAAATATCGCTCATTACCACATCACTGAGATTCGAAGTGAACTTCAGACAATACCATAGTCTGATTATTGGGAATGTATGATTTCTCTTTTCTTTGAAGCTGTGTGACGTGAGGTGCGTGGAAATATCTTCTCTGGCCGAGTGCTTCTGTGTGATGTGTGTGTCTGTTGCTGAGAGGAGGACTAGATTAAACTATCCAGTGATGTTACTCTCTCTCCTCGGCCTGATAATCTCGAGTGATTTGCACTGAAAAGGATATTGATGCAGGACTGGCTGTTCTCCTCAGAGGGTCTATTCTATAATTGATACTGTTTTGAGGTTTTCTCGAGAGACCCATATTTTTTCAGGGAGAGTTCGGGCTTTTGATCAATTATTATAAAACGCTATCCTCAAATATTTGAGCACACCAGATTTAATCCTGTCCGTTCAGACTTCTCTATGTTCCGAAATGCACATCTTGAATTGCATTTCAGATGATTTGGTTAAAATCACCTAAAATCTTGCATTGCAGATACCATATGTATAAATATAGTCTTATGTACGTTTGGTTCCACATTATAGAGCATATAAATAACACATATCCTATAGTTTCTCTTTGAGGCCAGCTAACTGCTCCCCCTTTCCCCAAGAAACAAGCTCTTTAGAAACAGAGATGGAGTAGGAGGCCCCTGGGTCTTTCCAGTGCATTGAGAATGATCTATCCAACATGCTCCTCACACCCCGCTGCACCTGCTCAACACCTCAGAGCTGCTTTCAAGTCTCCTTTGAAAAAAAATCAGAACTTCTGTTCCTCCCATTACTCAATAGCTCCACCCTTGCTCATGCTCTTTCTTCTTACAGGAAAAACATCCTCTCATGATCTGTCTAAGACTATAGAGGTATCAGAAGTTCTGCATGAACAATTAGACTATACTCTCCAGTCACAACTGGGCTCTTGTATATGGCTATTTCAACACAATGAATAAATAATATCTCTGTTAGCACTGTCAGTCTAGAGACAGCCGAAATCGCTGTGGGCACATGACCTGGCACAGATCTGCTCCTCATAAATCTCCCCAAATCATACCCGCAAGGCACCCTGGCACGGGCCCTCCAACTTACATGAAATATTACTGTCATCCTATAAAGATAATTAGGGCAGTCTCATCATCACGCCCTCACAATTAAATATGACCCCCTTGTGTTTTATGAGGGCTTGAGTAAACCTCATACCCTCCCAGAACTCTCTGTACAGTGTTCTTTGCATACAATAGACACAGTACTGTTTGCATTTACCATTTGCGGATTGGCACACAACTGCATTGGAACATAAACACGCGTGTACATGCTTTACATCGTGTTTTGCAGAAGTTTCTGATCAAAGCATGACAGGTACATGATGTGCATTGGGATGACAAATAAAAATGCAGTTTATGTGCAGCAGGTAATCCTGGCACAATGCAAATGCATGCACTCACAAATGACACCTATTACAATATTTGACTACAACACGATCTAACAACATCTATCAGCTTAAAATGTTTCTATTATTCGGCTCTCTTTAAGTTTTCGCCAGCCCGGCTTCAGAAGGCCTTTGGAAAGCACGGATTCATCTCTGTAGCCCAAGGCCTCTAACACTCCGATATACTCGCATATTCTGCTCTCCTCACTCTCACCATGACACATCAAACTGTCATTTCTGTTTCAGACTCTCTTATCTAGTAGCACACTATCAGGGCAGAAGTAGGTCAGGACTCAATTTTCCCATAATCCCCATTATTTACCCTCGTATGAAACATATGCACACTCTGAAGTGAGAGAAAGGCTTATAATAGGCTTGTAAAGGGAAGATAAATGTGATGAAACGACTGAATTGGCCTGGGACAATGTGACTGAGTGAACATCGGATACAGTAATAACCCCTTTATCTCTTTATGCCAGTTTTCAATGCTGAGAAACTACAGTTTTGCACAAAGATGTAACTTTAGCAGCGGTGAGATCAACATTGGCGTCACTCTCTGACAGCTCCGTTCTTTACTCTGTTTTTATGTGTGGGCAGTGAAATAAATATGGTAATTCCCCTTCAGAGAAAAGTACAAAACAGAACAACATAAGTATGTTGTGGGTTGTCTTGCCATCATCATCAACAACAGGATGGTCTATTTTTGCTCTCAGACATCTTATTTAATCCTAGCTGCACATTAGTGTTGGGTGTGCACCATTAAATGCTTGCTGTTTGTATGTTTGTACAGCAACACGCTGGAGTTGCCCAGTCTGGATTTATAAATGTACCTGTAATTTGGCTTTTTTGCAAAGACTATTTCGTCAACATTTGGTGTGTGAATTTCGTTGGATTTGCTTGCAAAGAACTGTAGGGTGTGTTTGTATGTTGTGGGCGCCGTGATATAAACATGCTCTTCCTGACCTTTGGTTAGAAGCTTTACTTATCCATCAACCATAATGAAGATCTTATGAACGTAATGACATGGAGGATTATTTTGAGTAAGATGTTGAAAAGAATGAAGAGCAAACTGAAAAAGGGAGAGAGAAAGCAGAGAGATCAGTTGAAGGTCAGAAGCAGGCAGTCTTCCATTAGGAGAGTCTCTGTTTACTCTCTGCTAGACCTCACCAGGGATTTGATGGCATATGCTTGTGCCCCCGGCATCCCAGAAATGGCCCATTTAGCCAGGCAGACGCAGGGGGGCAGGCTGGGGCCATGTCCCAGGGCACTGCTCCTGGGCAGCGTAATTTATCTAAAACCCTCCCTCACTGCCAAACACCTACGGGAGCCTGCGGGATTCCCCTCTGCCCTCTGTTTAAGTACCATTACTGTCTGAATTGAGTGTGTGCGTGCATATCGGTAGCGTCTGTGCGTTATCATTTTTCTTGTCATTATATGTTTATTTATCGAAAAGTTATATATTTTTAAGAGCACGAGTTGAGTTTTGTACAAATTTGGTGCAAATAGATTTTCTATTTGTTTTCCTGTGGGAATGACAAAATAATATTAAACCAATGTACTGGTTTTCAATTGAAAGCAAGTGATGCACATAATTAGGAAATTGGTACGCTTGTTTACGATATGTTTGCTGAGGCTGTTAGATGCAGCTATATCGGTTGTTTATTGGTGCTGTTGTACTGTAAAAAAGCTTTTATTCAAGTCTTTAATGTTTTGTTGACATGTTTGTTCAGCTGCATGCACTTAAATTTTGTTATTTTAGTCCTTGTTTAAAGTAGTATATGATACATTCTTTTCCTTCTTTATCTTTCTAATCTTTTTTTAATCGTTTTCTTGAGTCCAAACAAATAAATAAACAGAAACAAACAATACTTTTAAAGGGGTCATATGGCGCAAATGAGTGTTATTCTTTGTTTTGCCCATGCATGTATTAGACACGTAAAAATAGAAGTGTTGTAACAAAAGATGCATTCTATCTAAAAGCGAATGCTCACCTGACTGAACCGGACCTGATTGAAAATCCATGTGCAATCAAACCCCACAACTGTACGTCATTTAGTGCAATGACTTGACTAAGACCGCGCAAATGTTAACGCATGTAAGGTGGGCGTACTTAAAATTTTCATTGTATCTTCGCCTCCGCAGCCATGTTGTGGAGACACTGTGTGTTTCGTTGCAAAAAGAAAGGCTCTTTGTTTGCCCTTCGAAAAGATGAGACAACTAACAATGAGACAATTTTATTTACAATACTGTTCCAGAACAGTACACTCCGAATATTCAAGTGTGTGCAGCACATTTCACAGACTATTGCTCCATGAACGTGGGAGAGCTCAATGCCGGCTGTGCACGAAAGCTGTGGTTAAAAAATGGGGCAATACAACCATTTCAACCTCTTTAGGACAGTCTGGCACTTCAGATTCGCCACATTTCATTGTAAAATACTTTGTTATGGACTAAACATAGTTGAGTTTGTCTTGTGTTTGTAATCTTCAAATGCAGACAAGCGCGCAACGTGATAAAAGACAACATAAGTCCTAACAATCAGTTATTATGTTCCATCTAGAGGCAACAAATGTTGTTTATAGTGGGGTATTCCGCTTGGAGCAGTGCAGTTCGTTCCGGTTACACAGGCAGCATGGATGCTGTACGGACCCACTAGGCTCGCTTGTTGTTTGGGTTCCGCCAGGTGAAACTTGGAATACATGAATTTTCCCATGCCTTCCTGGAGGTAGTAGCAGAGACTGTCTTCGAGGAACACAAGTTCTCCGTCATATTTAACGGCTGACTCATGGAACCCCTTAAACCCAGTGAAATGAAGATGCAGAAGCCCCTATATTTTGGTGACATGGTCAGGTACGTAGCCAACCGGGACGACCCTTGGCCCACCATTCCAACATGGGTTTCGTCTCCGCTGGCTACCGTGCTGGAAGATCTCGTCCTATCCACCGTGACGATGCGGGACTCAGCACTTTCTGCCTGATTCCCAGCCAGCCTTGGTAGCAAGCGGGGGAGGATGGAATCTTAGGGTCGTCCTCTGAGGCCACCAACCCAGAGGGAGCCCTGCCTTTCACCTAATTCTTCAGCTGTCCAGTCCGGCACTGTCGGCTCCCCAGCTGGTGCAGCCTACGTTCCACCCAGTGTCCAGTCCAGCGTCCCAGCCAGTACAGACGGCGTCCCAACCAGTGTCCAGTCGGTGTGCAATCCCGTGTCCAGTCTGATGCAGTCAGCATCCCAGGCGGGTGGCTCGGCTGAAAAAGAAGAGGCAGCGGCAAGCAGCGTGGGGTCCATCCCAGCAATGTCGGTGTCCAATCTGGTGTCCAGTCCGGTGCAGTCGGCGCCCCAGCTGGCGATCCTGCCAGCGTCCCAGCAAGTGCAGCCGTTGTCCAATCCGGTGTCCAGTCCGGTGCAGCCAGCACCCAGTTGCAGCCGGTATCCAGTCCGATGTCCAGTCCAGTGCAGCCGGTGTCCAGTCCGGTGCAGCCGGTTTCCATCCCGATGTCCAGTCCGGTGCAGCCGGCATCCAGTCCGGTGCTTCCAGTGTCCAGTCCGGCGATTCTGACGGTGACTCAGCCGGCCGGCCGGCGACTCAGTCTGTCTTCCAGCCTGCATTCCAGCCGGCGCCAAGCCTTGTCCCACCGTCCATACAACCTGCCCCCAGCCCCTGTCTCTAATTTGTTCCATTCTATGTTTATGGTTTCTGTCCTCTTGTCTCTCGATCTTGTTAGTAGGGAACCTTTGATGAATATGGTAAGATGCGTTACATTTCCGTCACACGCTTGCTGTACTCGACCAATCATCACGCATTGTTTAAATGGCCAATCATAGCACAGCCTCACTTTTCAGAGCGATGAGCTTTGTAAAAATCTGCACGTTTCAGAGAGGCGGGGCAAAGAGGAGATACAAACATGCATGGTATGTGGAACATAAAGTGTTTTTGAACAATAAATCGTGTAGACATTGAATTTCTTCTAAACCAATGGATAATATTCGTTTTAGCCCTGTCATTTGACCCCTTTAAAGATATCTTCAGCATGTATGAGAATGATTATTATGAGAAAATTAAGAGAGCATTCCAAATTTTTACTTAATCAGCTGTAGCAAGGTTCAACAAATGGAAGGAAGGAGGCGGGAACCGGCAGACATTAGAACATTTAATCAAATAATAACACAAGTAAAATGACAGCCGGGCACCCCTCACGGTCGACGGCCAGCGAATAAAACATAAATACAAAAACAAAGTAAAACATGTTAGGGCCCGGTCCTCTCTCTTCGATGGTCCGGTCGCTCATTCTCTTATATGCTCCCAATCTCCTACGTGATTCGAGACCGGTGCGCGCACAGCTGGCGCTCATTAACAATTACTCACCGGTCTCGAACCACGGTCTCGCCCCGCCTACTCCACTACATCAGCATTTCTAAATGTTTTGTGGCCATTCTAGTCCAATGTCTGTTGATTTTCAACAAAATCAAACCCTCAGAAGTCATCCTACAGCAATGTGTCAAGACTGAAAACATGACAAGACACATGACAACTGTGATAAAAGTTTTGGTTATTACCCAAAATTTTTTTTTACTTTTCTTAAACGCATATTAGGGGATGTGTTCACCGAGGCTGCCGGTGTAATGTATGTTTTTTAAATTGTTTCCAATTGAAACTCCGCGTTTTTGGAAAACGGCAGCAGCTGGTGGGTTTTTTCCACGTTCTGCGCCGGCGCTCTGCATTTTTCCCCAAGGTCAGAGCCCAGAGTTGAATACTACTCAACTTGGTTCAGAACGCTCAGCCTGCAGCTGGTGTTTTCAGCCTTGTAAAAACGCCTCGGTGGACACAGGGGCTTCCTGTATGTTCCTTCGAAGTGAATATGAAATTTCTTTGCCACAGATCATCTTTTCTGATAATTTGACTTTTTTCTCCAGTTTTCTGCAAATAAATGCTATTAGAAAGAATACTTTTATTTAAAATTTGGGAGAAATGTTGTTAGTAGTTCACAGAATAAAACAAAAAGAATAATTTTACCTAAACACAGAAAAACACATTCTGCGGCTTTATAAACAGTGTATAGGTTTAGCCACAATTATTCTATAAAGTATTGTAAATAGGCTGAATCAATACTGTAAATAAGAATCAATTCTGATATTACCCTAGTATTTGTTTAGTGGCCACACAAATCACACATGCGCGCACACACCATGGAAATAAAGTGCAGAGGGTTTGATTGAATTCGTTGAAATCATCTGTTCCTCCAGAGACTGCATATCTCTTCTGTCAAATACAATAAGGCAGACTGCAATACATCAGTTTTGGTGAGTCATGTAAAACTCTGTTTCCATCAATTACATGCACTATACATTAGTACTATACTTGTTATGCACATGTCTGATAAAGTTTTGTCAATTGGTCGCAACTTATTTGAAATTTACACCTTGATATTACATGTCATCAACTCTGTGTGAATATTTGACTGAGAAGTGTAAAAAAATAATTTATGTGAAGGCTAGATGCTAATGCATCCACATAGTGTTTCAGAGAACATATTTTTACTCATTTTCACAGCTTAGCACCCTGGAACCTGAAATTGTATTTGTGAACCATCACTATCCATAAACCCTTATGGTTTCTAGATTTTCTCCTTAGAGTGTAAAGTTTTAAAGACGTTACTGGGCAGCAGAAGCAATGAGAGATGATAAGTTTGTTTCTGCAGGATGTCTGATTTTGAGAGATTTTGGACCCAGCCTCTCTGGAGTGAGTATCTGAGACCATAGCCATTCTCAGTTAAGTGTCATGCACTCTGGGTAACAGCTATCCCCAATGTTCCTCTCACAACCTCTTACTGTCAGAAAATCACTGCTTTTTACAGCCCTCCTCAAATAGCAGCTTGCATATTCACAGCTACCAAAACAACTGAATTTGCCATATTCATAGCAGCGAGGCTGGTGGACAAATATTATATTAAGGGGAATGATTAAGATGACATGCAAGTACAGTATGAGGTATCAACAAAAGATAACATTCATTAAATTATATTTTAAAATATATATTTAAAATGATTTTAAGATCTCTGAAGATTTAAAAAAAGAGACTTCATACTGCCTGAATGTCAATGTGGTACTACGTCACCAAAGTCTAGACATCAGTGATGACCGCATGTGCTAAGGAATTTTGGCACAGGACATATCTGATTAACACAAGAAACGATCTCTCATTAAACTCTCACAATTGTAGATTGCAACTATACCTCTGTTTTTATGCATTGAAGTTTTTACAATGACTGTTTCATTGTCTTTTTGCAGTCAAGGCCTTTGTAAACCTACATCTTTTTTTATCACTCTATTGTTTTTCACTGCCTTCCATTTGAATCCACATTTGTCAGCTGAAAGGTACGTTTAGCTTATCTTTTGGACAGCTTGTCTTCCTGTTCTAGTCTTTTTTAGTCTGTATGAAAGAGGAAGAGATGGTCCCAGTGAGGTTGTGAATTTGAGACTGACTCGTTTGCCTGCTTATGTGCTCTGGTTTTTGCCTCTGGCCCTTTCTTACACAAGACTTCTGTTCTAGCACCTCTTCTGTACCATATTCAAAAAGGCCTTTTAGATTTATGTCATGGTAAAAGTCTATGGATGGTATTGATGGAGGGCCGTAAATTACTCTGACTGTCTTTGGCAGAAAATAAAAGGCTGTCTATCATGCTCAATATGACCATAACTCAAATATGTGTTTGCAATTAAAAATGTAAAAGTTGCATCCCTGACTTCATCGCTTATTGCTGTTAGGCAAAACAGAGTATACAATGATCAAAGATTTTTCACTTCTGAGTGGTGACATTGAAATATGACTTATTGAGAAATGCATGACATTATTGAAGTTTGGAGCTGTATAAAGGGCCAGGCTGAAAAAATAAAGCAGTAAATTACTAAATTATGAATTCTTGTTTTTACATGTTTTAGATGATCACATTCGACTCAGTCTGCAGAGCGTGCTGGAACTTGAGCCAAGGTTGAATGCACCACAGTAACAAAACAGTAAAGTATTTCCTAAGCTTGCCAGTTACTGGGCTATCATACTTCTTTGTTTTTATTGAGTTTGTTTTTGTAAGGCCCTTCTAGAGTTTCACCGGAGAGAATCACTATCCCCTTTATACTTACAGGCGCTGTTCAAAGACTAGAGACCTGTCAGAAAGAAAGAAAGAAAGAAAGAAAGAAAGAAAGAAAGAAAGAAAGAAAGAAAGATAGAGAACATTGACTATCATAGGCCTGTTGAGCAGATGGAGGTTGGATCTCTTTGGCTTGTTCCCACAGGTTTGATGTTGTCTGGACTCTCCTTCTATACTGGCCAGCTCAGTAACACACAGTGTCCCTGTTTATAGGGATGTCATCATGTGTGATGTGTTATGATGTTGGAACTTCATTGCAATGCGGTCCTGAAAGTGTCCTTAAATATGACCCTCGATTCCCTGAACCAATGAATCTGAGGAGATAGTGTAATACATGAGAAGAAACAGGAAAAGAGCATGAAAGTGAAAGTTAGAAAACGATTACCATCATTTACAGATAAATTGATCTCCAAATAAAAACTGATCTCTTTATATTATTGCTTCTCTCTTGGGCTTCACCATGCTCAGACACGCATGCACCCCCTTGTGGATGGCAGAATCATTGCACTCTCCCATCATTACCTCAAACTGTTCCAGTTCCTCACTTAGAACACATCACATTTGGACACTGTGCCAAAAAGCTGCTTCTACAGTCTTGTCTGGCTATAAATCATGGAGCTATCAGTGTTTAAAGCAGGCACAGGCCAAGGAGATGCAGGCTGCGAGGGCATCTGTAAGGCGTGACTCTCCCTGACGGCACACAGCTGGCAGACTCACTTTGAGACGGACAAGCGTGCCAGATCAACAGACTAGAATACAGACTGGTTAATAATAACTAAGATATAATAAAAAATATTTTTTTTTAATAATATTAGGGCTGTCAAACAATTAATCTTCATAAATCACATCCAGAATAAAAGTTTGTGTTTAGATAATATATATCTGTGTAATGTGCATAATATTATTGTGTTTATAAACACATACATGCACATATTTAAGAAAAAATATAATTAAAAAATCAAAAGAACATTTATGTATAATTTCAATTAGAAGACATCTAAGAATTTCCTAAATATATATATCAGTGTATGAGTATGAGTTTATAAATACAATCATTAATATGCAGAGTACATAGACATATATTATGTAAGCTCAAACTTTTAGTCTCTCAAAAGAATAAAGAGTGGCGACTCCACCCCCGTGCAGTCCAGCTCATTGGGTGCAGTTCAGGTAGACCTGTTTGCCACCCTGGACACCACCTATTACCCGCAATGGCACTCCCTGTCCGAGGCCTCCCCTCTGCACGGATGCTCTAGCGCACAGCTGGCACCGGGACAAGCAGAAGTACGCCTTACAAAGGTTCTGTGCAAGGTCAGGGAAGAGGAGCATCAAGTCCTGCTAGTTGCACCATACTAGCTCAACCGGACTTGGTTCTCGGAGCTAATGATCCTGACGACAACTAACCCCTGGCCGATTCCCTTGACGAAGGACCTGCTTTTTCTGGAGAAGGGCACATTATGGCATCCCAGACCTCTGGCCTACCCCCTATGGTGGTTGAGTCGATCACTCAGGCCAGGGCCCTTGCCACTAGGCGGCAATACGCCTATAAGTGGCACCTCTTCTAGTCCTGGTGCTCTTCTGGAAGAGAAGACCTGGGGAGTTGCTCGATGGGGAACGAGCTGTCCTTCCAGAGACACAAGAGTAATATCTCCCCTTCCACACTGAAGGTGTATGTAGCCGCCATTGCCGCTCATCACGGCCCAGTTTCTGGTAAGTCTCAAGAACAGCACAACCTGATCATTATGTTCCTAAGTGGCGCGACAAGGCTACCGCCTTGTCAGCGCTCCATACACTCTTGTGACCTTGATGTGGTCCTGGCGGGCCTCAAGAGGCCCCCCTTCGAGCCCCTCGGAGATGCCTCTCTTTCTCACCTCACGATGAAGAAGGCTCTCCTGGTGGCGCTTACCTCCATCAAGAGGATAGGGGACCTACAAGCATTCTAGCACTTACCCAGTGGCCTTACAGTACATAGCGGCTTCTAACTGTTAGAGAAACAAAACGGCCGCCGGTTGGGGGCCGAAGGCAGGGGCTTCACACCTTTTCAAAAAGTTCTGGGACCCCCTACCTATCCACTGGAAGGTTACAATTTTGCGGTAGTGCTCACATCTGACATGCCCAGGCCAGTCACTGCCACTTCACTAGAGATTATGACAAAGCTCCGTGACGTTTTACATAGGAACCCCACCTGTCGGTTCCACACAACGTCGAGAGACCGATAGAAAGGGAACGAATTGGTTACAGATGTAACCTCAGTTCCTTGATGGAGGGAACGAGACGCCGTGTCCTTCTTGCCACAACATGTGCCACCCGATGCATCAGTCTAGAGAGGTCTCAGTCTCCTCAGCAGCATGCCGACTCCGTTTTATACCCGGATATCCGGGGGCGGTGTCCGGCATGCAAATTTCATAAGCCAATTTCATTGTCCTTTTCTAAATTAGACAGAAGTATAGAGGTTCTCAAGATGAACCCCATCTGTCGGTTGGACACAACGTCTCATTCCCTCCATCAGGGAACTTGAACATCCGTAACCAAGACGTAATTTTACACTCATCTGATTTTCTGTCTTTAAGTGACTGCACATTTTTTCTGAAGCATCTCATGTACCTTTGCTCCAAAAGAGCCATATTTATTGCCTATTTAAAGAACGAAAAATGAAATAAAAAAACTTTTGTAGTTTGTAATTGGCCAGCAGCCCATGTCTGTGTCTGTGGAACTGTATTTGACAGAATTTGATTCATCCTGTTCACCCTATAGGTCAGCGTGAGCAGATATCTGTGTACGTGTGTTTAGGGAAATGTAAGCATGCATTGGGATTGTTCGGAGCCTAGTGAAGTGCTTCCTGATGTGGGCTGCCCTGTCAGAGGTTAAAAGGTAGCATCAGTTTTTGCTTGGACTTTGGATGTGCATGTCTTTCTCTATATCTATTTCTCTCTCTCCTTTTTCTTTTTTTCTTACTGTCTCCATAAAACGTCCAATCCATCTGGGTCTAATGCCCGAACAGAGGATCAGTATTCATCTTGCTCTCTCTTCTTCTTCCACCTCTTCCCTTGTGTTTGTTTTTATACTATGGGGATATGATAGGCATTTAATAATTCATTTTCTGAGTGTAAACCCATGCAATGAGAAATTCTGATTTATCCTTAGCATTGCCGGCTGCCCACTTCTTGCATCATTTAGACTTGAGAGAAAGCCATGGCAATACTCTTTGGAGTTTAGCTGTCTCTATTTTATTTGGTGGAAAGTTGCTGTGGACAAGCGGCTAGCAGAGTCAGGGGTTTTCCTTCCTTTTTCTGACGACATGCCACTTTAAAAACAGACGAGACCACAACGGTCCTTTGATCTGTCCTAAGTCAGAAAGAGAGCGAGAGGAGAGAGAGAGAGAGAGAACACTGACCAATAGCGGTCTTCTCCCTGCTGTGGTCTTAAAGATTAAAGGGGAAATATTCTGTGAAGGCATGTGTGTATGTGTGTGTGTTTGAGGTCGAGTTGTGTAGTATGGCTAAATGTGTCTGTGTAATTGAATAGTTTTCCTGGTTGTGCTGTTCTGTGGTCACAGAAGCTCTTTTGAAGCATTGCCTACTATATTTCTACTTGTTTTCTTACCCTAATCCTAAACCTTAAACATCACACCTAACCAGCTTCACTCCGCAAACTCTCACGACTTACTGCTGTCCAGTATTCTCATATATTACTCTGCCCTAAACGGACAAACTGCTCTACAGAGCATGTTTCATAAATACGTTATCTCCTTCGGCAAAGAAGCAAAACCTTGACGACATCTTAGTTCTGTGTCGATCTGACACTTATCTTGTGAGCTCTTGTGGCAACGACAACAAAGACAGTTCAAGATTCAAATAATTCATCCCTTCACAATGATGTTTGTAATTTGAGCAATATTGTAATTTTGTGTTTAAAGAGATACATAAAGTATTACTTTTGACAGTCACTGTTGCAAGCTTATTTAGACATGCTTCTCTATGTTTAGTGTATGGGTGTGTTTTAATGCTAGGCCTTAAAGCAGTATAATGTTTAATCCTAAAACTGTATTGTCCACCTCTTGGTGTGATCAGTCCCTGTTTCCTGGGTGGCTTCTGTCAGAGCATGAGAGTAAATATAGCCCTGCAATAAACCAGGAATACATGGGTGGGTTCAGAAAACACAGTGGCACAACGCCACAGAGAGGGACATGGCCTTCTGTGGGTCTTTGACAAACAGCACATGCCTCGGGGTGGAAACAGCAGCTCACACACAAACACACACACACCCACGCACACACACACACACACACACACACGCACATACACACAAATGAGCACAAACTCACAGCTGCACAAACACACCACTGCTACCCAAACAGGCCAGAAAATAGCTGTTTGCTGCTTTCAATGAGGGAAAAATTGCTTACTCACCCTCTCTCACACTTCATTTCCCGTTCTTATTACGGAAAGTAATGGTGAAAGTGGGCCTCTGGCAGCTGACCGGTGATAAGTATTATTTTTTTCACGCTGGATTTGTTTGATACAGTTCGCATTGTGATTGAAAGCAGATCTGTTTCAACAGCAGAACAAAATAGAAAGCAGGCATCACATGATTAGCAACATTGTGATTGAACATTGTGTCCACAAAATTGTTTGACCTATGTAGTTTCACTACTTTCCATGTCTTAACTTCATACAACATTCACAATAATTGAGATGACCCATTAACTTGTGCATCGTTGCTGCCGCACACACCATGAACAAACCACTTTAAATGCGTGAATTAGATTAAAATGACACAATTTGGATGTCGAGCCTTTCTTTACAAACAAATCCTTATGTCTTGAAACGTTAAAACAACAGTGCCGACAGACGAGAAGCGGCGATGCACAAAGTAGACACAAGCGCTCTGACACACGGTGCATTCCAAACAGAATATGGCTGCGTCCAAATATGGCAGTCTTTGCACTTGTTCAGTTGACTACTTTCACAAAGTATTTCCTCTTTTGTCCCAAGTGTTCTAGTGGCCGTGAAGATACCATGTGATCATGTAGTGTTTCTAACCTGATGGAACACACTTAGCAAGTGCAAACAGTGTTTCTAATTATGTGACAAAAGCAGTTTTAAAGATAACAAAACTCTGGAGTTTTCACCAATAAAATGTGCAACACTTTACGTTTTGCTACGAATAACAAGTAATATAACTGTATAGTCAAGTCAGATTTATTTTTATAGCGCTTTATTTGTATTGTATCAAAGCAGTGTACCTCCCAAAAAAGAAAAAAAACATGTTAGTCCAACAAATAGATCTAACCTTAAAAAGTAGCAGTATGACTTACACTCGAAAGCTTTCCACAACATCTCGCAAGAGCTGGGGTAAAAAGTTTCATGAGAACGTGATGGATGATGGGATACACTTAGAGATAGAGTGGTTAAGGGGACTGCACTTTGGCATTTTTTAAGACATTGGCTACACTTGCTCTCTTACTTCCTATCGCCTGCACGCACTCCCAAGTGGCCAAGAAGCTACTTGAGTGGGGGTATTTGGACACAGCCTATATCTCCTTTCGAATGGCCCTTTGGGAATTAAGGGGACACCATACAAAACGTCACTTAGTCCAAATAAAGAGGAAACTACATGTTTTTATTGCTCCTTTTGTCAAGTGAATTTTAAACAGACAATTGCGTTTTTCCCTTCAGAGCTGACACATCAAGAGCATTACTTTTCGAAGAGAGTAGGGCATAGGGATGATTACTTTGGAATGGAGCGCAGTGAAATGTATGCTGTTAATGTACAACTGTGAGTTGAGTTACGTTGCATATATATCCGTGTTTCCGCGATTATCAGTGTAAGTGTATACACTGACAAAAAAAGGTGAAATTGTTCATTAAACTTGAGATTTATACTGGGTCACAGCAGATTTATACCGAGGCACTACGGAGTGCTGCTCCATAACACCAGAAAAGTCACACACATGCAGGGAGCAGAGCGAGACGGTCAGTCTATGTAGCAATGCTCTGCCCCGGACGGCCCCGGCCCAATTTGACCCCTGATTGTGCAAATATAATTATTGTTATTCAATCATTTTAATGATGCTTGTCAGCAATTCATTAAATGCAGTAGTTTGTGATAAATGTAGTTTCCACAGTAGTTTAATTCCCATACATGCACAGTGGTATCCTCACCGCTCTATCAGTCCTGGACCACAACAGGAATGCATACACTACTAATTCTCATCCTTACAGTACATGGTACCAGTCCCTCTGCATGTCCCTACCCAGGTGATAAAAATACTATACTTAAATGTAATTAAAGTGCTCTATTTTTATGCACTAATTTTGTGCAAAATTTACAAAAAATTATTAAGATAATTTTTAAGATAAACGGAATTCTTTAAAAAAAAATTTTTGTGATCTTAGATCTAAGTGTACTTTCCTGTAGATAAGTGGTCAGAGCATTGCGTCAACAATGCAAGGTTCGATCCCAGAGGATTGCACATACCTATGTATAAATGTATAGGATAATGCAATGTAAGTCGCTTTGGATAAATGCATCTGCAAAATGTGTAAATGTGCTCAACTATGCCATTTTGAGACACCATTAATACTAAAGACTTTATTTTTGGTATTTAAGTGCAAATTTAATGTGTGAAAATACTGCACAAATAGAGGATATAGAGAGCATAATAAAATAGATTATTTTCTATGTGTATTTATAAGGACACCGACCCCCCTCATCCCACACTATAATCGCTGGACTCTTGCTAGGTTCTGTCATCATTTACTCATTCTCCAGTTGTTCCAGAACATTACTTTGTTCTGCTGAAAACAAAGGAAGATATTTGGAAGAATGTCCTGGGACATCATTGACTGCCATAATTGACAATGGTCAAAGGTGCCCCAGATCTGTTTTTCTACATTTTTATTTTTTTATGTTCAACAGAACAACATTTTTTTACAATATTTTTTCTACTGTGGTAGTCAATGGTGCCCAAGAACTGAAGATTACTAACATTCTCCAAATATCTTTATTTGTGTTGAACAGAACAAAAACATTTATAGAGGTTTAAAACAGCTTGAGGGTGAGTAAATGGTGACAGAATTTTCATTTTTAAGTGAACTTGCTCTTTAACCTTTCATATTAAAACATTTTAAGAAGATTTATTTACAAATAAGTTCAAGTAGCTGGTAGAGCATGGTGCTAGCAATGCCAAGGTCAATGCCTCCTCGAAACGTGATGCCACACATGTCTCCGCTCAATCAAGCAAATGTTTATTTTTTTGTGTAAATTGTGGTTTAGAGTGTTGGGAGGAATAGCAGGTGTGCAGCGATTGTGATTAGAATGTGAGGAAGTGAGGTTTTTAGGACATGATCACATACATCTATGGCATGCGGTTAACATAGCAAGTACTTATTCATCAATGGTGTCAAGGTTGGTGGTAGACGGGACCCTGCAGCTCTTTTAGCCCCTTGCACTAGGAGGTTGAGTGTGTCTGTCGGTGTGAATGAACTCTATGGTTAGAGGTGAATGAGTAGGAGACGCCTCCCTAAGAGCTCATAACACACAGCTTTAACCTCTAACCTCACAGTCTCTACTGGACCCTTCTACAGTCTTTCAAAAGGACATAACAGTCTCTTGGCTAATATAGAGTCATCTGTGTGTGCGCGCAGGGAACAGAGATATTTTCGCAGACATACAGAGGAGTTTAGTGTGTGTGGATTGGGTGTCACTGAGGATATTCTCTTGTGCGTTTGATCCGTTTTACTTTGCTTTGTGTGCCAAGCCCTCTGTGAAGCACCTGGTTGCTGACGGTTAATATCTTTCACTTTCCCCTGTGAATGTTTATGTGTCAACTGACAAAATCTCAGTCCTTATGGAAACTCCTTGGCTGTTGGTGCTCTGAATGGCTCCTTTGTTTTTGCATTCCCATGTTGTGTGAACTCTGTTTTGGTTTCCCGGGCTGATAATTGCCGAAGCGGCAGTAGCTTCTGCTGCTTTCCTCTGCGGGCTGCTGGGCTTTACCCCCCCAGCACCACCACAGACCAGACACTGACGCTGACTGCTCCTGACAAACACATAAGCACACTTCAAACACACCTACGGTCAAATTTGTCAAAATCTTAACTACTATGTCTGTGAGAAGGGAGAAGAAAAACAACTAAATCTGTGGACGTTTTTCTCTTGTTTTGTTTTAAGATAATTCGAAACATGCTGGAAGATTGAAGGTGTCCATGTGGGTGTTTTTTTTCTTTCTGGAGACGGAGGTTGTTATTTTACCATCAGCTGTAACAGACTGTTTGACAGAGTTGTCAGAGATAAATACACACTGTGAGGTTCAGCCAAAGTGTGAGCATTTCATGCTAATTTGAGTCATTAGCACAGTTGTTTTGTTTGTGTTTGGTCATAATGGTGATTGTTTAAGAAGAGGTAAAACTCCTCCTTTCTGAAATTAGAGGATGTGTGCTGTTATGTTTTTAATAACAGGAAGACTGAATATAGCTCCGTTTGTAGAACACAGACAGGGTAACCCCATGTGTCCGCTCGACATTTTATGCATTTTGTAGATGCATTTAGGCATGAATGGTTTGTTAGGATAGGGCAAGAATTGGCCAAGATGTTATTATTAAATTTGGATTCTGAGTGTGTAAAGATATCAAAATATTGAGAAAAAAGCCTTAAAAGTTGTCCATCAGAGGCGATGTAGCAGGCCGATGCTAAGAGAAAACAGGTTTATTTTAACACTCAATCAGAAATTCTTAGCTTTGCATAGATACCAAACTTGATAGGGTAATTTTCAATGAGCAGACAGCAGCGAGAGAAGTTTATAGGCCTAATCCCTGCAATTTTATTTCAAATTTTGTTGCATCAACTCACAAAAATAAGTTTTTGACATATTTGCAGTAGGAAATATAACAAAATATTTACTTAAACTTTACTTAATATCCTAACGAATTTTGGAATAAAAGAAAAATCTAGCATTTTGACCCATACAGTGTATTGTTTGCTGTTGATACAAATATACCAGTGTGACTTATGACTGCTTTTGCGGTCCAGAGTCACATATTTTAGGACACTCCATTTTAATCTATGTAATAATTTCTTCACTCTAAACGTACCCAAAAAGACAGAAACCCAGTCACGGCACCATCCACGGGAACCCAATGAATGGTCTGCGTGTGTGCGTGTCAGATCCTGGGATTGTTGAGCTGCACAGTGAGAATTGATCCCCTGTCTTTGATGTCTGAGAGGGCAGGCTTAACCACCCTCTCCCAGTGTTTGCTTTGGCCCATGCACTAGCACAGCAGCACTGGGCCCTGGTAGCTCCCTTTAATATGATCAGTGGGCCAGTTCTTTTCATCAGTCTGGAGGTCTAATGCCTTTAACTGGCTTATGGTGACCTCTTCTATCCCCCCTTAACACAAACATACACACAAACCCACCCACGGACACACACACACACAGCATCACTTCATCCCTATCCTCTGCTTCTGCCCCGATGGCCTCTGGGAGTCACTGTATCACTGGGGCGTGACGGTGGCAGAGGCTTCTGGGTAACAGATGCGTGGATCACCAGAGGGCTTGTGCTGTACATGTCAATGCACCTGCCGTGAAATGACTACATGGGAAAACATGCGCATTAAGGAGGAGATTATACTTTGCAAATGATTATTCATGCTATAGAAACGTGGGTGACTGAAATGCTCTTATATTGTATCATTCCTCAATTTTGATGACACAGAGTAACCAGTAGTACCAGTATTGCACTTACGGAGAAAATCAGAGTGGAAATAAAATCTTATTTAGTGATGAGTTTTGGAAATATGAATCGAGCGAGTCAGAACTTTAACAGAGTCAGAACGAGGAAGTGAAAGAGAGGAAATGGTCAAAGCAATAGTTTAAGACGTCACCAGAAGAGTGCTCATCCCTTTGATAGTTTTAGGGTGTGGGATGTGATAAAAGAGTGTTATTTCAGCTAAGCTTTTATCAGAACTGTCAGACTGCTGCCCTGTTAAGAGCAGGTGAATATGGTAAAAGACGGTTCATCCAGCACAGTGCTAACTTTTTGGCCATTTAAACTGTGATGTGCTATGAGACGAACACATTATATATATATATATATATATATATATATATATAAATATATATATGCTGGATATATTGAAATTATTGAAATATTACAGATGTGCAAATAAATAGATACATATTGCAACGGTTTGCGATAACTGAATGACTTTAATTCTTTAATTAAAGTTGCGTTTTGTCAAAGTATTAGGTCAGTTTAGATACTGTAGCAGAGAAACAGAAAAAAAGACAGAGAGAGTGATACTTTCTTTTCCCAGAAGGAATGTGAAACATAGATGTTGGTTATACAATTTTCAGTTTTTTAAATATGTTCTTTACAAAAAACAAGCTTAAAGCATTACTGTATTGCATATTGTAGCCCTATTGTAATATTTTATTTAGCATACATATTGCATATAAGTGAAGAGTTCATTTTCAAAAATCTTATTTGTTTATTGTGCATTCCAAGTAAAATAAATCGAATGTTTGATTGTTTTAATTGAGTAATAATAACAATAGAAAAACAGCGTACACCATAAAAACACAATAACATAATAAAAAACTATATTTTTGATAAATTTTAAAAGCTGAGTTATCTGTATTTGCAAATAAAAAAATAAAAATTGTTCCTGTTGTTTAATTTGAAACGCAAGGTTATGGGTTCGAAAATCAGGGAACACAAATACTTATATATAATACATTTGGATAAAAGCATCTGCCAAATGCATGAATGTAACCCTACGATTTAAATCTCATTCCCACTTATTTTAGCTGATAATGTTTGTGTACATTTGTTTTTTACTGTTGATTTTTAAGCACCTTTATTACCGTCATGCTGCCATCAAGCACAGTGTCTTCCCTGTCTGGCAAAATTTAAATATGGTTTCCTAAATCTGTATTCATAAGGCCCAAAAAATCTATTCATAAGTTGTTTTGAATTGCAAATTTGTCAAAATCACCCGTCGCAGAGCAGACTGGGCCCATGGCGCTTATCCTCATAACCAGTAAGCCTGGCGAGGTTGGCGACACAAACACACACACACGCACACACACACATACCCACAAACACAAACTGTCATGGCATAATTATGTAACCCAAACCTCGGCAGATTATTTAAATATGTGCTGAAGGTGTCATCTTCACTGTGCCCATGGCGGGTGAGTGGTGTCACATCTCAGATGTGTCCCCCCCACACACAGACACTCACAACGGTCTAATCCGAAAGAGGAGTATGCGTGTGTATATTTTAGCACATGTGTGCTAGTATGTTACCTTTGATGGGCTGGATTAAAGTAAATCTTCACTCCTTTGGTGCAGTTCAAACACGCAGGGACAATGCTGCACACCACAGCCCAGCTAATGAGAGATAAACCTGAGCCCAGAAAGTGCAAGACGACACATCAACCTGATTAAAGACGCAGTCGCTCTTTTCCTCTTGTTCAATCTATTTCTCCCCCTTTTGCTTTCTTTGTAGAACTTTCAATTCGCCTAATTTTCTCTATTTCCCATCATGCATTGGGTTGCATCCCTCTCTTCACAATTTTCTTTGTTTATTCTCTTTTCTTTATGAGATCACGGCTCGACAAAGAGACAAGCTTGACTTTATTGGTGTGATTGGGTGTGAATGTCTTTCACTGCATATAAATTAAGAGCTTTACATCTTTTTCTCTTCTGTCCTGTGTGTGTGCCTTACTCATTTAGAGAGGGGGGTATGTGTTATTGTAGGGCTTGTTGACTCTGCAGATTTAGAGCTGAGCTCTTTGCTTTGTGCTTTGATAGCTTAATTAAAAATGCAAATCTGCTATCTTTATATATCATGCTTGGGGTCCCCCTCAAAGTGCACTATTCACAAGGATCTCTTTCATCTTATATATGGAGTTCTACACATCTTAAATTACTCGAAAGCAGTATAACACCAATTCTGTTTTTATATGTAAGAATCATATTTGTTTTCAAATTGACTGAAAGTCAATTTTAGCAACAGTACTGCTGTTTGGGAAAATGTCTGTCATGTCATATTGATATGTAGAATCTATATTGATCGTCTAGAAAATATAGAATTCTGAACATCCACAATTTTTAGAGATGAGCGAATCATTAAAGTAAGTAAATGAATATAAATTAAGTCCATAAAACTGTTCAGTTATAATGTTTGTTTGAAATATGATCTATTTTTCTATTGAAAAATGTACTTAATATCCAGGCCACAGCTTTACTCATGCAATGAACAGTATTGCAAGCACTACTGATGTCAACAAATCTAACATTTTCTGACATTGATAAGAGACTTTGTTTTTGGCAGTGAAGCATTACCGATTGTCTTACAAACGACCCCTCTAGCTGTGATGCACTGCTGTGCTGCTCGTGTTGACACGACTCCTTATGCTCCGGGCAGGATGATGAAGCTGTCCAGCGGATTTGAGATGCGGTAATCCGCTGCTGAATTAGCTCAGGAGGATGTCTCAAGGCAGTGGCGGTGTGGTGCCACTTATGTAGGATTGAGAAAGTACCCTCTGGTCCTCTGGCCCTTCTGTAAGAGAAGCCACCCCGATCTGGGGAACAGATCTCGGCCTCCTGTTTCTCAGACGTCTCACAAAAGAGAACAGAGTGGTAATACAAAGAGACACCCTGACATGATCTGATTTTAATAAGCTTGGTGTGCTGAGGACAGATTGAGGCAATTGTTTGAGAGGGAGGCTTTACGTGAACGTGATGCATGTGTGCACGTAAATGCGGGGCGAGCGGAGGTGCGGCTGCTCTGAGGGGGGTCAGCGATTCGAAAGACTGAAGTTGATTAGGTTTGTGTGTACACTTGTGTGTGTGTCTGATTGGCATTGGGGTGAGGGTGAGACTCCTGTGTGCAGCGTGATCCCGGTGAATCTCTTCTTTGAAGCAGAACAGATGTGGATTTGCATATGTGCGGGTCCCAGGCTTCGTTGGAGATTAGCGACTGGTTTTGTGGAAGGTGCATATTTAATAAAGGCCCGAAGCGATGCTGGGCGCGGAGCAGACCCCGGCAGACACACGGGACAAAAGCTGAGGAGCAAAGGAGTGCTGTAAACAGACAGAAACAGACCCTAAACCAGATTGGACTGGCCATTGAGTGGGGCTGTGACAAGACTTTAAGGATTTACAAACATTCTGAGGAGAATGAAAGGGGAAAGTTAATAAGAGGCTTTATGACTTGTTCAATCTCATCTGCAAGTTGATTTGTTTGTTTGCACTGTCTTTTGATGTAAGGTTGTGTTTTTTTCCTCCTCTGGATCTTTTTCTGTTGTAATGTGGGATGAGGGTGTGAGATGGGAGGAAGAAATAATGGATTTAGTGGAGAATATTGGAGATGAAAATAGCTTCACACATTTCCCATGGGGCTTTCGAGATGCAGCAAAAAAAAGAACAAACAGATGCAGGAAACTGATTAACATTAATAAAAATACATTTCAAATGATTTTATAGTTAATCTTCGTTAGATTTAATAGTTTTAATGAAGAGAATTTTAAATCATATTTAAAGTAAATATATTCACAAAATTGGAAACAATCTTATTAGAATAATTGATGCAAATAAATGAATATATACATTTCAATGACCTGTTATTCTTGGCTGAAAGGTATACACTTATACGTCTGAAAATATTCTCTCAGTCAGTAAGGTTAAAGAAACCTAAACATACGTCATTCACACAGTCTGTTTGATCCGTTTCCTGGCGTGTTCTTCTTTATTCACCCATTGAGATCTATTCCGCTGTTTATTTTCAGGAACTGCTTCTTAAGACGCAGATTTTTCCTTTTTGCTCTCTTGTGTTTTTCCCCCTGAGATAATCCATAGAGTTGTCAATACACTACAGGAGTGAAGGTCTTCGCTTCCATGTTCAAAAGAAACAGAGAGAGAGAGGCCAGGGAAGGAACCATGGGCATAGAAATGTGCAGGCAGTATATTTGTTCTGCATTGAACGGGTTAAAGACCAAATTAAGTTGTTTGAGAAGTCAGGAAATCACACGTCCTGGTTTGTGTCTCTGGAGTAGGGATGTCCTCCTTGGAGTGGGTTGAGGATGAGTTGTGTGTGATCTGTATGTGTCTGAGGAGGCACTAGGCCTCTATGGAGTTATCCACACTCAGAAACCCTTCTAATGAAGCAGATCACACCCCAGTATCGCTGCACACATACAGTAGAACCGAGTCATAACACCAACATCAAATATTTAAACGCTTTTTATCTCAGTGCCTAACATCTGTGGTTTGGGTCGTGCAAGATGAAAAAGAGAGGGAGCAAACAAAGCATGTTAACTGTTTCAATTTTTCTTATTACAGTGTTGACAATACTTTATTGTCATGTTAACTTGATGTTTGGTTGCTCTTTTCTAAACTATTAAGAAAATTCACCTTCAGCGAGTTCCTCTGATCAAGAGAGGCAGAGAATCATGCAAAACCACCCTGAGATCTTTCAATTGCCTTTTTAATTGAATTATCATACTTTCTATATCCTCAGGGACTTTGAGCGTCCTACTAAAGTGAAGAGAGGCCATCCACAAGGAAGACCAGAACAGAATAAAGAGAGGAACTAATGCAATGCTTAGTATAATCAGAGACATTTAATATCCCGTTTGAAATGAAATGTGTTATTTTTACACCTCCTGGGGGAACTGTGTAATCACCTCCTAGACATTGCTTTAGAAAAAATAGGAATTAAAATTCGACATGTAACCCGCACATTACAGTAATTAAACTATTACAAAGCGAGTCATGCTGTTTCTGATCATGCGAAACGCACAAGGACCCTAGACACAATAGCAGGGTCTCAACATGCCGGCACTCGGACGGACATTAATTGATTCTTTGTAGAGGGAGAAGAGAACGGTGAGTTACCTGTGTCCCACCTAGACCAGATTAAACCCTGTGTGAAAATTGTGATGGGGTCATCTCATTTAGACCCCTACGGGATGTGTGTGTTTGTGTGTTTAAGTGTGTTTGCATTTGAAATGCCCAAAGGACTTGTGTGCCCAAAGGAGATGTGTGTGTGTGTGTGTGTGAGGGCACTGGTCTGTGAAGAACCACAGAGAGGGAAAACGCAGGGCATCCTTTATTTATTTGTGTGTGAAATATTTATCTGTCACAGTGACGTGGAAGAATGGGGCTGTCAGTCTTCTCTGCCCAGTCGAGAGTGTCGACAAGCTGGCGGCAGAGCCTGCACCAATCTCCTGTGAATAATTGCTGGAATTTCACTTTTGAGAACGGTGCAGTTCCCATTTAATGTTTCTGTGTGGTTGTGTATGTGTGTGACTGCGCGTTTACGTTTATGCAACTAAATTAAAGCTTGAATTTGTCAAACATCTAGCCTACCTTTGATAAACCTACAACGTTTTTATTCTTCCCTTTTTTTACTCAGCTAAAACCCTTAAATCTAACACCTTTTTCGATATGTCCATTTTCCTCGTGGGGATTGTTGGCTTGTCCTCACAGTGTAGGTGATTTTAAGTTTGACTGTTCTTGTGGGGATATTTTGTCCCCGTAAAATGTATTCAACATCCCCCAACCCAGTCACACAGACATAGAAGGCCTCAAATAAATTATTCATATCTTTACCAAACAATGAAGAGTCAATCAAGCTGAAAACCAAATCAACCTTTAAATGCATGCACACACACACACACTATTCTAATGTATATCTTTGTGGATACTCCTGAGCTCCAGCAGGAAGTGTGTGTGGTGGTCTTGGATCAGAGGAGGGAGATGTAATTCAGAGTGAGCAGCGTTTAATTGTTTTAGCACTCCTGTCTCTTCAGGGAACTTCTCGAGTCCTCTCATGCAGATAAACACACTGTGTAAACAATAACAGGCTCGACGTCTTGGCGTACAGCACTCAGGGAAATTTCACTTCGGTGCGGGTGTGTCGGGGAGGAAGCGCGGTGTGTCTGGCGTACCATTTTTGTATTCTTAAATTGCATTAAGCGTTTACTCTGCCCCGGGTTGTTTAAATGGCAATTATCCAGCACCAGTGTTGTATGATTCCCTGAGTGTTCTTCATTTAACAGAATCAGTCATATGGTCATAGTGCATTTAAGTGTCCAAAAATGCACCATTGTGGGATCTACATTCAAATGCTTCTGTAGACCCCCCACGCACACACACACACACAAGTGCAGACATTCACACAATGAAATGTGAGGTTTGTGGTTTGTGCATGCATAATTGAGGTGTACCTTGCTGAGGAAGAGTGGCTGTCGTATCTAGACACTCATGCCACATTCCGGCAGAAAGCATCTCTGAATAATGAAGAGCCGCAACACACATACAAAATGCAGGAGGAGATGAGAGGTAGTGAAGCTATAAACATTACTGTTTAAACACCACCCAGGTCTACACAAAAAGTGTATACAACAAATATGTCAAAA
Source organism: Triplophysa bombifrons (assembly GCA_029783895.1). Classification (NCBI taxonomy): domain Eukaryota; kingdom Metazoa; phylum Chordata; class Actinopteri; order Cypriniformes; family Nemacheilidae; genus Triplophysa; species Triplophysa bombifrons. Next base: position 24,157,611 of record CM056448.1, read on the forward strand.
GATGTATTTAAACAAGTTAGTGATGATTTACTGTAGAACATAAATAAGGATATATTATAAATAAGGATATATAGGATTTATGTTTTTGTTGAATTGTTATTGACGATTATTTAATAATGAAATAAACTTTTTAGATTTCTCAAAATGTTATATTGGCAATGGTAGTATTCAAAAGAGTTGTGATATAATTTTATTAGATGGGTTATTGAAGTCTAGCATTTCATTGATAAAATATTGTATTCTTTATTCTTTCATACCAGCATTAGTTGTTTAGGTAATGTATTTTTTGTAGAATGCAAGTTTATAGATAAATATTTTTTTACAATAAGTAAAAAACTTAACCTACCTTACAATATGCCTTATGTTTTGGAGAAGCTATTGGATTGCCTTAATTTGGGTAAATATTTACACATTTGTTTTTTATTTAATTACAATTTAACCCGATGTATATCATTTATGTTAATTTTAGCAAACACTTCTATTCAGTATTTTGAAATGATTTATGTTCAAAATTTGCTGCACTTTGTTTTATGCTGTGTTTTTTGTTAAATTGTTTTTTACAACTTTTCTTTGCTTTGCTGATGTTGTTGTGCCACTGTCTAAAATTATTGTTCTAACCTAATAGCAGCAATAATTTGGTTAATTAATTTATTCATTTGTTTTAAAAATTATGAAATGTTTTGTTTGTATTTTATTATCTCAGCATGTGGCCACAGATGCCCGGACAGTCAACTTGACCTTAACGGAATTAATTATTTCCAGTTAATGAAACACATTTTTACCCTTTTTGATAAGCACAGTTATCATAAAATATCTAGTAACCTTGCAAATAAATGGCATTTTCGGTCATCAGTTCAGTCATTTCAACTCATTTACTCCTCAGATATTCACCAATAGGTCCCAGTAGGTCCAAGCTGCCTCGGTTTTATTTCCCTTCATTCAGAAGAGTCAAATCAATGTGTATCGTCAAAGATAAAACAAGTTGAAAACGAAAGGCTAATATTCATGTTTTTTTATATCAGACAATCCTCCCACAACTGCCCTGTTGTCTGTCCATCTTCTCCCCTCACTTTAAAGGACCACTGGCCATACACAAGATTAAATAATAAATTAGAGGGTGGTCATAGAGCAAGCCGGGCAGAGTGGGCTTCACAGCTAGACTCACTGCGGAATCAATTATTTAGAGGCAGGGCCGAGATTAAACAAACGCTCTAGCTATGAGACAAACTCCTCCACGCTAGGACCCAGGAATCATGTGTGTTTGTGCGCATAACCCAGAGTGTATTTGGTGAGTGTGTGTGCCAAGAGCAATTCCAAAGGGAAGGGAAGGCGAGGGAGGGTAGGGCCCCGACCTGAGGGAGACGTCGGCTATGAATTAGTAAAGAGCAAAAGTAGCTAACCATGTTCAGAGGCCAACTTTCAGAGAGAACACTATGTACCTGGATGTTTGGTGTGCGTGTCTATGTGTGTGTTGAAGAGGCTGTGTACCCTAGACGTTAACTGCGTTTTTGTGTGCTGAGAGAGATGGGAGATGATCTTTCTGGTGTAAGTGGCTAAACAAAGTTCTTCCATTGTTATCTCTGAAAATTGCATCTGTTCTTTTGAGCATAAACACTGTATTTATGTTTCAATATTTTTGTGGCCTTTAAAAATAATTTTATAGTCCCTTCAGGAATTTCCACTTCAAGTCTGCAATGATTCAAATTACACAAAGAATCCAATGGGGACTAGTTTCATGCAATAAATACCATACCTAAGTGTCACTGTCAGTGCCCACAGCGGACTAAAAGACTTTGTCCTGAGCACTATGGGACTTTAAGGGACCCTGGTGGGTAAGACGGTTGTTAGATATCACGTGCGGTATGTCTTGCTGGTTTTAACTTGTGTCATTGTTGCTGTGATGACTCAATGACATGCAGTGACTGTGGTCTCAGCTGTGGGTTGAGATATTTTAACTCACGGGGAATGGCAGTGTAAAATGTGCCGTTTGATTTCATTTTACACGGGGTGCTGAGTGTCCATGAAGGGGGGAAACACAACTCTCCCCAGGCCCCATGCCCAGCACGGCCCAAGATCATACCTAATTAAGTTTAGAGCAGCGTTTTCATTTGTTAATCACTTAAGTGCTTCCAGGATAACCTGATCTTCAAAGGTCTGGTCCCAGTAGTCCCCAATGTCAAAATGCAATTATATGCATGATTAGCTTGACCTGTTTCCAAGCCCCCCCATACACACAACCTGTCCAACTCCTCTTTCTCTCGCTGTCTCTGTCAGTCTCTCCGCTCGCTCATACCGTTTCTCTCTCTCTGCTGATTTGCATGTTAAGAGTAGTTGTGTGGGTGTGTAGGTGAGTGAGTGACCTTGTACGTGTGTGTCTCACTGTGTGCAGGAGGGCTCCCCCGTCTGGTGACAGTAAGAATTGCTATTCAGTGTGCATTTGAATGTCTGTCTGTGACCCTGCAGGTCATAGCAGGAAGCCTGCAAGTGTGGGCATGTGCACGTGCATGTGTCGGTGTCGGGAGACGATCGCAGATAAAGGTGAGGCAATCTTGAAAATCGGCCTCAGTGGAGGATAAAATGAGAAATAAATAAATAAGAATAAAACAATTTATGCTGCTTAAAGGATAATACGATCAGGAATATTAATCAAATCATCTTGATCCAGGCTGCCTGCACTCTCTAGTGCTTAGCAACGCTCCAATCCCTCTTTAATCTTATTGTGTGCAGATAAGGTGGTTTTAGGGACACAATTGTGCTGCGTTGTGTCGGGGGTTCACATGTGTGCACACAGCTGATCAGCGACTTTAAGAGTTAAAATACACACGTAAGCATCAATCAGGATTGTGTTGTTAGTGAAGGATACTCAGGTCATTACCTAAAAAGACAGAAGAAGAATTTTAAAGGAAGGTTTGAGTGGATTTGTTGGCAACAAATCTGAACTCACATTGGTGTGCATCAAACATGAGAAATTAGTTAATTTTATTTAATTAAAAGAACAAGGATAGACGGATAATGGTGCGAAGCTTACTTACCAAAAGAGATGCCCCAGCACATCTTGGAAAGACGCACATAGGAATGTATTCACGAACACATTGTTCCCATGCATCTCACGCTTTTCCTTTATCTGCTTTATGCTACATCTTTCCCATACCGGGTGTATGATGAGGTAATTGGTGAGACTGAGGGGGTGGAGTTAATTACATTTAAAGGAATATGTGAATAGGAGGTCTCATGTGCTGCCTGACACGCAGTCACCCTCATGCGCACAATGTCTGGCTCTCAGGAGGGCGACTCTGGTCCCTGGATGCTCCATTAGACAGATTTACAATAAGAGAAAGTGGAAAAGGAGGGGTGGTGTGTGGCAAAGAGAGGATTTTTTTTGCGAGTCCTAGATATTCACTGTGTGTACTGTTCTCAGTGAAAAGACAAACACATGCACGCTCAAACTCATTAAAACAACAAAAACAAAAACGAGAATTTCAGCAACTGTTTTTTTCTACTATTAAAAATGTTCTGTCAGTTCTGCTCCATTTGGTTGTAATGCCGCAGCCACACTGTGGTTTGCTGGTGTCCACATAAGACTTCCTAACTAGCCCTTGATCATCAGCCAGAATGGCTATGTTAGACCAAGCTTGTCTTGTCAGAAGGGTATTTACTATTCTTTTAATACTATTGTTTTGAGGTCAGAAACAGTATTCGCAAATAAAAAAAATCTAGAAATCTCTAAAACGTTATTCTCCTTCACTCCGTCACAAGGTCATGTCATCAGTTCACCTCTAATAAGGCCATCGCTAGAACATAAAAACAATAAAAACATACCTCTATCAGTGATTTCTGTTCTAGTATGATTTTGAAAAATAAGAAGTCTTTGAACTGAAATCAGTATAAAAATGTTTTATTAATTGCCATATGTTTATTGACTCTCTTTCATGTCTGTTCTTTTGTTCTTTATTTGTAGTGGCAAAAGATCTCTGTGCACCATCGTTTGGGAGCTATCTGAAATGTCAAAGGTGTCCTTTTGATGTCGACTGTGGGCCTCATGCAAGGCAGAACCTGTGTGGGGCGCCTTATACGTGTGTGTGTGCCATATTCACATCCAAACTGTCACTCTGCTCCTGTGGGAACGGGGATTGTAGAAGGGCCGAGGTTGTACAATACCAGCTTTTTTCTCCTATTTAATAAGCGTTGGGATTGAGATAGTTTGACGTGTATTAAATGTTTAAGATGTAAATCTCTTTGATCCTGATATGGCTCCAACTAGCCACACCACACCACTTCCCACTATGTGCTTCAATGCCTGTTTTGTTATCTAATAATCAAAGCTCTTGCTACTATTAATGCGTGAATGCCGAGTGTGTATATGTGGGAAAGAATGGTATTAAATGTAAAGCAAGTGTTTGTATTTCTGTAAGTGTGTGTGTCTTAGTTGCCATAACCATGTCCCAAATCAGAATTAAGATTCCACAGTCTGAACTCCATTTATATACACTCCATCTGCTGGTCAATTAGATTAACACACACCAAACTGCTACAGTCTCACAGATAAGACACATTAGAAAAATTATAGTCTCATGATGTAATTGTAACAGATACATGGATTGTCATAATGTCAGATTAGCAAGATTGTATGAGTTTTTAAATTTGTAATAAACGGTAATATAGTCAGTCGTTCTTATTAGAAATGATTTTAAAAGCCAATAACTATTCATTAAAACATAGCAATATATTAATAAGATATACTTAACAGTAAGCCAGAAAAGAATGAAAAGTTTCTTTAAATTTTTGAACGAAGCTGGTATCAAACCACAGAACAAACAAGCAAAATTTTAATTGGAAATACAAAATAAAACATGCAAATACAAATCATCTTTTAATCATACCACTGTTTTACTTCCATATAAGCCAGCCCAACAAACGATGGAAAAATACCTGAAGGAATTGTATTAATGTTCTTAATGAAAACAATCCGAAAGAAAACCAACATGTTTTTAATTCTCTTGGTCTTTATTTTCTTTTATAACAGTACTTTCACAAGTACTCTTGCATTTCCACATAGTGTCTATAGAGAGTTTTTAAAAACAACAAATGCAAGTGTGTGTCTAAAGAATGTAAAAAACTTCCTGTTTCTTTAGTGAGGTGTATTGTGTGCATGTGTGTGTTTGAAACTTTGCTTCATGCCATCTGCCACGAGGCGTGCATGTCAGATTTTTTAACGGTCCGCCTGGAAACAACACAATGCCGTCTGATCGAAAGCTGTCGGGTTTACATCGATGACATTGAGCCTTCATCAAGATTGACTAAACACTGGATTCTTAAAAGTTTCTTAATAAAAAGAGGAAGGTTTTCCTAAAGAAATTGCACACTATTCTGTAGTTGTAGGGATATTTCTAAGCTCCTAAACATGACATAGCACAAAACTTGATAGGTTGCTTTAACTTCAGTCATTTGGCCTCTTGGGCGTTCCTTGGCTATTCAAAGCTTCCTTGGTTCCCAGACCTTCTGCCATCAGTCTGAAGGGTCTGGGTATGTGAGACACACCCTCAGGTCAAAATCCCCAAATGTTTTCTCCTCATTCACTGAAAAATAATTAATATAAATATGAGGCAGTCAGTGACTCCCAAAAAAATTATTGCGTCATTGGACTGGGACTAATTTTTTCTTTTTCTCACTCTCTCTTTTTTCTTAGTTAAAGCATCTTTGTCAATGGATTCCCTATAGATAAGTTCTCTTTATTTAATGAGACGACATCAGTCAGTAATGGAAATATGGATAATTACTATAATTATTTTTTTTCTTTTTTGCTTCAACACGTTAATTCTCTTGATGATTAAATCTCTAGCTTCTTGTATTCTTGCTTGCTTGGCCCATTTTTGCTTTTTGTACCTGAGTTACAGAAGCACTGGTGTCTAACCAACACCCCTCCCCTTTGTTGTTTCTTTTGATTATTTCTAGTGTTTACATGGTGTAGTCATTTGTTTTATTAAAAGTAGTGCCAAATAAGTGTGTGGACACACGCATACACCCACAAATGCACTCGTTTTCTTTGCTCCAGGCAAAACAGATTTGAATAAGTTGATGTAAAGTTGCTGTGTTTGTGTGTGTCTACTGGTTTGGCTCAACTTGCCATGTCATTTAGAATACAATGAACAGGTTGAAAATAAAAATTTCTGACACTTGTCAATTAGGTCTCATTTATTAACATTAGTTAATGACATGCATTAGCTAGCATGAACTAACAATGAGGAATTATTTTCAGCATTTCTAAATGTTCAATGTTAAAACTAATAACAATAACACATTCATTTGTTCATTGCATGTTTATGTCAGTTCGGTTTGCAGTAACGAATGTTAACAGGTAAAACTTAAAAATACATTAGTAAATGTAAAAATATAACTTTTAATAATATTAATTGCCACATGTTTTAGTTTAAATCTAAGAATGTCAATATATTAGATTTATATTATTTTGGAGGTAAGGTTTAGCATCATATTAGTATACATTATTATGCATGTATTACAGGGTGTTAATAATATTTTAATGTTATAAATAATAAGTTAATTAGAATTAGTGTGTTTAAATGTCTATTATTATATTAAAGCATTGCAGTTAGCTTAGGATGGATGTCCGGAAATGTCAGGTCAAAGAGCAGGGTTGTTTGAACCTTTGTATCTAGTAGTCAGAGCAGAAGGTCAGGAAAAGGTTTGCTCTGTGAGGCATGCAACTGTAGGCTACAAGAAGAATCCCCAGAAACTAATCCTGTATTTGGTTATTCTGACCCAACCAAGACAGGTCATGCAGGTTTATTTAAAACACTGATTAGCTGATACGCTGATTTTTTAACGTGGTTCTCGTATGTATTCATGGTTACATGGGTTTTAGTATGTTTGTGTGTGTGACCCTGTTTTGCTAAGATAAGAGTTATTTCTGATTATTCAGATGTTATCAAACAAAACGGAGACATTGGAAGATTTTGCAAGTGATTTGTGACTTCATAAAATATTAAACTGTACGTTTGTGTGTGGAATTGGGAAAACATGCATTTCCACCTCATTTTGATCCAGAGACTGCAGCTGTGTCTTAATTCATCAGTATTTCACACTTAGTTATTTTCTCAAGACTCTGAAATTCATTAATATAGGGTAGCATGAGTGGTTTTCTTATATTTTTTCTCTCTTTATGTATTTGCTTTATCAGATCAAACGAAAAACAATATAGTGTATATTACTGTACTTGCTTATGAGCTTTAGGTAAAATGTCACAGCCACATTACATTTTTTTATAAGGGAAACACTTTAGTACAATTTTATCATAATTAGACCTACACAATATTTATGTTATGAATGACTATGCATAAATACATATGTCTTGATGTAAAACCTGGCAGACAATCGTGTTGATCTGAGAGGCTATTTCTTATTTATTAAAAACTCATGAGAACTTTTACTTGATTACAAAACCACAACTGTCTTGTTCTCAAAGGAGTTTTCAATAGCACCAATGTGGCAATTGACTGACAGAAACGATCTGAATTATAATCTATCACTAGCAGACGCTATTGCTTAGTGGGAGGAGCTGATTGCCCATGTAATTGCCATAATTTGAGTGATGACACAACAGCCAGGGTGTGTGTTGTGTTTTGCCTGGTGTTAATAGCCTGATTGTGTGTGGCCGGTGGGGTTAATAAGATGATGAAGGTTTTGCCAAGTTCAGGGGTCAGGAGGGAGCCAGCTGCAGGCTGAAGGCCCCAGTGGCAGCCCTGGACATGGACTAGTGGCTGAGGAACGCCCGGGGGCCACCAAAGTCACTTCAGGACCCTGTCTGCTCCTGCTAGCGAAGTGATGGATACTCAGCCCAGAGGGCAAATGACCTCAAAACGGCCAGCTATGAAAACACTGGGACACAATATTGCATGTTTGAACTCTGTTCCAGCTTTGTTGTAGAGAATAGATAGAGTTTAGATGAATAGGGGACAGTCTGGATGGATGGCTCAGTGATATTTGTGATAAATGATTGAGCATGTAGAGATAATCTAAAGGCTGTGTTTGGTGTAAGTATCTCCTCAACAATAAAATCATCGGGATGCCTTTAGGCCTCTCACGTTCCTCCCCACTGCTCCTTCATCTATGCTATTCACAAATTAAACTAACACTAATTAAAATAGTGTTTGAAGCATAAAACCTCAGATCTCCAATGAAAAATATCTGCAGGGTGTGTCCATTAAAGCAGAAAAAAGCACTGCTATGCTTTTATAAGTAATGACATACATTATCTAACATGCTGTGTACTTTGACTGTCTTTAATATCAATATTTGTTTCCCTTAAAGCCTTTTACCCTGGGAGGTATGTCTGCTCATTGGAGCTTCTGGGCTGTAAACGCTTTTAAAACACCCAGTAATTATGCCATCGTGTTGCAGTGAAGATTTGCATTATTACAGATGTCGAAGAAAGGGGGTGCGAGGGTGGGAGTTGAAGCACTATTATCATTATTTAACCTCAGTGTGTTGCCCAATGCATAGCTGTATCATTGTCATTAAATTTTAATCATCCATGCAACCACCTCATGTGCATGTTTTCACAAGCCTGCTGAGCTCTTTAATCGCCAGGCCATCTTAATCATGGACACATTTATATGAGACAACTCCTAAAGACTGTGTGGCATACTCGATTACATTCTCCTTTTTTAATGAAAGGAAGGCAGACTGCGGCCAAGAAGGGGAGCCGAGAGATAGTGAGAAGGCAAGAAATGTGTTACGAAAAAACCTTGAGCGGGAGCTGTACTTGTGAGAAGAAAATTCAGACTTTTTTCAGACTTTTCGTTGAGATATTTTTGTATACACAGAAAACAAAGTTTTGATCCCACGGACATAAACATCAGTCATCTATTACAAGCTGTTTAGTGCTGGATGTGTTTCACAATGGTTTTATTGTGGTTTCCTTCGCTCCCGCTCTCGCTCTCTCTCCGTTCATGACTCCCCCACCCCCATATTTTCCCAGAACACAAACGGCACCACACTGCTGAGCAAAAGAGAGAAATAAATCTAACGCACGCTGAAGGAAGTTTAGCGTGAAACGCGTCAGGTGAGCTTTCAAAAACGACAACAAAATTTCAGTGGGGGATGTGGGGGGAGCAGCGACAGTCAGAAAGGCGAACCTGTGCTAGGACATTTTCCTCTACAAAGGTTTACAGATGAACAAATTATAGACTAGAGAATGACAATGCGACTACAGATGTTTGCTCTCCCTGCATCTCTTTCTGCATAATCCCAGTTAAGGAGAAGACAGAGACTGAGTGCGATAAAAAGTCCAGGTTTTCAGAGAACAGTGGGTTGCTTATTAGAGAAGCTTTGATCGCGGAGCCTTTGATATCTCAGTGCTCATCAAGAATTCACTTTCAGCCGTAAATAAAGGTAGCTCTGAGAAGTATTATGACACACACACTTACTCTCTCACAGCCACTTTAAGTTATCAAAAACATTGCAAAACATGGAAGGAACTACGGGGGACGAAAGAGACGGAGAGTTGGGCGGCAGCAATTTTTCCCCTCTCAAAACTAATAACATTTTGTAATAAGTTCTTAGCTTTTTTTATGTATTATTAATATTAATTTATTGTTTATTCTTGAGTTTGTGCCTTGGAATGTTTAAAATATAATATAAACCATTATAAAATACAATTTACAATATGATTTTGATGCATTTGTTTTTTAAGTTGAATTAACTATTTTTAAGGCAGCCAGCTAACTTAATTGTTTAAGGTAAAACAACATCACATTTGTACCCTGTGACTACCACATCATGATAAGTAGGGCTGTCACGACCTTAACACAATGCTATTACAATATTATGGTAATATATAAAACATTTTTATAAATGATGCTATTTGTCAAATTCATCTTTAAATTTGTTTTTGTTCAATCATTTTTTTTCCCCATCAGATAACTCAAATTTCGAGTGTATGCAGCTGTTAATGAAAAATGTTTAAGGGGAGCTAAACCACCACCTACTTTGTTACATTTTCAATCAGAGAGTGGCACTGAATATGATCTTATATGTGTGGTATTTAGATGATATCAAAAGGCATGTTATTAAAATCACTGTTAATGTCAATACTGGCATATTGTGAACCTTAAAATTATCAAGGAAGATCAGCTAAATATTTAAAAGAAAAAGTTATATGAAGCAGTTTAGGTAAATTTTAATATTGTAATATTAACAATATGTGCTTAATAAGACTTGTTTCATTAAAATGTTTGATAAGATATGTTTTGCTTGGGCATTTTAATCCACATCCCGCATTATTTGAGTTAGTAAATGATGTGTTCTGCCCTCTAGAAAGGTCAAGTGTGTTCATAGATGCTAATACTACAGCAGCGTGCCTGAGGGCATGAATGTGAGTTATGGGACAGGGGGCTGTTGGTCTGTCTGTTGATGACACATTGCTACAATGACTTGTGATGTGACCCCGATCACTGTTGTGTTTATTTAAGCAGGTCATGACTTAGAAGAATACTTTGTCATGTGACCTTCACACACACAGGAATTACAAATGCAAGCACAGACATATTTCCTTTTTTGTGTTTCTTCTTAATGCACTCACATCTAAGAGTAAAACCCTCTGAGGCGCGCACACTTGTACTAAGAAACATATTGTACACATCCTTGTGATAAGTAGAATTTTGTACTCAAGATAAAAACAACAAACAGACCTCAACACAACAAGAAAAGACAGATATTCTCAGCTCAAGTAAAATTTTCTTAATTGGCCTTGTAATCCTGTCAGTGTCAGAAACATAGCGATACAAAAAAACCTCCTGTCCTCATTAAAAAGTACAAGCCTGCTTTTGAGAGCTCACACACAGAATTGATTAGAAAGGTAACATTGGGTGTGATATTCATTTCTTTCATTGTTCTGCTCCCAGCTCGATGAGACAGGATTTTTCTCCCTGCATTCCAATTACGACATTGTAGATCAAGCAAGGTACGAGATTAACTAGAGAAACCTCACTAACACAAAGAGAATTCCTAACTTAAGAAGATGTCATTCCTCATTGATGGAACCCTATCGGAGTCTGTGCCGGCTGTCCCAGAGTAATTATGAGAGCTGCGTTTGAATGTAAATACATGCACGTGGACCTCTGAAATCAGCATCAATGTTTTTAATATATCTTTTCTCCTCACACTGGAGTCTTCAAATTTTGCAATAAACTTTATTACATATTGTGGGTGTATTATTTGTCTCAGAAAAATAAAATTTCTTTGGCTTTACAGATAGCATACTGAAGTTTTAAAGTTTAACCAAAGTTAAAATTATAGAACTCACTTTGATCAAAGGGATCAGTGAGTCTGATCAGAGGAAGAGTGGCAGGATCTCAGACTTCCTCAGCTGAATGCTTAAACAAAGCTTCCCTGGGATAAGGGAAATGCATTGCAATGTCCTCTTGTTATCTGGGTTTACCTTCATAAGCTCTATAAAGTTCAAATGTTATGTTTTATGTATAAAATCACATTTTTAAACATACGTAAAACCGTATTAATTACTTTGTCATACAGCAATCAACATGAAAAGATGGTGTCTAGTGAGCAGAGAGGAAGCGCAACAGACCATTGTGCATAAATAGTCGATAGTTCTCTACATTTCTAAATATCTTAATCGTATCGAGCACAACAATCACCGCGAACCTCTCTTTACTCTTGCAGCACTAATGCTTTTCATCTTTGCTTGATATTACACCCTATTAATCCCTAAAGCTATATTTGTGTAGAAAACACCAAGTGGGAAAGGAAGGTGCATGCACACACCCATAAGCACACTGTGGGAGACTATTAATCTTTCTATTTCTGTATTCAGAAGGAGCTCATAAACTATTTAGACATTTCAGCCCTAATGGAGATTCTGGAGGCACAGTGGGGCATCTTTTATACATCAATAAGGCCAATTATCTGTTTAACTGAGAGAGGCTGTGTTGCCAGATTTGCCCTTCGCCACTGTTTACACTTATTTTTTTCTTCCTGAACAGTAGAGGGCAGCCCTGGCACACTGACCCCCCCACCCCATCACCACGTACCCCCACAGTCAGGTTGGTTGGGTGGGGAGTGTAGAGCAATTGGGGTCAGTCTTTAAACCCTTAACCCCCTGCTTAAGTGCCCTGGCAAAACTGGCATGACAGCAATACATTGCACAGCTGGCAGTATTTTAGGACTACGTCTGGGTTTGACAGTTTGACTGAGGGAATGCAATGGGTGAGAGAATGAAACATTTTAGTGGTGATATATTAATTGGAATGCTGCAGTTTGAGTAAATATTTAATTGCCTTGGAAAAAAAATGAGACCCTTCCAAATTTTGTTATTTACTATTTTTAGGTCCCTTATTAAACAAAATTATATATTTTGTTTCATTCTTTGAACTTGTGACAGGATTTTTCTCAAATTCTTAATGTCGTTTTTGCATTTATTTGCAGAAAATTTAACAAAACGTTTCCAGGTCTAGAAGAAAACAAGTTCTTATGATGTTTAAACAACACAGTGCTACTTACAATCAAACCACAATACACTCAAAAATGCTGAATAGAGGCAAAACTGGAGTGCTCTTTCAATTTTTTTCCAGAGCTTTATATGTTTCAGTGATTTGTCCTTCTCAATCACTGTAGACATGAATACATATACAGTAGATATTTGGGCTGTTGTCCCGTCAATGTAGACTTTTCAATGGTTGATTGTGGTATGATTGTATTTGGTCAGACACCTCCCAATCGTGACCCCATGTTTGCACCCTTGCTTTTTTCTCCCCTTTATGTACGATTCCAAAAATAAGTACTTCAGGAAATCGAACATTGGCTGACCTACTCATACTCTTCTCCTTTAGACAGTGGCTTCTCACAGCCCTTTTATCCACTGTAGCTATTCCAAGGCCATGCTTGCATTGCCTGTCTCAGCCTCCCTCATCCCAAATGCCAAAACATACCCATCCAGCTGAAGCTTTGCCCTGGCTCTTCTTTATTCCAGAATCCAGCCTCATCACTCCATGGATGACATGCCAACCTTCACCATCTCTGGCCATGCTCAAATTCATGTGTGCTGTGTTCTAATCAGTTTCCAGAAGTGAGACAGCTTTTTGAACACATCGTGAGCTGTGTGTCTGTCCTGGCCCAAACCTTTAGCATTACAATTCCACAGTCCAAGGCATTGCTTTACAACACAGAGGATTCACTCAGCCCAGGGCTTTATATTTGTAACACAAACCAGCGTGACCACGGATGGTCCATCAGCAGGCCTCATTAGCTCTATACCCAGAGAATGTGCGGTCCACCTAGCGCCAAGCCTTTACTGCCAACAATGGACTGCCAAGCAGTTGTTCCGACAGGGGGAGATGGGAGGAGAAAGAGGTTTGCCGGATTTGGATGTATCTAGTTGGTGCGAGTTCAGTGTTTTATGAACTGTGGGTTTTATGGAGTGGCAGATGGATGGCAATATGGTGTTCGTATATTGTTTGATTGAACACAATTCCGGCCACCAAAATCAAAGCCATTCAAAGGCATTTTATAATAATAAATTAAAACAGCATTTCTGGACTGGAATGCATTATAATGGTATCAGAATGACTTCAAGCAATGTGACAATTCCGATAACACGTAAACTACAGTGGTAGTGTATAATTATGTAGTGAAAAATGTGTGTTGATGGATTCGGCCACACTACACACCACAACAACTTGACAATACTGATTTCCTCACATTATTCCATGTTCAGGACAGATCAAATACAGCACAGTTTTAACCATGGGCTCTCAAAAGCCATGTCGATGTGTGTAGCTTGGCACCCAGACTAGGAAAAGAGTGGGAAAGTACGTTTCTCATTGCCAGGTCAAATTTAGACTAAACCGGCAAAGCCATTTGGGGTTTTGGTTTGCCCTGTGATGGTTTCTATGCGGCATTAGATGTTTCAAAAAGGAGCTTCTTAGGGAAGAAATAATGAGTTTCTTTTAAACAACATGTGGGAAAATGTAGGTAAAAGGCAAAGTCTTAAGACCACTCCTGTCACTCAAGGCATCATGGATAACGGTTCTCGGGTAAGCAGCATGAGAACGCCACAAGCTAGCTGAAGTAGGACGGATCAGTGGACTACACAAAGAATAACTACCGCTGACACTCGCTGGCCCGGCTGGACAGATGATGTAATTTCATGGTCCTTTAAACATATGATACTAAATACTTTTTAAAGCCGGGATGATCTCAGAGGTATTGTAGATGCTTAACCTTTGAGTTTCTCCTAATGTGTTTTATTATTAAACTGGGTCTCCAAAATATTTTTGCTTGGGCCAATGAAAAGCTGTTCACAAGGGAAAACACTGAGCTGTGGCGAATTAATGGTGAATTAAGCTCATGATGGGGTATATACGGGTAAAGTCTGATGCCCGTAAAAATACTATGATTAGACAGGCAGTCACTCAGCACCTGCTATATAACAACGGGCAGTTATGACATTACTGTACACAGCACAGATGTCTCGGGGACACCTGTGGACCCACTTGCCCTGTTAACACGTAGATCGTATGAACAATAATCCTAATTGTTCTTCTCTCACATGCATGGGGATTTTGATACTTCGGTAGGGGGGAATCTCAAGCTGGTATTTAACCCCTAGTTTGGATTGTTCCCAGCCATTGTGGCTCCTCCAAACTTTGGTCTGAGTGGCAGTCCATGACTCTCATAGCCTGAAGCACTGTGGCTGAGATTTGAGACTGAGCGAATGAGATCAGGTTACGGCAGAGATAATCCTCCTAAAGCTGTTTTCCTCTACCACTATAGTGAAGGCTATTACTGTGGTAATAAGTGATTTTAATTGGCCGTCTGGCGTGACATGCAGACAGGCGCGTGCCTTTGGGTAATTCCTCATTCTCTGTTACCCACTTTGTCTGCCTTGCTGTTTAAATTAGAATGACTGTGCAGTAATGATTTTGTAAGGATATGCTGGTCGGTACTGTAAATTGACAGCCGTGGAGTTATGGCTGCTGATTACAGTTACACGTACAGTCATCGTCTGGCCTTTTGTTTCATTTGCCTCCTCATTGTCTAGCTCGTGGGTTATTCAGGACAACCATAGACTGGCATTCCGCTAATTGACTGCCAGCCTCCCAAAATGTTTTTGGATCGCCAGATTAGTACTGAAGTTGTCTTGCAGTTGATTGTTTTGGATAGTTGTAATTCCAGCGTGGGCTGGACAGCTGCACAGCTTTGTGCTGCACCTCGAGCCGTGCATGGCTGTAGGACCAGAATTGTTCCTGGAAAATCACAATGGCATTCTTTTTAACATTTTGACTACCCTGTAACACATAGTAACATAAAGTCAAAACATGGGCTTATTAAAGACTGAAATATAATCGCATATATGCGAGATGGTGCATTCCATTAGATTAGCATAATAAAGGAATTTCCTGTTTTATGACAACAATAGATTAGGATGATTTCAGACAGTTTCATTAGAATCTTTTGTTTGTGCATTTTTTTTCCATTCCTTCACGTCTCTGTTGCTGTTTATTGTTATTTTTATTACAGAACCGCTGCCAGTGCCAAAAACGCAAAACAAACCAAAACCCCAAAATAAGACAATAAGTAGGGCAGCGTACTCAGTTTGGTGAGGACTGGTAAGCACAATGCAATAAAAATGCAGATTTTGTTGTTTCTACTACGCTTCACAAAAAGCGTCCTCAGAGCTTTCGTTTGACAGGAATTCACCTGATGCTCGGAGAGCCCGTTTAAGTAATGGAATTCACTTGGGGGCTCATTACCAAAGTAATAATCCTTAAATTACTTTACAATGTTTGCATGGCTTGGGTGAGGAAACTAACAGTATGTGGAAGAGAATGACGTGTGCTCTGGCTTCCTTTTGGAACTTCAGGGGTTACAGAGGGAGGGAGGAGCCACTCCAGTGTTTTATCCCCGGGGACACGCTGTCTAATATGGCTTCTCCTCCCTCTTAGTCACCCTTTGGCCCTGAGGGCCCTGTGCCACTTTTGCAGCCTCATCATTACTGAGATCACAGACTGACACAAGCACTAACAAGATGGTGTATGACACACAGCACACTGTAGGCGTGAGGGTGGACTGTGGGCCTGCTCCTTAAAGTGATAAAAACTCTTAAAAATGATGTCATGATTCACTCACGTTCTGGATTTTTTCAAACCTCTATGACTTTCTTTCCTTTCAAAAGAAGATATTTTGATGAAAGTTGGTAACTGAACAGCACTGACACCCATTCACTTCTATTGTATTAACAAAAAACTAATGTTACTAAGTTCATGGATGCCGCTTATCAACATTCTTCAAAATATCTTCTTTTGTATTCTGCGGAAGATGAAAGTGATACCTGTTTGAAATGACATGAGTGTGAGTAAATGATGACGGAATCTTTATTTGTGGGGGAACTATCATTTTAAGAGCAGTTTCCTTTCACAAAATAGGACAGATAAACCTTGTGTGTGTTAATTGATGTATTTTAACTCTTCACATATTCTTTTGTAATTTGCTATTACCCTGCACGAAACAACAGTTCAGATTTGCAGAGTTAGTCAAAGGCAGGAACAGAACAACGCATTTTTAGAATATTAACTCAACATGTCTTGAGGGTGGAGTTAGGAGTTTGTAACTTGGCTGTGCCAAGTTACATGGGGAACAATTGAAGAGATGGAAGTAGTTTGGGATAAAAGTCTCATGAACAGCTGCTTGAGCAATGGAGATATAACAGCATGTGATATGCAGTCTCCTGACTTCCTCTGTGATTTCTGCAGATGCCAGTTCTCAGATTTCAAAGAGAATACCCAAATGGTGATATCACGTTCAATCAAGACAAAGCTAAGGCGTGACTTTTATATGTCGAATGCCACTTTCATCCACGTTTGAGCTATTTTGATCTTGACTAAAATCAAGAATGTAAAGAACTGGGAAATCCATGTCACTGCACAGACAATGATGGTGCGGACACATGGCGCTCATTAGGCCTGTGCTGAAAGAAATCTTTTTGCTGTCCTTTTACACTAGAATTTTGAACATAACTTTTGAATTGTGAATACTAGTTGTCTAATGCACATCTTTTTACATCCTTTTGCATGTTATAAGTCTTATAGCTTTTTATACCAGGACAGTTTTTGGAGGAAATTCTGACCAGGTTTACAACTAGACATTGAAAGAGAACAGGGGTCATACATCTGATGCACCTGGGGCTATTGCAAGAGTTATGATATTTACAGCACTGGGATATTTCACTGTTTGTATTAGGCCACGTTTACACGATGACAAACCGAAAAGTTTTTCCTTTGTGTTTTTGAAAAGTTTCACATACACCTGATAGCGTTTTCAAAATGGCCTGCATTTACATGGGTCCAGGAAAACGGATGTAGTATGCAAGCCCGGTCATTGGATGGCGATGTTGTTGTGTAAAGAAACAGGAAAGCCAAAAGTGCTTTTTAATACCGTCGGTCTACGTATATTTGTGTTTAAAGTCTGGCGAATGTAAATATTGTGATTCCGCTGGTCTTATTTGTGCAGCAAATCCACATTTTGGTGCGGAAACATTGATACGTAGTCGAGCAGCGAGAGCTCACAGCACAGGAAGCCGCCATATTTTTTTGGCTATACTCACGCGACTGAGTGCGTAATACGCATTTGCGTCACATCATCGTTTTCAGAAAGTTGCACTTTGAGACCCGTTTTAAAAAGTTTACGTATTCAGTCCCCCAAAACGGCATTTCCGTCTAAACAAACGGTTAACGCCTAAAAAGTTTTTCTGTTTTCAATTGAAAACGGCGTCGTATAAACGGCCCTCTTAGTCCTCTAAATCACATTTCTGTAGACAGGCTGTCACAACACTTTTTTGTTGTTGTTAAAAACCAAAATATACAAGAAAACGACCATAATGCTTCTTCATGTAAGTACATTTTTCTGTTATTTGAACTGTTTAATAACAGGATCACACTACACGTAGTCATGTTGATATTGAGCACAATGTTTACTTCATTTTAGTTTGTTTTCGCAGGAAAATGTTAGCAGTATTCGAAAAAGTAATACTTGCAATACTAAATGCTGTACAATCCTGATTTGTCCTTATTTTGCACCCTTCTTTATTATGTTTCAACTCGCAAAAGTTCCACTCTTATTAGAAATAATAACTCTGAAACATATTATGTACTGAATGAGAGAAAAAGAGAGTGGAAAAAAAACACAGCAAGCAAGACAGACACAGATATGATAGGGTGGTATCAGATAAAGGCGAGCTGGGAGAAGAAGTGTGAGAGCCTCAGTACTTTGACTTGTTTTCCTTTATCGCACAAGGATCTGAGTGGTGGAAAAGAGAGGAGGAAGAATCACTGTGCCACAGACAGAATAAATAAGAGGTTTCTCTTGAAAGCTCTCACTTGATCTCATTGCTGTGTTAGTTCACTGGCTCCTCAGCATGGCCGTCGATGTGGTGAGGAGAGAGAGGGGTCTTTGAAGGGGAATGTGGGTGTGAGTGTGGGCTCCAGCATTGTTCCAGACCCTCCCAGGGATGCCTACCACCCTCACCCCCGCTGTCATTGCTCGATAAGGGAAAGGAGGGGGAAGGGAGGCCCGGTACCCGGCAATCTGTCAAACAGAGGGTTTTCATAAAGGTGAGAGTGAAGGCAGGGAGGGAAGGATGAGAGAGAGAGATGGAATGAAACTGTGACAGCGAGATGAAGATGAGACTTGACAGTTCTCTCTGGGTTTCTGTGATTAATTGGGATCAGGTCACCTCTCCAGTGTCTGGACAGTAATCATATGCAGTTTCATATGGCGATTTACATAGACACCCTCTGTCTCCCTCGCTGGGGGAAACCTTGTGAAACACACAGTGTTCTGTAGCGCACTTGTCACCTTATTTATATTACCGCTATGAATAATACCGACGCAACCTGAAAAATAATAATACCACCCAACCCAGATTCACAGTGTTTAATTTGTATTCTGTGTTGTGTTGAATTTTTATTTAAGGGCATATTTGGATAGTAATCTTAAATAATAAATCCCTTTATTTTCTTATTTATTTTCCCACACTCGACTTGGATGTGTAAGGTAGTGCAGGATATCTTTTGCAAGTGCTGCTGCTTAGAAGGTGGTTGTCATCGCTGTTCTAACTTTCCCTTTCACAAACTCTGTCTCAAAGCAAAAGGCCTTTCAGAAGCCTGGATGGGTATCTAGACAATGGAGGTGCAGGTAGACAAAAGACACAGGATGGTGAATAATTTATGGGAGAGAAAATCTAAAGAAAAGCATGTGAAGCAAGAGAGTGTAGACAGTGGTGACATATCAAGCAACAATAAAGACATAGATAGAGAAGAGGAGAGAAGACACTGGCAAAAAAAAACCATCCCACTTCAGAGTTCGTTGCTTTCGAAAGGCATGGCCACTTTTTAAAGTTGTGATTCGGTAAGTTGTTTACGAGACGCTGCACAGCCCTAACAGGTAGAAGTTCTGCTCTGAATGATAGGCTTATGCTTGTACAGACACGTGTATAGCTGTGCAGAGCACGACTTGACATTGCCGTATTTTATGGTAGAAGAGATGGAAGGAAGACATTATGCATGCATCGGCATCCAGAACCTTACTTTTTTTAAAACCATCTTGTTTATACACAAAACTTTTCAAATGATAAAATATCAGATTGGTGCACATTTACGGGGAGAAGTGTTGGATTCAACTCTTGAAAAGCAATTTCTCAATATTCAATAATTTTGTTGATCACGGAGGAACACTACAGTATCCTTTACTAATGCCATTCCCGGTCAATTTTAAAGGGCACAACATAAGGTTAGATAATCAGCCATGGCATAGGTAGACTGTAGAAAAAAAGGCAGTGTGTGACTCTTCATTTGGAATGATCAGGTCTAGTCCGCACCCCAGAAGGCAAAGTGTTCATGTTGGTGCTCAGATCAGTAACAGCATGTCATTACGCGGGTTGCACAGCGGGCGGAACAGGTGAACCAGACGCATGTCTGACACTCAGGCCCCAGAGATCCCGTCCCACAGACAGCTGCCCAGACGCCCAGCAAGTCCCTGACCTGCCAGTCCAGTTCCATTGCCGGCTCTACCGGTGACGGCTGTGACATGCAAGAAAACTATCCTTGCCGAAATCCGTCACTTCCTTGCTACTTTCATCCCCCGCGCACTTCAAAACATGACATGTGTCAACCGTAAGAAGCTTAGAGATGCTGAATTTCCCCCCATTTGACGCTTTGATGGTGATTCCGCCCAAGGCGTTTGTCATACATAACTTAGCCTGTAACAATGAGGAACGGAGGCTGGTTGAATGATGGGGATAGAGAAAGTGTGTAAGAATGCATATATTGTAAAATCCCTACTATCACCATGGGGCAGAAAATCAAAGTATGAAGCGAGAAAGTGGAAGTGCGTATCACAGGCTTGTCATCGTTCCTCTTGTTCGCCCGTGATTTTGCAGGCTGCCTCTGGTCTTACGATGGTACGTGGCTTGTCAAAGGCTCCGCAGAGAGTGTCAGGGCATCTGTGTCCCAATTTTACTGCAGCAAATCTTTCAATCCCATTGATACTCAATGTACTACATTGCAGACAACAACTGTGGCAGGACGGTCTACTTAATACGTTGATGAAATGCTTCACATTGCATTGTATGACATCTTTCCCTATGTCATCTCTTTCCAGTGTATTCTGGATTATGATAAGTAAGCCATTTATTTGAATTTAAGAGTTTGAAATAACAGTAAGAAGTGAAAATGACAGACCTATATATGGAACACAAGCCTGTGGGCAGAATACCAAATATGACTATGTGTTTGGCAAAAGATGCCTGTGTTTGTGGTTAAGCTAATGTGTCCGTTGTTTGTTTGGATGTCTTCACTTCTCCCATTTGCAGTTTGTGTGTGTGTGGAGTTGTGCTGTTAACCTTTGGCTAAACTGCTCCCTTCTTTACCGTCTGCGTGATTGAGACGACTGAGCTCCAGATGGCAGAAGACAAAGTTATCAAGACTGCCTTGATGAATGTTTCATTTAGGGCCTCTTAAGATTGTGTGTGCAAATGTGTTCATCCAATTAATACTGGTAGCCCACATTACCTCATCGGAAAAATATATGCTTTTCTTCACAGTTTTATGCTATCCAAAAATGTCTTGCCATTTATGTCTGTTGCTGTAATGAAATCATTTTGAAACATACTGGCTTTATTGTTTGTTTATACATGTACACAATCTATATCTATGTGACGTTTTTTATATATTCATGGTAATTGGTTCATTTGGTGGGATGCAATGTTTGCACAAGACAATCTATTTGAGGTAGACTGGAAAAATAGTTCCCTTGATTCTGGAATATGTTATTATAGCATGTCAGGTAACCTTTGTAACATTTTCAAGACAAAAGTCGGTGACTAAATCAAGATGGAAGATAATAAATTAAGAAAATAGGTCTTACAGTAATATTTACCTTCAGAACAATTTTGAGCATTTCCAAGAATGAAATCAACTCTACAGTAACTAGTGAATCTTTCCAGTCCCTCCTGAGGGATATGTTTTCTTCTTCCACCTTGTAGTAATGCTACAAAAAAGTGTTTTCACAAGTGTTTGTCACAAGAAGATATTCATAATGTATTCTTACGTAAAAATGAAAAGGCCCCTATTTTATTCTAGAGAATGACTTTTTCCTTGTCGCTCTATCACTCTCTCTTTCATTGTCATACATACTCCATTGATTAGATGTATCTCCCAATAGAACGGCACAGATAGTGTCACATGAAATATAGACACAAATCTATTTTGTCAACCTAATTATTTGAATTTTTGGCTTCTGGGATCATGTGAGGCAAACAAATTGCTTATGATAGTTTTGTACTGCATAGCTCACATTTCTCTTACTTTTTTCTAAAGTCACCAGATTCTGATTCAGACGCTGGTACTGTACATTTTTAACAATCTAACTTTCCTTCTTAGCCTTGCTGTCACATTTTCAATTTACTTTTGATCAAATTCACTTTCTCTTTAATTCAAAGATTTTCTCGTACCTGTCAAACAGTTCACTCATACAGATGGCAAGGAATGCTAAATGAAAATTGAAACAAGGGTTTGTATTATCCGAATGTTATCCAATACAGGAATTTAAACACACTTGAATGACAGCTCTCCCACTGAGTTCTCTCTCCACATTGAGCCGCTCGATCCAAACGTCACTTTCCCAAACAACTAATCAAGTTCATAGGGAGGCCAGAAGAAGTGCATATTTCCATCTCCGAGACCAACACGCTGATGAAATAAATGAGATCCACTCCACACACTCTAATTTGAGTTGCAGGAATGATGACAGAACTATCAGTCAAACATCTGTCTACAAATAAAGACAAGAGAGAGGGTGGGAAATATAGAGAGATTGAGAGAAAGCGTGGGCATTATATATGAAACATAGGGTATAACAAATTTCTGTGCAAATAATTTGTCAAACAACTTTTACATGTATTATTGTGTTTACTCATAACAAAGACATTATTAAAAGACTAATCTATTGCTGAAGAGTAAATTTCTTTAAAATGCGATCACATTTTCTCTTAGAAGCCGCTTTAAGAAATCATTGGTGAGAATTACCAACACAAACAAAAAAAAGCATGCTAATTTAAGCTTAGATAAACAAAACTTGGCTCTGGACACTGTAGTAGGATTTGAGAGAAGTGATTTTATTGCACTCATGCTTTTGTTGTCCTAATATTTGACCCAATTGCTTCCATTGTTTGCCAAACTTGTAAGTCGCTTTTGATAAAAGCGTCTGCTAAATGACTAAATGTAAATGTTAAAAAAGCTATTGTCGATGCACTTATTTTCGGACCTCATTAAATGTATTACAGCTTGAATGCTATGCAGAGAGAGTTGTGGTGTAGTGTTGGATATATTTATGGAGTGAGTGCTCATGTGTGGTTATCATGCTCACATTTTTGGGAGATCAAGGACCTTGGTTATAGTTAAAGCTTTTCAGAGCCAAAGTCTATGAGAAAAAACAGTGTGATATGGATTTACTGTCCAATGGGGTTTAACATATCTTCATTCTGTAAGGATTTACAACCATCTTGGCCTCATTGGCATTTTTATTTAGAATCACCTGTGAAAGCCATGTGACTGTTTACTTTATATTAACATTTATTTATTTTATGAATATAAAATGGCAAAAAGAATTTTATATTCATATGTCACTTGGAAAAAAGGAACACCTGGCCACTTCAAAATACCTGTCAATGGAGACATTATAAAGCAATGTTTTTGTAAAACTTTGGTTTGGAAATTAACTTTTTATGTCACCTTTTTTTCCCTTACTCTAACATAGCCTATAGGTATATTTTCCTAGCCAACACCAACAGGATATTACAAAACCAAACAGTTTATTCTCAAAAGACATTTGCCTTGATTTTTGTGTTTGTTTGTTTTTTGGACAGAAGAGGGTTTGTGATTTTTTTCAATGTTAATGAACGACATTAGAATATAAATAGACATCCTACTACACCAAGTGTTATTAATTACCTTCTTTTTTTTAAAAACAAATACTGATATACTGATACTGATTTTAAACAACAGAAAACCGTGTAAAACCGAGCTTAACAGCAGTTTCTTCTTTAAATTAGAAATACAGACTTTTCCCTGGCCTGTTTTCAACTGACAAACTAGAGTGGATGCATGGTGCTTGTTGCCATCATGCTAGAACAAGCCGACACTGATTGTTTCTTGTTTCTCATCTCGCGTAGATGATGTCAAGATTCTTTTTGAAGTGAGTCTGTTGTGTCCAGTTCCTGGGCTTTTGTTCCAGATGAAAGAGATTCACTATGGTGAGGATTAGGTTGGTGTTCTCCATGGACGAACATGTTTTCATACATGACTCACTGTAGCGCAGGCATGTGGGCCAATCTCTTTTGCTTTTGCTCCGAAATTTCAAACTTAATTTTGGAGAAGTATGTTGGGGTTAAAACAAAAAGCGCTCACCCCCAAAGGCCTTCAGATTGCAGTCGGGTGCTTCAAAAGGCATGTTGGCAAGTCCATTCTTTCTTTGTTTCTTACCAGGAAGTTGAAAATAAAAGATCGGACATGTGTGAAGGGAAGAAATTGCTGCTTATGACAACTGTCCTGCAGGAAAGAACTAGCATATTTTGGACTAATAAAAGTAAAACCTAATACTCTTGTGAGATGTTCGGTGCTACTTCAAGTTCGTTCTACTAAAGATGCAAACATAGGTTCTCTCAGGTTGAGTCTGCATTCTGTGGCGTGGATTCTCTAAGGGTACACCAGGCCTAAGGATAGTGCGTTCCTCTGTATGCGACACTGAATTTAGAGCACACAAGCTCTCACTTACAACACACACATACTCCAGGCTGTGGCGCTGCATATTTTTTCACACTTGCTGTATCCCAGATCTTCAGATTCTGGCAAGGCTAATGCTGATACAGCAAACACACACACACGCACACAGAGCCAGGGCCTGAGTCCTTGGATTCTCTCCCCTCAAAAGGGTTTGAATCTGTCTGTCTACTTCTCAGCGGTGCAGTAGACAGGCAGAATGTTCAGAACTTTTCCAGCTCATTCCTCTTCCGGGAATACTTGTCCAGAATTTTTAAGAGATTCCTGCTCCTCTTTCTTTGCTCTTCTTCCAGATGTGAGCCTAATTCAAAGTCATGCATGTCTTTATTCACATACAGGGGCACAGAATAGTTTGAGGGAAACATGCAGCAAGTCTTCTGTGGTTCTCTAGGAAGTTATCAGACAAGTTTGGTGTAGCGTAGTGTGATTTTATGTCAGCACTCTAATTTTTAGAGCGTTGTTGGCTGATGAAGTATTAAGGCATCGGGAGGTGTTGCGCTGGGCTATATCAAAAGCACACTTCTTACAGAATCAGATAAAGCTGTGATAATGAGCGGGGAGAACAAACACGACCAGCTTCGCCCCTGAGATTGATTGGCGCATATGAAGCAGTAATAGCATCCTAATATCCTACCACTTAATTTTTCAGTGGACCTGATGAAGTGAATTTTTGACTGATGTTTCCTGAAAGTGGCAACACATGTCCCCTATTTACAACCCAGCACCCGATGCTGCTCATATTCGGGCAGATGTGTCGCTTGATGTTTCTGTCAAATGGCATCGGAGCACTTAATAAAATATCACTCCCCCCTGCACAAGCCTGCTTTAATTGAGTCCCTTGTCAGTTTTATCAAACTGTGCGTTATCGTCATTTCAGATGGTTCTCTTTTTTCCTCTTCCTCTTTTTCTTCTTTCTCTTTATCGCCCTCCGCTCTGTCTCTCTCTTACGGAATAGACTAGCAGACGGATCCTTAGTAACTTTGTTTAACGGAGCGTGTGGAGTGATCCTCAAAGGCAGGCTTGTCATTGGATCCATAATTCAGACCCGTGATTTTGATTTCCCTCTGTTCTTTCAAAGCAAAGTTGGGTTTTGGAGGTAGGCTGATCATTAGCAAGCGAACAGCATGGCGGATTAGCAGAGGTGTAGCGTTAGGACGTTACGCTACACAAGCAACGTGGAGATGTGCCGGAATGAAAGTGACAACATCACTGCATGAGGGAAAGCAGCTCGTGCTCTCCAACGGTAGGCGAGGAAACAGATGCGTGCGCGCGTCTGAATGTTGTTTACAAATGGAAAAAGTAGGTATGTGTTTTCACGAGCCGAAAAACAGACTTAGAATGTGATGCTACATAATGGGGTGCGAGGAAGAAAACTTTTTCTGTTCGCATTCTCTCTCTCTCTCTTGCATCTATCATACCCGTTCATGCTCTTTATGAATAACTTATGTGTCATCGGAAGAGAGAAACATAAAGCAGCAAGGTCAGATCAGACCATTCCTTCTCCTTACATATCCACGCGCTGAGCCTGACTTTCCCCCACCCAACCTCTGGTTGTACTGGTTGTACACTGGTGTGACCGAAAGCAGCTTCAAACGCACCGTATCGCCATGGGTTTCTCTCTGATTGGCTGTGCAGACGAGAGCTCCTCTGCCTGTGCCACTGTCCCCACGGAGAACCTCAAGTCCCGCCTTTTCCTTTGAAGTCACAGGAAACTCCACTCACAGCAGTGGGATGTTTTGATGTTAGTCATTTTTCTTCTCTTGTTTTCTTTTCTTTTTTTCTCCCTCTCACTCTCTGTAAAGCTGAGGGTCTAGTGGTTACAGAATTCTGCCGCACCACTGTACATTTCAACGTTGCATTTGATCTTTAATTTATCACAGTTCTAGCAGTTTGTTTGACAGGTGGAAGAGCTTTCATCTTGAATCTGCGCAGCTAGTGCATACTCTCTATCTCTTTTTGTTTATCTCTTTGCGACCTCTCTGGGATCTATCGATTCTGTTTTTTTGTCTCACCATTACAATAGCGTACATTCAATCATATGAACTAACATAGTGTATGTTTGGTCCCCAGCATGTTATTTTATTGATGTTAGTTTGACAGGTGCACATTAGCATGTCTACTGACTGCTGGTGGGTTTTAAGTTGTTGTCGTCGTTGCGGTTTTCCTTAATAGTTTGTGTGTTTCGTACTTCATACATTCAAACCAATCAGAATGTTTTTAAGTATGGGAATCCTTAATATATAATCAAATAGTAACCTTTAATGATGCATCAACATAAATATTCAAAACAAAAAATGTTATGCACAAATGCTTTCCACTCTACCAAAGAAAACCAAGAGCAAATTACATACGCAGTACTAGTGTACTTTTTCAGTAAAAATCCACACAATTTAGTTTATTCCATTATTAGACTATGAACTCAAAACCATAAAACACCTACACCCTCTCTCCATTCTTCCTTGTGTTTGTTTATACTTTCAAATCCATTGGAAAACATAGTCTGTTATTTATACAGAATCCTTTGACTAAGAAGGCCCTCATGTGAAATTTCAGTAACGCTCATTTTCTGCCCTCTCTATCTCTCTCTCACACTATAGTTCTCTATCTCTCCAAGGGATCAAGGCTCACCAAGGCACCTCTTAAGACAGGAACTTCCAGGACTATTTTGGCATCAAAGCTTGGCATGAGGGGCTAACCCTCTGAAGCAAACTTGTGAAGAAAGAAGTCGGAGGAGGAGAGTAGACCTGTGTGTGTGCTTTAAGTCTATAGGGGAGCATTTGAGAGTGAGCGAGGGCTGGTCTGAAGAGAAAGAGCCTCTCTCTGGGCTCTTGGAATCGAATCCTCCCCTGATGCTCTGGCCAGGATGGAAATCAGCAGCCTCTAATGCTTTGCTCCAGTTAACAAAGATATAGCACCCACATTTTCTTATGCTTAAAGCAAAGATTTTGGCATGGAGTGTTTGACTTACTTGTTTATTAGATTTAGATTTGGATAAAGGGCTCAGTGGCGTGTTGGAATATAAGAACATAATGGATTTGTATACAAAAGCATGGAGCTTTAATCCTGAGATGAAATCGCCCATGAACTGAAGAGTAACAGGGATTCTTCTCTTGTCACATCAACATATCACTTTGTGGGTGTTGGGACTTTTGGTATTGAGGACTACTGACACTTGAAATGTCAAATGAAATTTTTGTCAGATTTCATATATTTCGACAAAACTAAATTAAAGGCCTCATGAAATGTGCTTGTTTATTGTTTTATATTGTTATATGAGGTCTACTTATGACGTTTGCATGGTTTTTACATTCAAAACCATAAAAATCCCTAA
The DNA here is from genome assembly GCA_029783895.1 of Triplophysa bombifrons. NCBI lineage: Eukaryota > Metazoa > Chordata > Actinopteri > Cypriniformes > Nemacheilidae > Triplophysa > Triplophysa bombifrons. Next base: position 24,185,307 of record CM056448.1, read on the forward strand.
GTGATCCCTAAGACTATTTTCTACACGGGTTTTGAGGCCAGCTCTCCAAACGTTCGGTTTTAAGTGCGAGTCGCATTGAAGACTTTACTTCAGAATGGACATGCGCCCTCTTATGTAGCAAAAACTCTGTTAAAAATTATGATTTAATTCATCACTCCTTTAAATTTTGTGATAAACTGGTTTAATTAAAAAAATTATGTTAAATTGTAGTCCAATTGTGTTAACAATATAGATAGCATAACTGAGTGACTGTTAGATATCCCAAATCAAGTAGAGGATTTATGTAGATTAATATCTAAGAGAATCCCAACAGCAACAAAATCAGTAGTCAATGAAAAAAAACTTATTAGTCTGCTTAAAGAACGTTAAAATGATCTATCTGTGTGTGTGCCTGTAGTCATAACAATACTAATTTCTCAACATGACTGATGTTGATTAAAGGTTGACATTTCAACACTTGGCAACGACAATGAAACAGAACCTTAGATCAAACATGTACTATGATAATTGCCTATTGGCTCCTGTTCGAAAAAACCCAAAAAGCTCAGGAACGATTAACTGTGCAAGAGAGTGATGTAGCTCACCACAAAATGTCGTCAACACAAAAATGCAGCTGTTCATTTTATCTGCTGCCAACTGCTTTAAGTTATTCATCTGGAAAAAAATATGCATTCATCGTTATATTTTTAATCACAGAGACGAGATAGAGAAAAGGAATGCCTTGGGGATGGGGGGGGGTGCTATTCCCAGAACTGATTTGGCATTGTTGCCCCGTATCGCCAAACATTCCTCAAATTGACTTAGAATTAATTTATTTTGAATGTGATGTTGATAGTGCTGTTGTAGAAAGTACATGGGAGAATGTGTGTGTTTGTGTCAAAGATTTTTTTGGTATTTGTGTTTAGACATTGTGTTTTTAGTGTGTGAAATATCCTCATAAACATTGCATGTGTGTGTACACAGTATATTACTGGACTTTGGAGTACGTTTTTAATACGCTACACCACAACCACTCCCCTCCTCTGGGTTTTCACATGTTTCTGTAACCCTCCTTCGCTCTTGTTTCAACTGTCTCTTTGTTCATTTTCTTTCTGTCATAGTCAATATGGCCCATACAAAGCAGCTCTCATCACAACATCCTGCTCCAATTGTAATTACTAATAAATTAATTATCAGCCCTTCTCTGTTCCAGACTAATTGAGTCCCATTGCAGGTCTTAAGTAGGACACACTCCTATCAGACAAATGGAATGAAATCCAGGGCTAGTTCCTTGGGGTACAAGTCTTGGCTTCATCCTGTAGAACACAAACTGCTTTGTTTAAGGAATGCAACTGCCATGCCATGTACAGTAGTGAGAAAAGTGAGGCATAAACAATACTCAAAATGATCTCAAGCTCCACAGACCTAACCACTGAGTACATGAATCTATGACAGCCTACCCTTTGCCAGTCCCGTTGCATAGTTATCTTAAAATGACGGTGGCAATAAAGTGTGTGTATGTTAAAGCGGCCCTAACACACAGGGTTTCTGCCAATCTCATATTGATCTTGAGTACCTATAGAGAAGTACTGCATACTTCGTATCTTCGAAGAGTATTTAGTTTGATCACATTTATAAAAGACGATTTCTTCCGAAATCATACGGAGCGTGCGGGGGGGGAGGGGTAGGCTGAACTAAAGCACATTTTCAATAAAACACAGACATCAGTTTCACTCATCGCATGTGGTTCATGTCCTGCATCTTTTATCGCTGGGACGGCTCCATATATCAGCTTCAAAAGATCTCCAAATCCAGCCTTATATCCACCATTTATATAACATTCATCACCCAAATGCAGTGAACAAACAAACACCTGAACTTCGCGAACATATGCCTTCTCTCCTGTACACAAGTCAAAGTGAAGTCTGCGCATGCTCCTTCTCCTGCTCTCCATGCTGCCGCGTGGGTGTGCCGCATGCTTTTCAGAGAGAATTATCCAATAAGGGACTAAGAAAAAATTGTTACAAAACAGTTTTATATGTTCGAAAACAACTTTCTGAAACCTGTTCGATTGCTGTGGGAGTGTATCGAGCACAGAAATACTCATTAAATTCCCCAACCCGTTTTTGACAAGTTGACCATGTTAAGCATTAGAAGACAGCACGTTTAACATAGTTAAGAAGTCAGAATGCATGACACATCATTGCAGCACCCCTTTTACTATAAAGAACTATAGAGAACAACAAATTTTAGGGGAAGCAAATTTTTTTTTTGTGGTGTATAAACCAATCTCCCAAACCAGTCAATAGTATGTGAATAATTGTGTTCTTATGTGTCACTTTCTGAGGAAAGGCTTTTAAATATGTTGTATAGGGCACTAGCTGCCCTGGATTGAATTTGGCAGCTGCTTTATGAGGTTCATATCTACATATAATAACCGTAGTATAAGTAGTTGATTTGTTGGAAGAGTCCTGTTGGCACATGTCAAAACTCTGAAGGAACCTCCGGATGAAAACAGCCTCGAGAAGAACAGATTTTTCCATGAAATAGAAAAAAAACTGTGCGTAGAGGAGGTTTATCTTCACATTAATGAATGGTGGTGAATTAGTGAATTTGCTGGCATAGATCATTGAGTGCGGTGCAGTCCAATGTGTGGAGAAGACTTATGAGAAAGAATACAATTTAATAGGGAATAAAATGGGCCAGTTGTTTTGTCTCTCCATGCAAGCAGCTGTGGTTGATCAGGAATAGGTGGAGAAGGGCAGGCCATAACTTAATTTAATCACATTAAATTTTAAATAATGTTATCCAGATAGGAAATGACAGGAGATTATCTCTTTAGGATGCCGAATAAAATTTCATCAGTTGTAGTTCCAATACCATGGAAAAAAGCTCTTCTGTAAACTTGGCATGGCTGAACGAACAGACAAAAAGGAAAATGCCGTGTTTGGAGGAGACAAATAAGAGAGTCTTTTCCATTAGAATCAACCAGCAGTGGCTTCCCAAATGCCACGATTGAGCATTTGAGATGCATGGTTTAGAGGATATAATTATCCTCTCTGGCATAAGTAATAATGTTATTATGAATATGCACTGTATCATAAGTAAGTCCTCGCCAACCTTTCTGAACATACAGAGTGAGTTTAATTTTGTGTCCATTTCTGTATAATATTAGATTTTCCCTTATGGCGAAGTGTTAATAAAATGAGAAAACTCCAATACATTTATGAGATTTTCAATTAATACTCTTCTTTCTTTCATAGCCTAAGCCTGAGAGTATGTGCTGAACAGGCTTCCTTCAATTGCACCGTGGGCAAGACGCAGGCATTGAGTGCAAAGGTGCCAACTTTCATATTTAGTTAGCGAAGAGGCCATCCATTATTGAGCAAACAGAGAGCTGTCTGTCTCACTGCTTTGGGCCAGCAATTAAATATATCAGGCACTATGTGGTGCTGGGGTGCGGATAGGTTTGGGGGGAGAGTCTCAGAAGAACAAGGCAGATGCAATATTTATGTCTTTAATTGAGGTTTTAAATTGTGCATGGTCAATATTTCTGAGAACAGGAGAGGCTTTTTTTTAAAAGGGTGTGTAAATTGCATGTTTTACATTGGATAATGTTTGTAAGGGCTTGGTTTGGATGGATTTAGTGAGAAGCATAGCATAGCACAAAGAAAGATCAGTCAGTGATACAGAGGAATACATTGAATACATTATTGAATACCCTAGGCCTGGGCGCAGTCTATCATGCATTTCAGGTATCTCCGCTATTCGCATAGAAGAGAATTCATTAGATTCGTAACGTAAAGTCGTGATACTGCCTCATGCTCTTCCGTGCTATACTTTTCACTTGTCATTCTGCTATGCTATTTTTTGTTCTTTTTGCTTAACATTTTTTGTTTATAAAACGGTATGACAGTGGCGAGCGGTGACTTTCATAAATGGGTATTTTGAGTGGTAAGAGCAGTAGCGGCATTTGCAAAGTTCAAGTGTGTCGATTTGGGTAGGGAATATCCAGGGAACACAAAATTGTCTCTACCAATAAATTTTACCAAACATTTAATATACATTTATATATAACCTCTGATGTCCGTCTGTGTCTTGTGGTTTTCACCTAATACTTATTTTATTTAACATTGATTTATCCAGTTATCATTTAAATGAACTTAAACAACGTTAACAACTGCATTCTGTGAAAATAACACAATTTGTTAAGTCTCATTCCCAGCAATGAGTCCCGCCTCCGTAGCTTATATTGCTAATAGGATTGGCTTTGCCGTTCCTGAGTCCCGCCTCTCTTACCCATGTCGCTTTATGATTGGCTTTGCCTTCACTTAATACATTTACATGCATTTGGCAGACACTTTTATCCAAAGCGACTTACATTGCATTATACTATACATTTGTTTCTGAGTATGTGCAATCCCTGGGATCGAACCCATGACCTGCCGTTGCAAATGCCGCTCTCTAACCACTGAGCTACAGGCGCCAAAGCAAAGATCGGTCAACAAGAGCGTGATTATGCAGGCTACCGGTAAGAAAACATTCTTTCCAACATTTTATTGGCAAGAATAAGTTGCGTCACATGATTATTCAGTGACAGTGTTTTTCTCAATCCATGACAATTCCCTAGCTCAGAATAATTTCTTAGTATGTTTTTAAAATGAGAGCTTTGAATTGATCAGATGTCATGCACCACCAATTGTGTTATTTTTATCAGGTGGCAGAAGCAGCCTTGCCAAACTGTAGCCCATGAGAGACAGAGGCAGGGTCACAGACTTGTTGATTATGTTTTTTTTTGTTCGTTATATTAAGGTAATATTAGGTTGCACTGTTGTAGAGGTATATTAAGCACTCAGTCATCAAACATACAGTAGCAATAGGCATATACTGTATGTATTTATATAAAAAGTAGTGTTTAGCCAGACTGTAGATGCAGTTGAACATACTGTAATTAATCCTGAGTGGTTAATTGTATTTTCTGGTGTATTTCTAATGAAACTGATCCTGCTGTAGTCAGGAATAGACGGTGTTGCAATGAGAAAGACAACTGTGAAGAACAATGTAGAAAACTATTTTAAATGATACTATTTTAAGTATTGTATATTGTTATATTATATTGTTTAAATAAGTCAAGTAAACGGCAGGACACTTAAGGGACAGTGCAGCTCTGCAGACCAATTTTATGTCAAAATCAAACTTACGCCCTTGGCTATGAAAAGATCCCGGCCCCTCCCAACACGTTGCGCACACACCAGTTTGAAGAGACTTGAGGCAAAAGTTTGATCAAAATTATATAAAAAGACCCTCAACTTCAATTGATTCAATTAAAGTCTGCGTGAGACCCTGTCGTTTTTTGCCCAAAAATATTTCCCAACCAAGCCAGCAGCTGAACGGTTTCAGGTCTTTGAGCAACAGACAGCGGTGTTTCCGATTGAATCAAGTGAATCAATGATTCAAATGCAGTTTGAATTTTTTTATAAAGACTCCTACTGTTGTATCATTTCTCTTCACCATCTCAACCATTCTTCGGTTATCAAACTTTGATCTTACCTATCCTCTTTCTTCGTCTCTCTCCTTTCTATTACTGTCATAGTGTTCACATAAGGCCATTCTAATTTTAGTAAAAGAAAAACAAGTCCTCTGCCTTTAAAAACAGCCAGACCAGCACGTAGGTGTTATCTCGTTCATACTGTGTGTTTACACAAAATGATACATTAAAGTGTGACTGAGAGAATCCAAACTTAGGCTTCACTAAGCAATTTCTGTTCACACATACATAGACACGTTACTTCAGTATATGTGTCAAGCTCTATATAGCACCTACAGTAGACCTGATACCCTGTTCCAAAGGCCAAATTTCTGGTCACCAGTATATATTGCACCGGCCTTCTTAAATGGACAGCTCACCAAAAGATTTGGTCCTCATTTTCTCACCCTCTTGTCATTTAAAATCTGTTTGACTACCTTTTATATGTAAAAAACAAAAGAAGATATTCTGAGGAATGTTGGTAACTGAACAAGCGCAGTACCCGTTCACTGCTATTGTATGGACACAAAACCAATGCAAGTCAACGGGGACCACCGTTGTTCACTGAACAACTTATACTTGCTTCACAACTAACAATGTTTAGTTACAAACATTCTTCAAAATTTCTTCCTTTGAGATCTGCAGAATAAAAAGAAATCACACATGTTTGAAATGGCAGAGGGGGTAAATGATGACAGAAATTTCATTTTTTTATAAGTTTACATAGCACATACTTCCTCACCAGCGGCCTCTTACTGGCAACATGTGACTTTTGTTGTTTTACCAGCTAAATCAGAATTACAAATCACAGAGAGAAATGGTTTTGCTTGTCGTCTTTTAGTTTTATTCATAACCACATAAGTATATTTGGTTAAATACTCTGTAAACCTCTAGTTCTTTTCCTCTTACAGACCTATTACACCTCTTTAATAATTTCATCTGAATATTTCCTGGCTTTGCCTTCTGTCTTTTCACTCACGAACAAGTTAACCACAGGTTGTGTGTATACATATCCCACAAATCTCTTGCTGCACTGGCTCTGATCTGTGGATTACGCTCAGAATACTCCTTACTGAGCAGATGGCACATGTAGAGATGACATACACATGCTTGCACATCCACACACATTCTCTTTCTAACACTTACACACACGCACTCACAGACAATAATTCCCACAAAAATAGAGAAGCACTTCAACGCAGAGCTTGTGTGTCCTCTCATCCCTGTAGCTTTAGGAAGACAAGTGTCTAATGCAGACATTACTAAACCCCTGGCTTCGTACCCAGAGAACGACACTATGGGACGCTGAGCGCTATGGCCTACAAAGCACTTAAATATCTTAACATATTTGATACATAATGGAGGAACTTTCTGCACTTTGAGTCAAGTATTCCTAGGGAGTTTGTAGGCACTAGATATCTGATGGGCTCTGTGTAACAATGCAATGTTGGTCAGGGGGTAGTGAAACTGATAGAAATCTTTATGATATCAAATGTGTTTCAAGATAATCACACACACAAACACACAGTGTTTCTCCGTTTGCTTTAAATGCTTGCTTAGTAAAAAAACAGTGAGTTGAAGAATGCCTCTAGTGGTGACCATAATGCACTACAACTATTTTTTGAACTGCAACATTGTTGGTCAATATTTTATCATATACTTAAAAAATGTGTTGTATTTATTACTATTTTTTTATCTTTTTTTTATCAAGAGAAAGCACAAATAAACAAGGTTCATGATAAATGAGGCAAAGAATCAATCTTTGCTCAGTGTGAGCACTGACTCTTGGCTTTACCCTGCAACTCCACTGGCCTAGAGGCACACCCAACCTCAGGATCCATCACATGTAATCCATCCGATTGAGATGTTTTAAGTCTCTTTGGAGTTGTATTTATTGTTATCCTCTGTGCTACAGGGCTGGACTGAGGCAGTGGAGAGGATCAGGGGAAGAGCACCTGACAGGGAGGAGAGTCTTTGCTCCACAAGTTGCATTATCAACACACTTGTCAGGTTCACAGCTCTTTTCATATATTGAAAAAACATAAGTGCGTAAGAGAATTTTGGAAACGATGGCAAACTGTATGCTTTGTTGCATCATTATTCAATCTTGCTTGTAATCTCTTTGAAGGCGTCTTAGAAAAGTAACTTCGCAAAGCTTTGATGGTATCATCTCATGGCATCATTTGTTAATTTTATCCATACACATATACGCATCTCCTCCTGACTACGAATAAAATATGTTGCAGTTGTTTATTTAAAGCTTGTGTTTATGGGCCGAGAAGGCCTCTGTAATACTGTTGCTCACAGGAAGTAATAATTTCCCTAGGAGCATAGCCGATGAAAAGGCCATGACGCCTGCTTATCGGTCCCTCTTTAATTTCTCCTGATGTTTAAGCGTTCTTTAAAGGGGCCTGTGAGGGAGGTGATGAGCTGGCTCTAAATTGATTACCTGTTTCAGTAAACGCGTCGTTGCCTGCAGATTCTATCAGCCCTGCTGTCAAGACTCTCGCTATTTCAATTGGATTGGATTTAATGAGAGGGGATGGGGGGGTTGTGTGTCTATGTGTGTTTACGTTGTGCGTGAGCATTGCTGCCTCGATACAATCGCATTTGTCAGCATGATCCTTTTTAAGTGCATTTCAATTAGAGTGTGATTCACTTGATTCTATTACTTGCAACTCTCGTCGCCCTAATGTGCACCACTGCTGGAACAAGCCACGTCTAATGTACACTATTTAATTTCCTTAATTGAGCTAACGTGCTTTTCATATCCTAATTCCTCGAATAATCTTTGATTTTTGTACCACACACGCTGAGATTTAATGAAAGGGGGCAGCAGAAAACATCTGTTAGAACTGTGATTGAATCAGCACAGTAACATCTGCAGATATGAGGCTGTTAGCAGCCAGCTAGGCCCTTTTATCTATTTATGCCAATTATCCTCAATGCCGGCTAAGAGAACAGTTATTAATATGGATGTATTGGACAATCCGGTTTTCTAAGCTGCAATGGGGACTGCTATAACAAGTTGGATGTACTTTTTTTGTAAGTATTAATAGGGAATAGTTAATAGACTATCACTGCAGTTGAAAATTCACACCTGCAGCACACACACTCACAATTGCTCTAATGCTTGTTCTGGAAAGGTTCTTGTTTGAATTCACAAGGCCTAAAAATGTTCTTGTGGGTGTCTTCCCTTCTCTCTTAGGGGGTCATGTAGTGGCCCCAAAGTTACTGGCCTCAGTCCAGATCTCTTTGCTGATGGCCAAGCTTACCCACTAACCCAACAAACAAACATGCAAACTACCATTATCGCTTTTTCAATGTAGACCTTTAATTTATCTAAAAAAAACATGGCGAGGCAATTTTGTTCATTTCAGAGAGTCTTCTCTGTCTATCACACTTTTCCTCCAATGATGTCTACAGGAAGCATGTGAGCCATGACCTCTCTGTAAGGTCTCTCCTCAAATGTCGTCTACCAGCATCGGCTGCTGTCATCACTGCCCTCGTGCCCAGATCAGGTAGCACTCTCTGGATGCTCTCGGACATGAAACCTCTCTGTACTGCAGTATGCATTGCTTCTGTATACTCTATTTGTCTTTTTCCTTATTTCTGTTTGTATTAATTGGAATGCGTAACCGTGACCCAAATGCTACAGGCAAAGTAAACTGAGCTCAAAGAAAAGTCACCACCGAGTAAAAAACTCCTCCTCCTTTTGTGGCATAGCTGTTCTGTTTTTCTTCAAGTTCACAAGTTCACTTTGGAAATAGAAACAGTGGAACTGAGGACTCACAACCACTGTTTATTTTATTTCAGCTCACAAATGTCATTCATTATCCTGGTGTGGGAGCAGCCCTGCTCCTCTCCATGCACCCCAGCTTTGGCTAATCACTGTAAATCCACACTTGCGGGTACGAAGAATAAAATTTATCCGAAGAATAAAACTCAGATGTGTCTACGATGGCAGAGTGCTTCATGTGGCAAATGTAAAATTTGTTTCTGTTTAAGAGAGATAATTGTTTTTTCTTCTTTGTGTCTTATTGCTCTTGTGTGTCTGTCGCTTTCATGAAGGGTTTGGGTTTGGTTTTCTGAAGGGCGAGGGTTTGAGACGGCTGAAATGTTTGCTTGTCTGCAGCACTGTAACTGAAACATGTAAGAGGTGCTTTGCTAGTACTCTCTTATGGTTAATCTAAATTTGTTTGGAGAAAAGGTTTGTATTTCAATTATTCATAGTTTTGTTCTGCTGTTTGGGAAACATTTGGACTCTTCTTGAATAATAAACTTTGTGTGGGGAATAAACAAGACACTAGTTACATCAGTTGGGCCTTTTTTCTATCACATTCACATTCTGTTATATTCTATTATACATTTATATCGGACCTGTATCATTGTGTCATTGTGTCATTGATTCCAGTGTTTCCCTTGGTAAGACTCTTTAATAATCAATATAATTTATAATATTGAAAAAACATACTTTGAACTTTTTAAATTAGACAGATTTTATCTTTAATTAAAAAATCGTTTTAGATATTAACATTTTTAGAAATTTCCCTTGTTGATTGGATGACATTAATTTAGACAAATTCTGTCATTATGTCTTTCTAAATCTGTATTACTCCTTCCTCTGTGTTAAACAGTGGAAGATAATTTAAGAAGTGACTTTCCATACAGTGGAAGTCCATTCCATTCCATTCTCTACCGCTTATCCGAACTACCTCGGGTCACGGGGAGCCTGCGCCTATCTCAGGAGTTACAGTGGAAGTCAATGGGGCCAATGTTGTTTGGCTACCAACATTCTTCAAAATATCTATTTTTGTTTTACACAGAAGAAACAAGTCTTCTAAGTAAACTATCCTTGAGTTCTCTTTATGGTTCACATAACCCTGTTATGAATCTCTTTTCAATTTAATAATAATACAAATTTAATTAAAATAAAATCTGAGCAAATACTCTAGACATTTCAAAAGCTTCGTGCTCGAACCTCTAAAATAATAAAGGTGTCTGTGTTGCATTTATAGTTTATACAGCAGAAACACATACAGCAGTACAGAGATGAGACATACAGCATGCAGTCTGTGTGTTATCTGATCTGGGCAGAAGGGCAATGATGACAGTGGGTAAGGCCAGTGGACGATATTTGAGGAGGAACTTGAATGGGAAGTCATATTTCGGACTCATAATAGAGATGTTACTGATTGGCTAAAGCACGCAGAAAATCATCACCATCAAACAGTTTTTTCCTGGACTGGCTGACACTGACGCGTATAAATAAGTTGAATTTAGCTCCCCCTTCTGTTTCTTTCCCCACCAAACGTCTTTGATCCGCTCAAAAAGGGAATTCTTCTTTCTTCATCTCTGTGCACATTCCTTCCAGAGAAAAAGAGACTTAATTCATTTACTGGGTCTCGAGAGAGGCCCTGTGAGATCTGGTGTCTAGACAGGCCGTTACTTTAATGTGTAAAATGGTCTTTCTTTGTGACACCTGTGTAAAGTCTCCGCCCAATGCCTCAATCCTTGTCTTCCTCTGAACACTGCTCTTTCTTCATTCAGAGGAAGGGAGTGCGGGGTAAAGCTTTGACCCTGCATTGAGCTGTCCTCTCTGGGCAATCTGGGCAGTGCTCTCCCCTGCCTGACATGCCCGAGTCATTTCTGTTGTGCTATTATCAGCTGAGTGTTATTACCCCTCTTTGCACAGGAAAATCTGCCCTGGTTTTCATTGACCCGTCCCGAATCAATGCTTTTAAAAATCTTAGACATCTTTTACTTAAGAGCAAAAGCATGCATTTTATGTTTTGACATGGTAGTATTGATCTGGTAGGCGGCAGGGGAAATAGGGTGGGGGTTGGGCTAGTATGACACTGGTCTCCTGTCCTCTATCTTACTTCTCCACTTGCTTCCTTTCTGGCTTCTGTGTTTGTCTTTCCTGCACTTTTCTTACACACGCACACATCGTGTCTCGTAACACTGCCATCCTTAATGGCTTTCTCATGCTGGCTCTTGCTGCTGTCCCCAGTGCTCCTCTAGACTTCTTAACTCTGATCAATACCCCCTTTGCACCCCCCACATTTGCCCTCTGATAAATTATGGATGCACCTCTCACATCACATATAAAATTTCTATTGTGTTTGTCATCGGCTGATCGATATCTCACCTCCACTCATCCTCAAAGCCCCCTCCCCCTTTCATCTGTGCTACCATCTAGGTTTGTTAGCTTGTGTATGTTTGTTTTATGATTTTTATGATTTTTTTAGCAAGAGGCCTCCTGGGCTAAAGTCTGAGCAGCAATACGGAGCAAACAACAGACATTGCAACGTTCAAATGAGAGTATCCACCTTCTCGCTCCCTCTGTGCATTCCGTCACCCTCCCTCCTTTCTTCCAGCCTTTCCTCTCTGTGAATCGTCGTTAACATGTGTAGACATCAGTTTCAGACAAAATACTGAGGTTTGAGATGTGTGTTGCTTTACTCAAGGCGTGTGGATGAGGGGTCCCATCTGACATGAACCGCAGCCCTCTCTCATCCCTGCAGGCAGCGCTCCGGCTCAGCCTACCGCCAGGAGAGACTGCTGCCCCAAATAAACAGCTACAGGAAAGATGAAACAAAAAAGCAAATTACAGCGAAGGGAAAACAGGTAAACTTGCTCAGAGCTGTCGTTTGTGGGAGAGGCAACAGTTGAGTCTCTCAGATCTAACACCTTGTGGTTGTTTAAGAGAGAATTGCAAAGGATGGTATAGTTATCGATATGATTCTATCGTTATATCCACACTCCTTCGATGCATGGTACATCTGTGTAAGGAAGCATACACCAACGTCTGTAAAAGTGAGTGTTCCTTTTGGACCTAGTCATATTTAATAACCTGTTGTAATCCATATTGTTAACAAAGTATTGCTACAATATTTTGTAATATATAGATAAGACAAATATCATCAAAGCATGAGCGAACATCTCTAAACATGTTAAACAAAGCATTTATCCCTGGATCACAAAACCAGTCTTAAGTAGCACAGACGAAAAGCCAAAAAACATGGGATGGGTCAAAATTATGGATTTTTCTTTTATGACAAAAATCATTAGGATATTAAGTAAAGATCACGTTCCATTACGATATTTTGGTCACACTTTATTTTAAGGTCCAATTCTCGGTATTGATAAACCATTAATTATGACTTTTGCCTCAGTAAACTACCAACTTGTTGCTTATTAATAGTTGGTAAGGTAGTTGTTAGGTTTAGGTATTAGGTAGGATTAGGGAAGTAGAATATGGGGATGTTGAATATGTTCTTTATAAGTACTAATAAACAATAAACAGTCAATATGTTAAAAATAGAAATCAAATAAGCAATAGTGAGAATTGGTCCATATACTTAAGTGTTCCCGATATTTTGTAAATTTCCTACCATACACATATCAAAACTTTATTTTTGTGAATAATATGCAATGCAAGGACTTCATTTGGACAACTTTTAAGGCAATTTTTTGAACCCTCAGATTCCAGTGTTTTAAATAGTTGGATCTCGTCAAAAAAAATCCCATCATAAAAAACCATATATCAATGGAATTGCTTTAAGATTATGCAAAAATCTGAAGACATGGTTTTGTTGTACAGGGTCAAAATCATTTTAAATAATGAATAAGTTTTTGTACATTAAAGTTGCCTATTTTCAGCATCACAGTCATACTTTGTTATTCAGAAGAGTTGCTGTTGAAAATACATTATAATGGATAATTGTGAAATTCAGTTGTCAACTTTTTGTATTTTTCGTACAGAAACGATCAGCATCTTACAGGAAAATGGTTATGAATCTTTTCTGGCACAAGTCTAGGAATGTGTGTAATGATTTTGTGATGCTGGTGGAGCATTTTTAAACTAAAGAGATTGGCTGGCACTCAAAAAGGATTTTCACTGTGCTCATCGAGAGGTTAAAGGTCATCCTGACACTGATTTGAAGTACAGAGGAGAAGACAGACAAAGAGCATACACACACACCACCTTCTCTTTCGCTCTTATGCTTTATAATTCAATGGCAGTCCTTTGTAATGTCATTTTTAAGAGGGGTTTTGTTTTCATTTAAAGTTTTATGGAATCATGAAAATTCTATGAAATCCACTGTGACCATCTGTGTGTCAGTCTCAGTGTGTGTCCGACAGTCTGTGACATGTTGTGTGTTTGAGAGCCTAATTTCAGAGGGAAGCATAAATGCAGTTAAATCATTGGCGCTGCTCTGCCGTCCTGCCTCGTAGCCATAATGAATAATTCAGGGAGCGATCCTCTCCAGTGGAGGAGAGGGACAGTTACACACATTCCTGCTGGCAGAAAATCCATACACTCTGACATCTTGCTTCAAACTGCAATTAATACAAGCTGAAGCCGGATCTGTTTTAGCTGGTAATTGTTTTTAAGGTGAAGTGTTAAATGTGTAATTGTGGTTGAAGGTTAATTTCTGACAAAGTACAATGAAAAACAGAATGCTGGGAAATGGATAAATGTGAGGTGATATGAAAAAAGTCAAGGTGAGCTTTTTGGACAAAGATCTAATTTTTTCATCCATTAGCCACCGAGCACACATTTCGAGTGACGTAGAAACTGATAATGGATTGGATTCACACATACCTGCTGTGATATTTGGGATGTCAGTAAAGTGGAGAGCTTGTGTGCTATTTGCTGTACTCCACTCATCATTTACGAGATAAATTATAAGAAAGTAAAAAAAAATTCTGTGAGCTTAATTTTGAAGAAAAGGGTGATGAGAAGTGAGAAGGAAAAACAAGCCCTATGTTATTGATTGCATTATTGCTGATTTACCCTTGTCTCCATGGTGATGGCCTGTGCCGCCCAGAGATCATATTTGTTGCACCTTACTATCATGCCAACACATTAACAAGCTCAGCATCAAATTATCTCTTTCACACACACACAGACACGCCACTGCCTAAAACACTGTCTTACTCACTCATCTATATCTCAGTGTGTCATAATCGCATCATAATAACCATGCACGCGAGTGCTTTTTGCCATAAATAGGGCAGATTTGTAAGGATCTTTACTGACAATGTAAGTGTTTCTTCAACTATGAACTCAGTGAAATCAATGGTGACTTTTAAAAGATTGAAACACAATTTTATACTTATTTGTTTATTTCACTTGTCAATATATATACCTGTATGATAGGGAAAATCTGTTATTTTGTAAACCACATGTTACTTCCATCAGATAAGATTCTAATAAAAATGCCAGTATTTTTTGCTTGAGAATGCTAATTTCACAGCTCAAATTTTATGAATTCTAAATTGACGATAAATAATATTGTCACACTTTTTGCATTGAAACACAATTAAAAGTGTGACGTTTTTTGATAGATTTTTCAAATATTCAAAATATTTCTCCTTTGTTCTTTTTTTTCTATGTGCATTAACTAACTTTAATAAATAAAAAGATCCTGGATCGCGATCCACATGCTAGAAACTTTGAATATATTTAGAATTTCATGTGTCCCCTTCAGAGTTTCAGAAAATACCAGTGCTGAAGGATGAGAGTGTCATGTACACCCTGCTAAACTGTACATTTGTTTGAGTCTGGATGGACTTGGGCTTAATGAGGGTCTGGGCGTATTGGGTTTTACACACAAACACATACACTTATGGATATTTACAGGTACAAACACATTAAACCCCTTACTTAACACATATTCACAAATATAATTAGTTCATGTCCTTTTCAGACCTTATATCTGAGTGTCCAGTTGTCTCCTGATGGCTTGCATTGACAGAATTAACTGTAAGATTAGTTTTCTCTTTCACATTCCTCACTAACACGTTATGGCTAATGATATGTCACTACTGTAACTCTCACACATTCAAACGCTCACAGGCACACACATGCAGATATGTGGTTAACAAAGCGCGCGAGGCTGCCCTCATTTCTTTCTCTGCTATGGGAAGATCGGTTTACTTTCTGAATGGTTTATGTCAGCTTGAGCACTTCATGTATAATGAATCATCACTTGTGTTTTCTTTTTAAAATATTTTATGCCTCTTTAATATTGATCATTTAGAGTTCGTCTTTATGACAGAATGAAAGTGGTACAGCAATGATCAAACACTCGCTCTTGTTCCAGGTCAGAGTAGAGATTACTCTGTGGTGGGTGACTCCTTAGAGAGATGGAAAGAAATAGAGAGACATACATGAAGAGAGAAAACAGTCAAGCTGGGGGACTTGCATAAACAATCCAGTCTTTTCTGTTTTTGTCACTAATTGTTAACATGTCAAAAACGTTATACTTTTTAAATGCAGAATGACTTGCCTTTGAAGTGTCTCTAAAACAGGAAGACTAAATGTTCTTACTGTTTGTGACTCCTTTATCATTTTGCAATAGCATTACACAATACTGTAACAATCAGATCAGATGTCTCACAAATACTTGCTTTGAATAGTAACTTCACATACGAAACTTCATAAACTCCTCAAATTAATCCTATATTGCAAAACTTTTCTAGAAACAGTTTTGTGGATTAGTCATGAAGGGGCTTTATTTGGGGTGGAAAATGACAGACCACGCTGTATATTCAGTGCCCTCTACGAAGTGTCAAAACAGGAGAAACTTTACTACTTTTCTCTATGTGTGACCAACTCAATTTTCTGGCCAGGAAGTGTGGCTTGCTCTTCCTGTTGGATTTCCATGGAGCTTTGGTCTGCATGTGAGCTACTGTTCTGATGTTCCAGACCTGTCGATCTACAGCTCAGGCTAAGACAGGCCCACTCCAGGGTTCCTATTTCTATGTGTTTCCCTGAGCTGCACGACTTGATTATTTCCTCATACACCTATTGAGAAGCTCAGAGTGCACGGCTACTAGAGTGACAACACAGGTACAACAGCTGTCTGCTCACACCTGTAATAGGTGAGATCAAGAGTAACGTATTAGTGTCAAGGCTGTCGCCCACCGGATTTGCACATGCAGACAGACACTGAATTTTTACACTTCATTGGACTTTCTGAGAGGCTTGTGGGTAAGACATGTCGCCTGTACTGTATGAAGGTGATTGTCATCATTTGATGAGTTTAATCTCTGAAACTTCTTTACTGAAGTTTCACAATTTAAGTACATTTGCACTTTGAGACGCGTTTTCAAAACTTAGCATTTTTAGTCCCCCAAAACGCCGTTGTCGTATGAACAGCCAAACACATAAAAAAATCATTTTTTGGTTGAAAACGATCTAGTTTAAAGACCATCTTTCATTGTGTCACATTCTCAGTTGGGCTTATCAGATACACTAAAAGTACATTGCATGCATAGAGGTTAAAAAATATACTACAAAATCAGTACAAGATTTGTTGATGTAATGCAAATATCATACCCTAAAGCTCAATTAAAAATTGAAACACATTTTGTTGTCTAACAAGAGGCGTGTAATAAAAAAAATCTCATAGTGATTTATAGTATTTTGGTGATTTTTTATTTTTGAACATTATTAGGATTTTCCATTTCATGTTGAGTTCAGTTAATAATGAGACCATATTACAGTATTGTAAGCTGCAAGTGTCTGCTTTATTATTGGAGAACACAGCTTTTGTCCTTTTTGCCTGCAAAAATCTCAGTTTGATTGCCGTGATTATGTCATCTGCAAAAAGCAGACAAAATAAAATAATAATAAAATATTTTGAAAGTACAAATGTTGTAAAGTCTATACAGCTAACATTTATTAGGTTGTCTTTAAATAAATATAAAGATGTTGATCCCAATTCACAGGTAATTGTACCTTCTGGGCCTTGATGCTGAGAGTCTTGGAGGAGCCTATAAGCTCAAGATCATGGCAAGCGCTAATCTTCTTATACTTAAGGTATCAGGTTCCCCTTTGATGTTTCAAAACATGTTGACTCCTATCTCGCCCAAGAAGTCAATCCAGAAAATGCCTTGAGGAAGATGGTTCCTTTCTGTTCTTACTTTACCTTTATCTAAGGTTTATCATGCAGCTCAAAATACAAAAACAACATAAAAAGCACAGATGTCGCGCATATTTGGTCATACTGTGTCAGCTTCGGTTCATCTAGCTACCGTATGTAATCAGATTTGTAGCTTATATTTATGTTGAAACATTTCTTGTCTAAAAGCTGTTGTTCTCCATTTGTCTTTTATCCAAATGACTGAACATAATGGTGACACCATGTAGGCCCTACCATGTGGCCATAAAGGGCTAGACAAAATTCAGAACTGGCTCAGTTTCAATGCATTAGTTGTAATTGCTACTAATTGCATTTGGATTAATATTAAAGGAGTGATGAATTAAAATCACAACTTTAACCCAAGCTTTTGTTATATAAGATGAAATCATATTCACGCGAACATCATGAAAGTGTTAGAACTGAAAACGCCCCTGTTACTGAGATTACATATTGACACGGATTCCGACATTAGTAATGCGGGGTATAAGTTTATTTTTAAAGTTCCAGCTCATTTGGGAAAAAACATGAAGCGTTTGTTCGTTTTATTTCTCTAGAGGTCGACACTTGATTTGTGGAATAACTAAAATTTAAAAGCAAAGCTGTGTCGTGAATATTGGATCCGATAGGAATGGTGCAGCAATCTTATGTGAGTAAAACATTTTTGTACTAATGTGCCCTGAGCACTATCGCACGAGATTAGTATGTGCTGTGGACCTGTAGTCATTTGAAAATACTTGCAGAGGTTGTCTGAGATCTTAAGCCTGTGCAAATCGCCATCTCTGTGATTTGGTGGGCTCATATATAAATTTTCAAGCTTTTATACACCGTTTGCTAATAATGTAGAATGTTTTGAAATGTTTTGGTATTATTTCGGGGGCTGGGTAATATCTATAAGTTATCGGAGTCTCCCGTTTGTTTATTTATCATGAAAACTCTCTATCATGTAATATTTGACACCCGAGATCGCTATGATCTTTTTTTCTGGTTCGCGCTCACGGGTCTCAAATGCAGACAGGAACAGTCATATATCATTAAACACCATACGACTATAGGCTATAAAAACTATACGCAGTCCTTTCCATCACATCCTGGAAATAAGTCTGTAAATTTGAGTAAAATCATGCCGTGCGTTTGCGTCACATGAAATACTAATGTTGGGAGGTCATATATAAATCACAGGAGGTCACCAGATAATACTGATGCCGTGCGAAAACTGTGAATGGTGCTAATGTGTAACCTAACGTTACGTCTCTAAGCATATTCACAGAAGCCTCCAACTACGCAAATGTCTATACAATCAAAGCAGTGAGCGTTTACTTATAAAGTATTAAATGCGGCACGCCCATTAAAACCGAGCGTTTGCAGAGCTGGCCTCAAAACCATTGTAGAAAATAGCCTAATACTTATTGATTTTGATGTTTTTGAATGTGAAAACCACGCAAACGTCATAAATAGACAAATAGAACAATAAACAAGCACATTTCATGAGACCTTTAAGAGCCCCCAAAATTTAATTAAATAAACCTATAAAAATTAAGCCCATGCATTAACAGTCAACCTTTGACCAAAAATATATTAGTTGATATTAAATTGTGCAGTTTTTACAACTGTTTAGATAATGAATCTTAAATAACTGATGCAACTTACCCTTATGTAATGGGGTAGAAGTAATTGGGACTACAAATGAGATGGACTAAAAATCCCACTGGTCAGATTGCTATAAAAGGAAGTCCAATTTTAGGGACTTCCTCTTTGAAGCACCATGTGGTGTGGGAATTTAAGGCTGTGTAAGAGCTGATGACAAGACCATCAATTAACAGAAATGAATCGGTGAGTGCCCCGTCAGAAAATGTTGTTTGCTGCTTCAAAGAATTAAGCAGACCTATTTTAGAGCATACATGGTAATTTTAGTCAAATCCTTTTGCTATTGCAAGTGTGCTTGGTTTTAATATTTATATCTGCTTTGTGTTTTAGTGCCTGTTTGGATCAACAGGTTTTGAGTGTCTCAGAGAATTAAGCATGTAAATATAGATATTAATCCGTCCTAAATTCTTGGATTGAGTTTAAACGTTTCATATTTTAATTTGTTTTATACTTGATTGTAAATGTTTTTTTATTATAGTAACTTTTTATATGGCGATTATACATTGTGTTTCTTCTTTTGCAGAGAATGCATGATTGCCGTTTACTTTTTGTTTTCTTTATCAGAAAGGATGGTGGCTTAATGGGTATTTTGGTATGATCCAAATGTTAAATCGGGTCCTTTATGGCATTGTGATTTGAGTTATTGTTGTATATTTTTTTCTTTGTTTTTTTTGTTTGTTTGCTTGCTTGTTTATCCATTATGGACCCACAAACTGTGGAGTTCTCACTTGTATA
Source organism: Triplophysa bombifrons (assembly GCA_029783895.1). Taxonomy (NCBI): domain Eukaryota; kingdom Metazoa; phylum Chordata; class Actinopteri; order Cypriniformes; family Nemacheilidae; genus Triplophysa; species Triplophysa bombifrons. The sequence continues at coordinate 24,205,131 of CM056448.1, forward strand.
TGCCATTTGAATTACTCCGCCAAGGTGAAGGAATATAGGTGTAGTGATTTGATTTTGGGTGATTATCATTGTCTGGAATTTGAAGTGAACTTTTGCTTTCTCTTGTGATGTAGTGTGAGTGTGCACTTATTGGTGGAGTATTCGCTATGTGATAAAACCGAAGGGCCCTGTGGTCTGTAGGTGTTCTAAAGGGTCTTGTTGTTTTTGTTTTACTCAGTTTCTTTGCCAAGTCCATTTATCCTTGAGCTATTATTATTGTCGAATAAATACATTTGTGCAGAGAAACAGACTGTGGTTTGTGCTTTGTGCTTTGTGTTGAGTCCCCTTCATCTCTAATAAGATGTCCGGGTTACACTTATATGTGGCAAATTTAACCACACATAGCCTAAGGTCGATAAAACAAATTCCGTTTTACATGATGTTTCCGACCTGCTTTTCAAACACATGTTACTTTCCTGTTAAATTTATTGGTAACGCTTTAGATTAAGGCCCACAATGAACAGCCTAATTAAACAGGATTTACAGCACTAAATATCTGTAGGTAAAGGGGAACAATATGCAATGTTTGGGGAATAAAGGGGTACAGTAAATATTTATGAGGGAACTGCATGCCATATAAACATGTTAAACCACTCTTGAAATACAGGATTATAGTCTCAAGAGATCAACAGTGATTTTGCACATTTTACACACAACAATTCAGCAAATAATTAGAATCAATTATTTGTGACCAACAATCCTAAATTCAATCAAATAAAAAGTAATCCAAAAGTAAAAAAATAGTTGGTTTTATAATACTTGCAGTATAAATATTTTACATTTCCTGATATCTTAATTTTCCAAACTTTGCGTATTGTTCCCCTTTACGTACAGATGCTGTTACAATTAGTTACGCTGTAAAATTTGGTTAATTATGCTGTACATTGTGGTCCGTAATCTAAAGCTTGACCAATTCATTTCTTTAAAGGTGCACTCGAAACCCTCTTCCTAACCCATGATCAAAAATATCCAAAAGTTTTCTGTAAAATTGAATGTCTCAAAGCAGCTGGATTTGCTCTACCCTGCATGCTATGCAGAGGTGGACAAAGTACACAACTTCCAGATTTGAGTGAAAGTACAGATAATACTGGTCAAATATTACTCCACCTCAAGAAAAAAGTCCTCATTAGCCCCCTAGGCCTATATGTTTTTATTAGTAGTAGTAGTATACTATAGCTAGTATAATGAAACTGTGGTATTTTAGTTGCTGTGAGAGATTATTAATTGGAGTATGGTTCCTGTATAGAAAATGGTTAATTTGTGGATACTGTGGTTTCAATGCGAATACCATCCCTGCTGAAAAATACAATGCATTTTTTAATTAGAATAAGATTTTTAAATTACATTCCTCTTTGTAGTGTGTTTTGGGTTTTATTCCAATAGGATTTACCATACCACCAATAAAATCCATCACATACAAGTTGACAAGTATTCATAGTACAATTCCCATCATAACCATTAAATCCATTACATTTTATGTTCTATTTCAGGCAGGGTTCTATTGTTCTTTGATTAACAATATTAACTTCCTGGGTTCCTTTTCTTACGCCACTTATCAGAGCCCAGGGGAGTAGTGTCATGAACGGGACAATAGAACCCAAGTGCAGGCAAACACGAGACGGTATGTAGGGGTAACACGGATTTATTATTAACAAAGAACACTACTACAAAAAAGCAAAACAAAACCCACAGGGGGAAAACAAGACCGGAAAACTAAATGACAAAAAACAAGAACACGGACTGACTAGATTAAGAAATAAAACACTTTATGCAAACACTAAACTAGATTTACGGGACACGATGAGACAGGAATTTGGGAGACAAGGTGCACAACACATAGCCACAGGATACACGAACAAGGTAAGGTAAATACAGAGCAAGGTATGACACGCGGAGCTACATACAACAAACCAGCACAGGACAATGAAACATGAGAGGTATAAATAGGGGAACAAACACATGATAATTAATAGGGGCCAGGTGAAACAGATGAAACACTAAGGGGAAGCTAATGAGACGGAAAGGGCGGGAAACACAGACGAGACTCGGGGAGAGTATGGAAGGCCAAAAGGTCCAAAATGTCTCTCCCCACATGAAACAGAGGATTCTGTTTTGGTTCTGCCTCAAGACCAGGAATTAATCAACCAAGATAGGCAGAACCGTGACAGGTAGCTCATAAAGTGGCATTTCTTTCTGGGTTGATACTGCTGAAGTCCCACATGAGGACATCAATGTTCAGTAAAAAATAGTCTGAAATTCATTTTTATACTATTTGGACAAGACCGCTCGGGACACTTGATATTCACTAACGATGTGACGTCATATGAAACTTGTGTTGTAATTGTAACAGTAACGTTATTAAAGAGTTCATAACATGAGATCATAAAAATTACATTTCATGCAGTGTGTAATGTTGCCGTGTTTGAAAGTAAGCAGTCTGCCAAGTTGTAAATCCGAAGGTGAATGAATAACAAAGTTATTGGCTTGAAAAAAAGGGGCTCGACTCTGAATCACGCAAACGAATCATCCCTAGTCCGAATCGCGAACCGCGGCGGGTTTACGTCACTACATATAGTGTAATGGGATTTAGTCAGTGACAGCTATGTTAGCCTATCAGCGAACGTGGCGCCCTATTTAAAGGAGTAATTGGTTGTAGCCTGGTATGCGTCACGTCTGACCCGTCTGACTTTCCCCCTTCTGTGCTGCTGTCATCGGTGGTGGCAGGTAAGCTGATAGCTGCTAGCATACGGTTATGTGTACTCTTAACGTTCTTTTGACTTGCAGGGCATCTTTTCCTTTGTGCTGGTGCTGCTCTGCTGGCCTTCCCTGCTGCAGTTGTGGGTTAAATGACCGCTCATCGTTCAGATATGTGTATAATGAGCTGTTTCACATTGCATTTATTCACTAGAAGTGGCGTATAACATTGGCCTGCATGCTATAGGCATGGTTCCTTGCATCCCTTCATTCAAGCGGGTGAACTGGCTGAACAGGCACCTGTAAAGTGACGCACGTGAGGTATAATCCCTTCTGGTAAGTGCTTCATGCACAGCCTTAAGATTGAGGAAGGTTACTATTAGTGTTAATTTCTCCCTTTTGGGTTTGTTTAGGATTCTCCGTCTTGTTCCAATGTACCATTTCTTCGTGCTGCTGAGTGCGGTCGCATTCCAATGTATGGCCGCCAGGAATTTTGGGCCCCATGACAAAAAAAATCTAATTGGGCCCCCTCTGTGCAGCTGTTGTCACCAAATCTCTAGGACCTAACTGTCCCATCAAAAGCTTTACATAACTCTAATTAAAATCTTGCAACTGTCTTGCTTCTTGTAGTTCAATACTAGTACTAGCACAATATTTACTGGTGGTGATTTGTACATGCATGCAAGTCTAGTATGCAGTTCACTATTTGATGCAAGATTAAAAGCAACCATGCTGAAGGCTATCTTTTACAGTTTCAATGTATTTTTATTGTAAAATTTGACAAAATTGAAAATTCTCTTGACAAAATTATTATTAAATATTATTATAATTATTAATGAAAGATTAAAAAAATAAAAACGAACAAACTTAAAAATTAACATCATCCTCTCAAAACAATGAAAACGGCAGATTTTACTTAGTTGCACATATATGCCAGTAAGAAAATAAAGTGGACATGTAAAATGTAATTTCCACACCAGGGTTATTATAGTGCTGAACGTTTCCCTGCACTAATTAAATGGTGATCAAATGTAGGCTAACACTAGTCTGTTTGTTAGCTAGCTTATTTCACTATGGACATTAAGCCAACAGGTTAATACCACTCAAAGACTATAGGCCAGTGGTTCTCAACTCTGGCCCGCGAGATCCATATTCCTGCAAAGTTTATCCCCAACTCTGATATAAAACACCTGAACAAACTAATTAGCGTCTTTACAATAGACGCGTTCAACTTTGCTGCGCAAATCTGTCATCGTATGACATTTAAGGACCGCAAAAGAGATTCAAGCGCAGATTGCGCGGTATGCATTTGAATCGCTCTCGCTGTACTTTAATGCGATATGCCAAACAATCTGCGCAGCCCAACATTAGGTTGAACGCGAAGTCACTGATTAGCCTCTTCCGGTGTTTTATCAGAGTTGGTGCTAAACTCGGCAGGAAAGTGGATCTCTCTTCATTTGTTCGCTTTTTATCACTCCGTATATGAGGGTAGGTTTCTACAAAAATGTAGCATTTTGATTAAACAGCTGAGATAATTAACGTTTTTTTGTCAAAGATTCCGCCCAGATTACTCAACTCAACTCAACTTTATTTATATAGCGCTTTTTACAATTTTCATTATTACAAAGCAGCTGTACATGAGACACAATAGATTACAAGTAAAACAACTAAAGGCATATACCTGTAAAAACAAGAAAAAGGTGGAAAACAACAAAAGAGAGACATACAAATGCTCCACACACACAATATGCATACATACTTACACACATTGACATAGACGCTCACACACAAACACACTCACACACACAAACACACTCGCACAAAAGGACAGTGAAAGGACACATTTGAGATAAAGGAGAGAGAGAACCACAGGTCAAATATTAAACGGACTATAAATTCTTATTTCTCAATTCTAAAGCAGCCCCCCCGGCCAGGCAGATAGTGCAAAACAATATGCAAATGGTGGCGAGGAACCCAAAACTCTAATCGAGAAAAAAAAACTCAGGGGAACCCAGGCCCGACCGGGGGATTCCCTCTGGCAAAAGCTGCTGCCTCTGCACAGGCACAACAGTGCTTGCACAACAAGGCTAAATAAAAATAAAAAAATAAGCTTAATAAGGTAAATGGTAGATTTAAGATTATCATTAACAATCTAATAGCATTTGAAATGTTGTAGGAAAATCAAAGTTGCCACGTCCTTTATCCAGCTCTATCCTCTTAGCTCTTGTCAGGTCACCGCTTCCCATTCTCAGCTCTGCCATCAGGTCTGGGCATGAACTGCCTCCTGCGGTAACCTTGGAACAAAGAGACAAGACTGGCTGAGAGTAGAGTACTGTTCTGCACTCTTTGATGCAACAAGTACATCATTTGTTGTTGGATGTGTTCCTGGTTCCGGTTGATCTAAATAATGCAGCCTAAATCCTTTGAGGATTAATATTATGGAAGTGTAGTGTATGCAAGATTAAAAAGATGCGTCTTTAGTCTAGACTTAAACTGACAGAGTGTGTCTGCCTCCCGGACATTGCAGGGAAGAATATTCCACAGTTTAGGCGCTAGATAAGAAAAGGATCTACCACCTGCACTTGATTTTGAAATTCTAGGTATTACCAATTGACAGGACTCCTGAGAGCGTAATGCACGTGGAGGTCTGTAATACAATAGAAGTTCATTTAAATACTGCGGCGCTAGACCATGCAGGGCTTTATAGGTAATAAGCAAGATCTTAAAGTTAATCGGATGTTTTATAGGTAACCAGTGCAATGTTGAAAGAACCAGGGTTATATGCTCATACTTTTTAGTACGTGTAAGAACTCGAGCTGCCGCGTTTTGAACCAGTTGCAGTTTTTGTAATAGGCCTGCAGGGCAACCACCTAGAAGTGCATTACAGTAATCTAGTCTTGATGTCATGAATGCATGAATTAATTTCTCTGCATCTGACATCGACAGCATATGACGTAGTTTAGATATATTCTTAAGATGGAAAAATGCAATTTTACAGGTGTTGGCGACATGGCTTTCAAATGACAGAGTACTATCGAATACAACCCCAAGATTCTTAGCTGACGACGAGGATTTTATGGAGCATCCGTCAATCGTTAAGCAGTATTCTTGGTTGTTACGTATAGCGGTTTTCGGTCCCGTAAGTAACACTTCTGTTTTGTCCGAGTTTAAAAGTAAAAAATTGTTAATCATCCAGTTTTTTAAGTCAACTATGCAATCCTTTATTCGATCGAACTGCTGGGTTTCGTGAGGCTTCGAGGAAATATAAAGTTGAGTATAATCAGCATAACAGTGAAAGCTAATTCCGTGTCGCTTTATTATATCTCCTAGAGGTAGCATGTATAATGCGACGAGCAGAGGCCCCAAGACTGAACCCTGTGGTACACCGTACTGGACTTGCGATTTGCGGGACACCTCATTGTTTATTGCTACAAATTGAAAACGGTCGGATAAATAAGACTTGAACCATTTCAATGCTATTCCGTTAATGCCGACGTAATTTTCGAGTCTATGTAGAAGTATGCTATGGTCAATGGTGTCAAATGCAGCACTAAGGACTAGCAGCACCAATAACGAAATACAGCCACGGTCAGACGCTAAAAGCAGATCATTTGTAACTCTAATCAAAGCAGTCTCTGTACTGTGACATGCTCGAAATTCAGACTGGAATTCTTCATTAATGTCATTCCTTTGGAGGAAGGAGCATAATTGAGTTGAAACTACTTTTTCCAGAATTTTAGATATAAAAGGTAAATTCGATATAGGCCTGTAATTCCCTAGTTCTTTAGGGTCGAGTTTGGGTTTTTTGACAAGGGGCCTTAAAACAGCCACCTTAAATGATTTAGGCACATGTCCTAATGTCAGAGATGAGTTAATAATACTAAGAAGAGGATCTATAATTTCTGGGAGCATTTCTTTCAGTAGTTTTGTAGGTATAGGGTCTAGCATGCATGTTGTTGATTTAGATGATCTAATGATTTTAGACAGTTCATTGTGATCTAAAGTAGAAAATAATTGCAACTTCTCCTTAGGGGTGCTGTAGTTAGTTTGTTCAGCGGGTTTCACTTCAGGTTGCATTGTTATAATTTTTTCTCTTATATCTTGGAATTTTCTAGTGAAGTAGTTCATAAATTCTTCACTGTTATGCTGATAATCAGAATCTGACGTCGCTGACGACTTATTTTTTTGTTAATTTAGCCACGGTGTTAAATAAAAACCTAGGGTTGTGATGGTTTTCCTCTATTAGTGATGTAAAGTAGGCGGATCTAGACATTTTTATGGCATCCCTGTATTTTCGAGTACTATCCTTCCTTGCTATACGAAATACCTCTAAATTAGTTTTCTTAAAGTTGCGCTCCATTTTCCGGGACGCTTTCTTTAGAGTCTGAGTGTGTTCATTATACCACGGTGTTGGGCTGCCATTTTTAATTTTCTTTAAACTAGTGGTGGACATAGATTACTTTTTTTAATCTAGATTAAAATGGCTCATTTGAATTCTGCCGAAGGCATTCAGAATATGTGTGCTACCCAAATAATGACTAAAAGTAAGTCTTTGAGAACGGGTTTCTCAAACCAGGTGGCGCATGAGACCAGGGGCTCATCTCCTGATTTCAAAATGCATCAAAAACTGCTTGAGAAAGCTGTTCTACTATGATAATTGGTGGATGAAAATTAAATTATGTTCAATAAGATGAACTTGTGTTTACTTCCTCATTAGCCAAGGGATGCTTTGCGTTTAGGTGGTCTTTGAGACTGGAAGAGCTCCTACAGTACTTTCACATTTAGTCATTTAACAGATGCTTTTATCCAAAGCGATTTACAAAGAGTTAGGGAGCAACAAGCGATACGTCATACAGGAGCCATAATACATTAGGTGCCAATACAAAGTTAATGGTTTCAACTAAAACTAGACCTGTTGAGAGAAAGTTTTTTTTTTTAAACCAACTGTATGTAAACCAATTCCGTACAGTAAACCAATTCCGCATTGCACAAGGTGCAAACAACCTTAGTCTTGTCCAGGTTTCCATTGGGAAGCTTCTTAAAAATAAATTTTCCCTGAAACAAGACCGGCGGCTTCAAAGCTGCATCCATGTTAGCACGTCACGTTTGATGTGATCATTTCACGTTATGTTGTGTTCAGACCAAACGCAAATGGCGCGAGTGATTTACATCTAAGTCAATGTAAAAACGCGATAGACCTACTTGCGGCGCGAATCGCGCGAATGAAGCCCTGATTATGACATGATGAGGCTGTGCGAATGACGCGAATGAAGCCCTGGTTATGAGATGATGAGGCGGCGCGAATGACGCGAATGAAGCGCGAATGATGTGAATGAAGCCCTGATTATGACATGATGAGGCGGCGCGAATGACGCGAATGAAGCCCTGATTATGACATGATGAGGCGGCGCGAATGACGCGAATGAAGCCCTGGTTATTAGATGATGAGGCGGAGCGAATGACGCGGATCACGCAAGTTGAAAAATATCGTTCTCGCCCCCTACAGTGCAATTAAGCTAGATATACATCCGCGCTAAAATATCAAGGTGAAAGTCATCATAGCTTGCGTAGTATAGACCCAGCTCCCAACCCAACTTTGAGAATAGATTAACGGCGACATTTTTTTTATCGCACGATAACTGCGTTAACGCCGTTAACGGCCCACCACTACTTTAAACGCAGAGGAGCAACTATGTTTAATATTTCCGAGAAGGTAGTGTTAAAATTTTCAATAGTAATGTCAAAATTGTCAACGTTTTTACTCATGCTAGATATTTTAGACAAGTCAGGCAGATTATCGAGAAACGCATCTTTGGTAGTTGAAGTAATCGTTCTACCAAATTTGTAACAAGGAGTTTGATTTGCAGCCGTAGGCCAGTGAAGCAAACATAATATCAGATAATGATCCGAAATGTCTTCACTCTGCTGAACGATTTTAACATCGTCCACATTTATACCATAAGGTAGTATTAAATCTAAAGTATGATTACGAAGGTGAGTGGGTCCTGACACATGTTGACTAACGCCCATGGAGTTAAGAGTGTCTTTGAAAGCTATGCCCAAGGCATCTGTATCATTGTCTACATGGATGTTAAAGTCACCAACGACAAGGACTCTATCTGCGGCCAGTACTAGTTCGGATAAGAACCCACCAAAATCTTTAATAAAATCTGTGTGGTGCCCTGGAGGCCTATATACAATAGCTAGAATAAATTTAAAAAATGTATTTAAAATTAGACTTCTGAGAGATGATGAAAGTATTATTGTAAAGTGCAGCGACACCTCCCCCTCTACCTTTTAGACGAGGCTCGTGTTTATAGTAATAATCTTGGGGAACGGATTCATTTAGAGTAATATAATCATCTGGCTTTAGCCATGTTTCTGTCAAACAGAGCAGGTCTATTTTATGATCGGTTATCATATCATTAACAAAAAGTGCTTTATTTGAGAGAGATCTAATATTAAGCAATCCGAGTCGTAAAAGTTGATTACTTGTATTTTGTTCATGTTTGATTTGTTTAACGTTTATTAAATTACTTTCAAGAGGTTTACGCAATATATTATGTTTGCTAAACCGGGGGACAGACACAGTCTCTATTTTATGTTGTTTGTAAGAAGGGGTTATTACATGTTGTATATTCTGTGTATTTTTTAACGTGAGACGGCAAGCAGACAGTTGGTTAAGCCATTCTGTCTCCTTCCTGACCTGGGCCCTAGGTAGTCAGCCTTTAGCATTATTAAGACTGTGTGCCAAATTTCTAGAGAGGAGGGAAACCCCATCCCAGGAGGGATGGAGACCATCTCGTTTCAACAGGTCAGGTCTGCCCTCAAAACTCTTCCAGTTATTTATAAAATCTATATTATTCTGCAGGCACCACTCAGACAACCAGCCATTTAGTGATGATAATCTGCTATAAATCTCATCACCACGGTAAGCAGTGAGGGGGCCAGAGAATATTACAGTGTCTGACATCGTTTTTGCGAGCTCACACACCTCTTTAATATTATCTTTAGTGATCTCCGATTGACGGAGTCTAACATCATTTGTGCCGACGTGAATAACAATCTTACTGAATTTACGATTAGCCTTAGCCAGCACATTTAAATTTGACTTGATGTCAGGCGCTCTGGCTCCTGGTAAACATGTGACTATGGTGGCTGGTGTCTCTATGTTAATGTTCCGGAAAATAGAATCACCGATCACTAGGGCACTTTCAGAAGGTTTCTCAGTCGGCGTGTCACTGAGCGGGCCAAACCTCTTCGAGACTTTAATCGGAACGGTTGGGTGATGTTTTGTCCTGCGACTATGCCGTCTCACCGTCACAAAGTTTCCCAGCTGCAGGGGATTTTCAACCGGAACCGAGCCGTGTGCGCTAAGATTGCTCGCATCCCAAATGTTTTCTACGGTCCCTACACTCTTACTATCCTCAAATAAAGATTGGATGCGAGACTCTAATTCTAAGATCTTCTCCGTCAGCCTAACTACTTCCCTGCATTCATCACATGTAAAACCCTCGCCGCTGACAGAGAAGGCTAAGCTAAACATATGACATGAGGTGCAAGTAACAACAATAGGAATAGAAGCCATGACTCACCGGGTATGAAGTGCAATCCTTACTTACCAAGGTTGCTTGATGAGTCTTAGTATATACGCTTAAAAAGAGAAACAGTTAGCACACAAGACAAATAGGGGGAGATGATATTCCACAGTAAACAGAAGGCAAGCTAACACGCTAATATGCTAGCGGCGTTACGTTTCAATTAATATGTTTAGAATATAAAGTTATAAATAATTCGGCAACGACAGTGATAGGTAACGATAGTAAAATACACTAGTATTAAGACCAAGAACAAATGCGAGGTGAAGCAAGTGTCAGAGGATACAAACTAGCCGCCGGCAGCGAGGCAAACAGGAACCGGAAATCAAAGGAAACTGCTGTAGTACACTCAGAACAATCATTAAAAACCGCTAAAACATTCTGGATTCTGTACTTTTTCCCAAAGGTGTGTAATAGCGCCACCTGCTGTATAACAGTACAAACACTGATTGCCATAAAAACTCGTCTTTGGCGGGGAACGTTTTTTTTTTAAATGACGAGATAACTCTGCAATGGCGCTGCAAAGAGTTAAAGAGAACTGTGTCCGTTTCATAGTTGCTGCTATACCATTTCTTTGTGCTGCTGTGTGCGGTCGCGTTCCAATGTTTGGCCACTTAGACGCCGTTATCACCGCTACTTAAAGAGAATTGTGTCCGTTTCATAGTTGCTGCTGTACCATTTCTTCGCGCTGCTGAGTGTGGTTGCGTTCCAATGTACACCTTCTTAGTGCTGCTCTATGTATGAGTACGTCTGCAAAGAACCCAGACGTTTCTCTTCATGAGCTGTTCTTTATTTATTTTCTTTTATTTTTTGTTTCATCTTTGTGAAATTATTGGTTTATGTACGATTATTTTCGGTCGGGATTGTTTCATTTTCTGAAAGTTACCTGCGTGCCTCATGGGACCAAATATCTGCAATCTAGAGCTATTTGTGGATTGCGTGTAGGTAACTGGTAAATGAACCCGACGATTTTTGATTATTTCGTTTTATAAGGCGTTTTGTTATTAATTATTTTCGGTTTATGGTGTGTATTAAGTTGATTTGTTATTAATTACTTTTTGATTCATCGCACAGGCCGAGGTCCCACGGGTGAACGGATCTCGTCCTATGGTGGTGGTGCTTCTTCATTGAGTGCTGTGAAACGCACTGCATGTTCGAAAGTAAGGGTAAAGTGCACGTTGGTGTGAGTGTGTGGAGTGTTCCTCTTGAGACAACTCCACTCCATCATAGTTCCTCCCTTTGGGTGCCCCAGCCCTGCTGTTATTTACTTTTGCTTTTTTTGCTTTTTAAAGTTTTACATTCATTCAAGTTAATTTATTTTGTTTGCTTTTTACTGTGTTCTCTGCTGTCTTCGAGAGTGGCGCTGCCATTGGCGTATTTTAGGTATTACTGCTTGACATATTTTAAGAACTTTTTCTCCATTAATAATATCTATATTTTTATATTTTCCCATGTCTCATGCCTACCTATCTTCCAAGGGACTGAACTTGTATGTCTTACATGGTTTAAAATGTTTTCCCTGGGTGCAAGTCCTGGGGTGGCGTAGTTGGATTCCCTAATGGTTTAAAGCTTGGACTCGTGTTCCAAACTGGTACCGCTCTATCACATTCTGGCGTAGTCGGCAGGGTCCCTTGTTGTGTATTGCTGAGACCTGGTTCTCTATTTTTTGTGTTTGTATACTTGTTTTGTTTTGTTTTGTTTTGGTAGGTGTAAAACAGTTCAAAGTAGGGAAGGAAGGAGGCGGGAACCGGCGAACATTTAAATAATGTTTAATCAAAAATAAACAAACAATAACACGGAAGTAAACGGCCGCAAGAACAAAAATACAAACTTAAAACATATGTCCGGGCCCGGTCCTTTCTCGTCAGAAGTCCCGTTGCTTGCCCTCTTATGCTCCCAATTTCCTCCATGAGATATGAGGGACCGGTTTGCTTACAGATGATTCCAACTATCACTCATGCCACCGGCCCCGCCTCACGGCTCTCGTCCCGTCTTCCTTAGTGGAGGAGGCTCAGGCTTGATTGCGGCTTCGGCATCTTTCTGCTGCTGATCAAGCATTTTTTATGTTTGACCACCTGGAGGGAGAGACAAGGGAGGAAATTCATTATCGGCCGAGGGACGAGAGGGAGGATCCGGATAAAATCATTCAAGTGTTGTGTGAACTGTGTGGCTGTACAAAATTTTATGTAGCACTTCAAGAGTCTTTCTTTTCCAGAAGACAGCATGAGGGGGAGTCTCTGGTAGAGTTTTCATTGGCCCTGATGAGTCTTCTGGAAAGGTTAAAAGCCAGTCACCCTATGGTATGCCTAATGCAGACATTTTGCTGTGAGACCAGTGAGTAGAATATGTTAATGATGGCGCTCTTCTGCGAGAGCTTAAACAACTGTTGTGTCTTCAGCCTACTGCTACGTTGTTGGATGTGCGCGGTGAAGCCCTTTGTTTTGGAGAGAGAGGGCATGCCTGGTGGGGTGCATGGTGGAAGTCAGTCTGTTCCATCCGCTTACGATATTTCCTACGGGGTGCAAGGACATCAACGTAATGAGAGTACTAGTCATTCGGCAACGTCAGAAATGAGTGAATTACGAGAGATGTTTCAAAAACAGCGACAACAATTGAATCAGTAAACTCAAGGTATGGCTCAACTTCAAAATCCTCAGATGCATTCGCGATCATCTAAAGCTCACATTATTTGTAGAAGGTGTCAACAACCTGGCCATTTTGCCAGGGATTGCAAAGCGGAGCGGGGAATTTCTCGTCTTTCACATGCTCGCATAGACTCTGCTTTGATGAGGGGCGAGCGGTCATTGCTCACACAGCCGTCAGAAAACTAGAACCCACCGAGTTGCAGGGCGACAGCTTGGTTGGGGAAAGGATGGGCTCAAGTCAATGGGGTGGCGTATTCGGATTCTCTAATGATTTAAGGCTTGGGCATGTGTCCCAAACTAGTACAGCTCCGCCACATAGTCCCCGCCTATGTTTTGCCTATGAGTGCCCGCGAAAACTTCAGTCTCTCCCCCAAACATTGTACCTTGTGAGCTTATTCACGATAATCCAATCACAGCAGACTAAACCATCTGACCAATCACAAGGAGAGTGTAATGAAGTCTACTATAAAGGAAGGAAGGAGGCGGGAACCGGCGAACGTTCAAATAAAGTTTTATTAAAATAAACAAACAAATACAGGAAGTAAAATGCCGGCAGCCCCTAATGGACGACTGCCGGCGAAATTAAACAAACCACAACTAAAATCCAGGCCTGGTCCTCTCTCATCAACGGTCCGGTTGCTCGTTCTCTTATGCTCCCAATCTCCTCCGTGATACGAGACCGGTGCGTGCACAGCTGATGCTCATTAACACTCACTCACCGGCCTCGATTCACGTTCTCGCCCCGCCTACTCCACTACAGAGGGGATTAGACAGATTCATCTCGGAACGAATCATTTAATAATCAGTCAAGAAGTAAGGTAAGAATAACTGTCTAGTATTACAAAATAATAGCGTTTTCACACCTTCTACATACATAAACTTGTTGTTGGACACTCCATAAACCAAAATAGGACCTTAAAAATCCCAAATTAGGTACTCTTGAAAACAAATACAGTAACGTTATTAATGTTTTCAATGGATATTAGTGAATGGACAAATTAATAAAATGTATTATATTTGTTTTTGATTAAACACTTTCATTCAGAGTTTCTATTAACACAGAGTACAAATAGCCCGCCAAAGACAGCAATGCTTTTTACTCCAACCGAAAATAGCTGTATTTTCTTTGGAATTAGGAGAAATAGTAATTAGATGCTATTGATACTTATAAATAGTGGCAGATAATGTAACTATTTGCACCTCAGTATTGTTGTGCATTAAACATTATGCCATAATAACAGAGTGGAAATCATTATATTTATAAAAAATATTAAAATGATGGCAATTTATTGAGATATTAAAGCCCCACACCCCTAACTTTACCCTAAACTTGAATAAAATGAATAAAAAACAATTTGAAGTCATAAATCAGTTTTATTGAAAACAATCTCGAGAGTTGTATTAGAACTCCGGCTTCCTGTGTCACGCTATACAGACTTTACAACTTACGCCACTGGAATCATAGTTAACAAAGGTGTTCTTCTTTCGCTTTCTCTATTCCAATCACATATTGGTGGGCGGAGGGTGTTTATAGAACAGGCAAGTTCATTCTAGTAAATAATATCTGATAAATGCAGTCTCCCAGGGAGCAAGCCAGCAATGCCCTGTGGCGATGAACCCAAACTCCAATTATAAATAATAATCTCACCCGGGAGGGCCAGGTCTCCTCTGACATGTAACAGCTGCAGTCACTGACTTTAATTAAAAGTTACAGAGTAAATGTTTATTAAGATTAGGGAGAGTTTACTAGTTGTGATTGAGGAAGTTTCATTTGTTGAAACTATTTGATTCTAATTTGACTAATTCGTTTTTTTATCGATATCAGGCAACAGTGGAATGTTATAAGCAGGGAAAATAATAATGGCATAATGTAACTGAGTTAAGCTATAACTTCAAACTGCTGTTATGTGATTTAAGTTTAGCATTTAGTACTAATCATTGTAAATTTTGCATTAATGTGACAAGAAGTCCGTCTTTGCTCTTGGTTGGGGATGGAATTGCCTGAGCTGGGATGGGCTCTGCCTTTATTTATTTAAATTTCACACTATTTCAGTGTTTATTTCACTGGACGCAAGGCGGTGCTACAGCAGCCGCAGCACCCCAACTTCCTGCAGATATATACGGGTCTAAATGTCAGGTGTGAGTGGTAAGGGCAAGGAGATGGCATACAAGCATTGGGATTTGGCTCTTCAACTAAGTGAAAAGCTCATGTTGTCCAAATCCCTCTTAAATATCAACAGATTCGGCATAGAATGCAAGTCTGCTTCCTGTATGTTTACTAGGTGTCTGACAAGAGCACCTAAGTCCCTCTTTCTTTTTCTTACTTTCACACTAGTCTTATATTCCACACAACACAAAGACAAAGGTGTGCTACCTGGCCCAAAGGGATTCCTTTGAAAAACATGTTGGAAGCTTTATGTGTCTTAATTGTGTGGATGTGTAAAAGGGTATAGACAGGTGTGGACTTAGTAAGGACGTTTTATCAATGTGACTGTCTCACTCTGCATTAAAGGCATTGTGTGGAAAAAATGTGAGATATGTTTTAGAAAAAAATCATTTGAACAGTTTTCATCTTGCAAAGGGTCATGAATGTTTCTCTGCTGTCTGAATATAATCTTATCAACAAAAAGTGCACATTGATTATATTAAGTGATATACTTTTCTGAAATAATGATTTAGTCAGGTTCACTACCGTGAAATTATTTTGACAATTAGCATACAGTTTAGATTGGTGGTATGGTTCTGTTCTGGGGCCCATCCATGCATCCAGAGCAGGGAATGCAGCGAAAATCTCCCTTAGGGTAAACAGAACAAAACAAGCAGATGTCAATTGTTCTTAAAGACATGTAAGTGTAACACATAATTAAAATGTAGTTTAGACTTATGTAAAATATTAACAGAAGTCGAGTCCTGATTGTTAATGTGAGGTGGAGTTGGGGGTGGAGGAGGGTAATTTTCCTCCTGAGCAAAGAGATAAGATGCTATTAGCTGAATGAATTTTAAAATGGTTGCATGTTGCATGTTGCTTAACCTTTGGCTTACCATGTGGATACAGTTTTTTGCCAGTTACAACTTTTTTGGATTTACTCTTTTGGATTAAATACCTCTTTGCACCATCTCCTGTTGTGGCATTGTTCTTCCCCCTATGTGTACACCAGGAGAATTGCATTGCAATAGCAGCTTTGACCACTTATGTCTTACAATAAGCAAAGTAGTCTTCTTGACAGACTGTAGACACGAAAGTATGGTTCAGTTTGGTATGTTATGCATCAGACTGTCAATAAATGGACGGTGGAAAGCTGTCGTCTGAGGGTGAGAATGGGGGCCTACCATCTCTACGCTGTCTTCCCCGGGGTCACAGCACGACTGGCAGAGTACATCTTAAAACCAGAAGCTTTGAGCACATTAGCATAGCATCAGCTTGGTAATGACAGATTTACTGAGCTGAGTCACCATGTAGCTACATGACGCTGCTTCCTTGGAGAGAGGTGAAGCACTAGATTATCCTGAGAGAAAACAAATAGCTCTCCTCCCTGTAGAGGAGCTGTCATTACGGAGAGAGGGAAAAGTTGGGTATAAGAACAGGTTAGGAAAATAAGGCCCTGCAGAACAAACTGACATACTATAATGTAAACCAACAGCAAACCCGAGTAATGGATTGAGTCAGGACTGAGAGCTCCAGGTTTGATGCTATCTAAAACTATGCGAGAAGCAGTCGGGGAAAATCATGATGTATAAAAGAGCACACTGTGTGCAAGGTTTTACAGTCTAACTGCGGTCGGTGCGCTATTGCATTATGTTTCTGTATTTATGTTGCTATCTACGGTACATGGATTCATTTCAGAGCAAATCTGAGTGTGCTGTGCTTTTTGGTGTGTGTTTTCGCATGTGTGATTTGAGTGATCTTGCTGAGAGCCCTGTGCTGTTGTGGTGTGTGTGTGTAAACTCTGTGGTCTGGTCTGTTTTCTTACTCCGGTTTCAGAGCTCAGCCTGAAAATGTTCATATTTTTAATGGCAGCTGAGAGAACCATAAATTCACAGCGTGCATTGGTATTTTTATCCACTTTACATAATGAATGTTCCAGAGTGTGTATATGAGTAAGGTAGAAATAGATGGAGAGAAGGGTGGAGCATGAGCTAAGAGCTTAAGGTTAGTGTGAAAGGGTGGATGTCACAAGTAAAACAAAACTAACTCTTTAAACGCTCTACGGCATATAGTTGCCCTCAGGCAACAAACTACCATTTTGGATTTTACACCCTTTAAATTTGTAATAAAAAAATATTTATAACATCACCTGACATGTCTGCTCAATGAATTGAGGGACTGAAGTGGGTGTGGTCTTTTGTTTGGAGGTGGAGCAGCCCTTTCAGGAACTGAAGCCACATATGGCACCAATTAGTAGGATAAATGTAATTTTTTTAACACGTTTAAATTTAAATGGCTTAATCTAAAAAAATATGTGCATAATTTAAAATGTAGAAGTATGTTTGATTGCTTAAAGACTAATTCTGTTCTATCTATATAATAAGTCTGTGCTATAAGGGTATAAAAACACCAAGGTTTCCTATACAAGTAATATATACATCCAAAAATGGTTCTAATCAATCACAAACAAACAAACTACTACTAATTGCAACTTATTACAATATGTTATGTGTAAATCTTTCAAATTGTCCATACCTTTCTCATTATTTAATATGAATACGTGCAGTAAACCAACATTCAAATGAAAATAAGGAAAATAAGCAATATTTGCAGTTAGATCGCTTTTTTTTGCTAATGCAGAGTTCTTCAACCCTGCACTGGGCTCCCAAAGTTTAGTTCCAACCAGCCTGTAATTTTCAAGGTGAGAAAATGAAGATGAACTGTTCTTTTAATATAGGCAATGTTGGATTCACTTTCACATGAATGTTTGGGTCTGAATTCCCTCCACCGAAACAATACAGACTCCAATCCCACCACACGAAACACACTCCTTGTGACAGCTCTTATTGTGTAGTACTCCCTCGAAGAAGGCAAAGGTAAACCATCTCGACACAAATCGCTGGAGCCAGTCAGTCCAGACACCGCAATAGTGCCACCTGTTGCCACACTGCTCTGTAACACACACCTGTTCTCCAGGTAACACACCTGAAGCAGATACCTGAGAGGCAGGGCAGCAGGCTCATATGTCCACAGGGAGGTGGGCAAGTTCACGGCACCTATCTTTGTCTCACATAGACTTGAGTGCTGTGAGTTTCTTAGCCATTGTGCATACAGTAGAGGAGAGGTTTAAGGGGGATTACTGTGTTGCCTCTAGCTGCAAAGCTTAACTTTGACGGCTAGGGTAACTGATACTAACTGATTCACCTTTGATCTTTCTGAGCCGCGGATAGCCTAATCGATTTCAGTTATATAACAACCATCTTTTGTGTGCAAATGAAGGACTTGTTATCTAATCAGGTCATAGATTGAGAAAAATTACAGCCATATTGTGTCACAACTGATTTGACATATATATTGTACTGTAAACAGTTTCAGAGTAATGTTCGTACCTGTGTATGTATTATTTTTGTTTGTGCTACTAGTGGCAGCATATAGAATTGCAAAAAATATGTAGGAGAAAAAAAGAAAAACATCAAGCATCAGACACTCTCTCGCCTACTATTGGTCGTTCAAAATTGGCTGAGTCAATGTTCTTATGACCTGCCTCTGTAACAAACAGGTTGCAGTTCCGTTCGGTGCCACTAGTGGTGCAGAATTATTGCTTTAAATACAGATTTAAATGCATTTGCATTGTCTGTGTTTTCAAGAAATTTGTGCATGCTTGTTTTGTGCTCTGCAAAGGTCTAAGAGAGAGAGAGAGAGAGAGAGAGAGAGAGAGAAAGAGAGGCTCCTGTGTAAAATGAATTCTGTGGTAGAGAAAAGTGGCATTTAATTCTTAAACAATATTGCCTGGTGTGCAGTGTCCCTTTTTATTGCTGTTCTCAGAGTCGTTTGAGTAAAGCAAATGAGTGGTGTAGTGAGGTCCCCGACTGAACAGATTTACAATAGTCTCTATTTAATTATTTCCATAGCTATTTCTTTTGAGTTAACACACATTAAAGGCAGAAAATGGAGGGAAAGGGAGCAGGAACATGGATATTACTCCGCTAGAGTGTGGCACGCATGTGCAACAGTGGCAGACGGTGACATAGGATTGTATGCATATTTCATTCACCGCATGCATTTTTTACTTGATGGATTTTATGAGTGCTGTGGCTTTGTATTGTGTCTGTCACCATACTGTACCTTTGGGTGTGAACGAACGTTGTCATGTACTATTTCACTGCAATGTATGCTAGGAAAGTTTTTGTATTTTGTTTCCCTTTGTGTATGCTGGCTTTGGGAAACGGTAATAATGAGGTTGCCAACTGAAAAATCGTCCTTTGGTTTCTTTTCAGTTTCTAATGAAAACACGGAAAGCCACCATTTGACAAGCCGTCAATATGTTGAAAAATGGTATTTTTTGTGGCTGTCTGTTAGGCCAGTGGGAGAGTAATGGTACTGCATTAATTTTTATATTGTTGATGGATTGGTACCATGCACACAAATTCTGATATAGACCAAACGCCTTTAAAAGATGATGGGGTTAGGCCTCTCCAGGTTTCCTCCTCATGGCTTCACCACAGTCTTATTTCTTCTGATTTCTGGTAGCAATTTTTTGCTGTGGTGTTGCTAGACTTCTGTTCTCTGACTGCGGTTAGATGTCTTATTATACAGTTTCCCAACCTTTAAATATATGTTTTTCTCAGCAACATTAACTAGCAACAATCAAGTCTGCAAACGATAAGCATGCAGATAGTGTTTGGGTAAATGTGGGGTCTCACAGAAGAGAGGCAGTTAGAGAGACATGGTTTTCAGCACAAACTGGGAATGCTGTAATGATTGACAGGGCCCTTAAGTTGGAATCTGGAGGGGGGCAATGGGCACCGTCAGGGTATCCGGTGTAATGTCGTACAATTGCCCACACTAAAAAGGTAACACTCCCGCATTCCCCATCTCACTCTTTTCTCAATGGCAGAGCTCCTTACCGCAGACAGGGTCTGCCGAGCGGCCCAGACTTTATCATTCAATTGCCTGGTTTGTGTTGGAGCTGGTAATGGCAGAGGGCTTCTATGGTGTGAGGTGTCTCTGCCTTGTTTTCGATCTTTGAAAAGTTTACACGTAAACACTCCGACTGTGGAATTCACTCAAACTTTGACCCAGCCCGCAGACAGAAATCAGTCTGCTTAATGTTAGGGCTGGGTGGAACCTGAGACTGTTGACATGTCAAAACACAGGTGAGTGTGTGTGTGCCCGAGAGAAAGAAAGAGAATTGCCAGGTAGCAACAGTATTAAAAACCTGTCAGTGTGCATTATGTTTTTTTAGGGGTTGTACAATGTGTAATTTAATATATATATATATATATATAGTTTATTTGTTGTTGCTCAGCAAGACCATGTAAACGCTTCTTCTGCGCACAACAGAACATTCAGTTGTCCTTTTAATTTCCAAACACATTTATTAAGCCTAAATTCTACAAATAGTGATGAAACGGTTTGCTTTTGGTCTAGGTGTGGCGTTCATTTTTTTATTTAAAAGGGTTGCAAACTCTTATCCAAGCATCCTACGAGTAATGTGATTAACCAGCAGGTCATGACCTGAGTGTGAGTTTATTAATGAAGCTAGTAAGCTGAAACTAATCTCTCTCTCTCACTCTCTTTCTCTGATGTGTTCTTTATTGATCACACGGCATTGCCTGCTAATAGGTCCCCCAGCAGCCATGTCTGACATAGGTACTTTGATAAACCTGCCAATGAGAGAACAAGTGTGAGAGAGACAGAGATCTTGCATCTCTGAAAGTGCTAAATTAATTTATAATAATTCTCCATGATCATTCAACTATGATGGCAAACTGAAGTATCTTCTTATTCCACCTGCAACTTCTGTAAATGTAACGAATTAGCACTGAAGAAAGTTTCGAGTCTTGTATCGTCTGTAAACACATCTCACATGTCACAACTGTGTATTTCCAAAACAGTTGGAGCAGTGTGCACCGCATTTCCTCTGAGAGCTCTCTCTTCTTATCCTGTTCTTCATCTGTGTGAGAGTCTAGTCATATCGGGAGGGAACCTTGTGAAGTCACTTGTATTTTGTCTTGTTAAAATCTCACTCAATGAAACAAAACATGCAGATGTCTGAGTGTGTGTACAATGTAAAGGAATTTTCCAGAGGGCTTCCCTGTTCAGGCCTATCTTCTTCCAAACTGCTTAGATGTGGATATCCATACTGTCTTCATTTAGTAATAATAATTCTGACATCAAAACTTATTAGTCATCCTCAAAGCAGCATAGCCTTATTTATAAAGCCACACAAAAGACTTACCGGCTGGTTTGTGATGTGCTTCATCTCTTCAATAACGATTCAAGATGTATTATTTAAAACAGCATAAGCAGTGTTAGCATGAGAGATTGCATGATGGAAAAACCCTTGATTTAGCATCTCTGCACATGTTGTATCTTGAAGGATGCCCTTGGGGAGTCTGACAGAATTGAACATTGACTGCATAAAAACAAACAGCCTAACATTAAGAAACATTGAACATAGAGACATAGAACAAGTATTTGGTAACAAGGTAATGCCATTGCATGAATGCCACTAAGAAATAAATACATGTCTGGTCCTTTTTTATAGAAATGCAATACTTAGAACAGTAGATCAAAGGCATAGTTCACCCAAAAATTAAGATTCATATACTAACCTCATGTAATTTCAAACCTGTATGACTTTTTTTCTCTGCAGAACACAAAAGAAGATATTTTGAGAAACAGCTTTAACCAAACAACATCGGCCCCCATTGACCTCTATTGTAAGGTCACATAACTATATATAATAATATAAGCATAATTTTTTCACAGTATCATCTTTTGTGTTCAATAACATATACTGGTTTTTAAGAATGTGTTGGTGAATAAACAAAGTCAGAATTTTATTTTCGAGTGAACCCTTCCTTTAGGGATATTCTTAGTATAATCAAAATCTTAGCCTGAAAATTAATTTAAGTAAGAAAATAATGGTTTACATGAAATGTTAAAATCATACTTTGTAGTGGATAACCCTCCTTGCACTCGCTCTGTGTCCTTTTCTAATGTAGGTGACGGTACAAAAGCTCCTTCAAAGGTCAGCAACTCCTGTATCCGATCGATGACCAACGACATACAAATCATATGTATTGATCATCGTAATCATTGTTGAGAATATAGGGCAGACACTAAAATCATATGCACTTAGTCTTAATAGCCCACATCAAAGCAATTATGCACCCAAACTAAGACCGACTCACCGTATGCATATTACACAGTTTAATACATCTGTTCAGTGATTTACCCCTGCAATCCAGCTCATAAATCAGCCTAAAACCTGTGTGGTATTGAGCTGCTCAAGTGATAAGGTTTGTGCATATGCATTAAGATCTTCACAGGCACTGGGCCCTCTGAGTGTATGACATCTAGTGTCGGTGGGTTTTATATGTGTGTGTCAATACTTGTGATTAATAAACTAGTATTAGAGAGGAGGAGAAATGCTAATGAGTGAGGCACACTTGAGAAGAATGAGTTAACAGGTCAAGGACAAGGAGGAGATGATGTCAGTGCGCGCGCGCGCATATTTGCAACAGTGCAGAGATACTAAACATTGTTTAACATGTAACATTTATGGCTGTAGGTATTTCTGTTCTGGTGTGTCTGTATGTAATATACTAGATTTCTTTTAAATACCAATTATCCTTTAGATGCAAATCATAGTAAGGGACTCATAAAAAATTGTTTAGTTAGAATTAGTCCATTGGTTCAAGGTTTGAAACAGTTGTACCTTTTTGTTAAATTTAAATAGATTTTCAAGCAAAACACTTGTTTATGAAGATCACTTCAATGCCGTATATCAGTAATATATAGGGCTGGGAATCGTTTGCTAAGAATCGATTCTTAGGTTCACGATTCGATTCGTAATAGTTTTTTGATGTATAATAACCATATTTAAGATGTCATCGCGTCACGTTTGGGCTCAGAGTCAGACTAGTATTGGTAATTTGGCTTCTACTCTTAAAACTGTCACATATTATTTTAATACAACAAGTGCCCAGTAAAGCCATTCTCATTGACGTATTCTGCTGTCAGACATTAAAACAAGTACACAATAGTAATTAAATGAGACTCATTAGTGCTGTATGAAGCTACAGGCACTTCCACGAATTGCCACATCGTATGGTAAAATCATCATACACACCTACATTAAAAGAGCAGTTATTTTACCAATATTAGTGTCTTAGTCCAGTGCAGAGCATCCAGCACGTTCATTTGTGCATATATACAGAAGTATGTTCATGTTCTTAAGTCTAAACAGTGACAGGTTTTGGGAAACTCTATTTTGCACTTACTGACAGGTCAGCTGCGGTATAGTAAATTGAATGCGCTGTTTCTCTCTGCTGCTTACTCACTGCACAGATGCAGAGAAATACCCTCCCTAAAAAGTATATATTTTATCCAGCAGTTTAGTACAAGGCTGAATTTACTATTTGGTTTTCTCTCTTTCTCTACTGCTCCTGTATTCTCCACTTTGTTTGCCTGTGAGGTGTGCACAATGTAAAAGGTCTGGGTGCTGCACCGCTCTTGCAGATGACTTTTGCCCTATTTGTTAAAAATAAATGTTAATATATTAGCCTTATTTAATCCAAAGACATGTTATTATAACGTGTAAGAATTTTTTTTTTTGTGAATCAATTCGAATCGTGTTGTGAATCAATTTAGTAATATATATCTAGTAATATAGTAATATATATCTTGTTTTTACCCAGATTAAAACAATTTATTATAAATTAAGAATTTTCATCTGTATATTAAATAAAGCAAAAGCAAGGCACGTTTCTGTTTGAGAAATCTTTCTGTTTCTTTTTTCTAGGTCATAAATGTGAGAGACAGAGTAAGACAAAGCATTTCATATCATGTATCACTGTGGATGAGGTTATCATAATAACAATCCTCAGCACCTGTCAGACAAATAAAGAGCAAATTCATATTTGAAAACTATAACATCACATTTACATTTATTCATTTGGCAGACGCTTTTATCCAAATCAACTTACAAGTAAGAGAGCATATTAACATATTGTCAACATATATGTGCAAATGTTTAAGTTAGAATGTTTTTTGATTTGATGTATAAAACATCTGTGGCATTTTTAAATGGGACTGGTAGCAGACTGCCCAGTGAAGGGGAGGAGTTATTGTCTATTTCAGATTTGAACTGAATATTATGAGGGCACATGAATGTTAAAAAGAGAATGACCCACATTGATATGCAATTTACAATAAATGCTGCCATATTTCATGAAAAAAATTGAATTTACGTTTTAATTTCACTGGGACTTTAACACTGAATGCCACTGTCTAGGTCAAGTTAAATAATGTTTTACAGAGAAGGTCCGTATTCTGATTTTCATAACTAGGCTATCCATTTTCAGTATCATTGCAAAGTATAATCAACATGTTTAGATGTCAATTTGAAAGGCAAAGCACATGTTATTACTTATGCTTTTTATTTCAGATAATTTTTTTGTTACTGAACTACTTTATAATCTTGTTACACCATTCACGGGGGATGCTTTTTTATTATGAAAAAGAGGCTGTGAAGGATATGTACAGTCTGTTTAATAGGTTGTGCTGTGTTGAGGTCCTATGTCACATTTATTTATTTTTCTCTCACCAGGATTTTTGTTAGAAATATGTGTTCAGTGTTGCATCAGCTGAACGATCAACTACAAATTCTAAACCATTAAACGGACTGTACATGTATAACTTACAGCCTCAATTTCATTCACCAGGATTTTTTTTTTCATTTATTTGTTTACTGAATGCATTGACATACGTCAGACATTAATCTGATCATTTTTGAGCGCTAGTAGAGGAGTGCAACACAATGACAAAAGGGACAGCTGATTATAGATTATGTGTTATGATGCATTCTTTAGTTGCCATCATGACAGGAATAAAACCATATGGATTTAAAGGTGCCCCTTGAAAAGGTTTTACATTTGAAGAAATAATTACACTATTTGTGGACAAAAACTTGTGAACTCTAAAGAAAAGACACACAAAGAAGTAAAAAAGAAAATAAAGAGGAACGCATCAACATTTAAGCAACAAGTATAACAGTATAAAACCGGCTCACAATCGCTTGTGAGCGAGGCAATGGAGGGGAAAAGGATGGGTGAAGGGATTATTTATCAGATATCCAGAACTGCTTTTGACCCCTTGGCGACCGCTTACAATACAACCCCCCATAGGTCATTAATCATTGTTGGGATTTAGAATGGCAACTGGAATGAATGACCTAATGGAATATTTCTTGATCGGCCCCTCTCATTTCACAACATGATGTTTGTCTCTTTAGTGCTCATGTTGATTTCTAATCAGTGTAAAGATGCTTTTGTGCCAGCTCTTTTCTCGCTTCTTTTTTTAAGGAAGATGGATGGCATAAAGAGAGAGAGAGAGTGATGGTGAAGAGACGAGAGAGGGAGAATAATGCAAGAGGTGGATATCTGATTACTTCTGTCTTTTCTCACGCACTGATCAGAGACTGAAAGT
Source organism: Triplophysa bombifrons (assembly GCA_029783895.1). Taxonomy (NCBI): domain Eukaryota; kingdom Metazoa; phylum Chordata; class Actinopteri; order Cypriniformes; family Nemacheilidae; genus Triplophysa; species Triplophysa bombifrons. Next base: position 24,230,750 of record CM056448.1, read on the forward strand.
CGAGAGCAAGCGTCCCTCAAAGCAGTTCACTCCTGTTTCCAGTTTAACCTTCTATTAAACTGTCCTTTGTCTTGCTTCTCCACCGGTGCAGGCTCGCTTCCACGCATGCTGACCCGGGGTCAGGTGGGTTAAGGGGGTAAAATGTCATCCCATTGCCCATCTGAGATGACGACAGATCTGTATAATGTGTCGCCAGACAAGAAGTATATATACTACCACAGTTTGATGATCAGCGAAGCAATAAATTCATTTATCATCATTTTATGCCTCATCAAACAAGTTGCCATCCCCACCGTGGGAGTTGGAAAAATTAGCTTGTGAAAAAAGTGTTCATTTTAGTTGGGGATAGGTAAGTGCTTTTTGATTGCCTTCTCCAACAATGCTTCCCTTGACAAGCTAATAAATCAGATCCATACAAAATCTGAAATGTTGCTCTTGAGGGTAAGCACCAGCATTGAATTCAGCTTGCACACACAAAAACAAAGAGTACGGTTGTGAGGACTTTTATTCAAATAATTGCTTCTTGCAAACATGTGATGCTGTTTCTTTTGCTTCATTGTACAATGGCAAGTGAAAAGTACGTTTCATATGTCAGCATTATTTGTGAATCCCTGTTTGGGCGCTTCAGGGGCCATGAGGACAATGGTTAAACAGTAAATGTTATTTTAGGAGGACTGGTTTTATCAGTGACAGTCATTGCCAAGGCTCACCTGAATGGTAATCAGACAGAAATGAGTTTGTGTTGAAATGTATGCTGTGTTCTGTAGCACAGTGTTTCACTGTGGCCCCTTTGCTCTGTGTTTGGCAGGCAGGTGGAATTATGGCATACTACACCTATCTTTCCCAGATGGCTCTGGTATTCTCAGCAGCGAATTGCTTCTCAGACTGGAAATGGCGCCTTGAGTGAAAATGAGGTCAATCGATTATTTGAGCCTGGACTGAGGCTTGCCCCTGTAACAGGTATTTATGTGTTTGCCAAGGTGCTGTCTGGGGGGGTTGAGGTGGTTTGCGGTGAGTCGCTCCCGCACTGTGGGTTGAAGAGGGGCCACAGTTGGCATTTTTTCAGTTAAAACAATTACCTATTATGGCTGTAAACACAATGCCATTCAGAGAGATAGTTGGTGCTCTCATGGCTGGCACACATTCAGAATGCTTATTTTGGCAAAGAGAAGATATAATATGTAAAAAATTATATATATATATATATATATATATATATATTGTTAAGCTCTGTTGTGAATGTAAATTTTAAATACCTGTGTGGGCTTGCCAGATGAATTTATATTGAGTCCTTGTTTTCTTGCATTTGTTAATTGCTGGTTGTACATCAGCAAGAGCCTTCCCTTAATTGGTGTGTGTGGGACTTGAACACCCCGTGAAGCCTGAAAGAAGACAGTCACAGGGCACTATTTCCTTGTTTAGTGTGTGTTTTTTTTTGGTCCAGCCCACACAGTGTTGTGTCTGAATAAAGTGCGTCTCAATTCCTTCTCATTACGTTCCCTAAACACACACAAAAGTGTGCGCACACATAGAGAAACACTGCTGTCCTCACACAGCTCAAAATAACCCCAGCAAGCATCAGCCATTTATCTGTATCTGGGGAACTGATCCAATTACACAGCTCACATTTGCATCCATCAGCCTGAGAAGGGTGAAATAATCTCAGAAAACTAGTCAGATTCCTCGAAATAAATTAATAATAATGGTAAGAGTCAGAAAAAAATTTGAAGATTCCCCCCATTCTCTTGCATAACTTCCATCATCAAGCTTGACTTTTCCCCCAGGTGGGCTGAAGATAATGGCTACTTACTCCTGCTATCTCACAAAGCAGGGCATCAGAGCAGCCATTAGGCTAAATATCAGTGTCATAATGTGGAACAGATGTCTCGAAGAAAGGGATCATTTAAAAAGGCCAAATGTAAATAAACAGGGAGCGTGTAGACCTCCCTTCATCCCCTCTTTCCTCCATCCCCCATCCCCCTCTCATTGCCCCCCATTCTCGTGGACCTTGTGAAGTGCCCAAAAGAAAACAGTTCATCAATCTTAATCTGAACCATTAAGAATGTAATAATACTAGCTGCTTATCTAGGCAAAGTGGTGCGGTGGGACTCTTAGGACTTGAGCCTAATGTGTTGAAAACTCTCTGTTTTCGTTCCTTTCAATGAAAAATCATTTACATCTGCATTGAAGTGAAACGTTTCCATGCGTGTACAGCTTCCTCTTTTAAAAGTGTTGATTTTTCATAGGCCTACATCGAACTGAAATGACAGTAAGAACGGAACAGGAATAAATAATTATATTTGCAAAGCAGAATTCACACAAATCTGATGAGCAAAAAGCTTTGTACCTTTTAAAGCCATCCCAATGAAAATCAAATGATTGGATTGTCAAGCCATATTTTGCGAGTTGTTTTATTGGCAAACATATTTTCAGATATGCATTTTACTTTAATGGTACTGATTGCATTAGTAATTAGTAATTGAAATAGTATCTGGAGAGGGGTGGGAAAGGGCCCAGTCTCTGACAAATTAAAGTTGATTGTATTAAATATTTGTCTTGTGCTCAATATTGTAATTTAATAATAATTAATAATAAAAATAATAATATCTGTATGCTTATGTGAAAAGGTAAACGAGTAGTAGGATAATTAAATTTGTCAATAAATGTCCTTAGATTTATTTAAATTATAAATATCTTTTGTAAATATATTTAAATGAAATATTGCAAGTTGTGGAAGCAGTTATCTTACAACAGATGCATGGATTTAAGTCAGCCATAATGACTCTAAGTAAACAAATGCTATTTCATTCTTTCCATTATGTGGAGAGGACAGTGTAGCTCAGTTCAAAAGCTTCAGTCTTCTTTCTTTCAAGTCGTAATTTTTCGTTAACGTTTTCTTTCTTTAGTACAAATATTTGGTATGTAAGGTTTCACTTTAACCATCAGAAGGCTGAAAATGACACGTGTAATTTCTCCCTAGAGAGTCACAGGAAAACAGTGGGTGAAGTCTAGGCTAAAGTGGGAGTAAACAGCAGTAAATCACACCCTGTCAACTCATCTGGGTCGATTTACGATTTGCGTCTGTCTATCAAAAATGTACCTTTAACGCGAACGATTTACACGCGTCGAATGGGTCGTGACTTTGCCGAAAAGCCGCGCTTTAATTTGGCTCCACCCTCATCGCAGTCCGTGAAAGGATGTACGTCAGAGCAGCCATGACAACAGCTCGATTTTGTGGGAGAAAATGTGGGCTAATTTGTGAAAATTACGCACCGTGGTCGCGTCACACTCCTCGCCTCGGCAGCAGCGCGGAGTGAAGAGAAAGGAATAGAGAAACAGCTGGTGTGAATTTTTAGCACCCATAATTAATTAAGAGGTTCCTCAGTGGGATTGGATGATTAAATAAAAGGGAGGAGGTATTCCCAGCGTGTAGGGGAGAGGCCACTCTGCCTGGATTTCTGCCTTTATGGAGAGTTTGGTTGGAGATTATCTTTTGAGAACAATTTGTCACTTTCAAAAACATTTTAACGAGTTTTTTTATTTGTATCTGCTCTCACAACCCTGCTTTCTCATTTCTTTCTCAGACTTCCTGTCAAGCAGGTATGATTTTTTACTAGCGGGGTAAATCCACCGGCTTATTGTTCACTTAAAGGAAACACACACACACACACCTTTCTGAATTTGGCCACACTTGCTCTGCTGCCTAGCACATGTTCCAACGCATATTAAAAGCAGTTCCAATAAAAGGGTGTCCTTTTACACATTCGAGCTGAATTTGATTCTGCTCAGCTGGAGTCGTGTCAGTGTGGAGGGATCAAATAGTCATTGGTTGTTATCAGGTGGACTGTTGGTATTACATCGAAATCCGTTTTTGAACACTTGGTCCCGTGCATTTAAATGGTGATTTAACGCTCATTTTTATCAACAGGTTCGGATTACGCCATAGACGTTACCTGTGTTTTTGGAGAGGCCCATTGCTCCTCGATTACTTGGCAGGTGTAACTTAAACTCGTGAACGATAAAGATCAGAAAAAATATCGAAATTGTTAGACCGTCCCATGTCTATCGGCGCAGAACCACGGGTCACGAAAAAAGTTAATTTGCTATTTGGTTTTAGCTAGTTACAGCTCCTGTAGGCGATAATTGAATATATGCAAACACATGGAAATATTTAATTCCATATTTATTACCACGAGGGATTTATCAGGCAATTTATAGAAAACCGAAATGCTACGGTTGGGCAACGCTTAGGTTGATACGTCTAGGCCTGTATGTTTTTAAATAAAAATATATTTCAAGGGTAAATTTTATTTTCCTTAATTTCCTCCTGCGTAAATATATCATTATCGCGTTTTTAAGCGAATTGCTTGTAATCTAGCAGCCTGTAGCGACTGACAAGCTTTTTCAACAGGTTTATTGTATATTTTTAAACTGAGCGAGAATGTCTTAAAGGCTTTAAATTTAATAATTTCGTTAAGTTTTACTGTTACGCAGAGTCCATACTAATTTCACAAACGAAATTTTCTGTTAAGTGATTTCTGTTCACTTAGGTCGTTGGTTAAATATATTTGTATTGCATCTTTTTCTCCCGATCTGCTAGATTTGTCTTTTTACACGTGGGAACTGTCTTGCATTCACTTGACATGCACACACACTGTGAGTGTGGATCTCTTCCAACAATGAGCCTGAAATCCATTCAACTGAAAGAGATACGCGGAAAAGAAAGTTGAACAAAGTCGTGTGGGATGATTGCGGAGTTCGTGCTCACTGCGGTATTCATTCTCACAAAAGCACCGACCGACCTGATTCCGACAGCCTTCTCGATTAATATATCGCTTGTTGGATTCACTTCAAAATAATCTGTACTTGTGTTAAACTTCAGCCTTTATTTTTTATTCAAATATAATGATTCAAATGCTAATCGAACAAACAAATAATTCCCAAATGTTTTTTTTTTGTTTTCCTTAAATAGTACACCTAAAAAGCCAATAAAACGAGCTCGACATTTATCACAGGGATGTGTTCACTTTCTTGGCGTTAAATGTGTGGTTATTTTTGCTCTTATGCCACTAAAAGCAACATTTAGTGAGATGGATTTCACACCACTTTCACAAAAATAAATTAGACATCTTAAGTGTGTTAAAAAGTCTGTCTCTATTGTGCCTATATGCGTTGTAATCAGCTTTTACATATTTCTCGTCTATCCTTTTAAATATCCAATCGATTTCTACCATGCGCAAAATTAGATTATTATCGATATTTTAATATTAAAGCCTAAGGATGTCAGCATAAGAGAGGATGTTTTCTTAAAATGTGACAATCATTATGCGAATGAATATTTATTAAATCTATTCACTAAAAGAAAAAATAGCCATTGTCCCTCAAGAAAATAAATTCCTGCATTTTAATACTTCTAAAAGGGCTTATGCACAAATAGGGCATTTCATTGAATGCTTCAACTCCTAGAGGGATCACCAAAGAAAAACATAATTATGCTATTTAGCCGGGTGATGTGGTGCAGCGGCAGCTTCATAACCTCCGAGAGATTAAATATAGCCGCCCCCCATCACCCGCTCTGCCGGGGAAGGACATTAGAGCCGGGGGAATTAAATGAAACCCAGGGGACTTTTCAACTGGAGTGCGCAAAGTAAACTATAGAGATTAATGACACGACCTCAGACTGAATCAAGCCTCTTGCTTTTCTTCCGTCTCTCAATAATAATAATAGTAATAACAACAACAATGTAATTTTATGTAATTATAAAAACCGATCATAAAAATAAACATTACCACGTTCAATCAATACAACAATAATAATAACAATAAAAAATGTTTAGTAGCAATAATTAAGGAAAATTATGAATATGATCTACAATAACCTACCAAAAAAGTGCACTATTTCAAATTAAATTGTTTGTATACATCCCATGCTACGACAGTCAATAAAGTTTCATGAGACCAAGATAAATAAAGTTATTTCAGGAATTACATTTTCTTTTTTAAAAATTGTAAAAAAATATTTTAAAATAAATGTTTAAGTAAATAATTGTAGCAGTTTGTCGTGTTGGTGAAAAATAGGATTAGTTTGGTCTTGTACTGCCACAGTTTTCTGACTAAATTGTGTATTTTTCAGATTATAAATGGCCAACAAATGCATGATGATATTTTTGCATGGAACTTGAAGTCTATAAATATTTTTCTAGCTTGTTATGGTAACTGTTTTCCTCGGATCCCTGTGCTTGAAGAAGTTTCAGGACTTGAAATTAAGAGCAAGTGTGACACCTACCTGCGAGTGAGGGTAAAGGTGCAGGACATTACTGAGGGACATGCCATGCCAGAGGGATATTTTTGAAACATACACTTTTGAAAACCATCAGCGTCTATAATCCAAACGCTATTAAGCCTATCCTACCATTTAATGATTTAACAGAACAGTATGCTCCCAGGCCCACTCCGCATCGCCGCGCGCCTCTAACCACTTTGCCACGCCTAGGACATAGTAATGAGGTCTAAATTTGGCATAAAATCGAACTCATTACTAGAGTTCGCCACCTGATTGCTTTGCATATAACACGACGCGGTTGGAATGTAATTGGGTTAAATGACTGCTCGACACTTTTGCCGCTGTTGTCATATCAATATTCACCCGTTGAACCATCTCTCAGTTTGCAAATGACAGATGAGTATTGTTCATAACCAATGCTATCAGGAGAATCCTATGTAAAAATCGACCGAGGGGCGTTTGCAAGCTCTCGTCCCCATATGGCTTTTTCCCACACCGCCTGAGTTTTCAATCTCTGCATTTGCTTTTTTATGAGTCAGAAAAGCATATTAACACACGGTTTACCTACTGATTCAAAGTATTTTCACACCGATTTAACTTTTGCTAGAGGCGTTGCTTTGCGTTTGGCAATAATACTTTTACGGCTGTCATCCTTCACATCCTTGTGTTATTTCTGTCGTTTGTGCAGCTATCAAATTTACATTCACAGCCATACATATTTTGTAAAATCAGTCGCTGCACACATTTTCTTTATCATAATTTACTTCAAAGATAGTGTATTGTCCATTTTAAATACAAAATGCTACATTAAATATACATATTAGTCTTTAATACAAATAGACTCAGGCGGCTGCAGCGTTTAAGACAATTCTTAGAAGTTACATCCTCTTGATTACCTTTCAGAAACTAAGATTTCAGGATAGGCATTTACTCAGAAAATAATTGTCCTCGATTTTTTTATTCAAAATGATCTTTTGCTTCTTCTTTTGCTTCTTCTTTTAAGCAACCACAAATAATAAATAAATGTCCGTGTGATTGGCGTTGAATCCGGTATTAAATGTTTGACATACCTTTCTTTAGCTCATAAGGTGAGTCTTTACAAAGATCTACGTGCGTTTGGCTTCTTACTTTGCTCTCTCTGACAAGAGCCTCGGCTCTGTTTAAAACAGTCTGGCTTAATCCATTAAAATGTGCCGTAGAGCCAGTGTTGGTGCCGTGGCTGCTGTGGATATGTCCGAAAGTGCTATAGTTCGTGTAGCCTGGGTAAAAAGGAGATGTGTAGTAAATAGGCCGAGAGAGGACAGTGTTGCTGGGGAGAGGGCACTGAGGGGACGACCGGGTCGGCGAGGCAGCTCTGGCTATGACTGTGCTTTGACCCAGGTCTGCGGCCTGTGGTGCCTCACTGATCCCTTTGCACCTGTCCGAAGACGTGGCGATCTCGGCCAGTGACCAGAGTTTGGGTTTGGGCGCGGAAGGGGGGGAATGAATAACAGACGTTACATTGCTGCTCCCCGTACTCGTGGCGTGGCCCGCTTCTGATTGCTTCTCTTGCGTAAGGAGATCATTCCTTCTTTGTATAATGGAAGGCGAAGAGGTGGTGGGTTTTGCCTGCTCAGTGAGCAAGTCCGTCCCTTCCTCTGGGTCTTTTAATTCCGAGTCTGTCAAAAGTGGATCAAGATCTTTAGAATGTGTCTCATCTTTAAACCTGTCGCATGGCATCTCCCCTGGGTCGATAAGTTTATGATCTGAAAAAAAGTAAGCAGAATGGTCAACGCGTTAGTTTTAATTAATTTATTTGGTGTTATTTTTAATGAGAAAATACTGCAAACATTTTAAAATAAGTGTAGTAGAGTTTTTCTTTGATACTCATTATACAAACATAACATTTTATGCAACGTAAAAAATAATACATTTTTAATAATAACAATAATAATATCAATAATATGGCTATTAAAAGCTGTAAATGAGATTCCGTGCGCCAGCTGTGTCCTTATTATGCAGCTTGAGATAAATCAAGTGCAAAACACTGTACGTCACCAGGAAACCTCATTCCATAAGAAGTCAAATTAGAGGAGTTCAAGGTGATTATTATTTAAAGCAATTCTCCCATTATAAATAATATACCACCATTAACCAGCAATCAATTTTGCGCCCGGAGTGGAAACGACTGCGATGAAAAATTTATGATTTTTCCACAGACCTGCCTCTGTGTCTGTGGAGTCTCCCTTGTCTGTGGGCTTGTTTGGCTCGTCGTCGTCATTTTTTTCTAGATCAATGTTTTCGTCTTCCTCCTCGTCCTCGCTCCGGTTCCGTGGGGTCCAGGTCATCTTGTTCTCCTTCTTTAACCTTCTCCTAGCGTTAGCGAACCAGGTGGACACTTGGGTGAGGGTCATTTTAGTTATGATGGCCAGCATGATCTTCTCGCCTTTGGTGGGGTACGGGTTTTTCCTGTGCTCGTTAAGCCAAGCTTTCAGAGTGGCTGTGGCGTCCCGGGTTGCATTCTTCCGATAAGCTGGGTCCCCATACGGGTACGAGCCCAAGGGAGCAGCATATGGGTGATACCCTATAGATCCGGCCATGCCTGTCGTGTGGTCATACGGGGAGCTCTGCAATGAGCCAAAGCAATTGTTTTATTTACCAGATTTCACCATTTCGACACGATATAAAATTAGTAACATATCACTAAAACAACACACAAAACACACTATAAACAAACACTATCGTACGCACACACATGCAAAGACAAACACGCACATGTCTGCCACATGTATTCTTCAAATCTAATTATTTTAAACAGCGCGAGGCCGCTGGGTCACGTAGGCTGCGTATCGTTTTTATTTTGTCATTTGCCTAATTTCACAGCAATGCCGATTATGTATTGCAATTACTATAACTTTTGCTTCAAAATCACATTTTTGTTTACGCTGATACAGTGAGCTGCGACACTGTTTATTTTTATATGATAAAGCTAATTAGAAGTTCCAGCCTTATAGTCCATTGGGTCATCTGACAGTGTGTTGTGCACGCATTGACCAGGGCTGTCCTGCTTATAAATTTCACATTTAAAAAGCTGGTAGAACATGTTTCCTTTTTAAGTTGCTTATTTGACTAAGCACAGATGAGGACAAATTGGGCCCTAGTGACTATTTATTGTCTTTGAGAGGCTATTAGAATTGTTCTCATCATTAAATTATAATTTCCTCGCAAGAACAAGTAGCCGCAAAAGACAAAAAATACACTTATTCAATAATTTGTATTTATTATGCGCGTTTGTGGGCATGTTTCTTTCTGGAATTTGTTTGTAAGATATGTTTGCGTCATTTACTAATGTCATTTTGTTAGTAATGTCTGTTTGGGCATAATGTTTACTTTCATCTTAATTTTGTAATGATTAGTATTTTAAGAATTATTAAACCCAACAAATTCCGGTAATGCAAATTTGATGGTTAAAACAGCAAATGTTGCGCTGCAATAGCCTAACTGATGCTTAATATGTGCGTCATATTCGGAACACATAATATACTTCGCTGCCACTGGCATTATCTGGTCAACTTTTCATATGAATGAATATAGAAAAAAACAAAACGCACTTACCACATAAGAAGTGAAAGTGGCAGCGGCGGCGGCTGCATCAGCACTGTACTGGAGATGGGAATTGTAGCCTGGCGAGGCGCTGGTGAAAGCTGTAGATCCGGCATAGGGAGCGAAAGCAGAGCCAGAGGAAGATCTCCCTAGTTCCTCTGTCCGGGGTCCCGATATCACACTCGTATTGTAGGCAGGACACGAATAGAGTGCTAAAGAGGCGGATGGCTGATACAAGTAGCCCTGAGGGTACGCCATGGTGAAGATCCAAGTATAAACTTTTCACTTGTATTCTATGCTCTCAAACTCTCACGCGCTCTCCGCGCTCGCTCATAGAGTTCCAGACCTCCGTCCCGTCCTCCTCACTGTGATAGAGGTGATGTAAATTAAACAGATCGACGAATGCATAGACTTCACACTGGTTAATAAGTCGTTGTCAGGCTGCAGCCAGGTTGTTTTCAATCACAAACGGATTTTAGAGCCACTCTCTCACCCCCTGAGCGCGTTGTGTCTCTCATGCCGAACGCGCGGAACAAGTTTTTGCTCTCTGATAGGGCTTTGCATCGGAGAGTGTCTGCCAGGATGCTAAGTTGGAAATTGAGGATTCTGACGCCTACTAAGAGCCTCACGCTCCTCCTCTCGGGGTGTAGTCATCGAAGGAAAGCAAACTGGAGCTGGGTTACGAGACTCTCTCTCTCTCTCTCTCTCTCTCTCTCTCTCTACATTCGTACCATGGCACTCACTAACAATCTCCCCCGCTACCCCTATTTTTGTCTCTAACAAGCCTCATTGCCTTAGACTGCGCAGCTACAGCCCCTGGATGGCGGTCTCATGCGAGCCAACTTCAACTTTGCTCATTTTCTAAATACATGAAGCCTTTATTTTTACACATGGTTAATAACAAACGGACTGTTATCTTCCTGGGACGGCTTGCCAAATACGAGAGGAGACGCTACAAGTCTACTATTTGCAGTTCTCATTCCTTCTGGTTTTGGTTGTTGTCTGCTCTTAGTTTGAGCGTGTAGAAATACTTTTGCAACATTCGTTGATTGTACCATGTGACCAATGAATATGAGCGACCTATTTTGAAGAAAGCTTAAAAAAATTATGTTTAGATACTTTTATTGTTGCCTCGGTTATTAATTGGAAAGAATTATTTCCAGTAGTCGTCGACTCATTTTAGCAAACGAGACTGTATGTGTGCTTCGATCAATTCTCAGCGGCAAGAGAGTGAAGAGGTAACTTTTGACAGGTGTTAACTGATTTGTCCACTGGACAGTTTTCGCTTTAGATCCGGGAACAAGCTAGATCTTCTTCTCCTTTACACCAAAGCCCAAGCGCCGACAGATTAAGACCATATGAACCACGGCAAATCCGCCACGACCAGGGGCTCTAAATCCCTTTGATTCAAACAGATACATTTCTCTGCGGCGGAGGAAATTCGCATGTATGTTGTTTTCTCGCAAACATGGTTAATCTTTAAATACGTGTGTAACATCGCATATATTGATGTATTTAAAGCAGAAAAAATAATGCATGTAAAAAAACACAAGTTCAACAAACAATTTAGCGAATTGTCTCGATACAAATATTCAAATCTAATCCAAATTCTAATAGTATTTTTTGTTAAACTGTACCGTGCAGAAGCATGCAAATAATTTAAAACAGAAATGTGGCAGATATGTATGAACTGCTCAGATTACTTGATTTATCTTATACCTAGTGTACTATTTTTATACACATATATCAAAGGTTAAGCAAATAATAAATACCATGTTGCTGATTGCAATAAAAATGAAACTAACAGAAATGAAAAATGATGTTCATTTAACTTGCAGTATTTGGTGAACTGATTGTGTCTCTCTGAACCGAAAGGGATCGCTGTAGGCGCTGCTACAGAAAATGTGCATGGGGTCACGTGTTTCTGCACTCTGAAAACCTCTCAAGAGTGAAGAATGATGACGCTCAAACTTAGTGGACCAATGCTAAGTTCAAAGCACAACAAATAGTAAACAGAAGAGGATATTATGTCGACTGTGATATAAGACGTTTTGAATGCATCTGCGCTTAACAGCTGCACCACTACCTGCGAAACTCCGTTTGGGACAAAGATAATAATATTCAGTATTGATGGCACGCTATTTGATGTAGATATAAATAAAACATGCATATAATGATGTTTTAAATACTTGTCAAGAGTATTGTCTAGATTAAATTTGTTTTATTGATTTAGGAGTAAACCGTGATTTTATTCATTCCAAGCCCATGCAGTCTACTAGCCTAACTATTTGTGTTTATTGTTTTTGCTAAAGCACAGTGGAAGTAGGAAATGCCCACACTATAAATAGCACATCTATTTGTATGGATAGCCGGGCTAGCATTTGAATGACGTCAGTATTCATTGATAGACTATTATTGGCAGTAATGAGTTCCTCTTCACCAATAGGATTTGATAAGCAGCCTGTTTAGCGACATTGGAGGGGTGACTGAAGGAAGTCATGGAAAGAGAAATGCAGCAAGGAGTAGTCACACACGCTAGGAGAAAGGTAGGTGTTCATTTATCTTAAATGACATTCTTTATAATTAATATCGTCACCGGCGTGCAGGTGAACTAAAAATCTTAGAACAGCACTTTTGAGCATGATGTAGCAAAATGTGACGTATTTAAAAATTGTTGTGCTTTATTGGACTGTTTCGTTTTGTTTTGAAACGCGAGCTCCCGTGAACTCCAAGACTGGACGGCAAGGGGAGGTGTAGGCTTATGTTAGGATATGCGTTCCTTCTGATTATACAAGCAATTCACCTAAACTGAGTAACGAATTGCGTTTAAGACTTAAAAGTGCTACTGTTTTTTTTAAATAATGAATTTAATCGTTATGTTTATAGTCATACAACGTTTAATGCGAACTGCGTTCTAGACAGACAACAGTGTCGTCACAGACTAATGTCAAACAGAATAACGTCAAACGAAGTAGAACTGGGCCAACAAAAAGAGACGGAGGGCTAGGGGGTGTTGTTTCAATCAAGTGGTGTTTTTATTCCAGCAAAATGCCTCAGGGAAACGACGTCATTTAATTTGGATTTAGAAACTATTATTAGAAAGCATTATCTATTGTGGCAGACTAATTGCTTCTCGCGTTCACGCGCGAAATGGTCTTGTTAAACAAAAGTTAGTTAACGTGAAATGCGTGACAGGTTTCCTCGAGGCACCAGTTTTGGCGTGTCTCCGCCGACGGCAGTGGACAGCCGGTACCGTGTAGCCTGCCTCACTCTGTGTCCCCTCAAACGGATTTTAGCCACTTCAAATCTGCCCTAAACCGATTAGTTGACGCCAAATATTCTTTGATGTATTAGCTAAGGGGTTTTGCCACTTGGAAGCCAATTGAAATTCTAAACAGTCCCCCGCTAATGCTTTGGGGAGATCCGTAGCGAATAATGGATGTGATTTATTTTTGACCTTGCCGTTTTTTATGAAATGATTAAACACATGTGCACAAGAAGGCCCTATTCTCTAGGCAATATAGAAATTAAACAATAATAATAATTGGTAACATTATCTAGTATTTTTAGATAAGTTAGATACGTTTTTAAATAAATGTATATTCTTTTATATATAACTATCATATAAACAATTAAAAAAAACGTTCTTTTTATTCATGAGTCATGTTTCCCTCTGTAAAGCCATTATTAAATCATTATTACCAATAGTGCAGAGCATCCTGTCCTAATACTAGTGTTTTTACAGAGAGTCTCTGACTTTGAGAGCAGGCATGTAAAACTCATTTCAGATTACCTGTTGTCCAGGAGTTGTTAGTAAGGTTATTTAAAATGTCAATTTCTTGTCATCCTTTTTTGAGTTTTATTCTGTTTATTTCTTCAACACATAAAATGCATACATAACCATGAAGTTCAACATTTATGTGAACTGTTGTTTATATTTTGCGTATATATTGTGGGTACAAGCCAGTGTATGGAGTAATGTGCTGCATGTTTTCAGTCATAAGAATACTGCTTGTACAAGAGCTGTAATAGCCATGATCAAAATATGTTTGTAAATAGGGCATAAGATCAAAAGGGACAATGCTGATCCCTTTAAGAGCAATCCATATCCGTCAGTGCTCTGGTTTGTAGAGGTTCTTTTATTGAAACTACCTAGATTGTTGATGCAGGGGTTCATTTATTTTAAACATGATTACTATGGTTTTCTTTTCTGACCCCTGGAACAGATGCAAAAACCGCATGAGGGAGTTTCAGCAGATTTAATCGACTTGCTGATTCTCATCATGATAGCCTTTCCCAGCCAGTCAATTTTAAAGTGTTCATGTACTAGGCAGAGATAGACCGGGTCCCCAGGACCCCCAGCTGAGGCTCCATATTCCCGGTAGTGTTCTTCAGAGCCCCCTGGTGACTGACAGGCTGTTAGCCAGACTAAACGATGTGATGATGAGCTTTTTATGAGAATGGATTTCGAATCGAGAGATTTCGGACAAAGATTGTGTGCATTTTCTTTCTCTTTTTCTCTCGCGGTCTCTTCCTCCCCCTGTCTTCCTTCTCTGTCAGCTGGCTAGATTATGATTGATTTGGTTAAAATGGATTATAGGAAGCAGACATTGATTTTTCAATGACTTCTCGCCCAAAAATATTTATCTACTGGGGGGAAATTCTAGCGTCCAACATTTTTTCTTTTTCTTCTGCCTTTGTCTTTCTGTGCTCTCAGAGGCAGAAAGCACCATAATGCAGTCTAGTCAACGATGAGACAAATGACCTGTAATGTTATTTTGAAATGAGTCAGTAGGCCGAGGGACTAAAGGAGTATTGATTGAACCTAATGAGGATTGAGTGTTGGGAAAATAAGCTTTTCTGGGTTTTGCCGAAGCATCTTTTATCAGCACATGAAGCACTACTACCCGTGTTCTCCCGACCACAACATTGCTGCTGATAACTCTCTTCCATGGCTTATTTGCTGACTCTTAATATTATGGGCACAGATCAGTAACAGACTGTTGAAGAATGACTGTTGATGAAATAGTTTAAGGACACATTTGTTGATAAATTGCACAGATTGTATTAGAACAAATATGGACAAGCTAATTTGTAGTTTTGGGACACATTTGGGGACTGAATAGCAATTTCAGCATGAAATCACAATCCACAACCATTATTTGAATGGTGTCATTAGATGTCTTTTTCTCAAAATCATTTTATCAGCAGTGCTTTTAATGTCTGAATGAACCTTGTTATAGTTCTTAGCATTTTCTTAATTCGATGTGAAGAGAAACAACCTCATTTAAACCTGGTACGGGTTGATGCAAGTGATGCATAATTTAAACTCTCATTTTACATTGACACCAATAAGAGTGGATTATTTATTTAACTATGGATCCATTTGAATGATAATATGATACTTACTATGGGAACTAATATTTCTGACCACAAAACAACACCTATAAAGTCAATAGATGTTTTGCATGGAATAATTAATAATTGTTTCTTTGTTTCTATCTACCCAAAAGCAAGTAACATTTAACCCCGAGTGCATGTCACTGCATTGGTATCAGTGTTATTTGTCATCTTTGCACCGTACGGTACACTTTTTCATCCACCGATTATTTTACTTTTTAAGCAAACCCCTCCTTCCATTCTTTTGGTCAGCATTGTGCCACGCCCACTCTACATGCACGCACGGGACTGAGGTTCAAGCAAGTAGTTCCGGCCCCCTGTTACAGGTAATCAGCTGAAGCTATAGCATAATTCTTAGGAGAAGTTGTGTTCTCTTCCACGGCAGCAGCGTGATGTTGTTGTTTTTCCTCTGAGCAGCTCTTTGATGCCATATCTTCTTACATTCACTCAATCCCAGCAGCCATGTTTCATAAACATCCAACGGAAAACATCCTCTGGATTTGAAATGTAGATGGCTTTTTTTGCCTGCCTCTCCACATACCGCGCTTGCCCTCTTGCATTCTCCTGCCGTCACTCTCTCGCAGCAGAGGTATAGGGTTTCTCTCCACTGCCTTTGATACATTTGAATAGCTACCCGATCAAGCCTCGACGTTTTGGGTGTCAGGTGTAATCTGTGGCAACAACAAAGCGAGTGAGGCCTCATTCCCCATTTGCTCCTCGTTAGGATGATATCACTGAGGTGCTGGATCCAAATTAGCTGTTTTGTTATGCTGCGATAGCACATGATACAGCCTCTCATAACACATTAGGGATGCATGTGAGAACAGCATGGCAGAATGCAGACCATTTGGAATTCTATAAATAACTATGCCCCTATATAGCTGTTTTAATGGTTGATATTTAATTGTGGACATTTTTAACACTAGAACCACCAGAGTTCACTGTATACCTTGCCCTCATACGCAATTTACTCATACGCATGAATATTGTTTGATATACAAAAAAAACATTTCATGTAAAATTTACTCATACGCATGAATATTGTTTGATATACAAAAAAAACATTTCATGTCATTGTGTAGTCGTTTACATGCACAACAATATTCCGATATTAACACGATTAGGACAATACTCAGATTAAGAATGGACCATGTTAACAAAGCTTTTTGATTAGCTAAATCTGTCTAAACTCATAATCGTAGTAAACACAAATCGAATTAAGATGGGCGGCGGAGTACTCCTATTTTAGTCACATTATCGAAGTGCAGTATAGACATGTACACACCTTAATCGCACTATTACCGGCGCATAGGAAGTTTCGCGGCAATTTCCGACAGGTTAAACACACGCACGGTAGTGGACAGCCGTTTCGTTTTAAGGCAAACAACATGGCTTCAAGCAAGAAAGCAAATTTTTTTGGTCAGAATGGGAAACAAGAAAGATGCCAACAATTGTAGAAAATAAATGAAACACCCAAAACTGTATGTGGTACCTTGGCTTACTGTTTGTTGATACATGAAATTATTGAGGGAACGTCAAAGGCGTCGCTTAGGGACGTAATGAAGTATGCCATTAATCAAACTATGCAGTGTAACATGTAGAAAGGGAACATGAAAGGTATATTCTTAAAGCAACTCATGTAAACACCTTAAAAGTAATATAAGCTTACTCGGAATCAGGCAAATTATTTGATTACTGACGTCGATGTAAACGTGGTCACTTTTGTATGTGACTGTCATGACAATGTAATGTCTAGAGACATGAAATTATTATTTTTACTCATCTACTATGTTTTTGTGCTGTTGAGAATTACTTTTTTAAAGAAAATTATTTTTCCTAACAGTATAATAATTGATGCAATGAAAAGTTCATGTGCACAGTTCCACCTAAATAATTATTAATTTGTGTATTCATATCATTTATAAGTTGGACAAGAGAACAAAACATGGGGTAAAATCATAAAAAATAAAGGCATGAGGTAAATTTGACCCAACGGTGATTATAGGTATAAATACACCGCCTTTTTGTCTGGTTTTATCTAAACAATTTTTAACAACAGGGGATTGTAAACAATGCAGGTTTAGTAAAAGTAAATGACTGGGAGACTTGGATATTTTATTGAAAATCTGTTGTGTACATTGTAAAAATAAAAGGTGTCTCAAATATCGTGTTATGTACTCAAAGAACCTTAAACTTTATTCGAGGTGCTTCAAAGCAGTGCTCGAATTGAAGGGAGACTGGGGGGCCCCCATAAGGCATTAGGGACGCTCCATAAGAAGTAAAAATTTATGGGGGTCCCTCGGATATTTTTATTTGAGTAAAAATGATAATGACAAATGTGATTCAATTTGTGCAATGGATATGGTAAATTTTGTGAATTCATTATTTACAATAATTTATATTAAGTTTGTTTATGTGAGGGTCATGTCTCTTAAAATTTTAAATTTAGCTTTCCTGTAGCTCAGTGGTAAGAGCATTGCATTAACAACGCAATCATGTGGGTTCGATCCCAGGGGATTGCAAATACTTATGTAAAATGTATAGGATATAGCAATGTAAGTCGCTTTGGATAAAAGCGTCTGCCAAATGCATAAATGTAAATGTAAATGTAAACACCTCGCCCCACGTCTAAAGACCGCTAAGCGCAGGACATCCTTGACATGACTGCTTTAATGGCATCGGTCCAGTGAAGCTAACTTCAGCTAAAAAATGTAGGATCTGAACCTCCATCTGCAGTCAGGAAGAGGAAGGTTCAACTTTTTTGAGGGGGAATTTTCTCTCTCTATATATCTTTCCACTATATCTATCAACTCCATGTCGGGGCTTTTGTATTCCTTACGTAAATTATTATTATTAGGCCTGGTTCTGGGGTGCTAGTGATCTCGATGAAGATGAGTGACAGCTTTTTAGTAAATAAAGGGAGTGCTCATTGTGCGGTTTCTTCGCTAAGTATAATCCATTCAGAATTATATAATACTTGTTTTTCATGCTGCTAAAACCAACGGCCACATACATGCTGCAAAGTTCTGTGAATTACATTGCCATATAAATGCGAGATTCACTCTTGAAATAGCTATGATTGATATATTGATAGCCTTAGTTAGTTCCTGAATAAATAAGACTTTTGGGCTGAAATGGTTGAATAGTCTGCTGACTGACAGACTCACTCATAAGAGTCCCTTGCCGCCACCTACTGGAGGTATCTATGTAAACTGCACTGAAATCGTTGAAAAATCCCCACAACACTAACACACAGACTAACAGCAGGTCTTGTCATAATACATTTTTTAATATCTAATAAACTAGTTTCTTGCATTTAAACAAGTCTTTTGGAACTAAAATTATAATCACAAAGTGTCAATCATCCAGTTGCTTTTTGGGGAAAATAGTAAATACTACATTGTTAAAGAATGCTAGAATTATTCTGTTTGGCGTACTGTTCAAAAGTAATTTCTGTTCACCAAGACAGCATTGATTTGATCCAAAATACAGTAGAAGTTTTGGAGTAACCTTTGCACTACCCTGGGACCTCAAAATTGCTTTGTGTGTTATAAAAGGAACTCAAATTCAAAAAAATGGTTATGGTAAGATCTGTAAACATTTAAGTGGTTCTTGGAGAATCTCTCTTGTATAAGACAGCATGTAGAGGAACCCATGAAAATTTTATTTTGAGTGTTTTTTTTAATGTTTTATAAGAATAAGAATAGTCCAAAGTTAGGGTTTCGGCCCCTGCTATGTGAACATAAATAAAAAAATGATGCACATGGTTAGAAAAGGCTAAACTTTATTAAAAAAATTCTCAGCGAGCCTTAGATTGCACAAATAATTAGTTATATTAAGATTATAATACGAGATGAAAAAAATAATTTGAAAAAATATATATTCTACTCATAGATCTAAATGTAGATCCCCGAAATCTGTTAAAAATGTATACGTTGTTGTGCTTTCCATCCTCACAAAGCGCAGCTTTCCTATTCACTATGTTTATAGCGCAGTCTCGCGTTCCACAGTGCTGTGGCGTTGTTGTTGGCCCATTGTCGCAGCATCATGTGTTTAACTTTTTCAGCTTTGTGAGACTGGTATGACAAAATAAATCATACAACATTAGAAAAGCGTTTCTAAAGCATACGGAGCAGTCAGTTCACAAATAGCTCTCACCGTACTTTGATGTCAAATGCTGATGGGTTTTGAGATCAAACATCTGTCTGTGGTACGAAGCGGCTGCAGTAGCCTACGAGTGCTCTTCTATGTTGCGCGACAGGTGGGAATGGGTTCAAAATAATTCCTCACACAACAACCTCTCTGTATGACTGTCCCATTATAGGTGAGTGAAGCTAAAAAATATAAATACATTTAGTTCCTATATACTATGTTTATACATGCATACTAATACATGTAAGTCTATTTGTATTGTGTTTTTTGCTGTTTAACCCATTATTTAGTACATAGTGTACAAAGTGCTTCTTTTAGCCGAGATGCTAACGAATAAAATGAAGCTTGTGGGGCTAAATTGTAGCATTAAATAACAAACAATGACTTTTAGTCACTTTTAGCTATTATGTTTATTTTTAGTTTAGTTTGTGTTAAATGGTTTCCCCAACCATGTTACATAAATTGTCTGTAATTTACTTACTATTTGTATCATAATCAGCTCAGTTTTTATCTTTTTTCCTCAGAACGTTCAATATTTTCCAGCTGAGAAGCAAAATGTAAGTTTTATATTTATTAAGATATTGGACATTATGAGTTTTTATTATTATGTTATTTGTTATATTTGCAAAAGTAAAAATACAAATTGACAATGAATAAATCGGAATAAAGTTTAAAATTAAATAATCACATTTATTGCTATAAATATTGTCCTCCTTAACCACAGACCAAAACAGTGAATACAATATACCCGGCATTGTACTATTTAGTTTATTTATACCATCGTAAAGCAATGCGTGATGTGCTAAATGAATAAAATGTTTTGTGAGTTGTTATCTAAATCCCTCTTTTTTTGTATCCATGTCTTATTCCCAGGGACACCAAAGGCCAACAGTCCCAGCTCCAGCCCATCCTGATGCTCATCCTTGCACAGCCTGGGACACCTAAGGCTAACAGGTGCAGCTCCATTCTCTTTTTGTCATAAATACATATCTACTTTATATATTTTCCTATAGCTCAGTGATAAGAGCATTGCTTTAACAACACAAGGTTGTGGGTTCGATCCCAGGGGATTGCACATACTTAGAAACAAAAAAACTTAAAGGATAATGCAATGTAAGTCGCTTTGGTTAAAAGCATCTGCCAGATGCATAAATGTAAATGTAATATACAGACGTGTTTCATTTTTGTTACCCCCCAACAAAAACGAAGAATGTACAATTTTCTCTGAAATTACTTGAAACTGACAAAAGTAATTGGCATCCTCCATTGTTTATTTCATATTTAATAGAAATCAGACTTTCGTCTATATATATAAATAAGCTCTTATTTATATGTGTGTTTGATTGAAGCGGCTTTGCAACAGTGCAAAATTGTGAAATGTGCTATAGAAATAATTTTGACTGATCCTCACACCACCTGGTGATAGCAGGAAACCCATTGAGTGCATTATGATTATTTTTTTTCTTGCTAGGAAGGATTTGCTTACCTGCTTGCTTGCCTTGCTATGAGAGACAGCGAGTTATCTACAGCCTTCTTGAGTCTTATCAATTATGTAAAATGTCCCATGTAAATATTATTAATGTCCACTTGTTACTTATTGCATTGTATATTGTTGTAAATTTGAATTGTACATTTCTGTACAATTGGACATTTTCTAAGTCCCTGAACATTTTCTATATTTATTTTTAAAGTTAAGTCAAATTATTTGTTACAGTTTTTTAATATAAAAACATTTAATTTATAACAATATCACAACACAATATTAATTATACATGCGATTTCATGAATTTAGAATTGTAATGTACAATATAAAGTATTCAGTGAATATGCATTCAATTTAAATTGTTGTTGTTTATCAATAAACTGTTTTACGTTGTATTTGTTTTTTATTATATTTGTATTTCTGCTTTTTTATATGTTATGAATGGAAGTATAGCAGAACAATACACTAGAGTGGTAAACAAAAAATAGGATAAACTGTAAAACAGCGACTTAAAAACCCAAGGTGGTTCCAGACCATTTTAATAAAAAGGTTCCTCAAGAAGACTTGTGCCTTGAGTTTGCCCTGAGGAATCCGCCGGTGTGGCAATGTGGGGAACCCCAAATGATTCCTTAAAGAACTTTTCATTTTTACAGTGTACATTTGAAAAACATCCAAGGGTAGATGTTACCCTGTAGTGGTTCTAGTGTTTAATGAATAAATGAAGTCGTAGTATCAAATTAACTCCATGTTATGAAAAATTCACAGTTTTGACACCATTTAAATTACTCATAGACTTACGCTGGTAAGCTAGCACTAGACAATCTTAAGCGGGTATAGTCTCAGCCTCAGACTGGGCTAAACGTCTCATGCATAAGGCACACCTCTGAAGTCGTCCTCTGATTGGTTGAATTTCACAGGATTTCCGGGAGAAGTGCGTGTTCTTTAACGGTCCGCCTGGAAACAACACAAAACCATCTGATCTAAGTAAGCTGTCACAACGGTTGCTATAAGAATACATCACGATCGACCTAATGCTTAATTCTTAAAGGATGTGAGGTTCACGGCATAAACGTATAATAATTTTGTTGCTGTTAACTTTTGCCACGTTTGTGAATGTACACCGGTCTGTGGAGACATTTCCACGCCTCTAAAGACATCACAAACAAAACGTGATTGGTTGCATTTTCCTGTCAGTCATATGGCCTCTTGGGCGGGCCTTGGCAAAAGAAAGTGGCGATAAGTTCCACACAAAGTGAGAATAAAGCTGGTCTTACCGTTTCTGCTAAGTCTGCTTCCAGCTGTTCCCTCACACCTGGCCTGGCTTTAAAGGGCATACCGCTTTAGGTACCTGTCAAGCCCTCTGTTCTTCAATGCCTCTAGGGTACTTTTCCTGTATGCGTTTGTTTATGTGTAAGAATATGTCCCAATTGTAGCATTTAAGCATTTGACTTGTGTTGCTTTGGGGCCCAGGCATTATTTACTGATGCTGTGTTTGCATAACCCTCTTCCTCACCTCTGTTCTCCCTCAGGGAGGATGTATTTTAGTGTGAAACGGCAGGTGTGCTGTTCATTTCTCAAATGCATCTGTAACCCACAGTTCTGGCTAATGGCAGAACTAACCTGTGCATACTGAGACTCTTATGGAACTTGTAATGGCAAAACAACATCAGTAGGGCTGTGTTGTTACTTAAACTTAAATCCTTTCAACATACAGTATATGCCATAACAAGACACTATTTTTAAATGATTAATTAAACAGAGTCACCCAATTGATATATCAATAATAATAAAACTTTGTCTTAGACATGTTTTTCGCTTTTTTGCCTCTTAAAGGTGTCATATGACACGGCTTAAATTAGTTTGCAATGTGTATTCATGATTTAACTTTCAAAAACGCTGTATTTTCAACATACTGTGCATGTTTGTATCTCCTCTTTGCCCCACCTCTCTGAAACACGAAGATTTTTACAAAGCTCATCGCTCTGAAAAGCGAGGTGTGCTATGATTGGCCAGTTAACCAGTGCGTAGTGATTGGTCAAATACTGCTAGCGTATGACGGAAATGTAACGCCTCTTACCATATTTGGAACATCAGGTTCCAAAGCAATTGTACTGACAGGTACGCCCACTTTACTTGCGTATAGATTTGGGCTGTTAGTCAAATCATTCCAGGAGATTTGTGGGGGTGTGGTTACACGAGGCGTTTCAGGCAGGAATGTGTGAGCATTTGCTTTAGATAGAATGCATCTTTTGTTTCCGAAACTTTAATTTTTGCAGGTTTACGTGTCAATACATGCATGAGCAACTTATAACACACCAAAGACACAGAAAAACACGTATTTGCGCCATTTGATCCCTTTAATGAAGGCAAAAGATTAGTGTGTTTGTAGGGAGGTCATTTCTCTGCAGTTGTCTGACTTTGACTTTTGACTTTTAAACCCCAGTAGTGAGCTCAGCAGCATTCTGTGTTAAGTAGTAAGAGAGGCTTCCTACTCATAGCTAAAAGGGACAGTTCACCCAAAAATGAAAATTCTGTATTCATTTACTTACATTCAAGTTGTTCCAATAGTTAACTATCATAGTAGGAAAAATGTTTTTATATTGAACACACAACAAGATATTTTGAAGAACGTTTGGAAACAGTTCTGAGGCACTTTTAACTACTTTCATTTAGCTTTTTATTTTTGGGTGAACTGTCCCTTTAACATTGCATCCTCACCACGTACCTCCATGTGCCAGTGCTGGGAGGGTCTATTAGGGTTCAGAGCTGGTGAGTGAATATTTTGAACAAGGGGCCGTCCGTGTCGTAGACAGTAGAGGTATACAGAGGTGAAGGCTGTGCTTCCGTCCTTGAGGGAGCCCATTTAGACAATGCTTTGAAAGTGAAGCTAGACAGCACTGAGAGTCATTTCACTGACTGGTGTGGTGAGCGAGAGAGCTGGTTGGCAGGTATGCCTTTCCACATGAAACATCTAATGTTTTCACAGGCTGAATTTCCTGTTGTAAATATTCACTAAATGCTAATTTTCCTTACCTTTCCCTCGCTGTGTTTCTTTTGTGTCTGTTCTCTTGATCTCACACAGGGCATGATGCAGAGACAGGGAGGGAAAAAGAAATAGAGAATGAATGAGGGAAAGCCCATAATGCTGTAATGCCCATTAGCAAGATTTCACGCACACTCTCTGATCTGACTCACTGACAGCAGCCTCTAAGAGACTGTAATGAGAATGTTTGCTAGGGTTGTGTGTATGTGTCTTGTGTCAGTGTCTAGGTGAGTGTAGTATGTGCACCACTCATTGACTGTGACAGAAAATATTTGAGATGATGTATTCACACCCACACATATTCCCAACACGCATTATTATTCTTTTACAATTAAGAGCTGCTCTCTGAACAGATCTTGTAATAGCAGAGCTTTAGATTCGTGTACAGTATCTCAACGTTTTGTCTCAGTGAAACATAAAATTGGTTAATTTACTCGCATGTGCTTTTGACAACAAAAGGGATCAAATTGCCTGCGGTTTGACCTAGACCAACCTAATATACTGCTTAAAACTTTTAACATTCTGAAATGCTGTTTTATATTTTTGTGAAAGTGGCATCCTCATTATGAAATTTAACAGCCTAGCTCTTTTTATTCTTTAACCGGCAAACAGTAGCAAAAATGACCAAAATCAACCATGCCGCTTCCTCTCTCTCTCCCTTCCTTGCTCTCTTTCACAGACTCACATTCTATTTTACACAAATTAGCTTCGGTCCTGGAGGGCAAAATGACAAGAGGTTATTGTGAGACTATGTGTTTAATTAATTGAAAAATGCTCAAATTGCTTTTACAGTTGTTATTGGAGGTGAAAAAATGGAATCCATGTTGCCAGTACTCAGGCGTAATTAGCTCCTGAGGGACTTTGATATTTAGCATTAGCAATGTTGCTGCACTTAGGACACAAATTTCTATTTTGATAATGAAGGGCCTGGGCTGTACTTGAGGACAGCTGTAGTTTGGGGGGGGTTAGGGTTTGGAGGTCCTGTGCAGAGGAGAGAGACACCCTGTCTGCTCTCTATGTGAGTGTCTGTAAAGGATATGGCAGCAAGGGCTCCCAGGGGCCATTCATTACCCAAAGTATTTAAGTTTCCAATTAAACCGAGAACTAGCACCCACTGCAGGAAGCTTGGAAACAACCAAAACAATTCCACACGCAGCTTCAGGAATCCACGGCCCGTAGAAGAGGAATAAAGAAGGGAGGCAAATGGATTGGGGGAAAAACACAGGAGAAAATCCTTTTGTTTATTCAAACTTTATCTAAATTTTAGTACTGAAATGATTGGGAAGAATGTAAGGCAGGATGGAGTGTTAGAAAGAAAGAGAAACGAAATAAAAAATACAAGACTTTAATGATCTGCTGTTGAGAATCAGTGTGGAATCCTGAGAGACTGCTGGGCTTGTTTGAATCAGCATGGTCTCATTTGGTTCGGACTGAGTGTGGCAGTCCAACGGAGCCCTTACACCATGCTGTCTAAATGCCTGCCTGCTACCGCCTCTAATGGTCTGTGTATGTGGATATATGCCATGTGGAGTGGATACAGGACATGTGTGAAAGAGTACGTCTGCTGTGTTAAGTTCCCCTGTTAAACCATAAATTCCACCTTAGTCACTATTTGCCTAATAATAATTATCTCATAAATCGTTAGATAGTACAGAAGTTCCTCACCCCATGCCATTTAAATTGTTGTTGTCCTTTTTCATTTAAGTAAATATAAATGCTGGCTGCACCAAAATGAAAAGTATGTAAATATGTTATGAATAACCACTACAGTGGATGTGCCCTGCATCAGCTATAAAATGAAAATGAACAAGAAAATGTATAACCTTATTGTAATATTGTTTTAAATTTAAAACATCTGTGTGCTGCTCTGATGTTCACTCTAAAAATAAAGGTGCTTAAAAGAACCTGTTGTAAAACAGAAAGGTTCTTCAGATGTTAAAGGTTCTTTATGGAACCAAAAGGTTCTTCTATGCCATAGAATCGAAGAACCTTTTGAAACACTATTTTATTGAGAGAGTATATTACTAATAGTGTAGCATAACGGTGAGGACCTGAACAAACTGTTATAAAACATATCGTCTCGTGCACTTAAAGGAACACTCCACTTTTTTGTATATTCTCATTCTCCAACTCGCCTAGAGTTAATAAGTTGAGTTTTACCGTTTTGGAATTTATTCAACCGATCAAGATAGCACTTTTTCGCAAAGCTTAGCATAGATCATTGAATCCAATTAGACCAGTAGCATCGCGTTCAAAAATGACCAAAGTGTATCTATACCTTTCCTATTTAAAACTGGGCTCTTCTGTAGTTACATCGTTTGCTAAGACCGGCGGAAAATGAAAAGTTGCAATTTTCTAGGCCGATATGATAAGAAATATACACCCATTCCGGCGTAATAATCAAGGAAGTTTGCTGCCGTAACATGGCCTTTTCTCAGTAGTTGCAGTGCTCCTCGGCTGGTTTCTTACTACAGAGAACCTATATGAGACAAGACTCCCATCTGACTATTACAGAGGGTTTTGAATTCGGAGCAAGACCCGGTGCTCAGACAGGGAGTATCTTGATTTCAGCAGCCAACTTTGACAGTGAGATTCCAAGAGTGTACTTTTCAGCACCTCGACTATGATCATCATGGATTTAGGTCTGCCATCCTCAGCAGCCACCTCAACTTCAAGTACAGTCCTGCACATGTCCTGTTTGATAAAGCCGCACCCGTAGTAATTAAAAGAACATCCGACCCAACATCCGACAGCAGCACTAATTTAATTGCATACCCTACCCTACCCGTTTGACAAAAATGCTGCGACCTGAACCCGCATTACATCTAGGCATGACAAAAGCATTTAATTTCTCACACAACAAGCAACCACATATTAGGAAGTTAATGCATTTTTAAACATGTAGTAACTTAATATAGCAGAGTTTCGAGACAACCAAAAGTAAAGCCATTAAAATATTATATTATTTTTGATTGGTGATTAATGAAAGGTATTTCGATATATACAAAGCTTGTTAAAAACAGCCTATATTGTTCATGTGATATTAACAATAGTTACCTTACCTTTTTCTGTAAAATTATACCAAAGACGCTAAAGGCAATGCTGCCAGGCTAAATAAAGCTTGATGCAGAAAAGGGACCTATAACATGATGAGCTAAAAGTTTATTTTAAATTGTGTTAAGAGTATGAAGTCCTCACTATAGCTGTCCATTAGTTGCACGCGATTGGCTACAACGCTCAACGCTGCAAAGTATGCTGCAATTAGAAACCAGCTCTTCAGACAGACCTTGAACACAAATAAGCACAGGACCGTGTAAAAGCTGCTTCATGTCAACTGAGATGAGTCGAAATAGTCTTGGCTTCTGGATCTGCGTTCCACCCGCTCGTATTAATTCCCGACCCGCACTGGAGATGACACATTAATAATTATTCCACCTGTTACATCGAATATTAGCGGTTCACCCGACTGTGTGCAGGACTCTGCATCAGATCATCTCATGACAGCCTACATTTCAGATGAACAGAGCCCAAGATTCCTGCCCTAAAATGAGATTTGGGTGAAGGTCTGGACTGGCCTTGAAAGTGTCAGGTAATTTTATTTCTCAATAGAAATAGGCCTACATTGTTTTGCAGTGTTCAATGTCATTAAGATATCCTAAGCGTACAGAAACTTTAAACATAATGTATATTGTAAAAATATTATGCTTCAGGCAATATTAGTGACCTAAATAACCAATATACTTTTGTATGCAAATATGTATAATATCTTTTGGTTTGAGTATTCTTTGTTTGTATGTGCCCAGGCCAAATCATTTATTTTACAACCATCAGACTTGCTGTCTTGTAAAGAGAGTTAACAGAGTAAACACAGTTAAATGACTGTCTTTTTACATCCCAGACACCATCGCCCATTGTACAAAAAATATGCTAATTGGGGCAATGGGAGAAACTGAGACATGCACGGGGTTATTTAATTTCCCATGGTGCACTGGGCTTAGCAGAGATGACAGGAAGGCTGAGGCAGAGTGTAACGGGAGCTTCGCAGCAGCAGCCCTGCTCTGGGCTTCCAACCGACAGAGGAGCACCGTGAGAAAGAGAGACAGCGAGAGGGAGAGAGAAAGAGAAGGAGAGGTTAAGTAGACCTCTGAGCTGTGACTCTTGTTCTGTAAAGCACACATCATTAAATGATATAATGTTACTGTTAGTTTGTCATGTAATAGTGTCAATTGAAAAAAACTGGTTCCAAAAATTAAGTGAGACAAACAGGAACACTTCACGTCCTCTCTTCACGGACCTGCACGTTTTGTGTGTGCTACCCAGAATTCCTCCTGACATTTGTTGTTTGACGATTACTCGCTGGCCCGTAGCCTAGCGTAGCACAACAGCAATGGTTTTAAAGACTGCACTATCCAAGCCTCGACGCATCACTTGCAAACTGTGCCCCCTGTCAACCCCCCTGGGCATCTATTGTGGCAAATCAGTGACCGTACCATTCCTTCTTTCTGCTGTTCACCAACAAATGATAAACTTAGGGGAAAAGAGAATGGAAGGAGGAAGAAAAGAAGAGTCAGAGCATGTTGCCTTTTGGCTGAAGTAGTTAAGGACAATGCAAGTGCTAGACCATCATTTTCAAACAGTGCGTAAAGCAGAGTACTGACAGGTTTTATTCAAGCAATCACTTGATTATTCTAGTTCTTACAACGCATTGGTTTAATGAAAATGAAAGTTTTGAAAGAAAAGTTGAAATGCAACAACAGAACAGTTTATGCAGTTTACAGCTGCAATAAATGATTGTGTTGTTATATGTTTGGAGCCTTTTTAGCTTGTATAAGTGAAAGAATGTGATGGGTGAAACAGGTTTGGCCAAAGGTCCAATGTTTTGCAATATATCAAACTCTTGCCACCAAGGCTGTTCACAAACTGTGATGACGCATTTAACCGTCATCAGCATCGCAAATATTCTTTATATTATATTATGTTGTATTTTATATTTTCATTTGAAAAATGTAAAACTTTTATAACACCATTGTATTATATTTCCTTTGCATCTAATTACAAAAATAGTTAACGCTAATGCGATGGTGTTTCTTATGCAGTGTACACATGGTAATACATTTTATTTTTGTTTACTTATTTTAAGGAAGCTTTGTTCCTTTTTTGATTCCTTCAACTAAAAAATATTAGTTTACTAATGAATTTCATAATTCAATTTCATCAATAAAAATTTTCAAGGAAGTCAAGATACTTATTTTTTAAGTTTAACCGACATTTCTTTATTTACAGTAAGTCACAGTAAATATGACATCATTCTTTTGACTGCTGTGCTGTTATCAGACTCTCTCTCTTTTCTTTCATTTTGTTGAAAGTAGTAGAAACACTATCGTGGAGTTTTTCTTTTGCTATTTGAGAAAATGAGAATGCACAAAATATAATTGTGGTAGTCCCCATTCACCGCTATAGAAGTTTAACGACAACTTCCATGGCTGAGAAACCCGGAAAAGTGAAAAAAGGTCCATTGCTCTAACAAATAATCTCTTTAAAATAGCAAATTAATGAAAAAGTTTCTTCCTTTTTAGGGTTATAACAGTGTGTTGTTCAGTGCTTTGTTAGAGTAGAGAAAGCATCAGTCAGCTGAGTTTACTTTTCCTCATCTGGTCTAAATCTGTTCTAAACCTGTGGTTGGCTTGGGTGGTCTTGGTCGTTTACATTAAAGTGAGGTTAGTTTGTGCATGTGTGTTTGCTGAACAAATGACCTGCCACAGCTGTTTTAGCACTTAACTAATTTCATTCAGGGCTGAGCGGTGTGTGTTTGCATGTACTGTATATGCATGCGGTTGCGTTTGTTAACTCTGGACCTGCTCACAACGATCGAACAGTTGGATGTAAATGTTGCCTCCATCACCTATGCTGATTAAAGCAGGAGTCAGACCTTCATTACAGAGGTCATTAACATTGCACAGAAATGCACAGGAAACAAACAAAATCTATTGCTCCATCTAAACAAAAATAATAAGAAGCACAATCCGCTTTGTATTGGAGCTGCTTGTTGCTGTCATTATCTTGCAACAAATAATAAAATAAATTCTTTGATGTACTGTGAAGACTTGTCATCTTTTGGCAAGGGCACTACCTGGCAGCCAATGACAGCAGGGAAAGTGGGTGGGTGTGTATGTGCTGTCTGTGGGTTTGAAAGGAAGAGATTGTGTATGTATCTGTGCAAGACAGACTGAGTAAAGTATAAAAAAGCATATTTTTGTTTGGTAGTTACTTCAGTTTAAAGCGAAACACATCATGGAAAGAAATAGTGATCACATACACACACATACAGGGCGAGTGACAGACAATAGCTGCTGTAAAATTCTCTCACATCCCAGCTGATCTGTATTCATGGATCTCATCTGTTTTTGACCCTCTTCCTTTTCCCCCCTCTCTCTTTCACATTCCCTCAAGACTCTCAATCTCTTTCAACCTCTTCAACGCTTCCCTTTCTTCCTTGAATATTTGCTGTTACTTTTTCCCTGTGTCTGATCAGGTAGAGCCTCACTTGACAACACAATTCTTTCTCCTCTTTTACACTTCTTCCTCAGATGTCATTTCACCCAGCCAGAGGGCTCTCTCTTTGTCAATTCTGTTGAGTCTCGCTTTTTTAACATTAGTAATGAACATCTTTGGAAAATCGATCTCTTTTGTGTAACCCCTTTATACGTTAGTGTATAGAAACAAGCTATAAGTGCTTCATTTTAATCACAGCTTCATAAAAGAAAGGAAGAGCTCATCCCCAACTCTTGTTTCCATATGTTAAGCGATACGCGCAGCAAAAGCAATGCGTGCAAGCTGCATGCAGGTGTTTGTCAGTGTTGGTTTGGTTCTGGCAGATTTAGTCTCTTATCTTTCAGAATCTGTGTCATCTAATTTCTGTGGGAATTGTTTTGACAAAACAGGTTAGCATAAGGTAGGAGATGTCAGACATAACAAAGCCTCCTTCGATTTGTGTGTGCGTATGTGAGTGTCTGTCTCTCCATGGGAAACACGTGTCAGTCATCAGTGAGGTTTTACACTGGATATGACATCACGGCCCTGTAGGGCTTCTGCTAGGAAGACGAGTTGTTTGATTCTGTGTAGAAGAACAGAGTCTGGAGCTAACTGTGAAGATCTGATTCTATCTCAGCTGTTGTAAATGTCTTGCTAACACAAATACAGCTCACAGGTGCATGTTAAAACAAATGTACAACCTTTTTGTTCCTGTTTACACTTGGTTGAGGTCTTGAAAAAATGTAAATGAGCTCCGGTTTTGTAAGATTGTGGATAATTAAGTTAATTGAAACATACTATTTGCCAAATCACCAGGGTTTGGTGACAATTCACATTTTGAGATCAGTCAACAAATCTATTGCTACTTTTGAACTGTTGATTCAACCAATTGGAGATATGAAATTGATATTGCATTCCTGACCCTCTTCCGATTGGCTAGTGAAAAGTGTTCTGGTTGAAACAGGTCATGTGATTGGCTACGCAGCGTCCTGTGGACCAGTGAGATGATCATGCAGTGTAGACAGGCAGATTGATGTGGGGTGGCTAAAGGCTAAGGGAACAAGACTGCAGGCCTTTGAAGTCCTGCAGGAGGGGAGTAAATTGATATATCAATTTAAGCCACAGTGCCTATTAGAGGAGCTCCAGTCAGGTTAATGTGATAGCCCTAGCATTACCCTTCCAACCCCTTTCAGCCCCGTCCCAGTGCTCTTCTCTCAACACACACCATCAATACCTGCCAGCCGGTGGCAGAAACAGGGCGTAAATAAAGCCAGAAAACGGTTGACCATCTTTCTTTCTGTCTCACTATGTGTGATTTAAATTCACGAACCAAGTAGATATAAAGTTGGAGCTCCTTTAAAACTAGCAGACTGTGAAGACAGGAGTGTTGCAGAAGTTCAGGGGACCATGAGCCTTGTGATTGACCCAAGACATTCCTTACACTGAACTTCTGAGATCCACATATTAAATTGTAGCTGGTTGAACACACTAAGTATTAGCGTTCACAGAAGCACTATCGCTCTCACATTCAACCTGAGGTGAGATGGAGATCATTCATATTTAACAGCATGCAGACTCACATTTACATTAAAAATGCATAGTGATGTCTTTTAATCCAGATACTGCTATATTTATTATTAAACCTTTGTCTTTGGGGTCAGATCACAAGAGTTTGGTTGTCCGTCAACATTACTACTCGCTCAATCAGTCTGGCCGACGCAACATCACATTGCTTTAGATCAACATCGATTCACCTCTGCCGTCTAAATTCATACAAATATCTAGACTTGGAATTATTTGATGGTCCGTATGTGTATGGTCATAATTGTATTGTTTAAATGGTGTTTATATGATATAAACCAAAAGCTTGAAATATTTAGGCCTGGTTTCATAGACAAGGCTTAGCCTAAGTCAGGACTATGCCTTTTAATTTAGGCTATTTAAGTCGCTTTTATTAAAATGCCTTAGAAAAAAACATTACCGATGTGCACCTTGAGACAAAACAATGGCACTGACATATTTTAAGATTTGTCATGGCAAGTTATTTTCAGTTAAGACAGCTCAAAATTCCTTTTAGTCTAGAACTAGCCTTAAGCCTTGTCTGTGAAACCGGGACATAATGTTTTGGATCATGTTTAATAAATTGGGGTTTATGTAAATGTATTCATTTGTTCCTCCACAAGAAGTCAGCCATTTTAAAAACTCTTGACCTGACCCTTGAAATCTTCTTTGTGCATTTGGACTGGCGCCTATCATCTGCTTCTTTTTATCATGCGTGTACAGACCTGGAATGGACGGCTGTGTAAGGAGATGGGTTTGATTTAAAAGTTTTTTATTTGTTTAAAATTTAAAATTTGTGCACTATGTTTTTTTGCCTCTGGTCAAATCATGGACTTCCTGTCTTTTTGATTTCATTTATAAAAGGCACCCAAATGTAGCCCTTTTACAACATGTGATATAAATCTAAGGAGTCCACAGAATGTGTCTATGAAGTTTCAGCTCAAAATACACCACAGATCTTGTATTATATTGTGCCCTACATGTCCATTTTTTCATGTGAGGAAGAACAGGCTGTTTTGTTGTGTGTCTCTTTAAATGCAAATGAACTGCTGGTTTCCGCCTCATTTTTAGCAGAAAGCGCAGGGCTGTGTAAGCTGGTGCTTCCAACCACAAAACTGAAGAGAATGATCATTAAGGTAATGAGAAACACTGTCCCATCTTTAAAAACCAAACACATTGTTTTGTAGAAGTGGGAGTTCATAAGACAAACGGTTATTTGTTTATAAACTGAAAACATGCTCTATTTGAGTGAGTGCACTTTGCGTTATGTCTTTACAATGTGCACATTGTTTTTATCCTTAAAAACCTAAAACATGCTCTCTTTAAATGAATGGACTTTGCGTTACGTCTTTACAATATGCACATTGTTCTTATACTTGACAATACACGGGACAAAAGCATCATATCTATAAAAACTGAAAACATCCTCTCTTTGAGTGAGTGCACTTTGCGTTATGTCTTTACAACCTGCACATATGTTTTTTAACATTTAAGTGTGCATTTTCTGGATTAGGGGGGCTTTTATAAAGTAATCTTTTAAGTGTAATGTATTTATTATGATTTTTTTAGTGAAGCCGGAGTCGTATGTTAAAATAAATAATTGTTCTAGGAAAAGGGATCTGTTTGGATTTTTCTTGCATTCTGTAATACACAACAGATACAGGTTTGTGGTATTATGGGAATTACAGCCCTCACATCCTTAAACTTCCAGTTTAAGTCTCAATGCACACCTCTTTAAGATTCATGTACTCTGAGACCAACACACACCTTACATGAATTATGTATTCATTTTGTTTCCTTTTTTTAGCCTTTCACGTGTCACTTTATATTTAGGTAAATGTTATCTGTACAGATACTAGGGAGGCTCAGAGATGACATATTTTTGTTTGCAAACCCTGAAGCGAGTTAGCATTTTAAGGCTTCCGGTTCCATCGCTCCAAAGTCTATGAGTTTTTTGAATGAGTTGGTAAATCGCCCGAAAAGGTCTGTGGTAAACAAAACCTCTAAATATTTTTATATTTCATTCTATGACATGAAACACACAAATTATAACCAACTTGTGATTTTTTAAAACCTTACTGTGTCTTAAAAACGGCGGGGAGGTTAGACTTAATCGTGCATATGAAGCTCACAAATAATGCAACATGGGCACAAATCTCTTAATGCGGATTCCTTCAGGCAGTAGTTACTTACCTGGAAACACATTTTTTATAAAGTTTGAAAAAGTTGTCTGGCACTTGGTGGTGGTTACGTTAATATTGAGCGACCTTAAAGTCCCAGTGCTGCCAGTTTCATTAAACAAATTGCCATTGAAAAACACAAGCCACGCCCACAAATTTTCTCCTTCAAAATTCCTTTTCACTCGGAAATGTGTCAGAATACAGAAGTAGAAACGATCGCAACTTCCGGTTACGGGGAATTTAAGTTTAGTCTGTTTATAGCATCGCGTTAGCTTTTTTATCTGCCAATTTTATTTCGGCTTCAAAGTTACAAATGTTAATTTGTAAAGATTCTCCTGATAGACAAAACGTGTGAACATCATATACCTTTGTTTATCACAGAGCTTATTTTTTGCGTTCCTTCCAAAAGTCTATGGGAAAAATGCATCGATTTTCGGTAAAGGGGGCCACTTACTTCCGGGTTAGCCTACAAAAAGACGTCATCACTGAGGTACTGGATTGCAGATTACATAAATGTATTTCACTTGAGTAGATGTGGGTTTAAGAATTTAGCAGACACAAAGATGCTTTTTGAACCGAGTTCTTGGAGTGTTAGTGGTGGTGAGGGGCTCTTTGATAGGTCCGCCTCAGTGTTCACTGGAGCCTTTCGCATATATATGGAATTTTTGAATATCTAAAACATTATTTAGCATCTAAAGCAGTTCTGCCTGTCTGACTGATGGACAATTTGAGCGTGACCCATGTCTCTCTTCATGTGACCTATACTGTCCACACTCTTGTGTATGGCTTTGGATGTTTGGGTTCTTACACCATTTAAACATGTTCTTTATTTTAGTTTTTGCCTTTGAGCAATATGCATGCATGGACAATGGCTTTTGCATATCTTTGTGCACGGTAACTCAAGTGATCCTGCAATGCTAAGGCTTTTTACCAAGCTACTTAGTTCAGCTTTTAATTCAGCGTTTGGATAATCAGTAATAATTATTAACACATGAAATAATGTGAATTGACGAAAAAAGCTATTTTGCTGTTCTAACAATAATAAAAATTGCATCATATTATTAGTTCACTGGACATTAAATTTGACAACATATAATCAGTAATCGAATTGTAAAACAATTCAAGGGGGATGGTGAGGTCAAATTTATTTGGTGTTGGGGAAGTGTATGTCCCGTAGTAAACCTTAAACAAGAACTACAAATTATGTTTAATTTAAACATATTGAACTATAAGATGTATTCAACAAAATATGAGCCATCCAAATGTAATAGATGAAATATAATGTAATAGTTTTCTATTTGAATATATTTTTTTAATGTTATTCCCTTGGTGACTTTTCAACATCATTGCTCCACAGTATGCCATGTCACATAAACTTTGACCAGTAAATATCACATTGGAGTCAGTAAATAGATGCATCAAATCATTATAAAATGCTTTATGTGTGCATCAGCGGATCTAAAAGACCAAGTTGTTAAAGTCTTATGAAGTATGCTAGTACATTATATAGCGCTTAATGTCCCTGTGCAAAGCCATTACGTTCTAATCAACTTACAACGTTTATTGTATGGGCTCAGGTTATTCTGACATTTGGTCAAAATTTCATGTTTTGAAGATCGGGTAACAGTTTCTGCAAATTTCTTATTAATCTTGAGAGTTTATACAGTAGTATTGCAAACGTCGTATCTTCGTAGATTATTCTGTTAGATTAATCAAATTTATAAAAGAGAGACACAGCGCAGCCAATCTTGACGCAGAACACCCAATCTTGATAAACGGGTCATGCTATGCTCGTCGGTTGGCGCATGGATGCCTTGCCACGGTTTTCTGGGAGAATTGGCCAATAAAAGGAATAGGATCCCTGTTACGAAACAGGGATCCAGACTTAAGAAAACTTTCCGAAACAAATTGGAGTGCTTGGGGAGTCTATCAAGCACAGAAATACTACATCATATGTCTAACTTGTTTTTTAATAAGTTGACCATGTTAAGCATGAGAAGCCAGCTTATTCAATACTGTAATGAAGTTAGAATGCATGACATAGCATGTTACCCGTTCTTTAAAAGATAAAGCGCTTTGCAGTGGCTATTTATGACAGTATTTGCTATGACTCAACGTCAAATGCTAGATAGACACTTTTCTCCTCCTTTTCATTGGCGAATCATTTGCAAAACCTACAGACAGACAGTCTGAATAATAGTTATGATTTTTTAAAAATAAAATATGGATTAACTTTTTTCTGACAAAGACGATTGGCATTATAAAACTTATATTATAATAATTATAATTGTGATGGTAAGGGTGGTTTTACAAACAGAATGCTTTTGGTCATTTTCTTTAACGAGGGGGATGCCATCCCCTCGCACCTCCCTTCATGAAATTAGCAAAAGGCAAAAAAGGCATTGCACTTTATTAAAAATAAATAAATGAAGAGTGACCAGTCTATTATAAAATGAAGTTGAACCTGAAATATATAATGTCATTTAAAAATGTCCATGTACACATTATACAGCATGTTGACACATAGGCGTACCTATTAATACTCTGTTGCTGCTGTGGTTGTGGGCAGACAGTATGTGATTGTCATTAATATGCAGGATTCTACACAGACTCTTCTATTTCCTCTGGAGCTTGGCATGTAAACACACAATGATTTTCTATTAGAT
The DNA here is from genome assembly GCA_029783895.1 of Triplophysa bombifrons. Classification (NCBI taxonomy): domain Eukaryota; kingdom Metazoa; phylum Chordata; class Actinopteri; order Cypriniformes; family Nemacheilidae; genus Triplophysa; species Triplophysa bombifrons. Next base: position 24,267,630 of record CM056448.1, read on the forward strand.
ATATGAATTTTTATTATTGTGTAAATGGATTCATTTTCTCTCCCTTTCTCTCTCTTTTCCTCACTTCCTTGTCTGTGGAGAGCACACTGAGTCCCAGAGCTGTTTAAGACAGAGAGTCAGGATTTAAGCTTGTGGCAGTCCACTTGGGAGTCCTAGATGAGTATTTAATTCTCAGGCTGTGTGTGTGAGCCTGGAGGAGAGTGAGTTTGATAGACTCCATTACCAAGTAACAGTCTGCATGTTTGTGTGTGCATGCATGAAGCTGTTTGTGTGTGTGTGTGTGTGCGCGATATAGACTCCATTACTGAGTGAATCTGCATGTTTACTCAACTGTATTGCACTTTTCCTTCAGTTTCCATTACCTGCTCCACCTGCACACTAGTTCTGTGCAAACCCGCACACACGCCCACACATGTATATGCAAAAGATTGCAGTACACTGCTTGGTCACACAGATGGAAGGAGATATGATGCTGATGATGCAACACACACATGTGCACATATTTGTGTATTAATGTAACATAGTGCTAAATATGGTAAACATACGTATATGTATCATTGTTGTTTTGTGGTGGTGTGCATTAATGTTTTTTTATCTATATATATATATATATTTTTAAGTGCATACAAACTTTGCCCACTAAAATAAGTAAGAAATAATCAACATCTTTGATAAAAGAGATGCATATTTCTTCCCATTGCACTCTCTTTAGTGCCCCATTTGTGTTTTGTGTCTATAACCTCTGTTTGACTGCTGATACCCATAAATATCACCTGACGTCTGAGAGCAGTTTTTCTTGTCAAAATGAAAAAATAACAAGTTGGGCTCTGTTTCATACTCTGTGACTCATTATCCCAGTTAGAGAGACTGGGTGTCAGTATATCACCCTAAGAGCTCCATCACCTGACCTCAAACTAGAACCCCCACATACCTCTGTTGAGTGTGAGAGGGAGAATGTGGTTTATGACCTCTGAGAGGGATCTAAAGACCTCTGAGAGTGTATGTGAGTTATGGTTGGACCCAGTTGTTCCTGGTGTATGTGTTTGTGAGAGAGTGTGTGCAAGTGCAGATGACTTATGGCAGAGTCCAGTGGCTGCTTTGATGAAGGGGCGTCCGAATTTATGGCTGTGCCAAGTTCACTGCTTTGACTTGGATACAGAGCAGACCCTTAACTAGAGAGAGAGACTGACACACCCCTTCCTTTACTCTACCGTCTCTTAGTTGACTTTCTGTTTTTAGTGTGTCATGTGTATGTCATGACATCACAGAATGGGGAAAAATCTGATATCAATGCAAATATTTTTGTTTATTGCTATTGTTTACATATTAAAACTACATAAGAAAACTAGAATGTATGTTTGTGTGTACCACTGCATTTTGCATTCTTTTACCTTATCACTATTATTAAAACTTAAACAATATATTGATGATATATAGTTATTTTTTATGTGAATTGTCATATTGCTCTTATGTTTCAGCATTGCTGCGAAGGCTTCTAATGATGTTTTCTATTTCTGTTTCAGAGCCAATCTCACATAGACATGGACCACTAATGGGCATATCTATATCGGGATGTTTTGTATTGGACACGAGTATGTATACATGTGTCTGTGTGTGTGTGTGTGTGTATGTGTGCTATTTGTTTGAGCGCTCTTGGGAATATTGAGTGAGGAAAAGAGAGAATAAATAGCACACACAGCTAGCCTCCCTCCTGTGTCTCATTGCTCAGATCTGATTGCAACATAAACATGGCGTCTCAATCCAGACTGCCCTTTCTAAATGATTTTTCACACAGCCAAACAAAGGGCTAGTGAAAGCATAATGACTTACACATCAAAACACTTGCATTCACAAACAGACACAAGCTGAGCCAGCTCAAAGCAGACCTCCTTGAGTGAGCGCTGACATATTTTTACACTTATGTTAAGAATACATGCTCATGAATATACAAGTCTCTATCAATTAATAATGAATTAAACATGCTTTGTTATGAGGCTAGTCTGGACCCACACTGAGTTTATTGTAAGTTACTTTGGTAATAATACCTTCGTGTATATGTATAAATATTAGTGAAGAATGACATATTAGGCTCCCGATGAAAGGAAAATTTTAGCATGATTTTATGTGTGTGCATGTGTCTATATAATGATTATGGGTATATGTATCTGTGTGTGTTGTTTATAAGAAGGTATACTAAACACACTTCACCTAATCTTACCCCTCACCTGGTTGATTTAAACCCTGTTCGCCTGTTAAAACACGGTACGTCATTGTGCTGGACTTCTTCATCTCGCATCCTTTATCGCTATGGAGACATCTGCCTCGATGGTTTTTCAGACAGAGTACTGGCTGCTCTACATTAGAAACTAAAAATACACCCAGTCTTCTGAAGTTGTGCCACAGGAAGACAGTAAACCCTTTCATTCTTTCCACCCCCTTTATTTTAAACAGTCAATGAATCCGTCATAGCTGGAGAACAGGTGGCACTTCCTCTGTGTCCCACAGTGGCGAAACTCAACATAACATTTCTTAACATCACAGAGATGCTGCTAATGCTCCATGTGCCCCGTGCTGTATTTTTAGTAAGGATAGCTGTGCTTTTCTTGGAAGACCGACTTACTGACATATCCATACACTAGAAAAAAGAGACAGGATGAAGAGAGTGACCGTTTAAACAATGATGATGACAGTAGAACTGAGAATTACATTAAAATTCTATACAAAATTATATCTGTAGCAGTTTTTTTACAGTTTTGTAATGTTGCATTAAATGCTTGTTTACATAGATATTAATAAACACAAAGGTGACATAAATTATTAAAAACAAATACCTGTATACATATAACTTGAAATAGCCTACCGGTCAAGTTTTGGGACACTTACTCACTTATGTGTTCATATTTCCCCACATTTAAGAAAAATAATGAAATCATTATAATGATGAGATAAAACAAAGGGAACAATGGGAATTATGTTGTTACCATAAAACAAACAAACAAAAAATAAAAAATCTTTTGACTAGAATTTGCAGAAATGTTTTCTTGTCTTTTTATCAAGCAGCTTATTGAGGTCTCACCCTGAGATGCTTTTTAAACAATATTTAAGAAGTTCCCATCTATTCTGTGCTCTTATTGGCTGTTTTTATATCAATTAGTCAAAGTAATCCATTTTAAAAACATTTTTTATTTTAAAATGTTAGTTTTATCACAGAAAAAACATGACATTTTTGTCTACAAAACTAATTTCAGACATTTAAGCACACATATGAGAAACATTTCAGTCAAGTGTCCTGAAACTTTTGAGCGGTAGTGTACATTGAATATATGGCATTATTGCAAAATGTTCATTAAGATGTACATTGATGAACTACAGTAATTGGAAAATTCCATCTTTTCGCTTAAAAAGATTGACAGGTCAATATTTTAAATTAGAAATTATCACAATAATACTTTGATAATGATTTTATTGTGGGAGCCAAATATGCTGTTGCAACTTTTATTTCGGAATATTTCCATATTTTTTTCATATCTGTTCTAATTAGACCTGAATAATTATACATATGTTTTCTTCTGTTGTAGTTTTTAAAATATGAAAACCAGATATTTCTCTTTTGAAATATTCACCTGTCAATTAGTGCATTAATGTTTTAGCGAAAAACTGGGATTCCTCTAACTGGTATTCAGGAGGGAATAAATTTAAAGGGTATGCTTTAATGACCTTTAGCTGTTTTCGAAGGTTCAGTAATGTGTGTGGGGGGTGTGGATGTGTGTTTAATGTGCAAGCATGGTGTCCCGCTCTCTTGTGATTGCTGTAAAAATACCAATTAACCCAAACCAATTAGACAGGAGCTCTTTAGTACAGGACTTTACCCCCTCCCGCACTTCCAATCTGTCCAATCTTCTTTCTGTTTGCATGTGGATCTGTGCTTGGGTGCATGCGGTGATTTGGTCGGTGTGTCTGTTTACAGTGTGTAAGAGTGTAAGCTTAATTACCAGTCCAGGATATAACCGCGGGAGCCCCCTGAAATCCAGTCGATGTGGGAGTGCACACACACATAAGACATACTCTTGCCCTCTTCAGCCATTAGCTTCATGTATGTTTGGCTTTCTTCCCCCCTGGTGGTTAATGCATGCATGCCGTCGAGCGGCTCCTTCTCATGTTTAAAGGTGTGATTAGGCCTGATCTCAGATCAGACGTTTGTGGGAGGAAATGTCCTGCTGCTGTAGGGACCGGGCTGTGTTGTCTTTGGCTTTACTTTACCATCCCTCCGGCCCAAACCATCACCTCTCTACCTTTCTGTAGACCCATCTGAAGTACAGTGCTGCCACTCTGATAATATTACTGAAAAAAAAACGGTCAATGAATTCTGGATTGCTGTAGCTGAGAATGAACAGAAAGTGGGTCGAAAATCTGACTTTTGAGATGAAACTGAATCTTTGTGGTTCCTGTCAGATCTTCTAGAAGTGTCAATTCTTTGCAAAATTTTTTAGTTGATGACATAACAATATAAACTTAATTAATAGCCTACGAAATATCTAGATTTTATAGATTTAGATTCAGCGCTACACACATCATAAACAATGATATCATTATTTCTATCTCTTATTTCATGTCTGCTGTATTTTAGTGGCTCCTGGTGTTCTTTTAATAAAGAATATAGAACAGCTGCTTTTATATATGACTGTTTTATAGTAATAGGCTATAATGTAAGCTTTATTCATATTACTGTGTATGCTTCTCTCCCTGACAGAAATATAAACTGTGTTGTAATGTTGTAGTCGAACACACGTGTCGCATTCTGTAATGTAAATTGATGATAAATGAAATGTATTTCATAGTTATAGTATATTCGTTTAATTCTTCACCTCAAAAAAAAAAACATTCCAACAAAGGTTTTTGTAAGGTAAGCTGGGATTTGGGTGCAGCGTGTGCCCTGTTGTTTCTGTATTTGTGTCATGTCACGAATGTTAAAAAAGACCAACGCAGAGCGAGGAAAGAAAGAGAAAGAGTAACATCCTCAAATTGCCTGTGATTGATACCCTGACTGTCTCACTCACTTTGTGTCTTTATGACAAAATCAAAACATTTTGCTTTGGGAGCTCAGTAGCAGGCAGTATCAAGCAGAGATGTAAATTAGCATCTTTGCTTTTGATTGCTTGCTGGGTAAGTTCACCTCACAGCCACGAGGCTTCAAAACAAAGTACAATTTCAGGCAGTCGTCTGACGTCAAACACAACTGCTCGCTTGTTTGGCAGAGTGATACACAAGTAAACCGTAATGATTGCCTTGTTTAAGCGTTTCTCTCACTCACTCGCTCGCTCACTGACTGAGTGGCAGCTTAAACCAGCACTGCGCTTTCAGAACTTAAGGAGTTTTGAAAGTTAAAAGAGATATTTTTCTCAGGAGCCAGTGTGATGTTTCCTTTACAGCTTTGGTGGAGAGACTCCCAGACGTTGCTATTATGTGAGCGATGATAGTCTGAATCTGACAGCCTTCTGTACTAGAACTGGCAGTTTGTGTGTGTGCGAGGGAAAGAAAGAGCGAGCGCATCATGCTTCTCTTAAGAAATACACTTTTCCCTTGCACTGTCTTTAAAGAACCTTGTTAAACACCAAAAGCGCGGCAGCGAGTCTCATGCAAAAAAGGCAAAGAGGTAAAAGCTAAACTTTCAAAAAACGGTTCTAATCGTGCTTGGCAGATTGGAGAATGTCAGGGTGAATTTGAAGATGTATTTGCGATGGTGTCGTTTAAGTGTTTAAAGTCTGACCTTGACACTTTTTTCAATCTGAATTGTGTTAGTGTTCCTGCCTTCTACCTCGTGATGTGCCGCATAGAATCACAACATTGTTTATTCACTTTGATTTGTCAAAGATGCGTGCAGGAGTATTGACAAAATATATCCAACCCCCAAACCCAGATGTGCTCTTGCGAGACATTGCCAGTGCTGCCTGCGTGTTTCATATCTTAGCCCCTTATCAAAGAGCCTCGCTGATGTTTCGGTGCTACCCTGCTTCTACTCAGTAAAACATTGATTAACTGTATGTTTGAAGGCCGCTGGCACCTTTCTAAAAAGTTAACCTCTTTCCATTCATGTCACACTTTTTTATTGTCTCTTCTCCAAAAATATTTTGCTTGAGAAATATACACATGTAGTATGCACATGTACACATCACACATGATACATACTTCTTGACGTTTATGTGTGTATGTAAAAAGATCCCACCCTCACAGACACACTTATAAGACATAAAGGTTCTAACTCACCAAATGCATATAAATGTATAAACATGTGTGTTCATATATAATGGCTATACAAACACACACGCACATTCTTTTCCTCTGTCTGTGTGAAGTAAATGTGCGCACTTATGCATGTGATGTGCACATGCATTACGGATCCATATGCTTAGGTGCAGAGATCTAGCAGCACTTGATATAAAAGGTACTGTGACATTTCTAATTTTCCGTGCACCAGCCCTCTTCATTTTCTTCCCTGCTGCCTCTTGCATGCAACAGTAAGCCTCTAGGATTGACAATAATTACACCAGCACGCAAAATGAAGAGCGTAATGTGAACACAGCTTTGCCATAATTGCCTTTTCATTATTTGCTAACAGTGAGCTATTCAGTCAGAAGAAAGAGATTGCACAGTAATTGGCTAACAATAGGAAACAGGGACACTGTTCAGCAGCGCTGGTAATATTTGTGTTGCCGCGATGCCGTTTTTTCCAAATAAAAGTCTGAAGCATTAAACTGTAATTTAAAACTACAATTTCCAGCCTGAATGAAAATGCTGGTATTACCATGAGCTCCTATTTAGAGTGGAACATCCTATTAGCTGTATTAGCTGCGGAGTTGGTTCGCTTCCATATTCGCAGCCTCCAAACCAAATGGGATTTATGCGGCTTTGTTTTTGCCTCTGTCTCATTGAGATGCTCGCAGACGGGAATGCCACAGAAACACATCACAGAACGCGCAGGCTCGCTCTGGAAAATCACACTGTCTGTGGTGACTTTTGATGGAATGCATGACTGTATTACAATTCAAAATACTGAATGGCTGAAGGCAGTATGAAGAGTGTGAGGAGGTGGTTTTGCAATAGATAGGTTTGGTAGATTAAGTACAAATGTAGGCACAAATGCATTTGTTAATTTTTTTCAAATATAGCTTTGTTTACAGAATTGAAATGATCAGCTTGTTAAACTGACCAAATAAGGGTTTGCCACTGTTGTTGTGTATACTCTGATTCCTTTTCAATATTCACTCTTCCTTCTTTTCCATTTAATCTCACAGCATTTCAATGTTAGTCAATCACAGCCATTGAATCAGCTTTATACAGGTAAATGAATTAAGGAAAACCTCAGGAGTGTGTCTAAAAATAATACTTTTAAATTGCCCTATTATTTCTGACCCATTCAAAGCCAATAGGCAAAAAATATTGAAGCTTTGACCCTTTGTGTATCACTTGTGGGTTTCATATAAAAAAGTAAAATCTTAAATGTATTATTTAGGTGATGTTGGGGTTTCACAGACACCAAACAGACCATGAAATTAATAACCTGTAAGATGTTTTTTTAAGTACTTTATTTGTAAAACCTTTTCCTTTTATAAAAACGTAACACTCCATAACTGTTTATATACAATATAACCAGAATGGTTAACCCATACCAACCATTCACCTCCCCCCCAACATGCATCAAATATTCTTGAAGGTAATCAAACATCACAATCAGAAGAACCTCAGCCGGACCAAGGAAATGACAAGGGGAAAATAATAAAACGAAAAACAGAGGAAAAACAAAATCAAATGACACATTAGCAGCACAGTAGCAAGGACATCTTTAAAGTAGACCTAACATCCTTAATCTGTCCACTGTAGAAAAACGTAGCATTGCAAGCTTGATGGGCCGAAATCATTTCAGCTAACCATTTAAAAAAAACTTGGAGGCGTTGTTGAGAGTTACTGAGATTGCAGTCAAGTTAGAGCCTGGTCTGAACATCCAAATTTTGCTAAATCAACATCAATATAAATCTCTTTTTCAAAGCGTGAGAGTAAAGCCTGAAAATACTTTTCCAAAATTGAGATACCTCCAGACAGGACCAGAACATGTGACCATATGAAAAACCCATAATGGTTTTAAAAAGGTTTTGAAGGACCATTGTGTAATTTTTGCAGCATTAATCACAGCCAACGACTTACTACGGATAAGCATTACGGAGGCTGAGAGAGGACTAAGATGTCATCATGTTTTCAGTTCTTTCTCGAATGAGAGAACGCATTTACGAAATACGCTCCAGAGCAGTTGTCCTTTTAGGTCTACCGTAAAAAACTACATGGTGAATCCCATGTAAGGGGACCCGTGGTGAAACGAAATAACTCATTCTGATGTAGTAAAAACATAACACTTCATTGTGTAAAGTCTTTATACACCTCTGAAGATATAGTTATGTATATTCTCTCTCTTTCTCTCTCACTCACTCACTCACTCACTCACTCCCTCACTCTTGCTCTATTTGAGGTATGTGTCGGTGTCATAATTATCTAATACGGTTGGTCTACTGCTCTCTTATTTAGCAATTAGCTACATCAAACTGATTGGTTTGGCTTCCTGAATTCATCCCTTTTAATGTTTAAAGACTGACTTTGTGCTTGAAGGATTTGTTTGTATATATCCTGCGTGTGATGAGAGCTTTTCAAGTAATTGGTTCCTCAGGGACAGCACTTTCGAATAGTTATAGCTTAATTACAGCCTGTATGAAATGTTCAACTGCCCTCGCTGTCTCTCACGCCGGCTTAATTGCATGCAACAAGTAAGGGAGTCGTTTAATTTTGTACCATCATACGGATAGACTGAACTTTCATGGAAACACACTGGAAATTTGTCAGGGAGTAAATAGTGTCTCATATGGTAATTTTATAGGACAACCAGGAAAAAAGGCTCTGAACTTATTCATACCAATACTCATGTCTGCCCCTCCTTTCATGTTGATGGGAGGGCGAGCAGAGTGTGTTTCTTTGTGTCTGCTTGTGTTATGCAGTAATAGGCTTCTGCTAAGTAGAGTCTGCTAAAAATTTCAAAGGATAGAGGTATTGACCAAATATGGACTACTATCTGATTAGCTGTTTATGTTACTGAATGCCTTTGTCTGACTACTTAAACTGAGCTGTTGTTCATATCATTGTTATTAATTCATTGTGATTAGACGTCCATGCATAGCTCAAAGCGTTTAGAGTCTATCTCTTTGAACTGACAATACTTTGTTCTCTATCCACAGCTCCCTGATTGGAGATTTAAATATTATATGCAAGAACAATTGAGAAATTTAATGTAATCCTTAAAAAAATATGTTGAATTAATAGGCCGAATTATAATTCTCTTGGCTATTCCATTAGACATTCATTATTCAAAGGAGAAAAAAGGCAAGTGAACTTAATAGGAAAATATCATTTCCTTCTTATTTATTCATAACCGAGGGAGAGGGAAATTCAGTGAGCTCTTTAGATCGTTTAAATGTTAATATGCAATATTATTTTATTTTTTGGTATCATTGTTTTTTTCTTAAAAATAGAGATGCTCAATGTCATTTTCATAGGCCCAGGACAAGTACTGATGTTTTTATTCTGGTACTTGCTGATACTGATGCCTGTACCTGTGCTTTTTTATGTTTGGTGGCAATTTTCCAAGCACAACACACTGAAACTAATAAAAATAGAATAGAACAACTCCTCCTCAAACACATTATGAGAAAATACCAAATTTTATGTCTTGTGCTTGTCACAAACTTTCAAAGCAGACATTTCAGTCAGTTCTGTCAGGTATGTCACATGAGGTATCGGTCTTTGGTATCTTTTTTACGAGTACATGAGCTTGGTATCGGGCCCGATACGGATCCTGGTGTCGGTGCATCCCTACTTAAAAAAATATGCATTGAAGTTCTATCTATTTCGAATTCTCTTTGTATGAAATGTTTTTATGTTTTTCATGTAAGATATTAAAGAAATATAATTTCCAAACCATTGTGTTCAGGTTTGAGAGCAAAATTTTCTCACCATAGTCAAACAAAACTACTTAAACAATTGTTTGATATCATAAATATTTTAAAGACACTAGTATTTACTTTTTAAGAAAAAATTCACTTGCCAATTGTAAAAAAAACACTAAACCTTTATCTCAACAGGTAGTGGTCTAGCTTTTGTTGAAACCAGTGACTTTGTATCGGCACTTAATGTATTATGGCTCCTATATGACATATCGCTTATTGCTCCTAAACTCTTTGTAAGTCGCTTTGGATAAAAGCGTCTGCTAAATGTCTAAATGTAAATGTACTTCCATGCACATCTTGGTTAAAAACTTGTAACTGGGAGCAGGAAATCTCTTAGGTAAAGATCGCTTACGTTGATGAAGAATATATCAATATTTTGCAAAAACAACTGTTTTTTTCCTAGCTATTAGGAGAGATTGGGATGGATTAATTAGAGAGATTGTGCCTTAGTTCTGCTTTCTGCACTTTGTGTAAAGATCTCCTTCTTCCCAACCAGATCTGGACTTCTTAGTGCAGGTTCAGTGATGCTGTACCTTTTCCAGCTTAACCTCAGATGTTTATCAGGGATAGAGAGACAGAAACAAGAATGCAAAGAAGACTAGGCCTTTGTTTCGCTGCTTCATTCAATCACTGTGATACTGTATACGATCTTGCATTAAACTAACATTACGTCTAAGTGGCTGGGAAAGTTTACATACATTGGGAGACATTCAGTAACATTATGTCAAGTCAACTTTATTTATATCACACTTTTTACAATTTTCATTGTTACAAAGCAGCTGTACAAAACCATATTGACTATAAGCAAAACATTTAAAGCACACATTTAAGATAAGGGAGAGAAAAACACAGTTCAAATATTAAACAGACTATAAATTCCTATTTGTAATTTATTTATTAATTAAGTATAAATTTTAAATAGATTTTAAGGTATTCAGTGTAAAAAAATGAAGTGATGGAAAAAAATGTTAAACTATGTAAATGAAGGGAAAGGGGAAACAGACCCAAATAAACATCTATGTTTGTTCAGATTGTTAATTTCTTCCTCCATTCCTTCCTGTGTTTTTGTCATCAGTGTTATTCCAAGAGGTAAACAAGCTCATGAGGTAAGTTCACCTACTGTATATTTACATTCAATTATGGAGTTTTCTGTGAGGAAATTTATAGCATATTAACTATTTATAGTTTGTGTTTAGGTAAAATTATGATTTTTCATTCTATGAACTACTGACAACATTTCTTTCAAATTCTATTATTTTTATGCAGAAAATGTAAAATTGACAAACTGGTCAAAATAAAAAAAATGCCATCTATACATTCAAAAACCCTTTCTTGTAAATGTTAGGTATAGGATTGAATATAAAAAGCCTTTGTCAGATAAGCAAGTTTTATTCAGATCTTTTTATCCAGTCCAATTGCAATTATTTCCTTTGCTCAGGGCATTATGGGAAATCTGGATTCAATTTAAATGAGTGCTGCAGAAATCTTCCATCATATCTTATGATAAGCAGTAGCTGTTGATGTATTCACTATTTTGTGTTTATCTGTGTATGTGTGCATACACTTATGTGTGTGTTATATTCACAGTGTTTGAAAACATCACCCTCTCAGGCTAAACCGGAGCGGTTTGGGTCACACTGCAGCTACATAACCTAAAAGACTTAACTACTGGGGTCTGGAAATGGCTGCATTCCCCAAACATTGTCTGAAACATGCACGCACATGCACACACGCACACACACACACACCTACACACGCACACACACACTGAAATCCCATCTGCTTTGAATGATGGGAGAGCTGCAGATTTTTAAAGGTGCATCATTGCCTCCCAGTCTGGCCCTAAAGGTGACACCTCAACACCTTTGTCTCCTAATCATCCATGGCCCCGTGACCTCATCTCAGGCAGCATGAGAGTAAGTGAAGGTGAAGCATGTTTGTTAGTCCATTTGTCGGCCTTAGGAGCAATGTTAAATACAAGAAAAAGATCAAATAAAGGAAAAAAACTGATTTGGCATGCAGGCACAAACATTTAATAGCCAGTAATTGGCTTTAATGCCAAGTGCGCTCAAAATAAAATTGTTTTGTGATGGAAGCTTGGTTGTCAAATAAGATTAAAATTAGATGCAAAATGTTAGACAGTATAAAGAATAAAACATCAGTTTTATTGTTTATAAAAGCAGACAAGCATTTTAAGATGTACTATATAAATACCATACCATACACTGCAAAAACAAATCCCTTAAACAACGGATAAATTAGATTTTCCTTTATTTTAAGGACATTTCAGTTAATGCTAAAATAAAATTGAATGCAGTACAAAATGTATAAGACAGGTAAATCAACTGTAAAAATGAATACGTAAAATTCCGTCATATTCATACATTATATTGTGCACTATATTTTACAGACTTTTTAAATAACATTTTAAAAGTTATAATTTTTAAAGAAGTCATTACACTTTCAATTATTTTTAATATTACATCTTGCACAAACTATCTACATTTTATTAATTATAATATTTGTTGTATTTTAATTTAAATTTGTTTATTTTCATTATATAACAAGGCTAGCATGAAATAAGCGCATATATCATTTGCAAAATTAGCCTCTCGCTCTTCCTGCTTGGCTACACACTCATACATCCATACATAATATAAACAATGCATATGATATAGTTTGGTCACCTGAACAGATAAACTGTATGTGGGGTGAAGCTCCTCAGTACAACAAGCTGTTATAGAGGCACTGACTAGTATTAGACCTGATAAAGTCCTGTTAGACCATGGTGCTATCACATTTCTGAACATGAGAAAAATAACATTTTAGCAAGGGGGTCAGGTGGAGAAATGGCACCTCTAAATGAGGGTTAAGGCCCTATCATTGTCTGTTCTAACGCATCCTCTCACTCCTCAAATAATAGCAGTGACCTTCGACGGGCTGTGGGCCTGTTAGGGCTCCTGGCGCTGGAGAGAATCCATTCACAGGGGCCGATCGGAGCAGCCCCGCTCCAAATGGCTTTTTCTTCCTGCACACAATCAGCTGAAACAGCCGCTGAATGAAAACACTGATTACATAAGAAAGGTCCTCTACTGGAGATAAGACATCCACCTGAAGACGGAGGACATCATCCTCTCTGTCTTCATCTCTATGTTTTTGTCTTTTTCTCTCGCTCGCTCTTTCCTTTTCAGCCCTTATCTTTTACCTTTATTCATTCAGCTTTTTAAACTCTGCGACTGAGAACTTGATTTGGAATATGTCAGGCCTGAGACTAGATTAATATGTTAATGTCTGTACATTTTTTAATTAAGTAAGATTAACAGAAATTCTGTATAATCCAGCAGGGAGCATTTTAGCGTTTCATGTGAAACACTTATTTCACTAATTTAGTCTTTTTCTCTTTTCCCGTAACATTCGCATACTCACTGCTTTTTCCCTCTCTTCATTTCTTACATGTTCTTTTGTTTTTCTTTATCTGTTTCTTTTTCTCTTATTGGAGTGAGTATATCTCCATCGTGCATGTTTGGAATTGAACAAAGTACTAAATAAAGAATGACATTTATAATACATTTGAGAATGATAAATAGAGCCTTATTTCCCTTGTGTGTGTGGAGCATATATGACAGTAAAGAACACTTCTATTGATCCACAGTTTCATTAGGTGAAAGCAGCTCCCAGTGAAAGAACAACCAAACCAAACCTCTATCAGCATTACAGTGGGGAGACATTTGAAAAATATATATGCCATTTAAGTAATTATTTAAACATGCCACGCATAATACAAATTAATTGGCAGCTGCAAGCATTTCATTTTAATGACCGGAGATCACATCCTATTGCTTGATTGAGTTGCACACAACGGCTGTATTTCTGAACCGTAAGCACACCCCAGCAGACATACAGATGTACTAAATTTTTAACAGTGAGAGGGACTGAGCTAAAGGGAGACATCAATATAATGGGCCAGACGACACAGTGCCGCTTTGTGGCGTGGAGGAAAAATCCTGTGGCACTCATGAGACACAGAAGCCTGTTGTGATCCGCTAAACAGACTTGGTTTTACAGAATGTGAGGCTGTATACAGAAACACCTCTGTTGTATTTTTTTATCATAGTTAGTGATTTAAAGAGTTCAAAGATACATTATTATTATTATTGTAGTAGCAGCATTCGTCCTGTAGAAATCTAATACATTTTTTTTCTATTTGAAAATCATTTTAAGAAATGAGGCCAATTTCTAGCTCATAGCCCACAGAGAATGAGTGAGACAGGCTTAATAAGCTTTCCTAGTTAGGCACTATGAAAGGGGGGCAACCTCTTCCTAATATGGTTGCCCAAATAATTTTGCTTGTTTGCACACAGACTATTATTGGCAGAACGGGGAGTTGTTGAAGTTTCGGCGAGCTGTGATTAAGCGGATGTATTACCGTCACAATCTTGCAAGACTTATTCAAGCACCCTGTTCCTGCCACAAAGTGTCTCGCTGATAAGAGCAGGATTCTAGGTCTCATCAATGGAAGCACTTATCTGAAGAGGAAGAGGGAGTGAGATTGAGCTTCAATCCACACAACAATTGTGTATTATCTTCAACGCTTTGAGGTATTTTCTATAACAGCAACTCAACTACTTTGGAATGCTTTTTATGTTTTGCCCGGGAGCTTCTTGGAGTTTTGGGGGAAAACAAACATGTGCGTAGATTAAAAAATTTAATGATTTTTACCGGTGACCTGATTTTCTAATCTACAAACAATGTTCTCTGCAGTTTTTTTTCTTAAATTCATGTGACACAAGTGTCTGATTTGGTTCTAAAAATACAATAGCTAGAGCGAGCCGTCTCGTAGAGAAGTGTATGATTATTCCAACAATATGCTCTTTTCACACCAGCTTAACTTTTGCCCTCTTTTTGCTTGTTGTTAAATGATCTGGAGGTGTAATCTTAAGAAGTCCTGCAGATTAGGAAGCGAGCGAGTTAGAGAAACTCTTTGGAAACTTATTTGGGCCGTTTTGTTTATCTCAGAAGTGAAACAAAATTTCCCCGCTAAATTTTCCCTGTCGGAAACCCAGCTTAATTCATTGTAAAAGCACAACGGGATGAGGAGTGTTTTTTTAATGCCAGGACAAACCGACTTCGGGGTGCATATCACACGCTACCTGGGCCACAGAGATTACACCATTGTGCAGAGGGAATGTTATCACAGGCATGCCAAGCACATACTCCCCTGTGTAAAGGCAGCAGGCGAAAAGGACTCTTTAAAACGCTTAAAGAATACAGTTTTATCTATTTCGTGTCCTCTCAGACTGAAATCAAAAGGTGACCCCATATTGCAGATATATTTGGATGTACCCCGGGTGCAAAACTCATGTATCTCTGTGTGTTTTTCTAGACTCGGGCCTACCACAGGGACGTATCACATCATTCAACACTTTTGCACAAGACCCAACAGTTGTCTCTGTTTGGAACAAGATGAAAAGTGAGCAGAATAAAATATATGCAAAATGTAATGCCAACATGTGATCCAAGCTGAATGGATCATTGAATTCATTGAATCCAAGCTGTGAGGTCAACACGGAGCCAGTGCGGCCAGGGTAAGACCACCACCCAACAGTCCTTTCTCAAACAGCCATATAAACTTCAGCAATCCTCAAAACCAGAGATCACAGGTTGTAGGAAACTACTATTGCATATAGGGATTTAGTTTGGATGTAGCATCACAAAAACAGGAAAGATGTCACTCTAATAATATCAGATCTCAAGAACTAGCATGGTATGGCAGGAGTCACTATTCTTACAATAAGAAGTCCTTTTAGTGCATCTAATATTTTATTTGTATTCTGTATTATAGTGTTTATGACATCATTATCATCGTTGACATTTCAGTCCGGATGTCTGAAGAACAGTGGAATGCTGTTTCCTGACTAAGCTGCTGTGTCTGCACTCCGACTGTGTCCTGCTATTACATAATTAAATTTGGACTTGGATGGTGCTTTTTAAGAGATTATGGCAGCATATGTTGCTTGAAAACGTGCCAGCCTTTCAAATAGAGAGAGCTCTTTCATGAATCTTTCTGCCTCTATTTGCCATTGAGGGTTTATTGAAAATCGGAATACACTTTTGTGCCAATAGTTAATGAATTGGTGTTATGATCTTGGGCCAAAGGATGCTGGTGTGCTATAAATTAGAATAAATGCCAGCTGGGAATGAATAAATAAATAAATGTATCAATGTGTCAAGGCCTTGTATTGTATATTCAGTGGATTTGTAGCCCTGCCACAGGCGAATTATGTAACTACGTTATCTGAAATGTGATTGAAAGTGTGTGTTGCTGTTGTGAATGTGTCTCTATAGTAAAAGCTTTATCATATATTTTGTTCCTTTTGTCTCCCTCGTTGATATATTTCCCCCTGTCACTCCACAGGCCAAATATATCATCTCATTCACTTGAAGCCACACAGGATCCGTTAAGGTTTAAACTGCTATTCCTGTCATTATTGCCCATTAAATCCAGCGCAGGTCATAAAGGCCCTGCTGGTCCACTGTGCACCATTGAGGTCAGGTGCATTGCACTACTTTATGAGCTCTTTTGTGCATCACAGAGATGCCGTGAAGTTCTGCACCTCACTGACACCTTAACGGATATATGGGCCACAGTCTGTCATCCATTACCCCTGTCAGTGGCTTCGTTCATCAGCTGTTATAGCTGTCCAGTTCTCTTGCTCTCGTCCTGAACGTTATGACGCTCAGCCTGATTTAAACCCCACTACTGTACTCAGTCGTTAAATGCACATGGTTAGTGTCTCTCTGTCTCGCCTGCCATCACATTTACAGCAGTTTTCAGAAAATGTTCTCTTTTACAATCCCATCATCCCCCGTGAGTGAGGGAATGGCTCGCTCTTGCGATTTCAGAGGTCTCTGTTGTGTCCTGTGCTGACACAGGGGGAAAATAATAGAGTTTATCTTCGGGTTTTAAGGGATACTGACACACTGGGTTTTATTTGACTTTTTTTAAAGACATATGTTCTTATGGGAGGTATTAAAGTCTCTGATCGTTAGACACTGCCACAAAGATGATTACTTAAAGCTGATAGGATCCAGAATATTGCTTCACTTATACTGATATGCAGGAAACGTATAGGACAAATTCCCATTTTATGATGATACAGCAAAATCTGTCTTTGGTGGAAATTGCTTTTATCCTAGTTATCCACATAAGTGTGTGTGACAGCAACACCATTTCTCTAGATCTTTCTCTTTGCTCCATACATTATCTCCCCTGTCTCTGTTTGTCCTTTGCTTGTACTTGTCCATAGTATGGTTTTAACATCACATCATTTTTCAATTGGTTGCATATTAAAAGCATAGTCCACCCCAAAATGAAAATTCTGTCATGAATTTCTCAAACTCATGTTGTTCCAAACCTTTTTGGGGCACCATTGACTACAATAAAAATGTACTATATATTTTTTATTCTATTAAACACAAAAGAAGATATTTTGAAGCATTTACATTCTTAGGAAAACGACCAGTTCTGTATCAACCTTGACTACCAGTTGCTAACCTTCTTAAATATATCTTTCTTTGTGTTCAACAGAACAAAGAAATGTATACAGGTTTGGAACTACTCAATGGTAATTCATGTTTCTTCTGCACTTAGCTCCTGTCGCCAACTCAATTTCCTTGTGTGTGTAAACATGCTTGGTAAAAAAGCTCCTTCTGATTCTAATTCTGAATGAGATTTTAGTGAATCATAAATCCTTATTCTCAAACTTCTCAACTGATGTCTGAACGGATGAATTTATTTAGTTTTGCAATGATGATTCAGTAAATAAAGTTTGTAAGTGGTTATATAACGTTCCTGTCAGACACGTTCTGCAATAGCAGTTGTAAGCACATTTTGTGTAAGTGACATTTGTGTGTGTGTGTTTATTACAGGAAACTGTACTTGTGTGCTTTAGCTTTGCCCTGTTCCCTTAATTTGCCTGCCGAGGAGCATCATGACGGCAGCACGGTGATGACATCATACAGCTGGCTGCGTTTGATGTGTCAGTCCTGAAGGAACCACTTATAGCAATTAGGATATCCTTGAACAAGCGTTTGTGAAACATTGGCTGGTTTTTGGCATTTGCCTCCTGTTTCAGCCTGCTAACTAGCGGGGTTTGATCTGTGATAATTACCCTCCCACCAGCCTCTTCACTCTGACAGTCCTTTTCCCCTGAGATCCATGCACGCCCAGGCTACTCACTGATTGCATCAAAGTGACAGAAATTGCAACATCAAAAATAATAACTGATATTCCTCTGGCTTTGAATATTTCCTTTTAAATGCTTTCTACTTTGTGTCTGACGCACTGCAAGTGTGTGTGTGTAGTGGTAAGCTTAAAGCCAATAAAGCAGGGATAGGGCATTCATTATTGTACTACTATTTACATATGGTACACAATTCTATCTGAACTCACATGAAACTGAGATTTTACGAGCCATTTCTTCCTATCAGTTTCATAACTTTGAGTTGTGCACGCTTCTATTCGTCATCCTTGTCTTTGTAGATCTGTTTTTTTTTGTGTTTGTGATCATTACCGTTTGATTGAGATATGCAAATGAGATGCTACTCATATGTAAATGGTAAAATCAAGTGATAAGCAAAAGTATATCAGACCTTAAGTGTGCACATTGGTAATATCATCCAAAGGTGATCCGAAGCCATTAGCATTCACCTGGTACACATCTCATATTTCAACATCTTGTTCTGTGTTGACCTTGCGTGAGGACACATTAATAACATTTATAATATATAATATCTGTCTTGTTCACATCTTGTTCTCGCTACCGTGGAGTCGGTATGGCTCTCGGCTGTAATTACCGGCCTCAGGAAGTATAATTTGCAATGTCTCACATGCATGGCTGTCTCAACGCAGACCATTTGCATCAGACTGGTAGGGCTCTGCGCGAGCAGTCTGACTCTAGATTAAAAAGGACAAGTGTGTTCAGACAGCCAAGGTTTCACAAGGATGAGTTTAAAATCATCAGCGGTGCCACGGGTACCGAGCCTCTGGTTAAATGAATTAAGAGTGTTTGTAGAACTGAGTTAGTTTCAGCATTGACCAATGCTGATTTCCCTCGAGGAGCCCGCAAAGATCTGACCTAGTCAG
Organism: Triplophysa bombifrons; assembly: GCA_029783895.1. Classification (NCBI taxonomy): domain Eukaryota; kingdom Metazoa; phylum Chordata; class Actinopteri; order Cypriniformes; family Nemacheilidae; genus Triplophysa; species Triplophysa bombifrons. The sequence goes on from CM056448.1 coordinate 24,286,818, forward strand.
TATTTAAAACCGTACAAAGAAGATGATAAATGTGGTACTAATGAGACTTCTCGTTCCGCTTTGCTCATTAAGTTTTCTCTCTCTTCGTAAGTTTGTGATATACTCTTAAAAGGAAGGCGGGAGAAAGCGAGCATATCCGTTGCGTGCTGAGTAGATTATAGGGAAATTAAAATCAAACACACAATCTCATTGTTCTGCAAATTCCGCCTTTCTGAAACCGCCATAATCTAAAATCCTGCACCCAAAATCCATCCTGTCAGCATTTATAGATATTATACTGATCTGAATATTCTTTGCTTTCATTGCTGTTGTCTTTTGTTCCCTCGCTTATGATAGGGAAGTGTGTTTTTGATACGCGCAGAGCTTTGAAAGCTGTTTAACACCGATTGGGCCCTTTCTGCTCTTAGCGAGGGAGAGAGAAAACCTCTTCAGGTACTGTTGCCGAGCACCTACAGACTCCGCCTCCTCCATGATAACAAGCCCGCCCCTGATCAATCAGGGTTGACAGCGAAGGCCTTTGTATGATACTCAAAGGAACAGATGTCTGCCTGAGAGAGCCGTTCACCTGGAGCCTCGCTGGATTACCCTTGGCCTCGCTTTGATGGATTAGCGCGGAAATAAGGGAAAATTGCCTGATTGTTGATATGAAAATATTTGCCAACGAGCGAAAAGTAGTGAGGTGAGGAGGGTGAGGGGCACGTCGCTAAGAGAGCTTATCGCCCTTTCTTCTAACCTTGTCCCGCGTTTCCTACAGAAAAGAGAGAAAAAAGGGGGGTAAAAAGACAGATGAGGCCACGCAAAGAAGAAAAAGCGAGCCGGTGTGTGTCAGCGTAGCTGTATTCAGCTGCCCTTCATGAAATATTGTTCACCATTATATTAACAGAGCTGAGTGGAGAGAGATAAGAGAGCTTCAGAAAGAGTAAGCATAATGTCCCGAGGAGATATTTCAATCTTTATTCAGTCTCTCTCTCTCTCTCTCTCTCTGTCTCTCTCTCTCACCCCATCTTTTTCTTTCATTTAGCGCCATGAGTGAATGTGAAATGTGGCAAGACCTTTATAAATGAAGACAGGGCTGCAGAAATGATGACATCATCAGGCCCCACATAATTGCTTGATTTGTCAGTCTGTAAAAGGAGAGGATCAGGCGGGTTATACTTTGGGAATGGGTTGGGGGGTTAAGCTGTGTGTGGGGTTTCCTTCAGATTTACCCGCTACTCAACCTCTCGTCGCTCCCATTTAGTTTTCTTAACTAGCCTCAGAAAAAGGGCTGGGACTTTGCCCGCCTGCAAATTATGTTGATCTTATTCATAATTATACAGTATGCGTCTGGGTGGACAAAATGATATTACTGAAATGACATATTTGGGAAGGAGATCAACCAAAGACCACGCTTTTTATCATTTGAGTCTGTTTGACCTTTTTGAGAGGTGATACTATGGCATACCACAATGTGATGGCGAGAGAGAGGGAATATTGAGCATACTGGAAATGAGAATTTTAAAGCAGCAGTTCTACCATTCTCAAGGTATAATGTAGTGAATATATTCTTAGTGAACACATTAACTATTTACATCTTTTGAGATTATGAAGAAGAAATCTAACTTTCTTTGTCAAATCTTCACATGTTGCTCTTTTAGAAATATACAGTAGGCTACTTTAGCGCTGCCTCTTATCAACTAACCAGATGCTGATTTTCCGACTGGGCCCCTACACACACACACGCACACGCAAACACACCTCATAGCCATCCACAGGTTAATAAAAACAGCGTGTGTGCAGCCTGAACTCCTGAAGCAGGGTGACAAACATTGGTAACGTAAAAAGCGTGTGTTTTACAATTTCCCCTCCCTCGTAAAGGTCCGCTCGTAAAACCGAGAATTTACGCCCTTCATTAGAGCTAATACAATGCACATAACTCTAATGCACAACAATTGGGATAGCTATAAAGTAACCGCTTTATACCTCCTCAAAACTCTGACTCCTCTGTGACCCTCGACTGGCCGCAGTCAGGGAAGATAGATTTACCGTGAGCCGCTATTCTGCCTGATAGACCTCTGCCTTTTTAGGGAATTAGAAGTGCCAAAATGTAAAATGATTTAGCTATTTATTTTGTGTACTCTTGTCAAAAATATAAGTCTCCTAAGCACTATTTACAATTTGCAACTCAAGACGTTTTGCTGAGGACACTGGTGTGATTTACGGCTAGGCTCAGTTTTATAACCAGACATGAGGTTAAAAAGAAAGGCTGTTTTTATTTCGGCTGTAACTAGTCTGAAACTCCACTTGGGCTGAAATATTGAGTGTGAGTTACATTAAGGTTCAAGTCACGATTCAGTTACTTCATCAGTTACTTCCCTTGGTCCTTCCTCCCCTAATAATTTTGGGTAACTTTAGTCCTGGACAGAGCTTGGACTTTTAAAACATTTCCTGGTGTCACTCCACCTCGGTCTAATTGATAAGCCATATGAACTTTAATAGATTCATGTGTTTGGGCCTCTTCTGGTTTCTTTTATGTTATGTCTGTGTCTCAATGTTGAACATGAAAACTCGTTTTTTTAACTACCCCTCATAATGATGTATACAACCTTGAAGGCTGGTGAGAATAACTGTTTCCAGATCTTTGAAGACCTAAAATCCAAGGATAATGTAAATGATGAGTCCCATATAGACTACTAAGTTTAAGAGAGAAGCAGAGAGAGATAGAGATAGAGAGAGCGAAAGAGAACTATCAATGTCAGGTTGTAAAATTAAACGTGAGGTGAACTTTAGCCAGGAAAATGATTTATTATACTGGCCGGGTGGAGAGGACACACAACTCGCGCTTTGTTTTTGTAGCTCGGTTTGACATCATCGTTGCATTTATAGCGATACAAGTTTGCGTGTATCAGGATGTAGGTGTGTGTTCTCTATTATTTGTCATCTCACATCTACAAAGTAAATTTCACAGAGGGCACTGGAACATGTCACAGATTTGCGCAAAAAGTTATTCTTAATTTTAGCATTTTTCCACCGTTAAACTTTCCAACCATGTACACGTACAACAGGTGGTTCCACAGAGAGTGTCTTTAGTGTTGTTATTGAAAGGATACGGACAATAAAGACACTTTTCCTTCTGCTTCTACTCTCATCCATGTGTGTTTCCATTTAATTTCCATTTTGTGTCAATCATAACACAAGGGAGGACCCTCATCTACCTGACTGAGCGTGAGAGGAGTGTAGCTGGATAGTAAGTCAGTCAGATCTCCCACAGCTTCTCACAGAGGTAAAGAGTATTTGTGTTGTAAGTGATAGCTTGATTCAAAGAAGCCTTAGTATTTGTTTTCCCTGAGTGAATGTGATGTTAACTGAGAAAGAATACTTATGATAAAAAGAAAGAAATTTATGTTCATCCTTTTGAACTAAACATATAAAACATAACATAGTATTCTATTAGCACTCCATCAAAAAAAGACACAATAAGAGGAGACTCACAGAGAAATAGAAGTAGATTACAGAAACAGTAAACATTACTGTTTCTAAGAAGTAAACTAAATATGATGACATTTTTCCTTTGAGATGTTTTATGTATGTGTCAACCCCAATGCCTTTGCAGGTAAGTTGGATGGTCGCACTCCGGGGTTGTTGAGGCAAGAAAAGCAGTATGTATCTATCTATTTTTATCGCTGTTCATATATGTGTTGGCTTTATATGTGTGTGTGGTACATTGCTGGTTAAGCAGATACAGAAACAGAAGCTTGTTTCCTAATTAAAGTGAACTGATAAAGGCTGTAGCCCAGTATACCGTGCCAGGCAGTGCCAGTCTGCTCTGCGCCTACTGATAGCGCTTTAGAGATGAAAGCTCTGTTAAAGACTGTTTAATGTCCCTCTCAAAGACCTGCTTTAGAGAATCCCCTTAGATCACACCACAGAGAACTTTTAATGGGTTCAGGATATTCAGTTCAGGGTCCCAGGAGAAGCACAGGGAGTCTAAACTACCAGGCTTTATTAGTTTAGTAAAGTAGGACCTGATTTGCATAATGCACTGTCTTTATGAAAATAAACTCTTATAAATTCTGTCAGACCGTTGTCATGGATTGTTATGATCTTAGTGATATGGCATCTGAAATCACTGTTTATTCAGTGAAAATAAAAATATTCTGTCATCATTTACTTGTCATTTCAAACCTGTATGATTCTTACTTCCGCAGAAAACAAAAAATATATATTTTGAAGAATGTTGGAAACCGAACAGTGGTGGTTCCCATTCACGGACACAAAACCAATGCAAGTCATTAGATACGCCCAATGTTGAGTTACCAGCATTCTTTAAAATACTTATTTTTTTGTGTTCCGCAGTAGAAAAAAGTCATAATAATAAAAAAAGCCCTTAAGGCCACACAGCCAGACCACAGCACCTGACACCCCCACATGAGTACTGGAGCCATCTCTATCGCTCACACAACCATCTAGAAACGGTTTATGACGGATCACATCCTGGCAGAGACATTAATGGGCACCAGTGAAATTTAAAGTACAAATAATGATCAAACTAAACCAGTACTAACTGGTTTTTATTAAAGCGACAGTAATGGCAGCAGTGTCAATAATAGCGCAGTGCAATACAGCCCAATTTCACACTCAGTGTGAGAGTGATTAATTCATGCTTTAAGGATGTCTTTACAGAATGGGAGTAATTCTTTACTCTGTTCCCACAATGAATCACGTGTGAGCTCCAGCCACAACTGAAATAATGATGGTATAATAGCGGCTAACGCAGAACGGCAGATTACCTCATATTTATAAATGTCTACCACGGCGCAGTAATCTGCTGTGACAGAGAAACATGCGAGAAGCGCAGCAGCGACTTCTTCCATGTAATGCAACAAATGCAAGATCCCCCCGTTGTGCCTGCACTGTGAATAACTGCGATAATCACAAGACAATGGCTTCATTTATCAAGCTAACCCAGCAGCCTTGTGTTTAAAGTTCTTTGTATTTTCCAAGTTTATTTTAGATGTCGGGACAGGAGGATAGAGAAACATGCATCATGGAGGAGAGACAGTCATCCAAACATAATTAGAAGATAAATTAGATTCACAATTGTCTTGACATTTCTACTGTATGTCTTAGGATTTGTTTGTCATTATAAATTTCAAAAGTCTGGTTTTGGAAATGTCGAGTAGGTATTCTCTGATCTAATGAATTATAATGAAATTAAACTGGATGAATTATTTTTGATTATGCTTTGAAGCACCAAGAGTGGAGTACTTTTTTCCAGATGCTTGTTAAATCTGTGTATTAATGTGTATTACTGTATTCCATCAACTGCCAACGTCCTGACGAACGACTTCCTCTTATTGTCATGGCGACACAGTTACGCCATTCAGCTGAATGATGATAGTCTCATTCACCTCCCCAAACAATAGCTATGCTCAATGTTAAATATAGATGTGATGACCAAAGGTGGTTTTCAAATAGAAAATAGGGATGCGTAACAGCTCACTGTTTTCAAAAGTTGCCATATGTGTGTCTATGTATCTGCCAGGAGAAAAAGGAGGGTCATGTAATGGATGGAGCTACCCTTCCTCAGGAAGACATAAGTGGATGGAGGGAAAGAAAAAAGTCCCCGTCGGTTTATGAAAGGTCAGGGAAAGATGGAAATTTTTCTCTCTCTCCCTCTGACTCTGTTTATAGTCATCATTTCACTGCCTCAGAGGAACCCATTATTTACTTTTTGGGACTTGAAGACGACAGAAAAACAAGTGCTATGGTACAGGGTATAGAATGTATTGTCTTCTGTCTCCACAGAAGAATGTATGTCTTGATACCCTTGATAGACAGGAATACCGAAAAGTAGATATTACACCAGTGAAATGAACCACAGTTAGTTAAAAATATTTCACACTGAACCCTGAACTTTCTTCTTGTATCCAACAAAGTTTACGTTTCTTTTCTGCTGCTAGTTTGTAAGTACCCTCACTAAGACTGATCCAAAAGATTATTTGACCTCTCGTGATCTTTGCAGTCTAATCCATTGCTTCAAGTGTAATCAATCCCCAGGCCTAACATTGTGAACCTCAATGTATTTGAGGCATACAGAAAACTTCTGTAAGTACCCTCAGTGTAATTCAGGCAGAGGCTGAGGAAGTTGTGTGACATGAATTCTCTATAACTGCACAAACACACCTTACTGAAAAGATGCAATTTACTCAATACACTAAAACAATTTCATTGGTAATTAACAATAGAGTAACCGTTTACACAAACTTCTTGTTCTAAACCTGTATGATTTACTTTCACACATGGATGAATCATTTGAAACACGTCAAACTGGCTTAAAAAAATGAGGAAGAGTAACAGATTAAATAAATAGAGGTTTTAGAGAAATTGTTATTTAAATACCCAAGAAGAGGCTGTGCTAAATTATGAGACTTAAAATAATAAGACAGTGTTTTTGAAAAGACCCATAATTTAATTGGAATATTATATAGAAAATGTCCTTCACATTGGGAAATGAAAACAAAACTAGTTCCACTCAAATATCACATCCTTACTTCTATGCATACAAATGCTCAAACACACACACACACACACACACACACACACACACACGCTAGCACACACACACACACACACACACACACCATGAGCCATGATGTGTAATTTAGAGTCAGTGGCTATTTCACTCAAACCTGATCCCTCTTTGTCTAAATTATAGATTGAGTGTTTGACAAAATTGGTGACCATTTTACCTCTATGCACGGTTACCTGCCTTTTTGTCTTGCTTTTTTTGCTAATTTCACTCATTCTATGTCTGTCTGTTTCTTTGTTATATAAATTCTTGGTTAGTCTATATTTTGACATGCGTGCCAATGCGTGGCAGATGAACATTACAGGCATAGACAAAAGGAATACGTCAAATAAGGGGCGAGGCCTTCCTCAGAGAAGAGGAAGAGCCGCTGGAATAGTGTTTGGTTATCAGAGATTATAAATATTTGAATGAACTACGCGCTAAACTACTTTCACTTTCATCACAGTCCTACAGCTGGTAATAAGAATTCAGCTACACACATTCTAAGATAACCAGCGGTCAAATAACAGCTTCCATAACTTTAAAGGACTGCAATCCCAGAAAATGCACTTTTAAATGTTTATCTACCAGAATTTGTGTCGCCAGCGTGTGTGCAGAAACACCCTGTAATTATACAAATCAATCTATTCTTCTTTTTGTAATCTCCTTTAAACCACATCCGTGACACAAACAGGCTGTTGGTGATCCCCTAACAATCTGTCACATTGTTTATGCCTGCCCATGACCACTCACAGACACCGTCTTATTGCAAATCACCAGGGGATTGCAAATACTTATGTAAAATGTATAGGATAAAAGCAATGTAAGTCGCTTTGGATAAAAGCGTCTGCCAAATGCCTAAATGTAAAATGTAAATGTAAAACTCAGGTCCAATATAAAAAGGCAAAACTAACGCTTCTGTTATTAGTGATAACTTGTCTGACGCCATTCGGTCCGGTGTCATTTTCCTCGCGTAGTAGAAAAGATCTCTAACAAAGATTAATGTATGCATATGCACTAGCAGACCTCCGTTACACTTCGATCGATCCGCATGTTTTTAACTGATGAAGTGAAGTTGACCCCATTGTTACTGTTTATTGGTAAAAGTCACAGCTTATGAATTCACATGCACTGAGAGGGAGACAACCAATCACAACAGCTTGAGGAAAGAAACTTGCTGATATGGTATGGGTGGGACATCTTCACACACAGACTCTAAGCGGGGAACCAATCACGACAGACCTGGTCAGCTTTATCAATCAGAATGTTTCGGAAGGCGGGACTTTGAAGAAACCGGAAGAAATCTATTCGTTTTGTGAGAAGAGAGACAGCGATGGACGATAGACTTGAAATATGTGAAAAATAAAGGTGAGACATGAACATCCATTGTTAAACATCCAAAAAACACAATCAAAGCTTTGAAAGCAGTGAAAAAATGGGGCCTTTAAATACAGAATAAACATTTTGTATTACATACTGACAGACCAACCAATTGTTGTCCCTTTTGGGTTATTTGGCAAAGGGGTTTAGTCTGGGTGCACATCTGACCTGTGCTCAGTAGAAGATCTGGAGTAGTTGGAGATCTTTGTTATTACAAGTGGACATGCTCAGGAATACTTCAAAATCAGACAGACAAACATACAATGCTCTTGAAATGGCAATGCGTCTCTCTGTTGTATGATTGACTTGTGTTTGTAAAAGGGAGAGAATATAGTTATTGCTTGTTGAACAATATGAAAATGGGATTCACTATCTGTTGGACTCTCGACGTTGTGTCGAGACAGAATGGGGTTTGAACTTGAGAACCTTTCATCTCTGATTATACTTTTAAAAGGCCAATGAACTTGGCGAATGGCATGGCATGCCAGTCTCCGCCTTGTGCATACTGCTATAAAAGGAAGATGGTGTCCCCATTAATTCACCTTTTGTTCTTTGGATCCAGCGAGGCATTTACTTATGCCGAGCGATTCTTTCGTCTCTAAGCGATTATCCTGCCGGATTTACAACACAGAGTGTGAGCACAGATGTCTTAGCACACAGGGAAGTATGCCTTCCCCCCAGTGAGCCTTTTATCTAAGGTCTTGTGCAAGGTCAGGGAAGAGGAGCATTAAGTGCTGCTAGTTGCACCCTGTTGGCCAAACCAGACTTGGCTCTGAGAGCTGACGCTTCTGACAACAACTTTCCCTTGGTCGATTCCCTTGATGAAGGAGCAACTTTCTCAGGGGAAGGGCGGGATGGGGCTCCCGAGACCAGACCTCTGGAACCTTCGGACTCCTGAATGGGATGAGGAGATCCTGAGTGACCTGCCACCTGCACCATCACTCAGGCCAGAGCTCCAGGCGCCTCTATGCCTTAAATGGCACCTCTTCTCGGCATGGTGTTCTTCCTGCAGGGAAGACCCACAGAGTTGTGTGATCGGTGTCGTGCTGTCCCTCCTCCAGGAAAGGCTAGAGAGCAGCTTCTCCCCTCCTACCGTCAAATCGCAGCATATCACATGTTTGTTGGGAGTAAGAGCACGACCTGGTCATCAGGTTCCTGAGGGGCGCTAGGAGAATCAATCCTCCCCATCCGGGGAGGACTCCACACTCGGGGTGTTGGCTCCTCGTGGGCACTGGCTCAGGACACTCTTTGGCAGACATCTGCTATCACTTTGTGAGGTTCTAAAACCTTTGCTTAGCTTGTCATACACGGGACCAACAGGTAAGACAGGTGAGTCAGTGTGCTATTTCAGCTTCACTACCTGGCCCCACTGGTGTGAAGTATAGACATTCCATCCATCACTAAGCACTTCTTCTGATTTACGAGCTGGGTGGAGCAGCTTGTATACCAAGCCCAGTATAGGTAGAGTTATCCCTCATGAGGGGAACCCCTATTCCTGAGCTGGTGCTCCATACATAGTGACTCCCCCCTTGGGTTGTCCCGTCTGATGTTTCCTCACTCTTCGGTTCCCCTGTTGGTGAACCTGTAATCTCGCCTCTGTGGACTTCCACCTCTCGTGTGCACCCATTGGTTGGGGTCCAGCACTAATACTCCCTTGAGATCTCCCCACTGGTGAGAAAATGTTGGTACTCTACGTTTTACCTCCCTTCGGCAGGATGTGGCCTCCATAGTGCTAGAGGGAGTAGCGCTCCCCAGTTTCCCTTACATACGATGGAAAGTGCCTCTCGTCGTTGACACTCTTAAGCTGACACATTACTACAGCACTGGAAGGTCACGATTCACACAGGCCAGTCATGGTCGCCTTTTATACCCCTATGCATGGTGGGACACTGGCATGCCATGCCATTCGCCAAGCTCATTGGCCTTTTAAAAGTACAATCAGGGATGATAGGTTCTCAAGTTCAAACCCCATTCTGTCTCGACACAACACCTTGTTCCCTCCATCAGGGAACAGAGGTTACAGTTTTAACCGAGACGATTTCATGCTTAATGTGTCATGGTTTCACCTCTCCTTGTCAGGTATTTCTTGGTTTAGAGGTGGAATCATACAGAATCCTTTGTTTCATGTGGGAGAGAGATGATTTCTTCTCTCTCTGGTCTTGTCATCGTTCCTACCCTCCTGTTTCATAGTTTGTGTTAATTAGCTTTCCTTGATTGTTTATCCCTTGCACCTGCTCCATCTTGTTATCTCTCCCTATAAGAGTCCTCATGTTTCATTGTCTTGTGCGCGTTCATTGTATGAAGTTCATTGTAAGTGTTACCTTGCGTGTAAGCTGTACCTGTTTGATGTTGCTATTTCATGCTTGTTCTTGTGCCTTGCCTTGTTCCTGTTTTCCCCACGTCTAGTAAGTGTTAGTTTAGTGTCATATCAAGTGTTTGTTTTATAGTCTTAGTTTTGTCAGTCCTTGTTTTTGTTAATAGTGTATCCTGTTTTGTTTACGCCCTCGTGGGTTTTGTTTTACCTTTTTCTCTTTGTTTAATAAATCCTTGTTAACCCCCTACCATCTTGTCCTGTGTCTGCCTGCAATTGGGTTCTCCCTTGTCTAACCGTGACAGAATGAACGCGCCAGAGCGCGGAGCCCCAGGGGGCTTGACAGGGCTTGGCGCCGGTCGGAAGGTCGGCTGGGCAGGGCTTGACACCGGCCGATGGGCCGGCTGGGCAGGGCTTGACGCCGGCCGATGGGCCGGCCGATGGGCCGGCTGGGCAGGGCTTGACGCCGGGCTGGATTCCGGCTGGAAAAGTGGCTGGGCAGCGCTCTCTGGCGGCTGGGCAGCGTTCGGTGCCGGTTGCTGGACCGGGCTTGGTGCCGGGGAGAATCCGCGGCCGGGCTGGCCGCTCGGACCGTCACATCCCCACGGCGCCCCCCCCAAAAAAATATTTGGGGCTTGACACCAGTGGACTCGGGACTTTGGGGCTTGACACCACCGGACTCGGGACTTTGGGGCTTGACACCACCGGACTCGGGACTTTGGGGCTTGACACCACCGGACTCGGGACCACCGGACTCGGGACCACCGGAACTGGAACCCCCTGGCTCCGAGATGCCCTCCGTTGCCTCTTCTTCTTCAGCCGAGCCACCCGCCTGGTGGTCGGCTGAAGGAACGAGGTGAATGGGGTGGGCGGCTCGGGATTGGAGGCTTCCGACGAGGACCCCCAGGATTCCCGTCTTCCCCGCTTGCCAGTGAGACTGGGAGTTTGTGGAGAGGCTGCAGAGGCTGAGAGAAGGTGTGTGGCGGCGCCCACAACCCCGATCTGCAGAGGACCACTCTCAGGTATCGAGACCAGTGGAGATCTTGAGTCTGATGAAGTCGTGGACTACGATCGAGCCGCGGCGGTTAGCCACACGCTATCGAAGTCCAACGGCTCCATCGCTCTCATCTCCGCCCGAGAGAGTGGGTCTCTGAGACCGGTGTTAAACAGCACCGCCAGTTCCTCCTCCCCGAAGACGCCTTGCTCAGCAATCTCGAGGAACCTCTCCACATAATCATCCACAGTCTCACTCTCCTGGCGAAGACTGCAGAGAAGACGGGCAAGAACAGAACGGCTAGTCCTGGCTGCTGCCTGCTGGGTTCGGTTTGGCGCGTTCATTCTGTCATGAATCTCAGAGTGGAACCCAATTGCAAGGCAGAGGCAGGAGATGTTGGGGTGAACGAGGATTTATAATATATACAAACAAACAAGACTATACAAAATGCAAAACAAAAACCCACGAGGGGAAAACAAGACAAGATACCTTTAACAGAACTTAAAGACACGGACTCACTAAACTAAGAAAACAAACACTAGAAACGAACACTAAACTGACACTCACTTGACACGAGGGGAACAGGAAACAGGAACAACGACTTAGCATGAAATAGCAACATCAAACAGGTACAGCTTACACGCAAGGTAACACTTACAATGAACTTCATACAATGAACGTGCACAAGACAATGAAACATGAGGACTCTTATAGGGAGAGATAACAAGAAGGAGCAGGTGCAAGGGATAAACAATCAAGGAAAGCTAATTAACACAAACTAGGAAACAGGAGGGTAGGAACGATGACAAGACCAGAGAGAGAAGAAATCATCTCTCTCCCACATGAAACAAAGGATTCTGTATGATTCCACCTCTAAACCAAGAAATACCTGACAAGGAGAGGTGAAACCATGACATAATGGGTGTTATCCATTGAATGATTGTTTTTGAAAAAAAATACATTAAGACAATTAAACGCTTTAGTATATTTACATTTGCATTTGGGAGATGTCAATCATAGTGCATTTTAGACATACTTTTTATCAACTCAACCTAACCTTCACATAAACCAGTTAAAAGTTTTGGATTTATGTTTTTTGAATATTTGTGGGGAAATTAATATAAAAGGACAGCCACACTGCCCTTCATTTACACTGTTCTAGACCCTCATCTTCTTTCATCAATAGGTCTTTCTGTTTCTCCATTCTTTCCGTTTTAAGTTGTTTTGCCGTTTAAAGTAACTCGTAAACATGACTACCACAGTTACCGTTGTAGACGAGAGCCACCTGCCCATCCTGGCAGTGACCACCACTAAACGTCCTCTCTTTCCTGCTCTCTCATCAGCTCATGGGAAGAGTTCCAACTATGGTGATGACTTCACAAATGTCTCTGACTCTTCTTCCACTTTGAATAGTCTGGGATCAAGAATTCCACGCATACCTTTACTCGCTTTTTGAAGACTGATGGAACAAATCCTTTGTGTCATTGACCTCTTAGAGAACAACCCTGGCAAGGAATTTTACATCTAAGTTTTATGCCACCTGCGTTCCGCCCGGGTCAGACAGAAGCTTGTCAACTGAACTGTTAACACACTGTTCCTCATGTCCAACACATAATTGGGCCCTAAAACACACATCTGTGCATCTGAAACTGCCCCCACCTGGGCATTATACTGTAAGGCCCTCAAAAAAAAAAGATCCGGTTATGGCTGTCGTCTCACCTGCCACTTTTTTGCACATTTTCACCATTTGATGTGGTTTTAAACGTAGAGCTGTAGGGCTGTATACGAGTTTAATACAGGAGCTGGGTCACATCTCTTTGGGTGTGCGTTGTGCTTTTACAGTTCTCCTATTAGTCAGCTCAGCGAGGGAAAATTTCACTGCAGCTTTTCTATTGATTTATGTCAATAGCCATTAGGCTGCTGCTGCAGGTTTTGGCTTTAATAGGAACTTGCACCCGGCTGGTGTGGTGGTAAATGACTTGAGGTTATTAATTTGATGATTAATTAAGAAAGTTTGTTTCTTGTAAAGTGGAAGCGCTTCTTTAAGCTCCCCAGTAAAGTTTTATTGGTGCATGCAGCTGACCTGCGATTGGAAATTTGTGTTTGAGGCAGACTGCCTCACCATCTTTGTACTGACTGCTGTTAATTTTATATTTGTCTTATAAAAAGCACCAGGGGTTAAGCAAGTATGTGTGTGTAAAACGTCTTGGTTACGTATGTAACCTCAGTTCCCTGATGGAGGGAACGAGACGTTGTGTCGAGAACGACAGATGGGGTTCGCCCTTGAGAACCAATCAACTCTGACTACTATAGAAAAGGCCAATGAAATTTGGCGAATGAAATTTGCATGCCGGGCTCCGCCCCCGGATATCCGGTATAAAATGAAGCCGGCGTGCATCATTCACTTACCTTTTGTTCTGAAGAGCCTGAGAGCCTCTCACGACTGCAGCAGAATACGATACGTGTTTGTGGCATAAGGGACACAACGTCTCGTTCCCTCCATCAGGGAACCGAGGTTACATACGTAACCAAGACGTTCCCTTTCTGTCGGTCTCTCGACGTTGTGTCGAGAACGACAGATGGGGTTGCCCCTGGAAAACGCCACAACGCTGTATCGCGTCACAATCTCTAGCGAAGCGACGGTAACAAGCCTGGGCGTGTCAGCTCGATGCTTTCGCGAAACTGTAACCTTCCAGTGTGGTGGTCGGGGGTACCAGAGCTTTCTTGGAGAAAGATGGGTACAGCCCTGACCGATAACCTTTCACGGACGGGGGCCTTAGCTCTCTACAGGCGAGAGGCCGTCCGGCTCGGGTTCACACCGGGTAAGCGCCACTTCCTTAATCAGGAATGCGCTGCAGAGGCCCCCTCCTACCCGTGGGGAGGAATATGGTGGATATAGGTATGGTCTCGTCCTTGGAGGAGAACACATGGAATGTGCGGACTGGGTAGTTAACCGCCAGGTGGAGGTCCACCTGGGGAAGTTCATGGGTTACCAGGAGTGGGAACCATTCTCATGAGGATACATCAGACGGAACAGCCCATGGAGGGGGTGTTACAGACGTCCGGTAGCACTAGGTCCGGTTAGAGCTATCTGTGATAGTTCATATGGAATCCCGGCCTAAGGGGGAAGGCTGCTCTGCCCAGCCAACCCCCAGGGGGTGCTGCTTAGTGATGGATGGAATGCCTATTCTTAACCAGTGTCTGGGTAAGAAGGGAGGTAGATGAGGTACCAGTTTCTTAGCCATGGGTTTGGGTAAGAAGAAAAAGGTAGATAGCACACTGACCCAACCTGTAGAGGGTGGAATGGTGCTTTCGCAGGCATACGCCCCCCCGGATGCCAGTCCTACATGTCGCCACGCAGGACGTGGGCTGACACCGGGTTTACGCAAAGGTTGTGAACCTTTGCGAAGGTGTTTGGGCGTAGCCCAACCCGCAGCTCTACAGATGTCTGCTAGAGAGGCGCTTCTGCCAACATGGGAGATTCTGAGATCGGAATGCCGTCGAAACGGCTACCACGACCCAGTGCGCCAGCCTCTGTTTGGAGACAGCCTTCCCCTTCTGCTGTCCTCCAACAAACACGGAGCTGGTCAGAGCTTCAGAGCTCTGCGTGCAGTCCAGCACCTACTGGACACAACACTGATCAGGTTGGGTCTTCCTCCCCTATGGGGAGCGCCTGCAAGTTCACCACTTGGCCCCGGAGGGAGTAGTGGGAACTTCTTGGGCACGCATCCGGGCCTGGGTCTCAAGATAACGTGAGAGTTTTCAGGGCCGAATTTAAGGCAATCCGGGGACACGGAGGATGCTCGGTGGTCCCCTACCCTCTTGAAGGGAGTGAGCGCCGTCAGGAGGGCCGTCTTACCCTGTGAGGAAGATCGGAATCTCCGGGGGGCTCTTGGGGGGCATTGAGGCTCCCCAGGACCACTTAGGGTCCCAAGAGGGTATGGAGCGGAGATGAGGCAGAATCCGCCCTCTCGCACCCCTTAGGAACCTGGTGACCAGGTCGTGTTGCCCTAGAAACTTTCCACCGACTGAGTCGTGATGAGTGGCAATAGCGACTACATACACATTCAGTGTGGAGGGGAGATGTTAGTCTCCAGTCTCGTAAGAAGGAAAACACAATCCTGATCGAGCACCTCAGTGGGTCTTTCTCCTTGAGAGAGACACCAGGACGAGAAGAGGCACCATCTAGAGGCGTGTAACCGCCTAGTAGATGGGGTCCTAGCCTGGGTGATGGTCCAGAGGAGTGTGCGATAGGCTGTAAGTACACCCGGGGAGAACAGAAAACTCTGCGAGTAGTGGGCGCCAAGCCCTGAAAAGGGCCCGGCTTTGGTGACGAGGCAGGAGTCGTCCCGTACCGACCGATCAGAGCCGTGGCTGTGAAGGTTCGGGCCCGACGTTTTTCTCCCCTGGGTCTTCCCGTCAGTGTCCCTTCTCGAGAGAAGGTTGCTGACGGGGTGGAGGTTTCCCCCTCGAACTCTGCTTCCGGGGTGCCGCCTGTGGGGGCACAGGAACCGAAGCCGATGTCGAAGGGGTCCTGGGTTGCAGGGAAGCAGACATCACGTGAGATCTCGGAGGCCCGTAGGCGGCCGAGTCGCGACGTGAGGCTAATTGCCACTGTCTGCTTCACCGTCAAAAACTGCTGAGCGCAGTCCTCGACGGTGTTACCAACAACCCACCCTGCGAGATGAGTGCATCAAGAAAGCGGACTTCCTTGGTGTCACTCTTCTGCACAAGGTATAGCCGGGGGTGTCTCTCCTGGACCACTACCGTGGACATCGTCCGACCCAGGGCCCGCGCCGCCACCTTAGTCGCCCGTAGAGCGCTGTCAGTGGCGGCACGGAGATCCTGCATTATACCCGGGTCGGCCTTACCCTCGTTGAGCTCTCTCCACGCCCTGGCCTGGCGGACCTGCAGGATGGCCATGGCGTAGAGAGGAGGCAGCCTGGCCCGTGGCAGTGCAAGGCCTCGACACCAGTGATGCCGAAGTCCTACACGCTTTGGACGGTAGGCGTGGCCGACTCCCCCCAGGAGGTAGCCGCCCGCGGCACAGGTGTACCGCCGGCGCCCGAGCCACCCGGGGGATGTCGACGTAGCCTTTGGCTGCCCCACCAACGAGGGAAGTAAGGGAGCCGGAGCTAGTTTCACTGGAACGGTCCGTGAATGAGCGTTCCAAGTTTCACACAGCTCCTCATGCACCTCCGGGAAAAACATGGCACCCGGGGTGGGCGCGGTTTGCACCGCGCTCCGACCTCAGGAACCACGCATCTCCGGGTTAGCATGGATGACATCACTTCTGCTTCCTCCTGAACTCGACCGCTGTGGGTAGAGCTCGGATTCGTCAGAGTCGGATGTCAGTCTCCCTCCGATGCTGCGAGCGACATCTCATCTACGTCACACATCGTTTCCGAGTGTGTGCGTGAGAATTCGGACGGTATGCCACCGCCGGTTGGGGAACGTTCAGAAAAGCGAATCGGGGTGCGATCGGCCCGTGAGCACTTGGCTGGCGGGTTTACGTTCGCAGAGTTGGTGGTCATCGGGTGGTCATCGGGGCCGTAGCCACAGATGTCACAGCCCAGGTAGCAGACGAAATGGTGGCTGGTTCCCGTAGGAAGACAGCCACCCGTGACCGCAATTTCTGAATGACAATCTGCCCGCAGTGCGGGCAGATGTGTCAACGAACGCTGCTTCAGCGTGCTGGACACCCAGACGCCTAACGCAGCGATCGTGTCCATCCACCTCCTCGATGAGGGTGCCGCACCCAAGAGAACAGCGGGACTTGCCGCGCTGGAGAATGCTCAGTCAGTCCTGAAAAGGACTTTTTAGAAAAAATCTCTAACACCTCCGGAACCGCCGAGACGCCCAGGGGAAGGTCGCTGCAGGTAGGGACGATCCGCTGCAACACGTCGTAGATCCGGCAGAAGAAGAATTCATTGAATTCATTCTGTTCGTAGTCATGAGCGAACGCTCTGAAGAACAAAAGGTAAGTGAATGATGCACGCCGGCTTCCTTTTATACCGGATATCCGGGGGCGGAGCCCGGCATGCAAATTTCATTCGCCAAATTTCATTGGCCTTTTCTATAGTAGTCAGAGTTGATTGGTTCTCAAGGGCGAACCCCATCTGTCGTTCTCGACACAACGTCGAGAGACCGACAGAAAGGGAACCTCAGAGTCACATACACATACACACATTTTTTTGAGGATTTATTCATAGAAATGCAATATAATATACATAACTATGTCTTTAGAGGTGTATAAAGGCCTTACATAATGAAGAGTTGTTTTTATTACCTTAGAATGAGCTATTTTTATACATACACCACGGGTCTCCTTGCATAGAATTCACCACGTTGATTCTACAGAATGTGTTTCGTAAATATGTTATATTCTTCAGGAAAGACGTGAAAATGTGACGATATCTTAGTTCTGTATCAGCATCAAAATGGAGAGGGAGGGGTAGAGTAAGCCAGCCATCTAGTAAAGCTAGATGCCGCTAAATTTCATACACTGGACTAAATACGGACATACTAGGTATTTATATTTAAATAAGTAAATATTTATTTTCGTCAATTAAAATAAAATAAAGTGACTTTGTCACTTGTATATATAACTTGAGTCTGTTAAATGTTGTACAGAATATACAGACCTACATTATTGAGTGGAAAAATTAATAAAAGACATGTATGCATAGAAATTTTATATAATGTTTATTTTTTCTTTATTAGATTATCTGTACACGCCTCCTGTAGTAGCATGTTGTCATTCACACACACATACATGTTTTCTCAGTGTCTTCCTGGAAGTGTGTGTGCGTGCGTATTTTCAGAAAAGCAAACTGTAACACAAAAAGGCAAAGAAGGAAGGACTTTGTGCGTTGTCTTGATTACCTCCCCTAGGGAGCCCTCACTATGGAACCACTTTAAGATAAATACCAAAATGATGTTTTTAAACTGTGGTCGCCTCGGCACGGAGTTAAAACAATATCAGTGAGGTAAAGGAAATGAGACTTGAATGGCATTGTTTACAGTTGTTAGCTGTTCACACATAACCAGCAAATTCCAACATAAACATCCACTCAGGGCATGTAAAAGCAAAAACTATTAATAAGCCCTTTTATCCTTTCTCAAGACTGTGTGCGGGACCCCCCGAGAAAATGGTAAACTGGCCCTCATTTTCATTTTCTCATCTGACTCACGTCCCCCTCCCTCCTATCCCCCTTCAGGGTTAATGACTCTCATCCTTTTTGCGTTTCTTTTACAGTAGACCAACACTCAATGACCTCAAAATACCCTTCATGAGTATATGATGTATTTGTGTATGTTGCAATTGATGATGGATCCTATATAATTTCCATTATATCTTCATTTTATGACATATTACAAAAACATGCATGCCGCATGACAGTAAGACAGTGAACAGACATCTTAAAGAAATACATTCCTGTCCTATGTGTATTTGTACACCTACTTCCAAACGAGAGAAACCGCTTTAATGTTGAGGCCAAAATCTGTGAATATTTAACTTCAGGACAGCCACCAATACTAATTTTCCTTAAGGTCTGGAAAACTCAGCATGGGAGACTATGTGTGTTGTTAGCTTTATATTATTCCTCCATGAAATAACATCTGAGGACATCCTTTACCAACTGATGTACAAAAATATGACAGCATATGGCTATTGTTTACACAACCTAAGCAATAACTCAACCCTTGAACTTTAAATCAATGCTCTGTTTTCTCTTGTCGTCTTCACCTAGAGCTGATGTGAGTTGACACAACTCTTTTACCTCACACTAAGATTGATTTAGGGCGAGAAAGAAAGAGAATATGGCAGGAAAACACAATCTCTCTCTCTTTCTCACGTCAGTATTTTCATTGATGGCTGTATATCTCTATGTGCATCCTCTAAATCCAGGTCAGGATGCCTCCTTAAGTCCGATGGCATGTGGCAGATGGTTGCCCAGTTTGTGGTCTCCCCTCCCCTCCACACACTCCAGTTTCCCTATCAAAACATGGCACCCCATCACATGACCTCAAAGAGTACCACGTCATCTGGAGGAGTCCCCTGTCTCATTAAGAAAGATTTACTGACTTAAGTCTTTCTAGACAGTATCCAGTAGTTTAACAACCAACCGACTTCCTTTGCTCACTGACTTTCTCAAGTTTCATTTCCCTTTTTTGCAAAATAATTTTCTGTTTTACATTAAACATTACTTTTTGACGTTTGAATAAATTAATAGATAAATACAAACATCATGACGCAACTAATTGCATTTTGGAGCGGTCACAGTATGTTTTGCCATAGAAGGGTCATTAATCAAACCCCTCAGGATATAAGCGACTTTGCTTTTTGTTTAACAAATCAATATTTCATGGTAAAACAAAATCGCCCAGCCCATATATGGCTATACTTTTGATCAGAAACAGACCAAGACAAACCTACAAAAGTGAAGGAGACAGCAGGGCAGAATGAAAGATCATGTCCCCACTAGAAGTCTGGGAGCGAAGGATGGAGAAAGAGCGAGAGGGATCAGTAATATCCCTTTCACAGGGTGGAAGTCGGGATGGGAGGGAAATGGCAGCTCCCAGGGAAAGCCAACAACTGGCCATCATTTTGACCGCTTGTCCTCATCAATCACTCGCATTTGTTGACCAAGCAACATGATGTCACTATTCATTTCATGCATTCCTCTAATGTGGACCCAGGGGGAGTCCACCATTCTCTGTGGGTATTTCCTGTCCCATTGCATTCTGGGATACGTCTGTTTCCTTCAAGAAGATCATTTAGCTTTTGAAAATTTGCCACTCTCTCTCTCGCCCACTATAATTCAAGACGTCTTCTGTTTTCCTTTTTCTTAAATTGCGAGATTCACATCGAGCTGCTTCTCTCTCTCTTTTTGTTGTAGTAATAGGGTGTTTACAGCTGGGTTGAATGAGTGCCTCTGATGGTTGCTGCTTATTTGTGGAAGGATGTGCAGTGCTGAAATGGTCTTTTGATCAAATCTGGCTGTTCCTGCGCAGACAGAGCTGCTGTAGGCTGTGATCACTGCTCCTGTGTCTTATTTGAAAGAATGGTGTCAACGTGTTGACAGGCTGCTGATAAGTCAGTAGCTTCCAAAGGCAAATGTTTAAAGGCAGATAAATGCCTCAGGACTAAAACTGTCTGTCTTTGCATACCGATTGTAGTTTATTTTTAGTGATTATGAAAACGTGGTTTAAAAAGACATAGGGGATATTGATTTAGTAGCAGTACATAAAAGGGGCCCTTGTGCGTGATAACTGCACATGAACATTGCATGTTATCTCCCCTGACTTTTGTGAAGCCCTGTTTACTGTCCACATTCATTTCTATCACTTCCTGTGACT
This sequence comes from Triplophysa bombifrons, assembly GCA_029783895.1. Lineage (NCBI taxonomy): Eukaryota > Metazoa > Chordata > Actinopteri > Cypriniformes > Nemacheilidae > Triplophysa > Triplophysa bombifrons. The sequence continues at coordinate 24,307,416 of CM056448.1, forward strand.
TTGATTATCTTAAGGTTAACCGGGGGAGGAAGCAGAGTGTGTAGTCACTACAGTTCTCGCTCGCTCACTTTTCAGCTCCCTCCAGCATTAAGAAGCTTAATGGGAGCTTAGCGCCCAGGTCAAGCTGCCCGTTGCCTTCTGCAACTCCATCCTTTGAAGCTGTGCCAGACTGAACTGAAAAGTCACTCCACTCACAGGTGAGCCGCCTGTGCGTTTACCGCCAAACCCCCGTAAGTGCCGGGCAGAACGGCTGATGGGTTGCTCACACCCCCATCCTTACATCCTCGCCTTTGCCTTACATTATTATTTTATAGTTTGGTTCTGCATTCCTGCTGCTCAGGCTGTGGTAGACACCGACCCTTCGGTCTTATTGCTTACACATGTCTACTCCTCTTTGCCTCAGCAGGAACAGACAAAACAGAAAGGAGGAATGGAGGAAAGGAGGAAAGGAGGAGGGAGCGGCCCGGCTGAACTCCCCCCAACTTGAACTAATCGCGAGAGGCCGGAGAGCCGTAGTCAGTCAGGCCTTTGCCAGTGGGGTTTCAATTTGTAGAGGCATAAACAGATACTAAAGACAAAGTAATGGACGGGTGATTTATCAAGCAGTTCACATCAAATTATCACAGCGCCCCCCTGCTGCCTGGCCCCGTTATGGCCCTGGTGAGAGGGCAGAGCTGGCCTCACGAGAGAGAGAGAGAGAGAGAGAGAGAGAGAGAGAGAGAAAAAGAGAGAGATGCTGTGTGTTCACAGTTAGTTACAGAGTGCACAAACATGTGTCCTACTGTCTGCTTTAAATCCAACCATGACACGAACCACCAACTCATCTATGGGAAAAATAGATGTATGTGCGCGAGAGAGAGACACACACACACAAAGAAAGAAAGAAAGAAAGAAAGAAAGAAAGATTTTTTTTTAGCAACAGATGTTTTCAAGTCATGAAATGAAATAAGAAAAAGTGTTATTGTCTCTTCTTTAATCATGTACCTGGGTAAAGTTCTGCTATATCTCTTCAAGTGCTTGGGTCAGACATGTAAGGCAATAGATCTTAAAATAAACGTATTCTTTTTCTGCCCAAAAGTCATGTTTCAATTTTCCTGTTTCGCCAGAACACAGTAATGCCTTTGATCTTTTCCAGAATCAGCCAACACATGGATAACACATCACTTTAAAGATAAAGGTAAGAAATATGTTCTGTGATGATGTCATCCTGTTACCAATGCTGGTCTGCATTAGTGGATTTAAAAACTGGTTGTCATGAATTACTATGTGGATAATGGTCCGTGCGCACCCTGGGATTCAGGCTACTGATCTGTAAGTGAAATCAATTACACATTGTCCAAAGTTAGATCCTCTCTGTGGGATCTTAATTGCTTCAGCTCCTGCTCAGAAACATCCCAATGAAGTTTAGGATTTGTTCCTTGTCCCTGTCATGTGCACCTCCCTTTTCACATTTTTACAATGTCTCTCGCTCTCTCTTGCTTTTCGATACATTTGTGCAGTCCTTACAATTCTGCAGCTACCCATTCATCATCATTTGACTGCGTATCTGTCCCTTTATGCTTTCTTTGATCAGCCGATGCTTGACATCGCACATCTGCTCTGTGTTTAAAGGCCGGGGATGTTGTAGCTCAAACGCTATTAGCTAGAATAACCCAAGAACAGTTATACTGGACAGTGTGATGCTGATGTAATTTTTACAGTTAGTTTGTAATCGTCTGACAAACTTGAGTTCCAGATGTGGAAGCTGTGACTTTCAAACTTTCTGCTAGTTTTACAGGTGGTACAGTACGTGGGTATTTAACAAATATAGGCTACCATACATGTGTCGTATGGTGTGACATAGCAACATTTTTGAAAAAAGACTGTTAATATATTTTATATTGTTAAAAATAATATAAATATGTAAAATATAAAATAACAAACAAGATATTTATCTTCATTGTTTTTTGTTTTTCCTAAATTTTATGGGTTTATTTGTCAACTACCCATGTGTTTCCTTGTCGATTCTCCCTTAGGATTAATTAAACCATTAAAATATGAGGTGTACTGGACATAGTTGTTTGTTAAATTTATAATATACTTAATTAAAGCACATTCAGTTTCTAGATGTTCATTTTCCAAAGATGGACATAAATTTGGGCCACAACTGTATATGCGTCTTTTATGCCACATGTATAAACGTTTGCAGCATACAGTTTTTTTGTGAATAAATTCAGTCCATCAACTCTATTTATACTCAGAGGACAGAATGTGTTATTGCATATAAACACTTTATAAATCTGACATGCTGAAGTATAAAAAAATCACTTTGAGTTCTTTGAGTGAGTTCCATGAATTTGCATGAATTATTGCATTCCGAGGGCATATCATAGATAATTTCAAAGTAAAATATTTATGTAAAACGACACTTTCCTCACCTATTTCAGATAAATGTGTGAGTGAGAAAGAGAGTGTGCTCTCTAACCCTCCTCAGCCCAGGGCTTTATCTCCACCCCTTCTCCTTCTAATCAACCATAATCAAAAGTGAAATGCGTTTTTCTAAGAAAGTTGCAGCAAAATTTCACAATCTGCAATTTCTCAGACCAAACTGATTAGAGAAACATTATCCTGCTCGCGCAGTCACTTCCAATCTACCTTTCATCTGTCTCCACAATCGCCTAATTATTTAAGCAGTGACCTCACGATTCAGCTTTACTAAGGGATGAAACACATGGCATGACATTTCTGCCTATATTTCTGCATGATAAATTTGCTAATGCGCTATACTCCTTTTCAGTGAAAACCAGTGAAAATTTGTCTGAGCTTGCCTATCAATTTTGCTCAAGACGATGCAATCTGTCTGGTCTGACAAAAGTGTATCTCTGTAAATGTGTTTATCTATAAATCTTTTTTGTTTGTGCGAGTGTGTGTGTGTATGTGTGAAAGGTAATCGGTTACATTATTTAGCCCTTAGCAGTTTGTTTCCCAGGGGAATATCTGAGAAGTTGAGTCTTGTTATTGAGGGGTCATGATTGCAGCGGGGCTTCAGTGGCTCTGTTTGACCTACACTATATACTTATACACAAGAGTCTATTTCCTGCTTTAGGGCACTGAGCGGTATATTGAGTATTGACTATGTGTCAGGAATGTGCTCACTCTTGCCAAATATTCTCCCAATAAAGACATGTGAGGTAAAGAGTTTGGACAAAAGCTAAGAATGCCTTCGAAATCAATAATGTTCCAACTTGCGCTTAGGTGGGTTTGACATGTACAATTTTGACAGTTAATGTTTCGGTGCTTAATTAAATTTGCAATATCATTTTACTTGATTATTTTATTTTGTGTTTTGCAGTGTAGCATATTACCAAGTCCAGTGGCCTGAGGTGAAAGATGGTTTTGTGGTTAAAACCCCATCAACTCAGACATCAAAAGAAAACAAGCAATCAGCACTCTTTAGAAATGTGTCCTTTTCTCAAAGGTCCACTTGGGGCCAGGTTAAGAGATATCATTTTCACTCTAATAGTTGTCTGGATTGAGTGAGTTTTGACTGAATTATCGGCCCACTAGCAGCTAAAAGAAAGGAAGAAAGTGAGGTAGACAGAATGGAGGCAAGGGAGAGGAGAGAGGGAGGCTTTGAACCTGCCGCGGGGTCTGGCCCTCTCAGCCACTCAGACGATAAGAATCCTTAGCTTGACTGAGGGAGTGGTATTTCTTTCATCTCGCTCTCTCTCTCTACGCCCGGGGTGATTGTGTCGCTCGTTGTGTTATCGTAGGTGACTGTGTTGAATCACCATGCTTATTTGTACCTGACACCCGATCCGCAAATAAAGCAGCTTTGGAAATGGGCTTTAAAGCGAGTGGGACATTCCTGAGTATGACCAGAGGGCAGAATCGCAAACCCAGAGGCTCAGTTGAGCCTTCCAAGCAATAAGGGTCGTGACCTCTGTGTGCGAGAGAACACCTCCACTTTTGAAAAAGTATTTTTTGGGAGGGTATTGTGTTCATACAGAATATCCACCATTCATTTTCATTTCGTAAACACACAGTTTTTATTTTGTGGTTAAATGCAAACCTATTTTTACCATGCAAATTAATATTTTTTCAAACCAGGTTCTTTGAGGAAAAATTCTGATATACTTTACCTTCAATGTGTCTGATGTTTGCCTAAAACATACAGTATATAAACAAAACTGGTATTGATTAATTTTCATGCCATGTCTAAACATTTCACTCCAAACTGCAGAAAAATTTACCCGATTTCACACTAGACAAACTATATTACAAAAAGGGGACAAACACAAATGAGTCCCATTCCTTTTCCACATCTGTACAGTACAGTAACTACTCCAAAGCAGGTGTGGAGATGAACAGCAGGGGATTTAGTGCTAAAAGTAGTTAAAGTGCAGTGCAGCAGAGGAGCATGCGATTAACGTAATAATCACCAGTTAGCCACTGTTGGCCATTAACATTTAAGCATGCAATAAATCTCGCTCTCTGTGTTTCTCTATGGCTCTGTCTGTGTGGCACTCTTTCTCCCCCAGCTAGATTGTTCCATTGCTAGAGGAAAAGAGAAATCACATTTCCATCAGGTTAAATTGGGCTGGGCAGTGTTATCAGTAGGGGAGGGGTCGGCTCTGACAGGAGCCTCTCTGGAGTGATTAATAGCTGCTGGGCTGAGGCCAGACTTTTTCTGCCTGCAATGAGGAGCTGGCTGAAGGGCAGGCCCGATAAGCACTGCTCTTATTACCTCACAGAAGCCTTGAGTGGGCTACTTTAACTGCAGGAGGAGAGAGGGCGCCTGCGACACAATAGCTCACTGTATGACTAATTGTAACATTCCATATTTACCTCATGAATGGTCAGATCTGCTCGGTTTAAGGCCTGCATCGGATCTGGATCTTCATGCTGTCATGGAGGATTGCTAAATGGAGTTTGTACCACTGTTACATACGGTAGACTGTTTAAGGCAGTGTAGAGTTGCCACCTTTAATCTGAAAGAGTAACGGTCAAGGGAGGGTATTATTTTCATGGGGTATTTCCTGATTTTGCTGTAGCAGTCTGCTTTTGTCATATGTGTGCACTTTGTTGTTATTTACAGCCAATTTTTTCACATTAATTTTACTTTTTTATGGTTGCAGAGGTTTTCAAACGGGTCCGGCGAGCCTTATGGGGCCACCCAAAAAATTGCCGGGGTCCACAGAAAATTTCAGAGATTATCAATTCTAATGATGAGTTCACACCAAACGCGAATGAAGCGATTTCTTCGAGTAAAGTACAAACAAAGTCAATGCAAAAAATAGATGTGTGGCAAAAGATGAAAAATTTCAACTCGAGAAAGAAATTCGTGCGAAGAGCTTATTTACACCTTCTGTTTGACGGGTCTGGACGTGTGCACTCCCTGTCGCATCAAAAATAAATAACTATTCCTGCGAGTAATATTCGTGTTTTGTGTGAACACAGCGTAAGTGTTTATCTCTTATTCTCTGCAACAAGTTTCCAGAATTGTTATTTGTATCTTTTACAGTCACTGTACAAATGCATTTGAATTGAACATTTTTGCAAATAAAAAATCTCTTTAGGGCCATAAATACAACTAGTAAAGAGATTTAAAAGCCTCTTGTGCCTTCTGATTGTTTTCCTCTAAAAGGATCCTGTTAATATTTAAAGTTACTTTACTTTAATAATTTATATTGTTAATTTATTGCAATTAAAGTGAAATCACTGAACATTAAAATTATAATTCTGGAAAAAAATCAAATGGCACTTTTGCACCTGAACTCTTCAAGTGTAGCCAACTATTTAAGTTTGGAAACTATTTGTTGTCTCTATATAACACTTAATATTTCTCTAACTAAGCTTAAATGTTTCTATATGCATACAAATTATAGATGGATAAGTATGTTATGTACAGCTTATGTTTATGTGTTCCCTGAAAGAACTGATGGAGCTAACGTGAACTACAAACTTCTGGATAAAATGATGTACCAGATCACATCTCTTAAACCCAGAATAATACCCAAACAATTCCTAAATGATGGCCTAAGACTGTCCTTTGTGTTACCGGGCTGTTTAGCACCTCCTTTTCTGCTTTCTCTCTCTCTTTTCATCTTTCATCATACTCTCTCATTCTGTATAATGTTGTGGCTTATCAGATTGAAAGTCTTTTTTAAGTACTTGGAGCATCAAAACAGGAGAATATAGCCATTTTATGGCATGTGAAGTCAATATGTATTATAAAATCAATCTAGATGGCGATACAGCCATCCTTCTAATTAGAGGAGGTGACTGGAGATTGATTTTTAATTGCAAAAGTAATTACATGGGGCAGATAGCCAGTGACGTTTGATTATCTCTTTGATTGATTAAAAGGCCTTGCAAGGGGAGTGGACTGGCAGGCTGTACGATCCAGACAAAAGAGGAAATTAAAAAAGTTGTCCCGTTTGTAATCACACATTTCAAGGGTAAAATTACAAAGCCAAACATCCCCAGTGAGATCAGAACCCGTTACAATACGTCCAGACGCGGACCCACTTGCCACTAAACATATTGTCTCTCTGCTCGTAAACGACACAATGTTTTCCCCTCTCAATGGGCATAGAATAAACATTGCACGCTTAAAACCGAATAGATAATTCCTCTGCACACAGGCTGATTCATTCACCTGAAAGCCTGATCAGAGTATGTGAGAGAGGCGGAAAGAGAGAGACAGAGATGGAGAGAGATGTTGAAAGATATGTCTTATCTCTCTGTGTGTGATTTCAGCTTCCCTCAGTTCCATCTTTACTGTCATCACTGAGCAATAGGCATCTTCACCAGCCAATTGTAGTACTCGGTGTGATAAGCGACCCCAGCACATAAACATATGAGTGAACATCTTATCATTCAAACTGTCAGGAAACCCCTGCAGAATAGGCTACTCATCTTTATTTATCTGATTTGTCACTCTTCAGAGAGCCTGACTAAGGCGAGGAGCTGGTGACTAGTCAAACTCATAAAGAGATGTTTAACCGACGGGGATCCAGATATGTTAGTGTTATCATGCTTTATGACTGTGGGTTTCCTCAGATTTGAGGCTCCGCCCCCATTTAAAATAATGCCAAGGCGGATATAGGACTAGGAAGAACGTGTATGTTTACATTCTCTAATCTCTCTCTCTCTCTCTCTCTCTCTCTCTCTGCCTCTCTCTCTTTCTCTTTTGTGATCGCATCCTTTTAATTTTACACCACTCAACCCCACATGTCCTTAATAAGCCCTTTAGTCGCCGCTGTCAAACACGCACACACACCCTTCTATTCACTGTTTCAGGCCTTCTAATGTACCGATACATTTATTTCTCACTGTAAGACATGCCTATAAATTACACCTTGTTGAGGTGTGGCTTAGTGTGGACTGTGGAACTGGCTCTGTCACTTGAGTGAGAGGTTTGAGTCTTTAAGCTCTGAGTCAGGGCAGCGTTTATGGGTTTAATTTACAAGAACTTGCCTAGGGGATACCTCCGCCCTTTATGAAGTGGTATTAGGGGGGCTATTTAGTTGTCATGGCAGAGATGTGCACTGTATGGTGCAGAAGAGCAAAAACAGGCAGGAAAGATGAAAGAGACGGAGAAGGGAAAGTGTAAAGGAGGGACTAGGGAAAGAGATTTCAAATAAATATGACTATCCTTTTAACTGAATGCTTTCTGTAGGTGCGATGTTTGAAGTATTGAAAGAAAGAGAGTGAGTAAGTGAGCGGGCGAGAGAGGGAGAGAGTAAGAAAAAGATAGACCCCTTAATATCATGCCCCTCTCTGTATGTGCTTAGTCTGTGTTGGCTTAAACAGAAGTAACCTGCAGGTCATTGCTGCCTCTATGATTTCTGTAGCTAAGCTAAGAGGGACCTCCCTACCACTCCAGAAACTGAAAAAGAAAGAAAGAGCAAAAGAGGAAAAGACGGGTGGGAGTACAGGGGGAGCGGGGAAATCATCACAAACATGCCTCTCAGCACTGGGCACGGCAGCAAGCTCACCAGGCAAACACAAAGCAGCAGCACTTATTAAATTTCCATGAAGTTTACCGAATTTATAGAGCAGCGGGGTTAACCAGGCAAGGAGGCTGTGACCAGTGTGTACAGTGAAACACACACACAAGCTTCACAGTGTCACCTTGCAGGTCCAAAAACACCCTCATTCCCTCAAGGCCCCTGGAGGCCCTTCATAACACATAAAGACAGGAAAATAAGACAGCAATGAACAGAAGCAACAGCCACACACATAAACACATATCTTAAAAGTCATGTTTATTTATCAACACACAAATACACTGGTTGAGAAAGAAATGTATTTAACGGCATCAATGAAGATAAATCTCTCTTATGTAAAAACTAATAATAATAATTCATATTAAATATACATTTTATTTAATAATAATTAAAACAATATTTATGATACAGTTTGTTTTCAAAATTTTCGCTATCACACCATTGGACATGTATGGCATATGTGTTAATTACCCATATGATTTTTTCTATAAATGACATGTGACAAATTTTTGTTTTACTTAGTAATTGTCTTGTTTCCAGTACAAAAAAGACACATTTAACAGATGCAAAATCATAAAATCTTGTTTGTTTGTTTATTAAAAAAGAATATTAGAAAACAAGACTTAATAAAAACTGTTAAAATATGTACGTTGCAAAATAATAATTCAATTCGCTGCAGTTATATAACTCTTAACTGCTGTGATGATTTTCCTTCATGTGTCTTCTGTCACTACTACCGGTAGTACAATGTATTTAGATCAGGTTCAAGGTGAAATATACTCTCCTCCGTCCGCAGCTATAGAGCATGACAGCTCATTTACACAGAACACACTGGATCACTCTCTGTCCACGGCATATGAAAAGCAGGATTAATTGCGTAATTCTGGGCTGACTGTCGAAGATAGCTGATAATGATGTGTGTTGGGCATCCAGTTGAATCGTGGCAATACAGCCCCTGCCAGCAGCCTGTTGGATGGGACTCCGTTGTTGTTCATCTCCCTAATGAGAAATTTCTGGGAGAAGATGGAGCGACCTCTTGACACACATCACAGGTGAATCCCATCCGTCGACTGAGTGTTCAAAAAATTGTCATTTGCTGCGATAGCCTGCCAACTGACCATATCACTGTGATGTTTCATTTTTCAGTGTTGCTGAAAACTTGCCTACTCTCATTCATACAAACTAAGATGCTGGCCAGGATACACTGATGTCTGTTCTCAGTATCCTGTATGGCGGGATGGTTCTCTGGGATGGGCGCCACTGCCCGCTGACCCCTAGAGCACATGCTGATACGAGCTGTATGCCCGGCAGATCAGCACACTCATCATGCCATGCTGTTTTTTTCCATATCTAAATGCACAGAAAGGGCTTACCCCACTGCCCCAGAGACTAGCATGAGTGTGCCTTTGCGCTTATGCCCTGTTTTTCTGCCGTTAGGTCCATTTTATCGCCCATCAGAGAGGCTGATTGAAAAAAAGGGGGGGCATTAAAGTGTAAACCACATGAAAAAACAAAGGGCTTAGGCAAATCAGATAGCTTCAACAACAACAAACAGACAGCCGCTAATCTGCTTAGGGAAATTAATGAACAGGGGAAGAGAACACCCCAACATCCGCATCTCTTGCTCCTGCAAATGATTGGAGGGAGGGATGGATAACGATCCCACGACCGCCGGGAGGAGTTAGCGCAGTGGATCAAGCGGAAGGTGAGAACGCTGATGTTTGTGCACACGCGCCTCTGTGTGTAGAGTGTGGGATTAGTGGCAAGCTCCCACTAGAATCAAACAGGACTCTGCCAAAGGCATCGCTTCCCTCCCAGCCCAAACTTCAAAAACTCCACCCTAAGCTGGAAGTAGGTGTCTGTAATCCACTCTGCGGTGAAAAAAATCTGTGCGGCAGGCGCGCTGCTCATCCTTTCATCCTCACGGTCGTACAGTCATGCTTTTCTGTTCTCACTCTGCTGCTTGTCCTGGGAACATAAACTTTTGCACTTTGCCCTCAATGGGATCCGGGAACACGTTGCGCTGATGGTTTCATTTAGAAAAGCCTCGTACTGTACATTTTTTGCCATGAAAAATGACCAAACCTGCTATTTTCATATACATAAACACCACGCTGTTATCTATATAATATGGCTTTACTCAGGTTAAGGTGAGCATTCATAATAACCCTTAAAGCAAAGGAATAAAAAAGATCCTATGACAATTTGGACAACCACAATTTTATGGATGAAAACTATTTGAAGTGACTGAAAAGTGTATGCGAATGTATGTAACCCATTTTTTCAGCACTTATACTAGTATTAAAATTCCACTTCAAATGAAATATCGGTCAGCAAAACATAAACTTCTTCTGATCTTTTCACACAATTCTGTCTTCACTTATCTCATGCATGTCCTTATTGAGAGAGAGGTGGATCGATGGCTTTTCCAACGGCTTAATGGTTGAGCAGGACGGAGGCTTACAGTCAGACTGTAGTACAATCATTCTCTGCTCCACTATTTCATGACTCCAATCCCACTTGATGGAATTTATTTTCACTTTTATGCTCCCATTTCATTTTAAGTTGAGTCTTATACAATAGCATGTGAATTTAAAAGTCTATTAAGAAATTCTAACTGTATTTTCACTCTAAACCGAATCACTTCCTCTGTGCCATTCTATGAGTTATTCACAGCCATGTTTCATATTTATGTTGCATAGCCAGAAGATATTTATCCACAGGAGCATGGGGACTGGCAAATACTTGCGCTCAAAATGCTTTTAAGAGAGGCTACTTACTAATTGTAGCGTCCCATGGAAGAGCAAGCAAAACCTAAAGCACTACTGTGTGTAATTATTCTGTAATCGCCTGGTAATTATAGTTCTAAAGCTAGCACACCTCTCACCGGCCTGCGGGCAGGTATATTGCATGCTTCCCCCACCTTTAGATCAGGGGCCTAGATAGGTTTCACATCGAGAATAGTGATTAGTTTTTCACAGCAGTGTTTATGAAGAGTGTTTGGTACACGGTTGTCAGATTTGTTTTGGTTTTTGTTCATTTTTAGATAAAATTTCACACATTGAAAGCATAAACCCGTAAAGAAAGAGAAGAAAAATACTGAGGAATTCCTTTATGAGGAGAAAACATTAGAAAGTTAGCTGTTAAAATGTTTTGTCAGGTAACCTTAATAATATGCTTCATTTGGTACGATCAAAACCTAATTGTCAAAAGTAAAAAATCGCATGTTTGTGACCGAATTAACCTGCCCTCTGTAGCCTAGACTAAATAAAACATTTTTTTATGGGACTTTTCAAATAAAAATAGGAACTAAAAGGGATAGTTCATTAAAAAATGAAAATTCTATTGTGTCAAAATTTATGTATTCTCACACTTGTATGACTTTCTTTCTCTGCAGAACACAAACACAGATATTTTGAAGAATGCTGGTAACCGAACCCATTGACAAGCATTGATTTAGTGTCTATACAATGTTTACCGCCATTGTTCGGTTACCAGCATTCTTCAAAATATCTCTTTTGTGATCTGCAGATAAAGTAAGTCATTCAGGTTTGAAATGACATGCATTTTGATTTGAGGTAACAAATGCATACCACCACTTTTAATCGTGTGTTCAGTCGCAATGAGTCTCAGGCTAAAAGTGCTTTTTGTGGCCATTTGTGTCACTTCTGTGTATGTGTGTCCGTATGATGGGTCTTTGTGTGTGTGTCCTCTGGTGTTTGGGAGCTAAACTGCCGTGCTGTGCCGGTCTCATTAGTGAGCCCCCACTGGGGTCCTTCATGAAGACATATGGGCAGGGAGAGAGCCCTCTGCCAGGCTGCATCTTCAGAGGCTGTCAGCTAGTATCTCGGTCCAGCCTAATCCCTGCTTTAATTTACTCCAGTCCACCAGGCAAGCAGCAACCAACACCAGCCTCTGGGGTGCCTTCACTTCAGCCGTCGGTGACAAGGAATATGTAAAGGCCCAATTTCTCATCCGGCAGGATGACACGACGCAGTTCCGCCTGGGAACGCACCCCCAGAATCATGCCACCTCTTACCGTCAGTCATCCAGTCGCCAGGCTCTCACTGAACGCTCTACAGAGGACTTTTTTATTAACATGTTGATCGCAGGAGCCATTAAAGTGGAAATAGTGGGGCCGGGAGGATGCGCTTATTGATTCTCAGAGTAACAAGACCAGAAGAGACTCGCAAAGGAAGATTTTTTTCTCGCCCTCTGTAACTTTCTCTCTCTTCCTCGCTCAATTCTTTAAAGAGCAACTTTGATATACTTATATGGAGTGAATCAAAATTTGTTTTTTCTTCTCCCTCCTAAATCCAATTCGCTTCTTATTTTCCTCAGTCTACTAATTTTCAGCAGGAATGTGCCGATAGGGAGCCACTGTTGACGGACTAAAGTAATTTCTATCAGCCTGTCATTAGACTCCGGGGGCTCTTCTTCTCGTTTTCTATCTCTCTCACTCTTTCTCTCTCACCCTACAGCATCGAGCTTGGTCTTGCTTACAAATAAGACACTTAGGAGAGGAGAGGAATGCGTTCCGTGATGGATTGGATTTTTTACGGTCCGAGCAGCTCTCCGCTGCCTTTTCACTTGCTTTTTCATCCCTGCTACCATTCTCAGTCCATCCCTCTCTCTCCCTCTCTTCGCCTTTCAGAGTATCATTTGCAATTTAATGCTCACCTGGGGTGAGCCCTGACAATAGCCTCCACCGTGAAATGCTCTCGGTCTTGGCCGCATGGCTAATGAAGTTGATGTTGAGCTATTTAGGTCATTGTCCCTCTACAATAACTACTTAATGCAGCTCAGAGGGAGTGGATTGTTGGAGCGGGTAAAGATTCTATTAAGTCCTTTCAAAGGCCTCCCCATTCCTCTGTCCCAGGCATACTTGACCGACTATTTCTAGGGTTGAATTTTACTTTGGGAAAGGTCTCCTGGCAAAGAAATGTAATGATAAGTCACAATGCTATTTAGAAAGGTCAGAGCAATGTACTGAATTTTTATATATATTTGAGATATGTATGCGGTTTGTATAATACTTATAAAACAATTAAAACATTTTACATTTAAAAACAAAACAAAACATATTTTAAGTATAAGCAAATATACAAGATCAATTATTTCTAAACACTATTAACAAAAAGATTGGATATTTTTTGTTCTCCTTTAGTGTTTGTTTGTGTGTGTGGATGGGGGAGGTCTCTGTTCGACAACACGAGTTATGAATACTGCGTTGTTGTGCTTAGTGTTTAGCAAGCTGCTGGAGTTTTTAAACAAGCCCATATGGTGGAAGCTACTGAGAGAGGGAGAAAAAGAAAGAGGGAGCTTGTGGGGTTAAGGGGGGCAAGCAGGACTGGGACAGCACCCAGGCAGTATAGAGAGGGATTGAGGAAGGGAGCTCTTAAGCCTCCTTTCAGAAGCAGAGAAAGCCCTCCATCTGGCCATGTCTTTACCCGGCCCAGCCTCAGCTCCTCTCCCTGCAGGCTCACTGGCTCCTCTCAAGCAGAAGTAACTGCATCAATAGTGTAGAGCCTTTGCCACTCAAGAGTATTACATTTCTTTTCATGCTTGACTTAATCAAAAGTGGGGAAGTGAAATTTACACCTTTTTGATGTGCTTTTTTCTCCCAACAGACTGAGAAGGGCCATCTTAACCCGTTTGATCTTCACAAGCACCCCACTAAACGGCCCAATATGCCCAGCAGACGGAAGCAGGCTGGTTGCCAGTAGCCCGGTTTAGAACGCGGGTCAGCCCGAGAGTGACCCGTGCCGAGGAGCAGTCAGGAGCAGTCACCCCAAAGAAAGTTCCAGAAGGTTTCCGAAGCCGTTTAAAACTGGGCCAAGTCTCTGACTGGTGATGCTGCATCTTTCAGTAAGAAGAGATTTTTTTAATCACCAGATAAGTCAGTATGAAAGTTAAGAGGTCAACAGCTTCATGATGCAGTTTTGCCTCTTGCCAAACATAGTCTCTTTTAATATCTTTGTGAATGCCGTTCATCATATGGCGGTGTTCTAGCAGGGTATAGGTCAAATAGTTTGTGAAAGCGTCTAAACCCTGTGTGTTGGACCGTTGGCTTGTCTGCTTTCAGTTCCTAGTGGTGTGACAGTTGCTCGAGGATCATAGTTTTAATGAGTTGACACTGCTTCGAGCCTTCATATCACACAAGGCTTTCTGAGCAGCCAGACTCTGATTGGGGTCTACCATTAGGCCCTGCCCAGAGTGTTTGTGTTTAATGGAGAGCGTTTGACTTTGAGAATCAGGGGATGAGAATCTGTGGCCTTTGCCATGTTAGCGTGTATGTGATGGTGTGTGGGTGCCACCGGGCCCCGCCGAGATCTGTTTACACCTCTTAATGAAGCCTGAGCCGGCAGAGTAACTTGGCCCTTTCCCGTTGCTGCAAAATACATATGCACACATGCTCCTCCTCTGAAAAACAAACAGTTTAAAGCAGGCTTTATTTCCCCAGTCTCAACACACAGACCACGGGTCATCTGCCCGACAGCTTTTTTTAGCCCCTCCTCGGTAAGCATCTTAGCACAGTTTTTGCTCTCACAGTTGTGGGCGAGAAACACGCATAAACAAGCCAAAAAATGTTGGCCTGCAATAATTAAATGCTTATGCCCCTGCGGAAAACAACTTTTTTTTCACGCATTTCTGCCGAATTTAAATTACCATTAGGAGCGCGTCGGTTGCAGGGCAGAGGGGTGAAGAGGGGGGATCTGGGGTGTCACTTTGTGTCGGGCTGAAAAGAAGGGGCCCCTGTCAAGGGTGCCAAAGCCCCGCAGAGGAACTTGTCTGGGATCGTGATGTCCCGACAGCTCCTCTCTGACAAGATACATAGTTTCCATTCACGGACATACGGCTTATTGGTTACTATAGTTTCACTAATGCTCAACTGAAGGCAGTGCCTAATCTCCTCAGAATGGGTTAAAAGGGGCCGATGTTTCGAGCCTTCAAAACCACATGTTGTGAGTCAAGGGAGCAGTAAGCACAAAGAGTGTCTCCTCTGGCTTTGATGTGCCGTATCTGGGCTAAAAAGAGAAAACGAGGAGAAAAGGGTAAGGAGCGGAGCTGGCCCCTACACACACGGGTTAGACAGAGGTTTACAATGGCTGCGGCTGAAGCAGGGGGTCACTGGTACAAAAGAGAGAGTGAGAGAGAATAAGAGTGAGAGAAAGAGAGAGAGATTGCACACTAATACTACTCACACGCGAAGGGCTTAGAGCTCTCAGTAGAGCAGAGGTACATTAAACAAGATTACATCTGACTGAGCGTGTTTTCTTGCCCAACATGACACTTTCTCTCTCTCACACACACAAACACACGCACACACACACTTGTTCTCTCTCACACAATAAACTATCATATTTCTTACACACACGTACAACCTGAATGCCTTCAAATGGATTGTTTGTAGCTAAACAACTTTTGATTCAATACCAGAATAATAAGTCATTTCAGAGTACATGAACACACCCAAATAAAGCTTTCTATCGCAATGTCAACTGAATACACTGCTGTTACTCCAATGCTAACTTCCATCAGTCTAGATAATAGCAACCGTGACAACCTGTTTAAAAAATTTAAATAAGTAAATAAATGAAAACATCTTGCCAAATGTTGTTTATATCGATATTTGCATTCACAAACACGTCATCTTTTTATGTGCAGACTATTTTCTAGAACCATTCTGTGAATATACTGTAAGTTATGTTTTACTCTTAACATGTCTATTGCACACATGCTAAGTCATTTTCAACCACAGAAAGCACACTTGGGCAGTCAAAAGGCGTGCTCGTTTCCTAACTTTCTCAGTAGCCAATGGTACGGCTTCCCTGCTGATTGTGTGGTTTATGGCAGATTTTAAATCAATTAAGTATGTAATTTGTAACAACTGCTGGAGCTGGTTTAGACCCTAAACAATAGCACTCGGATAACTGGCCTTTAGTACGCTCTCAATGGGCTTACATTGGACTGAATTAGCTCGCATATTAATGAGCAGACACAGAGCCTGAGCCATTCACTCAGCCCAAATCTGCTTATGCAAATACGCCATGAATCCAGTTCAAAGCAGCATCTTTAGAAGACACGCCCCCTCCCCTCCATCTCTCGCACAAGGATTCCCCCCGAGGAGAAACTGACATGAGAAAAGTTAGAACACTTGTCCAGCGCTCTCTCACTCTCTTTCTATGTGTTTCTGTGCATGATCCAGCTAGCTGCGGTCTGTGTGGGTATTGTTGAATTGGTCTATATGTGAATGTGCGGTCCTTGTGACGGGGTGAGATTATTCAGCCAATTGTGACAGTGTGTTCCAAATGCGGTTTTCATGGGGGGGTTGGGGGGTGGTTAAGTCGAGCCCAACCAAGTTCATGCCCCTGCTTGAGGGAGAGAGAAAAGAAAAAAGAGAGAAAGAAAATAGGCAAATGAAAGAAAGAAATAGAGGCATGAGGGTTTGGCATCCCCCTTACATTTGTTAAGGATCTGAAGTCTTTGTTCTCCTCAGGATGGGTTTAAAGGGCCCTGTCATATTGATGCGATTGAAACGATATCTTTGACCGCAATGGCAGCTGTCTATTTCTAAGGACAACTCAGAGTTCTTTTGTTCCTTTTATTAGAAATGTTGTTTGCATACATCCACATATGCCGAATTAGAACGAGTCGTTGTTAGACATTCAGTTGTAAAATATTGAACATGATACAAGGCTATTACATGCTGAAGAGTTATGACACCATTATTCTTACAGGGAATATCTAAAGAATAATTTTCTTGTTAATAAGACTGCTGCTATGGAGACCACTGGTTACTTATTATGGACATTTAATTCCACGTCGCAGTTATTTAAATTCACTGTACAATTGTGCATTTCAACATTGGGGAAAATAATTGTGTGCCCACGTTTTCTATGTAGGTTTTCAGGAAAAACTTAAAAAATATATTTTTCATATTTTATAGAAAATAAATGCACTTATTAATAAAACAAACATCTAAGATCTCAATATGGAACATTTTACATGACAATCTCTTCAAAGAATACAGAAGATTTTATGAACATGGAGGAAATATAATTTTGTCCTGATTCATTGTCTCTGTCGGTATATTGGTTGATGAAAGCAAACAAAAACTTTTATTTGTTGGAGTTTTGAACGTTTGTGGACATTTTGGAAGTATTTTATATTTACTATATGAAAGCTTATTAGACGCTCTTCTTTTTGTGGTTTGTCAATCTATGCATCATTTGTATTGCTTACCTGTCTCAGTGCTTCTGTGCCCACACAACTGTGACTACAGCTTCCAAAACATAACATGTTTCCTTCTCACTCTTGCGCAACTATCCTCTTAAGTAACTTTAGCAAGCAAAAGATACACTGTGAGAGAGAGAGAGAGAGAGAGAGAGAGAGAGAGAAATAAGAGAGAGAATGGTTTAGTGGATGACAGGTCT
This sequence comes from Triplophysa bombifrons, assembly GCA_029783895.1. Classification (NCBI taxonomy): domain Eukaryota; kingdom Metazoa; phylum Chordata; class Actinopteri; order Cypriniformes; family Nemacheilidae; genus Triplophysa; species Triplophysa bombifrons. The sequence continues at coordinate 24,324,847 of CM056448.1, forward strand.
TTCTTGGACGTGAAATCCCACCGCGATAATTTGTCTTTGTGTTGACGGCCTGGTAGCTCCACGCGAGGTTGCTACAAAAGAAGGGGGGACGACCTGTACTCATCAGCCACCATTTCACTGGCCCTCTTGACACCCTGAGCCCCAAACCCCCCCTCCTACAGAACCCCCTCTCCACGTCACTTCTTCTCAGCAGGAGCTGTCGCTTCTTTGCAAGCATAACCAAATAATGGGGCTTGTCGCTGGCCATGTCTTTTGTGGTATATTTTAGCAGTAAGAAAAATGCAAAGAGGACCTTTCCATTAGTTCTCCGCAGTTTGCCTTACTGACAGCGACGAAAGCAGGATTCTTTCATTACGACTTGAATTTCTGTGACCCATGTGTATGAATATATGTATATTTGTTTGTTACATAAAGCGAGCAATAACTTAATCTTCATTGTGTGTAGATTACGTTGTCATTACGTTGCTGATACTTTAGTACAGTTTCTACCAAAAGTGTTGTGAATTATTTATGGGTGGTAATTCAAAGCAGTATGTCAACATGGATTTCTGCTGTGTATCTGGGAGGTCATTTTATGCAGATAGATCTATTTTAAGTCATCCATCAAGCCCTAAGACAGCCATCTTGAGAGTCTGTCATTGTTTCTGTGCCATGTTGTCGGGTTAATTATTTGTTGTGTAATTAGGATGTGTCAGACTATGTGCACGGTCTAGACCCAGTTGATGGAGACATACACATGGGGGAGCAGAGAGAGGAGTGACAGAGGAGGCCCTGGTGTAAGAGCGATGACTGCTTACCACATTGTTTACTTTGTTGCAACATTACATCAATTCATAAAGTCCATCCTTTACCGCTGAATAAAGTGAAATAGCAAAATGGTTAATTGTAAAAAAAAAAATTGGCATGAACACATACTAAGTCAGTGTGCTTTCGATGTCTATGAATTATACTTAGTGTGTGTTTTAGTGAATGCATAGAGTAGGTGTTTGTTTTTTCATATGTTACAAGCATCACTAATGAGCGAGAGAAGCCGACACTTGTTGGATAAATCTTTTTATATAATTAAAATCATCCCTATACCAGACTTCTTGTTGAATTCTCTTTTGTTTTCTCTACTTATAACAATAAATATTGAAATGGCGTAAATACTGTATGGGAATTAATGTAAAAAATTAATGAGGTTGAAAAAAATGTGGTAAGAAATATTATTTTTCTTATTATTAGAAAAGTTTTATAAACAATTCTGCCAATGTATCTTGAAAAATGTACCTATCATTTTCACAGAAAACAATTATCAAGATTATGAAAAACATTTTCAGAATTATTTTCAGAAATTGTTCACATACATGGTTCAAACAAATTGTATTTCAAGATCGAAAACACACACACACATACATTCTCTGGCTTGATGATTCTACTACTAACTTAATAAATTTGTCAATTAATCAGCCTCAACCTTTCCCTGCTCTAAAGCACTTGTTAATATAAGACTGTGACACCCTGACCTCTCTCAAGGGCCATTAGCACCATCTTCAGCCTGTTACATTAAATAAACATTCTCCTCTGACCGCATAGAGATAAATCATAACGCATGCACCGGGCCTTTAATTTGCACTGTTTTGCATTTGGATGGCCAGTAGGTGCGTTGTTTAGGACAAAGATTTGGACACACAGCTAAACAAAAGCTTTTGACCACAGAGCTTTACCTCCAGCGTTTTAATTCTAAAGCAGACTTCCTTTAGAAACTTCTATACATAGTATTTCTTATCTCCATGCTGGAGGGAACAAAAATCATTTCCAGCGCGTGCAGAACGGGCGCAGATGTGGAAAAACATCACAGCGATCTGGATGAATCTCTGAGGCTCTGTGTTTATTCAGCTTCCACTCTCAGGGCGAGTCATATCAGAGACGGAGCATCTCTGCCGCCCGCCTGCCGTTTAACGTTTCCTCTTTACTTCATTTCACCCACTGCAACTTTTCATTCTCTGACAGATTGCAGGACCCCATTTAACCATTTTATTCATCTGTGCCTGCAGGCGGGGGGAGCCGTTACAGTCAATAAAAACTGAAAAAGCTTGGCAGCAGCCCACTCTCTCTCTCTCTCTCTCTCTCTCTCTCTCTGTTGAGTCTGAAATGAGGGAATGTTATGATTGGTTAATGGTTTCCCAGGCTGTCGTGGTTCAGGGAGAATTAAATACTGCATCTGCTTTCCAAGGCGTTAATCTCCGAGTCTCACATTCCGTCTGTTCCGATGTGCACACAGGAGATAATGTTTTAAAGGACCTGGGAAAAGCCAAGCAGGCCGCCCCGATATTGCCTCTATAATTACATAATTAACTTTTTGTCTCTAATCGTTATGGAGGTAATGGTGCCGCTAAAACAGGGCTCCTGCCATGCACAGAAAACCAAATCAAAAATCAATAATCCATAGAATGCCATTAGAAGTCTGGATGAAATCATAAGAGAGCAGTGTTTGCTTTTCTTTGCTCTCTTTCTCACTTCTCATCCTTTTAGGTTTTTTTTTTCATCTGGAGTAAATTAAGCTCATTTGAGCACATAGTCTTATCTCCAGAGAAGCACATCGACATCTGGGAGTGAAAGACAGAGAAGCAGCAGCCAGGTGCCGAGAGAGAAATCGAGAGGAAGGCGGAGGGAGGGAGAGAGAGAGGGAGTGGGTAAACGGAGGCCGCAAACGGCACAATAAATTACCTCTGGCCTCTCTTGCCGCCCATTGTCGGCCGATTGACCTGCTGCAAATGAATTCCATTTCTCCTCAGGTCCCTCCTTACTTCTAATTTACATTGTGATCATATATGTCTGAAAAATGATATCGTAAAAAAGATGAATGTATTAATTACCTTCTCTCTCATCTCCCCTTCCCCCTCCTTCTGTTCCCTTCATCCTAGAGGCCGAACAGTGTGTACGTATTTCACTTATTTCATCGTGACAGCTGTAATGTATTCACAAAAGTGCATCATAAATACAGAGGGCTCAGGTTGGTCACCCCAAGCCTGCTTCAAACCCTCTCTTTACCTCCATCTCTCTTACACATGGTCTACAAACATATCCTCAAGTCAAATTACCCCTTTCGGAGTCCGAGGGAAATTAGGTTCTTGACCTGGTCAGTGAGGCATAGATAGATTTCAATTCTATTTTCATGCATGGGAGAGGTGTGAGGGTGATGTGTGAGAAGAGAGACGTGGAGCCTTGAAGCACGCTCCCAGGGAGACTAAACCTGTGTGAATATTATGAGTAAAGCTGTCATGTGAGAGTGATGATTATCACTGTATGATTATTAAAGGGAGACGTACATCACTCTACACACTTGTGGAGACTGAGAGGTGATTGTTCAATAAATGTAAGCTTGCCAAAATGCTTCTGCTGTGTCTCGATTACACTCCACACTTTGGAACTGTGTGTTTCCACATTTCCGTGACAGTTTAGAGTAAATACATGTAAAGCAAGACATAATAGCTAAATCAATATTATCAGTTCATGATAACTTTGGCAAGATATTTTATACACAATGGGAACTCGTAGTGCTTAAAGTGGCCATAACGCAGACAGTTTCTGCATATCTCATGTTAATCTTGAGTACTTACAGAATAGTATCGCACCCTTCAAATATAAGTAGAGTCTTTATTTTGATCACATTTATAAAAGACAGATTCAGCTGTACGATTATTTCTGAAAACATACAACACGTGCTGGGGGATGGGGAGGCAGGACTACTGCAAGTGGCAATTGTCAATAAAGACAGACATATGACTTAGTTTCACTTACCGCGTGCGGTTCAAGTCTGGCTTCTTTTAGCGCCGGGACCGCGCCAAGTTCAGCATTATATTCACCGTTTATATACCATTAAAATGCCATGAACAAACAAACACACCTCAACTTCTTTCATTATCGCAAGAGTAACGAGCTGCCGGCCCACAGCGCAGCCAATAGATTGGATGCACTGAGTGCTGCCTACGAATTTCTGGTAAAATCTCAGGGAGCGGAAAAGCTTCCGAGTGGTATTCACCCATAGCAAATGTTCCTTACCAGCGCTCGGTTTATCGGGGAATTAACGTGTAATATAGATTAGTTATATACATCGTATTGTGAAAATACTATATATTAAACATGTAACGGGTGCTATAAATACACACATGAATGTGATTCCTTCAGGCATGGCTGTGTCCCATTTTATGAAGCTTTACAGAGATTTAATCATGTTTCTGAGCATGAATTTAATTTATGACACGTTAGGATTTAGACATTAACTGGTACTAATGTTGGTTGTCATCACTTTAAGAGTGCAGATGTGATGGAGCCACAGCAGGTCAGCTACTGAAGATCACATGGTCTATTGGTGAAAGCGTTAGCATTAGCTAATGCTAAATGATAAATGTAAAATTGGATACATAAATTTGGTTTTGTTTGTGTTAATAAAAATAACGTAATTAAATAATACTACATACTTAGACATTTCAGTACTGTACATATTTGTTTATGTACGTAATGCATTTATGTGCTTGTGCAGTCATCCATATCTTTGTTCTTAGTGTGTATTTTTTTGTGTGTAGCTAAAATTTCGTTGTATGCAGCTGTGATATGATAATAAGGATTTTATATTATCAAATTGTAATCCATTCATGTAAGCTTGTATGTAATAACTGATACAGAGAAATCTACTATTTCAAAAGATGTCCCTGTTCTTCTGATGTTATCTCTCTTAACCATTTTCCCATATTTCTTGTGGTTAACTCTACGACTTTGTCTGTGATCCTTGCAAAACTACTCAAAATTTAAACAAAAAATCTAAGCTTAAGGTCACAGCCATCCTTTGGTGTGTCTTGCTCCTAAACTTTGTGGCTTATCTGTGTTCATAATAATTCTGAAACATGTCGTCCTCTCGCTGATCTCCTCTGTCATCTGACTCTGACTAGGAGTTGAGAAAATACATATAGTACAATGGAGGGTAAGTGAGAACGTTAACATTTATAAAAAACCATCAACATTTAAGCTACTGTCATCAACTAAAGGTGAAATATTTAACAATCTCTGTTTATTAACAGCTAGCCTGCATATCAGAACCATATGACAGATGTAAACAAATGTGTCTTATTGGGAAATGTGTTATTGATATCTGGTCAGATTCATAAAAATTTGTTGTTTAAAGGTAAAGGTATTTTAGTGCTAAAAATCTCTGATAAACTCAGTGTAAAGATGATGTCATTCATGGTTTTCCAGCTTTAACGTTACGTGCTAGATGCTAATAGCAATAGCACCTAAGCTGTCAATGTATTTTTAAACTTATGGTTTAGAGTACTTCTCCATTTTACTTGACAGAGGGGCAGCTGACAGTCTCACAATGCTGACAAACATTGTTTATTGTAATCCGGTGAACTTTATGTAAACAGCGAGTACAAATATTAATCATCTCCTCTGTCATGTTAACAGCTCTACGTAAAGATGAAAGGCTTCCGGTGGGGCAGCTGGTGTTTTCTTGCACACTAAATGTAAACCCGGAAGTGACTGTGCAGCGAGTCTATTTTGACGCAGAGCAGTCAATCTTGATGGTAAGTAGGTCTTCCTATCGCTCATCGGTTGATGCGTGGACGGCCTATTTCTTTCGCCTTGCCGTGGGCGTGCTTTTCCAGGAGAATTGCGCAATAAGGGACTAAGAAGCGTTGTTACGAAATGGATTTCCATGTTCGAAAAAAAAAAATCCGAAACCTATACAGAACTGGGGGAGTGTATCAAGCACAAAAATACTAGATCATATGTCCAACTTGTTTTTTGATAAGTTGACCATGTCAAGCATGAGAAGACAGCACATTTAACATTGTAAATGAGTCAGAATGCATGAAACAGTGTTAAGAACAGTTCCTAGCACCCTAACATATTATACAAACAAGAAAAATTCAAAATACAAAAGCTTGCTTATATTTAAAATAGTATTTAAAGAAAAAATGCTTAAATTAAAAATAATTGGGTTAAAACAAATGAAAAGAAAAAGTTAAGATTAAAAGACCTAACTAAGATAAAATAATGTATGCAATCTTTGAAGTTTATACTTAAATTTATTTTCCAAAGTAATAATTGTCATCTGCCTTCTGCATTAGGCCAAAGCACTGATACCAATAGCATATTTGTGTCTTTTTGAAACTGACACCAGTTCAGTAAAAATGGCATAAACATACTATTATTCCAACAGATGTTTGGCTTCAGCAGCGTCTTTCTGGTGGTTTGGGATATAGATATATAAAAAAAGAGGCCCTGTGATTTTCTGAAATATTTTCTGTCAGTTTATCATATTTTCATTGTTTCAAATATCAATAAAACCATTCCAAATGGCTCAACAGCTTAATTCTGGAAGATAAGAACCAAAGATATATAGATGTGTATGTGTTGACTAGAAGTCAGGTGACTCATATATAAATGTTGGAAGTAGAAGTGTCTGTATGTATATAATCTCCATGTGCTTTTTTAAAACATAATAAAACTTTTCACATACTGACTGACCCTATGGTCTCAGGCCCTCGATCTTAAACCCTTTAAAACCTTAAAACCACTGATACTGAACCCTATCCTCATCCATCCTCTGAGGTACCAGTCATGTCCTATCTCCCCAGGGGAGGACACCTGGCCCGGGTGTAGGAGGGTGCGGATTGAAGGATGTGTGGTGATTAATGCAGGCTGTTTAGGACACTGTCATGGTGGGGGGAAAGGGTGCAGAGCTGGGCCTGATGGATGGAGGCTAAACCACAAGATGATAAGACATGGCCCATGAATCTGTTCCACATCAACACTCACTTTGATCACTGACAGAATCCCTGAGATGGGTCTACACATCGGTCCAAAAAGACAACATTAACACGCTCACAAAAAATACATATGCACTGACTGTCTGTCTGGCTCTGTGAATTTCTTGGAACTTCTTGAGAATTTTCTCTCCATTTCGCCTCCCCTCTCTTTTTTGCTGCTTGAATGAACATATATTTAGTGCCAATAATGTAGACAGAGAATGAGATGTGGAGAAAGAGCGAGAGACGTTGTATTTGGGCAGAGTGTGAACCGTGGTAGTGTGCTTTGGACAACTCCAGGTTCAGCAGATAAGAGATGATCCATGAAAACTGATAGGTTCACTGACAGCAGGGCAGGGGCCTTGGCCTCCACCAAGAGGAGGCATTACAGAGGCCTACGCAGCTGTCAGGACCAAATCGTCTTACACATTCATAAACACACACACACCTCCAATATCTGCCATGCAGTTACTTGTGTGTCTCTAAACAGTCTGAAGTCCCCCCTTTCTCTCTCTCGCTGTTTCACTCACTCAGTCACCAAACACCACACACTTGTAACGGAAGCTTTCTCAGCTTAAATCTAAAAGAGTTTGTCTTGTTTGTTTCCCTTCAACTCATGTTTCATTGAATATTATAGACCAAGTCACAAATGCTACGTAAAAACGTCTATATTGCAGTTGTTTTTGAAAAACATTTCAGGTCAGTAATCCTCTCAGATTAGTTCCAAAAATAAGACACCAAAAGTCTTTGTAAAATGTTTCTTTTAACATTGAAAACATTCGTTGTAAAAGAATAAATATAGCGTTTGTCAAGGCTTTTCAGGTGGAATATCTCTACTTATGATTTTAAATTGGTTTTCCATTAAGAAATCATTTCACTCTCAATTTTATGCTATGCCTATTATGACCGATTCATAAAAGCATTCAAATGAGGAGTACGCATTAAAATGACAGTCTTAATCCCCTGAATAAGAGGAAATCCGCTCCTGTTTTAATTTGTGTGCAGGAAAGTGTGGTTGATTTTCAATTCTCTGTGTAGACTGACACAAAGAACCCAAAATAAGACTCTCGCTGTTTAACAGAGCTTCTTGTATGTCCACCTCCTGAAGAACAGCGAAATGTTCTTTAAAAATTTCATAACCTCTAAAGAAATGAGTGCTCATACTAAAATGAAAGAGAAAAAAGTTGAGAGCGGAAAAGTCCCTGAGGGAGAAGGAGAAAGGAATAATAAGCTATTTAATTTACACTTTAAATTATTTCATGCTGAACAGATACACTGTGGGTCCTTACTGGTATTTAAATGATTACCAAATTATATTAATCCTTTTTCAGAGAACATTTTCCAGCTGCAGATTTGCTGCTCTAAATGAGGACATATTTAAAGTCAAATTACAGAAGCGTAACGATCCGAATTTCATTTACTGTTCTATTTATCCACAATTAAGGCCTTTCTATGATTATTCAAAGACTCTTTTGAAAGTTTAATTATTCTAAAATAAAACTTTGAACCCTATAAAACAGATGCCCTTGTTGGGATAAAATTCTTAAAACTGAGTGCCGGTCAAGACTTATGTTGAATTGTTTACCCATTAAAGACCCACTAAAGTGCCTTGAAATGTACAGCTTTGTTCGGTGCGTCATCATTTACTTACCCTCTTGTCATTTCAAACCTGTATGACTTTCTTTTCTCCGCAGAACACAAAAGAAGAGATTTTGAAGAATTTTGTTAACTGGCCCCCATTTACTTGCACTGGTTTTGTGTCCATACAATAGATGTGAAGGGGGGCCAGTGCTGTTCGGTTACCAACTTTCTTTAAAATATTTTCTTTTGTGTTCGGCGGAAGAAACAAAATCATAAAAGTTAGAAATGACAAGAGGGTGATTAAATAATGAGTTTTTGTTAGGGGAATGGATTTTAATTTTTGGGTGAATTATCATTTAAAAATAGCTAAAAGCATTTAGTTTACCACATAATCTGGAATTTGATGAGAAGCTGAAATGCAAAATGACGTCACAAAACAGTTGATTCCTATAGGTGGAAATTATCTCTATAACACATTCATACTTAAACCAAGGATTTTGATTTCATTGGGATTTAAAGTCTTAAATTTAGCATGACACTTTGTGTTTTTTGACAGTAAACGGGATCGGTATTTGAGCAGGTTGTCTGTTCTTGCCTTGATCTCATTAAATTTTAGCAGCATCTCTGTCTCTTAAGTTCACATCTATGGTGTTTGCCACTATGATCTGTCTTTAAAATAAAAGCGTATCAGTTGGAGAGTGGTGACCTTTTAATGAAAATGTCAGAGTTCCAGTTCCTGTGAGACTCTCAGCTTGTATTTCTCTTGGTAAGTGTTAAGTCAATGGGTGTTCAGAAGGCAGATGGATGGAAACCACAACAAAGACTAATTACAGTATAAATCTTTTTTTCCAGTGCTTGTATTTACAAATTTTAAATTATATAATATTAAGTGCGCCATCAGTTAGTCCGTATGTGTGGGTGGGTCACACTTGTTGACTGTGCCAATTTGACTGTGAGCCAATGCTCACTTATAAAGCTACTTTGACCTCTGTGATCATATATTTCATCAATAATGGACTCATAAATGCTTGTTTTAGCAGAGAAACCACATGCTGTAATTTTGCATTTCAACAGCACATAACCACTCACATTAATCAAATCACACCATTGAGATTATTCAAATGTGCTTGGACTTCTGTTTCCCTTACTTCAAAAATGACTGGATAAAACTACTGCCTGTTCAGAGGCTGACATTTTAAAGACGTGCAAGGGACAGGTAGAAAAACAGCATAGACAGGGAGATGGAACTGACTTAGAACTGACTTTTTCTCACCGGAACTGACGCACATGTAAAAAGTGTTAATGTGTCTTTCAGCAAATGCTTCGGTCAGACATAAACGTGATAAAACGTCCTGTGAGCATAGCAGCATATGAAATGAAACCCAACTGCTGCTAATGTGCAGTTATATAATGACAGAGCGTAACTCTTTAATCCTGCCATAGACAATTCAGATGTGAGAGAGTAAAAGAGACACAAGACTGAAGCAAGTCAGCCATATCTGCTCATTGTCTTATAAAGCAAAGAGAATTATGGGTGATGAAGTAATGTGTTTAATATTGCTAGTAAATGGAGTCATCATTCAGTATCGGCTTTATGTCTGTCAAAATTGAAATGTGCTGCTAAACAAAACCATGTGCGCGTATTAAACTGGCTTGACATGTTGATGTTGAAATGTTTTGTCCTGTGACACTGTGTTGTTCACCTTTGGGACAACATAGACATACAATTAATCACAACAACGCTTACAACAATGTCATGTTACTCTTCCAGCCCTCGTGTTGTAAATGTATCCATCACAGTTAAAGTCCTCTGCAATCACCGTGTCACACTGACAGGTCCAGACAGTTCTCAACAACCACTAAAGGCCAATAGGTCATAGTCTCAATTCAGTTTAATTGGCTTGGAAACATTTAATATTCATATTGTGACAGAATGAAGATGGGATGCTGTCATAGTAAATTTGATGGGATGTCAAAGTATAACACAAGTACAATAGTGAGGGGTCAACCTACCCCCAATCCCAAAACTCTCTATTACACACACACAGATTCAGTGTGTATAGTGCTAATACAAATTAAATATTTCTAAAATTAGCTCTTGAGAACGAAATGCATGGTTAATATTTATGTAGCGCATTACTGCCCTGATACTAATGTTATTCTTGGTATAGACCAGTCTACTAGAGTGTGTATTAGTGTGAAGGGCTGACAGTGTATAATTTACCATTTGTCCAGGTCAGCGTGTAAAATCAGAGACATGGGCTCTGACAGGCTGAAGGCCCCTGTGGAGCGCCTGCTGAAACTAAATGAAATCCCTCTATGCTCTTGCACACATCTTTGGCGTGTTCTCAGCTTGCACATAACCATTCTGAACTGTGCGTGGTCTCTGCCACCAGTCACAACAAAAGAACAGACACATACAAAAAGAAAACATATGGCCTCCTGCAACTTTTTTTCAGTGTTTCAAGATATACGTGAATTCAGGTGTTATGGAAATGCAACAAAGATGTTGTTATCACTTCCCTTTTTAGAGAAATGTGCAAGTTATTTTTTATTCTTGCCAACTGAGCAGCCAGTCATATTTTGGAATAATTACACCAATACTCTCTAACTGATGTATGAGGCATAATGTGAACATGACAAGTAGCAGTCAAACAACAAAGAAAACAAGTATAAAAATAGACATACCAATGCAATTACGTGTCACGCACTCTTAAAAATAAAGGTGCTTAAAAGGTTCTTCACAGCGATGCCATGGAATAACCAATTTTGGTTCCACAAAGAACCATTCAGTCAAAGGTTCTTTATATCGGCACTTCGTATCTTCGAAGAGTATTTAGTTTGATCATATTTATAAAAACTAGGTACAGCTGTACGATGATTGGTGTGTGCAGGGGGGGAGGGGTAGGCTGAACTAAAGCACATTGTCAACAAAACACAGACATCAGTTTCACTCACCGCTTGCAGTTCATGTCCGGCATCTTTTAGCACTGGGACGGCTCCATATATCAGCTTCAAAGGATCTTTAAATCTTGCGTTATATCCACCGTTTATATAACATTCATCACCCAAATGCATTGAACAAACAATCACCTGAACTTCGCTAACGTATGCTCTCTCTCCTGCACACAAGTGAAAGTGCATCTGCGCATGCTCCTTCTCCTGCTCTCCTTGATGCTGCGTGCTTTTCCGGGAGGATTGTCCAATAAGGGACTAAGAAAAAATGTTTCGAAACAGTTTATATGTCTGAAAAAAACTTTCCGAAACCTGTACAATCACTAGGGTAGTGTATTGAGCACAGAAATACTACGTAATAAGCCCAACTCGTTTTTGACAAGTTGACCATGTTACGCATGAGAAGACAGCACGTTTAACACAGAAAAGAAGTCAGAATGCATGACACATCGTTGCAGCACCCCTTTAAAGAACCATCTCTTTCTTACTTTTTTATAATCTAAATACCCTTTAATCGCCACAGAGAACCTCTATTGCATCAAAGAACCTTTTGAAGTGTGAACCATTTTTTAAGAGTGAACAGTAAAAAGAAAAAGCCTGAATCATAGAGAAAACAATGTTATCAAAGGGCTAGTTCACCCAAAAATTTTATTTCTGTCATCATTTACTCACCCACAGGGGGTTCCAAATCTGTATAAATGTATTTGTTGTGCTGAACACAAATTACGATATTTGAAGGAATGTAATGTAATGTAAGCAAACAAATCTCATCTCTCATATACTTCCATAGTATGGACAATAAATACTTGGTTACTGACATTCAAATATCTGCATTTGTGTTCAGCAGAACCAAGACATTTATACAGGTTTGAAACATTCTGAAATGAGGACAAAATAAAAAAAAATTGGGTGTGAACTACCTCTTTAACAATTTATTAGGGTTAAAAAAAAAATTCTCTGCTTCTTAATGCTAAGCATGAAAATAAAACATTGCAGCATCTTCCCTGTCCCTCTCCTATTACGTCTTTTTAATGCTTTTTAAAACATAAATGTAATGCTTAAAGATAACTTTATTATTACATACATACATTCATATGCATTAAGTTCTATAAATATTAAAATATATCTCAAATAAAGCATGTTGAAGCCTAATACATGTTAATGCTTTAAAAATAGGCTACTGACTAAAATATTGTTATTACTCAACTCAATTACATGTTAATAATTCATGCTACTGAAATCTTCTAAATATTGCACTGTACATATCTGGCTAATTTCAGAAGTACTACTGTACAGTTCCTCCTAATTATTGTCCCTCAGGGAACAAGCTGACCAGCAGGGGAACCCCACCCGGTGTTGCAGGGGTCTGGGGGAACGAGACTTGCGTCATGCCCCGTGTCTCCAGGGCTGAGGCCCAGGGGAGAAAGACACATATCCTCTATACAGACAATAGAGCTGGAAGACTGTCAGGAGGACTCACAGCAGGACTTGATATGTGTGTGTGTATACACATGAATTTCTCTTTGTTTCACTGTATATAAGTGCAACTGGTGAGCGTGCGTGTGTGTGTGCTTAACAAACCGGTGGGCAGGAAACCCTAACGGTGAGCCCAGTTACCCCCTGCTTGCACTGACAGGATACACAATCTGCCAAGCCCGCACAGTAGGTGAGCCGCCATTATGCTAAAACTAGGAAGTATATACACACACAATCCAAAAAGTGACCACCCTCCTGAGAGTTTATGCTGAAGCATGTGTTACAGTAATGAACAATAGCAAAGCAGTTCACTTTGAGAAATAAAGTCTATATATGGCTACAAACGCTGAAAAATGAGAGTCAGTGTATCTGTCATGTTTACAGGTTTGTCTTTGTAGTAAGGTGTGTGTGTGTGTGTTTGTGTGTGCTTGCGTGTGTGTGTGCGTGCATGCATTTGTGCGTGTGTGTGTGTGTGCGTGTGTGTGTCATACCGTATGTAGCCCCTGTGGCTTTTGCAAAGCAACTTAAGATAAGAGCTCCCTGACTGTCTCAAACACAATGCCCACTGTGGCAGAGGAAGAGGGAGGGTGAGAAAGAGTCTTTTAAACACACCATGTCTGCTGTTGTCAGCACAAGTTCAACATGATTAGATAAAAGACTGTTTTCACTCACTTTGTGTTCCGGTGTGGATACATTCATAGAGATACGACTGCTGGAGCAGAGGAAATTTGCACTGGGAAACTGACTGTTGTTCTGTCCAGGGCAATTAAAGAAGATCAGCAGATTTTTGGGGGGTATGAGGTCAGTTTACATAAATTCTGTATTAAAACTCTACCAGCAACTCACACTTACTGTATGTTGTTCTAACTTTCTCTTTTTCTGTGAAACACACACACAGATGTAAAAAAAACGTCTTGGTTACGCATGTAACCTCTGTTCCCTGATGGAAGGAACGAGCCATTGTATCGAACCAACAGATGGGGTTTGACTTAAGAACCCATCTTCTTCTGACTGACTTTAAAAGGCCAATGAAATTGGCGAATGAAATTTGCATGCCGGACTCCACCCCAGATAGCCGGGTATAAAAGGGAGACAGCGTGCTGCATTCTTTCACCTTTTGGGCTGAGGAGACTGATAGCATCTCTCAACTGCTGCAGCGGGCGGCACGCATTGTGGCGGGCACCCACATGGTCTCTCCAATAAGGGAGAACTCATGGGAGAATGTGCAGACTTGTAAGGGATTGCAGCGAGAGATGAAGGTCCACCTAGAAGAGGTCATGGGCCACCAGCATGGGAGCCATATCATGAGGATATATCAGACGGAACCGCCCTGTTTGGGGTTAGAGCTATCGGCTAGATGCTCAGGTAACACCAGGCCTAGGAGGCAGGGCTGTTACTCCCATCCGGCCCCCAGGAAGTGCTTAGTGATGGATGGAATGCCCATTCTTTGCCCAATGGGGGGAAAAAGAGAGGCTGAATAGCGAACTGACCCAGGGGACAGGGGGAGGAGCTTTCACAGGCATACGCACCACTGGTTGCCGGTCCCATCTGGTGGTACCATGTAAGACTCGGGCTGACACCGGCTCCACGAGGAGGCTGTAAAACCTCGCAAAGGTATTAGGCGCAAGTAGAGGCGCAGTGCGCATACTGGACACAACACAGAAGGGGTTGGGAATACATCCCCGGTGGGGAGCGCCTTCAGTTTAACCACCTGGTCACGAAAGGGAGTGGTGGGAACTTTGGGCACGTAGCTGGGCCGGGGTCTCAGGATAACGTGAGAGTGTTTGGGCCAGAACTTTAGGAAATCCGTGGACATGGAGAATGGTTGTAGAGCCCCTACCCTCTTGATAGAAGCGAGCGCCACCAGGAGAGACGTCTTCATCGAGAGATGAGAAAGAGCGACGTCTCCCAGGGTCTCGAAAGGGGGCCACTTCAGGCCCGCCATGATCACATCTAGGTCCATGGAGGGTACGGAGCATGGACGAGTCAGATTCAGCCTTCTTTCGCCCCATAGGAAGCTAGCGATCGGGTCGTGTTGCCCCAGAGACTTGCCACTGACTGGTTTGTGATGAGCGGCAATGGCGGCTACTTTCAGTTTGGAAGGGGAGAGGTTGCTCTCAAGTCTCTCTCGCAGGAAGGACAACACACTCCCGATAGAGCAACTCCGCAGGTCTTCTCCTCGAGAAAAGTACCAGGACGAGAACATGCATCACTTAAAGGCAAACAGCCGCCTAGTGGCAGGCCTGAGTGATGGTCTCAACGACCACAGGGTTAGGCCACTCAGGGTCTCCTACTCCCGACCAGGAACCATGCACGGAAGTCACAACGTGCCCTTCCCTTGTGAAAGAAGGTCCTTCGTCAGGGGAATCAGCCAAGGGGTAGTTGTCATCAAGAGCATTAGCTCCGAGAACCAAGTCCGGTTGGGCCAATACGGCGCAACTAGTAACACTTGATGCTCCTCTTTCCTGACAGGACCTGTGCGATGATGCTCACTGGGGGGAAGGCGTAGTTCCGCTTGTCCTGCGTCCAGCTAGGCCATCTTTGCAGAGGGGGACCTTGGTCAGGGAGTACCATAGCGGGCAATGGGTGGTATCTGGGAGGTGATCAGATCCACCTGTGCCCACCTGAACTGCACCCAAATGAGCTGGACTGCGCGGGGATGGAGTCACCACTCTCCGTGGGGCGTCGACTGATGAGAGAGCATGTCGGCTGTCTGGTTCAGGTCGCCCAGGATGTGTGTGGCTAGCAGAGACTTCATCAACTACTGACTCCACAGGAGGAGGCGTTCCATACCGAGAAAAATATGCTCTGCACAGGGGAGAGCTTGCTCTTTTCTCGGTTGACCTGTGGGTGCCAAACGATCTCGGTGCCTGAGCACCAGGTCCCTGTGTGTACACAACAGATCTCACAAGTGTGCCAAGATGAGCTAGTCATCAAGATTGTTGAGTATGCACACTCCTTGCCTTCTGAGGGGAGCGAGGGCGGCTTCCATGATCTTCGTGAAGACTCGTGGAGACAGGGACAGACCGAAGGGGAGGACCCTGTACTGATGTACCCGTGAAAGTGAACACCAGGAACAGTCAATGACGAGGGAGGATCGAGACATGAAAGTGTGGACATTGTCCGACCCAGGGCCCGCACTGTCACCTTAGTTGCCTGGAGAGCGAGGTCGGTGGCGGTGCGGAGTTTCTGCATAAGCCACGGGTAGGTCTTTTTCTCGCGCAACTCTTTTAACCCCATCATGCAGGTCCACCAGGGCAAGGCGTTAAAAGAGTTGCACGAGGGCAGAGCTGAGACAACTTGACCAGCAGCAGTGTAAGCCTTCAACACCAGGGATGAAGAAAACGTCCACGCCTTGGAGCGGAGCCTTTGTCGACCTCTCCAGGTTCCGCAACGGCATGTTCCACCTGGGGCACGTCGACATAGCCCCAAGCTGCCCCACCATCGAGGGAAGTAAGGGCCTCCGAGCTAGTTTGATGAAAACGCGCGGAGAAGGAGGCATCCCAGGCCTTACTAAGCTATCCACGAATGCCACCTCAGCGTGTCAGAAACCCAGACACTTGAGGCAGACATCATGTCCGTCCCCCTCCTCGATGAGTGCGTTGCACCCACGAGCACAGCGGGACATGCAGCGCTGCAGAAATGTAGCTCTATTAGACACTTCTGGTTACTGGTGAGACGCCCAGGGGAAGTCACTGAAGAGAAGATGAATGAATGCAGCATGCCGTCTCCCTTTTAAATCCGCATATTTGGGGCGGAGTCCGTAATACTAATTTCATTCGCCAATTTCATTGCCGTTTTAAAGTCAGTCAGAAGATGATAGGTTCTCAAGTTAAACCCCATCTGTCAGTTCGTCACAACGTCGAGAGACCGACAGAAAGGGAACATGCTATTAAAGGGATAGTTCACCCAAAAAAGAAAGATTCTTTCTTGAATTGATCATCTTCTAGGTGTTCCAAATCTGTATACATTTCTTTGCCTGGCTGAACACAGAACTGTTTGCTTTAATTAATTCCACAAAATTTCTCCTTTTGTGTTCAACAGAAAGAAAACAACAAAAAAGTATGCAATAATGTTTCCAAGTATTGTAGACAATGGTGCCCCAGAACTGTCAGTTGCTAAAATTCTTCCAAATATCTTTCTTTGTGTTCAAGCGAACAAAGGAATGGATAAAGGTTTGGAACAACTTTAGGATGAGTAATTCATGACAGAATGACAAAATCTCGTCTTTGGTTAAACTATCCCTTTAAAGTAAACAGTTACATAAGAAATCAAGCCCCAAATATAAAAAAGAACGTCTGAAGCCATGTGTAAAGAGCAGATCAAAAACTATGGAAGAGTATCTCCAGTCAAAAACCTTAAAACCGAAAGTCTTCAAGAGAGTCTGTGAGAGAGACAGACAGAGAGAGAGAGAGAGAGAGCAGAGACAGAGGGTATGTGGTGCCCCGCAATAGAACAGCTGCTGCTGGCTGTTGACAGACAGTGTGTCCCTCAGACAGAAGAGCTTGTACTTGTTGTGTTAACACTAACCCTACACAATAATCTGGCCCTTGTAAAGCAGGTATCGCCCGCACAATAACATCATTGTCAAACATGCTAATGAACATAGGGAGGGTCCCTGAATAAATTTCGATGGGAGAGAAAAAGAGAGAAGGGAGGGAAAGAGGTAGCGAGGGAGGGAGAAGGAAGGAAGGAGGGAATGTGAGAGAGGGAGGGGGTTGAAGGGCATTGTAGGTTGTTGTTTCGCATCAATGAACACTGGAGAGTTGTCTTATATCCTCACAATACAAATTAGCTTCAGCCAAAGAGAGCGAGAGACTAAAGCAGACAAATGTGAAGTTTTAAATCGCCCACACAATGGTTTGCTCTGTGCAAGGCTTTCTGTGCTCACACACACTTCGATGCTAAACCAGGGCAAGAGAGAAAGTGGCAGTGTTGGTCTTTCTCTAATGAAGCAAGCCAAGATTCAAGTCAATAGAGCAATTCATTAACAAATCAAAGTCCCAGGGGTACGAGCATGTTTGAAGGAGTCCTCCTCCAGATCGGCTGTCCATATGCCCGGGGTCAGAGTGCCCTCCCGCTTCACACAAACACCATTCAATATACACACACAAAACCGTTAGGGTTGCCCGTTTTCTGTCGCCTTGAACACAAACACAACAGAATTTCCATATGGTCCATGAAAATAGATACGCTGCACTTTGCTTTTCCTTCCCACGACCCTTAACTAAACACACACACATATAAATGCCTCTGATGCCATGTAAAGAGCTGTTAGTCATAAGTGAGAGGGAGGGATGTTTGCTGATGTGTCATGTCTGTTTCTAACGCTTCAGGTGTCGCCTTAGTGTTTTTACTGTGGTTTCCCTATCCAATTAACATCATATATGTTTCTGTCTACTGTATCTTCCTATAATATGCATTATCTGAGGAAACATTTTCCATATTCTCATCCTCTTTGTTTTATTTTCTCAACATCTCCACTCTCCATCCTTTGTTAGAATGGTAGCATTGCTGTCGGGCCGCAAGAACGTGAGGGTGGTACTGATGCATATGTGTGTGTGTGTTAAAGGCACATTGAGGCAGGATGAGTTGCTGGAGAGGATTTAGAGTGGAGGGTCCTTCACACTACTCTTTCAAATCCTCACAAATAAAGCTCCTTACAGCCTGAAAGTGGCCCCTCGGCCCTCTCCAGATTCAGCCCACTCAAAGGCCCAACATGATTGTCATGGATATTACACCACGCAGGCAACAACAGAACGCGGAGACAAGTGTCGATCGAGAGACAAAACCCGAGCAGACTTTTCCGCCAGGCAGGCCAGGGAATGTTGACGGGCCGGTGAAAAGGTTGTTTAACCTTTTGAAAGTGAATGGAGAGACCCTGAAACAAATGCAGTGTGATAGACCCTATACCCACTGGGACACTCCAGAAACACTAAACCCTGTAAGAGAGACAGGCCAAAAGAGACGGATGAAAACAAGATTGGATAACAGACAGTGTGTGTGCCAGATCCTATCAACTGAAAGTTGCCATGTTTTGTGTCTTCAGTTTGAGGAAAGGGCACAGACGGATTTAAATGTCCATCGATTTGGATGCACAAGGGAGGTTTTGAGTTTTTGCAAACGGCTTGATACAATGCATATGAGAATATGTGTGCATAAAACCTTTTCTAGCTCCAGCATAAATATCAGACCCCCAAAAAACCTTACAACACCAAGTTTGAGAAACTTTTTGTATTTCTATCTCTTCACTCTTTCTAAGGCCCCCATGTAAAAAAGTCATTTAAAATGGTAATGATGGAGAATGCAAATGCTTTCACTTTGTAATTAAACTTTGCTGTAAAACATATATTGCTGCGGTTGATTTGGAAAGTGGGGCATGTGACAATTACCGAGCGGTTAATTGCGAAGCTGCTCAGCATTGCTAATTGTTCCATGAGGATGGGTGGAATGAGTTCTTGGCATAAGCACTCTATCAACATGACCAGAGCCGTGCATAACCTCACCGGCTCCGACGAGTCACCTGAGATCTGCTGCTTACCCCCCCCACCTGACCAATTGGCCAGAACCAAGCAGTCTGCTTTTGCATAGTACTTAACCGACTATGGGTAATAGCTAGGAATGAGTAAAATTGCAGAGAATAGGGTTGGTGAAGCAAGGTCAAAGGTCAAATGAAAGGAGAATATCAGAGGTAAACTACAGTATTACAATCCTAAAAATAAAATGGTTCTTCTGTGATCATTTAAAGCACATTAAGTTTAGCAGGAACTCCATTTTAAACCACCATTATGCTGTTTGGTAAGAGAATAGAAAATTTAAGATAATCAGCAAATATCACAACTTATGAAGGTATTACACAGCAGACACAAGTGAAAGATGTTTAATCAATTCACGTGTTCCCTAGATATTATTTCTTCAATTTACATTTATTTGTGTGGCACTATTCACACGCTTTACAGAAAATGTTTCTACATTACAATTAAAGTGATAGGTAAATGAAAACGCTGTCATCGTTTACTCATCCTCCTGTTTTAAACATGAATGACTTTCTTCCGCAGAACACAAAAGAAGATACTTTGAAGAATGCTGGTAATCAAACAACGGCAGCATCCAATGGGTATTGCCAATGTTGTCTCTAGCAAAACACTATTGCTATAGTGCCTCACCAGTTAAGCTTAAGAAGCACATATTTAAGCTCTCACATATATTTAAATTCTTACCAAAAAGGAGCTAAAGGTTTGTTTTGTGTGTCACTCCAAAAGACAGAATCTTCCATTTGTGTTGGAGGCCCTGTTGAAAGACTGCATGCAGGACTTGGATGTGAGCTCAACACTTTTCAGAATGTGCTTCGCTCGGTTTGTCCTTTTTACTCAGGCACTGTGAGCGAATGGAGACACGAATGCCGTTTAATGTCCCTGAGACTTTCAGAAGAGTGTGTGTTTGTGTGAGGGGCATTGAGATGTTCTTGTCTCAGAGAAAACTGCTCCAGCCACACCAACTGCCAATTACACCTGCAGCTAAAAAAAAAAGAGCGATCTGAATAGTAATGCGCTTGTGTGTCATTAATGGGGTGGGTGCTGTCATCTAAAAATGTAATTGGTCCGGTTGCTGTAGCTCTATGGAGTCATTATCGCACTGTTGGATGTCATCGGCCTATTTGACATAATCTGTGAGAAATGTCAGTTTCAACAACTTCTGGAATTCTATCCAGCTAATCAAGTCATTTTGAAGACTGTCATTATATCATTTCCTATATATGCTATACCGTACATATACGCCTATCAGCAGAATGTGGAAAGGTAATGAGGAACAAAAGAGAGAACCGTGCTGATTGGTCAATGTATGTGGCAGGCCTGCATAATGATGTTGAGTAGTAATTATGCAGGGGTAATAACAATGCTTTTTTCCCACCAGTGGTTGACAGAGCAGTTAACAAAGGCCAATGTGGCATTCTAATAAAAAAACAAAACACATGCAAAAGTCTGTGGGCATGACAGGTGTATCATTAACAGCATATCTCTAAGGGCATGTAGAAGGTGGAGCGCTAACACAATGTACTAGTGCACGTGCACAATGAGTTGCGTGCTGGTACGTACACAGTTTGTTATAAACATACCCACACACACATGATAGATTCCGTGCAGTGTTTAACCTCCAGTGTGCACACTCAGATGCAAAAACACACACAACTGGTCCTTTCAAATACAAAAGGAATACAGCCTGGCTTTAGAGCTGTGTTGAGAGAGAGAGTGAAATGAAAGTAAATGACACAAGGCAGCCCACTGTGCCTGCCTTCTGACTGGGCCTAACAAGCAGCCTGACAGCCTGCAGCTGGGGCTTACAACGCTGAGGGTGTGTGTGTGTATATATGTGTGTAAGACATTAGAGCGCTATGCTATATCTGTCTCATTAAAATGCATTGGCCCACCTCAATTTCCTCCTCATAGACAGATCAACACTGCTAGGGCCAATCAGAGGACCCGGAATGAAACACGTAAGCACGTGATTGGTGCTTGTGGCCCCTGTGGAGGAGGGAGGTGACACCTAAAGGGCGTTGATGAGACAGAGGTCAAATGTAATGGTGACCTCGAGAGCAGGAGCAGTGATGGTCTTGTTATGAGCTCATGACAATGAAGCCCAACCCTGCCATCAGTGCTTTAATAAGACATGTCATTTATACGGTAGACAAGAGACTAGCCACTGAACGCCCTCGGGCTCTTAACATAAACCCCTAAATTAAAGCAATACCTGTCTACGCCTCAGAGAACTGCAATGCTAATGCAATACAAGTGGGTATTTTGCTGATTGCATAAATATGCTACATAGAATAATTCGCTACATTAGAATTTTTACCAGACCGGGGCACTAAAAGCATACGTATAATGATATAATTTCCAGTGATATACGCTTAAAGTGATTTTTCACCCAAAAAATTAAAATTCTGTGTTCCTTTGCTCACCCTCTGGTCATTTCAAACCTGTATGGGTTTCTTTCTTCCGCAGAACACAAAATAAGATATTTTGAAGAAGGTTGGTTACCAAACAGTGTCACCACCTATTCTCTTCTATTGTATGGACACAAACACAATGCAAGTGAATAAATGCCCGTTGACAAACATCTGGGCCATAAATCAACCATAAATCAAATACAGTTAGCCAAATTCGTATAGAGAGAGAGAGATGATCTGGTAAAATATGTTCTGAATTGAGAGAAGATTATGATGAGTGAGCGAAAACAACAAACTGTCCACCTTTTAATCACATAAACACAAGCTGAGAATGTCCTCCAAGCCAAGGTCAAGGGGAGTTATCAGAGAGCGGTTGTGCAAACATGTCAGTCTGCAAGATGTTATCAATGTAGGTGATATTAGTGCAAAATCTAATTGAAAGGAATTATCAGATAATCCTATCTCTAGCAAACACTGCAGTGCAAAACACAAAAAAACATATACGAGTTTTCTTGTTAAATATATTAAAAACATATTGGCCGCTGTTATAGAGATCAATGCACACCACACCAGAATGAACCCGTAAAGCTGTTAGACAGAAAACTTCAAGAAAGCCCTTTTCCTCATAGATGACATCATTTTCTATTTCACTATCCACAGCAATTCACCAACTAGACCTAAATAATTACAATGGTACTATTAAAAAAACAAGAACCAAGCCTGAAAAACATTTAAATTAAGATTAATTAAGACATTTTGAAAATACAGATATAGTAACCACAACCAAATACAAGTCATTTACAATTCAATATATTTTTAATACATGGCATGATAAAAATACCCTTAAAATTCACATCCTGACGTTTTTATCATGGCATTTTATTGAACGATTACGAACCTATTGTTGCCATAATCTAAATAGATGCGTCTCTTTAACTCTTCCTTTAGGGAGAGATGCACTGGAGGAAAATAGTGTCAGTCAAAGTGAAGGTTTTCTCCTGACAACCACGAATAGTTTATTCAAATGAAGCAGGTGAATGGGGGGCAGGGGACAGAGAGCAAGAATTATTGTTTTGAATTCAAAACTAGGTATTTCTTTAAGCGGAGAAAGACTGCATCCGTATTAAAAAAGTCATTACTTTAAACAGCCTTCACGCATTCTTACCTATGCTTTCTAAGAAGTTGTGGTCTCCTCTTATTCAGTTTCAAAACAACAGCGTTCCATTGGTAAGAAAATACCTAAAACTGCAAAACATTTTAAACATTTATTGTACTTGATTTAGCTAGTATACACCTTCAGAATGCTGTCTTCCAGCTTAATTGCTTTTCCTTTAAACTTTAGGAATCTTGTTCTGCTCACAGACCCTTTTGACAGAGTTAACGTCATACTGCATTTTCATCTAAATATGCCTTTGATAAATATTCCTCATGAAATGCAGGCTACTTGTCATGCCGCAGCTGCTTTTCATTTGAAGTTTACCTATGCTTGGTGCAATCTGAGCTCATAAGATGCAGATGATCATGACATATTTTGATGGATTTAAGGTGAGTGCAGATGATCCTCTTCACTGTCTTGATGATGCACGGCAGTTCACCCCTGCAGTGGACAGATGCTGCTTCAGACATCCACTGATAGATGAAGTAAGAATAAGCTTCACAAGTATGTAGCTCAGGGTTGCCTGAAAGAGCACAAGCATGTCTGGTTTTCCCTGTAAGGTATGGGGCATTATTGATAGCTGAGTGGATTTGTAAAAGAAGGTTAATATGTTTACTTTCTGTTACCATTTGCTGCTTAGATAACATCTTTACCATGTGTTATGAAATCGTATGTTCAACTTTCATTACCAATGGAGATCAGGTGTTCAGTATAGGTTGTTTTATTGATGTATAAAGAGCAGATTGGCTTTCAGTTAAAATGTATTTTTATTATTATTTTAAGAGCAGACACAATGAAGCATTTTTGTCCGAGATCCGTTTATAAGGCCCAAAGCTATTTGAGCAAGTATTGTATTGTGTTTTGGCAATTACAACAAATAAACACTGACAGAATGTTATAATTGTAAATCTCTGTAGACCTTTTTAAAGAGGATTTTCAGAATAGGCCTACCCACATGTCCAAAATTCCTTAGTAATTATCCTCATTATGTTTAACAATTTCTCTGAGCTGTTTGTTGTTAATTGTGTAAGATGTTTACTTTTACATGTTTATATATTTTAGGTTTCATTTTAGGATATTTTTTTCTTTTGTCTGTAATTATTTACAGTTACATTTTGTAGGATGCAATGTAAGTATGAGCCAGTCTGTAGTATCCTTGGAAACCCCTAATTAACCTCCTCGGTATTCCAAGTGGGCCATCATGAGCAGCCAACCTCCACATGGCCACTGCAACACCACTATCAATTCCACAATCATTGGAGGAAAGATGCACAAAAACACATCCGGTTGTTATAGACCCTAAGGTTTCATTCAGGCCCGGTTACCTTCATACACGCTGTCATATTTGGCCTGTCCTTGAGACATGAAGAAAGCCATTCCTTTTCCCCTTTCTTTCTCAACCTCTCTCTTCCAGACATTTTCCAATATGAGCCCCTCTGTACCTCTTGTACAGTTATTTTTATCTGCGTACTTGTACCAGGATGTTGTGTACCAGCATTCAGCGCTCACACACACATTTCCATGTGCTCGAAGGGAGTGTTTTTTAGGAAGTTGATGTGGTCAGAATGACCCCACAGCGGTTGGTTAATGAGCACACTGGAGTCAAACCAACATTCTCCAAATATATACACACCTTCCTACTGCTGTCCTCACACAAACACACAGGTCATGCACACAACAACACATACACACTTTAAGACACATTTACCTCCTCTGTCCTGCGTGCACCTACATGAGTCACGTACGCCACACACACATTTATACACTCCCACGGATTGATCACTGAAGTCAGCACATCATCCTAGAGAACACGGCCATGAAAGAAATCTTTGAAGAGGGGTTATATTGGGGATAGATGGTCTCTTCGGATAGTAAAGGCTAATTGCCAACATCCAGAAAGAGTAAGGAAGTGTAGTCACATGATTTACAGGAATCACAGGAAGATTAGAGGTTTACAAAGAAAAAAAAAGAATGTCTGGTTGTTATTCGCTGCTGTGTGCCAAATATACCTCTTTAAAATTGGATGTCTGTGAGAGATCTGCAATAAACCATTACTGTATGGACGATTTCATCGAATGCTCATGCCTGACTCAAACTTAACTTCCAGTTTGTGTTTTAATATAACAATTTATTTTATATTTCATTTATATAAATATGTAAATAAATGAAATCTACTTAACAGTTATTGGTTCTTTGCGGAGGTCTACCCTAAGTTAAAGTGAAGTAAAAATTCTGTCATCATTCACACACTCTCTTGTCATTTCAAACCTGTTGATCACAAAAGAAGATATTTTGAAGAAAGTAGGTAACTTCAAATGTATGGACACAAAAAACCAATGCATGTGAATGGGGGCCAGTTAACCATATTCTTTAAAATATCTTGTTTTGTGTTCAACGGAAAAAAGAAAGTCATACAGGTTGAAAATGACAAGAGGCTGAGTAAATGATGACAGAATTTAAGTTTTCGGGTAAACTGTCACTTTAAGTTTGGGTCGCATAACGTGTCTTTGTTATTGTCTCTGAAACCTTCCACTGCAAGTGTATGAGTGTTACTCTGTGAAAGACTATAGAGATTTGATGTGTGAAAATATAGCATGAAACTTAAAATATAAAGATTTACTAGCCATATATTGCCTACTGACATATGACTGGAATATGTTCATGAAATGTTCTCCTCAATGTTTGAATGCAAGCATTATTAAAACAGTACAGGGGAATTTCCAACCGATAGGCTGTGATTTGTAATCTGGGCTAAATTCTATATTTTGAGCAGTTTGTAATTTAGCCCCACTGAATGTGATGCTACTTTGAGGTTAGTAGGCACACACATACACACACACACACACACACATACCTACAGTACTTGTTCTCATACAACACGCAAACACACACAAACCAGTCTCTAGAGGTCTCTCCAGCACTCACACATAGAACCATAGGGGGGTCAGGTCAGTTGAGGTCTTCCTGTCCAAACAAATAAGAGCTATTCTTCAACCACACCAAGCCTCTGAGCTTTCCACTAGCAGTGCGATTCCCACAGGGACACAGAGAAAGACAGACGTACAGAAAGAGAGAGAACTCAAAAGAACTGAAGAGGAGCAACAGGAAAAAACAGAAACAAACCGGTTTGTGTAGAAAGAGAGAGACACACTAATCTGGTGTGGATAGAGTGATGGGTCTATGGTTTGTGTAAATGTCTAAGGCTTGTGTTTGTGTCTCTTGCTGTAATAACGGTTAAATGTGGTGTCTCCTCCCTACATAAAGCTGGACCAAACACATCAGCTCTATGCTTCTCCGTTGCATTGTTCTCTGCTGACCCTCCTGGAGCCTCGCTGACTGACGGCAGAAAATGCATGCATTTCAAAACCATGTCTAAGATGACACACATCTCACTAGACAATAGCCCTGAGACATAGAGATGTGCAATTATATAAATTATACCCATAAAGAATGAATTGGATAGTAAAATAAAATTGTTAACTTTTGTGTTGTGTGTCATACAGTTTTCCAACTAAAAAAGGCCTGGTGCTGTAAACTGACACTTTTGATCAGAGGAGCAGAAGTGGTAAATAATGCGGTCAGCTGGAACTATCTTGTTGGCAACATGCAATCAAAATCATTTTGACAACATTTTTCAATCAAGCGTATGAAAGAAACAGAAAAAGTTAAGTCTGGATAAGTTTATTCCGTAAGTCTACATACTTAATATGGACTGATTTTGAAAACGCCTGATGATTAGAAATAGTGTAAACTTGACGATGGACTTTATGTAGCTCTATATTTATTAAAGCCTTGTGTGAATGTTTCAACAACTCAATTATGGCTAATAGTAAACACTCTACACCTTTAGAATGTTTGTGTGAACTTGGTTTTATTTTGTGTGTATCCCCCCACTTGTTATCATTTTTGTAATTTCTTATAATTCAGCAAATAAAAAAATTTGTGTGACCGCAAGATTCAAATACATTCTCCTGTTCCAAGTGCGCATGTCTGCAAACTAGTTTTTAACATATCCCTCACCACCAGTCAGATCGAGATCTTTACAAGACTTTTGGCCTAATTAAGAAATCTGAAGCATGTTTTCAAGATGAAAAGAGCAGACTATTGACCTTCTTATAAGCAAAAGCTAAGCGAGTTCACGGGCACCAGGCCTGTCTGTCAGTCAGAAACAAAGAGAGAGAAACACAGGAAGTGCAAGCACAATTTTGACACAACCCAGAAAAGACATCAGTTCCTTCTTATAATTGGTTTAATTTAAAAAGTCCATTCTCTGCATCTCCCTGAGATTTGCTGCTGTTATCATGCTAATTTAGCATCGATAATGAAGCCAATATGCCAATATTTGGCAATAGAACAGCACCTGAATTAATTTAAGTTAAGTTTTGATAGCTTTGAATACTACTATTAAGTTTGGATAGAATGTTTAAAAATGGGTAAATCAGACTCAAAAGAGAGAAGACAATAGGTCAGTTGTTCTAAAGAGGCTCAAGTGTCATGGGGATAAGGAAAAATGTGAGAAAAACAATAAAAATATCCTTAAAAGTAGACAATCCAAAATTTAGGAGATATTAATAATCTATGTTCTCACTGTAATGGCCTTTAAGCATCGAACAGATTGCTACACATCTATCTTCTCAGCTGGCCTTTTCTATCTTCTGTGCTGATCATACTCATGTCATAGTAGGTAGAATCTTCCTTACCACAAATCTAAAATTACAGTCCTGATCTCTACTTTAGACTCCATAATTTCAACGCTGAAGTATGGAGGATGAGAAGCTCCTTATCCTACTCTACCAGAGGTCAAGACTGCCCAAACGGTGGCAAACATGTCAGTTTTGTGGCAAAATAAATCAGTTTACCAAACCACCATCATTACCAGATCATCAGAGTCTCTAAATAGTCATCAATTATTCCTCCTCCCTGTTTTACGCACTTAGTTCCCCATATTATTTTAGGTGATACAGCAGAGCAGCCTCAACCTGGATTTCGAACTCAATAACTGAGAATAAGGAATTTGTGTATATATCACAGAGATGTTATTAAAGTGTTCATCATTAAAAAACTTTATGATTATGGACCAGGACATTTGACTTGGTGATCTATAGATTAACAATATCAATATATACTACCCAATAATTTATATACAATCGTGGACAAATGTAAGAAACCATTTCAAAATAATTTCAGCTTTTCTGAAGTTTATAGGTATTTGTCTAGGTAAAATTATCATTTTTATACTTTTGTTTGATCACTTTGTGAACTAATAATAATATTTCTAACAAATTTCAAATAACAATACTGTTTCTATTTACAATGAAAACTGGTGGTCAAAAACTGAAAATAGGTATAAATAACAGAAAAGATGCTCGCAAAGAAAAATATTGCAAAGAAAAAAATCATATTCTCTTTTATGTTTTACAACAGTAATATTTGTACATGTATTCAGGAAAATAAATAAAAAAATGTGATAACATAGGTTTTTGCATTTTCAGACACTCGCCTGGAAGGGCTAAAATACGTCTAGAAATGCACATTAAAAGGAAAGTTTGGAATGGTCTCTTAATTTATTTAAATTACATGTGTCAATGTTGATGTAAATGTGAATCAGTGTTTTGATTAAATTCATTAAAACAGAAGGTTCAAACCTGTCTTCTTCTCTATCACAAAAACAAATTTAAATTTGACAACTCTCAAACTATTTTTGTTGCTCAAACTTAAATCAGAGATGCTATTTGATCTTGAAACTGTTCACAGAAAATAAGATTCTATTTAGAAAACTTAAAGGCCAATAAAAAGATTCAATAAACCATGAACATTTTATATATCGCTTCAGCTCTAGTACTTACACTGTGTCTACACCGGACACACCAAGCCCCATCAAGTGTGCACAAAATTTAAAATTATAATGGGTTCTAATGCCTTCTGTTGTCTCTTGTGATGGCGCAATCGCACCTCATCCGGTGTAGACACGGCGTTAAGGCAAAGCAACTGATCATTGTTTTCACAGTTCTACAGTCTTTCAACCTTAACAACACTGTTGTATGATCCACCCTATACTGTATACATGCCTGTGCATGCTTAATATGTTTGTCAAATACATGCTCACCCTAAATAACATCATCTCTGTGGCTGCCATCAAGTCTGTAGGGTTCCGTCTGATGGCAGAAAGCCTCAGGCCACTCCACTCAAAAGCAGAGGCTATACAGCGCCTCCTGGAGCCCACCTACCAAGCTTAGCTTCCTTTCGATTTAGAAATGACCTGTAAATGTTTTTTTTTCCTATGGCACTAAACTACGAGTACCAGCTATACTTTTGTGTGCATCTTTAACAATAATGTCAGAAAAAAAACAGAGTAACCGAGATCAGGAATGCTGGGAGTTTAAGGTACGTACACAAGCATACATCCATGGTTATGGCTTCTTTAGCCAGCGGACAGAAATCTTTTCATTCTGTTCTACTCAAATTAGTCTCTCTTAAAAGTATTGTGTTAAGGATTCATTAGGCATTTTAGAATTAATGCATCATGGTCCCAGTGTGATTTATATGCATGTTAAATGCTGTGGCACAAAGCAGTAAAGGGCAAATTTATTATGGCTCAGGGGCAATTCTCTCTAAATAAAAAACATTTCATTCCAACTCGAAATGATAGAAATGCTGCCTTTCCATAAAGACAATTTTATTTATTCGAAATGAGCAATTCTCTCACTCCATCTATGCGCTCCTTACAACCCTTCTCGCTTCAGTTTAATAAGAAAAGAAGAAAGAAGGTGTCATGGCTCCGCCATCTTGTCTTATTTATTCTTGGTCCTGGGGCGGAGCCATGACATAGTCTTAGGTTCTTTGTGGAGAGAGAGGTTGGACCTTAGAAATCCTCTCACTCTCTCTCTGTGTCTTGTCGGTGTTTCCCGCCCTTTTGTCTCGTTAGCTTTCCCATCAGTGTTTCATCATCCACACCTGCCTCTTGTTAATCATCCTGTGTTTGTCACCCTTTAAAACATCCTCTTGTCTATTGTACTGTGTTTCAGGAATCTTGTCTTGTGAGTCATCCTTGTCACGGTTCCTAGAAATCGATGTTCCTTGTTCATATTACCTCGTGTCTTGTAAGTTTAGTCAAGTTTAGTCAAGTTTAGTCAAGTTTAGTCAAGTTTAGTCAAGTTTAGTCAAGTTCTAAGTGTTTGTTAATCTAGTGAGTTAGTGTACCTTGTTTCAGTTTGTTAATTATCCTGTCTTGTTTTCCCGCTCGTGGGATTTTGTTTTGCCTTTTTGTCTTGTTTTGTATTAATAAATACCCTGTTTAACCCCGTACTTGTGTCTGCCTGCACTTGGGTTCTACTTCCCGGCTCAAACCCTGACATAAGGATATTCAAGGAAACTGCTTGATATGAAGACAATTGTATATACTGAATGTCCATTCTGTTTGTACAGTGACCCTTGTGTGTGTAAATGGTAGTTCACATGTATGTTTGTCTCCTAAATCTGACAACATTTCTGTAGTGGTGCATAATTTATAATAATATCTAAATGCAGTTTACACATATAGGAGTTACAGCTAGAAGTATACAAAAACAATAGATGTTTATGGTATATCCCTATTTACGTGTGTGCTGTACTTCACACACGGGACTTTCCCCTCAACTGTTCACTACTCAGTTTGACATCATGGCATTGCTGCTGAAACTTTGTGATGAATGGCAAAATACATTTCGCCTCTCTCTGATGGAGTGTGTGACCCTATCGACTGCCTCGTTGTACTACAGAGAAAATAAACATAATAACCAGAACAATGGTGCTCTGTATGCAATCTGCAGTCATCCCTTTGTTGAACTACATTTACTTCTCATTTATCAGACACTGTTTACTCCCGCTGGTGCATACTATCGAATGACATTAGCTTTAATATTGTTTTTAACCATTTTCCTATATAATGAGAAGGTAAACTGCCCTGAACTCGCCGTTGTCGTTAGTCATGACAACATAGCTTTCAGACACGAGACTGAATTCTTTTATGAAATACTTTAGAACCTTGACCAAGGTC
The DNA here is from genome assembly GCA_029783895.1 of Triplophysa bombifrons. Classification (NCBI taxonomy): domain Eukaryota; kingdom Metazoa; phylum Chordata; class Actinopteri; order Cypriniformes; family Nemacheilidae; genus Triplophysa; species Triplophysa bombifrons. Next base: position 24,355,788 of record CM056448.1, read on the forward strand.
AGGTGTCTTGTGCACTTGGATTAGTATTCAAAGGCTTAAAGTTCACAATGCTGCACTGAGGTCATCATGTTCACCCAACTCTAAAAGAAAGCGTTAAGAGAGAGGAGTGAGAGACCCTGCTTTGTTAATCTAAACGACTGTTTCGTTGACGTGCCTGCCTCCTCAAACTGCAGCTCAAGATTTATCGCTTTACTTTATAATCAAGTATTTGTTTATAGTTCAGACATAAAAACAATCATAATAATAATGCTTGATGAATAGCCCCGCATGCTGATATTTATTTGGCCATAAAAACTCAGGAAAGTCATTGCGCGTCGCTGACGGCTTTGCGCGTCGGAAGGTCATCGACGTAGGGTAAGAAACAGGCGTCGAGTCAATCAGTCGAGCTGCTTTGAATAGCTGATGAACCTGTCAAGCTCAAAGTCTTGTTAAAATTTTAATAAACATCTCAGAGGCCTATCAAACAGGGGTGAGTTATGCAGGTACCTCCCAGGCCATCTGCAGCGGAATGGCACAATTGTGTTTGACAGCGTGCGCTGAAAACCTCTTCATCTGTGTAAAGGATTATAGCCATTCACGTTAACTACGGGATCTATCCCGTTCGCGTCAGCCACAATTTATTAAACCGTGAATATTACTAGAGCCTCCCCTAGCATACACATGCACGTAAATATATCTGCATTACATATAAGGGAAATCAACTAGACTCCCCAGCCCTCCCATAGTCACAACACACGACGACATAAATAGATCTCACATCAACAAATTTACAAATAAACAAATATTTTCAAATGCACTTACATATGTAGCATGCCAGCAAGATTAGATTGATTGCGACTGTCACTGGAACAAAGCCGCGTGAGCTGGGATATAATGTGATTGTCTGTTATGGTGGGAGATCTGAAGTAGTCTGTTAAAATGACAACCTCCATCTTTTCGCTTCTTTATCTCTGCCATTCAAATGAAATAAATAAAATATAACGATGAAGACTTTTATATTTATCAAATCCATGAACACAGGGGTTTTTGTCAAACGCAACAACACAGACTCCGTCACAGCAGAAAAAAGTGTGGATTTTTGACATTTAAATTCCAAACGCCAGACAAAACAGGGATAAAAGAGAGACTTTGGTTGTGTTTTATCTTTGTTCAACTAAGCAAAGCTGGTGAAGATTGTGAGATGATCTCGTAACTGCTCTCTCCCTTTGTGCAGAGAAAAGGGGAGTGAATTTTTTTGTAGAACTTTGATAACAGTTCTCTCTATACCAATTTAATCAGCAATCTATCTCAGATGTTTTAGTCATGTCTCTTTACTGGACCAGAAGTCCATTCAATCATGTGTCTGCACTACCCCTCTCTGTATTAATACAGATGTGATTATAATATTAATCGTATACACTCCTCGTGCACTAACACGACTTTTCTTGTCATAAAAGGAAGAACAACAATGGCCTATTGAACAGTGGAAAATAACATATGCTGTCCATGTTGCTAAGAAACATGCGTGCGCACGATCACATTCAATATTTGAAGGCACGTTTGACGCGTGCTGCTCGGGTCAAGCTGCCTCACTCTCCTAAGTAATTTATAATCTGCTTTACTCCAAGGTATTGCACAATCTCATTATCATTAGAATTTTGCATATTTAACAACAGTTTTTAATTAGATGGTATTGTATTATTCATGCCCATAATTTGAAGCTGTGGAATCTCTAAAAAACAAAAAGCAGATGAAAAGAAGGAGGCCATAAAAATGGAGCAGTGCTTGATGATGTGTTTTTGAAAACAGAGGAATGATGTTTAGTGATGTTTAGCTGGAGACCTGCAGACACTCACTGGCACTCGTTCGTTCAGCTAGCCAAATTATATTGTGTTTTGTATCTTTCTAAATTCCTAACACTGGGATTTGTCTATTTGCATCTGTGTGTGCGTATGTTTGTGTGTACTCTTGGCTGATGTGTAAAGCTTGTGTGTGCTGGGGCCATGGCTCCTTGATGTATTATTAAAACTGGAAATGCACTCCTGGGAAAGCATCTAGTTATGTGCTTTCATTTAGTGAATAAACCAAGCGTTGTTTTCATCAATACTGGTGATTGTTAATGGGTTGTCTAATGAGGGTTGTGTGTATGTACTCATCTAGGTCTCTTTTTATGGGGGCCAAATAGCCAGGCTGCTGACTTTGTTTTGGGTCTTCAATTAGTCATTTTAGCAAGCACATCTGTCGCTGGCATGGGACCAGTCAGTGAGTAGCTCACTTCAGAAAAGAGAGGTAACACAGAAATAAAGCAGCAAAAGAGAACGTCACTGAGAGAATTTTATGTATAGGTGAACGAATATTAATAGCCTTCTCCATATTGTAATCTATGGCGCTTCTTTACTATTAAATGCTTTCTTTGTAGTTTAACATTTCTATTTGAACATATATGATGTTAAATGGCCAATGCTGATATTGTTTTTGGAGGATCTATTGACAGAAATGCAATATAAAATAATATACAGTACATAACTATGTCCTCAACTCACTTTTATTTTCACATCACTATGTGTGGTGAGGGAAAGCCTTGGGTGCATATTCCATACAAAGTAAAGTATTCAGAGGTGTATAAAGTTAAACGATTAAATGTTGTGTTTTTATTACCTTAGAATGAGCTATAACTATCTACATACACGTGGGTCCACTTGCATGGAATTCGCTGTGTTGTTTCTACAGTAGCCCTAAATGGACAAACTTTCGTAAATGCATTATCTTATTTGGCAAAGAAGCGGAAACAAGACATCTTTGTCGGGTGAGAGCCGTTAAAATCTCCACATTGCTCCATTAATAATGATTTTATAAATACTTATTACAAGGTTAAAGCCAGCAACTATCGAAGCTTTTAACTGACTCTTGTAAAACCAAACATTTTGTTGGTGGTCCAACAACATCTTTTCTTTTAAATAACATCTTTTTCTTTTTCCTCTGCACTGCAACACCCTCAAGTTTCTATTATTAGTGAAACAATAGAGAAAAGGATTGTCTTAGCCTAAGCTGAAAAAAACAGGAGGCACACCACCACTTTTACAGCAACTGCTACTTTGACTCAGTCAGCAGTTTTATGCCAGTACTTTTGCATCATACAATAGCTCAATAGCTGCAGAGAGGAGGGTGAGCAGAACGCTGTCCAAACAACAAGCTTTGATTATGGAAGTTCAGGGGAGGTTCAGTATGCAGCAACGTTTCAGTCTGATCCAAAGGAAGCATCCCATGGGATGTTAATAAAACATTTTGCTCATTGTGGAAAGTAATGACCAACAATGTAAACTTGTGACTCGACAACAGATGTTGGCATTCTCGGTGGAAAAAAGGTGCTGTAAAATTAATTTGGTCTAAATAATTTACTGCATGCATTATGTGTTCAAGGAAGTAGACACGCATGATTGGTGGGCAATGACAACAATGAAAGAAACACAGTGAGCGAGAGAAACTATTCAATTTAAGCCGATGAGCTCTGTGAGGAAACCAGGCAAAGAGAATGATCAAATATGCTCTAAAAACATCACACAATCACACAAATGCCGACAGAAGGTCCGCTGTGATTTATATTTAATTGGGCTTTATTATTTAATATTGTCACTTCAAAGCGAGCATTTGAAGTGAAATGAAATCAAATTAATAACTGACAAACACAAAAGTGATCTGGGTGCAAAACATGCAAGTATTTGTTGTGTTTTGATTTCTATCTCTCTGCAGACTGAAGACTGAAGAAAAGAAGTAACACGAAGTACATCTGTGAAATTCAAATTTAGCGTTTTTTCTTATTGCTTCCGGCATTCAGAAATGATTAATTCACGATAAATATTCTTTAGTGCAGCTGGAGTGCTTTGGCTGATGTCATACATAGCAAAAAGGGGCAGACTTTGCGAATGGTCAATTTAGTGTAATTTTACATTTCTATTGTACTATTCTATGCATTTCATAATGTGCCATTGTAAAAGAGGCCAGCTAGTGAAGAGCTGTGCAGTGTGTAATCTCACTCCCTGACCCCAAGAGGCGCTCTAGCGACAGACGCTAGAGGCTGCGGGCTTTAGCCTTCTCGTTAGAGTGTCCGACTCACGGACGGCTCCAGGCATGGGCAACGGTGGGCTGAGCCCACCTAAACGTCTGTCTTGCCCACCCAATGAAAATAAAAAATAAAACCAAAAATGTCTATTGGCTTAAAGCAACGCTACTCTCCACTCATAGCAGCTTTAGTTTGTAACAGAGAAGCATGCTACGTGCTATGGTGGAAGCAAAATACTATGCAAAGAGATTTTAGGAATTTACTGTTGTTTTTTTCTCCAGTTCATTTTCAGCAAATAATACAACATTTTTAATGGGAGAAATGTTGTCAGAAGTTCAGAAATAGCTTGAACAAAAATGATAATTTTACCAAAACACATTCTTATCAGAAAAGAAACTTTTAACAATGGTCTCTTACTTTTTTAGCGGTTACATACTGTGTGTGCCCACCCTTTTGCACCTGCCAGGAACTGGGCCTGGTCCGACTCCCATGCGGGATCGACCTGGTTACATCCGGTTACACCATCAAAAGAGGCTATTTTGATTGAGAAAGCTTCACAACACAGGTTCAGACACCTTTTTGTTTACCCTCACAGGTTATATTTAGAATCCATTACAAAACACAAATCTCCTACATAACAAATTACACCTGACCTTTATTCTAATGTTTTACAAACCAACATGGCCCTTTGCCATGTTGTTCTTGTTTGGCGACAATGTTTCCCTGTGTGTCTGACGTCAGCAGCAGCCTGCAGACGGCATCACTGCTGCCAGGTCAGTTACCTCAGCAGGAGGACAGTAGCACTTCAAATGTTGGCCTGGAATTCCTTCCTTGTTCCTTTCACCTCTCTCCACTAAATATCCCCAAACAGCACGTAGCAACAGCACCGCATGATCGAAAAATAACACCATAAACATGAGTTATAAATAAATATATTTCCTCTCCCTGAGCTCTCTGTGTGTGTGTGTTTGTGTGTGTGTGTGTGTGTGTGTGTGTGTATGAGAGAGGGAGAGGATGTTGAAGATATTAGTGGTATAAAGGTTACTAGTGTATTGTGTACTGACCTGGAGAAAAGCTCAGGCAAGTGTGAAGTGTGTTCTGCAGGAAGAGGAATTACTCTTTAACCCGAACACGGGATGGATTGTGACACTTAACATCAGGGCATCCTGACAGTAGCTGTGTGTATGTCATGAGAATTCTTACAGCTTTAATTATTACTTCACCTGAAAGATAAGCGAAAGAAACAGAGAGAGAGAGACAGAGAGAGGGAGGGAAGGAGAGAGAGGTAATGAAAACAATTTCGCCATTACCTTATATAATTCTTATTGTGATATAATACTTTATATTTGCATTGTGATATCAAAATCTTAATTTATTTTCATTTGAGGGTTTGGACGAGGGGGTCATCATGGGATTGTTTTGAAATCTAAGCAGAAGGTTTTGTTTAAATTACAATTATGCATTTGGTAACATCACTTTCTAGATTTACATTTGATCAGTGTGTGTGTTAACTATTTGAAATTTGAACCCACAGTGTTGCTGTTGCAAGGATTATGTGTTTCCAGTTGATCACTGTATCAAAATATAGGCTAGCATTTATTATTTATATTATTTATTAAATTACCCTCACAGAAAACAGTTTTAAAATACATCCTACTGTGGAAATGTGGCTTCAACATGACTGTCTGTGACTAATGTTTATGCTTACATTAACTTGCCATAACCAGTTTGTCTGTATGTTAAACATTAGCATTCTTAATAAACGTGAAACAAAATAAAAGGGAATCACCAGTTTTTACAGGGTAAACACAAACATCTGAGACAGCATTTGTCTGTCTGCGCAAAATCACTGCCCTCTGTTACACGAGACAAACATCAGGCCATATGTTTTGGGTTGTGCTTGGTGCCATCCTCTCCGTGCTCCGGCTCTTTCTGGAGGCACCAAAGTTCAAAATTTGCTAACTCAATTGCGGTTCACCATGACCATTAAGCGTACGCTTCAGCACCAGCTCCTTACATACAAATATATTTACGTCAGCGGTGCTTTTCCTAGAGCTGGATCTCTGCTGACAGTCCTATTAAAGGAGCCAATTCTGTTCCTGCGCTGTGGGTCAAGATGAGGGATTGAGAAACTTCTGAGTCACAAAGTGCAGTGGTGATGAAATAAGGGTAACAAATTATGTCAGTGGAAAACGTGATCTGATGATTGGCTCAAGTGGAATTGTTTCAGTATGTTTCGGTAATGCAACAAATAATGCCACTAAATTTTTAAGTCAGCAGATCTTTACAATCCTTGAAAAGTATTCAGAAGAATAACATTTTATTAAAAGTTTGGTTAGATTTAAAATATAAAAAACTTCAGATATACAGTTTACAGTTCAAGGTTAAAGATGGCTATCAGTTCAGGCCATTCTGGGCCATTCTATCGTTGTTAAAAAAAAGACTATGTGTCACTGCACATAGTCTTTTTTTAATCTATGTGCAGTGACACTGCAGGAATCTAAAGAGGCTTAAAGCAAGATTTTGTTCTACAGTGGAGCAGCACCATGTAAAAACCCTTATACACACACAGTGACAGATTCATATTGGCAGATCTTTCTCAGAAGTCCAACCACAATTCATTCAAAACATCTCACTCTTTTTTTTTTCATATAGTGACTAACAAGATGAATGAGTTGCTTTCTGTGTCTCTCCCAGAGGAACAAGGTTAAAGGATTGTTTATGTTTCAGCTAAAACCCTTCCTCACTTGTGTCTCTGTTTTGGTCTGCGCCTGCCCTCATGTTGAACATGTCTGTGATTACGAGTCTGGCTCTGGAGGTGGATACCCGACCGCTGCCTGTTAAGCGGCCATCACTGATGTCGCCCACTTGTTCGCCTGTACTTAGCAGCTCATCACAGCTGCACTCCCTCCAAATGTAACAAGAGAACCTCTCATCTGTCATAAAAAGCATTTCTTTCTTCTTCTCTCTTGTTTCGCTCTGTTTTTTGTTCAAGTGCCTTCATGAGAGAGAGTGTCAACAAACAGTCATGGGGTCGTGGCAGAGGTCGTTCCTTTCTGATCCTCTATTTCTTTGTTTTTTTCCTCTTTTAGCTTTTGTAGCGCTGTATAACTACATCTGATAAACATATTGACTAAAAATGATTTGTTTCTTCAAATAGTGTTTATATTATAAACATATATATTAACTCTTCTCTTTTAATTATTATTTGTCACTCATGCTCAAGTTGATGGACTACAAATTGTCTTGACATCATCACTACAAAACTGTTTAGTGTTAAAGTTTAACTGGGATGCTGAAATGTTTTTTGTATGTGAACGGCATGATGTGTTAGTCGTGTGTCGAGTGGAGTGGACGGCACATGCTCAAGCACACAAGCAATCTTAACAGACCACATTATTTACAAACATTTATCTGCCTACCAAAATAAATTGAAACGTTCAAGTGAGTTTGCTCTGTGAAAAACAACCTCTTGAAGATAACGTTTAATGTAAGAAGCCTGTTTCAGAACACAGTCCAAAGATTATCACACACAAACACAGAGAAACATACACATCTGGGCAAAAAGATACAAACGCGTGTTAGGCGTAGCACCCTCATTTAGATAAAGCAACAGCTGAGGCACTCTTCCAAATTATTTCATTGTGTTATGAGATATAATCGAAAAAAGAGATCGTAGATGCGTAAAGATAGAAAGATATAGAATATGAGAGTTGGAGTGAGAAAGAAAGAAAACCACACAGCATTGCGGGTGACAGCACAAGAGTTTTCGGGGCTGTGAGTGTCAGCCTATTAAAGATGTGGGGCTGGCATCCGTCTTTATTGAAAACATCTGTGCAATGGAATGTTCTTTTCGGGTAAAAAATTCCACATACTGTCCCAGAGCTAGAGACTTTGGTGTTAGTCTAATTTAAGCAGCATGTTGGGGAGAGCTCTTCAGTCTTTGATCACATGAGGATCGTTTGCTACAAATTGAACAAACCCCAAGCTCCAGTCCTTAAGGATCACAACCATGGATTTGTTGAATTTAATGCTTGGTTGCATGCAGTCCGCACATGAAAAGGAATGTTGCTGTGACCAATCAGATTGTGGGGTTTTCACCTACCCGACAGGTCCATTCTTTATTATGCGGTTGAAGGATCATGGGCTGAAGAAAGACATGCAAAGATCACCTGTCCATCTAACATCAAACATGTTGGGCCAAAAGCCTGGAGCAAAGTTAGGCAAGGGGAGGTAAGGATAAGCATTTAGAGTTTTCTACACTCGCTCTTCACATAAATTTGCTGCTTTCAGATTTCCTCCCTGGCTAGAATATGATTATATTTGTACACCCAATTGAACATTTTATATATAAAGCTGTTTAATCACAATTTCTGTTTAGGCTCAGCATGCATCCCTCACTGTTCCAAACCACGATGTGCTGCTACACAAAGAGCAGGTTCCCTTCTCTCAGGTGCACAGCTCACTTCACATTTGGCACCATATGTGATTTTTTTGGCCTTCCCATTGGGCCACGGGTTCCAGCTCCCATCTGTTAAATCAAAACATGTTGGATGGGATGAAGTGCTGAATATTTTTCCTTCAGATGCCCACATGTCCTAATAGCAACCTGATCTCATTTTTTTATCTAAAGTTTATTACATGTACCCTCATAAATACATTACTGTATAAAGCCAATTTTCATGATTTAATTGATATGTTTATAATTTAATTATAATCAATATAAATGAAAATATGGTTTTACCTACTTATGGGTGCAAGTTTAAATATTTATATGGAAAATGTTTAAAAATGCATTACAAAAATGTTTCAAAATACAATTATTTTTTGCATACATGCACATTACAATTGGCATGTTTTTATACATGTAGATTTTCAAATATGATAGATTCAAGTAAAGATTTTTTTACTTGGTTTAACTTGTAATACATTTTTTTATCTCAAAGGCATTCTGAGCCACCTCAGCATTCTTCATAAATGCAGGACATGTTCCAGAATATAATTCATTTCAAACATTCCAGCTACACATATTGGACATGAACAGGGTGAAAGCACTTGGTCTCTCTCCAGTTCAACTGAACTTGGCTTATTTATACGGCAACAGATTTGCAATATTCTGCTTTTCAGAATGTGCCAAACAGATCACAGCAAGCTTGACATTTTCCTTCATAGTAAGCTGCCAGTTTGGTGCGGACGGTACCACCTTGCCAACCCCTCACAAATGGCTATTATTGATGATCCTGAGCATAGCATGTAGATGCCAGGGTGAGACTAAGAAAAGATTCAATTATATGGTTCTGTATTAGCAACCACACACAAACACAGAGAGCTTCAGAGAACGCTGTCAGAGGTCCACCACACGACTTTATGACCGTGCCAGCGGCGATAAACACAGTACAAATGTGAACTGTCAGCAAGGCTTTTGCAAATGCTATGTCTTTACTTTCATTACGCCTCAGTCATGGTCATACACACTCTCGCTGGAAGCCGGCTTAATTGAAGGCTTGGACGTGTGCACTGTTGTTTACTGAGCATAAAACATCTGCCGAAGACACGTCGGGAGAGTGTTAGTGTTTAAACGCAGACATTGTTGTCAGCCACACTGAGAAACACTGAGTGGGACGATAATTAAAGGGACATAAAGTAAAGCAAAGACAAAGAGATGAGAGAGCAGGGTTTACGGCCTGGATAAACAATTGCTGGCCCCATTGTAAACACAGACGATCTGCAAAAAACACTTAGGATAGTTGCCACCATTGAAATGTGCACAGCGATAAGGCCTGTGGGTTTGCTCAGGGACAACGCCCGAGATCGTACATTTGGTCTGGGTTGGCTGTTAAAATGACACCAGAACAAAGGCATCACAAAAGAGAACCAGAACACACAAGCCAAGATCTATAGATTTAAACCATTTTCCTCAATCCATTCTTCCATGATTGGATTGGATTTGACAGCAGTGATTCAGAATTGTAGTAAAATTCTTCAGAAAACCCATTCTGAAGATCTACATTATGACAAGTACAAAACATTTAAACCTTTGGATCTGGCTTCTCTATAGACCCTAAAGTCAAGAACCCTATCTTTAGCTCACATACACAGTAGCCTTATGTTTATAACTGTGCATCTCTTCTTGATCGAGTTGTAAGATGCTTTGGATAAAGCATTTGCCAGTGCACACATGTATATACACTCTTAAAAATAAAGGTGCTTAAAAGGTTCTTCACAGCGATGCAATAGAAGAAGCATTTTAGTACCACAAAGAACCATTCAGTCAAAAGTTATATAAAGAACCATATTCTTAATTTTTATATTCTGAAGAACCTTTTTTGTGAAACAGAAAGGTTCTTCAGATGTTCGAAGAACCTTTTGAAACACCTTGATTAAGAGTGCGTCTAGGACTAGAAAGAGATCATTTCATGCATGTTCGTCACAATAAAGATCTATTCTGGCATAATAAATCTGCTCGCATCAGAATTCTACGGTGGCACATTTGGACTCATTAATTAGCTTTGTTTGACAGGCACAGAATTGTTGACTTGTCTTACAACGCCTAACAGCAAAATCAATCATTTTCTCTGTCTTTGCCCTGAGGCACTAATGAGTAATTGACATTTCTCTAAAGTTGAGAAACACTCAATCCTCAAATGTTCTCATCCTCTGCCCCACCTCTCTCTCCCTCTTACCCCTATCTATCATCAGTTGGGTTTATTACAAATACTTGCTGCGCTCTGATTGGTTGGGAGTGCTGGTAGATAAGTACCATGGTAGGTATTTTGATATCCTGCTCTTGACATTCTAAAGCGGACGTAGATCCACATCGATGTTGAACTTTCCAAAAAAAAGAATTTCTAGTAGCATTAAAGACAAAACTCTATATTTTGTATCTGCCCCGAGCAGCACCAGACCCACAGGAACTCTGCCTCAACCAGGAGATTAAAATACAGGCAAAACATCCAGTCTGGCCATGCCTTAATCTAGGACGTGTAAAGCTGGCCACTAATAAGTTTGTGTTGATGTATAAGTGGAATTCGTGGTACGAGGCTAGTGTGCTGAGATCAGGCTTTGGATTGTTATCGATGTGCCTATCAGGTCCAGACTACAGGGTCCAGTTTCAACAGGAGATACTCATGTGCGCTGAGCTTTGGGAGCTAGGCCGGGAGGGGATTATAGTCAGAGGCCACGCTGAGCGATGCAGAACATTTGAGAACGCTGAAGGGTGAGAGGGGGTGCAAGACAGCGAGAGGACATGTGACCTTGGGGAATAGACGAGGGTGGAAAACTAGACAGGTCATTACATTAATCTGTGACCACATGTCATTGCAAGAATTTATTTAAGTAATGCAATTAGAATAAAGGAATATGATCACGCAGGTGCAAAAACATTCAGGATTACAGTGTTTTCTAATAGATATTAAAGTGTAAACAAGTTAAACTGATATGACTAGACTTACCACATTAAACACATGGCAAATGTCATGGCAAATGTGGCCTCCCTCTCTTCGGTGTAGTACAGATCAAGTTCACCACCTGACATCTACTACTGGTGTTTCCACAAAACCATCAAAAACAAACTTGCACATGCATGAACACACACTTACATTGTGGTGGCAAATGCTTACAAACCCAAGCCATTCACAATAAACTGTGTGAAATAACTTCAACACACAGATGTACTTGCTTTTTACATAATTTCAACCCTCCACCCAGTCAGAACAAGCTGTCACTTCAATCAGTCCGGGGTTAAAGGTCAGCAGGGTCAAATACCTGACCCCCCTGTCAGAATGATGGGCTGTGGTCAGTGTCTCATGCCTCACCCTGATTCTCGCACAAGGCATACAAAACATTTTATTTTATTAATGAAAAAATGGCAGCGTTTACTACCATGTAAAAACATAATTGACCGCAAAAATAAAAGTATAAAAAAATGTATTGTTCGTTAACAAGTGTGTAAAATGACAACTCAAATAGTGAGTGGAATGATTGGTTACGTACGAACACAAAGCTACAGCATTAATATGTGCTAACAAAATCCCACACACAGACAAAGGCACAGCAACACACACCGCTTCACATTCTTTTTCAAGATATGGAAAACAAAACGTCTGGTTTGTTTACTCATGTTAACAAGATAATCTGCGAGACTGTAGCCATTTAAACAGAACTGTTTTCTCAGGTAAAAGGCAAAGTGATTTGTTTTTAATGAAGAACAGAGACAGGGGACAGCATCCTGGAGATCTCTAATGAAAGGCTACACCGCACTTTGAAGAGTTTTATGGCTTGCACAGCTTTGAGTAAATCCAAACTAAATACTTATTATTTGAAAAGGTATTAGAAAGGGCAGTCTCTGTAATGTGAAAGCGTCTGGTGGTGATTAGCGAACAGGACGGGAATCACGGTTTGGAATTTCATTTGAAGCCCACGGCTCTTCTGGAATTCCCTCACCTGTTTGGTTCAATCCAGAAGCACTGCTTAAACTTGTAAAACAACAAAATTTAATGCATCGCAGGAACATGTAATCACCGTCTTATTTGTTACTGCCGAACAGAAGGTTTGGATGGGTTTAGGCTATATATCCATTCATATGCTCTAATCTACACCGTATTTAAAGTGGGGTTTAAAACATTCAAAGAGTTCAAATGAATGAGAGTTACTGGAAGTTCGTTTGGTTGCATCAAACTACATTCCTCTCTGTCAGCCATGGGTTTGGTCTAGAAGGATCATTTCTGACTGAGGGCTGTTGACCTCTTTGTCTCTGCAGATGGAGGCCAGAAATGCCATTCTCCTTCAGGTCAGGAAGATCTTAACATGGACAGGAAGAAAATTGACATGTCTTGATACAACTTATGTGATTGATGGGAGTTTTGATGACATTTATCATACCAAAGGAACGTAACGTGGGTTGGATAGTGCTTCAAGAGGAATTTAAGATGTTACATATAAACATTGATTAATTGACCAGATATACCTGAAGATAGGAAGACAAATGAGGAGCACGTTCTTGATTTGTGTAATTCTTCAGGTAAACTAGGAACATCAAAGGCTGAATTGAAGACAGCTGGAAGACAACTCAAGGGTCAGGTGCTAAACATTCTTTCAGAGAAAGAAACAGAGAGAGGCAGGTGAGATTTTGTCAAGTCATTTGTTGGTTTGTGTAGGAGTGAAAGGCTTTCGTCCAACCATGAAACTCTGAGCACACTTGTCACCTGATCAAAGACCAGCGACCCAGCCAGCACACACACACTAATCTTTGTGTTTAGGTTGAGAAAACTGCATGATTGTGTGATAGTAGGGAACATACAAGAGTAGGGGAAAAACATACAAAAAAGACAAAAGTGAAGACAAAGCTGCATTTCCTGATTTAAATACATTAATTCCGCATGTAAACACAAAATGTCTTTTCATGTCAGTTTATGAGGGATGGTCTTTTTGTCCTATATAGATGCCTTTATGGCCGACGTCACGATAATGCCACGGCGCTAGCTGGAGAGAAAACTAAGGGAAAACTGGAGTTAACCAATACAAACCAGCACAGATTCGGCTACATGAGGAATTTAAAGTCTTATCTTGAATTGTTGTTTAGTGGCACAATCGACAGAATACAGTCTCTAAATTGATATTTTAACATGGCCAAACAAACAAAAACGGTGACAGCTGTAGATAAACACAACATGAGCGGACCAGTAGAAATTTTTATAAAAAATGCTGGTGTTTTCACCGTACACTTTATATCACTTAAATAGATATAAGCACAGGTAAGACTACCTGCTAGGCATTTCTGTCAGGCGCACTTCCGCCAGTGCTGGTTGGGCATCTGGCAGGGTCATCAGCCGGGACCCACCCGTGCTTGATGTTTTGCTCCTTTAATCCTGGAACATCTTTAGGTGGTGGAGCAGTGGCAGAGTTTTTGGGCTCAAGAAAGTGGACTGGTTTTGAGTAGGTTTCGTTGCCATGATAACTTAGGCTACACGGCTAACCTGATACGAACCAGGTTTTATTCTTGATTAGAGATCGCAAATTAAAACTGGACCAATCAGCTGTGAGAAAATGACCTATATCCGACGTAGTGAAGCCTCGTGTCTCTCGTGATAATATGTAAGAAGTAAAAAGTCTTTGTTTGTATTGTATGTTTGCATTTATTGAGTACAATTCAAAACACATTCATATAATTATTATGTAAGTTGATAATTCATATTTATTAATGAATTTTAAACTATATTTGTAAAAAAAACTCTAATATATACAAAGCATTTTAAAGTAATGAACTATACATATTATCCTTTAATCTTATTGTAAAACTTTATAAATAAATTAAATTAAGTTGATTCTGCATTGATATAGTCTGCTGCCTTCTCAAACTTTCAATGCAGAAGTGTTTATTCCGACCTTGTAAATGTGTTTCAATTTATTCAATTTTTTCATAATGATCTCTTCATCTTCAACAGAAAAGTCAATTCACCGATACTCTCATGAAGTCAATCAAACTGAGGATGCTTTCCATGTTCTGTGTGCCTCACGAACTCTGGGTCAAACCAGAGTTGACAGAGAAAGTTTATACCAAGCGTTGTGCTACAGTTGAACATGATCTAAACCAGGCTGAGTTTGTCTGGTTTTGTCAACTCAAAACTTACTCCGCAACTCAGTGTTTGTTCACCTGGCTTCGTGGATAGGCCACTGGTATGGAAGGTAATCCTGACAGTTCCTCCATCTATTGAGTGAGTGTAAACAGGGATTTGGCCGATCTGGTTACTTCCGTTAAAGTTTACATTGTCACTGACCGTACACATTCATATTTAATCATATTTTCTCCAGTTATTGTAAAAAAACAAGCTATCAAAACATGCTCGCTAGTGTTAGTAAAGCGGCCAGAGGAATATTTCTGCCTCCACCTCTGCTCAGCCCACATAAATGCGTCATAGTGTTCACTAACAAAAAAAGGGGCCTATAAGCTCAGATTTAACATAACAACAGTTTCATAAATTTTTACTTTGTTTCTTACAAATTATTTATTTTATCTGTTTTGGTGACAAACAATCAAAAACACTAAAAACTCAAAAAATGTGCAAATGTTTTCCTTTCAGGAATAACAACAACAAATAAAACGCCTGAACATTTAATGGTATATATTTCTGCATTCCAAGTTTTTCTACACAAACCTTTTTTCTGTCTCAGGTAAGCAAGATTGTTGATTTATTTATTCATGTGTTTGTTTTCGTCTTGTGTTGGTGTTTTCTTTGTGTTTCCCTATCTGCCCCCTCTCCTGTCCCCGTTACTCTGAGAGCTGAATGTTCTCATTGCTGTTCTCTGATTTAAAATGGAGCTTCACAAAGCCTGTCAGGTTCAAATCAAAATGCAGAGTGAATACTGAACTCCAGAACACATGCTCTGTGTGTGTTTGTGGTATGGGCCGTGTGACGGGGAGGCAGCACTCTTTTCCCACTTTCTCTTTGTAAGCTCCAGGGGTTTCTTCTGTTGTCACAGAGATGCGTGGGTGATGTCAGCATGTTCTGTACTGCAATTTGGTTCAAATGCAGCCCATAATGATCGTGTTTTGTTCTCTTCACGTGCAGATTTTCTCCAAGCTATACTACATAAAGTAACCCCATTTCACCTATTATCAGCAAGAAGCCAGTTAAAACTCTACTCAGCAAACACTTTAACACAGGCAAACACACACACATATTTGCGCAACTATCTTTGAAGATGACATACATCGAAGCAATGTAATTTGTTGCCCATTCCCCTAACCATCAGAACAAAGTGCCTGACCCTTACCTTAAACCTAATTATAAATAAAACCCTAAAACCAAATCTTGACCCTCAAACAGCCCTTTAAAGGGGTCTCCGGAATTGAGAACTGGCCAAAATGTCCTCACTTTACTCTCCTCACTCTACTGGTCTAAAACTCAAACTGACCCTCACAAAGATAGTTGTGCAAGTACACACACACAATAACCTGGCACAGATATAAAATGTTGTGGGCCATTCATAACTAAAATGTTTGAATGGATCTTATTTCTATGAGAAACAGGTAACGATGCTTACTCAGAGTTTTGCTATATAATTACATTATAGTTTTAATTATTTGACTTGGTAATTGTAATTTCTTCCTACATCATTTTAACTGTGTGGGTAATTTTTCATAGAGCATGATGTGGACAATTTTCTTTGAACTCCAGTATCAGTATCATAAACTCTTACATTCCTGATCTTCAAGGAAGATTTAGACGGCATTTAGGGCAACCAAAACATTAACCGTGGTGATGACTCTATTTTATAGTTTTAAATTGTGTAAACACTAGGGAGTGGTTTCCCGAACAGGGCTTAAGACTAGTCCCAGAGTAACTTAAATGTTAAAAGTGTCTTGATCAAAAACAGCTTACACTGACATATCTTTAGAAGGATCATTGCCATTGTTTTGTCTCGAGATGCATACCAGTAATGTTTTTTGTGAGGTATGTATTTTAAAACTACTTGAATATCCCAATTTAACTAAGACTCAGTCCTGGTTTTAGCTAATGTCTGTCCGGGAAACAGCCCCTTTATAATTGCATCTTACATCAAACATTTGCGAAAAGAGTATTTACTTCAGTCTTATTGATTGGCAGTGATTACATAACAGACATTTTCCACTGAGAATCTGAGATCAATATCTTTGTCGATGTTTATCCTCTCTCAACACTCACCGGTCACATATAAACACACAGAACGTCACCTTGTCAATTTAACTCAAATCGCCTAACCGATGATACTTTGACCTGCATTTCATAGTCCTTACTTGACACAAGTTTAAAGAACAAAAAGCTAATTTTACTTATACAAAGTTTCTCCAGACCATGAAAGAAATCATATATACAGAATCATATAAAACCCTGGCGGTCACTCTTTTGATTTGTTCAGTCTGTTTAAAGCCGCCAGATAGCCTGCTGCTATTTTGTTCTTGCGTTAGCATTTGCTAACACTAAGCGGTCAGTATTGAATACTATCCCACACCACCTGTTTTAACCAATCAACAGAGGCCTTTTGGGCAATTATGACATTTAGTCTTGAGGATTAGAATTTCAAATAAGTGTTTAGAACATCCTCTAATGATCAAGAGTGCAGGAAATCAATAAGAATAGACTGGAGATAATCCATAGAAAAGAGAGACACACTTGAGTGGGTATGCGTGTGGAGTGGATCAATAGCTTGTGTTAAGTAGTGGAGAGGAGGTCTCATTGATGAACTAAAGCTTGTCCAGACTATGTCTCTCTCTCGCTCTCTGTGGATCTCTCGCTTCAGTGGGTCAAACCGAAGGGCCAGGTGGTGCAGTAGACACAGATGGCCCCAGACTCTACCACCCTCCAACCTGCCCTTCCCATCATCCTCTCTGAGCCTCAGTAGGATATTCTTGGAGGTTAAATACTGCCACGCCCCCCTTTAACCTCCTCTGCAACTGATTGGACACACACATGTTCATCACTACCAGAGAGGTAGAGGGCTGCCTCTTGGTTAAAAAGAAAATATTTTATTGCAAGAGAAACCTCACTTTTTCATAACAAAAGGTGGATTTGAAGCTCAAAAAAGCTGTCTTTGGCATCACAGTATTTACTTCCACGCTTTAGTGTAGTCGAGCTCTGGAAGTGGCATCGTGTGGCCACCCTTTTATTCGCTACTTCTTTCTTTCCCACTGTGCACTTTCACTGTCTCCCGCTCTACTCTTCCTTTCAGTGAACCACAGCGAAACACAAACAACAACTGCTGGATCCATCACCCTTCTGTATCTCCTCAAAAGACAGCATGATACCCTCAGCCAGATCGGCTGCCAAGGAAACAAACCCTGTTTTGCCTAAACAAACTAAAGGCATTGTGAAGCATCTTCCCAGTCAACTCATACAACAAAACAGATCATCCTGGAAACATTCCCCTCAGGAATGTTATTCCCCTTGCTGCCTAGGATGGCAAAGACTACTAAGGAGAGACAGAACAAGGGGTGAGAGCTAGAGACTGTTAAGAGAGTACCTAATGTAAAGGCACCCATGCAGAGCTCCAGCGTGGCACATCCAGACAGGCGCGTGCGAGTATGTATATGCGAGTCTGTGTGTATGTGTAAGACTTCATCTTCCTGCCGAGTCGTCACCTTCTTCCCTCAGTTCAGTGCCTTGTTACTTCTGCCAGATGACGCCTCCTCGCGCTGCACTGCCTATGAATAATATACGAGCGTGCCACACTACAGAAGATAAAAGAGGACGCTATGTACCCAGGGTCAGAGAGAAAGAGGTAAAGAGTAAGAAAACGAGTGAGGTAAAAGAGAGAAGGTGTTGGAGATAAGGAGGAGTAGGGTGTCTTTGCCGGGATCTCAGCCCTGGTCTCGTCTCCCATCTCTTTCATAGCAGCATCCATCTTCAGAAAGGGTGACAAGACACATCACTGTCAAAAGAAGCCAGCAGCCACAGTAACACACATGAACACACACAAACCTGCACACATCAGCTCTCTCTAGAGATATAATAAGTAAGAGGGCTTTGGCCCTGTGTGTGTGTAGATGTGTGTGCATGAGCTCTACTGGGACAGGGGTTGCTGTGCCCCAGACTCCTTCTGAGGTCGGCGGTGTGAAAACAAACAACGCTTTTGATCATAAGATTCCACGTCTCACCTGGAAATGTTCATAGGAAAGACTTCCCTTATTGACACAGGGTGAGAGAGTTCAGACATTCAAGAGATTTCTCTCTCTCTCTCTCTCTCTCTCTCTCTCTCTCTCTGCTAACACACATGCATGCAGACACACACACATGCCATGCGCACAGATATGGTCCACACACTCTCAAATGAAATAATCCCTGATTCCACTCCAGTAAAAACATCATTTTCACACGCTTCGAACCTGCAGACTTTACGTCACATCACCAGCTGTTTAGTCATCTGAAGTTTCACTTAATTTTTTATAGTTGGCCATCACGAGTTTGGCATGCAACACTCCGCCGTGTAGTGTTGGGTTCCCATTGTGAATTTTGAGTATTGTCTCATAGAGACTCAAAAGAAAAACACCATTCAAAGCACAAATCCCCTTTGGAGCCAGAGAGAGAGACAATGTCACTCCACCCACTACAGTAGCGTCTGCAATGCTATGCAATACTGGCGCACACACAATACGGCATGCGTTTGTGTGTGTTTGGGGTTCTACAGTGCTGTGTTTTCACAGCTCAAACCGGCTACCTCCAGCTCACCTCAAGGTTAAGACGGATGGGCCTAATTAAAAAAAGCCCCTGTCTTTAGCTGAAAGGCAGCAGGTTTCTTTTACCGACTCTATTGTGTCTGTAATTATGGGGTAAAGTGATTAATTCCCCCTGAAGGCAGAGAGGTGACAGACAGGCGAGCCTGCGTAACCCAAGTAACCTTTCAATATTACAGCCCTGGCCCATTGTGACGCTGGAGGAGAATTATTTTCACCTAACACACTATTGCTTGATCTGCATCTTTGTTCTGCTCCTCATAACGTATTATGTATTTTTTTTCTTTTTTTTCTCTGCATTACTATACGACCGAACATTTAAATATTCTATAAGAAACATCCCTGGTTCAAAGTAAAAGGTTAATAAGGAGGTACCTTGTTTTCCTGGACGCTCCCGTAACATTTCTTTTGGCACGAGAAAGAATTAGGATGTCCAAAAACAAGGTCCGTCCAGCCAAATGCATCCATGGGCCAGACAGTCCGAGCAGATGATAAGTTACTCAATTCGTTTAGCACACCTGACACTGCCAGTCTTTATGTAAAGATGTAATGCAAAGTTTATGTGCAAATACATCTACAAAACATCTTTGAGTTGGTGATTGTTTGTCTGTGTAACTCTGTGTGTGGTATGCCAATTGAGACGAATTTCATGCCAGTCGGTGCCATTGGTGGGCAGGGCCGTGGCAAGACATTACGAGGGAGGTACGTGCCACACGCTTTGAAGAATTGCACTAATCTGTGTTTATTAAGTGTGGGGTAACTCGAGTCCAGGAGATTAATGAGAGATTTGAGTCCGAAGCTATAGTGTGTGGAAGGACCACGTCACAAGCGCTTTCTCCCTGTCTGACCACACGAGAGCATATGGAGAGAGAGGAGGTGTGAAAGACTCAGGCTGCCATTAAGAGAGCAGTTGCCAATCGTTGTCCTGTTCGGGAAATGTGAGACACTAACAAGGGTTTTCGGGTCCTGGAGTTTTTTAATGAACAGGGCGCAAGATCAAAGATGCTTGAACACAGACACAAACACATGCACTCACATCAGACTCAGACTGAAAAATATGAATCAGTTATATGTTGACTATCAGAAGTTAATTTGATTCAATCACTCAAAAACAAGTGTGTTTGTATTTTGCCTTGTGTTGTGTGCACGTGTGTCTTTAATAAGCTGTAATTTTCATAGTATACAGCCCACAAAATCACTCCAATTATTTATGGACAACAGCTCTGATTGGATAATTAGAATGAGAACACGCATCTGCTCCCCGAAACACATAATTAATGCCGGCTTTGCTGTGCTGCTCGCTGTGTTAATATTTCAGACAATTTGAACAGGAAACACCGAAATGAGAAGAACGAAAACACCACATTTTCTATTTGATTAACACCTGAAATCATGCTGTATATTCTGTTATGCCACAAGCAGGGCTATGAAGGTTGCTTTAACAGGTATTTCACTACAGATTTTCAAAATACATGATTTAAAAAGGAATTTGTAACATTTTTCGTTAGATCACACAAGTTCTGTAACTTCATCTAAAATGTTTAAGAATACTAATAAGGCACATAACACAAAGGGACTACCAAACAGAGGACTTGGTCTCCTCTGCATACTATTTTAAACAAGATCAGTTTTCCACAATATATCTTAAAGCAAAAAAGCAAAGAATCTTAAAAAGAAGAAAACAAAAAAATGCCGATGCTCAAAAAGGCAACACAATGCATTAAGTGTCAAGATTTATCAGATGAGAACCCAGATACAGGCAGCGTTGAAGGTGTTAATAAAGATTTAATTCATACAAAAACAAAGACCCACGATGGGATAACGAGGACAGGACTAGTGATTAAAACAAAAACCAAAATACAAAGTGGGGCAAAAACAGCAGGACAAAAAAACTAAGAAACTAAACAACCAAACAACGTCAAAATGCAAGGCAGGGCAGGGCAGGATGAGACAAGGTAAGGTAAAGTAAACACAAGGCAAGGTAATCCAAGGGGGTATGCAAGGCAAATACTCACACAGTCAAAGACGCAAAACTAGCACAGGACAATGGACACGAGGGCATTTTATAGGGAGAATAACAAAGGGCAATTAACAAGGGACAGGTGTCGGGATGAAACAATGATGGAGAGCTAAATGAGGAACGAGAGGGAGGGAACAGAGACGAGATCGGAGAGAGAGTTTGGAAAGCTATCAGGGCCCAAAATGACACTCTCCACATAAAAACCTGAGTCAGAGTCATGGCTCTGCCACAACATCAAGAAAAAAATAACATGAAGAGGCAGAATCATGACATTAAGATCTTGGGTGCGTAAACTTTTTTAATTGGATGCTAAATTTTACTTATTTTGTCTTCAGGGAAACACGTGGTTATACATGTGAAGGGCAGTACTTAATGAAAAAAAATATTATCTATAAACAAATTAAAACTACTTTAGTTAATATCCTGTTAGCTAAAAAAAAATTTTCAACCCCTCCTCTAAATGAATTCTTTGCTTTTTTGCGTTCATCGCTAAATAAAGGTAATTTTAAAGATTAAACTCGAAGTTGCAAATTATGAAATCAGAATAGCATGATTCACAATTGCGAAATCTCCCAGTTTAAATAAAATTCTAATGAGTTTATTTCATGCTATTCTGACTTTATAACAATTCTGCACTTTTTCTCAAACTCGCGATTCTGAGAAAAAGGCAGTCTGTTTTTTCTCATTGGACATTATAGTCCGAAATTGGGAGAATTTCTCTGACAATTCTAAAAAATCACAAAACATGAAAACAGTTGTTAATCATTCAGTCAAAGACATTATATTATTTTGGCTATGTACATTTTTAAATGTGGCAATTTGTATAATTTCACTCAGTTTGTGTTATGTAGTATATGTAAACTTCTATTGCGTGAAATAGCCTAATCTGAACAGTAATAAATCGAATTAATATGCAATTTCTAGGAACCCAGATCTTTCTTATTTGTTAAAATTATTCCAATTTGGCATATTCTGCAAGGGGTATGAAACCTATAAGCAGAACTGTACTTTAGGATACTTTTCAAATTGTTATAGTCCGAGAATAAGAGATTGCTTTAATTTCCTGTTACACTTAATATAAGGTTTAAATAAAATAAATGCCATTAAAATTCCAAGTAATCACTTTAGCTGTAATTTGATTATCATCATTTAAAAAGTAACTGTAATGAAATACAGTTACAAAAATTTTGTATTTTAAATACGTAACTAAGTTACATGTATTTCGATACTCCCAAGCCCTGGCCACAAGTCTCTGTGATGTTACCAAAGCACCCATAACCATGCACGCTCACCCACATGTAAATCAATCTATCTTGTAGCGGTGTGGCTTTATGGCAGTTCTTTGACACCTACTTTGTTGCGATCTAACTCATTCTTGATAGTTTGTTTGATCTTGGTTAATAGCCCGGCTAATAAGATAAGCATGATGGAGCTCTGTGAAGTAAGCCGACCTGAATGAGGCCTTTCCCAAAGCCAACATCACTGACAAAATACACCTTTATATGCACATGATCCATGTCAACACACCTGAGCATTTGAGATACGTCTCTCACACAAACACTGAAATGCACCCCCTATCATTTAAAAAAAAAAATTAAAACCTGGTTGAGTAGTGTGGCACGGGCCCAATGCGTGTGATACCTGAGGTGGTAGGGGTGGCGAGGTGTGTGTAATTATGAGCGTGTTATGCATTAGTGAGTTTTCTTTGAAGTGCTTCTGCTGTTCAGATATACACTTTAATTAGCACTGGCCTATTTTCTTCCCCAGAAAGGAACACTTCTTAATAGAGGATGGCACAAAAGAAAGAAATAAAGAAATACTGCATCACTGTTATTCTTCTCCTACCTGCCCCAGGTATCTCTGAGCAAACACACACCCACCCTTCTCTTCAAGAGTACCTTTGCTATCAGCACCTTCTGAGCAAAACAATGGAGTACTACTGCGCTGTGCTGACTTTATCTGATAGATGTGAGTGGGAGAGAATTGAGAGTCAGACAGAGACCCTTTATCAGTGAAGGGTCACATTTCAATATTCAGCAGTGCTCCCAGATAAAACCAGTGCTGATGAGAGCAAACTGATAGCCTGATACTAGGGCAGGGAAAAATGAAAGAAGGATGGATGGTCTAGAAAAAATAGGGAAGATGGACAGTACTTTTCAGCACCACTGCTAAAAGCCCTCACAGCAGGCGGTGATTAATGGGAAAGAGTGTCCGAAGGTCACGGACTGGTCTGCGCATCTGACCGCACTTAAGAGAGGTCGCCCAACAAACCATTTGTCACACAGTATGTGGTTAAATGAGCTATCACATACACCTAATATTGATATATTTTTTCCAACAAGAGTCACTTTTTTCATCTGTATAAAACTATCTACAATTAATTGATTATTTAAAAGTGTCAACCAAGGGTAAAACAGTATTGATTAAACAATTTTTTTTATTTTTTATTTATAGAACAGTCATATAAGCATACTATCACTTACAAATCATATTTACAATTTACCACTATTATCAATAACTGGAAATATATATATTTGTATTCATACTGTGTTAATTCTATGCAAATGATAATATTGTAAACAATTAAGCACCTGTTTTTCCTTAAGAGCCACAATGGTTACAAACTCTCTCTCTCTGTTTAATCCCCACACTTAAATTCCACCAACCTTAAATATTGCTATTGTTGAAATATTTGACAACAGTGGTCCTGACAGGAATAACAGTGAAGTGAAAATAGGAGATTGTGACAGCCCTAAATCACAGTAACACATTTATTCCAATAAACAAACTTCTAATTTCAAAAAAAGTCTCGTAGAAATGTGTGAGATTGTTTACATTTTTATTATTTAAAAAATGTAAGTTAGTACTTTTTTGCGATTTACTGTTTACTTCTACAAAAATCATCCCACATAACAACCTTGATATCTTTAACATTGACTGAGCAAGACCATGTAAAAATTGAAATCATGATGAAATTAATGGTTGAAATATAACCTTGATGCTTAATATTTATTCTTTAGTTTCTGAGATATATGTCACATTTATATTTATGTATTTGGCAGACACTTTTAACCCAATTCACTTTTAAGCTATACATTTGATCAGTATGTGGGTTTCCTGGGAAATAAACTCATGAGCTTGCGCTGCTAACACAATGCTCTACGAGTTAAGCTACGGAAACACTTTGTTAAGCCTTTTATACTGTGGTGAAACCTTTGCCTCTTAATCATATCACAAGACACATACACACACCTAGACACAAGACACATAAACCATCCAGTATGAAGACAGAAAGAGGATGAGCACCAAGTGTGTGGCACAATGACCAGTCAGGAGATTTCACCTGACCCCAATCACTCACTCACACACACACACACATACAAACCCCTCCACCAATTCGTACACAAGCCACAACCACACTCCTGTTGGACTGTCCACACAATCAGACATAGGCTGATTAATCATCTGGCTCAACCCTCATTGTGTCTGTTATCACTGATCTCAGTACACTGTCTGTTTGTCTCGGAGCTCTCGAATAGCCATTAGCTGTCATTAAACACATTGCTCATTCAGACCACACTGACAGACTGAGGAAGGAGGCTGTGTGGACGTTGCTTGGAGGAGACATATGCAGTGTTTTATTTATCCTCTTCATTCCAAATGTCCGGTACAACGACAATTCATATTGATTGGTTATTTGTGGGAAGATTATAACTCTGAAAGAATTAGTCAATCCTCCAGAGGATAAAAAATGTGGGTACCTGTGGGTAACTCTTAGGATCAGTAGTACTGTTTTTCACACAGAAACCTGTGTATAGTCTACCACGTTATTAAATTCCCGAAAAATTGGATAACCTTGCCATGTGTAACCCTTTGTAGCAGGTGTTTGAATTTTCACAACAATAAATATGTGAGCAAGAAAGCTTGCTCTTGAGTGTTAACGGACCTACGTATAGCGGCCCATAAAAACAGATGCTAATGCGGCATCTAGTTATTCGATATATATGGTCATGGCTGTGTTTCATCTAGATAAAGTACAGTACTGTACTGTAACTAACTGTTTTAATAATATGTGGAGTGTCCTTTAAATAAAGCACAGTGGAGGGATGTTGTGCAGGTTCAAATCAATGGATACAACTCGACCCTAGCAACTGCAAGGTCCCAGGTTTGATTTCACACAAACTGTATAAACAGTTATCTTGTTTGCGTACATAAATTCTACCACTGTTAATCTGAGATGTTTTCCTCCATCACTGAATCATCTGTAAAATGAAATGCATGGTGTTTGTGTAAACAGTTTATCAGGGCTTCTGTAGACAGCTGTTCACAGGATTGTCTGAGTGGCTGTAAAACAATAAGGGAAGTGTACGAATCAGCAGTGTGTAAGAGGAGAGCATCTACGCACACACTGATCTCTAGTGGGGTGTGGAGAATGCGGACCGGGCCGGTACTGTGTTTCACCAAGCAGCAGATCCGAAATGCCAAGATGGCACTGAACCCAGGGGGAACACAGTTCTTTATTAACACTGCAACCTGAAACCCAGGGTGAAGACATAACCATGGACATTTATTGGAACGCCACAATGGTTAGTCAGCAGCAATCCAATCTGTGTGAGAGTGTATGCTTGTGTGTGTGCGTGTGTGTCTTAGAAGCAGCTCTTATTTCGATCACTACAGGAATGAAGATGGGACAAAACTTATTTAATGACAAAGGCTAGTGCTGTTCAAAGAAGAAACCGATAGATGAGCAATTGCATGAAACGAATCCGGTGATATCTATGAAAGTAGATAGTGTTATGGGGTAAATCAGATCTTTGGAAACCCAATTTAAAAAAATCGATATTGTCTACCAATTAAAGGACAGAGTGTGTATAACCTGCCGAAAAAGAGTTGGAATGAGTGTGTGTAAACAACAACACACACAAGACGAAACGAGCGTGTGTGTGTGTGTGTACGTGTGTAAGAAATACTCTTGCGGACAGATCGCTCCTATTCTCGGGTTCTGGAAGCTGTCTGTCTCCAGGACTCATTACAGACCACTTTTACCCCACACGCATCGACTAAGCGGCCGCCATGCCACGAGAGTCACAAAACGGCTAAATTTATTCCTGTCCTCCCTCCACCTGGTCAGCGATATCACTCACTGCCCCAGACAGCTTTAGGAGACAATTATCAGCTAACGGAGTAGGAAAGATCTTTTAAGAAGCATGTTTTGCCCAGTTTATCAATGCCAATAGCATTATCGTAGCGATTAGCAGGATGAAAATGTGCTCTTTTAGTAATTCAACACATTGAGGCGAAACCCGATCAGATGAGCAGCCCACTCTCCCTTCCCATGAGCCTCTCTGGCTGAGGTGTTGGAAACACTGTGGCTTCCTGTGCCAAAGCTAAGTGTAGTGTTTCTGGTGTGTATATGTGTGTGTTTTACCATCAGCAGGAGGAGCTTGGAATGATAATGTTGTTTCGTTAAATAGCAGACCTAAAGGTCAGCTGCCAGGGGCCTCTTGAGCAACACGGCGCAGTCTCGGAAATAGATTTACTATTTATTGAGGGTGTGCAAAGCAGGGGAATACTCTGGTATCTAATGCTGGTCCGGAATTCCATGTTCTTTATTCCCTCTGTGCGTGGGAAGAGAGGCTTATGCATTCGTATAGCCATTAACAGACTATAGACACTTAAACTTATCCTTCTATGAATATCAGTGGTCAGCATCCCTGTAGCTCGAGGAGTCACTCAGTGTAAAACCATATGACATCTCTCAGCTGACAGAATGGTGAAGTATAACAACAGATACTGTTATGGATCTGTTTATGAAAATCTCCTTCTATAAAATTGTTTTTAAAGTTTGGCTTGTTGTTGTCCACCCCTAGGCCACATGGGCATCGCATTAACACAGCTTGAAGTGATAGTTCACCCAAAAATGAAAATTCTGTCATCATTTATTAATTTAAAACTTGCATGACTTTTTTCAGCAGAACACAAAAGGAGATTTTTGAAGAATGTTTTAACTTGCACCCATTCACTCGCATTGGTTTTGTTAGAATAGAAGTAAAGGGGTGCCACCAATGTTCAATTACCAACTTTCTTCAAAACATCTTATTTTGTGTTTTGCAGAAGAAAGAAAGTCGTACAGGTTTGAAATAAAAAAGAGGAGGAGTAAATGATGAGAGCGTTTTCATTTTTGGGTGAACTAACCTTTAACATATTAAGGTTGAACTAATATGTATGAACTAAATGAAGGTATGAACTGTATGAAGGTATGAACTAAATAACAAAATTACTCTGTCAAATTCAGGTCCTAATTTTAAATTAATTATACAAAGACTTGTCTCAATTATTTTTCCTAGAGATTTTCCAGGGATTTAAACAGAGTTCAGGGAGCAATATGCGATTTGTTATACAGGAGCAATAATACAATAGGTGCTAATACAAAGTTACTAGTTTCAACAAAAGTCAGACCA
The DNA here is from genome assembly GCA_029783895.1 of Triplophysa bombifrons. Classification (NCBI taxonomy): domain Eukaryota; kingdom Metazoa; phylum Chordata; class Actinopteri; order Cypriniformes; family Nemacheilidae; genus Triplophysa; species Triplophysa bombifrons. Next base: position 24,383,516 of record CM056448.1, read on the forward strand.
ATACCTGTTGAGAGAAAAATTGTTTTTCTTTTATTCATTTGTCTGTCAAGTTTTCACAAAAGAGATGGGTTTTAAGTAGTTTTTTGAATGTTGTGAGAAATGCGGCCTGACCTCCCCGGCCTGAGTTATTAAAGATCAAATGGCAAACATAATACAACTTCACATAAAAAGACCCAGAAATCTCACAAATAAGTGTTCAGGTAGAGGTCTCAACAATGTCACAAACGGAGGTTAGATAATATACATTTTTTATATTATTCAATTATTCAATATTATTGAACATTTCAATGTCAATAAACAAATTATGAAGTTTATCCAAATCCAGATTTCTTCACCTATACAATTTGTAATGTTCCACATTGATGTAACATTAGAAAAACTTAGCCTATAATCATTGGGAAAATTCTAATCAACCTCAGGCATAAAGTCCTATTAATATTGAACAATAATAAAGAATATGTACACATGCATGATCAATTATTTATCTCTGAACTGATGCATTGACCTCCCAGGGCACAGGATGGGATATGATCAATCAGACAGACAGGGAAAGGGAAAGAGAGAGAGAGAGAGAGAGAGAGAGAGAGAGGAGAGATAAAGAGAATGAGAGTCATGCAAGACACCGCTTTGTTTCTCTCACTCTATTTAGCTTCAGGCCTTTGGGACCTTCTTTAAAGATGATTCAACATTAATAACAATATCTTTAATTCTCAGACATTAGCGTTAGCAATAATTAATGTATGAATAATCACTCATGTTAAAAGCATTATCAATAATTGTATGAATAATGCACATTCATTATGCATGAGACTGGCCTCAGGGCTGAATTTGGCATTTTTTTTCTCGTCCAGAACACGTCCAGAGAGAGGTGCAGCATTCTAGCCTTTGATCAAACCACTGACTATATGGAGTATGGGGAGTTGGCACAACGGTGCTGAGCTATTGTCCATCACTTTCACAGGCCTTGTTTAGCGTGCTTAGCAGGGCAGGGCTGGCACAGGTTAAGCAGAGTAATGTGTGCTGATGAGAAGCATTACTATTTCATCCCTTCTCACTGCTTTAGCTTTTCTAACAGGATTGGTCTGTAACTGAGAACTTCGTCGAGCTTATCACGGACTGCCTTCACATAGCACGCAGAATTCCTTATGCAGATTTCAGCAGAGACCAGGCTAATGCAGACACAGTACCGCTTTGCTTGTGTTGATACCCTTAACCCCCCTTCCTCTGATGGAAACACCGGTGTATATTGTTGTTTTGATACCGTTTCCACTTCATGTGTGTCATGTTTGTGGATATGGGTATTGGAATACCTAAGCTTAAAGTGACCAGGAAACAAGCACCTAGAACGATCTATTTGCAATTTCATTGTAAAAATGTAAATTGACCAATCACAGTTTTACCCTTCTTATGTAGGGTTTTAAATAATATATTATACAACAATAATATATCAACTTAAAGATAATTGTGAGTAGTTAAGAAAAATGTAAAAATATTAGTTTTTATTAATCAAAAACTTCCTAGAAGGATTTTAGTGGATGTGTTTAATGTATGTGTATATGGTTTAAATATGGGTGGCCAACTTTGCCTCAGACTGGACCACAGTGAGAGATCAAATTTGCAGGAAGGACATTATCTTTTGCTGACAGTGAGGGATGGAGGGATCAGAGAAGGGTGGACACCATAATGAGGATGGCGACTGCTTTTAGTGTAGCACCTCTGGCTTGCATGGGCCTCCCAGGGTAGTGCAATCTCTCAGTGTCAACATTCTCTGAAAGCCCGATTCAATTAAGATTAAAGGAGTGCAGAGAGAGCAGAGAGTGGCAGGGGTCAGTTTGATCAGGGCGATTGGCGTCTCTTTTGTTTTTACTCATCTTTAATATTTTCTCTCTTTACGGTAGAGCTCTTTCATTACCAGAATGACGTCAACCATGCTGGCTATATTAGTGTGTTTACGACCGCGAGTGGTTGTGCGGGCATTTGTTTGTAACTGTACACGTGTGTCAAATAGCCCCTAAAACATTGTTTACTCTATCCTAGGTTCAAGGTCATAATTCTGCCATTAGGAACATAACATTAAAGAACAGGCTGCACTAGTGTGGACTTACAGGGATTAGTCCAGAATGTTTAAGTAGTGCCCAGAATGCCTTTTTATCACATTATCTTTCAAGACGGGTCATTTTAGTCACTATTAATCCCTTCAGAGCTGCAGTTATAATCTGAACTCGCACGTCTCGCAGGAAAAATCACTTGTTGTCAATTGTTGTAATATTGTCATGTTGTTACACATTCTACAACAAAGGAAAGCATTGGAGTTACTGCTGTGTTCTGATTTGCCAAATATGAATCCCAAAAATGAAAACCTGTTTGTTGCCAAGGGCTTTTCGATGTCCCTCCACCAAGAAGAAATAAGCATTTAATAATATACAGCTTAAGGAATTTGTTTGAAAACTTTAGGACACAAGCACAGAGCTCTCGCATGAGTCTTTTATTAAGACACGATGCTATGAGTTTTTAACTAGATTTTTTGCATTGTTTCAGGCTGTAAACATCTGAACACCACTTAAAAACACATGGTGAGTCAATGACATTAAACTGTCATAAACTTAGAGTGTGCACAAAATTATAAAAATAAGAAATGATCAAAACTGTAAAATATACTGCCTTGGCAGTATTTTAGATGTTTTTAGTTTAGACTCTTCACCAACAATTCTCTCCCAAATTTAACACTATTCTTGCACTATGTCTACTCTTATCTTTTGTCTGATATAAAAAAGATCTGGTAAATACTTCTTTAAATCATAATTTCTTAGAATTAATCGCTTGTGTTGCATTAATATTTGTAAAGATATGGCATCTACTAATTTAAAAAGTAAAATGTTTCAACATTTCTTTGCAAAAAAATAAAACGTTGCCAACCATACAGTCTCACAACCAGTCAGTCTGGCTAATCCCTAAATATTCACTGACTATAAATGCAACTTCATTGAGAGTGTGTTTGTTGACCATGCTGTTCTGTCCAACACTGCACAGCATCTCAGGAATTTATCTCCATCAGAAACTTTTCACCCCTCTGCAAGACTTTATCAGCCTTTAACAGCCTCCAATTACACACGCTTCAGCAATTAAGACCATTTCATTACCAAATATAGGCAAACCTATTCCTATGATGGGGGGATAATTTAGTACCTTAAACCCAAACTCAGCAGGGGATTAAAAGGGAAATCTGAGCATAACAAACAATCTTTACTGACTCTAATATACACCCACTCTGGCAGGGCACAATGCTGTGAACTTTAACCTCTGCAGTGACTCTGCTATGCCCGGGTTAACATTACACCCTGTTTTACCTCGCAGCTGTGCCTCATTATTACACCCCATAAAAAGTGGGCAGCCATCGAAGGGGAGCCTGGCAGCTTTTAAAGTATAGAAAGAGAGAAAGCGCAGAGGGGGAGAGGGAAAGAGAGGATGACTAAATGCAGACAGAGGCGTTAAGCCATTAAGGACTATTGTTGGACTCAAATGGTCGTCTTATAAGATCTCTGTCAATGGGAAATGGAGCCTAATGACCTGAACAGACTTCAAAGACACACAGACACACTCAATCACGGCCTTTCTCTCTCACACACGCATACATAAAACGGAGACCAAATGGAGCGTCTTTGGTGTCTGTCCACATTTGACTTCCACTGGAGGAATGCCTGTAGAGAGAGGGTATGGGGGAAAAATGCACGCACATCTCACCATATACTTGTTTTGCCTAATATTAATTACAAAAAGATTGTATACAAGATAGGAGCAGTCAAAAATCATCTCAAAATGACACATACAGCTGTATGATTGTGAAGTGACTATGAATGTGTTAATGTGAAAATCTGACAGTACGGCAATCTGCTACACCCCTGAACCTGTCAGATTTGTGTGGAAGCGCACATCCCACATTTAACAATTTTTCTTTCCTTTTAGCTTTTGCTTGTAAGCTTGATTCTTCCTTGACCTGAGAATCTTGTTCTTAAACTGATAGTTTATAATTTACTTGTAATTCATAAGACTTTATATTACAAACAAAAGTGTGATAGTTTAATTAATATCTGGTTGAGTCAACTTTGTAAAACTAAAGTACATTATGACTAATTTTAACACTTTAAGAACACAAGAGTATTAAAAAAGGCTTTAGTATTTAAGCTATTTTCTTAGCCTAAAGGGTTTTGAATGACATAAGGTTGAGTAAATAAAAAAACTATAAATGCTTACCATTTTGAAATACATCATAAAGGGCCATACAATGATTCATCGTGATTAATTGCATCTTGAATAAAAGTTTGTGCTAACATAGTATATGTCTGTGTACTGTGCATAATAATTTTGTATTTATATACACATAGCCTACATGTTTATATTTAAGAAAAATTAAATATATAAAAATGAATAAATGTTTATATAGGCTATAATTAAAATTGCATAATTTCCTAAATGCATACATGTATGTGTATGCATATCTTTATAAATAAAAAATCAATATGCAGAGTGCACATACATATATTATGTAAACACAAACGTTAACTCTGTATTAGATTAATCACAAATTTCTTGGCAAGGTTATCTGATCCGCCTGCTTGGCAAGCACAAAACCAAAACCAACAGTAGGTACGCAACATTTGAAAGAAGCCCTTTGAAAACAATAAAGTCAAGCAGCAAAATCGGGAATAAGTATTTATTTTGGTCTCTTATTCCCTTTCATTACCCACTCACGTTTGCTTCAGGCGAGTTACCCAGGATGCTCAGCAGGACATGGAGGAAAGACTCACTGAGAGCTGGTCTCTTTTCTGCCTGCTTGCTTTATCAAATCTAATTTCCCTCACTGCTCCACAGTCAATTCCTACCCCAGATTTCACATTGATCAAGTGTCAGGAAATGCCCCCACCCACCAGAGCGAACGTGGGTGCTATTCAAAAAAAGGTCACTCCTCTCTCTCTCTCTCTCTCTCGCGCGCGCTTTCTCTTTCTCTGTAATTACATCGTCCCTGTTTAATACAGACTAGCTGTTAAACTAACAATTGATCCCCACTTAACACATGTACACATTGGCTAACACATTTTGCCAATTCGCCACAGGCAGAGAAAGAGAAAAATAATGAGCATGAGAGATGGTGTCGCGTTTGGAAAAGAAATAAAACACACCAAAAACCAGAAGAGATGATGCATATTGCCATGTGCTTGGTGCGACTGGAAGGTGTCTTCTCAGTCAGAGCTAATTGGGTGTTTTTATGAGCTTTAAATTGAAACAATAACAGCTGCTAATAGGGACACTGCGTGTGAGTTTAGCATCAGTTAATCAGTGTCAGGGTATTGTGATTGTTAATGTGTGTGCGTGCTTCAGGGTAATGGAGCTAACAGATTGTGTTGTTTGCCTTTTTGAACTTCACAGAGCTCTCCAGGTGCAGGAGGAAAAACAAAGGGTGTTAATGGCTGTATGCATGAGGCCTGCTGACCTTTTCCAACCTGAGATTTTACTGAATGCGTAACGATTGATCAATGAGGGCCACTCCCCCCCGCACACACATACACAACACACGGTGCTCAACACAATGTAAACGTCCCTATCCATTGATGGAATGCCTTTTACTGTTTAATGTGGTATTACGATTATATGTCTTAAGTCAATTATGATTTCGATTTACGTTGCAATTTTAACTCTAAGGAACTGTTTACTCAAAGAAACTTGGCATTATTCACACTCTTTCATTTCAGAGTTCTAAAATCTGGACGGATGAAAACACTATGAATTTTCATTGTATTATAAAAGCTATATGAAAAATGCATTTGGGTGAATAAATGATTACCTTAATCTCATTTGTGGGTGTGTTGATTTAACCGTTTTGCAAATGTCTGCTTTATGTAATTGAATTACACCAAGCACTCTCTTCAAACCCTTCCTCATGTCAACAACAATATCAGCAAATACGCAAATCTTTTTAGATGCAAAGAGAATTTCTGGTTTCATATCTGCAAACTAGTCGCTTTTCTGCCAAATTCGCGGTTTTGAATCAAAAATAGGTCATTTATGTGAATCGTGTAAATCCGAAGATTTTTTCCCGGAAGGGAGGTATTAGGCGTTTTCTGCTCTTCCAAGTTTGCAGGTTTATGATTGGCAAAAAGAAATGTAGGACATACCCTACGTTTTTGCCATTTTTGCAAACCTTATGCTTCCACGGATACAAGTGGGATTTTTGAGGACAGGTAGTAAGCAAATGTTGCGTGGTATTCCAAAAAGGTTGCTAAGAACACCTTTAACTGAGCGATTTCATTTTCTTTCTTTCTTTCTTTCTCTCCCTCACTCACTCTATCTGAGGTAAGACAGGTTAAGCTTGCTCTAATTAGGGGACATCTGTTTCTATTCCTGTTGACTGCTTTAACAAATATCCTCATATTCATAACAACTCATACCTAATGAGTTACACAGCCCAGGGCAAATCTCATACCTGCAAAAAGATCAAACACCTAGCCTAACAGCATGCACGCACACAAACACCCAAATTAGCACAGACACACAAGCTCACACTCTCAGGTGCACTTCCCTGCCAAGTACAACTACGGAGCTTCAAAAGACAAACAGCAGATGACACTTGTGAATCTTGTTAAACTGGAGTGAAGTTAGTTTGAAATCTGTTACAGCAATTTGCAGTTTATTTAAATAAACAAGTAACTTCTAAGAAAAATAAAACTTGCCTCACCTTGATAAACCTATTTGTCCTCAACCTGAAAAAAAATGAGGGTCAAACTGATGGTCAAAAGTAGAAATAAGGTGTACGTTTACATTTAGATTCATGCATTTGGCTGACACTTTTACGTAAAGGAGTTCCAAATTCAATGTAGCGTATGTATTTATTTGATAGACTATCAGTAGTTGTGTTTTCTGGGAATTTGAACCCACAACCTTTGCACTGCTGAAGCAACTCTCTAATTGATCAACAGAAACTGGACATATAAGGAGAGAAATTACGTAGATATCTCTTTCTCTCCATCTCTTGTCTCTCTTTCTCCGGAAACCTCGGAGGTTACTTTGCCGATAACCTTTACTAAAATCAAGCAATGGCCCAAAAAACATATTTTACAAAAACAATGGATGAGTTAAGTCACATGTAAAATATCGGAATGTTTTGCTGTTGCTCTAAAATATCAAATAATATGGCATTTTCAAAACCATTATGCTTTTTCAAAATAACTTGGCGTAGTCTATAACTTTCAATTTTGAAAAATAAAAACAGTTCATTTCAAAATTTCTAAGGCCACTGTATACATATACTCAACAATAAATCAAACCTGGGACCATTTCTCACACTAAATTCTGTGAGGAAATGACATTAAGATTGTTTTAGAATGTTAGTGACTTGTGTATGTACTCTCTGGTTACAGGTTGTGGTTATCTGTAGCATTAGCTTGAATACACTTTTGCGGTTTTCACAGAGCAAGTTGAAATGTGCTCAGATCAGCTTCCCTCAAATAGTCCACTAAATACTGTCTATCATAAAAATCCACTGACAGGCACACACACAAATTTCTGGTCTGACACGGGTCAGCCTCCTTCTTTTCTAATTCGTCCTGCAACCCCCTAAAGACACAATATCTCCTTATCGCAGAGCCACTCTATTAGGGACAAAAGGTCATCCAGGGATATAATTAAACTTATGAAGCTCTGTCTATCCCGCCTGCTTCCAAATGTGCAGAGAAAGCATAAAAAGGTGTTGTGTCCTGTGTATGTGATTATATCTGTCCCATCATCCTCTGCACGTGGACCCCAGGGTTCTGGGTTATTGGTCTCAGATGCAGGCGGCTTCTTAATGTACAAAAGAGGGTGTTATTCCACTGCTTATTACAGCAGAGGCATACACAACACGCAACGGCACACACACGCACTTATGCTTACACCACACCACAAGAGAACACAGAGGGTAGCCTTGTGCGTGTGTGTGCATGTAAGGTATTGGCGTATTAAGTGAGATCTGAGAAAGGAGACGGTAGAGGCCACTGCATCCTGCCTCAAATACACACAAACATAACCACAACAGATTTATAAAGTTGTGCTTTGTTCCTGCCTCTCCACTTATTAAACATTTCATGACGGAAAATCTGCATTCTGAGGACATGATAAGTGCTGCCAAGATCCCACATTTTGGCCAAACTCTGTATTTATCTTTCAAAGAGCATGCAATCCCAGAATGCATTGCAACTATCTTATAAACATACCTCAAGTCATACAATACTAAAAAATATAGTTTAAAATAAATAAACGGCTCTCTATTTGGGAAAGAAATGTGAACTATTTGAATTTGTGCTCATTAGTTTGTCATTACTCTTTTGTTGCATGTATTGAAATCAATTGTCAGTCACTGTATGCACAATTTGTCGCCATGGAAGGTACATTTTTGCTAAAATTGAGTTATAAAATATGTTATTCTTATTCTGTGAAAACATATTTACATTATGTGATGTTCATTCTTTATGTTGTGTACATTTGGGACTTTTTGAGAAAACAAAAGGTTTTATCTAAGTTAATTGGAATGCAAAAACTTTCATATCAATATCTAAAAACTGCAAGGTGACAAATTTGCAAGACGAAAATTGATTCAAAACTTTGTTTAAACACATTCAACAAATGTTTATGAATGTGCTTGTTCTTGTTTTCTCACATGTATGTGTGTGGAAGTTTATATATTCGAGTATGCATGCATGAGGACTATTGTACGACGCAGGGCAGGTTATAGCTATCAAATCATTTTAAAAGGCTGATTTCCCGTGGGAGTCCTCAGAGGTCAACTCATCGGAAAGGGATAAAAAACAACATTTGCATGCGATTTGTCACACCCACCATATTAAACTTTCATCCTGACAAAAACATGTCAAATAAATTTACATCGGCGCTTTGACAGGCCAACACAGGCACGGACACAGACCAATGCCATCGTCAATTATCACAGCTACTTTTACTATGCATCAAACTCTTGCTTTGCTCCCCTGCTTTCGTCTTCCCCGACGACCCCAATAAAAACTGATCCGCCAGGGCGGATTTGCCTTTGTCACCCACATTATCACCCCCTGTATCCTCCCTCTGTATATCGAGCTGCCAATCAGAGGCGGGCGGATGGCATGCGGGCTGTGCTGATTTGAGGGGGATTGGTCTGTATGCATGGATTTAAATAATAAAAGGGAGATTTGACTTCAGGCCTACAGAGCCCTGCCAATAAGATGGCTGGAAGAATACAGCAGTGTGTGCTCCCGCAAAATAACCGCAAATGGAGGATATAATGAACACGTTTAATATTTCATATGCCCTGGATGGAAATATCTTCAGTGGGGAGATTTTTCTTTCTCTTTCTTATATTTTTCCCGTTTTAACCCCCACAACGCACACACACCACCCCCCATATTCATCTATAGGACTTTGGACTTTTCTTGGCTTTTAGATCCATTAAAGCATCTCCTTCTCAACTGTTCTTGTTAGAGAAGAGTTGAAAAGGGGAAATAATGGTGACAGTTCAAATACTGTCATCACTGACAATTACACGCCACCAAAATCCTTTCCCCTCTCTGTTTATTCCTCATTTTCTTACGTCATCTCTCTGATTCTTTGACATAATAATATGGTAGTCATTGACTTGATGTAACCCTGATAATTGGCATCACACAATGAAGGCGTTTTGTGTTTATGCATGAAAAATCCTGTTTTTTATGCACGATGCTCACACATTGAAAATACTAAAAAAAAACAAGTCAGAGCAGAATCTCACGCTTTACGTCATATAAGAATAGTTTTACTAAATGCTACTCTCTCAGATTCATTACTATGATCCCTTACCCACAGTACACTTATTACTCGACATGAATGATAGTCATTTCAAAATCCCAGTCCTATCATGTAAAGCTCACAAACCCATATTAGCTACACTGCTCACTAAAGCATCCTGGGATTAATTCATTACCAACAATGATTATTATGAATTTGCAATATGCCAGACAACTGTATGGGTATTTAAATCTCTCTGCCTCCCCAGTGAAAACTGCCGAGGCTAAAGTTATAAATAAACAGATTGATTATTCACAATGAACTTTTGCAATCACAAAAACACATCCGCTTTCTCTGTAGCTGACAGACGTAAGCTTTTAAAAATGTAATTTCCTCTTGTCCTGGATCTGTGCACTGATCACTCTATCTGCATGGCTTTCATGAATTATTCATGTCGGCATTTCAAACATTTAATGCATGTATTCATTTCATTTATCATAGGCAAAAACAAAAGCCTAACAACACTTGGAAGTGTAGCACAAATATTCAGGCTTTACAATACTTGCTACACGAGCCACGAGGGATTAGATGCGATTGAATATTAGCTGTAGAGGAAAGCTTTCATGGTGCAAACACTCTTGAATTATATATTTTGCTTAAAATATAATTCTTGTAAATCAGCATACTGAAATGGGAAGTTGCGATTGTAAAATTATAAAGTGACAGACGCAACTGATAGGTGATTGACAGAACTCGCCATACCAGAGTTTGCTTTTATCTACTCTCTGTTGATGATTACATGTTTTACACCTGAATGGGTTTGGCCGGCACGACTGTGGTTATGTGATGCTATGTGTGGGTGTGAAGCTGAGAGTGACAGGTCGATGTGTCCGCCCTACTTCTTGTGTTTAGCATTAGCTTCTGATCTCCCCACACACAGCCAATGTATGACATCTGAATCATCTGCCTTAACCTGCCCTCTCTCTCTCTTTCTCTCTCTCACTGCTTCCTGTTGTTCTTGTGTGATCCTCCACTCATTTAAAAGGATTGGATTTGGACCTAACAGAAACCTGTATTTACACAGCAATTGTGCTCAAGGTAAGCTAGAATTGATGTGGCAGAGGCACATCCACTGTGAAGACTGTGGGTTCAGGTACTCTGCTGGAGGGTGGTCTGGAAGCCAGCCAGGTAAGAACAGAGATATTTTAGCTGGAATTGGTCGGCTGAAAAAATGCCATCTTTAGAATGTGTTAGGGCATTTCTGACATTACAAGAATGGGAGGTAAAACTTGTGCACCTCAAATCCTATTGTCAGTGCAAACTGCCATCTATATTGTGTGTTTTCGTACACATTGCTTCAGGCAATGCTGGGTTTTGCACAATAATGCTGATAGCATAGGGTGTAATAGAAACTATGCAAATCTTTAGCCCAGATGCACACTCACACATACACCCACAGAATAAACAATAGAAGTGACCTAAGTGGGATTTGTTGGTATGCATTGTACAGTATGTGTTTCTGTTAATGCATGCATTAGCTTTTACTGATCTTTAGGCCTACACAAAAGTATTGTGGCGCCAAAAATGGTATCAGTATTTCCCATCAGTTAATGCATTTGCTAACATGAACTAACAATGAGCAATATATATTTTACAGCATTTATTAGTGTTTAATTATATTTGTTATAGAAATTGCCTAGTTGTCCTTATACTCTACATTAACTTGTAGCAATTACTGTGAACAGAAACAGTGTTTGATTTTAAATATGTATTATTAAATGTGGGGATTTGGATATACTAAGATTAATAAATGCTTTAGAAGCATTGTTCATTGTAAGATTGTTAACTAATCAAGTGTCTTAATGTTAAAAAATGTATCAGCTTAATTATTTACTATCACAGTTTTAGCTTTATCCAATTTTATTTTCAGTGTACATACCTATTTAATACATAATGGGCCGGTTTCACAAACCGGCCCATTGAATGTGTGACCCGTCTTAACTCAATATAATTTCCCCATAAATATCTTAAAATAGTTATTTTAAGATATTTATAATTATAATATAATTTATTATAATTATAAAGCGTTTTTATAAAATCGATATGAAAATCTTAATTCAACTAAGGCATAGTCCTGGTTTAAGATAAACTGTGTCTGTGAAACCGGTCCAATATGAGTTAGGATTACACTTATAGTACATTGTACTTAAAAAAAGTTACTAATAAAATTATAATATTTGTATATAATTATTGATCTTTATTATGATTATGATTAAGGTTAGTATTGAATGAATCAAGGGTCATTTCTATCCAATACACGTTAAGCTGTGTGGGATAAATAGTGTCTTGTCTGTTCCAAAAAATATTTTTTGACCCACATACCCTTGCAGTGCTCCAAACATCTCATACTGTTAACACCTTTACAAGCAAAGACCCCTCTGGAGTGTGTGTGTGTGTGAGGTGTCCACACAATGTGTGTGTGTGTGTGTGTGTGCGGTGTCCACACAGACTGACCCCTTTAGCCTTCTCTCTTGTTCAGTTTACTGTGTGGATCTTTCCGTAATAAGCCCCCCCACACGCACACACTTGCCTCCCCTGACAGTTTCCTTTCCAATTTCTCTGCTCATTATGAAGACACAATGGGAAACAGCAGCAGTCTGTGCCAATGCTACTATATATAAATAATGCTAGGTCAATGGTTTTATTCCTCACTCTCTCACTCGGATGGAAGGAGGCATTTAAAGAGGCATTTGTGAGGACCGGCCTGAAGCTGCTTTTTCACTCAAAGCCCTTGAGGTGAAAGAAAAAGAAAGGGTAACACTTTACAATCAGACTCAATTTGTTAACATAAGTTAACTACATCAGTTAACTCAAACTAACAATGAACAATAATAAAAGCATTATTAATCTTAGTATGTGTTCATCTTAATATTCAGTAATGCAGATTCGAAATCGAAAGTTGTATCTGTAAACATTTAGACTAAATGTTGCCAAGTGATTTAGTACTGCACCACTAAATAATGGTATTGTATTTATATAAAAAAAGACTGTTGAAGAATGTCAATGAATGAGAAAGACAGGAAAGAGAGCCATGGCAGCACCAAATCCCTTCAAATGTAGCGAGATCGTCCATATGGTTCTAATGATTATAATCAATCGATATCCTCACTTGTATCATAAAGGAAAATAAACAACTATGTCCTGCTATAAGTTGTGTTCAACTTTCTTTTTCCTGCTTAGATAAACAGCCAGCTTGGCCTGGCCTAAAACAAAATTCAACAATTTACATAAAATTCTTCTTTCCTTACATCTTTAAAACCAAGAATGAACAATCCAAAAAAAATGTTTCACTTCAACTTGCGAATATGTAAAAAAAAGAAGTTCCAATCTTGCACATTTAACAAAAGTATGAAAAATTGTTTCTCTCTCATTGCAAAAAATGGCATACCAGTCTCTGGGTGTTAGACTGAAATGAAAGCATGGACAGCAATAGCACCATGAAGGATCTTCCACTGCAAATCACCTAGCTGTCCAATTTATCAATGGTGGTTTACAAAGTCCCCTTCATTCAGGTTTTCTATCCACATCTAGTTTGAAAAAGTCAACATAGAAAGAACAGACACACCTGTCTTCCTACTCTTTCCACAACTGTTCCAAGTTGACCGGTCTAACCGCTCGGAGACTCCAGGCCATCTGCTGTAAAACACACACACATGCAAACACACAGCGGACCAGAGCGATTCATGTAAAATGGTTCCACCGAGAGACATTCCGGATAGATATTATTAGCCAATTAATAATTAGCTAATGTGTTTATAATAGGCCGACTAGTGCTAAATGGATGAGGAAATCTGCAGGTTAATCCGTTTTATTCAAGTTTTACTCTGTCAGTGTGGACCATTAACAGCGTATGTATTAGCTTCAGCTAACCCTGCAGATACCTTCAACCAGCACATGCATTCCACATTCGTGGGGGCTCACTTTCCAAGAAAAACTGCCATCAGGGATATTTCCTGATAAACGCACACCCAGATATGAACTTTCAGGAATGCATACACTACGTATGTACACTGATGGATGTTTTATGTGTCAGCACATGACATATGCGAGAACAACAAGACTGAGAGTGTCATCCAACACGGAGCCACCGAACACAAGGCCGCTTACGACAGACATTTAGCCAGAATTAGCTGGCAAATTGACTAGGCTTTTACATGTAGCTGTATATTACCCAGGGGACATTGTTGGGTTATGAGAAGTCCTGGGCTAAAATTGACCCAGGGTCGCACCATGGATGCACAAAGGCCTCGGTGGCCTTTGGGGTTTAAAGGACTGCGGAGGTCTCAAATGCATGTAGAGGCAAACTTATAATGCCAGCTTTGACATCATTGACACCACATGCTTGTATTATAACGAAATGCAATGCACCAGTTTGATTGTGCAGGAGTGCTTTTAAAGTGACAGTTCACCCAACAAGAAAAAAACTCTGCCATCATAAGCTTACCCTCAAGCTGTTATAAATCTATATAAATATCTTTGTTCTGATGAACACATGATGTAACAAAATGGTTGGCCACTATTAACTATTTGAAAATGGTAATGGTAGTCCAAAGTGCCCCAGAACTGTTTGCTTTCCAACTTTCTTCAAAATATCTTATTTTGTGTTCAACAGAACAAAAACATTTATAAACAACTGTTCAGTTACAAGCATTCTTTCAAATATCTACTGTATCTCTTTGTTCATCAGAATAAAGACATTTATACAGATTTGTAACAACTTGAGGTGACGGCTAAAATTTTCTTTGTACTGTTCTTATAAGATTTAAAAGCTTTAATGATGAGTAATAATCTTAATAAAACAAATAAAGAAAAAAGACAATAAGACAAAGCAGATAGATATTTAGGTATGTTCTTCAAAAAGTATGGCTTTGGGAGACTTTGAATGTAATATAGGTGTATGGATCCCTTGTTTTCATGCGAGAGCTTGACTACTCTTCTAAAACTCATTTATTGTCCTTTTACGCCATTTGCATCTGCCTATTGAAGAGGGAACTCCCTATGAAAATAGACAAGTTTTTATAACACACTCGCAAAAAAAAGCATTGAGATGCAACTGCCCATGCAGAGATCTTGTTACAAAGGCAGTGCAGAGCCAAAATTAACAGCTCTAAGCTGGCGACAGTGTGGCATCCAACTCTTGTATGAGCTCTTAACAGTCGTCAACACCGAATACCACGAACACTCTACCACGTTTGCACCCACACACACACCTACAGTACATGTTAACTCACTCACCTCAACTGCTGCCAATCATTTGTCAGGACGCAGCAGATAGAACAGAGGTGAACAGACAGGATAGCTCAATTTGACCTTTCACCTTCAGTAGTGGCCTGTAAATATACACATCAAGCGAAGGCCGATTAGGCCTTGATTTATAGAGCGGAATTATTCAGCACATCTCTTTCATATTATGTATGCCAGATCACTGTTAACATGTGTAAATCAAACAGTGTTGCAAACTAGTGAGAAGTATGTGTGTGTGTGTGTGTCTGCTTTTTTCCCAGGGCGATCCCAGTTGATGGCACAACCAGGTTTGATGAGTTGCTCTCCGAGCCATCGTAAATAAAAATAGGGAACACCAGCTCCCAGGACGCCGACCTCTCCTGTCACAACTTTCACCGCACACTGAGCGACTGATACATCCTCCCCCTCTCTTCAGAGAGCCCACATATTTCTAAGCACACATTGGAAATCAATAGAGAGCAAATTATTTATGGAAAATATACTCTGTGCTGAATTATTGTCAATGCAGTGCTTATGGGATGTGGGGGTGGATTATGCTCTGAAAAACGCAAACACAAATCACATCTATGGGAAGCTCTGTGTTAATATGTGCTGAAAGGCCTGGCCGCTGGTTAATGTCACTGTTGCTGGGGTTTATTTACAAGGAACAGTTTGAACTTTTTGGATAATAATCACCAAATGAGGAATTTCTGAGTTGGTAAGATATTTATTGTTGTGTTTCTCACCTTTTTAACACGGGACCATGGCCCGTAGAGGAATTTCCTCCAGTGGCAAGACTATGTTTGTGTTTCAATAAAGGGAAGAGGGGTCCTTGACAGGCTGATTTACGACAGGCACTTCACGGCAGGACACCAACTCCCACTAGCTCCGATACAGTCGTCACCTCTGCTTTTCTGTTCTCCCTCCTTTCTCCCACTTTTTCTGACAGACAGCAGGCATAACTCCTCTGGGCCGCTCTCTTACAATAACATTTATCATCTGAGCACATTATAAATCACTCCGGCTAAATTGGATCTGATAAGCACAGCAGTGACAGCACAACATCCCCTCTCGTCTCTGCTTCAGATCAGAGGCCTCTGCACTGGAGAGACCACCATGGCTGTCAGAGTCTCTTTTCCAACAGCCATCATTTATCCTTCCATAACTGAAACTTAGGCTCAATTTTGAGTGGGGCGAAGGTAAATTAACAAGGGGGTAGATTTGTTTTGAACAGTGGAGAGTTGAAATGTCAACTGTACGTGTTTTTATTAATCTTTCTAGAAATGTTGATTATCAACCAATAGGAAACTACGCCACTATAATTCAAACAGATAGGGTCTTCACAATGATTTAATTTCAAGTATATGTAAAGTAATGTACACATAACGAATACACCTTATCACTGAACACGTTTTCTGCTGGTGTCATAATCTGGAAAAACCAAAACGGTTTGTTTATGCAAATGATCAAGTTAAGGTATGAAACCTCAGGTACTTTTAGATTTATGTGTCACGGCAGATATAAAATATGCACTGCAAATCACATCTTACTGTTTAATACAGTGAGGAAACAATGACATCATCAGTCGTTGTAATTTGTTAATTCAAAAATCAATCACTGGAAAAATATTATCTGCACAGAAACAAAACAGCAACCAATGCATCAACCAAAAACAGACATTCATTTACATGTTATTCTAATTACATCACAGATTCACTTCTAGGTCCGCCAGGAATGACATGCAAGTCTCACTTTATAGAAATGCACTTTTGCAACACATTAGGCCTATAGGGGTCACTTTCAAGCATACACAGACATTCTTGGCAGATTTATCGTTTCTGAGGGTTAGAGTCAGGACACAGGCGACATAAACCACCAAGAGGCGTGTCCAGATAGGGAAGTTTGCTTTTACGTATTTTCTTTTCCACCATTTCAAAACAAGCAGTCCGCAGTCTGAGCAGAAGTCATTAAAGCAAGCATGGAAGTGTTTCAGTCACACGGCTGTGGAGTAATATGATCCCAAGAGAACAACTGCTGTTAACTTAAATCTCTGAAAAATCTCCCCTCTTCTCTCTCAGGTCCTATAATACACAGCAGCTTATATGAGTGAAAATCATAAACCGGGGTTGAATACAGCGTGTTTGTGTGTTTTTAAGCCCCCCGACAGACATACTTCAATTTAAACATGACCTTTGTACGTTAATAAACAAGACTGATGAATGCTTCCACACATTGGTATGAAAACATATATGTAAAATGTATGTTTAACACATTTTGACCAGTCTATGCCACCATAGACACTATAGTGCTATCAGAACCGCTTTAACTTAGGAACCGACACATAAACACTACAGAACACACATTAACACGCAACTGAAGGGCCAATGACAAACATTGACACTTTATTTAGTCATTTTAAAGGGACAGTGCAACCAAAAATGAAAATTCTGTCATCATTTACTAACTATCATGTAGTTTCAAACCTGTATGAATTTCTTTCTTCTTCAGAACACAAAAGAAGATATTTTGAACAAAGTTGGTAACCGAACAGCACTGGCCCCCATTCACTTCTACTGTATGAACGCAAAACTAATGCCATTGGGTACCGCCGTTGTTCTGTAACCAACATTCTTCAAAATATCTTAATTTGTAAAAGTCATACAGGTATGAAATGACAAGAGGGTAAGTAAATTATGACAAAATTTAGATTTTTGGGTGAACTCTCCCTTTAACTCCAGTCACAAGGATTTCAACAGTACAACTCATGATGCTAGATGCATCTTCATGGTTATCAAATTAATAAATAAATACTAAATAAACACCATGGACAAACATGCACGCAAATTACAAGAAATGTAACGAGGGAGTTAAAAATGTGAAGGACGTGAAAAACGGCGGCGCCAGCCCATGTTTGATTGATAAAGTCCTGAATTTGGCTATTTAGGGATGAAGCAGCTTCTGCCAGACAGAAAAGCAATTAATCTGTAAACGAGCTTTACAGCGGCAGCAGCAGGACTGAGCATTAGAACCCCCCCACCCAGCTCTCCTGCTCAGATAAGGCCGCAGACGGCTATTTATTGTACATTTTAATTAAGTGCTTGTTAACGCTAGTTATCTTAACAGTCACAAAATTACCGTTGTAATGCATTTTGTTTGAGGAAAAATGGAGCGGGGTGCGAGTGCTTTATGAGAGCCAGGCACAGCTTGGCTTCATTTGGAAATCACAGAGCAGGAAGCAGAGAGGAGGCACGGTGGGTGCACGATGATCTGAGTGTGGCGCTAATGGTTATTTAATATGGCCATCAGCGGTTCCCAGTCCCCAGCATACGGAGTGCTACCACAATAGCCTCCAAACCCTCTTTAACACTTATTTGAGATGACAGGAAAAATGAAACCGTTTGTGCTTTCAATGGAAAAGCAATCATTGGGACATTATCCTCCGCTTGCCCTATCATGCTAATGCTGGGTAAAAATGTCACCAAATGTATTTAAAAGGCTGATGGAGTGGTGCGCTGTGATTCCTGCTGCCCGCCTGATTAATAAAAACCTTCAATTTGTATGTAAATGCAACCTGGGCCTCATATCATCCTCACACCTGCACCGCCGCAGAAAATAATAAACTCAAGTTTGATGCCGCAATTACCAGAGTTTATGGCTTATCCGCAGCAGAGAGTCAGGGGAAGAGAGCCGGAGAGAGAGAGAGAGAAAGAGGAAGACCGAGCCCTTCAGGGTTAGGGAGGATTGTAATAAGTCTAGAGGTTTTACGGGTAATGAAACCGTAGCAGGATTAGTAGCTGACCCCCCAGGACCAATATTGGATTGATGTCCATGTTGCAAATACGGACGGCCCAACATCACACCTTTGAAACGGACATGGCCCTAATATATGTAACCTAACCCTGAGAATCATTTCACATGTACACTCATTTGGTAAATTTACAGTAAAAAAGTTTGTTGTTGTTGCAAGAATTCGCAGTTGTTTCTTTGTTTTTATTGATACGGACAAAAAACCTTGTATGCTTAGATACCTAAGAAATGTTTTATTAGAGATTCATCCTTTTGCTTTGATGACTTGTTTACTCTACCGAAAGATGAAAGCATTATGCATGTCACAGAGAAAAGAAAATCAAAGCAATGCAAAGTTTTCCTTCTATGCGGCGATGTCTTCGACGCATGAGATACGCTTGACATTATAAACAACTTTCAAAAAAGACCAAAAAATTCCAAGCGCATGCTTCCACCGATTCTAAACTATCTCAGAATTAATAACTAAACAAGAGCGTTCGTGCACTTCTGCTCTGCTTTTGCATCATGCTTTTACTTCCACGGCCCTCTATCACAAAACAAAAAGAGCGCGTATTGACTCAATCGGGGTTGAGTTTGTATTGCGGAGCTCAGATTAAAGGCATGCGTGTGTGTTGACTGAAGTCATGAAGGCGACGTCCCGCAGAGTCGGTCTAGCACAGTGCCTTTGAAGTTCAGGTATACAGCACCGCATCTCACCTTGGCCAGAATGACCTGTATACCTGCACATATCAAAAGCCTGCGTGTTGGAGGAGATTCACGAGTAACTGCTGTTGACGTGCATAGACCCTCGCAGGCTTCTCCCCTCCAATGCAATAGCATCGAAACAAAAGTGATGCAAGAGTGTGATCAGTGAAAAGATGTACTTCTAAAAACAAAGAAACTTTATTTTTGTTCTCAAGTAGTTTGAAATCAGACACAGTTTGTTAGATATAACAGCACAAACAATTAACGCTGGCATGGTATACAATTTATATTCTTAATTTATAGCTAATGATGCTCAAATGCATAACGGTAATAATTCCATCAGAACCTTACAGTTACTAATCCTTATTTTAAACCACTTGTTTACACCAACCCTCACAAATATTATTATACACCCAGTTCAATTTGACCATTTTCATGTTTAGTCATGAATCGCGATTGAGAGTTGGACTGTTAGTCAGCATTGACTGTTAGTCAGCTACTAGCTTTATATATGTAGATTTTGATCTAAACACATCTGTTTACCTGTGGTTTCACTGACTAATCATCAAATGCAAAGGTGAAACCAGAGAGGGAGAAAAAGTGGGAAACTTCTAGACAAAGTGTTATACCACTGACTTCAGTAAATCCCCCAGTGTCTGGATGTGATGGCCCAGTAAAAAAAAGAGTGTGACGCTTATAACAGTCCCTCATCTATCTGAATATCTGCTGCCTGGATAATGGAGTTACACTAGAGTGAACTGAATAGAACAAATCCAGAGTAGAAACCAGCTCAGGCTCAACTCTCAGAAGAGCTTCAGACATCTTCCTTTCACACCCTCTCATTTCCTCCCTCTCGCTCGGCGCCGCGTGGAGATTGGATTTTTACAGATCACAACGGCAAGGAAGCGCACTCATTCAAGTGTGCTCCCCACGAGAAATGTATCATGATCTCTCATAATATTCTGTATACGGCTTCACCGAAGCGCTGCTCCTTAAATGCATTTGTGGTATTAATATTAATATTTATGGACTGAGAGTGCGAGTGAGGGCTGTCTATGCAGAATGGAAGGGAAAACGTACATTAATTCCTATGGAGGGGAAAGTCCAAATTAATTCCAATTCTCATTTTAATGCCTTTATGCTAATGTAGGCACAGAGAGAGGGAAGAGAAGCTCAATGGAGAGGAGGGTTAAAGTTTAAAGCACAGAGAGACAGATCACCAGGTTTTTCCCTGATGGAGGCCACGCCAGGCTTATGCACACAGACACACAGCCACTGTAACACAATTGTAATCCATAGCAAAGTGCTACAAACACAATTTAGCCCAAACACTGAAATCAGTTTCATGGAAAGGTTTACACACGCACAAAAACAAATATATAATATCAAAAAAGTACATCCAAACAACTTAAGACACTATCATCTTAAGCCAAATTGTTATTCAATTTTTCCTCAAATGGAACAAAAAAGGTCATCCATGTTTGGAACAATAACAGCTTAGCAACTAATGAGTTTCTCTTTCTTGGGTGAACTTACCCTTAAAACACGAACAATAGCTTATTCCAACAAAGCAAATCACACCATACCATGAATACATTGCAAAATAAATTGAAACACAAACAAAACATTGCAGTCCATTCAACTCCATTAGCCATCCCAAGCCAACCCCCAGACTAATAAAGAGATCTACTGAGCTTTTTGGCTACTCACTTCAGGCTGGCTGAATGAGATTCCAGTCCATCCATTTCAGTTTGTCGAGCTTGCTTAACTGAATCGAGCTCAGCCAAACACAAATAGATTGCTCCTGCGGTCCCTTCACGTCCCCAGCCCCTTCTCTTACACCTGTGATCATTACATATTTACTACACAGACAAGCTCTCCCGGCTGCTGATAGTGGCCTATCCGTTAATGTCTGTGTTCTGGCACCTGCTGGGTTATTGTCATTAATTGAGCTCATTTGAGAAGCTGGTCGGGCAATAGAACGCAGGTGTGTGGGACAACTGTTATTATCCAAGTCCACGGACTGTCGAAAGAAGACGGATCCTTCCATCACTGGAGGTGCTGCACATGACGGCTGTCCATTCGTTCTACTTTTAACCCACATTAGCAGCTAAGTGAGATTTCAGATTCATTATTGTCTGTATGATACAAGGCCTGATTTTAAACTCAGAAGTGTACATTTTTTTAAATTTGATATCGTTTTTTTGTAATGTCCAGAATCCAAAACTCAGTCAATGTTAAAGATATCAATGTTGAATTACTACAGCATGTTCTTTAGATAATGTAGAAAACAGTAATTCACAAAAAATATATTTTGCTGGGTTTTTACAAACTGGGTCACAATGGTGTGGACATATCTACACTGTAAACAAATACAGATTTTTGTCCAAACACAGAAAATTACAAAATACAGAAAAAAAATACACAATATTTCTTTCGTCCCAGGTGCCATTTCTTCTTTTTTATATGGGATTTTGTTGATTGAGTCTAAAGTAACTTTAAGCACATACAAAAAAACTTGCTGTATACAATTTTTTTGTTGGTTTGTTTTTAAACACTTTTATACACCAAATGACCAACACGGCAATTAAAAATGGCAACGTCTTGACTGAAGTGACACTATGATGAACCTGACAGACTGCGTAATAATCCTCAAAATGTCGTTTGACTGTATTAACACTTATCCATCCATAAATTGCGTAGACACATAAACACACATACATACACTCTATCTCTTTTTGACACCCACACGCGCTCTCGGTCTCACTCTCGTCTTCCTCTCCGAGCACATAGTAAGATTTATTCTAGTCCTGAAGAGCTGTGGCCAGAGCTGCTGGATATTTATGGTTTAATAAGACTTACATAAGTCTTGCAGGTGTGCTTTCCGTCCCGCCACCAAACCTATTCACATGATTTATGGAGGGCCTTTGGATTGCGTACTGATTTAGAACCTCTCTCACTCAATCCCTCTCTTTCTCTCGCTTTCACTCTCTCCAGTCGTTGGCCCTCTGGCCGCTTAAAGCCCACCGTGGTGGCTCTTTCTCTGTCTGGATTTTGGGGACATATCTGCTAAAATGGACATAGTTCACACTGTGACTCGCGTGCTAACAGATGTCGTCCGCAGTGATTTGGTCTGCTTCATTACTAAGAGCATCTGTAACACAAATCAGATTGATATATAGATACGGTGTAGACGAGGCAAGTCTCTGACAGGTGAGGGATCGCTCAAATCGGAGCCCGAACGAGAGCGTGTGCACGTCAGTTGCTATTTCACAGGCTTGACCGAGAGACAAAAAATCTGATGATACAGTTATCGTTCCCCAAGGAGGTAGCTGTTGGATCATAAAGAGCATCTAGGATTACAGTAGTGCAGTAAAAGCTTGGGAAATCTCCACTTAAGAAATGTCTCCGGTGAAAACTTAATAATATAAAAAGTTAGGATAACTGGCTGGCCCATGCCACAGCCGCGCCATTCTTTAAATCACAAAATTGAGTTTTAGACATGTGAATGTTTGAGTCAGTAAGAGAGATGAGGGAAGACAGCATCAATAATACAGGATGTCATTTAAAGCTCTGGGTTATGGCTCCTGAGTGTAGTCTGCCCATCTGGATGATGTATTGTTCAGCTCTGTAGAATGACAGGTATGTATGAAGCTAGACCATATGATTTAACAATGGCAGTAGAAGATCAAGTTCATCGTGGCGAGCGTGTGTGTGTGTCCGTGAGTGAGTGAAAGCAGGTTATCAGACAGAGTTGTCGCTTCACCAAATAGTCACAGACATACAGACACACACCTTGCTGCCACACAGACACACACTCTCGCCACACCTCGCCGACCTGTCCGCAATCACCTCCTCCTCCACCTCAAGGGAGCTCCTCCATTCTCATGCAACAATGCAAAACTTGCTCATTACCATCTCCTAAATATTCATGAATATGCGGCTGGATAAGCGTGTCACCTGAAGAGTGGCCTTTTACTATCCAATAAGCAGACACATCCATCTCCCACTCTGATAGGCCAAAAAAGGAGAATGTCCAAAGCGCGTCTCGACGGAACGAACAGAAAGAAAGAAAAGGGATTTTGAAATGCTAAATAAACGAGGAGGGGTAGACATGAGGTGGATGAATCAGTCATATTGAGTGACATTCCATCTGAGCATCTTATCCAGGGTGAAATATTCTTATCTGACTGTCATAGGACAAGACACAAACAGGAGGGAAGAGCAGAGTGTGGAGGTGATTGCAGAGAGCCCTAGAAACATTGCACTACAGAAGAACATGAAACAAAAAAACATAAGTAAGTTTTACACAATTCACCTCATATGTTATTAGAAGGATAGTTTACCCAAAAATGAAAATTCTGTCATAAATAACTCACTCTCTAGTTGTTCCAAACCTGTATACATTTCTTTGTTTGGTTAAACAGAGAAACATATTTGGACGAATGCTTGACTAAATGATGACAGACTTTACATTTTTGGGTGAAATATTCATTTAATATCATAGATATTACATTTCCCACATTTATAAACAACATATTCACAACTAAAAGCTAGCAACAATTTATTCTGTTTAATGGTTCGTTACAGGAATAGTACACCAAAAAAAACATTTCTATAATATTTAATATTTACTAATTTAGCTTTCCTGTAGCTCAGTGGGAAAAGCATTGCGTTAACAATGCAAGGTTGTGGGTTCGAAACCAGGGGATTGCAAATACCTATCTAAAATGTATAGGATAAAGCAATGTAAGTTGATTTGGATAAAAGCGTCTGCCAAATGCCTAAATGTAAATGTACTCTTTACCGTCATTCTAAATACTCTTTCATCTGCAGAACACAACATTGGCCACCTTTAACTTCCCTTAACCACTAAAGCATTCTTTAAATATTTTGGGTGTATTTTTGTTCCACAATTATCCCTTTCCTTAGCTTCTTTTCTTATTTAACGTAATATAAATATGGAAAATGATTTATTAGTAATGTAGGTTGATCATAGGCAATATTACATTGCAACATTTTTTATTTCAATAATACCAGTTGTATTAGATGTTGCCGCATTACACATCATTTTAAAGTGGCCGTCACTCAGACAGTTTCTGCATATCTCATGTTTATCTTGAGTACTTACAGAATTGTTTTGCACCCTTCAAATATCAGTAGAATCTTTAGTTTGCTCACGTTTATAAAAGACAGTAATATCTGTATGATTATTTCCGAAAAACAAATGAGACGTGCGGGGGGGGGGCGGTACTAAAGCACGTTCTTACCCATTGCCAACAAAACAGACAAATGATTCAGTTTCACTTACCACGTGCGTTTCATGTATGGCATATTTAATAGCTGTAACGGCCCTATCTATTGGTTTCAAACGATCTCCAAATCCAGCGTTATATCCACCATTAAAATAGCATTTCTCACCGAAATGCCGTCAACAAACAAACACAGCTGAATTTCGCAAATGCAGTGCTCCCTCTCTCCAACTAGTTGACCTGTGTGTACGCTCCTTCTCTCACTCTCCTTGGTTGACCATGGGCGTGCTCTTTCGTCTGGCTCTCGCGGGTTGACGTGTGGGCGTGCTTTTCCCGGAGAATTGTCCAATAAGGGACTCAGAAAAGTTGTTACGAAACAGATTTTAATGTACGAAAAAAAAACCTTTCCAAAACCTATACAAACGCTGGGGGAGTTTATCGAGCACAGAGTTACTACGTCATACGTCCAACTCGTTTTTTTGACAAGTTGACCATGTCAAGCATGAGAAGACAGCACCTTTACAATGTAAATAGGTCAGTATGCATGAAACACCGTTGCACATCCCCTTTAAGGTTGCCTCAGAAAACATTGTTTATTTTATTTATTTATTTGATAGAAGGGGAATGTGGGAAATTAAACAAAGCACAGAAGGAAAATATAACTTGTGTATAATGGAGATCGTCAATGAGTTTGTGAGGCATTAAACAGTAATCAGGAATTCACTTAAGCAGAACTGACCAGATAAGGAAAAAAGGAATTCACCCTATCAAAACCATCACACACTGCCCTATCATTTTCCACTCTTGTCAGGGGCTTTGATGTGCCTTGCTCTCAAAATGCTAGTGTGCTTAAAAAATTGCAGCTCAATTTAAGTCTCATCCAAGGAGCTTACAACTGTAATTAAATCATTAAATTCTTGTCTACGCTTCACAGAGCGTAGAGAAATTAACTTCCCACCAACCTCATTTTCTATTTGAACATGAAATAATGATTTTCTGCCAGTCTAATTACAAAGCCAACATCTGATCAAGCCAGCATCCAGAGGGGATTATCACATGCTGCAGTATTAGAGCTCATTACCAGCTTGAGTGCAAAATTATTACATCTTGTAATTGGATGGTGAGATTTATATACAGATCGGGCCGGTTTCTGTAAGATTGTAATTACAAGGTTCGTTGGTTAGCTACTTATCAGAACTTTGCAGGAAAACAAAACAAATGGCAGGGCGAAATGAGCATGTCATTAACCTGTAACCTCGGAGACAGGGGCGAGAAGGGGGTGGGCATACGTCTGTGCACGTGTGCATGTGTGAGGCTTGTGTCTGCATTAAGGGAAATGGGTTCATCCATTTCAGCACCCACTGGAGCAGCCCGAGCAAAACAGTCTGTTTCATTTATTTGACCTACGTAATCTGTGCCTGTTTAAAAGAAAGGAGGTGGAAAAAGGGAAAGAGAAGGAACGGAGGGAGGGGAAAGAGAGAAGAGTAAATGAGCTGTCTCTGCCAGTAGGATGGGCTCAATGCTTCTATTACTTAAAGCTAACAGGCTGTGAAGCCATTCATTCACAGGGCTGAGAGGAGCTATTTGGGCCTGCTGTGGGAAGGAGAGAGAGGCTGTGCCGCTAACCAGGACTGAATTTGAGCAGTGCGTACACGCGCTAGGTAGAGAAAGAGAACCTTGTGTTCGGTAACGCGTGATAGAAACAGGCAACTAATCAATGAAAGAAAGGGCTGAGTTGACGCCGGGGGTGAGAGAAAACAGAGGAGAGAAAAAAGGCGAAAATAAAAATTGTTCAATTACCAATTACCTCACCAACACGTTTCTTTCTTTATTTCTCTCTCTCTTTCGCCCTCTTTCTTTTTCTAGAACAAGTGATTTTGCAGCACAAATCAATGTTGGCAGGTCAGGCAGCCAGCTACTAATCTTGGCATTACAACGCTCCAATCAGCGCGAGCCAGGTAATGGAGTTGTTATTGAACTTCATAGTTAGGATTAGATTCTCAGCGAAGATCAATGCCGCTCTGAGATGAGACTGATAAAGGCCTGATAGCAATCTGAATCCCTCTAGCCAAGCACTGAGCCTCTCTCTTTTTCCTTCAATCTCAGCGTTCTTCTCCCCTTCTCTCTCTCGTTCTCTTGCCTTTTCACCTCATGGTTAGGCTATGAAGGCGCTCATCTCAGCTGGATCAAAAAACGTGCATCCATCTTTTATAGTTATACAATGATCTTGACCAACTGTCATAAATATGTTCTATGTGTTAAGTATACGTTTCTCAATGGGGAGAATGTTTGTTGAATCGTCTACACCCTTTAAGAAATATAATGATTTCTGAATTACAGACTGACGTAAATGAAGATGAAATGCACAATAATAGGAGAAAATTGAGCATTGAGAGATATTATGATGTATCCCAAAGAGCCGGGCTATGATGAGAAAAGGGAATTGAGTATCTAGTGAGGTAGCGAGTAATGACTACATTTTTTATCACAACTAATGGCCTTTTAATTCTCTCTCTTTTCCTCCTGCTTTATAATGGGATTACTGTATTAATATCAGTCCCATTTCAAGTGTTTTGAGGAAATAAGCTAAGCAAACACACTGTGGGGGTCAAAGAGAGCTACAATAGCCACGTTCAAGTAAAAGGAATTGTATTAGGCATAATTATTTTGTCATTGAGCGTTCATCAACGCTCATTTGAAATGCAGTTTGTCGACAATCTGGTATTTCCCCAAGAGGAGAAACAAGTCTCACAAACCCTAAGTGCAATGAGACCACGACCTGTAGGAGCGGCTCGCAAAGTTGATTTTGTTAAAGCTCACAAAAGTACTTCATTTATTCTAGGGCTCCTTGTGGCCATTTAGCAAGTAGCTCTGCGGAGGCCCCTTGACAGTGCCAAATCAATACTGAATCAATAGCCGAGGCAAATCAATCAGCCAGGTTTTCTTCTCAAAATATTTAATTAAACATGGTGGAAAATAACTCTAGGATTTATTGTTTGATGCTAAGAGCATTAGTGATTTGCCTTTTCCTGAGTTACGCCTGAGGCCCAAGTCACCAGAGCGCTGCAGGAGCTCACTGGGACCAGGGGAATAGCATAGACACTTTTCCAATATATAATAATGCTTGTATTTATACATGCGTATGCGGCTTCTTGACTCTCTCATACTAATCCAGTGCTCTAGCCGATCGTTTGAGAGAGTGAGGAGAGACAGGGAGAGCGGCCCAGCAGAGCGCTATGAATTTAGATAGTCTCCATTTAACATCTTAATCCTTCACAAGCGTCCTACTGAGAGATGCACCGCTGTCTCTGGCGAGCTGTGTGGTCGTGCAGCGTGAATCATATTTTCGGGCAAAGGTTTTTGGAGGGAGAGGTAAGAGTTTTGGAGTTAATGTGGCTACCAAACTATGCAATTCATTTTTAATAGATAGATCCGATAAGTATCCGAGATGTAGGTGCATCAATACAATTACCCATTGCTTTACTTTTGTGTTGCATATAACTATATCTACATTATATGCAAGTATTCGATAAAATTTGACTGAATTTAGTATTGGCAGTACTAAAAGACATTTATATGTGCTGGTAATATAGAGGCGTGTTGGGATATGAGATGAGGACAGGGGCGTTAACAGTGATGATGAGGGTGGCATTGTTCTCAAGATCTGGCAGCTCTTCCCAAGCCTGTGTGTATGAAAAGGGAATTAGCGGAGTGTGTGTCTGTGTGCGCATGTAATCATCGCTGGGTCACAGTGGAGTGACCTTCCAGCTGAGTCCATTGCTGCTCCACTGCTCACGGGCTAAGAAATGGCCTCAAATACACAAACACATGCGTGCACGCTCTCAAAAATAAAGCGGGTTAACATTTGCTCAATTACACAACTCAACTCTGAAAGCTAAATCGACAAACAATTACAGTAGGCAGCACACAAAAGAGACGATCTTGTTATCTCAAGGTCTGGAGACCCCAGACACAGAAACGGGTTAATGCGTTCTATATAGCAAAGATAGCCTGCCTTCTTGCCAAATATAACCAAAACCAGATGTCATTCATTGCTTAAACGTATTATAATATACATTTAAGCACTGTAATATACAATATAAAATCATATAATAAATTATTTATTATACAAGGTATTGTATGGCAAGTCTACTTCCATTAATGCACCAAACACTTTGTTGGAGTGTGTATGACGGCAGTGCTTAGGTGGTCTATGTCATATCACTAACTGCATGCTGAGTTTAAGTGCTGGCAGTATAAACTGCACTGACCTCACTGTGTTGGCATGCTGTGCCACTCAATAATACTGATTACACACGTATACTGAGGATCATAATGCTAGTCCTGATAACAGATTGTGAATTGTTTGTTGTCGGGTAGTTATGAAAAATAATATCTCTGGACAAAAAGGTCTGCAATTTCTCTAAGACACAAACTTGCATCTGGACAGGTAAACCATACAAGTTATGCATTGTTTAAAACCCTACTTGACATTATTTGTGTGACTGCATCAATATGTAGTCTAAAAGCTATTCTTCCCGCAGGTTATCGGTGCCTCTGGGTGGATAGGGGCCTGTATGTTTGCACAGCTGCTTCTCCTGCAGCTACATACAAACCTTCTACAACAGCTGGAAAGAGAAAGAGAGGGAGAGAGAGAGATTTGCAATGGACTGCATAAATATCACACATTTCAGATTATTGCTATAGCCCTAGGCTCACTCTATATGTGTGATTGTCTAATTAAAGAATAAAAAACTGTTGCTTTCTCTTTCTATCACTCTCTGTTAGTGTCAGCATATTAAAGGATTTATAGCTGAATTCATTGTGTCAAGTCAATTTGCTACTTGGGGCATCTTGTAGTTTTTCTGCTATTCAGCTCCAGTCCTGAAGGGCTGCTGTCCTGCCAAGTTTAGTTCCAACCTTTATCAAACAAACCTGTAATTTTCAAGTAATCCTGAAAAGCTTGTTTAGGTGCGTTTGATGAAGGTTAGAACTAAACTCCGCAGGGCAGCAGCACTTCTGGAACGGAGCTGAATAGGCCTACTGTAGACATTAGACATGACACCCTACAGTTTAAAATTCATAAGAAAAAAATCCCAGTAACTATTTTCAGGCTGAAATCATATTTCCCTTAAACACACACCATAAACTGGCGCCCTAAAAATATTTAATCCAAATAATCTCACTTAATCAATTTAGAGTTTATGTTATCCAAATATGCTTTAGAAGTATAAGTAGTTAATTACAGCCTGACCTCTAAATACAATTTCTCAACATAAATCAATTTACAACTAATAATTATTTTACTCACATACAAGCTATACTGCTGACTTTTTTAAACAAAAGAAGTTTAGATTTGTGTCACCACATTACATAGCTAAAACATTAACATTACATGGCTAAGAATAAGTGAGCAGATCGCTTACTGTCATTTCTGATTACATAAAAATGAAAAGGTGTTTACTGTATCTGCTCAGTAATCATGTGCACATCAGTGTTAGCTAGGAGGAGTGAATTCTTATCAACCAATCACAAAAGGAATCTTAGAATTCTGAATGGTGATAGTACATGCTGGTCTTGCCTTTAAACAGCAACACACTCACATATAGACACCTCCCCTTTTCTTTTCCTTTCTGTCACTTCTCCATAAACTGACAATGGCAAAGCATGCCCAGCTTGTATTTTAATTCAGGCCTGAAGTTACTTATTTCAGTATTGATCAGCTGTGTAATGCTGAATCAATGCTCATCTTGTTACCTGAGCTATACCCGTGTAACACACTGATATCCCCGGCCACAGGAACTCATTCCCATTGCAAAGTGACTTCACCATAAAATCAATGGCTGCTTTGTTAATGATACAGGAGACAACTATAGAAAAATGCTGGTGGAGTGCAGAGAACTGCGCATGTGGCTTATATTCACATAATCATTTGTTTAATAAAAATAAGTTATTTATGAGACACTGCGAAGTTTGTTGTGCTGTTCTTTTGCATGGATTACATTATTATTGAACTCATTATGTGACCTACAAAAAGTAGGGAAACTGGAAACCTATGCATGCCACACCTAATCTATTCATTCTCAAAAAATTCAACTCAGAGAAAAAAGGAGCTCTTGTATGAGTGTGAACTCTTTGCTGAGAGGGCAGATGTTGGTAAATAGCGATAAATGAAAGTGACCCTGCCTTGCTAATAGAACAACTAGTAGCTCGCGCAATAGACGCCATCAAAATATTTAGCAACACTGCGCGCGCAAAAGAGCGGCCAGCTGACAGCGCTGACCTTCTCAATCAATTACTGCGCGTGGCCGCCGCTGGCTGAACAATTTACCGAATCCAAATGCCCACTTTATGGCCGCGCTGCTCACACCGTATGACTGCTCCGTATACGCCGGTGAAACAATTGAGAATAAACCCCTGCAGATTTCCGCAGCCTCAGCACACAAACACGGGGACTTCAGCACTCATTTTAGAGACTGGAGTTTGTGCTGCGTTTGTGCTTTGGTTGTATTGCCTTTGTCACACACCGTGACAGTGTAAGATATATCATCTGTTATATTATTAAGATATTTCTTTCTGTTATTTATTTAGACCTTTGTTATTGTCAATAAAGAGAACTAAATTCCCCGTGTCGGGGCAAAGGAGGCATAAAGGTTAAGAAAATCCCCAGTGCATAGACCGCAAAAACATTAAAGCGACCTGTAATGTAAACCACCTGTTCAGTACAACAAGGCCGGCCGTGCTGGGGCTCTTGGACCTTTGGTTAATGAAGGGTTAAAACAGCCGTCGCAGTGAATGTGGTTTTTGATACAATTAGTTAAAGAGTTTTAATAAGTTGCAGTCCATTGACTACTCTTAATTTGTTTCAAATTGCTGTGCGCGCCCAGGGAACTGTTCAAAACTCGTCACTTTCTCTTCCAGTGCAAGTTATCGCTTTAATAGACACGATTGATTGAAGAAACCTAATTAAAATAACATTAGTCAAATTATGCTAACAGCAAAAATTAAAGTTTAAACATATTCAGAAAGTAGGCTTTCTCTTGGGTCAGACTGTGGTAAATTTTTGAAAGTATTAAATCATGTGTGAATATTGATAGATAGGCCTAATCAATATATTTTACTCATTTTATTTTAGTGACTTTAAAACTGCAAAGGAAATTTACTGCTGTTGTGATAAATAATGGTTTATGTGAAGTTACAATTTTTCTTTTTCACATTTAATAAAAAATATTTAATAAACGAAACGACATGATAATTATATATTTTCTGAATAAAAGATCATGTCAAACCACGCATTTTACAATTTACAAAAACGATTATACTATTTTTGAGTCCCTCGCTGATTCTGTGTACTGAGAGGAATGATGTTCTATATAATTTTCCTGCTGTAACCAAACGATTACCTGCAAAATTAAGTCTCTTAACAAAGCCTGTTGGCTGACTTTTCTTTCCCGACTCGAATCGGAACTGACCAAATAAAACCTGTTTGTTGAAGTTGTAAAAGTAAATGTGATGTAGGCCAGTCACGCACACGCATAATTCTCATTCAGCCCCCGTCGAATACATTCTAAACATCAAAGGTCATTAAGTTTGTTTTCTTTTTAAATCTTTTGTCACCTCAATTAACAGATCAGAATCAGAAAAGACCCTTTAAAAGAACATGTGCGATTGGGTATGTGTAACTTCTGTCGTCTTGGCATTATAGAACTGATTCAGAGATGTAATTTGAAGAGCCCCTGTTTGAAGTCTTTGATCAGGGCTGTCACGGGCGTCTTGTGTATTGCATAAGGAAACTCTTTTGAGCACAACGTCTCTGCTTGTTTATTTGGATGCGTGTTGGAGAATGCGAAATGGTGTTATCTGCATAATTGCTAGTAAAGGAGTCACAGAAATCATCCCTCAAGTCACACATCCGAGAGATTGCCCTATTTATCCGCGTGATATTGGTGCGGCGCTTTGTAAGGCTGGCCTGCGTTTAATGCATACACCCCAGGCTATATATATATATATATATACAACCTGGATATATATATATATATATACATATACATTATATACAAACATATATATGTTATTTGTTGAGTCTTTATTATTCAAACAATTAAAGAAAAATGCGTAATATTATTATCATTATTGTTTTATTATTTATTATTTGTATTTTTTAATTATTACATCAACAACAACAACTACAATATTAATAATTTATAAATAATAGTAAACATTTAAATTGATAAGGATCAGAAACAGAGAAAGAAAACACTGTCCTAATGCTTTTATGACTGTCCCAGTTTCCTGGGTCAGTGTGAAAGTGTTAAATTAGTGCATGTGTTTTGATTGGGCCAATAAATCAGGGGCAAACTTTGAGGCCCTGACAAATCCCGGGATGAGACACGTGTCCATCCAAACTCAGAGCGCTGAAAGGCGGACACCAACAGGCACACGTATCCTTCATCCCGTAAATCTTCAATTATTATTGCGAGTACATAATTTGAGTTTGATTGAATAAAAATAATCGCGAACATGTTTACGAAAAAAACATCCAAAGAACTATATAAAAACAATCCATACTTTGATTTAAGATAAGGGTTTGCTGCATTTTGCATTGTCCCAGATGGCGCCGTGTTGTGGGGTCAGCCGGGTGGGCTGAGAGCTCTTGTTAGTTCTGCAGGTCCGTGTGGGTGTTATTGGCGGTTATGTAGTTATTACCATCCGCTCTGAATGGCATCAGACAGACTGCTGTTCTAATTAATAACCCCGTAATCCCGCATTGTCAGACGTCAAAACACCAGCACGTGGTAAAAAGAGTACATATAAAGGAGAGAGTGAATATCCAAAGGACATTCCAGTTAGAAATTAGGATGCCATAAAATGTCTCTAATCTATTTAAAAGCAGATGGGAGATTTAGAAGGAACAATACGTTCTTGGAAACCATATCACAATAAATCCAAATTGTAGTTATTTCACTCTAATCTTTTATTATTGATTCAGCCCTCGTATACTCAAATAAACGAAACCCGTTAAATCACTAATCGGTGTTCTTGTTTAGAAGACGAGCAGACATATGATGACACTAGGCTAGACTAAGCATAATACGATCAAGGATGTTTCCTACATATTTTCATATATTGATTCATGGAATTTCAATCGTGATGACCGTGCTTTGTTTTAATCCGTATTATTTACAGAAGGTTGCGGATTATATCAGATCTTTTCAGTAGATATCTGTCAATCTGTAGAGTAATCCTTTAGATTAATCGCCAAAAATATGTTTTTAAGAGCATTATCTTTTACACATGAATGCAATTGAAACATTTACGATTATAATTTAATATGTCAAAAAAAGCATTGAAGATTGACAGCTATGATAATTGTGGTTTAATTAAATGCATGTAAATAATAATAATAACAATTTATTATATATAATAATATAATTATAAATAAATACAACTCACTTATAATTCGTCAAAATCAACAACAGTGCATATAGCCATATTGCTGGTTTTTAGTTCTTCTCCACTTACTCTGAAGGCGAAAAGAAAAACGCCAATGTTTGATGTTTCATATTAAAAGGCGTCAGAGGACCCCACCGGCTCGTTCCATATTAGTTGAACTAAAAACGATCTTCACACAATTTTCCTTTAGTACTTTGCAAGTGCGAGCAATAAAGTCTCTCTATATTCTCCCATTAAATCTTTAATGTTCTTCATTTCACGTGGTTAGACGCGTGGCAAAATAAAGTCACAAAAGATCAGCGGGAAGTTCAACTACTCAACAAGAATTAAATATTTACCATTTCGAGGATGATCAAGTTTTTTAGAATTAACACAAGAAATTGGAAAGGGCTGAAGCGGCGAACAAATAACAAATGAAATGATTGGCGAGCCATAAAATGAGATTTGAAACTCATACAAAAAAGAGATGGCGACGTCAGAGCTCTTATCCAGACGGAGAGCAGGAGCGGAGAGAGAGAGTGAGAGCGAGCGAGCGAGCGAGCGAGAGAGTTTAATTGGGGGTGAGACTTGAGAAATAGGAGGAGCTTCTGAACGACTAAAAATGTCAATCACAAAAAGGAGTTCCAATAATCTAAAGCAATCTGTAAGGACCTGACCTTAGTCCATTCAGATCAATAGGGAAGTAAGGGAGGAAAGCGCAATCGGATCGTTTACACTGGCTCCTTCGGAGGAAATATAGACTTCCCTGACACTTTGTACTCTTTGTAAAGTGGATATCGTGGTGCGTACTGAGAGGGCGATACGCCGCTTTTTGTGACTCCAGCAGACTTTCTCCACAACAATGTCTTTCCCACAGCTGGGATATCAGTACATCCGACCCATATACCCGCAGGACAGGCAGGGGATAGGCAGTGCCCGAGCCGGGACAGACTTGAGCCCGTCCGGAGCGCTATCCAATGTTCTCTCTACAATGTACGGATCACCTTTCGCTGCTGCACAAAGCTATGGAGCTTTTCTACCTTATTCAAATGATCTATCCATTTTCAATCAGCTGGTGAGTAAATATATGTTTCCTTGGTAATGTTTTCTTATGTTTTAATTTAAATGTATAAAATTTCAGAAAATAATGTGTTAGAAACAATATAACTTCAGCTTTCAAACTTCATCGTTTAAAAACCAGTCATTCTTAAATGCTAGTTAAAAAACAGTAGTTAACTTATACACCGTTTGTAAAATACAAAATCAGTTTTAAAAAGAGCTGCTCTACAAAAAAATAAGCGCGAAGTGCTTCTTGTGATTTTTATCTATATGATTTTAAAACCACTGCACAATTGTTTTAAGGTTGCAGGATGAAAACAAATAATTAAGGCTCAATAGTTTTAATGTGTGGCTGTAATTTGTTTCATCCTGTCATTTATAAATGTTTATATATATGTATATATATATATATATATATATATACATATATATAAAACGACATATATATATATAAATGTATATATGAATATAATGCATTTCCTGTTCGCATTAAGAATAAATAAATAAGGGAAATAGAAAAAAGGGCTAAAATCATAAATTATTCAGCAGCAATATATAAAAAAACTGCAAATGACTTCAAGCAAATGTTGAAGGCTAAGAATAATGTTAATCGAGTTAAAACTTGATCCATGTTTTGATTTGTCTTTTTAGGGGGCACAATACGAACTGAAGGACAGTCCAGGTGTCCAACATCCTGGATTTGCCCACCATCATCCCGCTTTTTACCCATATGGTCAGTACCAGTTCGGTGACCCGTCTAGACCCAAAAATGCCACAAGGGAGAGCACCAGCACACTAAAGGCCTGGTTAAGCGAGCACCGGAAAAACCCGTATCCCACCAAAGGCGAAAAGATCATGCTTGCTATCATCACAAAAATGACCCTTACTCAAGTGTCCACCTGGTTCGCCAATGCAAGGAGGAGGCTAAAGAAGGAGAACAAGATGACATGGAACCCACGGAGTCGCACAGACGAAGAAGGAAATGTTTACGGCAGTGACCACGAGGGAGAGGACGGCGACAAACGGGAGGACGAGGAGGAAATCGATTTGGAGAATATTGACACGGAGAATATTGAGAATAAAGACGATTTAGACGAGCAGGATGAACTGCATTCTGATTTGAAACTGGACGGCAGGAGCGATTCAGAAATTTCAGACGGCTTTGAGGATTTACAAGGGCCAGAACAAAGGTTGTTAAAAGCGATGGTGAAAGACAGTAAGGATGTTCACGGTGACCGTGCAGAGCACTTTCACCATCACCATCATCACAACAGCTTAGAACTGAAAAACCAACAGGCGAACGCCGAGCCGGTCAAACTCAACCAAGCCATCATCAACTCTCCACCCACAGAAAATAATCCACAGCCGGCCCCAAAACCTAAAATATGGTCTTTGGCAGAGACGGCAACAACCCCAGACAATCCACGAAAATCTCCTCTGATGAACGGAACTTCAGCAGGGTCCGCCGCTCAGACCATCATCCCTCCTCACAGACTCCTTTCGTGTCCCGTAGGGAAAATCCAGAGCTGGACAAATCGGGGATTCACCGCACACCAGCTCGCTTTGCTGAACTCTAACCACTACTTAGGACTCAGTAACCAGGCTTCGGCGAACGGCCTTGCCCTGTACAGCAGACAAGCAGAGGACAGGAGTCAAAACTCCGAGTCCACAGTCACAGGTACATGTCACGCACACTGAGAAGCGGAGAGATTTGAAAGTAATGCTTTTTATTAGACTGTACTTACAGACTGGACGCGCACCATTTTTCTTCTCTATGAATCCATTTTCATTTGCTTACTACTGTGAAATATTCGAGTAAAAGATTCACACTTGAAACGCAAATGCCTGGTGGAGAGTACTTATGATTTTTGTTTTGATCCTTTGCTTTTAAAATAGTCTGTTAAAGTGTATATGGTGGAAAATGTTTTAGTGGCCTTTTTCAAAGTGTTGTTGTGTGATTTTTGATATTTCTAGGCCGCAAACTTTTTATTTTAAACAAATGGGAGAAAAATATCAATATAAAAAGGTTCTGCTTAAAAAAGGGAAAAACGAATTTGGCATTTTAATTGATTTTACTTTATTTTGTTGTTATTGGCTTTATTATTTCAGAAAGATCTAGTGCCTTGGAAGCTGAGAAAAAGTTGTTAAAAACAGCCTTCCACCCTGTTCAAAGACGGTAAGAGTGGAGATCTAACATTATATGTCCATTATTTTATTTTAGTGTGTTTCTTTGGATTTCTTTTACATTTAAATTTCTCGTTATGTCCATGCATGACTGTCTAGTCACGCGCTCGGGTACTTGGTATACCGTGGTCTAAACATGATTTATATATTGTGCTTGTGCAATAATTATAAACCGAGATGTCAAACCAATAATTCTCCAAGTGCGTCCATGCGATATTTCAAAATGCTTAATTCAAAATCATTGATGTGTTCTATATTTGCCTGCACATTTAGTTTTGTATTGGCCCCGTGTTTTTCATGATTCCCTTCTATATCCCCATAGGCCCCAGAACCAACTCGAAGCTGCCATGGTATTATCCGCCCTCTCGTCTTCCTAGTGTTTTCTTTCTTTTTGTTTAATTCTTACTTTAACTTGTGTAAGGAATGTAAAATAAAAATAACACACTTCTGTATACTTACATTGTAAGCATGTCCTGTGTACAATGGCTGATGTTAATGCTATCAGGCCAAGTAGTCTGTGAGTCTCATTTTCTTTTGTAAGCTCTGTGAGGATTTGATGTTGAAATGTTTTGTATATAACGTAAAGAAAATGTATATACTTGTGATCCGAAATTGTACAAGAAAGTCTATATTTTGGCTAATAAATGAACCGCTGCAACTTTATCGTCACTTTTCTCCTGTTTTTGAAGACATGGTGAAGGTATTAACTGACACTGGGTATTTTATTTTTAGGCTTTACTGTGTAAAGCCGGAATGGGAAACGTTAACTAGAGTTTATGAGGTTTGAATCGGTGGATTTTGAGCATTTTCCTATTTCAGGGACTTAACTGTAATTAGCTTCTTGAATCGCGCATTTGGATATTAATGTATGGGGATTATCCCCATTGAGGCGGAACAGCCAATATGAAATGAATAATCATTTCGTTTATATTGGGTTGAAATAGCATACAACTCAATTTCACTGTAATGAGAATTGAATATTTTCTCCTTTGAAGAGAAAAAAAAGTATGAAAAGTGCTTTCCTCCGTTAGTATAATTTCCACTCGACTAATTTTCGAGATTCGGCTTTTAAAAATGTAATGAATTCTAATCAGACACTGATGTTGTGCTGCTTGCCATATGCCTTCAAAACTGTGAGAAATTATTTATTTATGTGTGTTTTCCCTTTTGAAAGTAATTTGCATGGAAGCAGCTTTGTTTCAGGGCTCCGAAAGTTTGGAGAAAATTAGAGTTGGAGCTCCCTCTACAGCCCACTCTGAAGGGC
This sequence comes from Triplophysa bombifrons, assembly GCA_029783895.1. NCBI lineage: Eukaryota > Metazoa > Chordata > Actinopteri > Cypriniformes > Nemacheilidae > Triplophysa > Triplophysa bombifrons. Next base: position 24,422,261 of record CM056448.1, read on the forward strand.
CTTTATATGGACAGACCTGTTTTGATCACATTCTTAAATGCATGGTAATTTATCTGCAAAGGTTGATAAGCATTTTATGGATCTTTTGTTCGTTCTGAGAAATTTGCTTTAAGCCAATGAGCTTTTTCAAGTCAGTGTTTTCACAGCGCCAGGTGCATAAAAAATGACGCAAAATTACATCACCCACAGTGAAGACCATATTCAGCGCGGCTAAATAAACAAGGAATGCTGTTGACGGAATTACCGGCGTATAGTTTAATGTCAAATTTAATATCCGAAGGCCCAAACTTTTAAGAATTCACAATGAAATAATGAAGAAACAAAATGAAAATGAAAAATGTAAAAACAAATAACTGCTGCAATCAAAACAGCATTAGCAGTATTACAGTAGCCTACTTTAGTCACCGTAAACAAATGTCAATTAACGAAATAATATATATTTAAACTAATAGATAAATAAATAAGAGAAAAGTATATTTTAAAAATATTTTTTTCCATGACTGTCACATTGCCAATGCTTTATTGACACTGTGCACCAATTCACTCAGCATGGTCAACTGGTACGTCGCTCTACCCAAACAGGATGTTGTCATAAATTATGCAGTCGTCCCTCTGCCTCAAATGAAACTACAACACAGTCAGAAAAAAAACGAAAAAAGCTCTGTCCTTAAAATAAATAAATAAAATAAACGAAATAAAATCGATTTAGGCTACTTGCGTCCGCGCTGTTTTTATTATTTAATTGAATAAATAAATAAAAAATATTTCAATGAAATAATCCTAACTCTCTGCAGAGATTTCCTTGTAAAACATTAGAACTGGCTATGAATATTGACAAAAGTCTTTGTGAGGTTCGCGACACTGGTGCAATCATCGTTCTGGCCTCTCTTTGAAGCACAAACTGCCAGAAATAAAAGTGCCACATCTCGCCAGTAACCATCTCCCATCACTGGTGACCCTCTTACAAGCAGCGTGCAGGTCAAGAGGGAGAGCGCTCGACCAATAGCAAACATGCTCGCGCTTGCGTGCGTTTTTAACTCTCACAGAAGGAGAACATTTAGACGTTACTTTTGCCATGAAACAAAACTCCAAAAATCCTTAAAACATTCATGCGTCCAAAAATAGCTCTCCGTTATGCTAGATGTTTACTTTCCACCTATAGTATTTCGTCTTTCACTAGAAACCCATAAAAAATGTTTTAGATTGCCAGTGGTCACTCTACCACATTGGACTCTCAACAGAAATAACACGCCTTTTACAATGACGAGCAACGTCATTGATGCTTGTTTTGCGTGTCCTATCGCGCGCACAGGGACCTGAGACACATTTGATCATTAAAATCCATTTGAAATGCTACTGAAAGGATGGCACTGCGGGCTTCACGGCGTCTCTGATCATCGCATGAAATTAGGGATTAAAATGGCTTGCCAGAAACAAAGTAATCACCGATACCGATGTCGCCATACGTGTCCGACCGCGTTCTTTCTCAACTCAGCAAATGGAGTGCATTAATGAACATTTTGCTCTGAGCTACGCTGAGGACATTGCGACGGGGGCTGTTAGTGTCACTCATTTATACAGAGTTAAGTGGATGTCCTTGTGGCTAATGAGCAATAATCAACAGTGACTCCGTTTTTTTTATTCCAACCCTTCCGGCAAAGATAAAAAACCGCGAGCCGGGAGATATAGCTCTCCCACCTGCTATATTAATTCTTATTTTAATTCCAACATATTTCTCCCTATGATATCATCATGGATGTAAATAAACGCAAAGGCTGGATGCATACATAACCCATGTTTTTTCTAGCGCCGCCGATCCACAGCATCTGTGGGAAATTCTCCACCATTGACACTCTCTAAATAAATGGCAATTCAGTCTATTAGCCACCACTAACCCATTATATATCCAAGTACCATTCTCCCTCTACATCAATGACAGAGCTGCATAGCTGTACCACTCACTGTGAGGAATGCTTTGTTAAATACCAATTTGGATGGGGGAAAGCGATGAAACACAGCGGAATCAAAGGGAAATCTAATCTATCTTTCTGACTCGCCATTGATGCTGAGAGGGAGGACAGAAAGGGCTAACCCTTTTAGACCAACCAGCCAATGGAGTCATCAGAAGCCTTCTGCATGGATGGACAGGACCGGAGGAGGACCTGAAGACCAGAGTGGGCTGCTGAAGGGGCCAGAGTCAGGCTGTGAAAGAGAGGACCAGCCCTGTGCCATGCCCCTGTCCTCCCCTCTCTGTCAGTGTGTTCTGTGGCGACGCTGTCCCACCACACCCCATCCCTGTGCTGAGCAGGACAAATGTCATCGCTATTGTAGCCCTGCAGAAGCTTTGAAGAGGCCTGTTTTCTTTGTGGAGGTCACTAATCCTTTTATGAGGCACTGCTGATTGTTAGCTTGGCAAACACACACAGCTCAAGGATCCACACACATCGACACAGCAGTGTGTGTAGAAATTTTACCTCAGACATGGCTGATACATTTAGGTGACCTGTAAGGCTATAGAGGAAAACAGTTAAAGCATAGAGGACACATGTTCCACAGTGTCACTGCGCATGAGGTTACAGGCCATCTAAACACTTCTGCTGCCTCAGAGGAGAGATACCAATTCGCAAATCTTGTTTTACACCTGAAACACCAATCGCCAGCCTTCGGTGTCGGGTCTGCTAAAGCCAGGATTAGTTTTATGACACAAGAAAAGAACTATTGAGTGTTCAAACCACACTGACATGCAAAGGATGAAAGTCTTGATGTTTACCAAACCGTTCACCATCTAAGCTGAACACAATAATGGCACGTCGGATGTAGGAAATGTGATATTTGGAGCAAAGGGAACTTGTGTTTATGCTGTAAAAGCAATGAAAGCCATACATATATTGATACAGTGTGCTGCGTATTCACAGCAGTGATGAAGTTGCGGTGTTTGTTAGTTTCTTCTTTTTCTGGCAGGTCTGGGGACAAAAGAGCGTAGAGTGACACTCTGTAGGGCAGGAGGCGGGGCTGTGTGGAGTGCTAATTTCATGCCCTTTGTTGACAGAGGTTAGAGAGAGAATTCTTTCACTCCATCTGAAAGACAACAAGTGGGGCAGAGGGTTATGGGTGTAAAAGGAAGAGGACAGCCAAAGAAAGAGAGAGAGAGAAAGATAGAAAAGAGGTGGGAGCTTTTGCCGTTCAGCCATCTGAAAGATTGTGCCTTTCTCAGCCTCCTCAGCCATTATGACCGAGTTACAGGGCAATTATGGAAATGTTTCTTTGAAGCAGAGTACCGCACTTTTTTCCTGCTCCCCCAGCCAAAAGAAGTCTCCATCCCTCTCTCCTCACCTCTGCCCAAACATGGCTTCTTCTCCCCCTATTTGCTCCCCTTTCTCCAAAGCATGAAAAACGGGACTGCTGTGGTGAATGGGATCTGAATGGAGTGACTGAACTGTAAAGGTTAAACTACAAAAGGATCACACCAGTGCTAGGCTTGAAAAATCAACTTTTCAGCTCCGCTGAATTGATTAAGGGAGGGTTCTTTTTCAATTTTACGTACAAGTTTCATGCAGAAAAAGACTGAAATGTAGTCATTCCTCTTTAATTAAAACAACTTTTCCGATAAATATATCGATGTATATATCTTTTTCACATCGAAATAAAAATAATTAACAGATGAAAGAAAGAAAAGAAACCCAACTAGTCTAGGACAGAATTTCTCCTTCTCAGAATTTCACACTCTCATGATTGTGAACTCATGAGACAGGTATAACTGTGTTATAAGAAGCTATGATATCATGACTAAGAGGGAACCAAGCACATCCCCAGATCCAGTGCCCAGCTCAGACTACTCTCGACCGGTACCGTTATCAATATAAATACAGGGAGTTTACTCGCTGTCACAACTCTGCAAATGAAACAGCATGAGTCACATTCTGTCAATTTGACTGCCACCGTATCTCCACATTTTACTAATGTTTTCCCTATATAATTACAGATAACATATTTATCAGCTCAAGTATTGATTGTGAAAGTGGGCTTCTTTGGATTGGCTGCCGCGATAGGAAAGACTTCATAAATTCTAAGTTTCTTCGAGCTCTGTCAAACAATATCTGCCGTGCGTTTCACATGAATACATTAGCGGAGCTCAGCTGATTGATTGGGCGAGCTGGGAAAGAGAGAGTGCACAAATGAACTTGCTCTCTCAACAAGATTAATAGGGTTTATTAAATACTCTCATGTCCGTTTTAATAATGGCTCTGAAACGAGAGGCCAAAATGTGTATTGGTTGTGGCTCGTACATCGCTTTAGCTTGTTGTGTGCCCCATCTGCATTATTTTCGGATGGTGCATCCGCGGTGGAGGCGACTGGAGTACCACACATTTACCAATGACAAAACCTGTCCATTCACTTTTGTGCCCTCACAGTGACCAATTTATGATATGAATGTAAGTGCATGAGAGCAAGAGAGAGTGTGTGTGTTTGTGTTCGTGTTAAAGGCTGTCAAATGAACAGCATAGAGCACTCCATTCTTCCTCACTTCTCTTTGTGCTTACATATAAACTTCTTGTCACCATGACATCTCTCTCCTTAATAATGCTATTGCCATGCAAATGAGAGAGGATGTGTTTGTGAGTGTGTGTGTTTCTGTCCTCCAAAAACGGGCGAGAGGGGACCTCTATTGGACATGGGACAAAGAGATTTTTCCCTCTGCTGGGCACAATGAGCTCAGGAATTCAAGTGTGCGTGTTGTCTGTGCTTTCTGTGCAGACTAATTCTTTTCTGAAATTCTTTTCGACCCTCTCTTCCTGGACAGACAGGAAGTAGGAAGTAGGGGGCTCCGGGAGGCAGAAAAAGAAGCCCATGGTCGATCAATACAGTCAGGTCCGACGCACAACCCTTACACCCCTTGCCAAGTGTGTGCACAAGTGTGTAGGCAAGCAGAGCCGCCTCTTCTGTTGTAATGCTAAATCAGCGTCACTCACTGGAACTGTAAACTCTTTCACACAGACGCACACACACAAAATCTCTCCCCTTCCCTCCGTTTCCTATCACACAAAAGCTTGTGTACTTTTGAAAGACTGCAGAGATGGCCTCTCAGCAGGGCGCTGGACTAAACAACAGCAGGGAGAGCATAACATCCAAAAGACTAACAACAGAAAGACAAGACTTTTAAAGACTCAAGAATTGTTTTTAGCATAGTTGATTTATCTGTTTTCAATCCGACATGAAGAATAATTTGACTTCGATGTAACTGTGTATAATCTCCTTTATGACTAAATAAGTCAAACTAATATTTGTTGGTCGCCCAGAAGATGAGAGGGTGCCTTAATAAGACTGACAGCGTCATTTCTGTGCGAGGGAGCCAGATAACTGTCTGCGCTGGCATGTCGAATGCCATTTTACCGGCAAGGGAGAACCGGATAATTAGCACTAATAGTGTATATAGCATGGAAAAATCCCCAGAGCTTTATTTGGCTCTATTTCTGCTAATGAAATATACATTATACATTCGGTGAACTCTGACCTTTGCTCTGGGGCTGAAGGTCATCAGGCTCTTTTACATACACAGATGAGCTTGTCTTCCGGAAATGATAAGAATAACAGCGGGGACGTGCACGGGGCAGAGAGTTAAAACAACAGCTGAGATGGCCATTAATTGGCTGAAAGGCATGTAACTGTCATCCATTTCCCTAAGCAGGGATGCCCTGGTTTGGTCTTCTCTTTGCTGTCTCTCTCATCTCGTAACGCGCCGCATACACACACAAACACATGCGTATACCACTGACACCTATCAAATGTCTCTTTGGGTTCACTGGTGGGCCATCCCAGAAGTTTGTAATTGCTCAGAGTGGCATTTTGATATGAGTTACACAAAGCCAAACAAAGATTGTGAAAGGAGAAATAAATATTTAAGAAATCAATTACAAACATATGCAACCCAACCACAGTTCTGGCAAATCTGAGCCGGCTGCATTCCTGAGTCTGCTAACAACTGTTACTGTGCTCTGAGGCCTTCTGGAGCCAATGTCTTTTTGTTTTTAAAGAATACTTCAAGCCCACACATGTTTATGTTTGCTTTATAAGATTTTGAGTATTTAATGACAAAGATTTACGTCATTAATAAGAATAGTGACTTTCAAAATAACTTTGATATCTCTAAAAGACTAGGATTTTTTTTTACAATAACTTTTTTGTCATGAATTTATTTTATCTTGACATATCTAACGTCGTTTCCTTCAAAACAAATGTTGTTGACTGGGGTCTGGAATTTATTGCAAGTGAGCATTTTGGGTTTGGGATCACTTACTCATCCGTTTGAGATCACTCACTCATTCCTTATTTATATATTTGCCACATTTTAGAATAATAGTTAACTCAACAAAACCATGGAATAATTTCAGTTATAACTGTGGGAATTATGTTGAGACTAAAAGCATTTCAAATAAATGAACCACCCTTTGACTAGAATTTGCCAAATCGTTCTCTTGGCATTTTATAATCCAACTTCTTGATGTCTCGACCTGGGACGCTTTTCAAACAGTATTAAAGTAATTTGCTGGACTCTGAGCGAGTCACTATTTCAATGCTAGTCATGAAAATGTTCCAAAACAGGTTAAAATTTGGGGAGAAGATTAGTGTCCAGTAGATAACAGTGAGGCATTTTAAAGCATCATAAAAGATTGAATAAAAATGATTATGCTTGTTAAACATAGACCTAGTCATTATTACTGCATCTGTTCCTCTTATAGAGACTATATAGCCTTGTTTTATATGTGGGCAGAGTTTATTAGTCCACCAAAGGTTGATTCATAATTTTCTGTTATGCTTGATCTTGCGGGTTACATTTTTTCTTATGTCTGGTTCGCAGAGCCAGAGATGAAAGGCGTTTGTGTGTGTAGCTACATCTTATACAGGTTCTGTCTCCATTGCAATCAACACTTAGTGGGCACACAGCTGGCACACAGCTGGTCATTTATTCAAACGCACACGCAGGCACGCACAACAAGCCGTGTAAAGAATATGATCCAGCCAGTTAAGATGAATGAAAAAATCATTACAGGAAACGTAGGCACGAGGAGGAGAATAATCACACGCACACAGACAGGAGGAGATCTATCAGTGATGGACAGGTGTTCCTCCGTCAGCAGAGAAACACACAAGCCCTTTCTCAATATGCGTTGTTCAGCGGTCTTGTGCCCTCGTGTTCTCGCTCTAATTCATCAAGGATATCAAGGATGCATCGTCTGCAGCCTTGCGCGTGCCTATGGTATCTGCTAGAAGTCTCAGAAGTCACTATGGTGCATCCATCCAAGTTCCTTCTTCCAAGGCTGCTTCGCAAGACCGGTCTCCACAAGAACACAAGTTGCGTTCTTGGAATTGAGAAACGGCACCACTCTCTATGGAAAGCCCCCATTAGAGAGTTCCTGGCCACACCCTGTCTTCTCCTCTCTTTCCCAGACTATTCTAAGCTCTACACGAGGGCTCTCAACAAGGAGGATGCAAACCAGACATCTCTGTCTATCCACACCATCTATATCAGGTCACGCACGATGAGCTTATTTGCGTGATCCATTTCATCAAGTAGCTGGTTATTTTTGTCTTCGGCTATAATAAGGTTCATGCACTCTTTCTATCACTTTGTTTAACAGCACGTAATAACACGTTTACAATATTTTATGACAGGCTTTTATTTAAAATACAATAACGAATCGAAAATATGAAATGGGATCATAAGTTCAGATCCAGTCTGAAGGAAACTAATACCTGCCCAATCATGTTTAAGGAGCACGCATGGAAATCTCGGACAAATCTTCTCTCTCTGCAGGTAACGTTACACAGATCAGAAAAGCGTAGGTGTCTGTAGGTGTTTGTTCCATTCAAGCCTGACATGACTAATTAATTCACAAGAGAGAGAAACGAAAGAGGGGAGGACTTATTCCATGAATTATTGACCATTTGTAAGAAAAAAAGAGGGAGCATATGTGAAAATGATGTATTCCATCACTATACACACTGCATAATCTTTTTCTACTACCAATTTCATCCCTACTTATGGACACCGTGCAATTTCTCACTGGACCACGAGGTGAAGTAATACTCATGTTACCTATTGAGCGTCTAATGTGAAGCTGGCAAAATCTGGTGAGGTCATCTGTCCCACAGACCTCTATCACGCAGACAGGGAACTCGAGCGGGCTCTGCGACAGACAGCACAGGAAACATGAAGACCAGACTGGTGTCTGCTTACGAACACTCACAAGACAGCAACAGTGATCGGCACAGCTACATGACAGATTTGCGAAGTCACAAGAAACAAAATATTCAGTCAGAATAACTGAAATAGTCACATTTTTCGACTTTATGTCATCGGTGCATGCATCTCAATGCCTGTCAGGCATCATCAGTGGAATCGTGAGGGTCACGTTCTGAGCAATACATGGAGGCCTCTACAACACACATTAGCACAAACTAAAATATTTAAACCAATAAACATTGGTTACCTTCAAATAACAATTTATAAAGGGTTTATAAAACAGTTAATTAGTTTTCATTTACTCACCCTCAGACTTCTAACCTGTATAAAGTTCTTTGTTATTTGGAAGAATGTTGGCAATTTTCAGTTCTGGGAAAACATCCACTACCATAGTAGAAATAGAGATATTTTGAAGCATTTAGGAAAACAAACTTTGGACAACCATATATTTTTTCCTACTATGGTAGTCAAAGATGTTACAGAACTGAAAATTGCTGACATTTTTCCAGAATTTTCATTTTTGGGTGAACTATCCCTTTAATTAGAGAGCAAAATAGACAAACCTTCTTTTGAGACCGGACAGAAAAAGAGAAACAGATGATGGGGGCTTCCGTTTGCCTTCACAGACCTCTTTCTACTAGATGGGTGAACCCCAATTTACCCTGTGTGTATGATTTCGAACAAGAGGCACGCACGTGGAGGTACAAATTAAATCAAGAGGGGAACTATAGGCCTGTGTAATCTCCCGATAACTCAGTTTTCAGAACATTTAAATGGTCAAATAAACAAGGGCACTGTAAAACAAATGTAAAGCGTGCACGATAAACACCGATTTGTTTAATAGTTTTTACCCTTGCTGTTCGCCCCACTCTTCAAATCTGTGAGCTGAAGCAAATGATGGCCATAATGAGAGGCAGATTTGATGAGATGCAAGTTTTAATTAAATGAGCGAGTGACGATGAGAGCGAGACACTCATTCACTTCTTAACTCTCCAAACTTCACTGGAAGGAAAAAAAGCACTCACGGGTCATTCGGAGGACAGCCTTGTGAAGGGTGCGAGAAAATAAGTTGCATTTGCTAATGGTTATTGACGATTACAAAAGGAGGCTGTGAAGGGGAAACTGATGACATTTCTGTTGTACAGTCATTAGAATATTGAAAACAGATTTACTCTAATACAAACACAGAGTTAAAACTAAAAACGTTAACATTGCTACTGAGATTAAAATGTTTTGAGGTCCCACACAGAGAGAGAATAAAAACAGAATAACTAAAATGGAGTTATTTATAAATGAAGTAATTCACCAGCCAGACATTCAGACACACAAAGTTTAGACGTCTGTATTTAAAATAAATGAAGACTTTTGAACATTTAATATATGTATATTTATATTAAGGACGAGGATAGATAAATGCAAGATTAAGGATATCTGTTTTCTCTCTGTGTGTGTGTCTGTTTTACACGCCTCTTAATTCCATGTTTTAGCAGACAAATACTCATGACTGTCCCTAAAGGCATTGTACAAGTGGAAACTTGAAATGCATTCAATGTGTCTCTCCCAATGTTCCCTTAGTTTCAGACGGAGCATCTGCCTGCCTTTCACGGTGCCTTTTATTTATGAGTATGAACTCACACCCAAAACAAATTTCAAGAAAATGTAGGACTGAACAAGAGAGAGAGGACAGTAGGTCTAATGATAGAGTAACCAAAGCAAAACACCAACCTCCTGTTCCCTCTGTAACAGCACACACACGAGCACGCACCAGCACACAGTTGTATGTGCATGTGCGTGTTTGAAGGTGCCTTGTGCAAAAGAATGGGAAAGCATCATACATTAAATTAAATCATTTTGACAATCAGAAAGAAATTCTATTCTATAAAAACAATTGAATTCATGGCTTTTTGGACCGCTAACCACATATCTAGTGATATCTCTGGGAAATCTGCAATGTTCTTTCAGGAAGCTCAGCCCTGTTCTACATGTACCTTTGGCACACAGACTGCTTAAAAATGGCTTGTGGTCTAAACACAAATTACATCCCCTTTAAAGCTCCTCACTCGGACTTGACTGATATAATAGACCTGGGAGGAGTCGGTGAGAAGAGGTAGAACTCGCTGGTCAGACATTCTTGGAGCACAGAGAATTAAACCCAGCTGAGAGGGACTTTATCTGGTGCCAAAACATTAAAGGTCTATCAGGGTTTCTTTTGAGTACCATGTTGCCAACGAGCAGCTACTGTAGATGGAAATTACTGCACACAATTGTAGAATAGATTTTAAAGAAGGATATAATGCACATGCACGCAGATAATGTGTATACCACACACATGTGCCCATAAATGATCTCACACGCTCTGCCACTCCTGTATTTGTGCAAATTCAATCAAATGATTTTTGAACACCAATAAAGAAGTCTTTATTTTACTTGGCTAAGCTTCAGACTCGCTTTACTTTCCACCTCCTTACCACAACTCACTCACACATACATACACCGCAGCAGCCAAACTGGCTTTCCACACTGTAGCTATACCACAGCGGCTGGAGCCAATCAGACACTGCGTTGCCCTAATATCCCAGATATCCCTGCTCATTTTCAAGCACACAAATTCAATTTATGGACACATTTATTAGCATGTCAGTGGCCAGAGAGAGATAACAGATATTACAACTTTGGCCTTATCAGATAGCAGGTAAACGTATGTAAACTGACTCATAACCATAGTCTCTGAAACATTACATGCTGACCATACTGCAAAATGTGAAAACATGAGAAAGATATGGTTTGTAGATGTAACAGTAAGGATCAGAACTGTTGGAAGAAAACCTGGGTGGCTTTAAGGGTGCTGTGTGTAATTTTTTGGAGGATCTATTGACGGAAATACAATATAATTTACAAAACTCTGTCTTCATAGGTGTATAAAGATGATGAAGCGATATGTTTTTATTACCTTAGACTCTGAGTGAGCTATTTCTATCTACTGAGGATCACCTTGCATGGAATTCGCCATGTTGTTTCTAAATGCCCTAAATGGACAAACTGCTCTACATTTCGTAAATGCGTTATTTCCTTGATGTGATGACATCTTAGTTCTGTGTCAGTGGGTGGAGCGAGCCGTTGGTTTCAATTCACAACCTCACCAAATGTAAAAAAATGTATACACTGGACCTTTAAATCCCGGTGCAACACATTAAACGGAGCCAACAGCACTATAGTCCTACTGAAAGCATAACTAAATTATCGAAAATATTTAATAAATGAACCTGCAAAAGGCAGTGAATCATACAACTTTTTGAGTGATGGGTGTATACTGTGCTGGCAAAATCCATGTGGGTCTGATTATGACTAATGTCTAAGACTAATATAATACGGAGAACCTCAGGGCTTTCTGTTTTCTCTCTTGTTCACCAGCGTAACACAAAATGAGCGGTTCTAGACTCCCTCACAGAGATGGATTCTAGTCACCAAACCGTTCCTTTGCCATTGCGTCTCAATCATCTCTTCCATTTCGGATTCCAATTAGACTGCGTAACATGCCAGGAACAAACCGCAACACACTTTTCAAACACCACACTGTTACGGCGGGTTTATAATGAGCTACTTGAGCCTGAATGTTGGAGGCTGATATTTAAAAGAAAAAAATGTTGACATGTTGTCCACTTTAGGAGGGTGGTATAACTCACAGAGCGGTGCCTGTTAGTCCAGCTAGAATAACACTAAGGCTGGAGAGTTTTACTGTCCCACTACTGCTTGTGAAACATATATTCCAATGACAGCTAGACTAGAGTTTGACTGAACGAGGGGGAGAGAGGGAGCGAGGCTCATGTGGAGGAGTGGGAAGGAGGGATGAGGAGGTGAGTGTGGCCGGACGAGGTGAAAGTGATGTGCGTGAAACTGCTGTTCATGCACACCGCCAAATGCCAAAATGTCACACCTCACATATTGGTACGGTTTAAAGTAAACATGCCGATACATACACACACTTATTTTCTAAAATGCAAACAGTTAAGGTATTATATACACTGGAACGTTCTTCAACACAATCTCTCTTTTTGAATCAGTGAATTTGCCCACAAGTAGCTTCAAGAGTTTACAGTGGCCAATAACGCTTCATGTGAGCAGGATGAAATAACAGAGCATCCTTCAGTGCCGCTCCCACTAGAAGCCGGAGCAGGAGGTGTGCGAGCAAGAGAAACGAAGCATGTCGTTCATTAGCAAAAAGATCACATTTTATCCGTGGAATGACACTTTTAGTGGAGTGGAGGGCTCTCTGAAACCACAGCCAGAAAGCCCCTCTGTGTAACTTCCAGAATCATTAGGCAGGATATCACCTGACACACACACTCAGGTAAACTCTGCTCTGGGGGGGCAGATGTTCATTTTATCGTGGCCTTGCAGCGTGGCTGGAAAAATATGTGCAGAAACTGAAAACCCCATTTCTAAAGAAATGGCTCGCTTGTCCCGTCTGTTGGTTTTGGACATGGCTCTTCTCTCGAGGACAAGAGTTGGCATCCCAGCGTACGGCAAAACTCTTAAAAGCCAGTAAATGATATCAGGTCTCTGTGGTCGAGCCTGCAAAGTTATTAAAATGTAGCAAATCGCCTAGGAATGTTTTACACGTTTACTAGGTGTACCTCAAGGTGAGCGACAACACTGCTGAATTATAAAGGATATTGGGTTAAAGGGAATTAGTCTCGGAGAGATCATTATGAATGACAGTGAATATAGTCACTACAGGTTGAACAAGCTGCATTAATAAATTCAACATTCTCGTGAAAGTTGCTCTGAAAAAAATCTAATTAATTGAAGATGTCAGAGCAACCTTCTGAGAATAGCACTGGATACATGAGTTGTGCTGTTTACATCGAGTTCAGCTAAAGAAGACTGAAAATGTGACTTCTGGCCCTCATACATGCAAAATTATTATTGAGGACAAGATGAGTATAACACAGATTTCATAAAGAATGCACGTTTTTATCATGAGACTCATCCTTGAGTAGACTGTTTTACCGGCAACAAAATAAACCAACGTTACTGTGCATGTGCGCTTATGAGGCCAAAACGTAACTTCCGGAAAGCATCTGCAAAGAATTGAGTCCCTGTAGAATAATTCTGATAACAAGCAAAATAAATAAGTTAATTACATTAGCCAGCAAGTTTAGAATATGTCTAGTTTAATAACCAGTGGAAGAACCATTACTTCCCCCAACTTAAATGCAACAAAGTAACACAAACCCTTCAACAAATCGTTTATTTAAGAAAATGAAAAAAAATTTCAACAACTTTTTTATTTAATACAATTATTATTCAATAAAATATTAATACAATGTAATATTAATATAAATTAAATAACATATAAATAGCTATATGATTAGCCAATAGCCAGACCGCTCAACAAACACAGCAGAAGTTAACTTCGAGCCAGGCGAGTGTCCGATGAAACCGCCTAGGGTGTACTTTTTAACCATCTGCAGAATCATCGGCCTGCACCACTAATCTCTGGTCGGGAAGTTTGGTTAGGCGGCGACAGAACATTGACGGCGACAGCTGGTGCTTTAAAAGGGAGAAAAGGGGAAAAACCTCCAATCTGATCTATGTGTGGTAACACAGCAACTGTTAACCGTTGACAAGTGCTTTGTACTTTGGCTCTGTGTTTTTCTGGTAAGATCACAAGTCTGTGGATGTATTAATGAAGGCGAAGAGCTTCTATTAGGACTTCAGACCACACCAGCCTCAGCCATTTCCAAACCACTTTGAATGTGTATTAAATGATCGAACCAGACAACATCTTGCAGTAAGACTTTACTTTACACGGCAGCACATAGCTAAAAACAGAGTGGAGCTTTGTATTTACACATGCACAACTATCCGTAGAGTATCATGGATAATATGCAGTGACTGGTTGAACAGAGACATATGGATCTCCCTATCTCTGTTACGATGTGCACACCTCGAGATCGGCGCCCCCTCAAGACAAGCATTACAAAAGCTTCCCTTCTGATGCTCCGAAGTTTGAAACGTGGTATCACGCCGACAGCTGCTGATCATTTACAATCATTTTCCAGTGTTGGTCGGCTTTGATGGAAATATTTTCACTGTTGTCTTGCCGCGATTCCAGACTGAAGTATAGCAGGTCAGATAGAAGAAAAGAGCGGTCGCAACAGCCATCTTATGCAAATAAAATCCCAGAGCATTAATCAAAGATAGAAGACGACGTGGCTGAATCCAGAAGTATGGCCCTTCCTGGACATCAGGCCAGCTATGGCAGTCAAATCGGGGACAACACATGTTTCTGCTTATTAAACATCAGCCAGAGCAGCGAGACAGTTCCAGATGACATGGCTCACCACTGCATATCACTTTACACGGTTCACCAGAGACATGTGTTTGCAAAATGAAATAACTAAACCCAATCAGAGTTTTATGTGTTTGCTGGAATTCAATTAGACTGTGATTAATAGAGGCTTTTGAGCCAAGCAGTGCAGAGGTTGGGGTAAGATGTCTATGGGCTGGTCGGGTTTCGATGGAGAAAATGCAGTCCGGATTACCGATGTGTATGCAAACACAAGACAAACACAATGAAAGCAATGCATTAAAAAAACTTTCTGACTTCTCTTTTGGATGTACGTCTCCAGCCCAGAGCTCTCAATTAGCTGCTGCCTGCAGGGTTAGAAGACTCCGACTAAGCATAGGCAGGGTTGTGTGGGACAATGAAACAAAGCATGTCTGACAGCAACGGATGAACTTCATCAATGGTCTGAACAGGTGAAAAGTTTAGGCAGACAATGAGCTTTGTATAAATCACTGACGTCTCTATAAAGATCTGCAGACAGAGGATTGTGTGCCACACAAATTTAATGTGTACGAATCTTTCTGCAAGAACAGAATGAATAACAATCTACATAACACTAAAAGGATGTTTGACCGGAGAGTGAGTGAAATTTATTACCAGGCTAATCTGCAAAGATGCAAGGATGCTTTACAAGGATTTAACTCTCTAACACACACAATACTGTGCTGAAGTGTGTGAATTAAAGGGATAGTTCGCCCGAAAATGAAAATTCTGTTATCATTTACTCACCCTCTTATCAATTCAAACCTGCAGGAACACAAAAAAAGATATTTTGAGTTTTGCTTGTAAACGAAAAGCACAAATCCCAATAGATTTGCATTGGTTTCATGTCCATACAATAGAAGTCAATGGAGACCAACGATTTTTGTTTACCAACATCCTTCAAAATATCTTCTTATGTGTTTTCCAGAAGAAAGAAAGTCACACGGGTTTAAAATGTCTAGAGGGTAAGTAAATGATTACAGAATTTTTGTTTTGGGATGAACTATTCATTTATGTCCGTAATAACAAGCATAGCAAAATATATTAGTTTAGTTACACTAATTCTAAAATTCCAGGGAACAGGATACAGTACAGAAAAACAACACAATTTGTCATAGGGTTGAAAGCACGTCTAAAGGGCAAATAAAGGCATATGGAACCCTAGTAGGTTTGTGCGCAAACATCGTTTTGACCCCAGTCGACCCCCGCATTATCTCTTAAAAAACCCTCAGCGCTGGTGAATCAATTAAGCCCTGTCCACAGAACGAGGGATTAAAATAATGACTCTGATAAGACGATTTGCGATTCGTTCTCATCTGATAAAATTATCATCCAAAACAATATTTGATTGAAACTTCTAACACCTTGGCAAGATATCTGATGTCTTTTCAAGTTTAAATGCCAACAAGCTTCGATTGCACTGGAAGATTGGAATAGTCATATTAGATGGAAAAAAAACGCTAAGACACATTCGAGTGGGTTTATAAAGCTGATAAGAATACATCATTGTTGTCGAACATATTAAAATTACTTTTTTAAGCTGCAGTGGTAAAGTGCAACTCAGAGCTGAGCACACACATATGCTTTAGATTGTTTTTTCAGAAATGATAACAAGGTAACGTGATTAAGAAAATACATTTGTAATTGAAAAAAGCACTAAGGAGTTTTGACAAGCTTGGAAATCACTTTAAGCCACTCTCTGTATCATAAGCAGGAATGTATTTTTCTTTCTGTGACAGTGACTCATTTTTAATGTGTTACCAAGATACTTATTTGTGAGTTTAATCACCCATGAAGTGATTCTGAGTACATTAATCATAGGCTGACGGAGGAGAGATATAGGAAGCACCCCTTTAAGAAAGACACATTTATTTCTGAAGAAAGAAAGAAAGAAAGATTGTAATTTTTCCATATAAAGTTACAGGTAAGTCTGAGATGTTTAGAGTGGGAGAGAGAAAAATATTTTGTGTATATGTATGTTGACTCATTTGTCTGTCACTCTCTTCCACCTTCCCTCTCAAATCACTCTTCGTCTCCCTTTTATTCTCAAAGTCTCCTGAATCTCTCCAGGTCTATAGTCTCTCAAAACCCTGCAACGACAATTAAAACTGATATGCTTCCCTTTGGCACGGATGATGAGAGAGCTATAGATTGAAAGAATGAAAAAGAAAGAAAAATACTGTTCTCACCCCCTCCCAAATCTCAGGACAAGCAGTGATATGATGTTCATTGATCTTTATTACAATAGCAGCGAGCTGTAAAATGTTTGATGGGTTTGTACCGATCTAACTCTTCCTCATTCATAATTACCACTACACATGTAGAACCAAGGGCAACTTCAGAGGAGGTTCAGGAAGAGAGAAAGAGAGAGAACGGATGAGCGAGAGAGGGAACTCTCTAAGGGCTCTTTCTGTCTCTTTTGGCCCTGAGGCTATAAGCACTGCTGTATGCTGCTTACCTGGAGCAACTTAGCTTTACAAAGATCAAATTAAGCAGCTAACTTGCTATATGAAATGACAGTTCCTTTCTTCTTTCTCTCTTTTTTCTCTCTCGTCCCCTGGCGGTAAAAGAAGCACCTTTTTGATTAATTTCATGCCAGACCGGGGTCTGACTAGGCATGAAAAATGTAATTGCTATTTATTTGCAACTTTTGAACAGTCTTATAATGTTAATGTGAAGAGTTATTCGCAAGTGTAGTTATGGCTTCCGGATTTGGTTTGAAGTGGAGTCTCGGAGGTCTACCGTAGCGAGAAAGGGAACGGAAAAGCAGTTTAAAATGTTAATACACTGAACTACACTAGCACAGCAACAGGAGGGACACTTTGAGTGGATGTGCGAGTAATATATCCGATTCATCTGAAATCTCATTGAGTTTTACTCCCATTTCAAGATGCAATTTACTGAATTGCTCGGGGTGAAATTCAAAATAAAGAAATTTAATTTATACACCTTTAGTGCTCAGTCTGTCTGCAAGATAAATGGGTTTAAACGTACACAAGCACACATACACAAACTCACAGACAGGGTTTTTGTTCATGGTTCGATATAACAGTAACACATGATTACAAACAATGTGCAAACACACCTGCTGTTGATCTGAATTCCTTATTCCTTTTTATTTTTCCGTCTGGTCTCAAAAACATAATTTGTACCCAAACATTCTCCACCAGTCTGCTGAAAACATAGGACGGGTTCACTTAAAAATGAAAATTCTGTCATCATTCACTCACCCTCATGTCTGTCCAACTCTGTATGACTTTCTTCTGCAGAACACAAAAGATATTTAAAAAAATGTTGAAAATCAAACAACACTGCCTTCCATTGACTTCCATCATACAGACAACCACTGAGAAAACAATTGAGACATTTCTCTGAATATCTTCTTTTGTATTTCACAAATTGTGTAAAATGGACATCTGGGTGAATAAACGATGACAGAATAATTATCCGTGGATGAACTATCCTTGTAGTACCAGGTCTGAACCGCATTGGCCAACACTAAAATGTAGAAAAAAAGTATTTCCCTAATTGTATAATCAAACGGTTTCAGTCTAAGATGGTGCTTAACCAGACTGAGGTAAATCTGGCTTCTCCTTGGCATACAGTGCATTATTAATGCTAGTTGTGCTATAGCTTGATATGTGTGTGTGTGTCCTGTACAAAGAGCGACTCATAGCCCCTCTGGCATTGTTTAAACACTGAATAATGCATCTGTTAAATGATAGAGTTAGGGGCTAAAGAGAAAGGAACAGAGGCAGATCAGAGAGAAAATCAGAGACGGGCCTCTGAATTACAGACACTTAAAAACAGGTCCGGGATCAGTATTCGGGAGCAACCACAGAAGACCACTAATGTGTCTATGATTAGGTTCTATAATAATAACCTCGTAAACAATCATGAAGTGTCTTGTTTACAGAAAGATATAGCTGCAAAGGCTTTAACCCACAGTTTAACCCGCAGGCTGCAGCACTGGGGCCTACACATCTGACAATAGCTTTCCACTTGTTTATCTATTTCCTTCTCTGTTTTGGCTGGATTACAGCATTAAAAAGCTTAATCCACTCATTCCACTGCTTTTCCTCTTCAGTTTTCTTTTCTACTCTCTATAACTTTTCATGACATTTAACTAAACTGCTATATCTTTCAGCCAGAGGCTTTAAAGTAGAATAAAATGCACTCAATTCCTTATCATTTACCTCTATTTTCCCAATCCATCCCCAGCTGCAAACTGTGAGTTCTCTCTAAGCGACTAGTTCTTTTTGTGATCACTAGTTTAACGGAAGTTCATGATGAGTGTCATTTAATGATGAGGTTCTTTCTTTAGCGACTCGCTATGAAAACATCACTATTGAAGATTTTTTCTCAATTCTGGTTTTAAGTCAGAATTTAAAGCTCATTTTCAGTCAGTACAATTGCAGGTTTCCTGCTAGTCACAGAATTTTCAAGAGGGTGTCATGAAGTGGGATCTATCTTTCTGCTGCCACTGGTGGTAGCTACACATCTAAACAATCGCTTTTAATGTGCTAATAAAATATTTAGGGAATACTAAATTTGAACATGTTCATAAATCCATTTGCATCTTTAGACTTTTTAAATGTTAAGATGTAAACTTAATACGTATTTTATGTAGACAATAAAGAGACAGCAAAGCTGTGCCTTGATGACATAATGTGGACAGACCACTGAAGCGAATCAATAAGTTAGCATAATAATAAACGGAGTAAAAAACTTTTTGATACTGTGGCCAAATATTACAAAACATTACAACATATCAGTTCTATTCTGGTCTTATATCAGCCTTCTTGGAACACCTTTAGTCCAATCAAATTCAAGGACAGAAACCAACTGTTATATAAATAGTATTGTATAATATTACAGTAGGTATATTAGCTGGATCAGACATCTTTACATTATATAATACAGTTTTAAGGTACTTTGAAGTTAAAAACATCTCTTGAGAAGGAAAACATGCTACTGTTGTTGGCATCAAATCTACTGAACAGAAGGAGAAGCCAAAACATTTGTAACAACCTTTTTTCTAAAAGTATCCCAGTTAGAATCCATAAATGTCCATAAAGATTTCAATAGAGAGCTATCCACTATTGCAGTAATGAAAAAAATGCTTTGTTTGAAATCAAGAACATAAAAAACTACTTTACAGCACCCCTAATCCAGAAAATTAATTTTTAAATGTTATTTGAACATAGTCCTACAGTATCTGTGTGTCAGGAGTCTATGTACAGAACCATCCTAGAGTTGTAAAAAATTCACCCATTATTTGTTTTAAATCTCCAATAAACCTCAACTGTCCTCTTGAATGAGCTGTTGGCATGCTGTCAGATACTTGACGTCACATTGATTGAGCTCCTCCCTATGACTGCTGATGGACTCTGCTGTCTCCGCAGGTGTACACTGCCCACCATTGTCTTCATGCTGGACTACTTACAGTTAGCTACAAGAATGTTTTGTAACAAACACAGTGTTTTGTTGTTGGTTGCAAGACTGAACACAAGTCTTCATTTACTCCCGACATCAAGCCTCTGAAGACATTGTGGATTAGTTTTATTTCTCAACAGAATGTGCAGAAGACATCAGGTGAAGTCACTTTACAACAGGATGCTTCACAAACGAATGTTGTAATGGGTCAAGTTTTTAGTTTTTAAACAAATGACGCATTTGACCAATGTATTTAGATTTATGTCACATGTTGTAAGAGGGCTACATTAGAGGGCCTTTGAAATTTCTATACTGCAGAGGAAATAACTAAGTTATGTATATTAATATGAAAGAGTGACTTTAGTGTTATGAGGCCAAGTCTGACCGCATTCATACACACTAACACATACATTTCATCTTGAACTTTACCTTTCGCATCCCTCTAAAATGAAAGAAAGTAAGGAACGGAAGATACACAACACAGAAAGATGGATTACAGGCCTTTTCAAGGTTAGAAATGATCTTAGTATTCACACATGCACGAATATACACAAACAAACATCATATTTTTCACAAGCTAACCAGCTGCCTCTGAACCTCTTCCTTTCATCTGCACAAGGAGCAATGTTTGGGAAAAGCTCTCAGTCAAGCTGCAGAGAAGCTAAGAAGTGTTGGTCACAGAGATGACAACTTCCAGGAAAGATCTCCTTTATTTCATAAAACAGAAAACTCAATGTCTGTGTTGTGTGTGCGTGTGCAAAACCTGCAGATGTAACTTGCAAGGCGGAGCAGCAGGAGGGAGCAGTTTTGATCTGTGATCTGTGCATACGTGTGTGTGTGAGACAGAGAGAGAGAAAGAGAGAGAGAGAGAGAGAGAGAGAGAGAGTGAAAGGTTGTCAAATGTTTGTGTGCAGAGGTATTGAAGGCTATGAAATATTTACCAAAGCAATAATGACTCCCTGGACAGAGCAAGAGAGGAGAGGAACAAGGGAGAGAAGAAGAAAGGCATATCTGCCACCCTTCACAGGAAAAGAGCAAAGAACAAAGGGGAGTTGATTTTCACTGACAGTAGCTCTCCAAACAACAATAAAAATATCATACAAATAATAATAATAATATAAAATAGCATTAATGATATTGGGAACACACACTGGGAGCCTCCAAATGTGCCTTTGCCCTCAAGCAATATTTGGAGATATCATCTGACTATCAACACAGCGCAAGACAACGGAAGAGCAACCTCAACCGAGTCTCTCTTTTCTTTTACACACAGACTGTAATACAATAATCCTGTTGTTTCATGCTGACTAACTTCAAGGGCCTGGACCCCGGTGTGCACTCTTTTAAGTGCAGGCATAGTATTTAGCTTTGAGGTCATGCCTGCAATGCATGCTGGGGCACAGACTGAGCCGGAAGCAGGAGAGAGGAAGAATTACCACAGAGTCGCTCTGAACACTTATAAACAGTGCACCTGGGACTGGGACTGGGGCTCTTACCCTCACTACATGGATAAACCTCTCTCTGTGAGACGCTTAAAAGTTCACACCACTCGGATTCAGTCATAATGCAAACAAAGCTTGCTTAGAAAAGGTGAGGCTTGTGTGTGCTCATGTACGTGTGTTCATGACTTGCTGTGCGTGGGTTCACTTCTCAGTGGACAGTTTAAAAGCAGAGATCACATTTCGGGTATGGGTCAACATATCTGACAATTGGTCACTTTCACTTCACTTCAGGGTCCACAATAAACTATTTCATGTCAGGTAAATAACTAAAACAAATTTAATTATTGTAATTCAAGTAATTATTTCAAATGTATTATCATTATTTTAATCAAAATAACTTTATAACTTTGCTGCCACAGTTTTAGTTACATATTTGCTGAACAGTTGAGGTCAAATCTACAGGACACTCTAGTCGTAACGTCTTCATTCGTATAATGTTTGTATGTGTTTGTGTGTCATTTACCTCGATGAAGATTACATCAGATATAATAGTCCAACATCATAATCAAATTTACTAGCAAATTTAAGTCTAAGAAATGTTTTGCTTACATGTTAAATCATTTGTACTTACTGGTTTAAGGTCACTTGTTTCTAATGATCTCAAAAATGTTAAATGGAAGACCGAATAATAAAGAAAATCACATCATCAGCCTACCACAGACTTTTTCAATGCTGTTGAAAAAGCATCCCATGGTGATACCTAAAGAAGATGGTTGATGAAATGACAAGTGGACATTTCTACAAATTCTTGGCAAAGCTCCATCTTCTACTTCTATTTTATTGTATTTGGATTTTAAGCAACATAATGCAAATAGTAACATTTGTGTTATTCTGTATTTTAATAAAATATGTTAAAGATATATAACATAAACATTATACTTATTATAAATTAATTAGCAAGTAACCCTAAACCTTTGAATGGGAGCGTCAATGTTGTTCTAAAGTTTGAAATGTTTATAAAGTGGTCACACACAAACCTACATTCACTGACTTCACAAGCCCAGAGACCAGAGCGCACAATGACACTTTTAAGATGTTGTTGGGACTTTTACCTCACCTGTGTTAAGACAGGCTTTGTCTGTCCACGGAACATACCATATGAGTCATAGCAGCCTCACTATTTTTGGATTATTCAGTGCGGTTACGTTGACCTGTGAAGATATATTACCGATGACTGCTTCTACAGGACGCATCTCTCTCAAAGAGACAAAAACACATTAACAATAATCCAACTTTGGGTTTGATTTTAGAACAATTTGATGTATGAGCCCCAGTTTTCCACACAGAGACATGCAGAATAATAGATTTTCTAAATGGACATTTTGCAACCCAAGTTGGATTTCACAATATATTTGTTTAAAATAACTCTGTCATTCTTCATGTTGCACCTCAGTTACTTGCTTGATCAAGTGCAAACTTATTAACAAAGCACATTTCAGTTCATCATTTTTTTTCCTAAGATGTTATTTTAGAACGGAACACACTGAGCCAATTCATCACCTCTATCTACAGTAATATTAATGTCTTTATTTTTTATTGAAATGTAACCTGGGCTGAAACATTGTGCCACCATTGAGAATAAATGTACCGGTCAGGCCAAAGCAACCGAGCTGCCGTGTATGATCTATAATTGACCGAGATGATAAACGTGTGCGCTTTCGGCTACCGCTGTCTGACAAATGACCAAACACAACCTTTGGAGCTGACCTACACAAGGCGAGGAGGGGCGTGAGGTTGGTTGATGTCAAATGAAAAACAATGAACGGAGAGAAATCGATGAAACTAGAGCAGCCGTCTCCCCACCAACGGGCGACGTTAAACAACGACTGCGCTGCTGGCCAATTACCATGATTGGAGCGAGAGCCTATGAGTATTTGTGTGTAACTCCCTCAGGTACTCTTCAAGCCACTTTTGATTAGCACGTATGCTTTAACCGATATGGACTGTATGTGTGTGTGTTTACGTGTGTGGCTGTCTTCATTACCATGTGTGCTTTTACAGACGAGGGTTGATCCGTCAATGCTGTGCACTTTATTTATGAGTAAAAGGAGACGTGTGGTGAGAGGCGAGGTATTGACAAACCATTGCCTTTAAACAGGAATCAATAGGCAGGGAGGGGCAGAATGACACACACATTAACTTTGTAATATGAGGGGATATGAAATCACTCATCTCTCTAGCTGGGGGCTTAATCTCTCCCGTCTCACTCATCTCTCTCCCTCAATGCTGTTTCTGTTTGTGACAGGAGACAAAAACAATGGGGGTGGAAGTCTGAGATTTAACAGCGGATGAATACACTCTTCAACACTACTGATAACACCAAGGAGTGAGCACTATGTATGTTAGAGCAGTGGTTTTCAACCTTTTCCTTGTTCCCTTTGTGTTGAGTGCATCGCTTTGCGCCCCCCCCAAAGAAAAATGTATAATTCTAAACTTATAATTTTAATTAAACCAAAAACGTTATACAATGCTAGAACATCAATTCTTTTGGTTGATGGTCTTATTTTTCTGATGTTTTATTGCATAAATTTAGATTTTATTAAATTTCACAATGCCACAAAATCGGTGGCCCGCCTGGATCCATCTTGGGGCCTTCAGTTTGAGAACCACTGTGTAAGAGACAAAATATATTCATGAGGTCGAGTCGGGCCTTTACACCCAGTTTAAGCCTGTTATATTCTAAAGTGTATAATGCTTCTTGTCAGTATGTAAATGTTAATATATGGGGTTGGTGGATTGTAACCAGTCACATTTACAGATAATTTAATAACGTTTCAAATACCAATTTAGCTTTTCATAGTTTTAACATAACAGTCCAGTAAAGTGTTAACAGAGAGTCTCAGAGGTCGTTTTCCGTCTCCAAAGACTTCCTTATATAAAATAAATATATACCCTCCCCTTTCCCTTTTCTCCTTCACTGTCCTCTCTTTCTCTCAGAGCAAACAACCTTCTCTCCTCTTGTTATTAACTAAATATGAGCACTTTGACCGGGGGACAAAAATTCAATATTTTCCCCACCAAATATTTAAACCAAGCAAATAAACAGACAAATAAATAGGTCTCCCAGGCGACCGGGCGAGTGAGGAGGGCGGGATGTAATTTGACGGGCGAGTTATTTGGGAGACTGAAGCCCAAAGCTATTCAGAGGCTCATTTCAGCACCTGTCAATCAAAGACCAGAGAGGAGAGCGCCGGCTAGCCGCGACGAGTGTGTAGGTGTGTGTTTGAGAACGAAGTGGCCATACGCACATACCCCTCAAGGTCGGAGAAGATAAGGTGAATATCGTACCTGATGAATATATCAAGCCTTTTCCCTCTTCATCTAATCTCGCGGGCCTATAGAAACATCTTAATTCCCATCAAATAGGCAGATTTATCCATTCTGTGTCCACTTTAGTGGCACTGGTATATATGAGGTTATTGGGAGCAGTGGTGGCCGGTGCTGTGGGGCATTAAATGGGTCAAGCAATATGACAGCCACATCTACATATCAGAAAAGGACTGAGAGAAATGGGGGGTTTTGAGTATGGAAGGACTTCAGAAGGCTAAACTGAAGCACCCACAAACACACACGCGGCAAATACATCCCAAAAGTCAGGTCACAGCTGAGTTTAGCAGAATGAAACTGTCAACAGCACAGATACACACACACTGGAATCTTTTAAGCCAGATCACAGCAGTGTCCCTTCACTCAAGTGGCAAAAAGGTGCTCCAAGAGTTTCACAACACTATCGGTATATCAGTCAAAAGCCAAATCCGTTCCATCACAAACACAGACGCACGCTGCAGAAAAGGCACTAGATCACAGCAGAGTCACATCCCGGAATGAGTGAAGCAAATGGCTTTGTTTCTCCCAAAATTCATAGCTATGTATATCTAAAGCAGCATCCTTTTTTTCTATTTATGGATAAAATAAACACAGAATACAGCAATGAGCCCAGTGAAAATGATCATCCAAGATGGTGAAAAATGTTTGAGGATTTATACATTCAGCAGAGTTGCTACCTTTGCAGTGAGCTTTAAATGCAATATAACTTTTAATAAACGCATTTTAAATAAAGTTTAACAACAGCATTTAAACAAAAGAATCACAGTAACACACCGGCCCTTTCCTCTCCAAAACCTGCAGAGTATTGTCACAGAACTGTAAGGTCAAGCAACAATGTTTTTAGTCTCTGCTGCTTGGGCAGCCATGACGGGTGTGAGTAGCCGTTTAACCCGCACTACACTGAGGAGTGTTGTCATGGCAGCATCAGGGAGTAAGTCACGGGACTGACAGGTCCACTCACTGATGGTTAACAGGGAGAACTGCATTATGTGTTCAGCATGTGGACACACAAACACAGACTTGGACGCGCAGACACACACAGAGCTCTTGGGACTTGCTGTCTGACAAAATAACTTGTTCATCGGTCTGTGTGGAGATTTGGACTCTTGAGCAAACCAAGAGCGCGCACACTCACATGCACACAATCACACAGTCTCTATTTGGTTATATCGCATGCACTCTTCATGAACTGTAAAAAAGTGTAATAATGTTTGTGACAAAAGCTGATTTCTTTAGACAGAAAGATTGAATACTGTTTACCTTTTAAGCAGAAACACTTTGTGTCCAATACATTTGCCTGTATTAACAGCTTAAAGCAATGTGATGACATACAGTCTGAAGGGTTTAAACTTCTCATCATGTCAAACATATTTATCATAATACAAAACAAAAGTAAAATTCGTTATTAATTTACTTACCTGTATGACGTACCTGTATGACTTACTTCCAAGTAAACAAGAATGGGAAGAATGTTGATGCTGCGCAATTTAATACTATAGTTTTACAGTAACCACAATGCTGTGCAGCTTCAAAAAGACACATGTGCGTTATGTACTACATTCCGGGTAATCTGAGCCCATACGATAGCTTTCGGTCTAAAATTCTGTTTAAAATTGACTGCAAATATCTCTGATCTGTTGATATGTGCACCAAAACCAATGGCATTTGACGTCACTGGCATCAAACTTGGTGAAATGTGTCTAGAAGGAATTAACAATATAATTGTGATTGTGGTCAAAAGTGAGAAATGTAAATTGTTAAATACATTGTGGGGCAACTTATTCCCTTATCGTTCCATAATAGGTATAAAATATATTTCCTAAATGTGAAATTGGATTGGTCCTTATAAATGTGTGTGTGTTGGATGTCACCTCTTGAGTTATTTCAGTTTCAGTGATTTTGCAGTCGTGGCCTGATGGTTAGAGACTCGGACTTGTAACAATAACATTGGCAGTTCGAGCCTCAGTACCAGCAGGGATTGTAGTTGGGGGGAGTGAATGAGCAGCGCTCTCCTCCACCTACAATACCACGGCTGAGGTGAGACCCTTGAGCAAGGCACCGATCCCCAACTGCTCCCTGAACGCCGCAGCAATGGCTGCTCACTGCTCTGGGTGTGTGTAACTCACTCCTGTGTGTGTGCATTTGGATGGGTTAAATGCAGAGCACAAATTCTGAGTATGGAGCACCACACTTGGCCTAACATCGCTTTATGATGCCATCTTTAACTTCAATTCACAACTGTCAATCACACATCCTGAAAAAAAAAACATTTGTTTTATCTGTCATGGTGGGGGCCTGCAATTGTTTTTTATGACCTAAACCTAACCTCGCACAAACATTTGCTAGAATTCTAGATGAATAAAGACATCTCTTATTGTGATCAGTTGTTGCCTTGTCTCTTTAATATAGATGATTAAAGACATTTGGTCTTCATGATGCTGGAAAATCCTTACTAACACACCAGCATTGATTTCGACAAGCACCTGGTCATCTTTCTCTCACCATTACTAATAAAAGCAACTGCTGATGACCTTTGCCCTTTCTCAGAACAATGCATACCTGTGCAGACATGTCTAAGGTTAACTGTATGGCCATTTGCTGCTCACATCCTTACCTCAGGCTTTTCCATCCATCACTCACCTACAAACCAACGGAAACATATTCAATACCTACAGGCAACGTGGACACACACATACAAATAACACTGAACATCTGTAACTATCTATATGTACACGAATCATTGTTATGATGGTTGCAAATCTATAGAAAGAATGACTGACCATGTACTGATTACTAAACAAGCATTGAATTTTATTTCTATCATTAACTTGCTTTGCACACACTTTCAGAAAAGCAGTGGGGTTTGTGGCTATCCGGAGGAAGAATACAGAAAACCACAATGAAAGAAAGATTATATATTCGTATATATATATTTATATACCAACCTCACAGCATTTACTCAGCAGAAACACATTATTTGGCAACCAATAAAAACTCTAAAACTTCAAAAGTAAAAAACACATTTAAGCATCTTCATCGAATACTATTATATGGACCTTCTACATTAACACTGATGACACAGAAAAACATATAAAGAAAGCTGCTTGGCCTCAACAGTTATCCCTTTTCCATTCGCTCAAAGGACGCCAGAGTGCTTTTCTTCATCCTTCATTCATTAAAAAAGATGTTGAAGTGCATTCCTCCCAAACCGGCAGCATTTCAGAGATAGGCAGATGTTATTGAAAGGTTAGGAGCTGATGTGCAGTGAGAATTATGGGATGCAAGGGTTGCGAGCTCTCCTAGAGCCTATCAAGACTACTCAGCTTGGGAAAGAAACATCTTATGTACACACACACACACACACACACACACACACACTCACACACACTCACAGATTCGATCACACACAGAAATAAAAAGCTTTAAACAATTACACATGTGCGTGCCTCAAACCTGCATGCACCTATAAGGACAAACATCATTAACAAAGTTAGTTTTAAAACTTTTACCTCGTCATTTTTACTAAAAATAATCAAACAGACACACAGGCAAAAAGCACTTTTCAATTCAACAAAAATGCCAGACAAAAGGCAACTGCACGTGTTTGACGTGTTAAAGATGCCATGACGCTGTTTATTCCGTGGTGTCATTTTATTTTAAGTGGGACTCTATCCTGCTTTCATCCTCTAAAGATGGCACACAGACAAGCGCACAAACACACTTGCACGCACGCACGCGCACACACACACGCACAACCACGCACACACACACAAGAGAAGTGAACCGTGTATACTGTATACATCTATATGATGCCTGTCCAAAAGATCAAAGCTTCAAAGGATTTATGGAGAACTGAAACTTATTTATGGATCATATACTGATGAATAGGTACTGTATGCTACTACTGATATGTTTCTATGCATGGTCATTCTATCACTATTGTTAAAGTGATAGTAAACGATACTGATGAAGCAGGAAATAAAATGTCCCATCCAGATGTCACCCTTTATCATCCAAATATCCGCCAGTCCATTCGAGGGGACCTCAAAGTGTTGTGTAAAGAAAAAAGTTGGTCTTCAGGTGAAGTGAGTCAGGGTAGAAAGTGAACAGGTGTGTGTTTTATTTTTGTGACCTTCTCTCTTTTATCATTCACCACATAACAATCCTTCTTCCTTTCACTCTCTCTCTCTTTCCCTCTCTCTCTCCTTTACATTCTAGGAGAAAAAACAGAAATAATTCACAATAGATCCATTTATGCTTTACTGTATTCATCTATTATGTTCTATTTATTCATAAGCATTTATCAAGCACCTCCAGAGAAGTGACTCAACACGGCTGATGATGTCAGAGAGGTCAAATGGGAGGGGCATGTCAGGGTCTTCATTACTCCAGTAGGGTCGATCGACAGGCGCTTCTTCAGGCGGCAAGGTCTGTGCCAGGCTGGACTGGCATCTATTGGGAGAAAAAGCAAGAAAGATAAAGATTTAAATGACTGATGCCAACAGTATGCTGCGGTTTTAAGGGCTCTGCATCCTCAAACTAATGTGTATGAGTGTGAAGAGTCAATTTTGTCCTAATCACACAAAGAAGTGTGTGTTTGTCTAGGGGCGGTCCACGCGGTCATTTCCTAATTTGTTTACGACCCACAATAACCTTCTTTAATGACACGTTTATGCCGGTGTAAAGGACTACACGGCATGCACAGGTTGGGTGTGTGTGTTTAAGCGAGAGCATGCACGTCTGTGTGTGGTATGGTATCATCCCCTTGTTCTTCCTTTGAACTTAGCCTTAGGAATTCACTTCTTCAATCCTACAAGTGTAAGCAGTGTAAATCAGAATCTAAACACACCTGGCCCGCACTGATTAATATCTCAGTCATTCACACCTGGGCAGGTGAAGCCTGTGGCTTTAATTCCATAGAGCTACTTTGATGTTGTTGCATTTCATTGTGTCACACCAATAACACACTGACAGTGTGGTTTGCCCTAAATACAACAATATAACTTCTCACAAACTGGGTGTGTGAGGAAGAATCTCTTTGTATATGTCTGTGTGTGTGTGCAAGAGCCAAAAACAAAAGAGAAAAAGAGAATTTCTGTCCTTAATCCAAAACGTTGGAAAGGATTACCATGGCCTTTCAACTAGGCGTGAAGAGCAATCACAACCTAACATTAAAGGTAATTGTGTAATGCTCTTAATGTAAAAGATAAAAATCCTAATTTAATGTGAAGGGACAGGCTCGTTGCCCGAGGAGCGACAACACTTTCTGGAGATTTCAGAACACAGTTCAACTGTGGAAGTTCAACTAATCCATTACATAGATATTAAAGTACAGTGTGTAACTTATCCCACATCAGAGGATATATTGACAGATACGCAATATAATACACATACTCTTTAGAGGTGCATAAAGACCTTACATAATGAAGCGTTATGTTTTTATTACCTTTAGAATGAGCTATTTCTATCCACATATGACGTTATCTCCTTTGACAAAGAAGCTTAAACGTGACGACATCTTATTGCTGTGTCAGCCACTGTAGTGCTTCGAAAGAGAGGGGCGAGCGATGGAGCTGTTGGTTGCAATTCGCAACGTAAGCAGCGTGTGCTCTAGGAGCAGAAGCGGCGCATAAGCAGCAGTGCACCGATGATTTCAGTGGGCAGTCAATTTTTACTGCACTGCTCACGCTCAATTAAAGCGACAGTGCACTCTTTACAGTCAAAATGCAGATGGATTGACAGTAAAAAACGTTTACCTTTAAAACATGTAAGTGGTGTCTAACGTGTTTTTAACAGTCGCTATGACTTCCAAAAACACGTTTGTCAGGAATTTTTCTTGGGCCAAACCACAACAGCACATTTTAAGGATTTATAATACAAGTATATCTTAAATGTTATGCTTATATTACATTTTAATAAGGGGAAAACGATTGCATTACGCTGTCAGTGTACTGTCTCAACCCCACTGTCATCATAACATATAAAACTACATAAACATCATGTTATATGCTTATATTACGCATGTGTGAGAGAAAAAAGATTGTAAACCCTGTAGTGACTTAAATCGTATCCTTCAAACATGATGGCTTTTTAATAGTAACTTGTACTACGTGGATCTAGAAGAGCATGAATCAGACCGATAAAACAAATCAAAATTATACAATCAACATAAAAAAAGCTTTTTGATGAAGTTCTTGAAGATATTTTGCTCATTGATGTATTTAATCGAATTGCATTGTTGTACGTGGTACCCAGGCAGCGCTAAATTTCATACACTGGACCTTTAAAACCAAAGGATAATGGACACACCAATGCTCTACCTACATGCTGCTCCCGCTCCAGAGACGGGCATTACCGCGAGATGCAGCTAAATTTCATACACTGGACCTTTAAAACCAACTGAATTTCAAAAATCTAACAACCAAGTCATTTTTATGGTTCCTCTTTAAATAATGACGAAGCACACTTTGCCCACAAACTGATCTCAAAAACGTCTCCTACAAACACACGTCTCTTTGCAATCTCAGCCCACAGTAAACACTCATCCACCTCCAGTCGTGCCCAGAGGAGGCCGGTGTTATGGATGAGTCCGTGCTGTCCGGTGGTCAGAGGACAGCCCCTCTCTGACACTATTTGCGGTTATATATTTTGTAAGGGCCACTTAATGGTGAAGTGGCTCTCTAGTTAAGTGCTGTCTCTCCAACTTCACCGGCCACAAGAGAGGCTGCATTACACACCGAGGGTGAAATTAGCATATAGCGCTACAATATATCATCCTCATATTGCATCGAGGCTTGACAATAACATCCGTTAACATGCACTAAGTACCCTAATGTAGCACATCAGTTCATAAATAATACGAGGGCCTGGTCTATGAGTGTGAGTTTAAACTCTCTCATCATTTGCTGGATTATTGGAACAGACAGAGAAGAGGGAACGAAAGTAAACAGATCACTGTAAAAGAGGCTGTGTGCCATAAGAACTAAAATACACCCTTAGACGTACAAAAGGGGACAGTTAAGGAGCAGTGCTAAAACTGTAAATGATGATGTTATAATTATTAGGTGAGGTCACAAGGACCGGTGAAGGGGAAGGGAGTGATGTATGTCTGGCTTGTTTGGGAGTGCTAGTTTGATGTGCTAAGGTCAAGGAAAATATATGAAAACGAGTGTGTTTAACACCCAGTCAACAATAGTGAGTTTACTAAATTAAAATTCAGTAAAATACATGTTGCATAAAATTGCAGCAACCAATAAATGCTGAGGTTAAGCAGCTTCTTAAAATCCACTGTTCCAATAATCAGCATGTGATCTCATGTCACATTTTCTTCCAGGAACTGGTTAAGAGTAAAGTGTGTGTGCGCGCGCGTGTGTGTATGGATTGTTGGAAGTATATTTGAAAATGTATGCCAACCATCCATACAGATTAACCTCTTCAAGATGCAGTCTACCTCTCCCATCTGACCCGCGCTCAAGAGAGATCGACGTTACAATCATTCATTTCAATTTGCTCTGAAACTCTATAACCCGACAGCCAGGCCTGCAGGAATAGCAAGCGAATGCGGAGGGAGATCTATCACCTCTGTTCTTCTGGGGGGCGGCTCACACACTCCCACCCGGCACGTTTAGCGCGTTTGAACTTCGACTCCGGTCTGCCCGGTCTGCGCTCGCCCGCACACACACCTGCCGTCCCAGCTGAAACTAACCACTTTAGCTAAAGTGAGTGTTAATTATGGACAGGCAAAGCAGTCAATAAAAGGTTAATGCAGAAGGCAGTGGATAAATTCCTTTAAGCATTGCATCACTAGGCCATCTCTGCGTTGCACGCAAGCCTCTCTCTGTGTCTGATCAATACATTTTACTGTAATGTTCTCCGTATCGATTTCTCCCTCGCTCTCTCTCTCTGTATCCTCCTTCATAGGAGATAAACTAGAGAGGAGCGGGGGAGCGAAAAGCAAGAGCAAACTGATAAATGAAATGATTAAAACCTCTTTTCAGTTGGACTTTCCCTCTCACTCTTTGACATATCGCTGTGGTTTACAGCAAAGCGCTGGACTTCACATCTGAGGTCGTACATTACCTGCCCCCTCTCTCAAAGGGAGTAAAATGCCATTATTAGACAACATCAGAGCTTCTGCCCGCCACCATTACGCTGATAGATGTAGGGCTAAAATGCTGGGTACACAGACTGTAGACAATGCTAATTGCATTAGCCAACCAGAAGATCATTTACAACCATGCAGCTACAAATGGGCCTGTTTGATTAGGACATTACAGTGAGGTTAGGCCGGCACTATCCCGTATCTGCATGCAGTAAGACCTATTTGTACACCGGCTTGTCTATGCAAACTCTTGTGGTTTACAGGCGCCTAATGTGAAGCGTTTTTTTTTTACTTTTCTTTCTCATTTCATGCGCACAGGTGTGAAGGGTGCATGTGTGAGAGCTGGTGTGCAGGTGTGTAGTTTTACAGTTTCTGGCAGTGATGTGCCTCATTCTGAGAATGCCATCAAACGGGTCGTGCAAAAACAAGTGAGTTGATCGTAAATCACAGTAGAGCTCCGAGGCCCATGCAAGCAATCACATCGGCAATATACTAGTACACAGCGTGCAGATAACATCTTCACCAGATTCAAGCCCTCAGACAGACCCAACTATAACTATAAAAAAGGCATGTCTGGTTCTAAAAGCGTGTTTCGTCGTAACCAGACTTTCTTAAACCAGACAGATCCTTTTGAACTGAAACAGACTTAAACGGAGAAAGATTTTGTGAACCTGATTTGAACTAGTTATTTCAAACATGGTTGTGAGATAAACTGGAGTGACTTCACTGTTATAAAGTGATTAAAAAAAACATTGTTAGCTTTATTTAGATTTGAACAGAAATTTTATGAGATTAAGTCATGTAAATTACAATATTAAGTCATATTAGGTTTTAACAACTAATAATGACAAGTAATTAGATTGCATTAAAAATAAATTAGGGCAGCAAAAACCTTTGTACAGTGCATCTGACGAAAAGAATATAGCTCTGACATAGCTAAATGTATAGTTACAGCTATTATGGTAAATGTCCAGTACATGAATTTATAAATCAATTTATAACCCCCAAAAAAACATATGAAAAAATTATAAATAAATATTTTAGTATTTGCCATGTCTTAATTATAACAAGTCAAGGAAGGATGTAAGAGTGTGTGCGTGGGTTGTTGTGCGTGTGGGTAAAGTAATGACAGGTTATTCTTTGTGAACGCCCTGACTAATGAAACAAACATCTGATCTAGCACTTCCTCTAGCTAATCACTCCAGAAAAACAGAGCAAACTTGTTTTGATTTTTTCTCTTTCTTTTCCCATTTGGAGACAATAAGTGGAACTATAATTGGTTAGCAGGCAACGGGTCCACCAGAGGCATCAGGCCCTTTACATCTGTACCCCAGCAGCTCTTAACAGACCACATGAAACAAACTCTTGTAGGACACACAGGCCGAGGCACAACGGGGACAGACCCAGCCAGCACACCTTTACTCAGACAGGGTCGTTTGATGTGGTGAGCGTGGGCGTCTGGGTCCTAACCCAACCAGATGATGCAAAAAACACACAAGAACAAAACCCTCTAAACAGCTCTCATAATTGGTCTAATAAAAGGGGTATTAAGCTGATAGCAGAGGAGGCCACTACTGTCTCTGAACTCTCCAAACCAGGTGGACGTCTATTAGCCTGTTAACACCGTAACAAATTATCTCACACGCCCCTCCTATCGCCCCCCCAGGCCTCATGAAAGAACACAGCCAGATGTCAACACCAGCACAGGTTTACAGCACACTTGATTCTTTACTGCACAGAGAGACAGGTTGTAATAAGGAGAGGTGTGTGAAGGGGCAACAGTCACAGGTTCACTGTCGTTTGTCAGTCAGTCCGTGCTGTTAAAGGAACAGTTCCCCCAAAAAGTTGTTCCAAATCTTAATAAATTATTTTGTTCAGATGAACACAGAGTAAGATATTTGGAAGAATGCTTGTAACCAGGTTCTTGGCCACCGTTGACTACCATAGTAGGAAAAATGTACTTTCTAAATTTATTTGTTCTGTTGAACACAAATATATTTTAAAGAATGCAGGAAAGCAAACAGTTATGCGACACTTTTGAATTGTCATTTTTCCTACTACGGTAGTCAAGAATTGTTTGGTTATAAGCATATATCCAAAAATCTTTCTCTGCGTTCATCGTAAAAAAGAATTGATAAAGATTTGAAACACCTCAAGGTAGGGTTTGCGATGTCTACTAAATTGCCATTGGACGATGCCTACAGTGAAACATTGTGATTGACGATGACATGGGGGGGGGGGGGGTGTTATATAAGTTTGCTGGATGGCCATCTGCTAAAACATTAAAAACAATTATATCAAGGCTCCAGACTGCCACCAAATCGGGTCTTGCCACCAGCTTTACAGACAGCGTACTTCTCAACAAGTATTTGTACGCCCTGTACATTTTGAATTTCTTCCAGTAGTAACTTCACGTGGAAAGACGAGTAGATATTGTGCCCACCAGCTTCCAAATCATACTCAACCACCAAAAAGCGCGAATGGCATGCTCTACACATGCGCAGAATGTCATACTGTGGACTCGGCTGTCAACATTTGTCGTGCTGTACGCATACGGGATGTGAGAATGACCGCAGAACCTCCTGATGGCGAAAATTACGTCATGCAGGGGAACCACGATGCCGGCCCAACATCGTGATGGCCGTCAGCCATCGGCAATCATCGTCTATCGGCCCAACCCTAACTCGAGGGTGAATAAGGGTGAATAAAGGTTGACAGAATTTTTATTTTGGGGTGAACTGTCCCTTTAAATGACACTTGGCCTGAATAAAGCATCATGATGTACCACCCGGACCACGCAGCTCTAGTGTCTGGGTTGGGTATCATCAAGGCAAAAATAAATAGCGCTCATATTAATTAATAGTGTCTTAGATCACCTAAAAACTCCACCCTGACACATTTGTGCATTTTATCCTGTCACCTACTGAGATGACAGCCTGCCAAATACCAAATTTTGATATGCTGGGTTTAAACTAATTAGTGGCTTTAAAAGACACTAGGGTTTTTCAGCTCCGGTGGTGTTTATTTACATTGCCCGAAAGAAATATGGAGAGGTTAGTAAAAGGAAGAGGCATTTTATGGGTTTGTGTGCGAGTGTGTGTTTGAGAGAGAGAGAGAGAGAGAGAGAGAGAGAGAGAGAGAGAACTGCCTAAGGGAGAGGAGGTTATGAGGTTCTGAATGTTTGCAGTTTTTCACAGGGGAGTGTTTGAGAACCAATAAATCTTTGAGTGATCAGGAAGTGGCTGGGAACACTAACAGTGTGTTTAACAAGGTAAATGTCTGAATGCCACATCGCAAGCATACAAACCTGCTGTTCTGAAAAATGTACCAGTAAAAGAATCATTCTTATGGATAAATACATGAACATACACCTGCGTACTTCTACACTTACACACCGATACGCTTAAGAAAGAAATGTCTCGTTCTAATAGATACTGTGTATTGCCAACTCGGTGACCCAAATCTGACCGTGATCACATGATCAGGGTCAATAGGACTTCTGCACTTACCGATTGTGACAACAGCATTATAAAACTCTTCATTAGAAAGACAAGCATCATCAGGTATAAGAAAAAGAAAAAAATCACAAGAAAAGCATAAAAATGTATCATGACCACATTGCTAATGTATTATAAACTATTGCCATCTTTATTAATTGTAATACGTTTTAACATGCAGTTTGTTTACAATAATCTCACACTTTAAAAGCACCCTTTTATCAAAGTTGAGTGAACACAATCACAACCTACATGAAGAACAATAGCGAAAACTACCCTAATAATTAGTTAAAACCCTGCAAGCAAGTTCATAAAAATACCAAATTAAAAAGGTGACTATAAGATTGATGGATGGCATGAAAGTAATTAGATGATTACAGCGAAGGTGGGGGAAAAAAGACAAGAGAGGCAGCTTTTGGGTGTTGATACTTGTGTAACACTGTATCATTATTCTGTACAAACAACATGAATGAATTCATGTCATCCCATTTAGAACAAATAGAGATGTGTTCTGACAAACATGCGCTTTTGTTTGCTACCTTATTAAAGGTCATAGGACGTTTACCACGTATTATAAGGCAGAGGACAAAACAGTTTCAGTTTCTAAGAAATAGCTATGTTTAGAGAGCCGCGGGTGCTAACTGTCACGTTCTCACAAACGACAGCTGCTAATAAGAACATGTGAAATACGATGTGTGACGTGCAAATGGGCTGTTGGAGTAATTTAAGAGTATAGCATGCGAGAGCGATGATGTCATCAGGTGACAGAAATATAAGAAATCAGAGAGAGGTGCAGATAGAGAATCACCGATTTAAAAAAAACACTGATATTCAAATTTACGAGAAGAGATGAAAGAATTTGACAACACGGCCAAAGGTGTTTAAAATCCTGAATCACCTGCTCCTCCTGCTGTGTGAAAAGCGCTTTTGCAGCCTATTAAGTAAATAGTGTAATTAAAACAGTGTGGCATTTAAAAGCCTGTGAACTGGCAACAATTTGTTTAAGGGAACGCCAGGCCAAGCAGGCCCCTGGGGCACTTCTAAAAGCAGGTAACCGAATCACAGACATGGGCAAGAAGAAGAGAATCTGTGTTTAAGCAGTGTGTGTTAGGGAGAAAGAAGGAAAGAAACAGAGGGAGCAAATTAAAAGACAAACTTTCAGTGTAAATGTGTTAAGTGTGTGTTTGTTTAAAAGGACGTTTGTTTAGTACAGCTCTAGGTGTGTGTTTGTGTGTGTGTTAACAGTAACAGAGCACTGTAGTTGAAGGGATAGGTAAACATGGCTGACAAAATCAAACAGGTTAGCTTTGTTGTGAACAGAATGGATATTTCACATACATTGATATAAGGAAAGTATGTAATGTACCCAGCCCTTTGTCTACACTAACTGAGCTTTACCAACGTCAACAAGCAAATAAAAAGTCACAATGAGGGTTTACAGACGCCGTTGTGTTATAGCAGTGGCCTTACACCTTAAGGTCTAATAAGGAGATTGAGGCTAAAGGGCACAATTACAACTGAAGTGGAGAAGGTTCTTAAGGGACAATGGGAATGATGCTGTTCAAATACATTAACAATGGCAGAGGAAAGACGGATGAGATTTGTTTCAGGTTCCAGTAAGACCTTTTTAAGGAAGGACATTAATAATACGGGACTAACAGAGGAATCTACAGTTTTCCAGTCCTGGTTCAGTTTGGGATTCGTTATTATCGACGACATAAAAAAGCTAAAATGCACAAAATGTATTGTTTAGATCTAAGTGAAATCTATAAGAACTTTCAGCCACACCAAATGCTAATAAATATTGCCATTGGACTGGTTAGGAAGTTTTGTACATCAGGGACCATTTGATTCCTCCCGATCTGACCTTTAAGTTTTGTAAGTATAATTCAGCATTGCTGTATTTAGCAGCAGTAATTGTTTCCTCTGCTTTAAAAGATTTCAATTAAAGCTGAATAAACTGGACCGTAATCTCCTTGAACCGCTTCGGATGGCTGTGTTCGCCCAAGGGCTCAGCTATGGCAGACGTCGAGTTGACCGGCTTAGGGGGTTAACTGGTGATCTGGAAACAGCGGGGTGGATTGCTAAAGGGGCTCAGACTCGCAGACCCTCAGCTGGCCTAAGGCCAGTGCCTGAGATAAAACAAGCATGGTCCAGACAGTGCAGTCAGTCTGGGAGATTACATCTTTTCACAACTGTTTACTCCTTGAACGAAACAACCGAAACAAAGTACAGAAAGTTACCGTCCGTCTGTCTCTGAATTATAGAGGCTGCGAGTAGAATGAATAACAACATGGCAGAAGGAGCAGGAGGTAAAGGAATATAGAGATGTAGAGAAGTGGACAGGTTTGGGGTTTTGGGGGGGTGTCTCATTCTCTCAAGGGAATCTTAACATACTAAGAACAACATCAACATGTCACCATCCATTCTCCCTCCCTCCTGGAAATCTGAGGACCCTGCAGCCTCTTCAGGCCTAATGACACCTGACTCGCTCTGTCCACCTGCTGCCAGTCACTGAACACTGCTGGAACAGACAGAAAATCATTCAGCAGCTTGCCGGGATGAATATTTGATGGGGAGAGAGGATTTTTGCCCACGTTGAATAAGAACGCAGTATATGTGCATGCATGTGTGTAGGCTACTGTGTGTGGACTTCAGTCAGGAAGAAAAAACAAACTATAGACATCTATAAATCAAATTCCCTAACATATTTCGCTCTCATGCTTAAAAAACCTTGATAAACGCATTCCCAAGCAACATTTTTCTGTTGCATCAATTGATCTTCTATTTAAGGTCAACTCTCAGTGGACAAATGCTAACTATCTGAGTTAAATGTCCAGTGAATGAAATTTAGGGGCATCTAGAGGTGAGATTGCAAATTGGAACCCCGACTCACTCCGTTCCTCCCTTTCGAAACACTATGGTGGCTGACAGAGAACTAAGATGTTGTCATGTTTGCTGTCAATAGATCCTCCAAAAATTTCACATTGGACATTTAACTCACTTTAAACAACATTTCTTGAAATATTTATACAAACTACCTTTACACTTGACAAGAATCTATGTTTGATATCTGTTTCGAGCAAAAGTGTGTTTCTTTGTTCTGATGAACACAGAAAGATATTTGGAATAATGCTTATGATAACCAAACAGATCTCGACACCCATTGACTACAATAGTAGGATAAAATCAGTGGTAGTCAAAAAGGCCAGAACTGTTTGCTGTACATTCTTCAAAATGTCTTCTTTTGTGTTCAACAGAACAAAAAAAATGATCAAGTAATTTTTCCTACTATGGGAGTAAATGGGTGTTGATGTCTGTTTGGTTGTAAGCATTATTCCAAATATCTAAATTTATACAGATTTGGGATAACTCGAAAGTGAGTAAATGATGACATCATTTTTTATTTTTGGGTGAAGTATCACTTTAAGCTCTTCAGGCAGGATTTGGCTGACTGCCATTGTACAAACTGTACAACAAAGTTTGACTGGAACACAAACACGTGAAACACAATATGTTGTCTGTCAAGAACAAGTTTCCAATTCATGATCTTCAATTCAACTCTTGACCTGCTGTTTAAGAGCGAGGCATGTGAAGGTTTCATCTTCATGTTCTCTCACGGTATTTTTTGTCTCTGACACTCATTCAAAACATCATTAGCGTACAACCCCAAAATACCAGGTGAGCCTTTGATTAAGACGACACGTTTAATTAAAAAAACGAACAGTTTAGAACACTGCATTCCCTGCCCTATTGTTGTTAATAAAGGTTTCCCACTGAAGTTGTTTGGAGGTGCTATGAAACAAGCAGCCACTGGCTTGATTACACAGAGTTTGTATTGGAGGTGGCCGCCTCCGTCGAATGTCGTGCCGCCTCAGACTCTCACAAAAATTATGTCGGGTTACTTCACAAGAAATGCTGCATGCATTTAACAGACTGTTATTTGTAACTGCATTTGTGTTATTACGCCACAGTTTCGTTTTCAGCACACTGAGCCGCTTAAA
Organism: Triplophysa bombifrons; assembly: GCA_029783895.1. NCBI lineage: Eukaryota > Metazoa > Chordata > Actinopteri > Cypriniformes > Nemacheilidae > Triplophysa > Triplophysa bombifrons. Next base: position 24,462,704 of record CM056448.1, read on the forward strand.
AGAGTTGCAGAAAAAGAGCTAGCTGTGTTTCAACGCAGTTTGTTTTGCACTAAAATACATTTAATTTCTTAAATTAACATGACGTACATCATTGTAATGTCTTTAGCTGTGCGGTTGGGATCGTTGAATAAGCGTATACTGTACACAGCAAGTTCACCAGTGTGAACGTACATTGTGTTCAGAACGACTCGCACACGAATGACTCGTTCGAACCGATTCATTGAAACTGCATGTTTTTTTATAGAAGTAATGTTTTTTACAACGTAATAATTGTAATTTTCATCTAATTTTATTAGAACTTTTTGTCAAAGTCACTTTGGTTAAGCCACTTAAAGGTACGGACGGCCTTCATTTGTGTGTGTCCAAATCGGGACGGCACCACCTCCGCCTCATTTTGAGCCAGGAAAAACCCTGTTAAAGTAATAATGCTTTGAACATGTTTACAACATAACTGTCCCAGGACCAGTATTAGATCCAGTCAACTCGCTTTAAATAAAGTTTATCCCTATTTTTAAATAAATCAAATTTTAAACAATATACATATGATTGACACCTTGACAAAAACTTTAATTTGAATGAGAATGATAGAAGTAAATCATTTTCGACAAACATCAGCTTTAGGACAAGGGTGAACTGTTGTGTCTACAGTTCATAATAGAATCTAATAACTTGTGCTAACATTGCGACTCACCTGCTTTTGTGTGATTTTAAGCTAGCAGATCCTAGTTTAGCACTTGTGTCCTGTTCAACAGGATACTGAGGTCCTTGAGACGGAATTAAGTGATTTACTAATATTAGTTTCTTGACGTTTGACCAAAGGATGTATGCTTCAAAGGAGATGTACCTTCCTTCTAAGAACAGGCTTAATAGACACGTTTAACAAAATAAAACATGGATTGGCTCAGCGATAAACCCCTCCTCATGGAAGATGAGGCCGCTCGTGACCATGTGAGGACAAACAGTCAGTACAAGATAGATAAAAAGAACTGGAAATATCAATAATGATCGTGTGCTGCTGTATCTGTTTAAAATAAAGTAAACCATTTGGGGTGACCCCGAATAGTCGAAGATTCGATGCTTCAAATGGATTCGACTACCAATCTCGAAATCAAATCTTTGCAGAAGTGTTATGCAATGGGAATCATGCCATTTTGGTTATATGGGCAGTGGTGGACTGCGCAGGAAAAAATATTATTTATGATGTGAAGAAATGGGACATTTTTAGGATTTGGTACCGAAACCTGCGGCGCATATGAGTGCGAGGCCTGGCTACGATGCGTCTCTCCGCGTCTTCAGTGCTATGAGACCATTAACAAGAAGCAGCACGTTCCGAACACAACACCAGATGAATCGCAAATGAATGTGTACACAGTTTACAAACATCTGTCACTTACTGAATGTTTTAAAAATGATGTTCCCTGAATTTTTAGACATTCTGCCTAAACACATTTATTTTGCACATTGTGACTTGATTCTGGCTTATTTCATATCAATTCTTATTTTTATTTATTATAAAGATATATTCTGTTCTAAACAAATTCTGTAAATAAATGTGTGATTGTTTTTGGAGCATAAATGTTGAGCTGTACCCTTAAACACCTGGTGTCATCCCCACACGCACGCAGGTGTGCACACACTAGTATGATTCGACTATCAGTCGACTACAGGCAAGACGTGACAATTCTGATTTGACTATATAAATCCTTAGACAGGAACACCCCTAAAACCATTATTAACAAGCCAACTGTCAAATGCCTTCTAGTGTCGCATCTTATCATGAACATTGTCTTGACCTGTAACAAACAAATGTGGCCGCAGAGGAATAAACCGTCTCGAGAGACAAATGGTAAACAAATCATACAAACATGCAAACACGCACTCGCTCGCTCAATGAATCTACTTAGTTGTGTGGCTAACCTGAAGCAGCAGGTGGAAAAGGTCGAATCAATGGCGTGGTCTGGAGGGAAAGCAGCTATATAGGGAATGCTGGAGGGCAGTTAGTGGGAAGGACACACGATGTGGGTGGCTCCCTGCCCCCTAGCCCTCTCCCGGGAGCACCGCCTGTCCACTTCAAAAATCATGCCTCACATACGGCCAAACCAGCGTACACGTAGCTACATGCACCCCATGAGATACAGAAGTACACTCTCTGATCACTGTTCACAGCACTGAACAGATACAAATGGCTTATCCATGTAGCTCCGTGGACCCTGGTTCCTCTCCAGGTCTCTCTGGCATTCGCCTGACAGAGATGAGCGACTGGTGTGCAAATCTGCAGAGGCTGGATTTAATGCTCTAAAAAGCACACGCCCCGCTGCTACCGGCCTACCTTTAATCAGAGCAAGGGAGATAGGAAGAGAGGGAAAGGTTATGCTCAAATCTCAGACTAGGGGGCCGACATGAACAACAGATGCTCTGACAAACCAAAACAGGAGCAGGGAGTCGACACAAGGGAATCACACAAAACACACAGACACACTTAATCTCTGACTTGGGCTGCAACATTCTACCATTCTATCAAGAATGCTTATACCCAAACAGTTCATGGAACCCATAGACTATAGAAGGAAAAAAATACTTTATTTGTTCTGTTGAACATAAAATAAGATATTTGAACAGTGTACCACAGCAAACAGTTCGGGGGCACTTGACTACCATTGTAATTTTTCTTACTATGGTAGTCAATAGGGTCCAAGAACTGTTTGGTTACAATCATTCGTCCAAATATTGTTTTCTGTGTTCAACCAAACAAAGAAATTTATCCAGATTTGGAACAACTAGAGAGCGAGTAATTCATGACAGAATTTGAATTTTTGGGTGAACTATCTCTTTAAAGCAACACTTTGGAACATTTTCTCACAGGTTCCACCATGGGATTGATAAGCGCAATGGTCTGTTTCTAGTATCTTAAATGCTGTCGCTGTATAAACTTCCCCATAAGCAAGGCAATACACGTTAATTTGCTGACTAACCTGATGGAACAGAAACGAATGTAAAATAGTTGTTTGGAAACCATGTGGCACTCTTCCGCAGGCAGGGGATGGACGGGGCAGTGTGCACCGACCCGAACACAGAACTTATTAAGTGGTTTAGCAGCACTGATGCTGCTTAGATAGAAGCGGAATTCATAGAATTCGTTCGGTTGAGAGTTGTTCTCCTACTAAAATAATATTTGAGACATTATTTTAAGGTCGAAAAACTACAAAGTGGCACAGTAGACACAGAATGGCATGAAGGCCCCGCACGTACTGACTTCAGATTACAACACACTTCACAGTCTGTAAAGTGAGAAACTAGTTAGTAGGCAGACAGAAGTTAAATCCCACCACAGGTAGTCTGCGTGTTTTAAAATCACATCTTGTCTCGTCTCAAGATAATTAATGCACCGTGTTCTGGTTGTTTGAGAATTTAAAACGGCCTTTCTGGGTTTAATCTTAAGCCTACCAACACAAGAGAACAGACTTTTCCGGACTCAACAACTAATCACTCCCCGATTTTCAAACCAACCCACGTATTGTACACTTCCCACAGAATAGGTGAAACCCTTTGAGTAACAACTGGATTCAGCTTGTGCCGATATGGGGAAATACGTGGCAAAATAGAGCAATGTGTGGTGGAGGAGTAGGTTGTAACATGGAATAAAACTGTTGAAATGATGAAGAAACATACGGAAGTGGAGTAAGAAGGAAAGAGCAGACAGGCACTGAAGAGGCGTTTCCGCTGAGGACCTCCGGCATCAGTATGTTAATGCTGCCAGCTTCCTCTGCTTATCCTACACAGGATCTTGGTAAGGCATATCGCCCTCATTGGAGCCGCATGAACTTGGCACCAACACCACCTCGCCAATCCCACAGAAACACCAGATCAGCCTCTTTAGTTATTTATAAGGTGGCATGTGTGCCATGTTGACACACAGTACATGACAACCGGTACACGTCTAGTCCTTCACTTGAGTATGCTTGCATGTGTTCAGTGAAAGGGAAAAATGACATTAGTTTGACTACTGAATAAGCAATGATTCCTGTTTTTCTGTGACTTACAGGTATATGATGAGATAAATACAATGACGTATTGATAGCGTCTGTGGCATGCGGCTGATTACAAGACAAATAATTTTCAACTGCTTAAATAACATATCAAATCAAACATTATCCACTACTTCCTTCTTCTCTCATATTTCTTGTATATGTTGGATCTCTGCCTTTGGCACAGAGTTCAGTTTTGTGTGCTTAACACATGTAGTTGGCACAATTCAATTAATCTCCGTAACAGTATAAAATCTCAATGCCAAACGTATACACAAACGTATACTCATCCTGTGTTGCAAATGGTATGCGATTATTTAGTGTAAATGGGAATATACGTTTACCATGGCTATACCAACCAGTGAGAGAGAGAGAAGAGAAGAGAGAGACATTTCTCCTCTATTCCCTTCAAACAAACACATCGACCAGGAGGGGATTGTATTGTCTAAGCTGCAACTAAAGCTGGATGCCATATTTATTGTTTTTAATTGCTTTGTTGATCAGTGGCTTGCAACAAAATTCTGTAATAAACGTCCCACAATAGACACGTTACAATTTCTGACAAGCTGAATAAAACCCTGAAGAGCCCCCTCGGAGAATCAACAGAGGCTTGGAAAAGAGAAGACAGAAAGAAAATGTAATGCAAACGTAGTTTTTCTTCGCTGTGATGTGAAATAATGTAACGATGGATTCAAAACGTTACTTTGCTTTAAGTGTTGTAGGTCACTTAGCCTCTGCAGACTATGGTAAACTATCACCACACAGTGATGTTTGGCAAAAAAGACTTCAGACTTAGCAATGGTTTTGTGCACATGCCTGTGGGTTCCCATTTTATATGTAAATGAACTCCACATCAAAACCTCTTCCCTTTTAACAGGTTAAACCTTTCAACAACGTGAATTATGAAAACCAAGCCGTATATTTCGCGAAGCCTTATGAAATTTTAAACAGCCAATCAGGTGGCATTTATTCTCTTTAATCTCCTGGAGGCAGCCAATGGGGGAAGGGCCTTGGGTGAGCTGGGCCCAGTGGGGATCCAGCCTGGGGCTGCTAACACTGCCTGAGCTAAACTAAACACCCAAAAGACTCCGATTTATGCTCATTTCACACTAAAAACTTTCAGTTTCAACTTTACATTTTGCTTTACACAGTACAAAAAAAAAGGAGAGATGTTCTATAACGCTACTACACTGTTAAATATCATTTTCTGCATGACTAAAAGCTAACTTTACATTTACATTTACATTTAGTCATTTAGCAGACGCTTTTATCCAAAGCGACTTACATGTGGGGTAGGCAATGGAAGCAATTGGGACAGCATAAGTACAATAAAAGCATAAGTGCAATCAAAAAAGAGGATTGGGTCTCATATAACCTAACACAGTATACAGAACCATTCATTCATTCATTTTTTTTTTTTTTAAAGAGTAGAGAAGAAAAGAGTCAGAACAGATCAGTCAGATGTAGACGGAAGAGATGCGTTTTCAGACGTTTCTTAAAGATGGCTACAGAATCTGCAGATCTTGTAGCAGCAGGTAGATCGTTCCACATAGGTGGAACAGATCCGGAGAAGGTGCGTGAGAGAGATTTTTTACCTTTTTGGGATGGTACCACAAGACGCCGTTCATTTGCAGAGCGTAGGCATCTGGCGGGTACGTATGTCTGGAGTAGCGAGTGAAGATAAGGTGGTGCCGAACCAGTGGTGGTCTTGTAGGCCAGGAGCAGAGTCTTAAATTTGATTCGAGCAACTATAGGGAGCCAATGTAGCTTAATGAATAGAGGAGTGACATGTGCTCTCTTCGGTTCATTAAAGATAACTCTTGCCGCAGCATTCTGGATCATCTGTAGAGGTTTGGTTGTGCAAGCTGGAAGTCCACCAAGTAGCGCATTGCAGTAGTCCAGTCTGGACAGGACCAGAGCCTGTACTAGGACTTGCGTAGCATGCTCTGATAGGAAGGGTCTAATTTTCCTAATATTGTAGAGAATGAATCTACAGGACCTGGCGGTGCTGGCAACTTGATCTGTGAAGTTGAGCTGATCATCGATCACCACTCCCAGGTTTCTTGCCTTTCTGGAAGATGTGATGGTTGATGAGCCCAGTTGAATGGAGAGGCTGTGATGAGTCTTCGTATCGGCCGGGATTGCAAGCAGTTCTGTTTTTAAAAGGTTCAGCTGCAGGTGATGGTCATTCATCCAGAGCGAGATGTCGGCTAGGCAAGCTGAGATGCGTGCAGAAACCGTCGGATCGTCTGGGCGAAAAGAAAGGTAGAGTTGTGTATCATCCGCATAGCAGTGATAGGAGAAGCCATGTTTCCGGATGACAGAGCCTAGGGATGACATGTATACAGAGAATAGCAACGGACCAAGCACTGAACCCTGAGGCACACCTGTGTCGAGGTGTTGGGACTCAGACACCTCACCTCTCCAAGATACTCTAAAGGACCTACCCGAGAGGTAAGACCTGAACCATTGTAGCACCATTCCGGAGACCCCCATAGTCTTGAGGGTGGACAGGAGGATGTGATGGTTAACGGTGTCAAAGGCGGCAGATAAGTCCAGTAGGATGAGAACAGATGAGTTAGAGGAAGCTCTTTCCAGTCTCAGGGCTTCAATGACAGAGAGCAGCGCAGTTTCAGTGGAATGACCGCTCTTGAAACCCGACTGGTTGCTGTCTAGGAGGTTGTTCTGGACGAGAAAGGATGAGAGCTGGTTACATACAACACGTTCTAGAGTTTTCGCAACGAAGGGGAGGAGGGATACCGGTCTGTAGTTTTCTAACAGTGCAGGATTAAGAGTAGGTTTTTTTAGTAGTGGGGTAATACGGGCCTCTTTGAAGAGTGTAGGAAATGTACCTGTGGTGAGAGATGAGTTGATAATGTGGGTCAGAGAGGGAACAACCGATGGGGAAATGGCCTGGAGGAGATGAGTGGGGATGGGATCTAGGGGGCAGGTAGTCGGGTGGTTAGAAGAAATGACCTTGGAAACGTCCTCTTCAGATACGAGAGAGAACGAGGGGAGCAAGCATGTGTCTGGGGATTGGGCCTGGTCAAGAGGTGGTGGCGCAGAGAATTGATTACTGATGGTGGTCGTTTTCTGTACAAAGAACGACGCAAATTTGTCAGCTGTTAAGTCCGATGGAGGTGAGGGGGTAGGCGGGCAAAGAAGAGCAGAAAAGGTTTTAAAGAGAGTACGAGGGTCAGGAGAGTTATTGATTTTAGCGTGGTAGTACTGTGTTTTCGCAGAGGAGACATCCGCAGAGAAGGAAGAGAGTATGGACTGATAAAGAGAGAGGTCGGTAGGTTCTTTTGATTTGCGCCACTTTCTCTCAGCAGACCTGAGAGAGGCGCGATGTTCACGGAGAACATCAGATAACCAGGGGGCAGAAGGAGATGCACGAGATGGCCTAGATCGAAGAGGGCATAAGATGTCCAAGCAGGAGGTTAGTGAGGAGCAAAGGGTGTGGGTGGCGGTGTTAGCATCAAGGAGAGAGAACTGTTTAGGGGGTGGGAGAGTGGCAGAGACTGCAGAGGACAAGCGGGAGGGAGAGAGTGATCGTAGGTTGCGTCGGAATGTGACCAGTGAAGAAGCATGTGTAGTGTCTGGAGAAGTTAAGTCGAGATCAAGAGTGATGAGGAAATGATCTGACTTGTGCAGCGGGGTGACCTGGGAGTGATGGGTGAAACAATGGCGTGTGTAGATAAGATCGAGTTGATTACCAGATTTATGAGTCGCTGAAGTTGGGACCCGCTTGAGGTCAAACGACGCAGTCAGGTTGTTGAAGTCAGCAGCCTGTGGTTTTTCCAGGTGGATGTTGAAGTCTCCAAGTACCACCAGAGGAGTACAGTCCTCAGGAAAAGATGACAGAAGCACATCCAACTCCTCCAAGAAAAGTCCAAGGTGCCCTGGGGGACGATAGATAACTACAACATGTGTTTTAACAGGGTGGATGACAGTAACAGCATGAGATTCAAGGGCGGTGTTGTTGCAAGAGGGTGCCAGCTGTTTGAATTTCCAGTCATTAGGAATAAGTAGTCCGGTTCCTCCACCCCTCCCTGATATGCGTGGGCTGTGGGAGAAAGTGTAATTATTGGAGAGGGCAGCCGGTGTGGCAGTGTCTTCTGGTTTGATCCAGGTTTCGGTAAGTGCTAAAAGAGAAAGACCAGAATGTTTGGCAAAAGCTGTGATGAAATCTGCCTTGTTTACAGCAGATTGCCAGTTCCATAAACCAATAGGAAAGGTAATGGAGGTAGTTTTGGATGCTGAAAGAGTGCGCAGATTGTTAGCATTAGCTATGCGTGGCCTTCTATGTGTTACCGGTGATTTACGAGTTGTAATGACAGTGTGCATTTGAAAACACATATTGACTTTATCGTTAAAATCAACACAGCTCTGGAAAAATACATAAACCACACCTACGATCAGTATACACTTGATCTGAGACTTATCTAAAACAAGAACAAAGTGAGAAAGTCGAGGATGTAGCGGGTCATTTTTACAATGTTGACTCAAAACAGCAATTATAAACATTAATTTAAAAAACATCACCGTTTCATAGGAAAAATGCGCCTGGCCCCAAGTTATGTTCTGGTCTTTGTTTGGTTGAAATACATCAACTTATTTGATATGTAATATCAATCGTAATATTTAGTAACATTAATAATCCTTTATATTCATATTTTATTGTATATTAATTGTATTCAATTAAATGAAAACTACTCAACAGTTTTTGCTTCTTTGCAGAGGTCTACAGGAAGTTTCATTTGTGCCACATAACAGTTATGTTGCGGCCGCTTAAACCTTCACATTTTCTAACAGGCCTATTTTTCATATTTACACACTTTTCATTAATGGATATGGTCCTAACGACAATGTCCACTTTTAAGACACAAAGAAAATTTTATCTTTTGTAAGTCTTAGAACAACTTTCCTGTCAAATAAACTAGTCATTGCCCTAACGTTGAACTATCCCTAAAATCTGACTGGTTGATAGGAACGTTGTTCCATGAACAACCATGTTGTAACAGGAAACATGTAGTTTTTGGCAAAAAATATGCAAAGCCAGATAGAATCTAGGATTTTAGTCATGACGAGACCCAGACAGAAACTGCAGACTTTCTCACCAGCTCTGTATGATTTTAAGTGAATATCCGTGGAGTTCAGTGGAATAAATTTTAACAGGTGTACAACACCCTTATTAGCAACTTTAAACTGGCCAATTGTTTAATAAACCAGCAAACAACAGGCACGGGATTCGTTGAATTCTGTATTACAGGCAATTCAGTGTAAAACTGCAACTTTCTCCAACGGTCTGAGGGCATATACAGCATTCCAAATGGAACGTAATTGCTATTTGCATAAGTGACATAAGCAAATAAAGCCTTAAAGGCACAAAGAGCTATATTCTCCCTAACACACATGCACACTGAGGCTCAATCTTAACTGTGATCAATAGCGGTTCAGAGTTAATCAATGGAATGATCTTCATTAGTAAAACACTTTGAATGGTAATGACATGCCTTATCAATCCATTATCAATGTTCCCAAGCATGAGTTAAATACATTTACTTTAAACTCTCACTCCAATCATTTATTCTTTTACAGTTTCTGTTTACACTGCTGAATCTAAGGACTTTGTATTCTACTTTCACTTTCTCAAGTTCATCATTTATAGGTTGCTTTGAGTAAAAGCAATGAAAAGTGCACAATAAAATGCATGTTCATATTCTGCATATTAATATTATGTATTGTTATAAACAGCATGACGTCATTTGCGCCCGCGTGAGCAATGCTACTCCTAAACAGATTTATGAGCTAAATATTGCGAGCCCTCTATTCCCTTCGCTTCCAATCTACTCTCTTTCGTTGTCTGAAAAGCTGTGTGTGAACACGCGTATGTGGGGCTGACAGTTTGACAAGGCCCTTAGCTGCACAGTGGAGTGTGTAACAACAATCATTAGCGAACGGCTAAAGCTCGGAAGCCCATTAAAGCAAAGGGACAGGGCGCGCACACACACTTCAACCCACAAATTCACCTGTAAGCATAATGCATGCTCCCATAATGCATGCACTCACTTTACATACACTACCTCTAAACACACACACACACAGGGAGTCAATATCTCTGATTTCCCTTGTCAGCGCTGTGGCAGGCTGCCTTAAAGAGACATCAATCTGTGATGTCAGCACTTATCTAATGAAGCCTTTCAGATCGATGGGCACACTGCCCGCTAAACGCACTCCCACACACCCAAACACACCAGATGGATGCATTCTCTAATGAATGAACAGACGTAACCATTCCATCTCAATGCTCAATGATATCATCTTAATGACAGGGAGAGAGAGAGAGATAGAGAGGGGCAAATAAAGAGCTTGTGTTTTATGTGTTAATTATCATAACTGTACTGATCAGCTAATGAGCGCCGGCATGTGTATATGAGTGTGAAAGTGTGTTTGTAAATAAAGGCGGGCGCTGCAGTGGCATACGCTATCTTTCCACATCATTAGGCTCAGTTGGCTACGCACACTTGCGCAAACACACACACGCAATAGGGCCATTTATGTGTCCATAGGCATCTGCGCATGATGATAGGCAGCCTAACATTAAATTAATGGAGAGTGGACTATGCAGGCTTCACACACACAAACTCAATCAGATACTGTACGATGTGACATTCTGAAAAGACACCCTCTTTGTGCTGTAACTGGCGACTTTTACGACTCTATTAGATCTGCAAGTTGGTAGAAGTGAATTTGTTGATGCTTACAGAAATAAGTCATTTGACATGTTAACATACTGTATGGCAGCATTTTATAGTGAAATGTGTTTTTAAAAAATCCAAAGAAAGAAAAAAATATTTCATGGGGCAAATTCCAATATGGCGCAGAGTAGCTGCCGTGTCGTGAGCTCTGAACCAACTTTGTAGTTTTTGGTTCGTTTTGTTGACTTTTCTTATGCTATTTATATTGGATACTGTTTGATGATTAAACACTTGTACATAAATATTTACTGTGTAAATGTGTACAGGAAAAATTATATTGTAAAGTATTGTAATTCTTTGTTACTTGTAATCTACAATTCTGTCTCATATCTGTCATACTGCCATGTTGGTCTGAAACGGCACCCAAGTTTTTCACCTACTGTTGCACTTCTGTATATGGTTGAGTGACAATGAAGAGATTTTGATTTTGATTGGAATATGGGATGCCCCACAGAGTTATCAGATACGAAGCTGAGCAGGATTTGAGTTCGATTTTACTGTGGGATTGCAATACACAGAAATGGAGTTGCCACAATGGGCTTATCATTAAAGGGCAGACAGAAAAGTCTCCGGATCAGTCACACAGCTGTTGTCAAGCCTCTCAGACACTACACACTACTTTAATAGATGACACACTTTCACGCACCAAATTTTATAAAAGTAAAGTACATGTAAAAAACCTATTTGCAGTATGGAGTATTTTTATTTAAGAAAGAATTATGAAGCCATGATATACAGTATCTTATTATCATTTTATAAGTAATTTCAATCAGTAGTACATCATAAACCCCATAAAAAATTACTCATTAAAAGTGATTTCAGATATTGACCATTTGTTTATACATTTATACTGTAATCTTTAAAGAAATGACAAATAAATAGGTCAGTGTACAATGTATACTTAAAGGAAAGGACTAACTATAAATGTTTTTTAGTATTTATTAAAAATATAGCATTGAACGCTATAGGAGTATTTATTTCACTTCAATTAATTGACCAGGCAGCCAAAACTCTAAATACAGCTACAGAAAAAAATAAGAGACAATTCTAAAATTATTTTCAGTTTTTCTGAATTTACTATTTATATGTATGTGTTAACATAAAATTATAATTTTATTCCTTCTGTAAACTATTAACAATATTTATATTGTTTCTATTTGCATTTACCTGTTTTTGCAGAAAAGGAAAACTGAAGAAACAGGTCAATAACAGAAATGATGATCTTTGTTTTTCAGACCTATTTGCTGTCAGTCTTTCACATTTCTGTTGGATGAATATCTCACTCCTGAGGTTTGATTTTGTTGAAATTCAGCACATACTGGACTGGAACGGCCACAATAGGTTGTATGTAGTAGAAATGTTGATTAAATTAACATTTAAATGGTCTCTTAAGATTTTTAGTTTTTTAACATCTTTAGTCTTGTGTGTACACACACACACACACACACAGACACACACACACACACACACAAACTGCTCAATTTCCTACGACACAAATCCTTTGCGTTCAGATTGGTCACACCAGGCCAATTACAGTCATCAGGAGGACAGCAGCTTATCGACAGTCATCGTGTCCAAACGGCGATTTCATTCGCTAGTCTGCATGTCTTTACACCATCCATTGATTAGTCTGCTGAAGCAGTTTCTGTTAATATTGCTCACCCCAACAAAATCTATACAAGATCTGTACAGCATATGCGTGTGAGGAAAAAAGAACGGGCCATTAAAAGAACAATTAACCTAAATATAATTTTGCCGCACTCTATAATTATTCACTGACCATCATTGCAAACATTCTGTTATTTACCTGTGTAACACAAATATGTTAAAGACTAACACAGAATGTAGGCTACTGACCACATAGGCCAAAAATGGATGCAATTTTACCTAAACTCAGTGACCCAATGAATTGGTTGTTTCAGTCATGAGGTAACAGCTCACTGAAGGGGGAAATTATCAGTGCACTATGACACCAATGTTTATTTCTATTAAATCATTCTAAAAGGATGTATTTTGTATTTAATAAAGACAACAAGAACAAAGTCAAAGATAATCTGGGTTTCAACGGAGTATGAGTAGCTCATTTAAGGTCCGTATACCAGAAAAAAGGCACATCGGTAAGCCCTATTGCTGTCCAAATCAAATCCCTTATTTTGTTCGGATATTGGAAAAGACCCCGAGTACCACTTGATATCTTGGATAAAGAGAGTGAAAGAGGAAGAAAGACCCCCCTGATGAGTGTTGTGAGACTGAGCATGTCATCTGATGAAATTTCTCTCAGTGGGGTATCAGGGGTCAGTGGAGTGCGTGACACCCACACACCCACAAACACACACACACAGATCTGCTGTAATAGCACACACACGAATTACAGAAAGCTCACCTATGTGTGAGGGGAGATGAAGGCATAAAGGCGATCTATACAGTATTTTGACAACATAATGTGAAAAAAAGCTGCCTGACCTTTTTTTGAACTACAGGTTCACACTCGAACACACCTGACAACAAGAACAAGTGTGGCTTTCACAGGATTAATTAATAGAAACAATAATGGACAGCAAAGTTCCTTTATGGCAAGAACGCTAGCCCATAGGCCATCATGGTAACTCCCTGCAGTAACTTTCACTGTACATGCACTATACTATAGGTATGCACACTTAGTTGAATTGGAATCGATTATAATTTCCAAAAGTGTCAAGAAAAAAAACAGAAACGTGCCATTTAAATAAAGTCTTGAAATAAAGTCTGCCAGTAATGGTATGATAAATTATTGTCTTTCATACACCTAGAATGCTGTTATTCAAGATGATCTAGCTAATGAAGACATGTATTCTAAGAAATTCTGATGTTAAACTAATTGAAACATTTGTAAGTGTTTTTTCAAGATCTCTTTTTTGAGAATTCTTTGAGTTGTCTGTATCTTTATACGGATTAAGGCCTTGTGGGTACATGTAGTATCGTCTATCCTTTTTGTTCATAGTTTATAAAAAATGATGCAACTGATTGTGTGTGTATTGTGTGCTAATATTGTTTAAAGGAGGCGTGAATTAACATCATGTAAGTGTCAGAACTGAAAACGCCCTTGTTCATGTTATTGACACCAGGCCCAGCGAACGCCAGGTTCTGTAATGCACTTATCTATGATGACATTGATAGGTTAAACACGCCTCCATAGAAAAATATCAACAACGACTACTCTAGCCCGCCCAGATTGAGCGAGCAAGCAATAAGCACACATGCCGTTATAGATAGCTAAATATTGTGCCATCCCTGGTTGTGGAAGAACACAGTCGCTGCATAACCTTCCTTTGGATTCCGATATTAGGAATGTGTGGTTAAAGTTTATTTTTAAAGACGTTCCGGCTCATGTGGGAAAAACATGAAGCGATTGTTTGTTTCATTTCTCAGATGTTTCCTTCGTGAAAAAAGGCAAAAGGGTGAAAAAGCAGTGCTGTGCCGTCAATATTGGATCCGATAAGAGTGGTGCACAAATCTTATGTGAGAAAGCATTTTTGAACTATGCGTCTCTATTGCTTTATTAGAGATCACTTGATGTGCCCTGAGCACAATTTGCACAAGATTAGTATTACCTTGGGACCTTTCATTTGTATTAATTGCAGAGGTTGTCTGTGATCTTAAGCTCGTGCGAATCGGATCTCTGTGAATTGGCGGGCTCATATATTACTTATTAATGTTCTATCCACCGTTTGCGAATAATGGAGGCTGTTTTGAAGTGTTTTGGCATTATTTTGGGTGCTCGGTAATATCTATAAGTTATCGGGAGTCTCAAGTTTGTTTATTTATCAAGGAAACTCTTGTAACATTTGAGACCCGCGATCGTGGTGATCTTTTGTCCGGTTCGCGATCACGGGTCTCCAATGCTGACAGGAACAGTCAGATATCATTACACGCAATACAACTATAGGCTATACAAACTATATACAAAGCCTTGCCATCACATCCGGGAAAGAAGTCAGTGAATTTGAGCCATGTCATCCCATGCGTGTTCGTCACATGAAATACTAATGTGGGGAGGTCATTTTATAAATCACAGGAGGTCTCCAGATAATACTGATGCCGTGCGAAAACTGTGTATGGTGCTAATGTGTAATTAATTCACAGAAGGGTCCAACTACGCAAACTGCTATCCAATCAAAGCAGGGGGCATTCACTTATAAAGGCTTTCTTTGTGGCACACCCATTAAAACCGAGCGTTTGCAGAGCTGGCCTCAAAACCTGGGTAGAAAATAGCCTAATACTTATTGATTTTGATGCTTTTGAATGTAAAAATCAGGTGAACGTCAAAAGTAGACCACATACCACAATATAAAACAATAAACAATCCCAGTTCATCAGATTGTATGATTTAGGAAAAACATGTTCTTATTTCACATAATACTTAAAAAAATATATTATTATCATAATTTTCATTCATGTAAATGTCAAATATTTCTCAGTACAATGCATTCCTTGAGACACAGATATTGTTTCAAAGAAAAAACATAATCAGAATATCACCTAACTATTGCTTTTATTATATAAATTGGAAAACATGCCGTAACTCACAAACTTTGTGTCAAACAAACAACACAAGCTACTTTTACGTGGACTAATGTAATCCGATCAAAAATTCAATCCGAATAAAAATGCTCCATATAAACACGTCAATCAGATTAAAAAGGCCCAATCTGTTGAAAGGACATGTAAACACTTGATAAGATTGAAAAACGTAGTAGGAAGTTTTTCGCATGAGCAAAGACGTCGCTGGGTCCTACAGACATAAGGGTGTACGACACATGGAACGAGTAGCTGTTGCTAAGAAACCAAAAGCCATAAATCTGACAAAGCGGTACAAATTTCCATATGCTTGTGATGCTTTTTTCTTTTAAAAAAAAATGGTACATTTGCAGAAGAACAAACATACTAAAATATTGAATCATAACATTATATTTGTATTCGTAGTACCGAACATTTATTTTATTTCTAGTTTACTTACATGTGCTTTGGAAGGATTTTCTGGTTTCACCATGTTAAATCGCTATGTAAAATGACCTTGCTTCATTGAAATGTAGACATTTTTTTGCGTTCATAAACTGTAAATTATTATGCTGGTGTCTGTGACATGAAATAAACACATCTGTGCTTATAATGATAGCCGCGTCCACCGCGTCCGTCTCTATTTACCGTTAATGCTGAAATGAATCTGCATATTACCACTTCGAAAATTCGGTATTAGCTGTTATTAAACATTTATTATAATTATTGTTTGCCTGCAGACTGGCTCTGGTGGATCTCGGTAGTTTTGTCCTGGTTTTACCATGATAAAACTGCATCGGATGTGCTCATGCTTAATGTCACAAGACATTACTCTGCCATTATAACATGTAACTGTGTTTTCTTTGTGCCGTTTGTTAATAAAACACAACATGTGCTTTAAAACCCTGTTTTAGTGGGTATTTAGGTGCAGTCTGCGCATGTCAGCAGATTAAATCGGATTTGAAGCTTCTCATATATACCCGCACATCAATCAGATCACCTTGCATGTAAACACTACATTCAGATTGCACATTCTGAAAAAATTCAATCCGATGTGTCCATGTAAACGTAGCTACTGATTCAAGAAACAGAGATGCCGAGAAGACACTCGAGATTCAACTCGTAGCATTTGAGAGAGCAGTTGAGTGAGACCCATCAGCATCCATCTCCCTTTGTGCGCCTATTTTTCTATAATAACAGGTAATGATTCAGGCAGTTGTGTGGGCAGCCTATGGTGCTGAGAGGACCCATGGGGGCCGCTGGCCTGCTGCTGAGCAGCCCAGTGAAATAAGTACAGGCAGGCGGGAGGCCGTCTATTGGCCCAGAGTGATGGCAGGCTTGTTGCTATCGAAGCCCAATAAATCCACACACGTCGAGCGAGATATGAGAGCGCTGATCTCATCACCAAACGGCTGCCTTACTTATACACCTTCATATATACTCCTCTGATTTATCCAGGGACACAGAGGTTTTTTTAGCTGAATAAAACAAAAAAGAGAAGAGAAATAAGCAGTGGGTTGTGAAGTAAAAAGTGCATATTGAAGAGGAGGGAAGAGAGTCTGATAATACATATATATGGAGAGTAAACAAAGACGCACTGAGGCTCTCAGCAACAAAAAAGCTGAAGAGAAAGATGACGCAATAAAGTACCAAATAAAATCCCCCTCTCTCTCGCTCTCTCTGGAAGCTGTAAGGGAGCGATGGTAATAACATTTACCTGCTAAATTGTGGGGGATTCAGCACTTTTGGGGGTGGATGGGGGACGGTTACCCACAATCTCCAAATTCCCGACATCTTAAACGCACTTTTAAAATTGTTGCTGTGAAAATTAGATGCAATTTCAGATTTATCAGGCAACACCTGGTCATGAACTCGTTCTCAACGTTAAGAGGCTAGCAATATGATTGAGGTACCTATCGATGGCGTTTTGATATCAGCCCGCACATGCATCGCTCCGAGACAGGTCAGGGATATGGTTCTGTGTTCAATAAGTCCCGAGGCTTACTCCCTGCACTGGGGTTTTCAGGTGTTAGCCATATGCTAACAGCTAATAAGAGATCCAATCATAGGAGTTCAAACCCTGAATGTGCGCATCAATCCCACCTTAATGCTGCCTTATTGCTGTGAGCCTGTTTCTGTTTGCCCTGAGCTTGATCCTGAGCTCCACTCACGCTAGCTCACTCCCACCACCGGTCCCTAGCGCAGCGCACCGGGATGGGGACACATGAGCAGTGTGACCCCTTCGGGTCCACTCGTGGTGATGAATAGGGTAGCTGGCTAACACAGGCAGATTACCCCCTTAACAGGGTCTGTTAGAGACAGCATGATGGAGGGATGAATGGAGGAGTGATAAATGACAGATTTATCTTTCTCTTCCAGCAGAGACTCCGCCGCAGCAGGAGCAATAAGCAACCAGAGAGAGAGATGACGGAGACAATTATGTCAAGCCCGGCTGTCAATCACGGCGAAGAGAGAAATAGCAGGCGCGTTGGTGTGTGTGTGTGTGTGTGTGTGTGTGCGCGCATGTTGACGCGCGGCCCTGGCAGGGGGCTCGTACCGGGCGACAGGCGGGCATAATACTCTCATCACTCTTCCTCTGGTTGTCATGGCGTCAGAAGTGGCCCTGGGCGCCACGGCGACCGCCGCTTGAGCCTCCAATCTCACAGAAATATTCCTAAACTGCAATTTTTCATATTTCCCTGTATGCATAAAGAGATGAAAGATTACCCCATCGTTTGTATTGTCTCTCGGAGGTGATGCTCTAATATTAGTTTATCCACTGCACCTAGGATTGCTTCTCTAAGCAAGACAGATCGGCACGGGGAAAGGGGGCAATATTCAGCCAAACATATTCAACTCATCTTTTATACACTGCCTTTCCCAAACTGACACAGGTATGAAACGGGTGTCAAAAAAAAGAGTGCTATGAAAGCTAAATAGAAAGAGAGAAAGGAAGAGACAGAAAGAGATGAGAAAAATAAGAGGAGAGGAAGCGTTCTAAGAATTCTAATTGCGAGACAATTTGCAGAATGGCAAAAAAAAAATTTGAACAAGTCTCCGCGTATGGTAGGTAACCAATCTTCATATTAATTCCTATTGTATTTATCAAACCTTTATGAAAATGGAGATTAAAGCTAAACTGATTTTCGAGAATCAATTTGAAGAAGGAAAAACAAACACATCACCAAATAAAAGGCTCCAGTGATTTGCGCAATGTTTGTTTGCTCCGTGTCTGTCTGGGTTTTCTTTGCCAAAGCGATGAGGATGAGGAGGACGGAGGGAGATGAAAGACACAGAAAGAAAAGAGAGTTTTGGGCCAGAGAACGTGCTGCAATTCTTCTCCACTCAACCAAGTGTAAAACTCATTAAACAATGCATAATGCCTTTAATCAAATCAATGGCGAAGGCAACTCGAAACCGATAGCTCCTCTCAAAACTTACACAAAGCATAGAGAATTTCTCATTTATTTATAGAACATCAACCAAGATGGAGGAATTATCTCCAAAATGAGCTTAATTATGCTTTTGAGTCCAGATCGATACTGCAGTGGTAAACAAAACAAAAAGGTGAAAAAGGCGCACACAAAATAGGTTTTGGAGTTGAAGGAATATCAGTCAGTTGTTTAAAAGTTCAGAGGACGTCATGCAGGATTCGCTGTAACTAATGTGTTAGACATTGTTAATGGGACTGAACAGATGATGTGGTAATTGGTATAGAGCTAAAAGCTAATTTTGTGGCCAGTCATCCCCATCTTCCAAATGAGAAACACAAAACAACTGGACTGAAAAGATTACCATGACAAAAAAAACTGCAGCTTGCCATTTTTCATGCATGCACTCTGATCTCATCTTTGTGCATCTGGTCAGACTATTTATTGTTCCATGTTGTGGTAAATAGTATTATATAGACCTGGGGTTATCAGGTGTGAGGTCTGCAGACGGCTGTCACTTTAACAGTTTAGGCCCACTTTAGGTAGGCCATCAACCGCACTGCAAAAAATGTCATTCTTACCAAGCATTTTAGTCTTGTTCTCTAGTAAAAAATACTGTATCTAAAACTTCTTAAATCAAGATACATTTTCCTGACAAGAAAAGTGAAGCTAAATATTTAGTCTTGAAAATATAAGAATTAGGGAAATTTATGTTTAAACAAGCAAAACAATCTGCCAATTCTGTGAGATAAACTTGAATTAGGTTACTAAATGTAAACATAATTGGCAGATTGTTTTGTTTGTTTTAAAGGTGTCATCAACTGGCCTTTTATATCGTTTTATACTGTTGTATGAGGTCTACTCATGACGTGCGCATGGTTTTTAAAGTCAAAAACATTAATATCATGCACAGGCACATGGACAGTCACGACAAACGCTCGGTTTTAATGTGCGTGCCGCTTTGAAGACTTGGAAGTAAACGGCCACTGCTATGATTGGATAGCAGTTTGCGTAGTAAACTTACTTGCAGCCTTCTGTGAATTTGGTTAGAAACGTTACATTAGGTTACACATTATATGGGCATATCAAGCGATTTGTAACAAAGCAGTAGTGACGCGTCGCATAGTACAAATATGTTTTACTCACATAAGATTGCTGCACCATTCTTGTCGGATCCAATATTGACGGCACAGCACTGCTTTTAAATTTTAGGCCTTGTTCACAAAGGAATCCGCGGTGAAATGAAGCGAAAAAAAAAAAGGTCCACGTGAGCTGGAACGTCTTTAAAAATAAACTTCAACCACGCATTACTTATGTTGAAATCCCAAAGAAGGTTATGCAGCGACTGTGTTCTTCCACAATCAGGCACGTTTATTGCTTACTCGCTATCTGTTTCCGCGCAACTTGTGTTACTTCAGTACTGTCATGCGTGAAACAGTGGGTGGGGCTAGAGAAGTAGTCGTTGATTTTTTTTGTGGAGGCAGTGTTTTATCTATCTATAGGTGCATTCCAGGACCTGGCATTCGCTGGGCCAGTTGTCAATAAAAGTTGTGATTTCTGTAACAAGGGCGTTTTCAGTTCTGACACTTACGGGGATGTTCTCTTGAATATGATTACCTCTTACATAATAAAAGCTATGATTTAAATTTATGTCTTAATTCATGACACCTTTAAAAATACATTTTCCTAATTCTTATATTTAAATAAACATTTTCTTTCATAAAAAAAGACTAAATATCTCAGGTCACATTTCTGGTCAAGAAAATGTATCTTGATTTAAGAATGTTAAAAAACAATGCTAGAAAACAATACGAAAATGCTTAGTAAGAATGTCATTTTTTGCAGTGCGGAAAATACTGGGAGAGCTGTCTTGACCCTTCTGATAAGGATAATAATTATTTAATAGTAAACATTAATTTGCTTTGTCATCTTAGTTGCACATACTGGTCACATTAATTTTTAAATCAACTTCTAAAGTTTGGTTATTCTAAAATCATTAAATGATTAAACACACTCGCCTTTTCATCTCTTTGTGATGGTATAATGTACAGCACTGACAGACTGTTGTGCTGCTGGGGGTTGCCGTGGTAATTACTAACGCCTAGCTGCAGATGCTAAGGAGCACAGGACCCTCGCATCCGTCCTAGCGTTACCGCGGCGATAACCCCACATCTGTGTCTCTCGGCACCCCTCTCTTTGTTAACAGGCCAGACCTTCATTTTTTACCGCTGACAGCGATGCTATTCCTGTCATTTAGCCACATCTGCTTAGGAAAAAAAAAAGAGAGGGAGGAGGAGAGGAAAAGGAGAAGTGTGTGTGTGTTTGTGTGTGTGTGTGTGTGTGTGTGTAAGAGAGCGGTAAGCACTTTAATTAATTGTGGAGAGATTACATGGTTCTCCAAGCGTGGAGTTTGTCATCAGAAGCCATTACACAGATCCATTAGCCGTTTCTCCACAGTGTCAAGACTCATTTGGAGGGGAGCAGTAAGTTTGAAGACAGAGTGTACAGTGAAGCCTGTGATGAGGGACTCTGGGTTGGGGGAAAAAAGACACCTACGATTAGCCGAGAGTGATCTGTAAACAAATATGTCCTCTTATGCAGGCGACGCTTTATCAACTGTCACTCAAAGCAGGCAATGACTCGTCCGCCTAAAGCCTCAGGCAGGGATCTTAATAGGGTCCTGTCAGTGGGCCTCATCTGACAAATGATGAGTTGTTTTCTTTATCGCCCAGCAATGAGTTTTAGTGTGAGCCAAGCCCAGGACATGATCTTTCTGATTGATGCAGATGTTGGCAGATAAGAGGAGCTTCCTCTCAGGTCAGGACCTTAAAGGATTAGTCGATGAAAATTGCAACGGCCACCGTGACACCTCAGGATGCGAAAAGCTCTATTATTAGGTTGGTGAATGGTGGTTTATTTATATGTAGCTTAAACAATGTAGGTGTTATGGTGGCCACCACGGTGCTAGTGTCAAAGAAATCAATAAAAAAATTAAATGAAAACATGAGAAAACACCCAGCGAGCCACATATAATAGCTGACACTCCAGGTGTTTTGGTTTTAAAGTGAGTCATAACGTAACATCATAATCTCCTTTTGTGTTCCACAGAAGAATAGAAAGTCATTCAAGCGACATTGGAGTGAGTAAACGATGACAGAATTTTCATTACTAGTTGAACTAATCCTTTAACTGCTGTACATATTTACCTTAACAATCCACCTCAGGACACACACTCCTTAAATAACCATACCTGCTATTGAGCCAACCCTGACAACCAGTCACCGCGGGAGAATTATATACATCCATGCAGTTGAGACATGTTTTAATGTGTAACTGAACAAGTGTCCAGCACATCTTGAAGTTGACAAATCATATTTCACGGATCATGGATCCCTTAGAACAGCGAGTCCTGAAGACAGGGGAAGTCTTCGCCACAAAAGAACACACCCACTCGATCCCCTCACACAGCATGGCCAGGGAACATCAGAACAGAGCTAATCTCCACACTCCCCCATAAGCCATGCTCTAATTGGCCACACAGAGCGCAAATACTAGACAGAAGGGAAAGGGAAACCAAAATTAACAACCGCAGAACTTTGCATTACAAGAACAGAGAGAGAGAGATGCAAAGCGACAGTCAGGAGGCCAGCAGCTGCAAACCAGGCCTTCCTGTCTCTGCCACTCTGTCTCTCTTTGTGATTCTCATAATTGGCCCTTAGCACTGCTCTGTGCATATGAGCCTACAACTGTGAATTCACTGTGGACACACATTCATAAACTATCCCATTCTGGGACTTCAAGGAACCTATATGCTGGTAGAGAAGATACCCAACAATAAAAAATAGAGAGATCTTGCAGTTGTCATTAGTCGTAACCTTTCTTAAGATAAAACCGAGGATGTTGTTAATGAGCACTCATGATCGCCTGTTATTTAACTAGATATTTAACAAGAAGCTGCTCTCAATTTACAGACCACCGAAATATGCCAGTTTGGAGAAGGAAGAAAGAAAACATGTTTTTATTACATCCCTACACCTTGTGCATGTTGTTTGTTTATCACTATTTATTGTCTCAAACTAATTTTGGCACGTTTGTTTTTCCAGACAAATATAACGAGTTTCCTCTGTCCTGGTTTTAAGCATTCCGCTCTACTTTCATTCCACTCCGTGATTCAAATAGCAAACATTTATTTAAACGAGTTCAACTCAACTTTTTAAATTCATTTAAAGGTTTGATGTATGAAGTTTAGCGGCATCGTGTGGTGAGGCTGCAAATTACATCCAACGGTTCACTCAACCCGTCCCTTTCGAAACACTACAGTCTCATTTTCACTTCTTTGCTGAAAGTGATAACGTATTTACGAAACGCGCTCTGTGGAGCGTTTTTTCCGTTTAGGGCCGCTGTAGAAACAGCATGTATACAGCATATATACCTTATAAACTAAGGTAAAAAAAGCATAACGCTTAATTGTGTAAAGTCTTTATAAACTTTATGCATTTCTGTCAATAGATCCTCCAAAAAGGTCACAAGATATTAAGAGACATTATAATCAGGACATAGTGGCCTACATTTCGTCCTGTCCCCCACATACAGTAAAGCTACTTTGAAACTTACAATGCTTTTTCAAATCTTTTTTCCACCTGCTTAACAGCTTTCATTGTTGAGAAAAGTGCAGCGTAAACATCTGCTGAATATCTCCTTTGACCAGATTCAGCAAAACAAAAGAATCGAACAAACACAAAGCCTCTCTACTCATGCTTTGTCTATTATCTGTCATTTTACCATGTATTCTCAAAGAGGTGGATGTTTGGGTATGACGACAGATCACTAAACTCCAGGACAGAGTCTGTAATTATTCCCCATGTATCTCCACCTTCAACATTGTTTAACAGCAGAAATATGTCAATATGCCACAAACGTTTTAATTTCGGCCAAAAAATGAAGCACCTATTCAAAGCAGTGCTGTAAATTACCCAGAGGAATGCAGGGCTGGGCAACGAAGAAAGAGAAAACAAGATTGTATAATTGTCATGATGACCCTTCTAGCCCGAGGCCTGCGCTTATGCACCATCCCAGTTAATCACGTGGGGGATCTGTAATGGCAGCATTCTTCACCTGAGAACATGTAGAAAAGGAAGAGCACCGCCAAATCAGACCCGGCAACTTCACCGCGCACAAAGACATTTGGCACATACATAATTTATCCATTCACCCGTCATTTCATCAGACATTGATTCATTCATCAGCACTCATTGATTTATATCTCTCACCTTGATGAACCAAAATAAAATACATAAACTAGCCTGAGCTGGTTTGTAGTCATTTAATCGGTTCTAGCGGATCTCCCAGCATGATTTGCTGACAGATGTCCCTCAAACCCACTCCAATACTGAGACCTGTTAAAGGGCCAGTATACCCCAAAATGAAAATTCTCTCATCATTTACTCACCCTCTTGTCATTTCAAAGCTGTATGACTTTCTTTCCGCTGAACACAATAGAAGATATTTTGAAGAAAGTTGGTAAACAAACACGTTCACTTCTATTGTATGAACACAAAACAAATGCAAGTCAATGGGCACTGCCGTTGTTCGACTACCAATGTTCTTTAAAATATCTTCTTCTTTGTTCCACAGAAGAAACAAAGTCATACAGGTTTAAAAAAATGACAAGGGCAAGTAAATGATGACAGAATTTTCATTTTTGAGAGAACTATCACTTTAAGAGTAGAAAACAAGATTAGGCTGGGTTAAAGCTGTTGAATTTAGTCAGTAACTAATCTATTGTTTGTCTTATTAGTGTGAGCCTCTGATAATGCAGCTCTTTATAGGTCAACTGTATCAGATAAGTTTATCTTCACACTGATTATTAATGATAAATGCTTTCTCATTGACAACAAAAGTGTAACTGTAGCACTGTCACCAAACAGCCGCATGTTTTGAAAAGTAAATAAATGAGAGAGACAGTAAGAGAGAGAGAGCAGAGTACTGTAGGAGAAGAGGAAGTGATATGAAGACAATGGCAGTTTGCTGTATGAGGGGATTAGGTGTGATGTGACAGAGGGATCAATGTTTCAATGTGAGACAGAGACAAAGATGCCTTGCCTCTGACACTTCCCTGCTTTAATCGCCAAAGGAAGAAATTACTGATAGCGTGCACTCCCCGAGTGTGTGTGCGAATGAGTATAAGGAGGAAATATTTCAAAGACGGAAAAATGAACCAGTCTTTCTCCGAGAGAAGGAGAGAGACACTGCGTATCATAAAAGGCAAGCGCGTGCTTCTCGCTCGCTTGCGCTTCCCCACAGTTCCACCTGCGACTGCAGGAGATCCGTCTTCAAACGCGCGGCTCATCACAGCAGCTGTCACGGCGCATAAAACGCTGTAACTTTACATGCTTGCAGAGTCTGCGTGTAAACACACGCTGGGGTGGATTGCGCAAAATCATGCTTGTGAATTTTGACCCGCTTTTGATGCGAACGCAGATGGCTCGTAGGCAAAGAGACTCCGACTCTCTCTATGGGCTACCAAATCAACTCTTTAACTCCTGAAATCTGAATACAGCCTCCTACACCGGCGCTCCGGTGAGGAAGCGTTTCGCATCTGAACATATTAGCGTAGCATCGCGGGACTACTAGCGCTAATCGTTTCCAGGTAATCAAATGAGAGAGCTTTCCGCCGAGACAATCTCAGGTTTTGCAGCGTTAACTTACTCAGGACGGCCTAGCGAAATGCTAAGAAAAAGGAGATCAATGCAAAGCTGTGCATTCCTGTCATCGCTGATATGACGAGAAAGCGCTAATTAGCTGAACAGGACCCCCGTTTGACCGCTACTAGGCTAATGTGGCATAATCGCGCTGGAGGCCTGCCGGTGTTAACCTTGACCCGTCTCCTACTCTCTTGGCCAGAGCGAATCAATTCCACACCGCAGCTGGGGTCACGGGTGCCCCATTTCTCATCCTAAACAAACCTGTACATTTACACCTCCCTAATGGAGGCACCCCAAATCAATAGAGGGCACGGTGCCTGAGGAAACGGAAGAGCAGGTGCTTGGTCTGGTCCAAAAAGCACCCAGAGTATGACAGGATATTAAAGCTAATGCTTATTTATCGTTAATGGAGCTCAGCGGAAAAAACGCATAACTTAAATTCACTGTTAGTCGCTTTGGATAAAAGCATCTCCCAAATGCATACATGCAAATCCACGTTGTCCTTCTGAAACCTTGTCCGTAAGGGCTACTGTAGAAACAACATGGCCAAGTCGTGCAAGGGGACCCGCGGTGTATGTAGATAGAAATAGCTCATTGTAAGGTAATAAAAACATAACGCTTTATTATTTAATGTCTTTATACACCTCTGAAAACATACTTTTACATATTATATTGCATTTCTGTCAATAGACCCTCCAAAAATACACACTGGACCTTTAAAAAGTAATTTCCTTTTCATTTACAAAAAAGCTGTGTACTCCTGAAACCTTGGATGTCTAAATACAGCTATTAAGAGTAAATATAAGATCCCTGTGTAAAATAGCTACATATTTGCAAGATGTCAGCAGAAATGTCTTCTATATTCGCTGTTGTTTGTTGACCTCATTTAGCCATCGCAACATTAAAGCGGCCATGTTTAAAAGCGCTCTATCATTCCAACCTAAATGTGTCATACTTCTTGTTTATCTTCACTTCAGACTGTCAGGAGGAAGGAAGAGCGGACCGTTAAAAGATCCAGCCAATCAATCCGTTTGGTTAATTCTCCCTCACCTCCAGTGGACCCACTCCGATGGCAATATTCCATTTAGATTAATTCTGCTAAATACTAATTGGTCCTTGAGCCATGAGGACTCCTGGGATTGGCTCCCTTCGGTCCACTCTCGGAGGGCTGATACACCATTGGAGCGCTGCTGATGAGTAGAACGTTTTATCAACGCAAACATTCTGCCAAACGTCCCCCAGGGCAGGAGCACACCCAGTAATTAACTCTCACACAATCCATAATTGCCATGTTTACATTTGCTCCATCTGAAACAGAGACACGGCGAAGACGGAGGGAGGGAAGAAGAAAAGAAATCAAAGGGAAGAACGGAAAATACTTGCGCAATAAAATATGCTACATTCATATTAAAATCTCTTTCTTAGTCAGTATCACTCTCGCGCGTGCACGCACAAACTGTCTCACTTTAATAAGCTCAGCGGGCTAGTTGGCGGCATTCTGCCCATCATTTATTTATTTTTTAGAGATAGCCCTATTAATTTTCCCCTCACTTTCAAACGTTGCGGCGCGCAGCAGTGTGGACAGATCCCGTGTCCCCAGGGTGCTCCTCGAGGAAAGACATAAATGACCCAAATAAAGAGGGCTTTTGAAGGCTGCCGAGAGGCGCCGGGACCATTAAAACTAAATGAAGTGTTTATTAGCCATGCCGACAGCACTCTCAGCTCAAACAGATCAAGAGCCGTTACAGTTAATGTGCTTCCCCTGCAATACGCACCCGTTTGTTTAGTTCTGCCAGTGGGCCTGAAAAACCAAAGCTGAGGAGTTTTCTTTTTTCCTTTCATGCGTTTGCGTCTCTTCTTTATGCAGAAGTACACTCTCTGTCACTAACCTCCTCTCCTTTTTCTCTTTTTCATGCACACACATCTGATTCATCGTTATTCCTACGAATTCACACAAGTACACAGTCTAACGCCGTGACACATTCTGACAGAATCACAAAACCCAGAAGCCTGAACAGTTCATATGGCCGTTGTGCATTTAGCAGTTTCACCCCCTCCTTGTTATTTTCATTCTCTATTTCTCTCTAATCATAGTTTTTATTTCAGAGGCTTTGGACATGATGCCAGGAAACCTTTAGAAATACTTGGAAACCGTCTGCTTTTGATTTGACGCTTTTTTATTAGATTTGGCATCTCAATAAAAAAAACTAAATAAAACGGTTTCATAAATGACATAAATTGTTCATTTATCTTCAGAATTCTTTTAAAACAATGATGAAAGTTATCGTGTCGGTGACACAAAGCAGACATTTGGCTGTTGCTGCGGTAGATTTGAAACCTGTTACGTCTACACAGCGTTCATGACCCAACCACAGAATCATTCGCACTGCATTATTTTCTCATTAATGCACACTTAAGATTTTAATGCAATAGCAACTTTAATACTTTTCCCCTTAATAACAGTATGCGTGAGTGAGAAAAATGGTCTTCACTTGAAGTGTAATTAAAAGAGGGTGTGCTTGCAATGAAAGTTGTGAAAACTGTAATATGCGACTTCAAAATAGTGAGTATTTTTCTCAGACACACACACAGACACACAAAAGCATCTCTAATTATTTTTCATAACCTGAAGCAGCGTGCTGTAATATTGTTCAAATCCTGTTCTAACCTGTCTGTCTCTGATGACACACTATCCATTCCTAACCCTAATCAAAATCTGCAAGAGTTTCAGACTTATTGCTGTGTAAATTAAGTTTTACTGTAAATCGAAGGCTTTGTGTATGAAGGCTAATGTAGGAAACAATATTTTGGAAGTCTGAGGCAGCAATTACAGTCCAGTGCAATTATCCAAAAGCATTAACAGAACAATTTGTGCAGCACACATGCATGATTTGTTGCTCTAAAATACTAAGAGCGGCTGTGTGTTGTACTGACTTCATCACTGCAATTGTTCAAAAATGATTCTACTAAGTTTATAAGTACAACCATAGTCTATCAAAATAAAGGTACTTGTAGTGGAAGGCTCTATTAATCGTTATTATAAGACCCCCTGACAGATTTTTTAAGAGAATCAAAAATGTGTTTTCTTTGGCATTTCTATAGACAGTTTTATCGGATGCACACACTGGCCCGAAGTTAACTTTAGGTCTTTGTGCGGTTATTTCATATTTATTTTAATTTATTTCACATTTAATTGATATTAATATTTTATTTCATATTTTAGTGTAAGGTAGCAAAAATATTTTTAATCTTTTGCTCTCACCAAGAATATTTTTATTTCCCTCAGCAAACGTTCGCATTCCCCAGAGATTATTTTGCGCTCCGTTCTGCAAACATGAGCTCCAAATATGTCGAGAAGGGTACCCATCTGCTCTCCCCCAAAGAAATGACTTTCGTTTTTCTTTATTCTGCATTGATTCATATGGCTTAATTTCATATACTTGATCAACTTTATCTGGAGATAATTCAAGTTTAAAACGCTTATACTCTTCTGTACACAGTGACTGGCTGGCTTGGCAGCACTTTACAGACAGATTGACTTTGACACGTCCTCTCCCTCACTCGTTCCAAGGATTTTTTTTATTAATATTCCAAAAAAGGGGAACAGCACTGCATTACAATAATATAAAGAACGAGAATCAAAGGACAAGAATATAGTAAATTAAAGAAGGAAATTAAAAGGAAAGGATAATCTCAATTAGTAAGAAAAATGTTATCATTAATTTAGAAAAATATATTCTTGTTATCAATATGTTTAAGAGATTTCACAATTAGCAAAATCTCAGCAAGTTTTACTCAACCATCATCGAGTCTGTCCTGTGCTCATCCATAACTGTCTGGTTTGGTTCAGCTACTAAATCAGACATTAAGAGACTACAACGAACAGTCAGGACTGCTGAGAGGATTATGGGAAAAAAGGCTAAGAAAATAATTTTGGACCCCACTCCCCCAGCTCACTCCCTCTTCGAACTGTTGCCATCTTGCCGGGGCTACAGAGCACTGACCACCAGATCAACCAGACACAAGAACTGTCTTTTTCCCGCATGCTTACTCACCCTGAACAATTAAAAGCTCTTACTACACACTGTCCATCAGATTGCACACTCGCACATAGAATATGGAAACTATACATTGTAAGAAACAATAGGTTAAACCTGTTAATAACACAGTTTAACATCTGTTTTTCATGTATATAGTGCATTATTGTTTCTATTTAATTTCTCATTTATTCTATCTTAATGTATATTTGTTTGCACCATGTGTACTCTTTCTTCTGCACTAAGTTCCAGTTGCCAAGTCAAATTCCTTGTGTGTGTAAACATACATGGTAATAAAGCTCCTTCTGATTCTGATTGACCAGAAACCTAGGCAAAATCTTAAGAAAACTGTTTTTGTGAATAAAAACATTTACTATTCAAAATGAAAAAATAAACACCAAGATTGAATACATGGTCAATGCAAAAAAGAAATAAATATATTGTTGAATCTCTGCCTCATGTGGATTTCTTTTAATGGGTTATCAACATTTTTCAGGATATATATGCATGTAATGCGGTCAAATTACTGTGATCCAAACTATCATGTGATTGATGCTTGTACTGGCAGCTCCGTCGAAGACCCCCCAAGAGCTTTGACACAATTTGAACACAGCACAGAACACAAAAGAAGATATTTAAAACAATGTTTTTAACTGGCCCTCATTGTTTTGTGTCCATACAATAGAAGTAAATGGGTGCCAGTGCTGTTTGGTTACCAACTTTCTTCAAAATATCTTCTTTTGTGTTCTGTGAAAAAAAAGAAAGTCTCAAAGGTTTGAAATTACATGAGGGTAAATAAACCATGACAGTATTTTCATTTCTGGGTTGAACTATCATTTAAAAATATTTTGGTCATAGAATTTTAATACAGAACAGTAGCTGCATAACGCTCACACAGTTCTGCTACACCAGAAACAAATCCTCCATTATTGTAACATCTACCTGGAAGCATAACGAAGAAAACAAACAGCAGGGTTGTATTTCTACTGTCTGTTTTCCTGTTCCTCACACAAACTATCCCCAGCGGTTGGGCCCTCCATCAATGCCAACTTGTACCTTTAGAGCTCAACACAGTCAGTATGATTTATTCTGCTTATTAGAGTTCATTATGTCTGAGACAAACACTGCTGCGGCACACACAACAAACCGGCGGATAGGTGAGAACTGCACCTAATGCTGCACTGTATCAAGCTTCAGTCCAGGCTGCTCTTCTGAGATTCCCATTGTTTCTAATCTAATTCTACATACGGATTGGTTTTCAGGCCCAGTCAAGAGCCCCTGTGATAAAACACCTCCTCTTTTCGCTGCAAACTAACTTGCATTAGCATATAAAACACTGGCTGGAGGTGAAGGCATATATTAGCGTACTTCTTTCTGTATGCGTGTTGGAAAATGAGTTTATATAATTGAAGAATAATTTTGCCTCGAGTGAAATGCGAAGCGGTGTCAGTGTTAACTGGGAAATCCCGGAGCACTAGCTGGTAGCCGTTTTACGTTCTGCTCTCCGCAGATAATGCGGCTCAGCTAAAATGAGAACACTGATCCAACAGTGTCAAAAACAGCTGTTACTATTCATGATCTTCTACAACTTTCTCTCCGAGCGTGAGGATGTCTCTCTCCTTTTGTGTGGATGCTGCACTTGTAAGGGTCTCAGCCTCATGGAAACCACCCATAATTCTCTTTTTGACCAGTTGATGCATACTGCAAACAAAACTATAAATTACTTTGATGAATTGGCAAGATCTAATCTGATTGACTGGCTTTATGCTATTTCCAGGAATAAGGATTTTTTTCTATTGGTTAACCAGGCAACCAAATTGTGATTAAAGGGAAGGTTCAAATAAAAATAAACTATCTTAATTTGTTTAGCCTCAAGGTGTTCCAACTCTGTATACATTTATTTTTTTCTTTCTGTTGAGCACAAAAAATATATTAAGAAGTATGTGGGAAACCAAACAGTTCCGGGGCACCATTGACTGACATAGCACAACTAAATTTGGACCAACTTGAGGGCGAGTAAATTAGTTATTTTCATTTTTGGGCAAACTATCCCTTTAAAAGTTTGACAGACGGGGCTTAAACAAGCACTACATTGAAATTCATGGTTTCATGCTGGTCTATTGTTGTGGTATAATGTATTTCAACCAACTTCTAAAAGGCACATTAAAACCAAAACAAAGTGTGACTGGTTGCGTCACATGTCAGTCAGATGCTCTTCCTGTCTACGTGGGCCGGTCCAGACTAGACTAAACCGCAGTGACCACATTTTCAATATAGCTCAGGATAAACAAATGGCAAAACAGTCACATTTTCACATCCACTTAACCATTCAACAGAATGGCATGTTATTCTTCTGAACATAAATCACACAGACTTATGGAATAAAAGGTCATTTAGAATCACCTGCAGGCCTAAACAGGTCTTACAAAAGACCTCTCTTATCAGAACTCTTTAAACAGCATCTCAACTAAGATCATCAAACATGAAAAATAGAGAGAGAGCGTGGGGGGCACAAAGCTTGAGATCGACTTATACCCGCCTCTCTCATCTCTTAATAACAGCGTGAGGCAGCCCAGAGGAACGCGAGCTGCGAGTCCCAATACCGCATCAGTGGAGTAAATTAGTCTACGCTAATGTCGATGCTCAGCTACATCAAACGCTCGTCAGGTTAGTCATTAACAAAGACAGCAGCTTTGGGTCTAAGCATGTTGGAGCAGGAGGCGTGATTATCCAGACCTGATCCGACACAGCCCGTAATGATGGGAACCGAGGTACTACATCTGTATATGACAGTCACCCGAGGCGGAATGCAGGGCTGGAAGATAGCATTTTGACGGGTGAGATGCGTTGGCTGACATAGACGCAGTAACTCACCTGCCCGTTGCACAAGAGCCCAACCCTTTACCTGTCCCCTGCAGCTTTACGTGTGCACCTGTGTGTGGGTATGCGAACATGTGGGGGTGTGTTTGGGAGGTAGCAAACTGGGCCGGTGTTACTTTCTAAAACGACACCTGCTGGTTAAGGAAGTGATTTCAGAAATAAACAATCACTTAAGGCGAAAGTCTCTATTTAATTATGAGAAATATTCAAGAATTAAAGTTTGATTTTAATCATTAATTTCATTCTGATTTCTATCTTTGACATGGCCTTCCTCAATATTAATATTAAAGATTTCAAGGTTGTATTTTTACTTTTTTTTCATATTACAAATGATATTTTCAGAAAACATTCAATTACAAAACATTTAGCTGGGTTTTCACAGATTGGGTCACATTTTTTTTTTTTACAGATCTTACTGTTATACATTTACAGAAGTTTCACGTATAATGTCCGAAAATCAATTTTATTTACATAAATATATCTTTAACATATATTTTACAGTCTACTTTCAAATACCGTCAAATTACAGAAAAAGATTGCAAGAATATGAGGAGGAAAGTGTAATTTTACAGGAAAAAAGTGTTATTTTACGTATTTTACATCTGGAGCCCCAGCTTTTTACGAGATTTTTATACAGTGATGTAATCCATACGAAACAATGCATTTCTGTACCATAACACGATTAGCCTTCCATTCACCGAGTAGTGCTAGATGCCTCAAAGGTGTGCTCAAATGAACTGTGAGACCGTCAACCACTGCTATTAGCATTGTGGTGTGCGCGTGTGTTGCGGTAATAAGCAGGAGTGGTTCCTGTTCATCAGAAATTCTGGAGAGCTGTTTTCTCGACAGCCACGTCAAGCAATACAGTAATAAGCAATAATGTGTACTGTAGATAACGAATGCTATTAGACAGCTCAACGGTGGGTGGGTGTGTGCACAGCGAGACGGGACTAAAAGGGGGTGAGGGGGGAGGCTTTCAAGTTCAAACAGTTCATAGTGAATGTTTCAAACCCAATTCACCACCCAAGTAATCACAAAGCCTCAAAAAGACTATATAAACCATTAAACAAACACTCGCTCGGGGGAGAGAAGAAACACCTGCCTTTTTCTTCCTCAGACTACAAAAGTAGAGAATATTGAATCTGAGCCGTACGACAGCGTTCAGACTCGAATGACACAGATCGGCTACTTTCAAAGGAAGCGGGGGAACCGGCCAGCCACATGGATCAGCACCTAAAACACAATTAAGGCCCCTATATGGTTTAGGGTAGTGTATAAAAACTTAATTTCCAGAAACAACATATATATTACATTTTAAATTCTTGAAACAAAATGCTCAAAGACCCGCTGATTGCCACTGGAGTCAGAATAAAAGCCAAAAATGACTCCATGCACATGTTACCAACCAACAAAGTGCACTTTTAAACGCTGTCCATCTTGCGGCTGTGCCCACCCTCACTATTAAAGACAGCTGATAATTCATTGCTAAACCAAATAAACAGACTTCTCTCAGGAGAGCAAACTAAACGAAAACCAAAAAGAATAAGAAAAGAGAAAGACAGGCTGTTTATAGGGGTAAAAACCGCACTTTTGGTTTCATACTATACAACTGATCTTCCTTTCTTTCTCTCTCTCTCTCTCGCTGTTTCAGTCTCTCATTAAAGAGCAGCGATGAAACCAGAGCTCGACTTAATGTTTGCCCTGTTTGGAAAAGCACACAAGCCATTTGGCTATAATAGGCACCTTTTGAGAAACAAATCCCAAAATGAAAGGAGGCCTGCCTAGCCAGCCGCCATCAGATTATTTTGAAAAGGGGAATGATATGACCATGAAAAATTGTAAGCTGCAATTGAAAATAAACCCAAGTGCAGAGCTTCCATGCTTCTTAACCTACACGCGTAAACTTGTCCCTGCTCTCCTCTAAGACGTGGATGGATGTGTGTACCTCCATCACTCTCCACGAAGGAACGTTGTGTACGAGGGGCTTTTCACACTATCCAGACCCTCATTCTTATCCGATGCAGTCACTTGATGGGTTTTCCTGTCTGTGACTTTATCAGTAATATATGACATATGTCTCTCTTTCTCTCTATCTCTCTCTTCTCTCTCCCACATTTATCTAAGATTTTAAACCATACTCAATGTGTGTATTGACCTAGTGTATAGAAATATATTATTGTCAAAGAGTTATCATGTTTGAGAGAGCTTGCTAAAACCTGTTCACCGGTCGGTGACACACATACAGGTACTTTTTCATCTGTAATCACATAATTATCGCTGCAGTGCCTGTGGCAGACAAGTTATATGTCATGGCCTCCACGAGAACTCGCTGAGGTTGAGCAGGACGTGTCAAAACTCTCAGTCCTTTCACTATCACCTACTTAAACAGGCACCAAGAAAGTAGAATTAGATTTGTTTACCGAAGTTGTTTTGAAAAACACGACAATTAATTTATTTTGAACTTTAGTAACTTCGGTAAATTAATAATAATGCACTGTTACATCAGATAGGAGGAAAACATTTAGGTGTCAATGGTACTGTACATAAGAACCCATGCTCTAATGAACTCTCTCTCTCCATTTTCCTTTCTGTTCCCAACGGTTCCTTCCACACCTTCGTTTCCACTCTAATTCTTGTCTTTTTCCCTCTCTTTGACCTCCCGCATTCTTTCTCATTCTCCTCCTGTCTGTCTTTCCATGTCCCGACTCCTCCGGCTCTCTTCTCCATAGCTAAAGGGGACAGTTTGTGCATGTCGTGCCCACTCAGGTCAGCTTTACCTTGTTCTCTGTGTGTGTAGAAAGCAGTGATCAGCCATGCATTCCTATAAGAATAAAAACACATTTACCTGCACTCTTATACATAGAGTACATGGCCCAGAGCTATAGACCTGAGAACACTCCTCACACCTGCATATAACTCAGCCGCAATTTGTCTCTCTTATGTTCATGTTTTATGAAAGACTTGGGACAAGGTGAAACAGAGAACACAACATGAACACAAAATTGCACACATGTACAAAACACTTATAAAATTCATTCTTAACATACCAAAAGCCATGTTTGGCACCTATGTTACACTGTAAGAATGCGGAATGTTGAAATAGTCCCTGAAGGATAATGTGTTCGTACTTTCTCATGAGTATTGCTGACTGTTTTTGCATGGCTCTGTTGCAGTGGATCTCAACTTCGTGGATTTAAAGGCCCTAGCACCATCAATTTACCAAACAAAATATTTTACAGTTTGGCAAAACTATAAATATGTATATTCAATTTAATCTTGATTTGTAGTTGGTTTATGCTTTTTATGCTCGTTTTAGTTTAAATCATTTTAAGTCATCTTGAGGTCCCCTTGGACCTCAAGGCCTCCTAATGGGGCCTGATTCCCTGGTTGAGAAATACTGATGTATGGAATACCAGATGCTATACAAATATATTTTTGTATAGTTACAACTTAAGTGTGTGTAACATTCTAGTTTCATGTATCTGTACCTTGTCACATAATTCCAAGGCAAATCAATATTTCACATCCATATATTTATTTATTTGTTAAGCAATATAAACAGCGGTTAGCTGGTTTGATATTGCAAAATAAACTCATAAAGGTGTGATCAGGACCCAGAGGCAAAACAGAGAATATTCCAAACAGTCAGGTAATAACTGAAAGTAGCATTCTTGAGAAGAACACTTAAACTATTAACAGTATGAGAAATTCATCCTTTAAATGCCTGTGAAAAGCAAACAGAAAAGTTCTGAAGTTTCCTGGGCTGGTAAGAGTAACTTTAGAGTGACAGCATGGCCCGCGGTCACTGTCGTTCCATCTTCCACGTCTGTTAGCCTAGCATCATCCTTGAACCCTGCAGACACACACGTGTTTACGCAAACGCTCGTGAGCACACAGCTACCGAGGCTTCCCTCCCATTAACAAGTCTTTCAAGACAGCTTTCCATGCCTGACTAAAAGCGATCAGCACAAGACTCGGGCTGGCCCGTCTGCTCAAATCCAGTCATGGATATCAGGGGGCCTCTGTGCTCTTCGGCAGCTGGGGGCTAGGCTTTAGCACTATGCGATGCTACGCTACGACGGGGCGGGACTTTATCATAAGAGAGTGTAAAGTGCTGTGACACATGCTTATCCACACCCTGTGAACTGGCATGACAAAAGTTTGCACATAATAAATAAATAAGTTGACAAAATGCTGCTTTATATTTAATAGATCATAGAGCCTTAGTTTGACTTGGAGAAGCTTACCATTCCTTTAGGCTTCCAGAACATTCACGTTAGGACATCAAAGTTTGCTGACTCCTTGATAATTAGAAACTTCAGAAAAATTGCTGCTGTGATCTCTAAATGGATTCCTGAAGATGGTAGCATCACAATTTATCCAAACAGCAAATATGTCTGTTCACGCTGAAACTGGGTCTGGATCATTTTGCTTAAGAATCTTAGAACTTACATCAAGAGCACATCAGAGGAACTTAAAACACAGAACACTTGGCATCCATGACCCATGCGAAACTACCAAGGACATTGCTTTAAATACAGAGAAATTTGGTGGGATTATCAGCTCAGTGGAAAAGTAATGGAACCAGATCCAAAAAACAGATCCTAACTGCAAAAACCTAATTATAAAATAATAAAAAAAGTCTCAAATAAAAAAGTGTAAAATAAATCTATTTTAAAATCTGTAGTGAATTCTTAATTGAATATTCTCATTGAAAATAAAACAAAATATGATTCTATATCAAAATATAAAATCAAATCAAAATATAAATGATTAAATAAATTTAAAAAAAAAAACGAACAAAAACGTGATCAAAAGATTTGGTCTAAAAATAGAAGAGCAATGGCCTGGCTGTGTTTAAATGATAAACTACCAGAACCCTATGAGCTGAACAGAGATGACTGAAAATAGATGATCTAATGGATTTAAATTGATAAAACAAACTGCAGCCATTGAAACAACCCCACTTTAAAAACGACTGAGTCAAGTTTCAGATCTCTGGAGACTGACGTGAGTTTTAGAGTGGCACGCATAAGAAACCAAAGTGCAAGATGCTTTACGGATGTGGGTTTGACAATAAGCCGGAAGCTGATGAAATTGGAGGATTACTGGAACCCTGGGTCTTCTGAGAGCAAGGTTTGAGACTATTGGTGATGGACTAAATTCAATCGAGAAACAGGGTTGGGTAACATGAACTGGACAGAAATTAGGGCTAATACTTTAAGAGGGGTTTGGGGGTTTTATGGATTAATTCAGTGGAGGTTGACTATCAGTGCATCAGAGTGTCAGCTGGACAGTTGGTCTTTTCTTTATCCCATCATTTTGCAGAAGTTTGTGTTCGTGAATATTAGCGCAGAGCTGGTCTTCTCGATGGACTCTGATAGGATTACGAAGACTGTGGCACATTCTGATCAAACAGCTCAGTGGCAAAGCTGAGAGCTATTAGGAGGTGATTAGGTAACCGGTGGCTGTTTGCAGAGGTTGAGCCCGGCGTCTCAATCGGATAACCATCGGCGGGATGGAATCTGTGGTGACTGATCTAGCTGACTAGAAGGCTTCTGCTTGTATCCCCTTGCAACTGTCACTATGACCCCATCCGCCAACCAACAGTCAACTCCTTAAGATTCAGTAATCCAGAAAAACAGTAGTCTGGCAAGAGCGCCAAGGGTTATGCCAGGCAGAGGTTAGCACGCAGCCGTGACGGGAAGATGAGTTCAGGAGGAGGAGCAGGCCACGGTGACCCTGAGCAGGAGTGAGGGAAGCATGTGTTTCTCTGTGTGGAGGAGGTGTCACCAGATGAGCTAACTTCTAAAGAGGGTCTTAATGAGGTCCACGGGCTCGTCCACCTGTACAGAGCGATCGGGGCAAAAATGATTTCAAAGGACAACCGAGGAGGAGTAGGTCAGGCCTTCAGAGGGAGAGGGAGACAGAGGGATCGGGAGTGAGACTAGAGAGAGAGGAGAAGAGAGCGTTATCTGCCTTGGCACCTAATCAAAGGGATTAGGGTTTGAAGAAGCCAAGCCTACAGGTTACCCTTCAGGAAGCATACCAAGTAGTTATCAAAAACACCTTGGTTCAAAGCAGCTCAATTTTCCTATATTTCCCGTTTGGCCCAAGCCTCCAGGGTTTGTTTCTAGCTAATAAAGGGTGTCAGAGATGTTTGTACTTGCATGCTCTGGGAGAGAAAAGCGTGTGTTTAAATGTAGCCCAGGTCTGTTCTCATTTTCAAAGCACAATCAATCACCTCAAAGACTGTCGTGGAGAAACGTGAGATGAATGTGTGTCTGACTCTGAGACTTAGCACAAAACAAGCAGTGCAGGTAGTCACTCAAAACTTAAATCTGTGATTAAACTGTCACTGATAGTGTGCGTCTGAGATTTAGGATGGAAAGGGCGTTGCAATGAAGTGGGTGATATCATTTTCCTCTCAAGTGGGCCAACGCTATAGCGTTTAAAAAACTGAGGTTGGATATTTTACATGTAAAAGATGTCAGAGAAACGGCCACATTCAGACGCAACCGCCCTGTTAATGCTGTTCCTCTGGGTCTAATTACTAAATTTCTGATCTAAACATGCTCCACGTTTCAGCCGAGCTATGCCGTAATAGCTCAGCGCATAGCGTTTGGCAGAGGCACACGTACCATCTTAACCACTTAAAAACTCATCCCTCGGTTTTCTGATAGCCCCTTGGACAGTTTACACAACTCAAATCTGAGGGATCCCGCATTACAGACATACATTACTGGGGCCTAGACCTGCCAAAGACGAGGTATGGCTTCAATAGAGCCGTCCATCTGTCTGCTGTTAGTGCCATTACATCCAGATGGGCCTTTAATTGTATTTTTGTCCAAATTGCAAAATAGCTACTTGGAAAAGAAGCTAAAATAACATACAAACAACAGCAACTATGATAACAAGTCGAGCCGGAGCGGAACGGAAAAGAGATCAAAACCACAGCTTACAAATTTCAATGCTGCACTTTGAAAGCGGATCTCCCAACATTACAGCGACGTATTGATTTACTCGGCAATTTGGTGTCTCTCTCGCTCTCCTCGCCAGTGTGCCAACCTGAGCCGCACAGGAGGTCCTGCAAATAGCAGTCGTCTGATTTTTCCAAAACATAAAAGATTAATACCTTTATTCTTTACAGAGGGGTACGAGCACAAAAACAAGAGAGAAGAACGAGAAAAGTAATAATAAAAGGGAGGTCAAATTGGTATTTGGAGAAAGTGAGTTAGGGAGCAAAATTAGATATCCAGACCCAGAGGTAACTTTAATAAGAGATAATAAGAAAATGTCTGACTTTTGTGTACAGGATCGAAAACGTGCTCTCAGCAAGGGAAGCCGCCACTCCTCTTGACAAACACAATCTCATCCAACAAAGGAGACATTGTACTTGAAAAGACAGAAAGAAGGTAAATTATTCAGTAGCTCATTCTAGCCATTAGAAGATGGAGGGCAGATTAGTACTGGCAACTAACTAATTTTATTCGGCTTTCCGTTCAGACCAAGGTCTGTTCTGCAGTTCAACCAAACTCTTTGTATGTATCAGCATGACTCCAATACACCTTTCTAGTAAATGGTTTTAAGTGCCAAACGTTTCATGCCAGACAGAAAAATTACAGAGGCGCAGGATGGGCCAACAACACTTCTCCGCTGAGCTAAATATAGTGTGCACAAACTAGACGCTTGGGAAAGAAACAACAAAAAAATTGTGATACCTGGTCCGTTTCCCAACTCCCATTAGAGATGGTTACTTTCCTCACTCCCCTCTACACTCTATTAAATACTTAATAAAGGTGTAATAAATGGTGTTATGAGTTGCCCCAGGCCAGCACGCATCTGAAAGTGCTGTTTATGAGATGAGAGTGTTTATTAAAAGCTGCAGTTTATCATCATGAGGAAACTCTTGTTAGCAAGCGTGTCACTAACAAAGCAGCTGTTAAATTAAATAATGGCTTAATGCTAACCGTGTAAAATGCCATTGATCTGTTAGCACACAGTAAAATGAAAATGGCCACTAATAGGAGGAAACACCCACCTTGGAAAGTTTAGCAACATGACTGACAGGCGTAAAGTGAATGAATTAATACAGTGTATTGTCACGGCTTCACACCAGGGCTTCTGACGGTATGATTTAGTGGTGATGAATATACACCCCGATACATAAAACATTTCCTCACTAACTGTATCCCGACCGATCGTGTCTCATCCAATTTACCCAAGCAAGAAAATGTGGA
Organism: Triplophysa bombifrons; assembly: GCA_029783895.1. NCBI lineage: Eukaryota > Metazoa > Chordata > Actinopteri > Cypriniformes > Nemacheilidae > Triplophysa > Triplophysa bombifrons. The sequence goes on from CM056448.1 coordinate 24,503,318, forward strand.
CATCTTAAAGCCATTCAGATATTTCTGTAGGAGCGCACGTTGCGCATTTATCTGATCTGTGGCGTTTTTGCATCCACGAGAATTTGAAAAGGTTTGTCCATAATAAATGAGAGTCATCAAGACATGTTTACCATTACACAACCTCCATTATCTGACAATCAAACGCTGCTTACGCTGCATTCATAGGGACACGCTGATCTGAATTATTCACCCTGCCATCTCTGGCGATGATTTAAATTCACAGGGCTAAAAACACATACCCATATACACAAAAATGTGGTGGAAATGATGCAGATAATGATGCGACTGAATATTATTTACACAGATGAAAAGAAAGAAAAGATAAAGCGGAAACCTTGTGCTTTTTCTCGTTACTAAACTATCGCACATTTATTGAACTTACCGGCATAGAATTTCAAGTTTTTCTCTCTAAAAAATGAACAGATCGCAACTATGACAACAATGACAGATGAAATAAAAATAAGCATTTAAATAATTAATTTCATTTCCAAAAGCAAATATATAAATACATAAATAAATCAGACTAGGCTCCCAGGTGGCTCCAAAACAAGCACCTCTCTGTACAGCATACATAATTCAGGACTGAAGATATGCGTTTTAAATGCTGCTGAAATATAAATGCAGTATATGCTAATTTGTCTGCCAGTTCTCACACACAGATTGGGCATAAACACTTGAAAAGAGAGATGAGCGAGGTATAGGTGTACTTGCAGATGTTTGCTGTGTGCTTTAAAATAATAGAGGTGGGTAAAAAGAGACGGATGAAAAAGAAGGGGATGATTACTCTTTTACATTATTCTGTAACTTAAGAGAGCTGTGTTCTCATTTATTAACTATAACAAAGGCTATCTGATTTTTTCATTAGCATATTGATGGAAAATGTTTAAATAAACCGGACAACCATGTGTTCTTTATTCCAATATGGGTAAAAATGAGAAGGGTGATGAAATAGAAAAGGATAAAAAGAGCAGAGACTGGGACAAACTATGAGAGGCTCATTGCTTATGAAAGATCATATTTATCTACAGGCACTAACTAGATTTGTCGGAGTAAAATCCCAGCAGTGACTAGTACCTGCAGTACTGCCAACCTTCTCTCTCTTTCTCCCCCTAACTATCTCCCAGATGACCCAAACACCAACATTCAACAGAAATCAAACCATACACCTACTGTTTGCTCCTAATGATACACCCAAGCACCTACACGTACACAACGTCAACAGAGAAACAATGAAAGGCAATCTTCTGCCATCAATTGTGTAGTGTAGAGTGTGTATAGTGTAACAATGTGTGTTTGTGAGACCTCAGTCTGCGTGGTGCATGGGAAATTGACAGAGTGCTAAGTGTGGCACTCACTAGCTGGTCTGCTCTAATTAAGAAGGAACAGCATGTCACAGTCTGATGCTCCAAATGGCACCATATGTTTCCCAGACTAACTGGCTGAATAAATGCCATTTAACACACAGGATCTACAGCGCAGCGTTTGATACACTGACTCTAAGTGACTTTTAAAAGCACAGAGACCCCCATCCCAGCAGCCTTAACTACACGCAATTTATACCAGCCATGGTTATGATACAATAGAAAGCACTCTTTCGTGTACTTTATAGATGAAACAATTTAAAAACAAAAACAAAACTTTGGGATTCTAAACAGGATAAAGTATAACAAACAGGATAAAAAGGAAAAAGATATATGGGTAAAGGTAATGCTGGAATAGCAGTCATAGTTCACCCAAAATTTTGAATTCCGTCAACATTGGATCAGACCAGTTAACAATAAATATCTTTCTTTGTGTTCTGAAAAGAAAGAAAGTCATACAGGTTTGAAATGAATGAAGAGGATGAGTAAATGATGATGACTACATTATGCCTTCAACTAATTAATGAAGAAAGAGCAGCCAAGAAGAGCAAAAAAATACTTTAATTTGTTTAAAAAGCATCTCAGGGTGGAACTGCTTGATAAAATGACATCATAAAATGAAACCATTTCTTAAAATTCTAGGTGACTACACTGAACATGTTTTAAGATGCAACATAATTGCCATAGTTCCATTTACGTAAGTCCACAGTTTTAATAAAAATGAAAAAAAGATTTAGTATTCTGAAACTTTTGAACGGTAGTATATGTATGAAAAAAGAAAAAGAAATCACAGCAAAATGGCTTTTTTAGATAAAGTAACTAATTAGTGCACAAAGCCCATCTTGAACTGTAGGTCACACTTAACACTTACCACTTTAGTCTATAGAAGCAGTTTTTTCTATTTTTGTAATACCGCATGCACATTTGCTGTATTTTCTTGCTGTATTCTATTAAAAAGACTGAGAAATAATTGTATATGTGACCCTGGATCACAAAACCAGCCTTAAGTACCAGGGGAACATTTTAAGTTAACGCCAAAAATACATTGTTTGGGTCAAAATTATTGATTTTTCTTTTATGCCAAAAATCATTAGGATATCAAGTAAAGATCATGTTCCATGAAGATATTTTGTTAATTTCCTGCCCTAAATATATCAAAACTTTATTTTTGAGTGGATGACCAGTAACATTGTGTAATAAGGTTCAATAAAAGGAAGGAGACGGGAACCAGCAAACATTTAAACATTTAATAAAAGAACGACAAAGTAAAAAGACAGCTGGCAGCCCCTCACGGACGACTGCCGGCGCATAACACAAACCACAATTAAAATCCAGGCCTGGGCCTGTCTCATTGACGGTCCGGTTGCTCGTCCTCTTATGCTTCCAATCTCCTCCGTGATACGAGACCGGTGCGCGTACAGCTGACGCTCATTATTACTCACTCACCGGCCTCGTCCAGCCTACTTAACTACACATTGCCTCTTATTTTCAACTTCACGGGCATATTTTGATTCTTTTGCACCCTCAGATTCCAGAGATTTCAACAGTTATATCTCCGGCAGATATAATCATATCCTAACAACCTATACATCAATAGAAAGCTTAATTGTTCTTCTTTCAAATTATGTAAAAATATTAATTTCGAAAAATTGACCCATAAGACTGGTTTTGTTGTCCAGGGTCACATTTGGTCAATTACACCCATTGCTCCATTAAACACATACACTATTGCTGAAATGTATTGTGGCTTAAGATTTTCGCCCAGTTCTATATATAATGCTGTTTACAAAATAAAAAAGAAATGGGAAGTTATTCATTCTTATAACCATTCCCTGAATTGTCAAATAGTGAAGTTATCAATGCGGTCAGGGGGATCTTTCTGCCTCCACCTAAGCTCCGCCAACAAAAACGCGTCACAATATTTACTAACAGAAAAGGCTTCTTATGCAGTGTGCTACAATTAAAGTCACAATAAAAGGACTAAGACACCGTAAAGCTGCAAGACATAAAAAAGCTAAACGGTCAGTATTACTATATGTGCAATTATAATATTATATACAGCTATTATTAACTGAGAGCAGACCGGTCACTTAAACTGCTGAACACAACAGAAACAAAAACAATACATACATCAAAATTCTACTAACTCCAGAGCTGCTGGGAAGGGCATAGCCACGCTGCACTTAAAATAATTCAGAGTGAAATGAATCAGTCTGCTACAGCTGGTGCCAGCAATTAATCAAAAGGCTGGAAACAAGCTGAAGCGCAGATATTTACCGACTACTACAAAGTACACAGACACACAAAAATAAAGACCCTCTAGCCAAATCTGTCCTCACTAAACCTTGACATTTTAATCAAGCTCCAGGAGCGCGTAATGAGGAACCACTTAGACTTCATTATTAGATACTGCATGTTACTAATTAGAGAGACCACAGTCTTTTATTGCACACCCTGCATACTACAGTCAGCCATTAGAGACAGGTACTGAAATGTAGCTTTTTATTCTTCGGGGAAGAATTTTTGACAAACTACAAGCTTTAACAACAAAGTGACTCCACCTTAGATAACACAATTAACTGCATGCACATCTGGATTTGCATTTCTGAGCATTAACATACAATAACACCATCACAGATGCCACAGATACCACTATCTAATGTACATACAGGACACACAAACGTGTGATCAAGATAATAAAATTAACTGTTAACGAAACATTACATAATTCATAATCATACGCAAATACCTTACCATTCCCAACAGTTGCTTCGACTTCCTGTTATTAATGAACGCCCAGTTACCGTGTCTTGTGTGTGGGACCCACCATCACCTTCTTGTGAACAACATGTGCTTATTCTCTCAACTCAGTCAAATGTCAATATGGCAGTGCGCTGTCAAAGCAGAAGCATGTTTGCTACTAATCACCTGTCATTTAATTGCACCCACCACATCTGTCAAAGCAACAGCACCGGACCCACCGAACGCAGAGCACACCACAGCACAAGATGCCAGATCAACCGAATATACACAAGACAAATTTCTACATAGCGCTAATTGAGAATTGCTGATGGCTGTGAGAAATGATTCATGCATTACAGTGCTCTAAATCACAGAGCTTGGACATTTGTTTATTTCTCCTCAAAAATCCAATTATATTCATCATTTCGCATTCAGAGTAAGCATCGGAGGAATAAATGTAAGCAGAGAAGCTAAAAACGTCCCCATAAAGCATCAATAAGCACGGAGGAAGAGTTTCTAATACACTGAGCCTGATGTGTTTATTTATCAGATATCTTTTAGTGGACCCGCTAGTGCAGTTTACAGCCTCATAAATGTCAGATAAGCCACAGAGCGCGGCCCGAGCGAGAGATGTGTGCGTTTCGATGGCCTCTCCGAGCTCATGGGGTCGTTTAAACAGCGGAGAGCAGCAGGAATTCAGTTCCTCTGTGTCAAACGGCATTCTGAATGGTTGCACCTCGGGCGGAATACATTGCATTGTGATTTCATGAGCCAGAAAAAAAAGCGACCTGAAAGGAGAGTGGAGGAAACAAAAATGAGTTGCAGCGGATATCTCAAAGCGACGAAAAAGAGAGAAGAAAGTTAAAAGTGAATTTTCTTCCCACAGGCGCTTAAGTGGGTACCTTGAGGCTGAAGGCCCCCAGCAGTTGCTTGGTAATGTGACCTCTGAGTGAGCGGACTCGAAGGCAGACCAGAGGCTGTGTACACTAGCGCTGGAAAGATGCATGATGGGGAAAATCTGAGAAGAATGGGTTCGATTGAATCATCACTAGACAATGGGGAGAAAACAACGTGTCTTTACCTGAGAGCAATGACTATACAAGAGATTATTGAAGTAATATGGGGGGTAATCTTTAAACTCAAGTGTACAGACTGCATCTGTGCCATCTATTCCATTACAAGGTGAGATGTTTGATTCATCCCTTAGCTGGCAAAAACATAAGAGAATTGTTTTAACACTAATGCACATTCATTTCTGACTAAAAGTTATTTCAGACGAAAGGACTAAAGAAGTATTCTCACACCAATAGTGAGAACAAACATGAATTTCCAGTCAGGCTTCCAACTAATGACCATATCAAAATAATCAACAGATGCAGTTCATAAATGTATGTATGTAAAATATAAGAAAATCAAGTTCACACACCCAAATATATTCAAAAACTTTATTTAAACACACTCAAACAATAGCGCCATTATTAGTATAATCGGCCATCTTTAGCCTCATTCCTCTATCCAGGCCATCCGATGTTTCACGCCTCATTTGAAATTGTGGATTAGTCCTCTGTTTTTATTTCAAATTCCTATATAAGCTGCGTTCCCTCACAGACCGGCCCTTTCATGCTCTGAAAAGTTCACACACAATTCAGTTCGAGTAAAACACGGACAAACACCTCAGAGAAGGCGGCGGCGGCCTGTGCTGGTACACTAATTACCAAAAAATCTCTGCACTAATCCCACCCCGATAAGACACTCATTACCAACCCAAGACATTTATCAACAGCGGATTGATGACCCATTTCCGAAAGTGGCTTTATGGGAGAGAGTGGAAAGGCAGTGTATCACTCTATCGTACATCTGTACCAGAGCTTTTCATTTGTCTAAGAGCGAGGGATGTAGAAAGGTAATTAACAGCTGCTGGTCTGGGCTAATAGAATTCTCTGGAAACTGCACGTTGGTGGTGAGGGAGCGGAGATGACGGGCCAGGCTTGTATTAATTACAAAGTTTTGGGAGAGAGTGGCGCTGCAAAAACCCTCGTAAAGAAAAGTATATGACTGAATTTCACACTCGGCAATCATGAAAGAAAATAAAGATCATTTTTTATAAAAGTAATTCAGTTCTATTCTTTATAAGGTTAGTGCCCATGCATAGTGGCTACCATGTTGAAATCACCTACTTTGATTTGTTTGACAAGTAAAGCTGTGGAAAACGATTAATTGTTTTGGTGTCATCAGTGTAACTTACTACAGTATGCCTATATTCACATTGTACATAACTATGACTATAGTAGGAAAAATTACTTTGTTGAAAACAAAAGAAGATATTTTTAAGAGCGTAGGACAGCAAACAGTTCGGGGGCACTTTTGACTGCCATTGTCATTTTTCCTACTATGGTAGTTAATGGGGTCCAAAAACAGTTTGGTGACAACCTTTTTTACAAAAATATGTCCCTGTTTAACCAAACAAAGATGATACACATGACTGGAACACCTGGAGTGCAAGTAATTCTTTAAGACTATGAAAAGAAAGAAATGGTTCTGTTAAGAACCTTTTTGTGCAATTCCAACATTATGGATTTGACATTTTTAGTTAAAACTTGAAATATAAACTCTCAAAGAATGATTTCCTACCAATATATGTAGTCTTCTGTTTAGCTTTCCTGTGATTCAGTGGTTAGAGCATGGCGCTAGTAACGCCAAGGACATGGGTTCCATACCCCCAAAAATATGATGCAATGTAAGTTGCTTTGGATCAAAGCTCCTGCAAATGTAATGTAAATGTATTATGCTTAACCTCAAGATATCATAAATAATAATACCCAAAAAAATGGAAAAGAATGTAAAATAGTGACCATATTTAAACTTTAATGTGCCCATTTATGACAATCATACAGTTATGGATGTGACAAGTGTGTTATTGACGTGACAATTCACTTGTATTGAAGTATGGAAAATGATGCTTTAAAAACACAAAAAATGCTTTAAAACTTTAAGAAAGACTTCAACCGTATATTTAATCCACCAAATATTGAAACTTGACCTATCAGTATGGTGAAAACCTTTGGTAAAAAATAGTTTTCATCTTTAGGTGACATTTGCATGGAATTGCCCTTTTACTGAATGGTTCTTTGGGGAACCAAAAATAGTTCTTCTAAGGCATCTCTGTGAACAACCTTTTGTGGCACCTTTATTTTTAATAGGATTAATGGAACCCATACCTTCTTGGTGATTGTCTGCTCCTGTCTGCTCTAAATCTACGTTGCCCCTCAAGGGATAACAGGAATATTAATCATATTTTTCAGGCCCTCATGGAAATTGTCACAAAGACAGCAATAGGTGAGGTTGAAAGGATCGCTCCACCTGCCTGCTGAATCCCCGTCTAAGTTTGGTAATGAACACAGACAGCCTGGGGACAGCCTGCGTTGAGTGTGTGTGTTTAGGGGTCTGACAGGTCCCCCTCTCTCTCTCTGACAGCCCTGACCCGCACTAATTTCTCCACTGACAGCAGCAGCTGTAGCCGTAACGCATGTACAGATGAAATTTTCATAACTATCTCCTCACAGTCACATCTTCACCTTCAGGATCATTTATAACCCTCCGCTAGGCTGCCAGACACAATATGCTTGCCACAAAGAGGACTCTGCTCCAGCAGTGTTGGAAATAATTAACAGTGCAGGGGCAAAAGGAGCGAGTGTGTGTGTCTGCAGAGAGAGATTAAGGAGAGCTAACACTATCATTAACGTACATGTCACTTCAGCGGAGTCTAGGATATGAGCTACTAATTACACACACATGCGAGTAACAAGGGCGACACCTCCCTACCTCCACTATGGGCTAGTTGCACGAAGCCGCCATATTAGATATTCGATCAGCGAGTGTGTGGGCAGGCTTATTTCCGATCGTATAACACTGTAAGGATTTTGGGCCAGCAAATATGAGCTTTTTTTAGATAAAAGAAGAATTAACTGATGTCAGTGATATGACAGTAAATCCTCTGTACATTGCTGAGAACCTCGTTAAGCCAACACAACTGTGATTTGCGTGATTAGCGGAATATTTGGGGGAAAACTTCTCCGCAACTGTAGGGATATTTTATTTATGGACTTTTTACTAACTGTGTCATGATTCAGACGTCAGTATATGAACTATGCAGGAACATGCATAGATAATCTCCTTAGATAAAACTTGTGTTGTGTTTCTGACCAAGCTACCTGTTTTTCGTGTTTAAGTCTAAGAAAAGAACACTAAAATGAAAAAAACTGTTTAAATTCATAAAAACTGTGGCAATATCTTCACGGTGTTTGGAATAATGCACCTACTGTACAAAGTTACCCTAAAACTGTCTTCAAGTGCACAAAGTACAGAAGCTTATATGTATTAAAAAAGATCAAAACTTGTTTTACATTCATGGAGAGCAAAAGCGTAAAAAAACATCCTGACTGGGTTAATTGGGATGCAATCTCTTCATATTATTTACGTTTACAGTTTACATTTACATTTATGCATTTGGCAGACGCTTTAATCCAAAGCGATTTACATTGCAATATCCTATACATTTATACATAGGTATTTGCAATCGCCTGGGATCGAACCCACAACCTTGCGTTGTTAACGCAATGCTCTTAACAATGAGCTACAGGATGTTTTACAAATCAATGTTTTTCTGCATTTATAATATTTTATTGTGCCCAGCAAACACAGTCTCAAGGGAATTTGTGACATTGTCAGGAACTGTTATCTTCTAATTTCCCCTTTTTTTTCATGTCAGCACGAATTGTTTTTTGTCAGTCAGCATGACTTTCAATCTTAACTATACTCTTAATATATTTCATATGTATGAATACTATATATCAATGCAATCTGACGGCAATTCTTACCTACAATCCGAGATGGGTAATTTGTGTGAATTCCTATTTCCTACGATCTTGTTCGTATGTTTTGTAATGATTTGACTTTTCACCTGTGATGTTACTGTAGGTTTAGGGGCAGAGCTAGGGTAGCCATTTATTGTTGCTTTGCCACCTCTTGAAACTCACGTTTTTAGCAAGATGTGTCTTTGCGGTTGTGCTTTTAGGGTTTGGGGTGAGATATATATTTACGATAATATCAGGTTATAAATATATAAATCTACATACACACGCGGTATGTGTATTGAAAGCCGTGCTGAGTGACACGAAAAAGGTCATGCTGACAGACACGAAAAATTGGGGAACTTTGTGTCCTTGACACGTATTAATAGATTCCAAATTTCGTGCCTACGCCAAAAACTGGCTTGAGACTGGGTTGGTCCAGCAGTGGTAAAGGGGTATTTCACAAAGAAAGACACCACAATCTTGTTCACATATAGTCACTCAACACGCCTGCTTCATTTTGGGCTGTTTTTGGCCTATCCGGATTCGCAGTAACGTTGCTCCGCTCTGGTTTGCCTCACGCATTTCTTCGTTTCTTATTCCGTATAAAATCAACGCTTAATAGCAGTGTGTGCGACTGTTTTCTGGGGCACTGAATTTCTGCGGTGATCATAATTGCATCAAGCACGTCAAACCATTTACCATCACTGCACGAAGTATAATTACGAGATGCTCTTTTTATTAAACCAACTGAGCAATTAAAACCAAAAGCAATTTCTCTTTTTAATGCTTTTCTCCCCTCTCATTTGGACGCATCCGAGAAACGTTAGTTTTACACAGGGAGGTAACTTGCTGAATCATGTCCTCTGGTAAACTGTTGTTTAGAGTTTGGTCGCATAATGAAGCTTTCCATGTGCTGGGGAACAGGCATCGCACGCCCAGCCATTTAGGAAAAATGCCACATGTGTTCGACAGTATGCATGCAGATGGAGTTTGTGCATGTTTGGGTGTAACTCCTTGTACTTGTTTGTGTTTGCTCACCACAAACGTACAACCAAAAAAACAAATAGGACTTATTTTCTCACCGCAAACAAATATAATAAGAATGACTGTTGAACGCTCAAAGTGGCATTCCAGCGCGTACTGGCGTCCGACCAGATCCAAGCGGTTCTCTAAGCGGGTCGCTACGTGTACTCTCCATTCCTGACAGCCGCAGGCATATGAGAGCGGGCACAAGGGGGCAACAGCCGTGGTGGGTATGTCATGCATAGCTTTATGATTGCTAAACAGCGGTTTAGACATATCAGAGTAATTTATGATCAAACTCTCAGACGCTCGTTCTACTGTTAATAACACATCGCACGCACGTCGCGAGGGAGGGACCACACATGTTTGTGTCGATAAAGACAGACAAATTAGATGACAGCTTTTTAAGCCCAACCATCACTTTCACACTAATTACAGCTCTGCCGATGATGAAAGCAACACACCCAAACACACACAAAACATTTGTTACCTCTCTGAGCGGAGACACACCAGTGGAAGAATACTTCTGTGAGTGTTTACAGAAGGCCGGGACCAGGTGTTCGCCCGTGAGCGCCGAAGCCTACGGTAAAACATATAAGTAGATGTAGCCAGCAATGCTAAAACGCTGCAGTAAATGTAGCAAGCGGTGCCAAGCTAAACACAAATGAGAGGCCCTGAGAACCAGACTGCATCTTCACATGGGTATAGTCTTATGTGTAGTTATGCTAATTCTACACTAATCCTGATAAATAAATAAAAATAAAAAATTAAGCTCCTCGTCCTCAATGGCGTTTTTTGAAAGCTGCTCAGGAAAACGTCTTCTTTCCTTCTTTCCAAAATCGATCCACTTTGGAGAGCATTTTCAGAAGTGCAAGACGTTTGGATGGTAATGTGATCTTGTTGAACATGGCGGCTCCCATGAACCAACCAGCTCAATGATTTTATTAGACTACTGACATAAGCGTTATCGCTTTAAGCAACTTTAGAGGTAAAACTTAAAAAAATACTGAGTGACCCTTTAAGGGTGGGTTGCCCGAGCGTGTGTATATGTGATATAATGTAAAGGTCTATCCAGCATCAGAGCTGTCATGTGCGGGTTTAGGCTGTCCATTCTCATCCAAGACAGACATGAACAGTCTTTTTCTCGCCACATTGGGACAGCAGCTCTATTGTCTGCCTCCTGTTGGACCCTGGTGGGAGGGACACAGTCACTGCTGGGACAAAAGATATGGTGCTGGATTGACAGCTATGGAGACACCCCATTCCTCATGAGACGACAACCGATGAATTTTTGTGTGTATGAAAGTGAGTCTAAGGAATACAAAGAGAGCCAACTGGAATATGTGTTAATGTGTAATTAAAGAGCAACGTGTCAAACTATTGCATTACTTATTAAAAAGTAATGAATAAATGTTACATTGTTTATTAGTAAAGGAATTTAGCATGTTTTGCATTGTTTGTTGCATTACAAATACAGAGTAACCAGTGCTTATAATAAATATTTGTAATTTGGGATTATGGGCAAATTAGGTGTAACTTGTACTTGCTGCAGAAAAGAAACAAGAAGTACCAAAGCAAGCTATACTTGTAACTATATTGTACTAAATTTGTATTTCCAAAGTGGAGGTGAGTTAGTAATCATGTTTGTCTGTGTATGTGTGACTTTTGGCATTTGATGTTCTAGTCTAGAGAGAAACTTCTGCTTGCCCTCTGAACTCCATGACCCTGCAGCGTGTGTGTGAGTTTGCGATGACAGCCCGTGGCAGTTTTGTTCTGAAGGTTCCACCCAGGTGAAGTACGAGAGGTCACAACACACTGGGACACTCACTGAAATACAGACATTCAGAGCCTGAGGTCAGAGATCACGCACTAGGGTGAGTGATGAGGGCAGCTGCGGGCTCCAGGATACAACACTCAAATGCAAACAAACTTTCCACTACTGTCACATTACAAACATTCATTCAAAGCTCCTGAGAACTAGTGATTAACTTGGTTCTACTATTATTAGAGACACTTCCAAACAACACAAGAGAATACTGTACAATGAGAGACCAGGTTAACCAAAACCCTGAGAAGCTAATAAATCGTATGTGATATAAATAAAATGATTAATAACTATAGCTTTTAAAAGAACCATTCATGCATCCAAGTACTTGTTCTCCTGCCCTTTGTGTTCATAAAAGAACTGGTTTTGGATGACCTGCATGCTTTAATAAATCATGCTTTAAATCTGCTCTGTCCACTTAAACCTCAGAGACATATTCTGTATCTGGAGGAGGATGAGATCATTTTTCCACATTTTGATGAACAGCGCTCGCTCTACCGCTCGCTCTACCGCTCTCTCTACCGCTCTCTCTCTCTCTCTCTCTCTCTCTCTCTCTCTTTCTCTCCCCTGTAGTTTTACTGATACACTTTTTATTTTGCCAAACAGTGTCTCAGAACCTCCCTCAGAACTGATCCACCATGCATTTTAATTTACCTAGGAAATAAGCAATAAACAATACTACAAAACATGCCCAAAAACATGCAGAATTTTCATTCTTCATTTTAAATTCCTTTGAATTATAAATAATTTTACATCCAAACTAATTTGATTCAGCATCTTGCACAGTAACGCAAAATCCGTTAACTAAACATGCATCACATTTCCACATCAGGTGTTCTCACTATAAATGTCCCCATGGACCATAAAACCAGTCATAGGGGTATTTTTTTAATTGATATAAATAAGATTTCCGTTGATTTATGGTTTCTTACGATAGGAGAATATTTGGCCAAGATGCAACTATTTGAAAATCTGGAATCTGAGGTTGCAAAAAATCCAAATATTGAGAAAATCGAATTTAAAGGTGTGAACCAGAGGTGCTATAGCAAGCCGCTGATAAGAAGAAACAGGTTTGTTTTAACGCTATCTATTGCTTTACCGCTGTAATGACGTTGTGGAGAGTACATGGACCTGAAATTCTAAGCTTCACAAAGATATCAAAAATTTAGTACGTAATTCTCAAAGAGCGGGGCAGCAGCGAGCGAAGTTTGTAGGCATGTTTCCGGCTATTATGGTTCGCGATTTAGCTGCATACACTCACAAAATAAAGTTTGTATATATTTACGGTAGGAAATTCCATGATCTTTTGTTAATATCCTATTGATTTTTGTCATAAAGAAAAATCAATAATTTTGACCCATACAATGAATTGTTGGCTATTGCTACAAATGTACCCGTGTGACTCATGACTGGTTTTGTTGTCCAGGGTCAAATTTTAGATTTGCTAATTGTTAATTCTAATGCAAGCCATTCTAGTGCATTTTTTTTCAATCTAGCTTCGCATTGCTTCAGTAAGTTTTTGCCAGCCTGATTTGTTGTTGTTTTGTACAATTGGTGAGGATATTATCTTTCACTTTGACCTCTAACGTCAGCAATTCCTGGGTCAAGACCAGTGGGTCTTGAGGATCAATTCATTGTTTCAGGCCAGAACTGTGCTTGCTGGTGGAAGCACTAGTACAGTTGCAAATCAGGAAAAAACTATCCATGCTGGACAAAAAACTTTTTCCACTTGCCCTCATAGCATTACTACATTTTCTCCCAAAATTTTTATAGATTACCAAAGAAATTCAATGTTAAGAGAGATTAAAAATTAGGAATATGAGAAATACCAGGTCGAGACAGACTGGGAGGGTGAGAGAGAGAGAGGGTGGAGACAGATGGGCACTTTCAGAGATCATTTATCAAATTCAGCCTGCCTCCCTCCCCTCCCCTAAACCCCCATGTAATTCAGTAATCATTTTCATTATCATATAATGACCTTACAAAGCCTACAGCAGTTAGCACGGTCACTACAAACCACACAGCTGTTCCCGGCACTGCCCCCTTCATCACCTCCCAAACACGCAATCTGCCCACCACAGGAATGGACTGTGACCCCTACAGAGGTCAATGGAAGGATGTAGACGTGACAGGAGTTGTACGATCTTACAGAGCAAAGTGGGATCTATCGCAATGTGTGTCTGTGTGTGGGTTTTACGTAAACTTTCCATTGCATCATGTCTATGGAGGCATAATGGGGAGGCTAAAGATCAATAGTTTTGCCCCACAAATCTGTGGCTTGCATATGGATGAAACATAACCACAAGGTCGACCCCTTCTGTCTGTCTATGCAAATGAATCCTTATGAGCTCTTCTTTCAAGAAGAGTTGGGTTTTGATCTGTGGAAGATGCGGCATGCCATAATCATTTAAGAATATTCAACACACCACCCTGATACATATGGCTATGCATATACAGTATCCCCAAGAACTTGGACCCTTAAAGGTAAAGTTTATAGAAATCGCCGCTAGAGGGCGCACGATCAAAACAACAATCGCGCAGCTTGATGACGCTGTGTAGAAGCGTGGAATGATGGGATATGTTGTCTTCAACTCCACCGCTGATGGTACCGCTGATACATCAATCAGATCAAAGTTGAATAAATGTTGCTTAGATGAAATCATTTTATTTCATTATAGACCCGAGTAATGTAAGGTTTAAAACTAAATTGTTAGTCATAGATGTTACAGTAATTGTCCAATTCGATGGTGTAATATCACTGCACAGTTTTACTAATATAGTAAAAGTTATTTTGAACGTACCCAAATAATGCGAAACGGACCGACGGTACAAACTACTTCCGCATCTGTCTACGACAGTGTCACGTGGTTGCTACGCAAGTAAAGGCGGTAACAAAGGTAACACGGATATGACACCATTGACAGGCGACTAAACAGCCCCGGTCCCTTGTTTAGAATGCCGATTTTCTCAGGATTTAAAAGCAGTTGGAAACATTTGATATATAAGTACTCCGCTGAAAAATATATATAACATTGGTCTAGTAGTAATTCTTACAAATTGTACCTTTGAGCCTCACATATGAATATTTACGCATGGATGTCTTTGGCATTATAAAAACACAATATGTTTTAGTGATTTTAAAAGGCTAAAGCAATGAATATAGTGGTAACACTTTATAATAAGAACATATTCATTAATATTTGTTAATGCCTTTGTTGACAAGATTTTTTTTTACATTTTTAATGAATGTTATCCTAATAATAGTTAATGATAGTTCACTTTAGATAAACCAATGTACAGTGCATAAACAGCTGAATTAAAATTAACCTTATTTGTAATGTATGTTAACTACTGTAATGTTAACAAATGGAACCTTATGTATTGTTATTGGTATATTATTAAAAATTAAGTGGTAATGTGGTAAAGTGGTAATGTGGTAATATAGCTGTAGTAAATCGTTTTGGGAACCAATAACAAACTTAAGTGACTTCATACTTTCAATAAAAAATAACCAGGTGGTTAGAAGATGACTGAAAACGAGCTTTGAAAAGCAAAGTTAGCCCTGAGAAAATATGCAGCATCACTTGTTTGCAGTTTGACTAATTGTAATATAATGACGTTCATACTTTCAGGGGGTGAAATGTGCAGACTGCTGTTGTTCTGTTTATCTTTCCAATAGCCAAAACAGATACTTAAAAGTGACGTTTGTGTGATATGGCGGCGAGTTGCATGAGTTCAGGTAAATCAATCTGTTACCGGGAGTGACGAATTAAGGTCATCGCTCAGCCTGAAAGTACCCATAAGTCCCTGCAGTCACATATAGCATCTCAGACAGGAAAGTCAGATAGCTGAAAGCAGGTCCAGATGCCCCTCAGTCTGCAACACTTAAACTACTGTTTAAGAAAGCAAATGTCTGTAATACAATAAAAGCCTTAATCAATCAGCCTGCTGTGCTTATGTTTATGAGCCTGCAGCACCAGTCATCCATCACTCGCTTTTACCACTCAAAACACAGATGCAGAGACAAAAGAAAGCCATAATGTGAGGAACGGGCCTTCTGCATACTAAATGAAAAAAAAAAATTAAAGTCTTTTGCTGGAAAATGAGCGACATGATTTAGCGCACGCCTCTGAAGTAACTTCATAAGAAATCTGGTCAGAAATGAATGTCTGTAAACAGAACTCTGCGAGTAGCTGTTATAATAGTCTGTCATGATAATAGCATTAATACATCACTATTATTCAGGTGAGTGCTGTGTGTTAGTTTATCACCTCATGTCACAGAAGATATTATCAGCACAGTTCATTTTTGTCTCAACAGCTTGTCCTGACCTTACGCTGAGCTATCTGCCTCCCCTCCCTTAATGCTATATGTTGACAGCTACTTCACAGACCCACGCTTGACGTCCGTAGAGTGGCGTTATCTCACTCCAAAAGCAGGGGGGCAGGAAGTGATAGTGGAAAGGGATGAGTTCAAACACACCGAAGTGTGTGCGCACATGAAGAAGTGAAGATATCCTTATCTAATCACGCTGTTTTGTACAATGAAATAAACTTGTGTGTGATTGAGTGTGCACATGTGTTTGTTTGTTTAAGTTAACATGCATCCAAGCGTAAAATCGAGATATGTATTTTGGAATATACTCAGGGATGTAACGGTAATGGTGCATACTGGGAATTTTTCCGGGGGACCCCCCGGGCCAGAACATACCCGCGAAGGAACCAGTAAACGCAGAACCAAAACACACGGATGGAACTGGCCACTTTTTGGTCTGAATCCAGCCTTGAAGGGCCAAGCCAAGCTGTGAGGAAGTACAAAAAATAAAACCGGGCACAGGCGGGTGAGTGTGTTTGGACAAGGTTGTGATTCATTTATCAAATGCCTACACAATGAGTTTTCATTGTCTGACATAAGAATGCAGTTTCAGCACAACATCAACACTGTTAAAAGGTACCAGCAGGCCTGGGCGTCCCTCAGAGGTCAATGAGAGGGGACGATCCCCCCCCCTCACGGGGCCACTTTAGAGGAATAGGAAGCCAGGGAGGGGCCCTTAATGTTGTAAAGGTTAAGATACAGGAATTTTAAAGAGAAAATGGCGAGGCCTGCAGACTAATGGTGTAGGTCTGGTGTGAATGAAGACGGATTATCAAACGCACAACCCGTTCTGACGGGAAATAATGAAGAAGGAGAAAAAGGAGGAGTGTTTGCTAGCGCGTTGGTATGCGTATCTGCGAGTAAGGTCAGTTCTATCTGTTATCGGAACAAATGGGCAATGTCTCTCAGTTGCTCTTATCTCTTAGGAAGGAAGTCAACGAGCTATCAGCACATGTGTATGCCTATTTGTGTGTGTGAACTCTCTCAGCCTGACGGACTGTCCTTCAACTGATTTAAAAAAAAAAAATATTAAGAGTCTTCGTCAGAGCCATGGTTCGCGAGACTTAAGGGATTTTCTATCTATACACTTGCATCTTACCTGTCTCTCCATGTCTGTCTGTGCTGTTGTCTGTCCGTCAGGGCATTTAGTAGGACGTCGGCCATCTCTCTTCTGTTCTCTTGTGCCGTGTTCTCGTCCTCCACCACAGCCAGCAACAGTTGAGTCTAGTTACAAACACCACAGTGATTATTAGCACTTCAAAATACACTTTTGTCACATTTAAACCGCGGGGGGACCAGGATGGGCTTTGCCCACCTTTTTAGAAGCTTTGCTCACCCTGCCTTCACCCAGAGCCGTTGAGAGAGAGGATCCGCGAACAGCCATTGCTGTGAAAAAACTGTTCCATTGCAGTGAAAGGACTTGGCACGATTTTCTCTCTCAGCGACTCTGTGTCAGAGTTCAGTACGGGTCCTGTTTGATAAACCCGCACCCGCAGTAATTAGAAGAACACCCGACGCGACAGCAGCACTAATTTAATTCCGTACCCGACCCTATCGGTTTGACAAAAGTGCCGCGACCCGGACCACACCTGCATTACACTTGATGTAGAAAAAAACATTTACTTTCTCATGCAACACGTAAAATGTGATAATGTATCCATGCCTCACTATAGCTGGCTGCTGTCCATCAGTTGCTCACGATTGGCTACTATGCTCAATTCTAAAATGCTCAACGCTGCAAAGCGCGGGGCAATTAGAAATCAGATCTTCAGGCAGAGCTTGAATGCAAATAAGCACAGGAACGTGTAAAAGCAGCTTTGCATCCGCTGAGGTGAGTCGAAATACTCTTGGCTTCTGGATCCGCATTCCGTCTGCGTGTATCATTTCCCGACCCGAACCCCAAATGATACATGAATAATTATTACACCCGATACATCAAATATTAGCGGTTCATCAAAAGCAGTATTGATGGTTCTGACACCATTCCGCCGAACAATACTTCATGAGAGGAAAAATGCTTTTAGCTCATGATAAAACATGGACCGGACATGGATGAGTTAGTGACAGAATTCTCTAAAATGAGCAGAAAGTTAATGCTATGTGAATATTATAGTGATATGAATAGCTCTTTCATATGTTTTCATCAAATCTAAAGTTATTAAATGAATGTGAAATAAAAGTAAACGTAAAAAAAATTGTAGGCTAAATATATAAGAATGTAAAAATTAATTATACAATATTAATACTAGACGTAAGCATAATTCAAAAAGCTAAATAGTTATTTTGTAAATGGTTCGTTTATAGTAAATAGTTTGGGGCAAAAAATACATTTTTAGTTACACCCCCCTCCGCCCACCTGGAAAATCACTTGGCCCACCTTTCATCTCATATCTGAAGCTGGGCTTGATTCACACAATTTAACACAGAACTAATTTCGTTCAGTAAGTCGGTTAAAGGAAGAAATGTCACATGACAAAAGTAGACAGAAGTGAAAACGCTAAATAGAGATTTAAATATTACAGCTAATCATTGTCACCTTCTAACTATAAGTTTTTTTTTTCTTTTTTTTCTTATTCTGTGACAACTGATTTACATTGTGTAAATGTTTTATCTACAAAGTGAAATAGAACAAAGAAACTTGGACCCAAAGTCCAAGCATTTCACCCAAAATGAAAATTCTATCATCATTTACTTGCCCTCAAATTGTTCCAAACCTGTATCAATTTAAAAGATAAAAGATAATTGGAAGAATGTCAGTAACCAAACGGATCTCATCCCCCATTGACTCCGATAGTATGTATTTTCCCTACTATGGCAGTAAAAAGGAGATGAGATCTCTTTGTTTACTGACATTCTTCCAAATATCTTTTATCGTTTCAATTTATACAGGTTTGGAACAATCTGAGTAAATGTAGACAGAATCTTTCTTTTCAGAAATAAATCAATCAAGCTGTATTCACCGACAAGCTCTTAGCCAGTGCTTAAAGAGACCAATATACATTTATTTCCTTAAAGTCAGTGGTCAAATCTGTATCACACTTATGCTACAGGACTCTGAAGAACAGCATCTAAACTAAACACAGATGATTAACCCAGAATCACAGAACCTGACAAATCTACAAAAAGTCAGTTTGGGGACATCCTCATTTGTAAAATACTAATAAATTAGAGTAAATAAAACTTTTGGTGTAAAAATAATACAAGTTTTCTTTTAGGGTTGGAGTGTTTGGGAAGAGGCTAATTTGATTATAAGTAAATGTGTATAGAAAAGTAATGTTTTCATTTAGGTGTTATAAAATAAGTCTATTTTCATAATATTTTAAAGATGCCACATACCAAACTCTTCCCTCGCTGTCTATCCATAAAGTCGACTTTGAGCTAGAGTGATTGACAGGTAGAAAAGCTACGCAAAGAGTGCTCTAAGCATAGATTCACCTCACCTGTTTGGCAGCCTTCTCTTTTTCTTTATTTCTTTTCATACCTCGTTCATCCGTGAGACAGCACTTCTGTCTGTTACTGAAGCGTTACCTGTCAGCGGTTGTTACCTGTCTAAGAAAGACCTGGGTGAGAGACTTTCAGGACTAATTCCGACTGTGGGGTCGCGAGGTCAGTTGAGCCACACAAGAACCACATCAGTCTAAACACAAATGACACAATCTGGAACTGTGTGTGTTTGCGTGTGTGTGAGATTCTATGTGTGATGTGTTTACAAAGCGGGTTGATGAGAGAAATTTTCACACCCAACGTACATCTAGCACTATATATGTGTCCACCTTAAGTGTGTGTGCCTGTTTACCCCCGAATGACGCTAGCTGTCATCAGTTTGGTGATGTTGTGCAGTGCTTCTGGGTTCAGGACCACAGGGAAGAGGGTGAGACTGAGGGCATGTGACTAACTAAGCAGGGTGTGTGTATTTGTACAAGGAACACACTTCAGTTTACCCCACATTAACAGCAGTTTAATAAACACACATTAGCACACACCAGGACGGCATCACGGGTGACCAATGCGACTCCAGTCGACCAATAGCCAAAGGGCCATCCAACATCAGCATATTTGCAGAACTCTGAAGAGCTGGTGTCAGACAGGAAACGCTGACATAATACATGACATGAGCACACAAAAGAGCCAGCGGGCAATCTATAGAACACATACAGTAAATTGGTTTAACAAGCAGACACACACAATTGTTACACAGCTAGACTTTGATATACTTGTGAAACAGACTAAACACACAGATAATATGCCAGGCAAACAGGAAGTACAGAAAGGGTCAATATGTTCATTTACATCATAGTCGGTTTTTTAAGTTGAAGTTCACCTTCTAGCATTTACATCAAGTGCTTCTCAACAAGTATATTGTGGCTCTAAAAAGTATTTACAGACGTGCTGACTCGGGGGGTGAAAAAAGATACATCGGGGGGTCTGTGGTGAGTATTGTGCTATTGTGTGCGGTGCAAAGGGTCTGGGGGAATCCTTCCCATAAATTATTTTTGTAATTTTAACAAATCAATAATGAATTATTGTTCACTCTGACAAAAAAAAAAACTGTCACTCCACCACAATTTGCTGGTCAACATTTATTTCTTCAGTCTTTTGGGCTGCACAAGTTTTTCAAGTGCCCCACATGACCTAGCAGGTGCAGCAGCTAATCGCACGACGTATGTCCTACGTGAAGCTTAAATGCAAATGAGACGCATGCTGCTGGCATAATGAGTCGGAATGCGCACAGACTAATTTTGATCAACAGGAAAATGAAGTGAAAATATGTATTTTGGTTGAATTTGAGATTTTCCGAAAAAATAAGTACATTGCCCTCGTCTTGCGGTCCCAATGCTCCAAGTTGGTTATAAAAAGTTGGTTCAGTTTTAAAACATGCAGGATTGAAAAAAGAAAAATTATGTTAAAAGAGTTATTAAGAGAGATAAAGTGCAGAACATGATTAATGCGAGTTATAAGAGCTCAAAAAGAAAGAAAAATTAGTTATTAAGATCTTTCCTAGCAGAAAGTTCAAAAAGTAGATACAAGCAATACAAAAGTAAACTGCGCGACCCCTAGTGAAAGGCTATATTAATATATTATGAAGCGAACTGATCGTCTCTAAAATAAATATTAAATATCATCTGTAAACTAGCACTCCATCCAGGGTGTATCCTGCCTTGATGCCCGATGACTCCTGAGATAGGCGCAGGCTCCCCGTGACCCGAGGTAGTTCGGATAAGCGGTAGATAATGGAATGGAATGGAATCTGTAAACTACAGATTCTGCGACTGAAGCTCGGACGAATATCGATCGCACCCAAGTGCCTTACTCACTTAGAATGGCAGAGCTCTGAAAGGGAGGCAACTGTCTTTCATAACATAGCAGTTTCGATCACACGGGTCAACTAATGAATAAATATCAACGCCATTTTCTCTTTATCTGAGACAATAATTTCTCTTTAATTAAAGACTCTTTAATTTCGCCTAAAAGCGGCGAGTTTGTAAGTATGTATTTAGATGATGTACCTCCACCACCTAAAAATGAATTTCATTGCTTATATACGTGTGTGTGTGTGTGTATGACAGAGAGATTGAGAGCTTGGCCTTTCAGCCACATTGACCCTCCAAGCACTGAGGCTCATCAATTACCTCTCCCCCCAGAGCCAGCACGCTGAAAGAATGGATTATATGAAGTGTAAAACATTAGAAAAATGTGTTTGCAACATCACAGCAATGGACGGATAATAGAAACCCAGCTGCTGAAGAGCCTGACGCAACAAGTGAAAGTGTTTAAAGGCATTGTGGACCATCGCTGTGGGCAGCGGGCTTTGTGCTGGGGATTCGAGCTCTTCGACCCAGAGACAACTGGACATATGCTTTTTGATTGAGCTAATGAGGCAAAACCTAAAAGCTTTGTGATTTTCTTTCTCTGCTTGTCTCTCCTCCCTCACTCTCTCGAAAGTGAAAGAAAAACTGAGTTTTAAAAAGGACACCAAAAGCTCTCAATAACATCTCACAATACCACAATCCTGATTTTGTCGCACTGAGCAAATTAGGAGAGGGCTATGGGTTCAATGATATACATGTAATGATATATTAGGTTCAGAATGAAAAATTTGAAGGAGATTTCTGACTCAGAGACGAGCAGAACAAAGGTAATAATAATAAATCCAATCAAAAGAGTTCAAGCGCAAGTTAAAAAACATTAGTTAGCATTACTTAACAATATATAGTTCATTACAAAAGTACTGTGGTATTTCATGCATGTCATAGATCACTATAGAAAATATTCCAGAAAATGTTAATTATTTTATAACATTTATTCACAGATTACTATTTGTATAACTTTAGTTTTACTGCAAATGTTAAACAAAATACAAACTACAATTTATATTATAATTAAAACTATGATTTTACAAAATAAAAGCCAAAAACTTTGGTTACTATAGTTAATAGTTTTCATAAGTGTCACAATAAACCGTCATTTACAATAACCGTGATATAAAAACATGATTATAAATATTGTGTTAATACAACACTTATGATAATTTCATAAAAACTTTGGCATACATTTAAAGTTTTGTATTTAGAGACAAAATGTTTACAAACTCTCTTTTCGCCTTCCTACACTTGTATTTTGACTATCATTGACCCCCCAGTAAAGGGAAAACAAAAATTCTTGATGAATTTGAAAGCAGCATTTACTGTTTTAAAAAATGTCAACAGATATTGCAAAAATATCGTTATTGTGAATTATTTTGGCCACAATAACCATATAGGCAGTTTCATCAGATGCACATGCCTGGCACGAAGTTAACTTCCGGTTTTTATTTGTTTTACGAACTCACCCTCGCAGATAAGCAGCTAGGTTGTAGGATGAATTGGTTAAGCATGGATATGAAGGTTATGCGTATTTGGCGTGCTGTGCTAGGAGTGGGCTCCGAGCTCACCGGGTCTATCCGAACCCGAAGCACTCTACCCTGGTTAGGGCAAATGCGCCGGGCTCGGAACCGGCTCGAGCCCAGAACACATCCCCCCGGGGTCCTGCGGGACTGAGAGGAAAATGAGAGGAGCTGGGGTGGAGGAGGGAAGTTGAACTTGCTAGAAGCATCAGGTAGGACTGCTTGTCTATTTTTGATGGAGCTTGCTTGAGCTGTGATTGTTGATGTTGTACCAGCCGAGAGGATTGTGATGAGGTCACATGCTCGAGCTATATTTGATTGCTGATGATAGACCGGCAGACTGATTATATGCTAAGGTTCCTCCCGAACTTTGTTAATAAAACATCATTTAACGTTCTGGCAAATAATAAACAATTTATATTTTATTTAATTTGTATAAATATTAAGTTATGTTAATATTGTATTGTATAATCATTTTATTAAATAAACTGTTTGTTTAATTTAATTGTATATTAATTTAATCAATTAAACAATCTGTTGAATTTTATTGTACATTCATTTCATCAAATAAATAATTTATTGTAACTAAGTTTAGCCAGGAAACAGTTCTTCTACTGTTAACCCAAAATAATATTGGCTAGACAAAGTTTTGCTAGCTATTGTAATTTACTTTTTATTTCTTTAGTTTGTTTTCAGAAACAATCTACAGAGACTAGGTTTGGGCCACAAAAGAGCGCATGCACAGTTACGTTTGGTTCTGTTTTTGCTTTGAAACCATCTATAGTAAAACAATCTGCCCCCCCTACCATGTAACATGGTATTCTTTGAGGTAACATACCACAGAACATGAGTTCAGTATCAAAGTTTAAAGTTTTAGAGTATTACAATCCGATACCATCACTGTACAGTGGTACCACAAAATTTAGCTTCTTTAACAGTTAGAAATTTTGGCAACTGTGTAAAAGGTTCTGATACAACATCCATCTCTTAAAAACATCACTGCTGTCTCCTTAAAGTATCACTTTCTCTCTGACTCACTTCTGCTCTCCAGTACACAAACATATGTATACACGTATGCCCATCTCTCTCCACCTCCATCACCTTCTGGATCTGCCTGCTGATTAGAGATTACAGATTACAATCTTGCACCTACTTTTCTTCTGCCAGTGAAAGCTTTTGGCAGTGGGAGGCAGGCCAAAACCTCACTCTCCCCTCAATCCATACAGATTCATTTTCACCATTAAAAGAATGTGAACTCCACGCAAAGATTACCATCACGCAGACCTGAAGCCATTTTCATTACGTGTCTTTTTTTCGACGGTGGTTGAAAAGTGACATTTGGGATAACGCTTTTGATAAAGTATTTAGCGTTGGCTAGCTGCTAAAACAACGAAACCTAACCCAAGCTGTTCTGACTGCATCTTACGATGTTACAGGAGACAGTGTGGTGTAATTTATATGTCATCTAAAAGCTAAAAATATCAGAAGTGAAGTGAATGAAGTAATATGCTTCAGTGGTTCTGGGAAGCCCGGGGGCTCTTGTATAGAAGGACACATTTTTCCAGTGCATTATATATGAGTAAGTGTAACAAAATAATTTTCTTTCCAAAATCTGATAGCTTAATACCTCCAGCAAGAACGCCTTAAGAAATATGTGCAGCAGTCATTTGGTATGACATGTAAGAATAATATAAGTGGGTAGACAGATACAAATAGGCACTCACAATCAGTATCATGTTAGAAGGAACGGAGAATAGCATTTTAGATCAGGCAGGCGAAAAATAAAAGATGGCTTTATTACTCTTAACCAGCTTGCAACACAAATATAAAGGATTAGTTGTTGTTATTACAGTAACAATGTTTAGCAAGCATGTATACATCATGGATTAAAAAGTATTAAGATACAAAAGTCTGTTCTATATTGTGAATATAGTCTTGGCTAAGGCAAAGCAGACCGAATAATCATCTCTTATTTGGAAGAGTGTTATTATGATGCTTTTCTGACCCGAACAAATGTAATGTTTTCTGAAAATAATGACACAACTATGATGTCACAAAGTCCTAGCCGCCAACAGCACACACACAGTAACAAACAGCAATCCCAATAAGATATATTCCAACTTTCTTGATGTAACTTCCCAATATTCCAAAGCTTTTCTATGAGGATCGGTTGTCGTTCTCTCTCAGGACCGATCTGCTACCACTTCAACTGTCCTTGCCAATAAAATGTTCTCTTTATTTTCTTGTGGTCTGGTCTGCTGTTTTAGCGAAAGATGCTGAATATAGTCACAAAACCATTCGTCATTTTCCACAGAACCTCTACGAGAGAGACAGAGAGCGGAAGAGCAAGTTGAAAGCAATAGGATCATAACGGATTTCTACAGGAACATTTCCCTTTGGAGAGAAAGAAAGAGAGAGAGTATGTTTACTATCAAACACATCTGTGTCTATTCATCTCAGCCAGAGTGCCATCCCTTACTCTCAACTTCTGTCCATACACAAACAAACAAACACAAAAACAAACAAAAAGACTGCAACTTCTAAGTATGCATCAGCCACCAGACTGCACTCGTGCGCAACTCACACGCTGAGCTTTCACTCTCTCTTTACATCATCCGCTCTGTCTCTCCCTCACCTGGCTCTTTCTAAAACCTCTCAAATTATCTGCGAGATCTTCTTCATAATTTCTCCCTTTCTTTGGGATTTTTCAAGCGAATCCTAAAATTGTGGCTTGCCGTCAGGATCGCCCATTGTTCCCCTTATTGTTCTGAACCTTTGCTTTGCTTAGTTAAGAGCCCCAATATGATAGCCAACCTGGAGAGGAATTAAAAGACGGAAGAGAGAAAAGAGAAAGACACATTAGACAAAAAGAGAGAAAGACATAGTTAAAGCAGGTTAGGCTCCACCTGATCGGCAGGTGATTTTGTGTGTTCCTGTGTGATGTATGGAGCATGTATGTGCAGTGTTTGTTGTGTGGGTAAACCCCAGCAGTGATTAATCAGTCATGGTCTGTAATTCCACATCTTATTCTCTTTGTCTTCAGTCTTATCTCGTTGATCAAGCAGCAAGCCGGAATAAACTGCTGAGTAAATAAATAAATAAGAAAAGCGCTAAATAAATCGAGTGCGCGGAGAGGGTTTCGGGAGATAAGACAGATCAGGCATTGTAAAGCACTTATTGGTTTTCTAAGAAAAATAAAACTCCACTTCAAAGAGTTCAGAGGCTGTCAGAGACGTCTGCTCCAGCTTTCGGAGAGTTACGATCAACACCATCAGTACAGCACTCAGCCGTCTATGTGTCTATACTAATAATACACAATAATGGGACAAAAAACAAAAGCAATGTTTCTAAATGTTATACATATTTAACAATATGGCTAAAAAATGTGGGATGTTTGTTAAACAAGAAACAATACTTTCGAAAAGACTCAATTTACAGTACTTTAGGCACAAGCAATATGACAATATGTTTTACATAACATGCAGTCTCGTGAAGCCAAATTTACTCTGACTTCCAGCGACAGTGACCATTGGTGAAAAGAAGTGGGCGTGTCAGGTGATGCAACAAAATTAGGAAAAGTTCAACTTTATGAATATAAAAAGCAACTTGCAGGCGCGACTACAAATGTGAGTGAAGAAAGTGGAGCTCAAGTCATCTTACTGTTTATAACTGTTACCAGGACAACCAGAAGTAGGAACACCTCTTAGTGATTTCATAGAAAGAGACGGGCGACACACAGCGACAAAGTTGGTGGTAGTGTGAATGCAAGAGATGCCGTTTAGGAGATGACAGAAAAAAATCAATGAAACCACATCAAACCGAACGGACAAAAAAGTCAGATAACTGAAATAATAACTTGACTGTAAATGTTTACAAATGTACAGAAAATATAAAACCAATAAACAATGTTTATTTATGTAAGATTTCTACTTTGAAGACACAATAGAATACTGTTTTATGTTTTGATGTCTACTTTACTTGCCAAGTACCCCAAACAGAACCTTCAGCATTCAGAGAATTCACCAGGCGAACTGTATGAAAGCTGTAAGTAGTTATTCCCCAAAAGTACGTTTGTTTAACCATTTTAAAGAAAAACTAAAATTGATTATATGCATTGTTACAATGGAATGTTTGTGTACTGTGTACTGTACTATAAAAAGTGTCTAAAAAGAGATTCCAAACCTACGGACATGGCCCAAAAAAACTAAACGGTACACACACGTCAGTCTTTCTGCTCGGCTGCCCAGAGAATCTCTAAAAAAAACATTTTTTGTGCAGGTACAAAGCTAGTGGCTACTCTCTCCCTGTAGGTAGAAAACACAAACATTCGTTCACAAACACACAGCCTGCAAGTGGCATATCAGTGCATGAAATTCTCTAAAGGAGTTTAAGTATTTACCCTCCCAAGTATCACGGCCTGCTAAAATTCAGTTTACCCTGTTCAAGAAGGACTTCAAAGGGAATCATAAATACCTTTTGCCCGCAAAATCTACTGTACACCGTTTCTCTCCTCTCCCCCCTTTTTCCTGCCTCTTTTATTCTCCTTTTTTTCATTCTCCAGTAAAAACCATCCCTTGCTGTGAAATTTATTAGAAGCTGCTTTATTTAGCGTTTATAAGTGTAATAAGAGAAATTAGGAAGGTAATTACTGCTCCTTTGTTTAAGCAGATGAACCGAAGGAGAAACGCAGGTAAACAGATCGGGGATTAAAGCAAGATTCGTTCTGTTCTGACAGGAGACAAGCGTTCCTCTATTCTGAGAAATTAAAGGAGAAATGTCTCCAAAGGGGGAAAAAAAGACAATGAAGGACGCCGCCTTGATTTTCAAAAACCAGCCGCCGCACACTCGCACTGCAGATGGGTGGTTAAAAAACTACACATAAAACATGAAGCTATAAATGCTATTATTTTTATTCTATGTGCATATTTTTATTATTACACCACAAAAAGAATAAAGGCTAAATTGCTCCGTGTGGGATTCCGACTGTAACTGCCAAAAGCTGCATATTCTCTGGTATCCAATTGATCACAGAGAACGACAGTAAAACGCTGTCCCGACATGCACAGATTTTCAAAAATAATAACCCAAAGACTAACCGTAAAGAGCTACGCAGGAAAAAAAACTCAGCAGCTCTGAAATGCCGGCAGCCTGCGCTTGGAACGGCATTCTGAAATATTATTTAAGAGGAAAACATGCACCAGAGCCATTACATTTATAATGTTTTACAAACTCATCAAATAAGTGAATAGAGATTAATTGCCCCGGTCGACCTTAAAATAATTATCAGAACGAGGCAGCTCGAAACTAGATGAAATTGATACACTTGAATAATTAGATCCTTGGCACTGACCTACTCAAGTCAATAAAGGTTATTAAGGCCAATTGCTGTCTAAACGCATTAGAGACAGAGAGAAGCGCACCACACCGCATCCAGCGTTTCACCATGCAGCTATACGATAATCCCCTCACTGCTTCTGCCTCTCTCCACAGCCACACATATACACCCCCTGCCCTCAGACACACTAAACCAGATTGGATTCGCTTAACCTTTCAGTGGCTTTGATCAAATGAGCTCACACTGCAATAACATTTACATTGACCCTCACTCTCTGCTTGCATCTCTCGCTGGGGAGAGAGGTCTTTACCTTCCTGTCTGCCACACACACACGCCGGGTCAATAACGTAATCAGATATCAATGGTGACCCCTGCAGTCATGATTGCTCGCTTTCTATCGCTCTCTTTCTTTCATCGGACGGAGAGAATGAAATTATGAAATGGTCATTGTGCACAGCCCTACACACACACAAATAAACAGGCCACCGCTGAAATGGGAAAAAAAGATACAGTATTCTACACGTGTAGTTGACCACATATACTGTACATGTGTCATATGGTGTGACATAGCAAAAGTTTTGAAAACATACGCTTAAATATATTATTTAATAGCATTGGTATTTACATTTATAATTATTTTTATTTATTTTTATTCAGCTGTAACACAATAAGAAATAAGACACATTTACGGTAAAGTTGTCAACTACCTAGTAGTTGAACACAAGTATTTGAGTTTTGAGTACTTATAAGCTATAGAAACGACTAAAATACAAAATATATATATATATCAAAAACAAACACGTGAGGGCCTAGTTCTATTTTGTGATTGGTTACAACATTTTATTACCCAGACAGTTAATCATCTTTGCTGGTCTGCATGAACACTTCATACGATGATGCTCACTATGGTATCATTCTGGACAGTCACATATTTTCATTCAAAACCAGCACAGCACAACACAACACAATTAAAGATCTTGAGGCAATTTTATAATTGCTTTGATTTTTTTAAAATAGATTTTCTATTTTATACCGTTATACTGCATTTTCAAAATGAAATAATTGTGGCATTTGATGCTATTAAAAAGCAACCCCATGCATCGGCCACTTTACACAGTGCACGGCTGTATACTGACCAATAATTAAATCTGTAAATAACTCAATTGATTTATCTGTCGAGCGCATAAACACAGATAACGCCGTTTTACACAGACTTCAAATAATGGCATAAACTGCCAAAAAGGAGCTAAACAAAGAAAAAGGAACACAGACACAGGAAGAAAAGCTTTTTGACGTGTTGCTCTGAGCGACAGAAGTGGAAAAAAGTGACAAATTAGAGCTAAAGCATCAGCACACAGAGATGGTAAACACACGGTCTCCTGCTCCTCATGCACAGAAATCCAAAGCAAACATTTTTTTAAAATGTCTGGACGGTTTTAAAAAATATTTTGCATAACAGACCAGCAGACCTGTACCTCAATAGAAAGACACAGAGAGAGTGTGTGTCATTGTTAGAAACTAAATAAATGTCAGTGGTGTATGAGAAGTACGATAGCTTTCCTGTAGGGACCAGACGCTCAGCCAGTGTGTGTGTGTGTGCGTGCATGTGGAGAAATTGAGGAGAGGGGCCTGAGACCTGATGTTTGATAACATTTACCTCATCTTATCACAGCAAAAACTAGGCACATTTAAATGTCTATCCATCACCCATCTCTTCTCTTTTCTTTCTTCTTTTCTATTTGCCGCCATATTTTCGACGCTGTTTCCATTAAGCAGTCCACATTAATTCATGAGGTACAGGTTTGAGACAGAAAGAGAGGGAGAAACACACACACACACAAAGTTGTTTTATCAGGATGTCATTCAAATGGAGGGGTGAAAATTTGCATCACAACAGCCTGAAGAGCAAGAGAGAGAGAGACAAGAAAAGAGAGAGAAGGAAAACGAAAGAGAGAAACCCCCACGGGAGAGGAACGGTTTTAATAAACAGCAGGAAGAGGGTGAACACACAGAGAAATACATGGACCAGCAAAAGCCCAGACCTGCTCAGACTGCTGAAATCAAGACAAGCGCGGGAAGGTGAAGGAGACTATTCCAAAGAATAGAGATAAACGCATGTCTCTGTTAAATGCCATGACTGTCTGTTAAAGAAATACAAACACTCTGCCATTCTTAAATGAATTTAAATCAGGCATGAAAATATCAAATATTAGGAATTTAAATGAATATTTATTGCCTAAGCGCTTTCGCATTCATGAGAGATTTATTCAACCTCTAACAAATCCTGCAAATTCTCTATACAACTTATACAATGCAGAAAACGGATTGATCATCGAGGTAAATGTAATGCATCCACAAATTTAAAAACAAGCAAATAAAATCGACTAGAAAGAAAAAAGACAATTTTTTTTGAGAAAAAAAAATATATATAATCTTGGATGCTTTAAGAAAAAATACTGGAAAATGAAGTGCGTTTTAAAAGATGTGTCGAATTTCTCTCTCCTTGTGCCTTTCATGTTTAAGTAAATATTTCATCATATGCTATAAATGGAAGTGCTCCTTTCATTATTTTTGTTATTATTTAAATGAAAAATTTATATACAAATACATACAGAGTGTTCATTAAAATATATGCATAAATCTTATTTTGATTATTTGAAAAATACACTTGACCAAAAAACAACGCTGCATTATAGCACAAATGCATGCTATAATGTAATTGACATTCTTTTAAATACATTCTTTAAAAAACTAAAATAAAAATGTATCAATTATATAATAAAAATATATATTTAAATAAAATAAAAAATACACAACAATGACACATGTACGTTTGGTGAATATCCAAGTTTGTAAAACGTGACTCTGGACGAAAGGAGAATAAGTATCCCACAGTGAGACTAAGACAGACTAGTCTCCCTGCTACACACACAAACACACACTGCGAGCCGGTCCTTAGCCCCAGCAGCACATTAGATGTGATTACTGCTCAGACAGCGAAAGAGAGAGAGAGACTATGATGATGCAACAGTGCCCCCTACTGAAACAAGCTATAGCACTGAGAGGAGAGCACATACACACATATGGGGATCAAACATGTCTCAATCTGCCAGGACTGGTTGGTGAGTGACAGTTAAAGGTATAAATGACCTCTGTGCATCCTTTCTAACACAGGCTTAAATTTGATAGATTACTGAGAGATGACTGAGGTCTGCATACAGGGCTCATCTAAAGGCAGCAGGATTATTATGGGAACAGTAACACTGTTCAAGACATGTGAAGAATCTGTGTATTATAAAGAGGTGATTATAGAAATGTTGAACTTTTTATGTTTTTGATGTTTTTTATATTTTCTTAAATATAAAATTCCAAAACTTCCTTATATTTTTCTCAAGGATAGCAACACACAAAATGTGGACCTTATTTGTTTTTGTTTAAGATGGGGTTGGGTAGAATATACAGAAATGTGTGGAAATGTGTTTAACAGTGCTGATAGTTCTACACTTTTAGCTACATTACCTATAAGCAGTTGAATAAACCAAAATGTTTTATAAGGGGCAGCGGATGTGTAAAGCTTTGAATGATGGGCATTCTGATTCTGGGTGCCGATTGTGCAGTCCTGTTTACATCTCACTTTATCATTCTTACCATTCTCTCCATCTCTTTCCAGTCTTTCTCCAGCTTTTCCATAGGTTTTGTCCACCAGCTGCAGAATCTAGCGTAACGCCGCCCCTGGAACCAGTACTGCCTCAGCCATTCAAACTCCACCTGATGAACAACAGAGGATCAGCTTGTTAAAGCTGCAGTGAACAACTTCTACGCCACTAGTGGTACCACATAGAATTGTTAAAATAAGCTCAGCTCATATTGTAATACAATACACAATACCTGGTACACAATTACAATTGTATCCCAGTATATCAACAAATTGTTTTCTGAAAAATATTTCTGAACTATTAACAATTAAAGAAAAACGTTTAATACTTTTGTTTACGATTTATTCAAGAGCATTCAATTCAAATTCAAATTTAAATTAAACCAACCACCGTACTTAAATTAATAAGAATTTGAAAAGGTCTGTCACTGAAAGATTGAACTGAATTTCAATGCAAAATTAAAATTAAGAAAGGCAACCCTAACAGAGAATGTCTGAAAAAAAACATTGTACAGTGGTGTGAAAAAGTATTTGCTCCCTTCCGGATTTTTTGTTTTTCTTGCATATTTGTCATGCTTAAATGATTCAGATCATCAAACGAATGTTTATATAACTCAAAGAAAACCAGAGTACAAAATGCAGTTTTTAAATGATGGTTTTATGTATTAAGGGAAAAATCAATCCAAACATTTCTGACCCTATGTGAAAAAGTAATTGCTCCCCTTGCTAAATCATGAAATAACTGTGATGAATTGAATAACTTTTAAATTTCACTAGCCACACTCAAGCCTAATTACTGCCAGACCTGATGAATCAGGAAATCACTTTAGTAGAACCTGTTTGACAAACTGAAGTAGTCTAAAAGATTTCAAATACTAACTTATCATCTAAAGAAATTCAAGAACAGACAAGAAACAAAGTTACAGAAATGTATCAGTCTAGAAAAGGTTACATTTCTAAGGATTTGGGACCCCAGCGAAAAACAGTGAGAGCCATTATCCACAAATGGAGAAAGCATGGAACAGTGGTAATCCATGGGTGAGTTCTACGGCGAAAACCACTGCTGACCAAAAAGAACACAAAGGCTCGTCTTACATTTGCTAAAAAACATCTTATCCCAAAACTATTGGGCAAATATTCTGTGGACTGATGAGACAAAGGTTGAACTTTTTGGAGGGTGTGCGTCCCGTTACATCTGGCGTAAAACTAACACAGTATTCATAAAAAGAACATCATACCAAATGTCAAACATGGTGGAGGTAGTGCGATGGTCTGGGGCTGCTTTGCAGGTTCAAGACCTGGACGACTGGCCATAATTGATGGAACCATGTATTCTGCTCTCTACCAGAAAATCCTAAAAGTGAATGTCCGGCCATCGCTTTGTGACCTCAAGCTTAAACGCACTTGGGTTATCCAGCAAGACAATAATCCAAAACACACCAGCAATTCCACCTCTGAATGGCCGAAGAAAATCAAAATAAAGGTTTTGGAGTGCCCTATTCAAAGTCCTGACTTAAATCCAATTGAAATGCTGTGGAATGACCTTAAAAATGGTGTTCATGCTCGAAGACCCTACAATGTGGCTGAATTAAAACAATTCCGCAAGGAAGAGTGGGACAAAATTCTTCCACGGCGATGTGAAAGACTCATTGCAAGCTTTTGCAAACGCTTGATTGCAGTTGTTACCACCAAGGGTGGCACAACTATTTATTAGGTTTAGGGGGCAATTACTTTTACACATAGGGTCAGAAATGTTTGGATTGTTATTTCCCTTAATTAACATACATATTGGTTGAACATTACTATGTATAAAGCACATATTAATGCCTTATTCTGCATTAATTTATTCTACAATCCCTTAATAATCCCAAAAAATTTACTTAAAGGAAAAAACTACAATCTATAATAAAAAAACTACACACACATGCCTACGGTCAGAGAATATATATATACGCTTTTAGGTCAGGTGTACTGAAGCTGTACACTGAGCTGTTGATATTCTTGGTTATAAACAAGAAAACACGGTCTGAAAGTCTTTTTGTCCGGTCTAGTCCTTGACCAAGAGGTCAACCCATAGCACGTAGCTGACATTAACTAAAAAACAGCAGTGGAGTATGTTTGATAGTCTGTAAAATGTGGTTGTCGGACAAAAATGTTTTCCGTGCTAGTCATTCTTCACTATCCCACTCTCTGGCCCATGTGAACTGTATTATATCAGCACACTGTGAAACAACACCAGTGCAGACGTCCATCCATTTATCAAACTCTATCCATCCATCAGTGCGCAATTTGGTAGCAGAACAGAGCAGCATAAGGGAGTGTTTGTTGGTCAACTGAAGTAAGTGAGGTAGAGAGACCTGGGAAGGACATTTTCATGGGGTGCTGGGAGTGATTTTCCAAACTAAACACCCATGTTAAGGTCACGGTGACAAGAAAACACTGGTAGATGTGCATGCTTTTAGAGGACAACGGATGCAGAACGCACACGCAAGCCAGAACAACAAAAAATATTTAATAAAACAAATGCAAATGGTCTCCAAACACTTTTACATAGACACATACGTTTGAAGTTAGTGAGGGCCTACAAGCAGACCAAAAAACTTGGAAAAGGGGGAAAAACAGGGAGGATGGAGGGTGGCTTGTAAGGTTGTCACACCAGCCACAATTTACTGGTCAAAATGTATTTATTTCAAGTGACACCTATGGAGCGGTATGAGCTAGGTAAAGCTTATACGCGAATGAGACCCGTGCTGCTGGCATGGAATGTGCACGGTCTAATTTTGAGCTACAGGAAAAAAAGTTTGGTAGAATTTGAGATTTAAAAAATTTGTTGCAATTAAACATCTAAAATGATCTTTATTTGTCTAGGTTTTTGGAGAAGTGCAACTTCCTAAGCGTGTCCTTCGGCAGCAAAGCTCTTGCACGTCTGACGTTTCATTTTTAAAACATGCAGGATAGAGAAAATAAAGTGGAGGACTGAATAGTTATAAGAGCTCAAATTGAAAAAAAAATAGTTATTAAGACCTTTCATAAAACAGAAAGTTCAAAAAGCAGAAACAATCAATAAAAGAGTAATCCACGCGGCTCCTGACGATA
The DNA here is from genome assembly GCA_029783895.1 of Triplophysa bombifrons. NCBI lineage: Eukaryota > Metazoa > Chordata > Actinopteri > Cypriniformes > Nemacheilidae > Triplophysa > Triplophysa bombifrons. The sequence continues at coordinate 24,538,486 of CM056448.1, forward strand.
TATTAAAGGGGTGCTGCAATGACGTGTCATGCATTCTGACTTCTTCACAGTGTTAAACGTCAAAAAACGAGTTGGGCGTATTACATAGTATTTCTGTGCTCGATTCACTCCCCCAGCGATCGTACAGGTTTGGGAAAGTTTCTTTTGAAAAATATAAAACTGTTTTGTACAGTTTTTTGGACAATTCTCCCGGAAAAGCATGCGGCACACCAACGCGGCAGCAAGGTGAGCAGGAGAAGGAGCATGCGCAGGGGTCACTTTCACTTGTGTGCAGGACAGAGAGAAAAAGCATACGTTCGTGAAGTTCAGGTGTTTGTGTGTTCACTGCAATTGGTTGATGAATGTTATATAAACGGTGGATATAACGCTGGATTTGGAGATCGTTTGAAACTGATATATGGAGCCGTCGCTATAAGATGCCGGACATGAACTGCATGCGGTGAGTGAAACTGTTGTCTGTGTTTTGCTGACAATGTGCTTTAGTTCAGCCTCCCCCTCCCCCCCCCCCCGCACGCCCCATATGATTTCTGAAAAATTCGTACAGCTGTATCTATCTTTTATAAATGTGATCAAACTAAATACTCTTCGAAGATATGAAGTATGCAATACCACTCTATAGGTACTCAAGATTAATATGAGATTGGCAGAAACTGCGTGTGTCAGGGCCACTTTAATTTATTATGAAGCGAACTGATCGGTCTCTAAAATAAATATTAAATATCATCTGTAAACTACAGCCTCTGCGACTGAAACTTCGTACGAATATCAATCGCACCCAAGTGCCTTACTCACTTAGAATGGCAGAGCTCTAGAAGTGGAAATTCGAAAGGGAGGCAACTGTCTCGCATAACATTGCCGTTTCGATCACACGGGCAAACTGAATAATAATATCAACAGCATTTTCTCTTTATCTGAGACAACACTTTGCGTTTGTCCCTTTCAACAATGCTTTTCACGGGCGCAAAAATTAAGTTTTGAACGCACTTTTCCTGCTGCATCCGCGCCTGATGCTATGATGTTGCATGCGGTTTGTAGGTATGTACAAACTTTCATACTTTTACATTTTTTACTTAAACTTAACCGTAAATTTAACGCTAAATTTAATCCTATTCACTTCAGATTTAAGAGAAAATATTATTTAGCCATTTTACTGAGAGAATTTTCAAATTTTCAAATAAAATCTCCTTTCAACTATTCACATACATACACTATTTGCCTTGTACTCAACATCTGCGTCTTTGCTTGGTGCTGATCATAACTGTGTCATCACAATAGGAAGGGAGATGATGACATCTGCATTTCCTGTTTTCCTGTTGGTTGCTTTGTTCCCTTTGTTTGCTGCTACTTGACACCCAGGAGAGAAGTAAATGTTTATAACACAAGTCGAAAACATCACACCTTCTAGCACCTACACACACTTCACTTTTCTCTCCTCCTCACCGCTGCTTTTCATTCTTCTTCATTTCTTTCATTCTTCATCTCATCAATCTCTCTTCCTCTGCCTCTACAGGGAGCAACAGAATACACCACAGGCTCTCAGTCTTTCTCCTCTGGGAATCTGCTCATCTTTGACTCTTTTGAAGTGATGAGTTAACCCTCCTAAGGATGCTTATTGTAGGCTTGTGCATGTGTGTATCTGTGTACTTGCCCCAAATCTAAATGCAAGCACCTCATTTTTGCCATCCCACAAGTGCAAAACAAAGCAGTGCTCCAAAATTCATTCTTTAAACAACAGGGCCCTCTGCACCCAATCTAAGAGTTACAACCGCACAACACACAGACTGACAACAAAACAACAGAACAGCAATAAAAAGATACAACGCTTCACTTTGATGCACTGCAAAGAAAAAGTTGGATTTGAGGCTATGCTAATATTATTTATGATATTGTATGTCAATTTTTTTCACATTAATTATACTTAAAAGATCCTATAATGATGGTTCTTTGGAAAACAAAATAATAATAATTGTGATTCATCATAATCAAATGATTAATCGCGATTAATCGCATCCAGAATAAAAGTTTGTGTTACACAATATATGTCTGTGTACTGTGCATATTAGTTTTGTATTTATAAAAACATACACATACATCCATATATTTATGAGAAATATAAAAATTCAAAAACATTTATATATTATATAAATTGAAAATAAATATAAATATATACATGTTAATATGCATACATGTATGTGTATGTGATTATTAACACAAAATGAATATGCACAGTACACAAACATATATTATGAATATTATGTTTGTTATGTTTGTATATTATTACAACCTGTATTCTGGATGCGATTTAATAGTCGTTTGAGAGCCTTATTTTTTTTAAACCCATATATATGGTTTGCTTGTTATTCTTCGTGTCTATATTATTGTTGTCTTCAAAATGCTGTACAATTCAGATCCTGATCAAATGACTATGATTCGTACTGACCACATGACAGATCACATTTGATTGACGTGGCGAAAATATGTGCTAAAAATGTAAAAAATTTGGCTCAAACATGCTTGATTCTTTATTCAAAGAACTGAAAAACTGTCCAGCTGATGTTCTTTTTCCTAGACGCTTCATAAATACCTGTGTCGGGTATCCGTTTCTAAGCATCTATTTAAACTTGCCGGAACGGGATCATCTTCAGCTGGACTGAGATCATACGCCCAGAGTTCACTTTCACATATCGCCGCCTTCAAAGAAATGCTACACTTTGTGTTGGTTCAAACCTACGCTCACATCACACCAATACCGACCACTGAGAGACCCTCTACGGACGCCGGAGGCTACAAATGCTAGCAGACGCTTTTGTGTCTGTCGTTCCCCCCCCGCGCTGATTGTCTGTCCTTCTGTGTTAAAAGCCCACACAGTGCAGGGCGCTTTGAGCCAACATGGAGGCCTGTTTCCTGTGGAGCAGGACTGCAACAGGCACAGAGCTGGAAACTATGAGACTGGCATTTAGAGCCAAACCGTCTGCTGCTGTGAAGTACTGAGACTAAATGCCACCTGCATATGCTGGAGGGCTGAAAGAGAGGAAAAGGCGGAAACAAAGGGGTTTTGTGACAGGTGGTCAAACAATCTGTCTATCTCATCAGCATCACCATCCAGCTGAAAGTGGTGATGAGTGCATGTAGCTACAGCAGTGGTCAGATGCTCACCAGGGTGACCTGTATGCATAGCAACACAGCTATATACAAGATCAAATGGGTTAAGGTTTCTAGACATCTCTTATGCACATCTCAACCAATCAATTTACCCAAACCACCGCTGGGACTTGATCAATAAAGGGCAGTCTGTACTGTTTGCTCTGTAAACCCACAGCTATACATATGCACACATGGTCACACATATACAGATGTAGAGGCACATATGCGCATTCACATAAGCTCAGACAATTCAAAGTTTATATGCATAACGTACGTAACAAAGGGCACACAAACGTGCTCAATCAAACCTGATATGTTGAAGTCAGTGAGGTCGTTTCATCAACATTGATCTCAAACCTAGAGCGATGTGTCATAAGGAACCAAGTTAAAATGTGCGTGCACAAATGCGATTTGACAACTGTGGATATTTGTTTCTTAGACAACACTTCTCTAACACACACACCAAAAACCCTTCAAGGACTGCCTACACTGATCTCCATGCAGTCCAATACACTAAACGGAAGCTAGACGCAGAGCTCTGCCAGACCAGCGAGAAAAACTTGTATCAATAATAAATAATACAATACATCATTTAGGAACACCCACACAGGCACTAGAGGGCAATTTCAACGAAATAGCCTCAATCAGGTCAGAGTGTTGAGGTCCGTAACCTCCGGGGACTCTGCCGCCCCGGGCAAGGGTGTATATATAGCACTTTAATATTTTTAGGGGGTTTTTAAGGCGCTGAATGGTAATCCAGGTGAGTCCGGGTCAACCAAGACCTATACAAGGGCTGCACTGATGGTCAGGTCAATGAAAGAGCTATTCTATATGGCCCAAAAGAATTAATGCCGAGCACAACCTTTAAGAAACCTTCGAGCAACCTCATCTGTTATGGTCGGAGGCAGGTGCTAGGGATTTGGTGTCATGAGTACACAATGTTACAATGGTTCAAACACACCTGCACTCACGTATACACACACACACCTCGTTGTGAATGTCCTCGATGTGCTGCAGGGTGGAGGGAAGGAGAGAACACAAGCTCTTGGTGTTAGTCTCAGCATCCATGTGCAAGTTCTCAAAGGCCTCTGAGCAACGCTTTTGTATGTAGTCCAGCGTACCTGTGCAACACTGAAGAAACAAGCAGATAACATTAAGGATTTTATATGTAAGCCAGTTAGAGGTAGATATAGAAGAGGACATTAAAGTGAAGTGAAAGGGACCTATTTGTCAGGTACGGTGACCTATAACCGACATGTGACCTCTGATTTTAACCCATCCAGTGAGTAGTGAACACACGCACAGCAAGTGGTGAACACACGTACACTCGGAGCAGTGGGCAGCTATCACTGCAGCGCCCGGGGAGCATGTAGAGGTAAGGTGCCTTGCTCAAGGGCACCTCAATCGTTACCTGCCGGCCCTGAGGATCAAACCAGCAACCTTCTGGTCACGAGTCCGACTCTCTAACCATCAGGCCACGATTGCCAAGATCGTGCCATCCAAAAATGTAAATTCTGTCATCAGTTATTCACCCTCAAACCTGTATAAATTTCTTTGTTCTGATGAACACAAAGAAAGAACTTTGGAAAAATGACATTTCTAGGACATCATTGACTACTAAAGGAAAAATTGTTATACGTTTTTTGTTCTGTTGAACACAAAAGAAGATATTCTGAAGACTTTAGGAAAGCAATCGGTTCTAGGGCACCTTTGGCTAGCATTGAAATTGTTCCTACTATGGTAGTCAATGATGTCCCAAAAATGTCAGCTGTTAACATTTTTCCAAATATCTTTCTCTGTGGTGATCAGAACAAAGAAATGTTTACAGATTTGGAACAACTTGGGAAGGTTATTCATGACATCATTTTTTTGATAAACTATCCCTTTAACATTCCTGTAGCTCAATTGGTGCATCATGATGCTAGCAACGTCAAGGTCACAGGTTCATCCCCAGATAATGCACATACTTATAAAATGTACACCCTGAACTGTAACAGCGTGTCTACACCGGACGCGACCTGTGCGACTTGACACGACACAGCTTGTTCTAATGGGATTGTCGTGTCACGCCGCATCCAGTGTGGACAAAATGTCATATTATAATGGGTTCTGATGCGTTCCATTGTCTTTTGTCGCATCGCGCCGCGTCTGGTGTAGACACAGTGTAAGGTGCTTTGGATGTAAAGGACATTCGATTAGGAAACAGGTGTAATGAGTAGAGGAAAATGGAGACGACTCTTACCTGTGCAACTCTGTGTGTGGAGCTGAATCTAGCAGTGTCACCAGCTAGAACGCAGTGCTGATGTGTTCGATTCAGATCATCTATAGAGACAATGACATACACACACAAACAATAAGCAAAATAATTGATATATTCCTATTCAGACAAACAAAGACAGTGAAAAGTGTAGTGTGTAAACTTATTTCTATAATAGCAGTCTCCTTCCAAGACAATTCATTTCTCCCGTTACATTTTACCAACTTTAAAATGCATTGTATCTAATAATACATGGCATCCCTCAACCTGGACTCTGTCACATCCTCACCCTGAACCATTTGGCCAAATTCCTCAAATAAATATTTATCATTATTCTCTTCTCGTCAGCTGGCTGCTGTCCTCACTTTAAAGGAGGGCTTTTAAATGTATTGGGTCAAAACCTCTCCTTAGGTCTGTCCTCTCCCTGGAGCATTCAGCACAGGAAATCTTATTACCAGCTGGGACCGGTGTCGGTCCAACGAATTGTACTCCCGCTAATAAGCCCCAAATTCCATTTTTGAGAATCCACTGATTAGATTTGAAAATAGAAGTCTCAGGCATTAGTGGATGGAGGGATGCAAAAGTGTTGAGAGAATGATGCAAAGATAAATATTGCAATTTCTTTCTCTCTCTCTCTCTCTCCCTCCCTCTCTGTTTCTTTCTTTCTCTAAAATAGAACCTTGATTTATTCAAAGGTTAGAGTGCTTTTCTTCACATCTGAGAGACGACAGTAGCTGAAACTTGTGTCACATAGCGCTGCCATTTAGACCTCGTACCTTCAGAAGTGCAGCTTTTGATAAATTCAACAGCAAACATCAGACTAGGATAAAAGGCAAAGTGTCTTTAACAGTTTATAAGTCCTTTTCCAGTCATTCACTCACCCCCGTCCTGTGCTCAGGAAGCCCATTATGACCCATTATTGCTTTGACTTTTCTTAAAGTCGCAGAGTGACTGTGCCATTAGTTGGGTATAAAAAAGTCTAGTTTAGACCAGACCTGAATACCAACAACAAAGAGGCCCAACCACTGCAAAGACATTCCAAACAGATGTAAAAGTCCAGAGAGAAACAATAAAAGTGTGTGTGTGGAACAGAGGGAAAAAGCATTAGTCATGCTTGTACACAGAAATCAAAAAGTATAAACAGTGTCCCTATCAAGATCATCGGACGTCCTCAATGGGATATTTAGAGGAGAGTTTTTCCATGTGTGTGTTTGGAGAAAAGGGGACGTCTGCTATTATAGTCATCACTAATAAAGTCAGATTTACTGAGTGTCTCTGTCCCACTCACAGACAGGGGTCACAGATCTTTAAAGAGTGAATTGACATTTGGTTTTCTTGTCTGTTAACGCGCAATAACATGTGGGGGCAAAGACAAGGGGAAAGAGATACACATGTAGAAAAGCATGTAAATAGTGATGTACTGTATATCCATCCAGAATAATCATTCAAGGAGTCATACACATGTTTTGTGACAGTGTCAAAAATGTCATTTTTTATACAGAAACAGTGAATATACAACTTCACTACAGTAGAATAGAATAGTGTGTGTGTGTGTGTGTGTGCGTTTGCGTGTTTGTCTACCTGTCATATAGTAGCAGTCTCCAGACTGCAGAGGCAGGGCCAGGCCTGGTGTGTGAATATCCCAGGCTACCTTTAGTCCAACCCGCCAACATGTCTTCTCTTTCTCCACTTCCTCCTTCTTCGCACCTTCGCCTTCTTCCTTCTGTCCCTCATCTTTACTGGTTCCTCCGCCCTCAGTCTTGTTCTCTTTTTCTTTACTCTGACCCTCTCCGTCTTTCTCAGTCACTCCTGAAAACATACAAAACCACAGCTACATTTCTCTAAATGAAACTTTGACCTAAAGATGCTGTTTAGAGACCCATGAGGAGCATCAGCTGTTACTACTGTACTTTTGATCAAAGCACTTAAAGGGATATGGGGATAGTTCACCTAAAATTGAAATTATGTCATCATTTACCCTCACATCATTCTGAACCTTTATGACTTTCTTCCTTCTGCAGAACACAGAAGATATTTTGAAGAATGTTATAAAACAACACTGGCCCTTATTGACCTCCGTTGCACAAGCACAAAACCACTAAATCATTTCTCGAAATATCTTTTTTGTGTTTCACAGAAGAAAGAGTCACATAAAGGTTTTGAACTGCATGAGAGTAAGTAAATCAGGACAGAATTGTTATTATTGGGTGAATTATGCCTTTAATCCTAGATTGCTCCAATTAGGACTGACCATTACTAGTAGGCACTTCAGATACTTTATATACAAACTTACAAACCCATTCCCTTTCCACCAAATGATCAAGAACCAAAGTGAAGTACAGTGTAAAAGCAAATGACTGAGGTAAAGTAACAATGATAACAGCAAAATTCAGAGAGGGCAGGGCCGACACCCATCAGTGAAATCAATACTAAAACGCTCTTGGAAGCCTGAGCCCTGAGCAAGGTTTTCTCCTCGCTCAGCAGGGATAAATAGTAACTTAATTTCAGTCTGTGCTCTCTGACACAGCTCTCAAAGGGCCATCTGCAGCTAACACAGCAGCACACACACAAAGCGGAAAAGATTTGATCAAAAACCACAGTGGCGCGAACCAACGCCTGCTCTAAAAGGAAATGAGCTGGATCTAGTCAGTGTTGGATGAAGAGTTGGACAGATTTGTCAGCAAGCAACTTCCCCTGCTGGAGCGACGTCTGTTGCCGGGTTTGAGCGAAAAAGCAAGGAGTCTGTGATCGGGATGCCGCAGCATGGCCAACATACTCGATAAAACCATCACAGATGTGTTAAAAGATGCATGCATAGTGAAACCCTTATTCAAAGGTATTCTCCAGAACACACGTAACCTTTAAAGTGCGCTAAGGTGAAATAAGAATCTATACAACATACAGATGTTATCCAAAGGGACAATAAAAAATACAACGTGCACACACACATACTAACACACACGGCAAAAAAAAAAGATGTACAAAGTGAAATTCCTCCGAGAACAAATCCGTTTCAGCTGGTCTGCAGCATTTCACAGCGATTTCTCTAAAGTGAAGGCAACGTTTTGTGCGATGCTCTGCAAGGGTGCGTACACGCTGCAAAAACGTTCCATCAGGGGAGTTTCTCTGAAGTCTGGAACCGAGGGGTCAATTTTACCTCCAAAAAACAGCTGCGGAATAATTCCACACAAACTGACACATTCACACACAAAAACACACACGGACCATTCATGCAGTGTTTGAAGCGGGCTCTGGGGAGGTCAAGGGTCAAATCGGTCAGTAAGAGATTGGCGAAACAGAGCCCGTGGGGCAGGTGGTTCTGGTTAGCACAGCACGCTCTGTTCTGTCTAACTCACACACACACAGATGCCTGCTAAGCTGTTGCTGTTAGCTTGACATGAATAGAGACCGATGTGTAGAAAAGCTTCTCATGTGAAATATGGAAGATCTGGTTCCTTTTTCATGGTACAACTTCATGCAATGACTGGATGAGTGCAGTCAACCCATCAAGTGAAATATGATTTTACATTGCCTAGTGTCATATTAACAGCTTTAGATTGCAGCTGAGTTAGGTAATGAACTGTTCTAAAGGTATGTTAGGAAGGAATATTATCCCTTATTGCTATGAATATCGTTCTGAGCTTTTCTTTTCTTCAGACTAATAGAGTAAAGGATTTAAAAAAACAACAGGGAGAGGGAATGGGTTTATGATTTTTCGAATGACAGATTTGAACCTGCATCATCCGTGTGATGCTCCACATACAGAGCTATTACACAATATTATAATACTATATCATAATATATATTCTTTCTAACTTATCCTTCAAATTGTCTTTTTATTTTTCATTAAACTGGAGCTTAGATTTGTTTTATACATTTTTATTTAATAGTATTTTATATAATTTTATTTTATATTATATTATTACACTATTTTGGTTTTATTTTTACATTTTCAATTATTATTGATTATTTTTGTTATATTTTATATTATTTTACATAATAATTGTATATTATTTTACATAATATTTAATTTATATTTTTATATACATTTATCTCACAACATGCATTTCTATTTATATTTTGTCACCGATATCTGAACTAACAATATTATTTAATTATCATAAAATATTACAGGCTTCCCAACATTTTTTATCAGCTGAACCAATTTATTTGTACTAGAAATGTTGCCAGATCAATAAAAATGTTGTTATTTGGAAATCAACTAACTTAATCATTTAATCATTTAATCATCATGATAATATCATGTTCTCATGTAATAATTTACAGCATTTGCCTCCCATGTGTCCACAATACTGTTGTCAAAATAAGCATGCTCCTGTTTGCATTTTGATCATAAACTTATGATGAATCCTGTTGGGAAACCCTGGTCTATACTAAGACTGTCTGACCTCTCACCTTCATTCTTTGGCTCTACAGGGCAGCTATAGCTGTAAACAGCGACTGGTGAGAGAGGCACCAAGTTCTCATCATGATGCCAGCCGACCGCCATCTTGCCCATGCCGTAATATGGCTCCTCCTTCAGTTGCGTCATGGCTGCTGGGTCCATGTAGTTGATGAGAGTAACATTAAACTGAACCAGGCCGGTCTGAGTTGGTGGCATAGTAGAGGAAGGAGGTGAGGAATGAGAGCAGCCCTGACCGCTATCTTCTTCTTCGTCCTCTTCCTCTTCATCCTGCTCCTCATCAAGCCTCTCCACATTTTCCTGCTTCTCCTCTTTCAACCTGTCCGTAACATTCTCCTTACACGGACCCTCCCCAGATGCATCTTCACTGTTTTCGGTGTCACTGCGGGAACGTTTAACGCCTCTCACATTTGTCTGCTGCTGCTGCACATCTGTACTAAAAAACTGATTGAGTTCCCACAATGCTTTGCAAGCGTCCCTCAGGTCAGATTCACAGCACGGTTTTTCTTTCTCGTCTCTCTGTCCGCTTTCTCCCTCACAGTGCCAGGGGATGGTGAAGAGACGCGTGTCCAGATAACGGTACGTGTAGCCCGCCTGACCGACGAGGGCGCGTGAAACGGCTGTGAAGACGTCACGGTCTCGGACACGGACGAGATCTCTGAGGAGGCAGCCATGGCGATGTAAAGTGACCAGAGCAGACTGAACTTTCTCGTGGAGACCGTCAGGCAGGCAACTGGACTGCCGTAGAGCCAGTCCGGCATAACTGGAGTCCCACTGTCGAAGTATAAACACAATCAACCATCAAATATGTAAATATTAAATACATAAAAACAGCCTGTCTTTTTACTATGCAATATCAGAGTATGTTTGCGAAAAGTACTGAAGTAATTTGGAGATGTTAAAAGGATTTCTAACCAGTTCCTGGAACCCGGGGTCTGTAGGTGAAAGGTAGGGAATCCTCTGTTCTCCCAGCTCCTGTAGAAGCCTCCGCCTCTGTAGAGAAACCAGAAATAAACAAACTTTACAGTACATTCACACACACAAGTCTTGTGATCTGTCAAGACTGTTCATTCTTTATATTTGCTGTCCCTCAAAAACAACCCATAGGCATATGTAGTTCAAGATTTAAAGCGATAGTTCACCTTCAAAATGAAATTCCGGTCAGTATTTGCACATCCTCTTGTCATTTCAAACCTGTATGGCTTTCTTTCTTCTGCAGAACCCAGAAGACGATATTTGGTCCCCATTGACTTGCATTGGTTTTGTGTCTATACAATAGAAGTCAAAGGTGACCAAAGGTTTTTGAAAATCACAAAGGTTTAAAATGACAAGAGGTTGAGTAAATGATGACAGATTTTTTTTTAAGGTGAATTATTCCTTAACATTCCTGTTGTTAAAAAAGAAATGTAAACTTTTTCCAAGATGAATCTGTTTGGGTGATTTGACATTATTCAGTTTTTATTCTGCATTTTATCACACTTTTTATCCCTTCAGAGCACTGAGAGCTGGGTTGGCACAGCCTACAGTGTACTGCCAGATTAATGTCTTATCCTACACTATCAGTGGGCACCATATTGGAACAATATAGTAGACTATAACAACCAAGATGTTACTTGCAAAAAAACAAAATCAAAAAGAATCTAGAAAAATCTAGAGAATGTCATATATTGACACATTTAGACCGTCAAAGAGCTGCAGATGAGAAGAGGGCTATTGCGAAAACTTCAGGAACTTTCACTAGTGTCTCCACCTAGTCGGAGTGAATTTCCCAGAATCCATCGGTGCCATCTCATAGCGCTCCTGTTCATGGCCTTCTCAGGTTTTTATGGCTCTAGCAGGCAGCAGAGGGTCTTCTCAAAACCACATAAACTACGGCCTTCTATGCTATGCTCCTCTGTTAAAACTCAACCTGCTATGCCCATCAAAGGACTTTTCATTGGACTGCATTCCATTCTGACCTGTAAATCCAACAGCAACCGGTGTAAAACTCTGATACCCAAATAAATCTCGCAAGTGCACCCACTCTTGTCCCTCCCTATACACACACGTCCTCTTTTCCTTCACCGCAGGTGCGAGAGAGACTGCGTTCAGGTGGGACGGTGGGGGCATTACGTCAATGACCCTGATCTGGCCTCGTCCATCGAGGAGCTTGTCAAGCAATGGTCGTGCTGTTCACTTAAGCACACAGACGCACAGCTGAGACGTTAAAAGAGAAAGAAGCCCGTATATACCCGTATTCCCTGACATTTACGAAGAAGGAGTTTCACATTTCAGACATGTTAATAATGGCAAAGTTTTCACATGGGACATTTTTTTTGCGAGGGGGCTGAGTGACTAGACTTTGTCTGAATGGGTCTTGACTTTTAGAGTAAAATAAAAATGTCCTGTTAATAACATTAAAGTAAATGTATTAAAGAGGTTATGTCCTGATTTAAGAAAGGAGATGGGGTGCACGTGTGTGAGTATGTATGTGCTCATGAGTGGAAATAGGCTTGTATAACAGTTAAAGTTACTGCAAGATTTTATAATAATGGTGCAAATAGGCCCTTACTCTAGATGCTTGACTTCCTGAAGGTGAGCTGAAACTAGCCTCTGCCTTTGGATTCACTATCAGTTCTGAGCACAATATTGATAATGAAACCAGCCAGAGTGGTCCAAAATGCTTCTAGACATAGAGAATAAGAATTCTGATGGACCACGTTACTCATTTAGCATTTTATACTTGAGGTGGACCGTAATTTTAAAAAATGGTCTGCAAAATAAGGGGCAAGAAAGTTTGAGATGAACTGCTCTAGTGCCTTTGGTGAGGCCAGGTATGACCCGCCTCCTCTCAGATGTTTCAGCTAAACCAGAAAACAAAAACCAGAAAAAGAGGCAAACTGTCAAAATGACATCTACAAACAAAATAACATCCACTATTCATGGACAGTCTTGACTTAAAGGCCTGACAGAGATGAAGAGAGGGAAGAACAAGGCAGAGGAAAAGGGAGAGCGAGTGAGAGGGAATGAGACAAAGTGGATGCGTAAAAGGGAAGAGAGAGAGAGATAAACTGACAACTTGACACACACTCATTGTTGGTGTCAAAATTTATCTCATGACAGAAGCAAAGGGTATTAAAAAAGGGGGCAGTTTATGTGTGTTTTTTTAGCCGGTGGCGATGCTTGGCTGCTCTGATGTGCAAACACAACACTGTGCACACCCGCACACACAACTGGTCCGGACAGCGCAGTTTCAGAGCTAGACTCGAGGAGCACTGGCCTGTCACGCATATGTCAAATACATCAAGCCGCTCACAAATTCCAAAGAAAAAAGAAGACAGACCCATTCTACTGCACAGATGGAACGCTTTCTGCTCCTTTTCACTTAACATGCACACATAAACAAATAGAAAAAGAGGAGCTATTACACACAGAAACAATAACTCAATCTGAACTAGCACTGCTTCTCTGAGATCAGAGAAAAAGATAAGATATCAGTCACAGTGAGTCAACTTTCAGTCACAATTTTATTTGACATGCAGTGATTTTCATACAATCGCTTAAAAGCAATGCTTTATAAACATTAAAAAATTGAAACATGTACAGTCCAGTTTGTGTAGATTCTGTAATGACATTAGTTTCACTCATAAGTCTCCACCAGAAACAAACTCACTCAAAGTCAAAGAAACTAAACCTGACACAAAGATGCATGTGTGAAAGGGAGTGCACACTCCATGTCCGGAGGTTTTCGGATGTACGTGAGTAATAGAGCCCCGTGTTTGGCAAGTACACGGTTGGAGCTTGTGTGTCACCAATTCTTTCCCCGCTGAATCAAACACTTTGACAAGTCACCTGTAAACCATCAAAACACATCAAACGCATTTCCTCCGAGTCTCCTATTTGTCAGGGAGTTGCGGAATGTGTTCTGTGGGTGACGGTGGTAAAGGCAGTGAGGTGCATGAGGAGGAACAGGGGATGTCCTCCTCATAGAAGGAAAAGGAGAAAACGGATCCACCTGAGCAAACAGAGCGGCTTAGAGCGACCGTTTACCTCATGCTGAAGGCCTGTGTGTGTCTGCATAGAACCCGGCTGAGAGAACACAGCACGTAGGTGCCATGACACACGCCCGTGGGCCTGACTCAAAAGCACTCGCGGGCGTGCAAAGTGGAAAGGCAGTCGGCGTGTCAGCATCTCCAAGTAACAGGAAAGAGTTTCCACCATCTAACGGAGATGTGAACGGCAGAGGGGGGTTTCAGATGACAGCCAGATGATCCATGCGGCAAACCCATGGTTAGCTCACCTCAAACAGGGCGGTCTCTATGGAAACAGGCACTACACATTAATGATTTTTCTGATCTGGCAGACTATATGGGATTTATTTGGTGTGAGGCTGACAGAAAAGCCTGATCAAATGACTCCTGGTCTTTCACTGCCGAGCTCTAGATCAGATTTTGGGTTTTTCCAGAACAATGGGACATAACCCACAGCCACAGAGTCAATCATACACACCCAAATTAATATGATACTTTTTTCACAGAAAATGTGGAAGGAACTTACCAAAGCTAACTGGCATAATTGATAGGGTGTCATTGTAAGGTTGTCAGGCATTTCTATGCAGTTTCTAAAGTACTCCGAGTGGTTTTTGTGTGCTCTAATGTGCGATTACTAGGGCATTTTGGGTGGTTGCTTACTGACCCGAGTCAGGAGTCAACCTATAATGATTTCTTGTTGTAGATGCGACTTGTGGTACCTCCTTCAATATTATTGTGTATTCGTTATTTTTGCGCAAGTGACGCAAAAAAACATTAGGTAGGTGTCCAATGAGCTCTTCACGTGAATTTCTCACTCAAGTTCGCAATGTGAATTATTCACATTGCTTGGCGCGAGAACACGTCTATTTGCGTCTTTGCATTAGCTTTGTATGTAATTTACTGGTGCAAAACGCTTAATTCACGTTTGGTGTGAACGCAAGATAAGACACTTTTTGTCTTTTATGTGCAGAATAATGTACATTCTCAAGTTTAATACTTATGGGTTGTCAGAAAACTCTAAACTTAATTCCTAAAACCCTATATGTAAGCAATGATAATAGTGATCCTAGCCTTAAAAACACAAACATTTAAAAAGACAAATCCTTAACCAAATGCAACTAATAACAATATTGAAGGACTTTAAACAAAAAGTCTGTATGAACCATTTGAATACTTTTGAGGACAAAATGTCATAAGCACACATGCTGTATGTGCTTACACCTGCATAAAACACATCTACACACACCAGAAGCTTAAATGTCACACGACACTCTCCGCATGTCTCCTCCCGTTACTCTCATTCACCCTCTCTGTCTGGTAAGGACTTTAGCAGGTGTAAGCCCGCGGCTGAAGCCCAGGTTCTCAAATCAATCACTTGAAAGTATTTAAACAAGCACACAAGAGAGTTGCTTCACTGCCGTCCTGACACACAACACACGGGCCCTAGGCTTAAGTGCTTTTCATGGTGTGTGTATGTGTGTCAACATATATTTCACAGTCTTACTCATCTAAAAGCGGAAAAATATGTTTCTGCGACACATCACGTCAAGTGCTGCCAAAAGAGGAAAGAGAAGAGGTTAGAGGTCAGACAGATTGAAAGAGTTTAACTCAAAAAAACAGACATAACGCACTGGTGCCGAGTTAGGCAACAACACAACAGTAACCGTGATTGCAAATGTTAGGATTGGGGAATTGGCAGACAAATGGTGGTTTAGCAACAACCTGCAGATTAGTACACTTGATTTATATTCAGTGCAACATAAATCATCATGCAGTAAAAATCGCATATAAAATAAAACAAATAATTCAAAAATACAAATAAGGTATGAAATGAAAAGGGAGAAATGACTGACTAGATAGCACCATGTTTAACACATCAATACACAGCAAGCTGTATTTTGTGTATTACAATATAACACAATTTGTAATTGTAACACGGTTCAATAATAGGAAGGAGGCGGGAACCGGCGAACATTCAATAAAGTTTTAATAAAAAATAAACAAACAATAATACGGAAGTAAAATACCGGCAGCCACCTCACGGTCGACTGCCGGCCACAAGAACATAAATACAAACATAAATATGTCTGGGACCGGTCCTCCCTCGTCAGCAGTCCCGTCACTCGACCTCTTATGCTCCCGATTTCCTCCGTGAGATGTGCGGGACCGGTGTGCGCAAAGCTGATTCCAACTATCACTCACGCCACCGGCCCCGCCTCACTGCTCTCATCCCGCCTTCCTCACCACAGTATTGTATCGCAATATATCACATCGTGGTCCACCTATTGATATACATCGCATCGCGAAGACCTTGTCAATACACAGTCCTAACAGTTATCGTGACAGAAGGAATTGGCCTTAACGATATTATCAGAATCACTAAGTGTTTTTTTTATAATGCTATGAACTAAGATTCATTCTTAATTTAGCATTTGCCTTTGTTTAAGTCAATGAATCACACTCAAAATGTTAGTATAGGAAGGCAGATATTGCTAGATTATTGTAACTCTTAAGGCAAAATTTGAAATAGGTGTTGGGATATTTACAATATTATCATATTGGTATCAAACACAATATTGATAATCATGGTTTTTAACATCACTGTTAATACTGGTATAATGGGACACCCCTAGATTAAATTATTTCAAAATGTTATGACTCACAGACTTTAGTCTCTAGTTATCCATCAACCCTGATTCCTGGATCTATGTTTGAATATTTCCTTCTGCCCTTCTATTCACCTGCCTAAACCTTATGTTTGATTCTTTCACTTTCTTTTTCACCACCTCCTTTTGCTCGTTCACTCTCTCCACTCTTGCATTCCTCCAACAAAATCAATATCCTTCTGTAAAGTGCAGCGAGCCCCAGGGAGGAGGCCGTTGTTGTCGTGGGTGGTGAAAGTGGGGTGTCCTCCAGGGCTCTCCAACGGACACAGAGTCAAGGACAATGTCCAGCCCGGACCTGCCGTCTCTCTCCCTCTCTCTCCTCTGCGGGAAGGATCGATAAGCGGGTCAGGCGTTAAATTTCAGCTAGCAGGAGCGTAACGCTTGTTAGTCCCAGCTGAGTGATGAAGCATGCTCGCCCCGGTACCGAGAGTTTAAAGAAGAGGACAGGGGCTGAGATCTTCCGACAATAAACAACTCAATAAGATTTAGGCACACCAGTGTACGATGTTTTAAAAGCATTCCTGTCAACTTAAGAACGTTTTTCTGTACAAGGGGCTGTGCCACATCACTCCCTGTAAACTTCCTATCTGGAAATCCCAGCGTGACGTGCCGATTACTCCGTTCTTAGTAGTTCAAACTGTAAATCAGATAATTTTACGACTGATGTCCCGTCGCACCGTGACGAGAGTATCGCTTCGCGACTTTACAGCAGAAACGTAGCTGTGTGTGTAATGACAGATGACCAACTTTAAATTCCTCTCGGAACAGTGTCAGTCATTGCGTCCTAATCTACGGCCCGGGCGGAACTATTCTCCTTGCCACGACCGATCGCACCCACTCATTTCGCCAATTTGCAATGGATTCTGGGAGGGCGACTTGTCTGAACAGCTTTAGTCAAATCTAAGACACACCGCAGAATGAATCTGCCTTTTCTTAACTCGTCAGGAAGCGATCTTGTTGCTTTATTTACTTCCCCTTCAATCATGTGTGAACAAAGAGAATATTCCACCAGGGGCTGAATAACTTAATCCTCTTTCCTCTCTCTGGCAGCAGCTCGGGCAGTGACAGACAGATTAACACAGATGATGTTTGCAAACCCACCCATTTGAAAATGTAATTGCTGGTGGCATATTGAGCAGTCTGCTTTAAGCACTTAAATTCACATGAGATCGGTGAAACAGAAGTGACACTAACACGATGATGTGTGTATGTGGGGTGCGTTGTGGAACGGCTCGCTTGCCAGTGGGACGGAACACAGTTACTGTCATGTGCCCAGTGTAGTGTGCCAATAAGAATTAGAGCCAATCAGAAGGCTTAACAGGGTGGAGTTGGGCAGGTCATGCTCCCGGGCTCTTTACAGCTATTCAGCGCCAAGGGAAGCCATCATAGAGGGGGCTCACCCTTTAAAATACACCTTCACATCTGCTTGGTGAGAGGGGAGAGAGCAGAAAGATGCGTTTCTTGATGTCCAGGTGCCACCTAGTGACAGCTTCCTGGCCCCTGAGTAAACCAGGAATGGACGCAATAAGTGGCCTCGACCCTGTATATTTTTTTTAACAAAATAATATTTCATAAAGCATATCAATGTTGTTAGAATGCAACATTTACTCTTCATTTCATGTACTGTATTTATAATTTTGCATTCTATTTACATTTCTATTCTATTCTATATTATTCTATTTCGATTCACTTTCAGATAGGATGTTTAACGGTTTAGAGCTAAATTATTATTTTTTTTGTCCTTACCTAACATTAACATGCATCTCAAACGTATATCATCGCCATTTGTTATCAGATTTGAGTGAAGATTTGGGTCTCTTATGTTGTGGCTATACAAACTGTTGCTGCTGATTATGTGCTTGTATGCACTTATACATTGTTCTTGTTATAGCACTACAAATAACAGATAGATAACTAATATTATAAGTCTTTACAATTTAAAAAAAAATACACATGAAAACATACTACATTTAAACAGTCTGGTCAACATGCAGAATTAGGTAAATAGCCCTTTGACAAACTGAAAATAAATATATTTTACAATTTCAGCAGTTAACCCTAAAAAATGGCTTGAAGTCACTTGAATTTAAATTATATTAAACCGATTCTAAAAATCTAGCTGCACTTATTAAAATCGAATCAAATTTCACATTTATTTTATAAGTACGTTTGATTAATGCAACTGACTTAAATTGGTTAAAATTCAGATTTAGCTGAAAGGGTTTCACAAAAAAAGGAACTCTCTAGAATTTCCAAATCTGATTACATTTCTTTGTTTAGTTGAACACAGAGAAAGATTTTTGGACAAATGCTTATATCCAAACAGTTCTTGGACCCCATTGACTAACACAGTAGGAAAAACTACAATGTTAATCAAAAGTGACCCAGAACGGTTTGCTTTCCTCAAGGGCGGACTGACCAGTAGGATATTCTGTCAAAGTCCAGAACAGCCGACCCACCGAAGGCCTATGGCTGTGTCCAGGGGCAGACTGGCCATCTGGAGTATCGAAACTTTTCCCAGTTGGCCGCTAACGTATGGGGCCAGAATGGACGATTGGGCCGGACAGACAGACGTATTATAAATGCGATCAAACCATCAAACACATTTTTTACCATTTTTGGGTGAACTTTCCCTAAATGAAAAGGCGAAATTCCAGTGTATTTTTACCAGTTTTTTTCTGTACAACTACTTTAAAGGACTAGTTCACGCTCAAGATGAAAATTCTGTCATCATTTTCTCACCTTCTTGCGGATTTAAACCTGTATGACTTTCTTTCTTCCGCAGAACAACAAAAAAAGTATTTTCAAGAATATTGTTAACAGCCTCCCATTATTCATTTGCAATGGTTACAATAGAAGTGAATGGGGGGCTGTGTCGTTCTGTTACCAACATCTTTCAAAATATCTTCTTGTTCTACAGAAGAAAGAAAGTCATACAGCTTTGAAATGACAAGAGGTCATGTAAATGATGACAGGTTTTTCATTCTGACGGTGAACTACAACTTTATTACAATGCAAATTGTAATAACCCCTATATGTAAATAAGCTAAAATTAACTTGAATAGATGACCAGATGAATTAGTCCCTACACCTGTATATCTAGCACTCTCCCATTGTAATAGATCACTTTAGGCGATTGTTGATACCAGCTGTAAACAGGGCATTAGACACACTTGTCATCTTTTTCCTATATACAAGGCACATTGTCCTGCAAGTATCTTAGTAAAGCAGCTGCCTCTATTTGCGAGTCAGCAGAGGGATGTGGAAATCATGATGAGTGCAATAGCATTCCCTTTAGCCTTTCACCAAAACCCATCCTGTGTATCATGATGAAGATGGAGGTAGGGCTAAGAGCCTCTTGTAAGCACACACATGCGGTGGGAATAAATCACAGCTGTGAGAGTCGGGATGAACCGTATGTCAGCGTGGGTCAGCTACACATTACACTCTCTTCAAAAACTATTCATCTTCAGTCTGTTTTCAGTGGCTAGAAATAATTACTCCTACTGACCCGCGTAATACCACATGACCAGTGGTCAAATGTACTCAGACAGAGGAGTCGACCGGGAGGAAAGAAGTGGGGGTGAATTATGGCCTTTTGGAGACAGGTGCCATACAACTACAAACACACAAAATCTACAGATTGTAATATCATGAAGACACTTTTATAATATGAGGACATTGAGTAATCCCTTACTTTACCTTTTCAAGGGAATAGTAATTAAATTACAGTAACTAATTACTTAGTAACACTGAAAAACTTTGCTGTAGTTTTCGCAGCAGGTTTGCCAGTAATTTACTGTAGATTTAATAACTACTTAATATACTTCCCAATTAGTACTGTTTTCAATTACTTAAATCAAAATGAAAACACCTTGACATTTGAGAAGACAAAATTCAAAATGAGCAAGAAGAGACTGGCATTAGCACAGCAACACTACAAAAAATGAGAAAAGCATTTTTCTCTTGTTTTCTTTAAAAATATTTAAAACTTCTAAAATTACGATACATTTACATAACAAAAAAGTGACCCAAGATATTAAGTCTTGTTTTATGAAAGAAAAATATATAAACTAGGTGAGTTTATGCCTTATTATTTCCTTGTACATACTGTAAATCTATAGTGAGTTACTGGCAACCATGCTGCGAAATTACAGCAAAGTTTTACAGTGTAGTTACGGCTCTCCTGTTTTTGCCAAGTGGTTGATATCCTTAGGACAACATCATGTTGACCCTGGGACAACATTTAAATCAACCAGTCAGATTTCAGAAATACGTTTACAGTTTATTTTAAATTTAATCTTCCAAACAGGATTTTAATCTTCCCTCTGATTTAAGGGGTAAGTTAAATTTTTTTATAGGTTTTATAAAAATGTTGTCCTTAGGTCAACAAAATATGTTGCCCTGAGGACATCAACCACTTGGCAAAATCAGGTCGAGCGTGTAGTTACACCCAACACTGCTGGTAATTTTCTACCAGTACTTTTTCTTACGTTTTTTTTTTACAGTGATAGACATGTCTAGTTGACACCAAGAGCACAACATCTTCTTAAAGAACTGTGACAACATCTCAAAAACAGCTATAGGAGAGAAGTTAGGACAGTGTCACAAAGCGTGATATAATAAGTCTGTGCTCTCTCCCTCTCTGAGCTGACAGACCGGGTGCACATTTAATTAGCACAGGGGAGAAGTTACTTCCAACGCACACTGCAGTCTAACCAGATGTCAGAGCGATGTTTGATCAACACCTGAAATATTGTCACAAACATCTCGACAAAGAGAAAGAGAGAGCTCTGAGAGGAGGACAGAGAGGAATAACACAAAGCTAATGATAATGGAAGAGAAACAATGCGAGTTTGCTCATTAGCTCATATATGGTACCATTTCAAGACTATATGTGCATAGAGACCCTTAAGCAGAATGACACTCACATGTTAAGGTGTCTAAAACTTCTTCTAACTCCAAATAATTGGAACTAAATTTAGGAAGCGTTATTGACATTCGTGATAAAAATACACATTAGCAAAACTTATAAATATAAATTACTTCGATCTTCCTCATAATGACACGTGCAAAAATGCCTTTATCTTCCTGAAAGGCTTCACACTGACTTCATATTCATTATTTAATTACATTTAAAAAGGATTTTGTTTTCAGACTGTTAGCATTGAAGCCACCTGTTAAGTATTATACTTACAGCTCACAAAATAAACATACACAAATAATGATAATAGAGGCTAAAAAATTGATGAAACATCTTGTTAAAAAGACCATACGGCCATTTTTGTCCAATAAATTGCTCTTTAAAATGAGAATGTGCTTTCCCTCAAATCATAAATACCATTTGCCAGAGATTGTTTTGCTGGGCTATGGTGTAAACCTAAAAACGAAATGGCCTAAGAAGGAATAGACTCTTTTTCCAACTTAATGTTTAAACCGCAAACACGTCAACACAATGAAATAAAAAAGGGACGAAAAATTGAAATGAACATTTTGTTCACGTCGTCAATTCTCTCACAATTTTTAAATGTAGTTAATTTATTGGCATAACAAATATTGTACATATAAACCGTGAAATAATTCAAAATAAAAATAAGAAGTTCTAAATAAAATCATAGTTAAAATATAACTGAAAATAGATTTTATATATTTAAATTTATTTATTATCCAGAATGGTACTGGTATTTTACTTGTTTGTTAAAATAAGAAGAGTCAATTCAGAAAGTATGGAGAAAACTAAAACATTTTAAAGTAAAAAGGAAATTGTTTAAAAACAAAAATAAAGTGAAGTGGTGATGACAAATGTATGAAGTTTTGACAAGACACCAGGGGCCATATTCAATAAGTAGAAACAACTAGGTAAAACCTTGAACTCAGAGTTAGTTTACTTAGAAATTAGAAACTTTGATTTTGGTTTCAGAACAGCTGATTTGAGTTAGTTCAATTTACACTGGGTAGGCACTGGAGCTCCGATATTACGATTCACCATGGCAACGGCACCCAAAAAAGCAACATGGCGGCAGAAGGCGCTTTAAAGTGAATCACACTTTCCGCTCTGCATACAGTGGATTTAATGGTGTCCTGAAAATGACTTAAGTTTAAATTAATAAATAGATAAATGTACCAAAAAATTTATAAATTAATCATTAAATGAATAAAACCACAGAAATAAGACAGAAATTTTTTATAATAATTTTCAACAAGTTAGTATGATTTATTAGGGTCTTCATGAAATGTCAGTAACATATTTTGCTTAAAAACAATCAATGGCTGTGTAAATAAAACCCTTCTTTCCTCGTCAAAAACAGCTGTGCTCACAGCAACCCGTTTTGGTGCATGTCCCTTTAAATGATCATGAGTTACAGCGCACCCCACCCCCCTTCCGTCATGTATGTCAATACAGCACACATGTAGGACTGCCATGGCAATGGTTTATCTAAATTATGTTTCCTGAACTCCTTTGTGCGAAGTTTAGTTTTAAAGGTCTCAAATCATTCGTCTGGAGACTAAAAAATCGTTGTGCGTGTATGCTTGCCTTAAATCCAGATTGCTTACCTGCAGCTCTTAGCAGAATAACGTGGATTTAAGCGTTTTTCTTTGACAATTTATAACGTTACACTCACAACGTGAAAGCATAACTAGTAAGCTGTGAATGATTTTTCAACCTTAGCACGAATTATTGGAGAAGTATAAAATGAAACTAACCTGCAGTGTTCACCCCAGTTCATTAGCAAAACAACATTTTATAGCACATAATGTATTAACATTCATACAGCTAAACTCCAAGTGTCCATCTGCACTTATATACAGTAAGTTTAACACAAGCTTTGAATGTTCTATTTAGCCCATGACTGACTTAGCTCCCTTCGCTATCATATGCTAACGTTATCCTATATATACTGTACATTTACCTCAATTTAGACTGTTGATAAATATTACTCAAATCGGCAGTTTTGTCTCGTTCAGGCAGTCTCGATCCCTCTTGAGGAACAATTTTGAAGCTAATCCTGCTTGTACTTTCCCAGGTGGAAAAAGCACTCGGGCTTGAAGTGATTCGCGCAAACAAGCAGGTTTTTAATGGTTTCTGGTGGATTTCCACAGAAAATAAAATAAATCAACTCCTCTCTCTTCCTAGTTTGGACTCTATGCAGCGACTACATTGGATGTTAGCCATGGCGTCACTCACGTACACCGCTGTCACGTGTGAAAATAACAATGGCGGAGGGGGGTGGGTGGAAATGTGTAGAATAAGGGGCGGTAACATTACAATAAAATCTGCTTTGGACATCTCAACCAGAGTGAAATCTGAACAGCTCGAAATCTGAACATGCTTGCAGGGAAAGGCGCACCAAAACAAACTTACTGGGTTTTTATTTTTCACGTTTTCTGGGTTGCTAGATGCACTGGGGACCCGATTATAGCACTTAAGCACAGAAAAAGTGGGGTTTCATTTGATGTCTCCTTTAAAAAAAACATATTTTTCACTCGACATGAGTACTCTAATAAGATGTCATGGTATACCTGTAGGGCGTCAGACTCTCGAGCAAAGTTAGACTGATTGCCGGTTCGAACCCTGCTCTGAGCAGATTTGAGTTGGAATAGCTGCATTTATGTATGTATTTTTTTATTTCTTTATTCATGCACTTTATCAAGTCATTTCTCATCGTCAAATCACTCACTGACCCCCACACTCTCTCTCCTGCCAGAGACCCACAACACAAACACGCAATCTGTCTCAATTCTGCTCTGTTTACCTCTCATTTACTGTTTTCCTGGATACATTAGCCAACCGAATTTATGAAACAAGACACAGGAGTGACAGCAATGACACATTCTCCAAGTCCCCACGAAAAACCCTGATTGTCATGAATGAGCGGGAGGGACAAAAAGATGATACATAAATTAATTAAAGTAAAAGAACATCCACAAGTAGAGACTTAAAGTTGCTACATCTGTCAGGGACTCAGCTCTGCTCACTAATACTTGTGTTGGAACATTTATACCCTTGAAGTAAATGATCCGCTGTGTAACTGGCAGCGGAGGAGAGAAGAGGATGATGCTGGATCCTGGAGGAGCTGATAAAGAAGCTCTCTTTCCTCTGAAACAGGAAAAGTAAAAAAAATGTAAAACCTCATTGTTTAATCCCCATTGTCATCATAGAGTGGAGTACGCTATTACAAACAGAGATAGCTCGACAGAGGCTGTGAGTGCGTCGTGCGTGAGGAACGAGGTTCCTGGATTAGCCCAATCCACACAGTATGTGCCCTCAGTCAAGGGCGAGACTGTCTGTCAGACTGTCAACACACTAAAATACACACAACAAAAAGAGGAAAAAGTAAAACTACTTGTGACACTTTCATCGAGTTTATTCCAATGCATTCTGGGATTGTCCTCCCTATTGAGGAACACAGCCTGTTTACATGCACCCATTTTTGTCAATCCGAATGAATTCAATCTGATTGCAGATAATGCCGGTGCAGTTTACATGTCCCCTAAATGTTGCAATATGGTTCAAAAACGTGTTTACATGTATATGAAATATGTTCTGAATAAAACTTCTACGCAAGCACACACCTAGGGTTGCCAGATTCGCGTAACAAATCCAGTCCAATGGCTATTCAAAACGATCCAAAAACTAGCTCAAATGACCTCGAGTAGCCAAATTATCAACATCTGATGAACAACATTATTACTCTTTTAACCCTTGGGAAAGAAACAACCGCAAGAACCGTTAAAAAAACTTCCCAATCTTCCATGCACTTTAAACGTAGCGGGAAATGGCAACCCTGCACACGCGTCTAACGTCTCACTTCAAACTTTGTCTTTGGATGGATGCATGATGTTAACATAGTCCGTTTTTATATATTTGAAATGAAAACTAAGTTGTCGAATACACCTTGTGTCCCCATTCCCTTAATTATTAATAGAAAAGGCTCTTGTGCGGAGTTTCGTGTTTTTTTCATATTTGACGTAAACATAAGATGTATAAAACATACGCAGCACTGCGCATGTGCACAAGGTATTTTTAAATGAGATTGAGAAAATACTCAGATTCAAGCATTTGCATATTTTTTCCTCCTGATCGGATTGCTTTCGGTCTACAACACACCTTTCAATCGTATCGATACGGATAGATTAAAGTGTTTACATGAAGGCTATTCAGTCCGATTGAGCCATCAATCCGATTAAATGGATTATTTGGTTGTATGTAAACCTGGCTACAACTGGCAATTGAAACAATCAGGTCAGCCAGGTCAGAAACATGTCTATGATGTGATAAATTGCAGGCAGGTTACTAGGATTTGGAAGAGATTTGATCATGTCAAAGTCATATTTTATGTCATTATTCGCAATCATTTGCTTATAACATCTGTCTTGGGAAAAATACAAAAAGATACGGTATGGTTAGATGAAAGATTTTCATAGCACGCTGGGACATCTTCCATTCAGCCAGTGTTGTTAGAAGAACACAGATGTCTGCTCCATATCACCATAACAACTGAACTTGAACCACTAACCCTGCCTGATCTCATCTAAATAAACAACAGGAGAGATGAGAGGTCTGGCCTTCTAACAAAAACAAAGAGACAGAGACAGAGAGAGAGAATGAGCGAGGGGGACAGAAAAGTGTATGATAGACAGAAAAACAGAGAAGCCTTCTTTATGCAGGCCTGATCATGTGGTTGACAGTGTTTTGGGGTGAACTTACAGCTGGATGACCAGGGGCACAGAGAGTGAGAGAGCGAGAAAGACAGCTAGAAAAAGAGAGAACACATTTTGACAGAAAAATTACGGCAAGCATACCAATGACCATCCAAAAGACCACCACTCACAACTATGCCGGTGTGCATGTGTGTGTAGGTAAAAGCAGAATAGACAGTAATAAGAGGCCAGTGTCATGCATCAGTGACCACTTGAGTGCTCACTCTTGCTCTCTTTTTCACTCTGTCTGCAACTCACCTTGAAGCCAGAGCATCACACACTGGACACCTGACAAGGTGCCACTTAACCTGTTGGCATGGCGATGCCAAACTAAAGTTGTGATGAAGTGAAGGAAAACAAAGAAAATAGTTTTATACATGTTACTCAAACACAAAAACTTCTGAATTGATAAAAAAATTATAACATAAAGAATCACCTTAAATGGCAATCAATATCATACATGTGCCAATTGCTATTCTGAACCTTAAAGGGATAGTTCACCCAAAAAACATTTTACTTACCCTCGTCATTTCAATCCTTTATGATGTTCTTTCTTCCACAGAACACAAACAATGATATTTTGAAGAAAGGAACCAAACAGCACTGCCCCCATTTACTTCTATTGTATAGACACAAAACCAATGCAAGTGAATGGGGGCCAGTTAACAACATTCTTCAAAATATCTTCTGTTGTGTTCAGCAGAAGAAAGAAATTCAATGACAAAAGGGTGTATAAATGATGACAGAACTTTTATTTTTGAGTGAATTAACAAAAATTTCACCATAACCCTGTGTGGATTGTCTTGGGAACCTGTCACAATGTTATTGTAAGAATAAGGCTATATCTATAAAGGCACAGAAGAAAATACACTTCAAATATTTTGCTAAGGGTCTGAAAATACTTCAGTACAAAAAGTACAAGTAGATTAAACCAAAAACATAAGGCCCAAATATAAAGCATTTTTACACCATAATATGGTATTGAGTCTCCCTCCCTATCCTGTTCTTGGTGGATTCGAATCCTCAGCTTTTTAGTAGACTTCTCCAAGTCATAAAACGAGTGTCCCAGAAAAAGGAGAGAGCCAAAAAGTTTGAAGTTCGGAGGTCCAGAAACATGGCTTTTTAAAAACTGATTTAAAAACTGACTGACGCTGCAATCTGAATGTTCTGCCTCTGTATGAAATAGAATGACAGGTTACTTTACCTATACTTACTAGTTACTAGTCCAAATATGCCACACTGAGATCTATTGTTAAATCGTACCCAACAACAGCTCAAATTATCTATTATCTATTGTAAGCTTAGCAGTGTGAATGTGGGTAGAGTACATTACATTGAGACATTTTAGAACACTAACTTTGCTCAAGAATTTTTGAAAGCTTTATTTATTTTAAATAAAAAAATACGGATTTCAGCCTTAAGGTTGTTTTAATAGTAAGCTACTTACTAGGTTCAATATAAAAAAATCATTATCAGTATATGTTCTTTTTATTTCCATAACATTTTACAAGCACCCAGTACGCTATATAGGTGTCGTAGATGTGTCCTGATCTACCAGAAATAAAAAAGTCTAAATTCAACTGTTTTCTAGAAGCAAGCTCAATAAAACACTTGAAACAGCTCCGTTTCAAAATGCTAAAAGAAGTGTCACACACGTAAATTTGTTTATATACTGTAGTTTTATTACACACTACCTGTGCCTGTGTGTACCCAGCAGTAGGCTGGCAGGCCAGGACCTACATTTTCTTTTCTGGCACACACAGACGTAAACACAGCCTTCCAACTGGCACAGGTAGGGCGTCCCCCATCCCCACACAGGCCAGGTGCTCAAGCCCACTTTCGCTCCCTCATTTATAGAACATAACTTATGATGTACAAATTAAGAGTTAGTGTTTACAGGCTGTAGTGAAAGTGGCCTCCTGTAGATCGAGTGAAAGGGGGACTTTGGACTGGCAATAGGAAGCAGATGTTGGGCAAAGGGCTGCCATTAGCTAGTTTTCCTTTACAAGAAAAGGTGAGCTATTACACAAGAAAATAAATTCACAAATAAACAGCAAAGAAGGAACCTGCTGTTCAATGCCACAGTCAGAGGAAAGGAGAAAATGACATAGACGCACAATATTATGCACTATAAAAATATATATTATCTATATTTTTCAATAAAACATACAATATTTATTTAATTATGTATTTTAAATTATTACTACAAACATATGAAAATTGACTTTTAAAGCAGTTTGACTATAAGACTAAATTCAATTTGAACTAAATTGACTAAAAGGCCCTTAAAATTGAAGAGTGTATGACTAGGTTACAAGGTCAATCTTATGTTTATTCAAAGCTTTTCTGAGCAGGTCCTATTGTTATTGATCACATTGATTATTGAATAAATATCACCAATGATCAGCCAATAGCCAAGCGTCCCCTCTCCCCGCTTTCACAAATGTCACATACACATTGACAAACTGACTTGAAATCTGCTGAGTTTACATCAGTTATTCATGTTTCATGAGACATTCGAATCATTATAAGTGGACCTCAAAACACATCACAATAAAAACCATTAAAACTGAGGGAAACATATGCACTTCAAGTCCACATGGGTCGAAATAGGCAACAGGGCTTTTATAATGCGCATAATATAGGCCATAAATGTCTAATAAACAGAATGAACATAACCCTATAACACAGCGCTTTAATGAACAATATTCTATGTAAATACAATGGCTGGGAAAATGCGGATAATAACCATAAATGTTACTTTGAGGATATGTGTTGGCCTCTGGATGATATAAAAGGTGAAATGCTTCACAACAAACAAATCAACCTTAATCCACACATTGGATCAATGCCGCCGCTATAGGCCTCAGGGTCGCCTTATATTACTCTTCAAACTTCATATTCACTCATTGATTTGCTTTTCAGAATAGTATATCACTGAACTCCAATGGGAGGACAGATAGAGACTGGGGACAGGGTCAAGCGCGGCTCGCACACACGTTAGCGTAATATTGATGTCCCGGCAGAAAGAAATGACTAAATATCCAGATCAATATCTAGTTTCCCTGCAACAGCCGGAAATATAAATATACATCTTTATGACCACAGAAGCCATCATAATGAGAGAGCTGAATGAATGTTTCCCTTAAGGTGAAGTGTTTGATTAGCGGAGGGCAGAGGTTAGGGGCGATATGCTGATACAGGAAAATGCGACAGACGGCTCGGGCTGGGAAGATGACAGCAGAGCGGGTTTATGCTAAAGTAAGACCCGCTTGTACATGTTAATCGAGCTTTAAGTCATTTGTGATGAAGGTGATCATTAGGTGAGGTAAGGGCTGACATTAGAAAAGGGGGAATTAATTTACAGCAACTATGAAAGAGAATTTGATCATGTAAGAATGTAATGGAAGCATCATTTAAATCCTACTAAGACATTCTACGTATGTCTGAGTTTGAAAGAATTTCGGCTTGTGAACAAAATGTGTGCTAGGTTCGCTTTATATATATATATATATATATATATATATATATATATATATATACACATTTTAATATATTTAATTACAAACTGTTTTGGCGGTTCGTTAGCAAATTAATGATGACATACTTGTCTGGGCACTGACAGGATCCTGAATGTTGTTTGGCCCTTGCTGATGTCATATTTTGCAATGTTCAGGATGCCTTAAAACTGTTACGGAGACATGACCGCATAAACAATATAAGTAAAATTTGTCCTTAAGTGACAACAACTCTCTCACCAGAGTAATGGCTTTAACTCCTCTAGTCTTTGAAGAATATCATGTGACAAAAAGAGTGCGTCGTGTTTCTTTGTGAAGCGTAAAACATCAGCCGGTCATCTTCTTCCATCTTCATGACTGTAACACTGAACTAACTTACTTATTAATTAAATGTATCAATTAGAATTAGCATACCATTATTGTTATTATCTGTTGGTGGACAGCTGGACGCTATATAAAGTTATGTTTGTAGTTACCATTTTTGTTATCATCATAGTGTGAGAAACTATGAAACAAAACAGAAACAAAAAAACGATAGCATTGGTATTAACCGTGTCATATGACCCCTTCAAAAGTGGACTTTGTGAACTAAAATAGGGCCTCTGATAATGCAAATGAGTTCTCTTACATAAAATGGTTCATTTTCTTAATCCACTTACTGTATGGAGTTTGACACCGATTCCTAAAATGTAAACTTATTTATGAAAAAGTAGATATACGTTTTCTTGCTGAAAGATGAACTAAATTAGGCTTGGAGCTGACGGATCGGAATGAGATTTTGCTTAATCAAATACAATTTCATTCCTAGTGTTTTACTTGCCAGTAAATTGACGTTGCCACCAAAAGGTATGGATCTGCCTGGACTTATTTACAGCTCTGAGCCATTAGAGAAGACAGCAGCACACTTATCGTTCTACTAAAACACGGACTAACAGAACAATTAAAATGCTGAAGACCAGATAACAACTTAACTCTTAATTAAAGAAACACCTCTGTCTATATTCAATCACTCTCTGTGCGTCATAAAACATTCTGGAAGCTTGACTGAAGGGACACTGACTGACGCAGTTCTATAATGCGGACCTCCACACCACCATCCAATCCTCTGTTTTTAAATTACAGGCTCTGTTGTGGGGCCTGTGGCTGTGGGTGGCAGTGGTGGAAAGACTGACACGGCATTGCGGCAGTAAGTAATGCGTGTGTGGATTAGCGGTATGATGGCCTGATCAATACCGGCGGCTCCAGCCATTAGGAATGCAGCAGGAAACGACCCCCTATGGCAATAAAGCACGATGTCCGCCTGCTACTTCATTTGCTGCCTCCATTAGTGTAATGGCATCATTATCAACTGTGGCAGTATTTTTTTCGAACACTCCCACCCTATTTCACTCTTTCCCTCTCCTCTTTTCAGATGTCCAGAACCAGAAATCATGAACATTACCTTATTTTGTTTTATTTTCGATTCAACTTTCACATCACTCAGTCTCCAGATATAAATCTACCCCCGGTGCTGCTTGAACACGGGTCTAATTATGTATTCCTGAGCGTGTTTTATGTGGCTGTCCGACACTGTTTCTCTATTATAGACTCATTAATAGGACGAAGGCTTGAGGTGACGAACGGAGAGAGGGAAAAATAACAGGGGGGTGGATGAGAAAAGCTGCTGATTACGCCGAAAGCAACACCACCTCCCGCTAAAACATCAGCTCCGACATGACAGCGCCCCGGCATTAGGACCTATAAATCGTTACCTTAACACTAATTTACAGAGGAACATTTTGTGGGAGAAATTGATTCATCAAGACTGGCTGTGTGGCCTCATAATCAGGCATGAACTGAAGCTAGCTGTTAATTTAACAGAATTGCCAAGGGGAACACAAACCATTTTAATGAGTGTTCAGGAGTGAAATAGCCTAAACAGCTTGCTCCAGCAAACACACGCGCCGAGAAAGCCAATGAGCCGAGAACTCTCTGAATGATGGGTCGAGAGGAGTGAAAGCCTCTGAACATCTGGTAACCCTCTGTAACACATCACGTACACTGCGGCTCTGGAATAACGTGCTTTATCTTTTATCCTTGATTATTTATCTGCCCAGATTTCACGGTGAAGACTTTTTTAGTTTCCAAACAAAGGCACTGCGCAATGAAATCCTAAAACGACCGAAATGCATTCATCAGTAAATGTGTCAAAGGCTGGTAAGTGTAATATTTATAAAACAAAACGTGCTCAGCAGATGGACCAACAATGAGAATGTACTTTACTAATTTATAACTGTGATAAAAGAAAAACAGCATGTAAGGTCACATTACATAACCCGCATTCCAATAAGATGGTCGAATGGGCATCTGAAATGTACTAGTGATATTTTAGGGGCGTCCTTGTGGTTATCTTGGCAGCGTTAAAACCAGAAACTCTGATGGTCTTATTTCCCTTGATTGAATTATATTGAAAACATTATTTTTGAGGTGAAGGCCATGTAAGGCCACTTCTAAAGGAATGAAGTCAGCCTTTAATAGGCTATTAGTCAACAGTCTCTCTATTTTAGAGCAGGCAACAGCACAATAATGTAAGTGGTCTTTTTATTATGCATATGTGCCACATATGGTTTGGAAACGCTTGGCAAAGCTAAACAGAGCATAAAAACAGTCCTTTTTGAGATTGATAGTTCACAGACTCGCAGGTGACATCTGTCCACGTCCCAGTTATTGAGAATAAATGCTCAAAAGTTTATGAAAGAGAAACAACTCCTATATTATTTTATTTATTATTATGACTAAATAATAATAATACACCAACCCCTCATGTAAAAAAATATTGCTGTATCCAGCGATAATAATACAAGTAAATACACCAACCCCTCATGTACAAAAATATGGCCGTTTCCAGTGAGTGGATAGTCTTTATTCACCTCACCTGTCTGTTTGTTTTACAGATTGAGAACCATCTGGATCTCGGTGAGTCTCATCTGTACTCTGAAGCAGCGGCAATAAACCAAAGGAACCACATAGTACTACACAGATTCCCTTCTGTCAAACATGATCCAAAAACATGCCATCAGAGAGAAACAGAAGATCAAAAATGATCATGATAGTAAAAAAATGAAACGAATAATGAAATATGAGATACAGTACAAAAAGAGGAGTGAAGACAGTCCACCGACAAAAGCAACTGGACTGTGAGAACAGCTCTTCTCATAAACTAACATAATCTGAAATGCAAAAGAAATGCCAGACAAACTGTTGATGTTTTTACCAACAAACCACACAATCTTCACCACAAGAGACAGTGGAATGTGAAAACGGACTTTAATGATGTACAAATGTTACTTAAAGTGATGTAAGTAGAAACTCTATATATAATTCACACCAGGGTCATGCACAAAATGACATGCTACTATAACAACAATCCTTGCCTGTTTAGATAAAACAAGCACATCCTATTTACGTGTACAAGAGTTAGTGGATTAATCTAAACTAACTCAATACACACGCCTCGAATTATATAAATGGAGGGACAGATACACCTGAACACTCTTCTTCTCTTCATTCATTACCACCACGATTCAACTGACTGCCACAAGGCACATTACAGCCAACTCTGTATGTGACAGTCACGAGAAAACACTTCCCTGGCGCTGTGCTTCAACTCACACCCACGTGTTGGATCACGGCATACAAATAAAGAAAGAAATCAAACGATAAAAGAATGAAAACATCAGGCGAGATCAGCAGCATCACACGCGCACACTTCAAATGAACACACGGCACCGATCAGCGCATGCAATACCGCTCCGGACACACTGAACTGTGTCTTATCAACTTTGCAACCACATGAAGTGCTTGGCAAACTGAGAGAAAACTACAAGCGATACCTTTCTCCTCTTTTCCCTCTCACTGTCATCCGATCTTTTCATGTTCCTGGAGTACTGTTTACACTGCCTCGATTTCATGACGCGCGTGGTTGGGAGATGTAGTCTTTATATTATGTCTTTAGCGTGATAAAAGTAGGTTTGTGTTTTAAATATAGCGTCAGTATTGTTTTATTAATTGCATTTTAGCTTGTACATTATTAAGCCTGGGTTGTTGGTTTATATATAGGATTTATTTGAAAGTCGTGACCAAAAGTCCATTCAGAACTACATTTCCCAGAATCCTCGCGCAAGGAAAACCGTCCTCGTAATTTGACTCAAACCGGAAATGGGGTTAGACGAAACGCTTTGAAATGCTGTCTTTCCTCGGATGTTTGTAATAGATTATTTTATTCAAAGATGTTAACTCTAATGGTAAATTAATCGTTTTTATATAAATGTGCAATATGTATATGCAAATGCGTGATGATGGAACATTCGCCTCTATGAGTGTAAATTAATAGTTAATAATTGCACCGCAATTAGGACTAATAATACCTTGCTGAGATGAAACACAACAGCTTTGCCTCTGTTAGTGCCCCCTCTGTGGTTTATACTCCTGCTTTCAATGAATAAAAATCAAAAGCAGAGCTTTGCAACTCCGGCAAAAATCGTAATCGTGCTTTGAGCTCATTCCAAAAACTCAGTCTTGCCTGGTCTCTTACAACCTTTTCTCCAGGTTTGCCCAGATGCTGTACAGCTGAAGATAAAGGGCCCCAAAGCAGGATATTATGTTTTCCAAAAACACCTATTTGAGCTGTAATAGAATATGTAGCAGCATTTGTGTATGACATGGACATAACCCCCTCTGAGCATCTGAGGTCAGCAGATATCTCATAAATGCATTCGAAGTAGTGTTGAAATGCGCTCTGCTGGTTGCCTGTTTCAACTGAGGACGAAAGGACCGGGTCTGTGAAAGATATACAGGCACGAGCCTCGCAGAGGAGAAGGGGGGGTTTTAAAGGTTTAAAACCACCTGCTATGTATTAGCATTACAGACTTTGATCAGTGTCTTCATTAGACTTCTTTGTAATCGCTCTTCTTTTATTATAGAGCCGACCCAGGCGAGCCTGGTACACAGATTAATCGCATGTGTTCCTTTCACCTGTCTTGTAAAAAGCTCAAAGCGCTCATACTTTCAAAGATTTCAGTGTCTCTGTCATCTTGTTGCAATAAACAAGAGGGCTCTTTTGATTCCTATTTATAACCTACATTTCCGCCCTTCTCTTTTAGCTTTGGAGGGAAATATGTGTTTGAAAAATACCTTGAGCAAAGTGGCTCCATATGGACATAAGAGCATAAGCACATGTGTCTATTTGGATTTTTTGAGAGTAGAAAGGAAATTATTATTCTGCCATTCTAGAAATTTAAGTTCATGTCTGTTTATGGTTCATGTGTGACTCACATCCAATCAATTAATGTTGCTTGTGTTTGTGCATGTGTTAAATCGTTTTTCATACTGTATATTACTTACAACTATCAATCAAGGCTTGACATTTCAGTGACCCGTCAGCCTCGGATCAGTTCTCATCTTCTTGCCAACTGCTATTCGCTTGAGCTGCGTCCAGTCATCCATCTCATCTTGTGTTCAAAAATAATTTTAATACGTGATCAGCAACTCAAATGCAGGTTGATGGGCAGTGTGCTTTCAGATGTGGTACAAGCTTGGATTGAAGAAAAAAAAGGCAAAGAGGAAAACTTTGAACTCCTGCAGATCATCAAATCCTCCTTGTCTTTTGTCTGGCCAATTCTCTGTTCTCACTTTTCACCATGGGGGATGTTATGCGTTATTGTGCAGTATCGGCGGCGAATGACCCTCTGACATGCCTGCTTTTTACCCCCGCAAATATAATAGGCATGTTAAAAAGAGACTGTACTGGGCTGAAATCAAAGGTGAATAAGAGCTTTGTGCCAAAAAACAAAAAGAAACATTAAAGACGAATTCAGTAACCATTGTGCCGAGCCCAAATATTAGAACCAGAAGTGGCTACAGACTGCCATGATGCATGGCTTAAAAAACTGCTTGTAAGTAAAAGCAGTCTTTCCTTTATATAATAATAGGTTTCCCCTTTAAGTGCATATATGGGCCACCTATACTTTAATATAGCATTATCAAGTTGTGATGTGGTTTCTTCTAAAGACGTGGTAAAGTCTGGTAAAAATTCTGTGAACATAGTAATAGGGTTTCCCAAGAGCGTCAGACACATTGAGACCGTTGTTCAATATCGTTAAAGACCAAATTTCGTCCTCCCCACATCCTGTCCGTGACCATTTCCTTGGTGTCCTCCGTGATACGCCTGGGAGAAGGGGCGGTCTTTTGATTTTTATTTGTATTGAATAGACATATGGAACAGGCATGTGTATCTCCTGTGTCCTAACCTTCGATGATAAGCTGTAGGAAACTGTTATTTGTCAGTGCTATAAAGGAGATTGCTGCCTAGTGGTTTCAATTAACTTCAAAGCACTCTTCCCAGGCAGTAATAGTCATATCAAAACCTGAACTGTATTATTTTGGTTCCATGCTGGTGCTCTCGGAATGATTATGCACCCTTTTCAAAAGAGATTTCTTTTCTTGCTGACTTTATGCATTCCTACCTCTCAATGCGATTTTTTTTCTTCTTACAGTTTTATTTTCATATTTTTTGTTTGTACTCTCTAGGTATGGCCCACCGTTGCAGCTATCGAATGACTGGTCGGCCTGTGGCACAAATCATTAATGGATAAAACCCAGCAATACCTGCTTTAAGAATTATGCACTTAAAACAAATAGGGTCATAAATAGTTG
Organism: Triplophysa bombifrons; assembly: GCA_029783895.1. Classification (NCBI taxonomy): domain Eukaryota; kingdom Metazoa; phylum Chordata; class Actinopteri; order Cypriniformes; family Nemacheilidae; genus Triplophysa; species Triplophysa bombifrons. The sequence goes on from CM056448.1 coordinate 24,574,899, forward strand.
CATCCGCTTCCTGCGGGCAGTGTTTCGAGGACCGTATGAAGCTCCACAAATATTAGTAGTCTCTGATTTACTGCGTCTCGTAATAGTTTGTGAAATAAGGGTTAACAACCCTGTCTTTGAATGTCACGGTGGCCCTTTTGATGGATTCGTGTTCAGCTCTGGCGCAACCTTTGGCTTGTGTACGCAGAACCAGGCAACCAGTGCCTATTAAAATGATTCACAAAATACATGCACAAAATACATGTTGATTAAGCCCCCTATAAATGATCACACACGCACCGCAGAAAATGGCTCGATGGTTGCTTAAGGAAGAGTGTGCAGCCTTCTGTTAGATGTGGTGTACCTCCTTGGCTAGGATCGTTTCCAGACGCCATCAGAGGGGGCAGTTTTGCTAGAGCTGTGATTTGAATACCGCGATCAGTGAACAGTTTTATAGGAAATCCATTAAACGTGAGGTTTGACATACAAAAGAGGCCTGTGCACAATGTCAGGCTGAAAGACATTATGAAATTCAATATACAGGAGCGCACATCTTTTCTGTTTTTTGTGTCCCGTATGAGTCTGTATGGTGGTTAGGCCACTTGAAGTTGAAGTCTTCTGCCTTCACAGCTAAACAATGTAAGGAAATTCAATAGGAAAAATGAAGGCGTGAGGCTGGTGATAAACAAATGCTAAATTTCAGCATGTCATTTTGGTAGCTTCTTCAAAATATTTAAACTGGCATTCAGCTTTTTCTTAGTTCTATATAACCAGGACAGATCAAAGTGTTTTAGAATGTAAGCTAAAGAGCAATAATGGAGTTAAAAGCAAGCTCTTTGAACACAAATGTTTTTGGTTACTTTTATGAGGGCTTCTCTGGAATTTTCTCTCAATGCAAGCCATACTAAACGGCAAAGGACAAAAGTGAAGAGGTACACAATAAAACTACAAATTGAATTTATTATCATGGTAGATAAAAAGCTAGTGACATGGAGCCGTTCTTTGTACCTCGCTAACTCAGTTAGCTGGATTTGATTGTTGATGACTTCGCATGATCTTGGATTGTTCGGTTCTTCGACGGTCATCCTGGACTTGTTGTTTAAGCAACAGGTCCATTAGTTTAAACCTGCTCGGGAGAAGGCTTATTTCATGTAAACAGGATTAGATGGCAGCCATGACGCAGTCAAGTCGGCTTTATTCATACAAAAGCAACATGTTGCGCAAGGTACAGGATTCATAGAAAGAGCTTTGCGAATTTAACATGTACGGTATAAACGCAATGATTTCCTTTTAGAACAATATTTTAGAACAATCCTGCCGTTTGCAAATTTGTGGTATTTCAGTTTTTTAAAACCCCAGCTTAATAAATATTATATAAGGGAACAAAAGCATGTCAATGAGCATTGTATGTGTCTTGATAGATGCCAAACACTGCAGGCCTCTGAGGCCTCAGGTTATTTTCCGAAAATAAATTATAATACTTGCAGGTAATATTAATTTAAATAGTAGCAATTAGTATTAAGGAAAAAGGAATTTAATCAATAAGGAAGCTGACTGATTAAAAAGGAAATTTTGAAATTTCACAAGCAGTGTCTACACCGGACATGACCGACGCGACACAACACGACACACGGCTTGTTCTAATGAAATTGTCAGGTCATGCCGTGCCACATCCAGTGTGGACAATATTTTATAATAATGGTTTCTAATGTGTTCTATTTTCTAGCGCCGTGTCCGATGTAGACAGTGTTACAATGAATGATCTGTGACGCCTTTTGTATAACTGTAGGCCTACTCCGCAGATTATTTATTTGCCAGTAAATGATTCTGTTTAGTTGTTTCCATGAGGATTGTAATATGGCATTCTTATGTGTGTGGATAATGCCATAGTTTGATCGATGTAGCTTGGTTTGAGGTTTTCAACAGTCGTTCGTACTGAGGCTAAGCAATATTAAACCATTCTCCCTGCTCCACACAGCATGTGTTTAATTGTGTATTTGGTTTGGCATAAGGATACGTGCATATGGATGTTTGGTTTGGCCTGGCCCAGAAGAGTGACTTCTGGTTATCCATCGTTTATTAATTGCTTTGATGTTCGAAACCCAAAAGCTGCTTGTTTCCATTAAGACGCAATTGTTATATGATTTTGAGTCAGTGAGTGCAGTGTGTTGTCCGTGTGTGTTAAACACAACTCCTTATTAGCTGGAGCTGATGAGGTCATTTAGGGGATGCGTGCATGCATTTATGCGGTCGGTGATCATCAGCGGTGCTTCACTCCACCATTTCCATCATTACTGGCGGCCAGTGTTGCGCAAGTTACTCTAAAAAGTAATTCATTACTAGTAACTAATTACATATTCAATAGCGTAATTAGATTACTGTACTGTTTCCAAAAAGTATTTAATTACTTGTTACTAATTACTTTCTATATCCTATATCAACATTGATTTTGTTAAGTGATTCAAGGAAATACATTCAAACCAACAATATAAAACTACATATAAAATTATTATTTACTGACCAAAGGCTTACAAATGTGAGAATTATACATCAAAGCACAGATTTTAAAGTTAGGCCTAAAAATAGAATTTTTATGTCAATTCTTTGCACATATTTATATTACTCAAAGTATTTATTACATCAGAAGTAACTGTAATTAAATTTCACTAACTAATTACTTAACTAGTTTCACCCAACACTGCTGGTGACATTGTTTTCCAATGTCTGATCATCACACCACCTACCGCATCAATAAGGCCTTCAGCCCTTCTACTGATCAGTCGGTCTAGTCAAATTGTTTCATCTTAAGCTTTCACAGGTTTTTACAACTCAAATGCTTCATTTTTCCAAGTGTCAGCGCAGATGGAGCAGAAGAAAAACAAGCACGCTGTGATGTTTTGTTTAATTGAACGCCACTGTAATTTGTGATCTTTTCGATGATATCATCACATCAAAAAACAAACAATCAGACCCCTCTTAGTGTAAACACGCACTTCAGACAAAAGAGGAGGCCCGAAATAGACAGGGACCTACCACACACCTAGCACTTTCCATAACCCTATGATCTCCCCCTTTCTGTCTCTCGCGCTGTCAGGAAGACCAAAGCTGTCTGGGTAAAACCTTTTGAAGCTATCAAGTGGTTTTGCAAATTATGTTGTTTTGCGGCGCAGCACTGGGCCAGATTAATGAAAGAATGTGTGACTGTACTAGAACGTAGAAGACGAGCGCTGTCGTCCCGAAACCGCCACGGCTTTTAAACCCATGTTGATCACATGTCTGCTGGCCAAGTCCTCATTTCAACATGGTGTCAGAGACGGCTTTTGGACGGCAGCCCGAGGTTTGGGCTTATTTGTCTTTTATAAAAAGGACAACTATCCGAGCAGTGCCAAGGCACCCTTAGGCTCTTTGATATGCTGAAGCGGGAGGAGTTGGACTGGGGAAGGAACGCTTCGCTCAGCTGGTCCGCAGATGTGCCGGCGGTGGGCGTCCTCTGACTGAACCAGGATCAGATTAGTGACTTCTCTTTTTTTCTTGCCCCAATAAAGAACACAAAATGCATTTGTATGTGTTAAAGGGAAAAAGTTCCTCCACGGGCCAATAATTTGCAGGTGGCATTCGAATATGCGAGCACAGCGGTGACCGCATATAATGCTCCTCTTATCATTAAAGAAAAAAGGTTTTGGCTGGCTTTTAACTTTTATGGTGGTTGTAGGCTGAATTTGGAGTGTTTGGGTTTTTCTAACAACGGAATATGTGTCTAAGGCTTTAATAATTTATTTTCCCTTTGTTTCGACTGACATGGCAATTGCAACCGAAATGCTTGGCAAAACGATATTTACTGACGTATCACTTTATTTATTTATTTCCAGAAAGTGTTTCCAGACATTCTCATTAGTCGCTTCTCTCAGCCAGTGAATAAAGTATGTTTGTTTGTCCTAACTGGAAAGGTGACAGAGATGTTGGCATCAACACCGTGCCGTCGTTCCAGGCCGCTACAAAGGCCCAGGATGACCCTGATCAGACAGGAAGAGTAAAAATGGTGCCACCTGTCACAGCTAAAACCTGAAGACCATATAAATAAAACGATGGTTGCTCAACAACAACAAATCGCACTACTCTTTTGACATTTGCTTCATTCTTTTGCTTTTTTTTGCCCCTTTCAAACCTATAAATCTGAAGACGTACAACTTATTGTGACCTACCCCGTGCCCAAAGACTGAGCCAGAACCCACAGGAATGTTCTGTCTGACTATTTTTGCACAGTCGTCTGTCACGTAAAAGCGATAAGAAATGTAGACTAATTACATGCTTTTAAGTGTTAACTCTCATCAAAAATCTCACAGACTGAGTTGCGTGAAGAATAGGTTTATTTCAGTGAATGTAGCAATTAGAAATATCTTAACATGTCGTTAGCCAGAGCTTTTGAGTAGGTGAAGGGATGCATATAATCATGTGTTTGAGTAGAAAAACAGCACTTGGCCGTGAGCAAGACAGGGTACGATAGCCTCCCTCCTAAATTTACATAGTAAACTGTTGACACTTTTTGGCTGTGTCAGATTTTCAGAGTGGTGAAACTATAAACCTAGCGCGACCCCATTTTATATGACTCTGACCTCAGCTCCCTGCCTCGTAAATCAGCCGTAATTAAAAACGCAAAGAAAGGCCGTTATTGCAAAGTTACACAGCAGAAAACATAAGACAGCCATTTTGAGGCTTTTCCCAGCATGCTTTGCTGCTGGTAATTAGCAGGCCATGGCAGATGAAACGTGATTTTGAGCGACAACAACATGCGGATGGCAGACTGTGGTTTTCTCGATCCCAGATTTCTCTGGAGAGAGACAGTCTGTCATGGGGGAAAACGCTAGATTTAAAGCATTGTTTCAGTAAATTACAGTCAGCTTCGGGGGCAGGCCATAGTGTTTTAATTGCGAACACGTAATTATAAAGTGAAATGGCTGTGCAAATGTGTTTTATAAAGAGACAGAGTGTTTTTTTGGGATTGATGTGCATTTTTGCACTTCTCCCTCTCTCTCTCTTTTCCTCTCAGTGACTTCAGGGTGCTTTTTTAAACTCATCTCTTTATGTCTAATGGCCAATTTACTGCATGAGTGCAAACTCTGTCTCTCCTGCTCATGCTCTACGAGACATTATCATGCTTAGATTAAACTGTAGTCTGTGCCAGACCTGACAAATTTCTCTATTAATAGCTGAAGAGGTGACTGAGGTTTTTAGGGATAACATCTTGTCAGATTTCATTGTACAGTCTTGAATAAAGCCTTGTTTTACTGACCATTTACTTTGGCCTTACATAAACTCTGGTGCCTCTTAATTCCATAAATTATACCTGCAAATCGCTTTAAACAGGTCGGCCTCTGTGCATTTGATACTGCGAGATCCTTGAAATCATTTGCAGATGTAAACTTGAGTCAGTGGCCGTTTGCAATTTTTTTTGCGGTCATACGGATGAATCGAGTGTCACCAGAAGTGATTTTGCCTCCTGAGTGCTGGTTTGGCAGTATCACGCCAGCCGATTTCTGCTGATTCTGTGGGAAAAATCTATGTGTAGCAACTGTACGTCTGAGTGTTTGCTTGTAAACCCTTGTCGTGAAGCATAACAACAAAATAAAGGCCACCAACAACAGCAGTAGCCAAACCCAATCTGGCCCAGAATAGCAAAACAGTAAAAAACTGATACAAGTATAAAGAACTTGGATAAAAATAGAGAATAAGCAGAAGAAAACAGAAATGCTGCTCTCATCCAAACTAACACAGATGTATGGGACTCTCTATTTCTCTCTGTTGGCCACATGTCACCGTGCAACAGTCACCTGTCGCTGTGGTCTCTGTCCAATGATCTGCCGTGGAGAGGTGTGTGTGTTTGTCTGTGCGTGTCTGTGTGTGTGTGTGTGTGTGTGAAAAATGTCTAATGGGATTGACAGCAGGCCTAAGGGATGGGGAGTTGCTTCTGGTCTAAAACTGTTTTCTTGATTTTCAGTGTTCAGTGTGAGGGAGGAGAGAACGCACAAGACGTGGAGTCTGCTATAGTTTCTTATCTGTCGGTCTATGCTGCCTCCTACTGCCTGAGTGTATAGAATTACAGTATAGCCTACTCAGTAAGACTAAAGGAACAAGAAAGAGTGACCAGAACCTACCGACCTGCAAGTGATCAAACATTGTGTTAATGCAAAGCTAGCTTCTTACTCAAAATAAATTTCTATACACGGATATTGCTGATTAAACCTTATTGATCAGTCATATATATATTCATATCCATCATTTATATAATGTTATTGATATTTTTCTGTCATTACACATTTTATCGCTTTCTGTTACAAATATCTTCATGAACTTTGCTGTTTACTGTTAAAACCACTAACAAAATGCCTTTATGTGGTGTGTTTTATTCCGGTAGGATTTAATAGTCTATTGGTTACCATTTGACAGATAACATCCCAACAATAGATCCCATAACATACTGTAAGTAAATACGCACCATTACAGACCATGAACATTACAGTTGTTATGAAAGGGATAGTTCACTCACCCTCATTTCATTTCAAACCTTATTGACTTTCTTTCTTCTCCAAAGCACAAAAGAAGATATTTTGAAGAGTGTTTGTAACTGAACAATGGCGATACCCGTTGACTTGCATTTGTTTTGTGTTTGTACAATAGCTTTCAATGGGTACCACCGTTTAAAATATCTTCTTTTGTGTTCTGCTGAAGAACAAAGTCATACGGGTTTGAAATGACAAAAGAGTGAGTAAATCAGGACAGAATTTTCATTTTGGGGTGAACTATCCCATTGAAACCAATGCAAACATCCATTGTACCCTTACATCCAATAGAATCTCTGATGGTTTCTATAGTTTTTTCAAAAATAATTTTTTTATGCATTTAATGCATTTGCACACACTGTACTGTACTGTACGCATCCTAACATGAGACTAACATTAATATAATTCTGATTTGTAAAATATACATAACAGATTTAGACGGTCACACCACTCTGTTATGTAAAGACGATCTGCTGAGACATGCAGTGTTTTCTGAGTATTTCTTTTATTAAGGGAGGGACCTCTTCCACTGCTCTGCTCTTTGTCCTCTTCACCACAACGTCTGACCTCTCAATGATAGATATCAAATTTAACCATTTAATTGGCTGCAATAAAATAAAACACAAAGACAACTTTGTTTGGGGAACAGTATGGCCAAATGAGCACTGAGGCATGCCAGAGCTAGTGTGTGCGACCGGGAGTTTTCTCCTCTCTGGAGAGAAGAAAAGAAAGAGACAATGATTCCAATGTGCACGGGGCCCTTGTCCCTTGTGCTGTGACGGGGACTGGAGCTTTTTATCTGTATGGCTATATGTACTTAGTTTGTGTGTGTGATTACGTTCATTAGTGATTAAGTGTAAACGTGTATGATCGTGAGTGTATGACCGAGTGTGGACAGAGTTGTTTTGTCAGCAGCCCTGTTCTCAGGGGATTGTTTGGAGTTGTGGTTCCCTGCTGGAATATAGGAGTGGATTCCTTCCGCAGGCTGCGCTGAAAGCGTGCTGCCAAATTTCTCTGGCTACAAGCACCACGGCGCTCCAGGGGCCAGGCCAGCCCTCCTGCTCATCCCACAAACCCTTTCATGTTCTCCAACCGCAGGCCAAGAGCGGCGCCTCACTCCTACAGCAGCACCAACGCATGTGTCTGCCTAATTCCTGAGACATGATGACAGTGGTCTCCCAGCCACGAATGAAAAAAAACCTTTCTCTCGTATCTTTCACTCACTTGTGTTATGTCTTTTCATTATTTCCATCTAAAACTCTCCACATCGCTCTTTATCACTTTTTCTGTCTGTTGTCTTTCACCCTAGTTCTGTCCCTTTTCTGGTTTGTGTGTCTTAAATTATTACTTTCTTATACTGACGTTTTCCAGGCGTAACAGACCACAGGTTTTCATGCCACATGTGTTTCTTTGCAAACATTTTTGGCTCTCTTTCTTCATTGTTTATCACCCTTTCTTTTTCTGCCCTAAATGTGACTTTGGGTGGGGAAGGATTGGCCACATGGTGGAACTATGTTGATATTTCAGAGGTATCTGAGGGATAATGTGGTACGTATTAAATAAATTGTGGTATTCCCAGTGGAGAATTCATAACTAAATAATATTTTAAATACAGCAAGGGAATCTAAATGACCAACGAATATAACTTTAAGTCTCCAGATCGACTTTTATCTCAAAGTAAAGCTGGTCAGATCAGAATATTTGAAATGATTATCACCTCTAGTTTTTCTCACTTTATTAGGACCTAAAATGTAAGAAGTTCTGTTTTTTTTACTTTGTTAAGGAATATTGATTGCATCTTCTGTTGAACTGTTATATAGGGCAGTGGTTCTCAAACTGGGGGTCTTGGGCGCCTAGCGGACCCCAAGATGGATCCAGGGGTCCCACAGTTTTTTGGCATTTTATAAAATATAGAAATTGATGATACATTAAGTGCAATCAAACGTCAGAAAAACCACCAACCGTAAGAATGGATGTTCCAGCATTGTATAACATTTTTGGTTTAATTAAAATTCTATGTTTGAGATCATAAATCTTTATGTGGGGGGCACAGAGGGGGCCTTATAACGAAAAGTGTAAGAAGCTGATATAGGGAATTATAGATTTGTATTTTTAAAGATGATGTCAGAGTTTGACATTTTAACAGTATTTCCCAAGCTGAACATTTTGAATGTTATTCTGTCCATAGCGTTATTATAGACATTACATAATTACATTAACCTTTGTACTACTGTACATTACACTTTAGTCACTCTATTGTAAATCTATACGCATAGACACTGTATTTATATTATAGAGTATAAACACATCTTCAAAATGTCTATGCCATTAAACATGACTAAAATCAGAGATGCATTGCACATTTGTGGTTCTAGTCTTTTTTCAGACGATTGGCACTGGTTGGCATTGCTAGCCTGTGGCTGCCATTACATGTGTTGAGTTTCACCACCAGTTTCCTATGGCTTACTGCGATGCAGTTATTCGTGGAGCAGCGTCGCATAGCACACACTTCTCCCGTGAATATCCGCCGCTCCACTTGCCAATTCAAACAGCCATTGAAAGCTGCTGACGTCCAATCCAATATCCTCAGGCTTTTTAAGATGTTTGAGTGTTTTCGCTCTGCCCTTCTGTAACATGTTTGAATTTGACCAGAGTTTGAAATCCTCAGTCATTAAATCCTCAGCGAGGCACCCTGAAACATGCAGAGTTTATTTTATTATGGGATGTTCAGACAGCCGCAGAGCAATTTTAGGAACCGTGGCAGCAGCCATGTGTGTTTTAGCAATGGGGCCTTATGTGGCATTGTGACCCCTAAGATAAACAAAGTAGAGAGATGAGTGTGTGTGCGCGTTCGTTCGTGTTCCTGAGTCTGTGCAAAGTTGTGTGTAATGTATATGTATGCGGGAAATGAGTAGGTGTATTTAGGCGACCGTCTTTGAATAACACTGGGCAAGACTTTAAAGTCGTCTATTGTCTGAAGTTCATCTCGGTCATTTTCAGAGCAGGACCATTTAAATGCCTCCTCCTCACTGACACTAGAGAACACGGCTAAATTTATCTTCAAACAGCCTCTCTGTCTATGAACCAACCCAAGCTATTAGACTACTGTCTGACCCTTGATCTTAACCCCTCGCTCGGATCTCAAGAGATAGAAGGAATGACTTTAACCTGTTTTCACATTCTCCATCCCTCCTCAGGTGTACTACCTGTGGTGTCCCTCTCAGCTTCGGGAAGTCTATTGCTTCTCTCTCTTCCATCCTCAAGACCACCAAATACAAGAAGGTAGCCCTTTACTCAGTAAAAACTACATCCACCGAACCAACCGGCCACCCACATCTCCAATGAGCATGACAGGGTTGGTTGTGGCTTTCCAATGAGGGTTGGGTGGGAATACGAGAGATGGAAAAGGAGGCTGAGAAGTAGAGGCCATCTTTAAGGTAATTGTGTATTTGCGGGGTAGGGGGTGAGATTCGGAGGGGGTACCCCATATGTAATGAATGTTTGATTGAGGCTTGACGCCAGACTGTTGGGTGGTCCTATCCAGAGTCATGTGCCCCTTTAGCCCCCCGACACTGATCCCTTTTCCCCCTCTGTCCCGTTCCACTCAGGTGGAACTCACCTGTTCAACTGTGACTGGGTTAGAACAAAGGGATGGCCAGAAACCCACGAGCATTGGCGCCTGGCTCTCTTTCACCCTTTCTCTCGCTCTCTCTCACCCGCCTCCTGAGACTCGGTAACCCTCTCATCACATTACCTCACATCAAAAGCTATAAGCTAATTACAAACGACTGAGGGCATACACGCAATAAATACAAAATCAACATAATTGATTTAATCCTCTCAGCACTCAAATGAAAGATGCAGAGCGAGAGGAAAGAAGTAGAGGGAGAAACCCAACACAGTCAGCCAGAAGTTACAGCTCGGTTTCGGTCTGTTGCTAGAATGGAAGCTGGTTAAAATAAACAACAAATGTCAAGTTTGAAAGAAAGAAATGAGAGTGACAAAAAATTCACATGTTGATGCAATAAACAAGGAAAGAAGAAACTGCACATTCAGTTCAACTTTGAATCAATGACAGTAAAAGGTTATTTTTCTGGGTGGAATATAAATATGTTTTATATATATACTTGCATCTTAAAAGCCGAGGACCCTCTACTGGTTTGCAACATGGGCATTTATTTATTCATAACATCTGAGCTGCCCTGTGTGTTGCGGGGCTGAGGGCTTTTCGGTGTGCCGTACACCTTAATGACAGCTGAAAGTGCTGAACATTGATTCAGAGTGGGATGCCGTCTGTGCTCAGATTTACAGGCCAATGCAACCTCACATCAAATCAATGAAGCATTTGCATATGGAAGAGCAGCTCGGTAAAGTTCGTCTCCATCTGCTGAGGACTGCATACGCTTTTAAGAATTGATGGTAAATGGTATTGATTGAATTTGGAATTTTTTTGACTAAATCATAACAAGTTATATCATGGGTGGAGTAAGTTACGACGTTTTGATTAAAGGATAAACGGTCAGAAAAGTGAAAAAGACAACTAAACACAGTATGCAGGGAAAACTTGTGATTTTCAACCTCAATGTAGCAAAACTGTGACCAAATGCAGAATCCACATGCAAAAAAAGAGAGAATGTCTGCTGTACAAGTCAGCCATCTAATGGACAACAAAGGAACAAGAGAGAAACTTGTGGTAGTTTTAAAGACTTTGGATAATTTCAATATGAGACTTCAGCATTCACAGTCATACAAAATTCCCATTTTTTTCAATTATTAAAAAAACAATACTAGCATTACCAAAATGCAAGTACTATACCACTGGTCATATGATCTCAACATGGCAGACAAACATCATAGACAAAATGAATAAAAAATGATTATTGTAAAAAATATTCCTTTTTTATAGGCTACTGATTGAAGTCTGCTTTTCAATCTGAAAACTTTAAATATTTTTGTTTTTATTGGAAACATTGAGAAAGTGCAGCAAGTGAATCAGCCAATAATTTATTCTTTATAAAATCCATCCTGGAAGTCATTTTATGTGCATATAAATGCAATAATTTATTTGTGACCAACACAATCTCACAGCAATCCGTGACCATACTATGAGGTTGCTAACTAGTATGAATGTGTATGACCTTATTAATACATTGTACAATTTGCATTTGCACAAGTGATTGGTGAGGTTTGGTTACGGGATTGGTTTTCAATTTGGCCTTTTTCGAATATTCATACATTTTGTACGATTCGCATACTGTACAATTGAGCCACCTCATAAAATAGTAACAAATTCTTCTAAAATCAAGCCGGTTTGTGAGTTTGTCTCTTTTCACATCTCTTTCCCTTAGTGTCTTCTCATGCTTGGTTTGTGTTATTATCTCATTTATTTAGTGTAAATAACCTTAAATGATCCATAAAACAAAGATGCTAGAAATCTCTCTCACTTCATCTGGTCCTAATGAATGTTTTACTGCAAACAATTACAGCTCACTGGTGCTTGGGAACAGTTTTTTTATTGTTTTAGCTCAGTGGTAAGAGCATGGCACTAACAACACCAAGGTCGTGGGTTCGGTCCCACATACTTAGAAAGAGAAATGTATAAGATAATTCACTATAAGTCGCTTTGGATAAAAGCGTCTGCCAAATGCATACATGTAAATGTAACTATCACACAAACCTTTAAGCGTTTTTACATTTTCATTTCGTTTTAATTTGTTCATATTTTAATTGTGGCGGGCCTGTACACACACACAGCATGAATGACTGACAACTGTAAATAGAAAACATTTTTAAAATAGAAATCACAGAATGAATGTTTGCCTGTTGTTGATGAATGCTGCTTGCTTCATGCACTGTATCATATCCATGTAATATCTGTTGAATTGTAAAACAGTTCACAGTAACAGGTGCCTAATGCTGCAGTTTCAGTAATATTTCACCAGAGACTCTTAAAACTATCCATCCGAATAAGAGAGAGATGTGAGAGGACGTTTCTAAATGGAATCATTCATTTAAAATAGTCCATATCTCTTTCCCTTTAACTGTGGAACGAAAGAATAAAACGCTTGGGCTTTTGAAAAGCACATTATGTAGAAAGCAATTAACATATACACAGTGTGGTTAATTTAGTAATAATACCTCAGCAGCTGGAACCCGCGCTAGTTCAAGCCGTTTTATCCCCAATCCAGCTGCTTCTGCACTAAAGCTGAGGAGGAGTTGGTCATAATGAAGACGACACGCATAGATATGGAACCACACCATTGGGAAATAGAGATTAAGTGTGTGAATGTAACTTGGAGATGGTTTTCCTTGCATTCGGGTTTAAGTTTGATTTCTGTCTGGCTTTAGTTTGCTTAAAGACCCTTTTTTAGTCTTACTTTTTTCAGTGGTGAACACTGGCATGCATTTAAAGCATCTTATTGCTTCCACCGCAGGAAGTATTGTTATGTCTTGTGGAGAAAAAAAACGCTTGAACCCTTTCATATTTTGACGGATGTATGAGCATACATAGTCCGTATTTACACATGCATGTGTTAAACACTACATCAAGCATTTCCCAGAAAGAGAGAGACGGCATGGTTAAAATAGCCTTATATGAGTTGTGTTTTCTTTTATTTCTTTAGACCGCAACAATTTAAGGAGTATGCGGATTCTATTTCTATTTTTATAATCCAAATGTATTTGGTTATTGAATCTGCTTTGAACCAGCACTGAAAACAAGCAGCATCTCTCGCCATTACTGGTATCTGTCAAAACAAACACATTATAAACAATTCAGAAAAGCTTAGTCTGATGCTACAAACCAGCATCCTCTGTCAAATGTGTAACATATTAGTTTCATACAAATTCTCTATTTTTCCTCTTCTACTAAAAACTGCTAAAACTGTTTACTAAAACTGCTAAAAACGTTCTTATTGTTCTGATGCATTGTATTTTGCACATTGTCTGGATTTGAGCATCTTGTCTTGAATATTTTTTTCGAAGCAGTTTCCATGAGTAAGATTCACATGAGTTTTTTTCACTTTTTAGAAAGTGTTAAGTAAAATCTTTAAAAAACTTTAATCATCAAACTCAGGAGGTCAAAATAATTTTTATATAAGCTGTTTTATTTTGCAAGATATGCAATTTTTACAAAACAATGTTTAAATACAGTTTTGATCTGTCTTATTTTGTTTTGTCAAGCAATAAACATGAAATAAAATAAAAAAACTAAAAAAGGATCAAATTTGAGGTGGGGTAAAATGTCATGTTGGAATTGACATACTTTCCATGCTACATTATTCTTATGTTAGATAACAGTTTATCTAATAGTTCCCATGACTTTTTCACCTTTTGCTTTCAAAAACCATTATGGAACACCAAAGTGCACCCATGGAAAGGGCTACAAATTTGTTCCCAAAATGACATGCATTGTCCTAACACTGAGCTCACACAAACACACACGCACACACTAAACTTTTTATACCACCATAAACCCTCAGCATCATTTAGTGCCTTGCTTTCAATGTGTTTAGCAGTGAAACCCCAATGCAAATAGCAAAGCCATTCCACATATGGCACATTTGTTTTGTTGCTTGGAAACTTATTGTTAAATGAGATATAGATAGATAGATAGAGAGAGAGAGAGAGAGAGAGAGAGAGAGAGAAGAACATGATGGAAAGAAAATAAATAGCATTGCAGTTTGCAGCACAAAGTAAGTGGCAAACATTATGAGAGTAAAAACCATTTGAAAAAAATTAATTTATGGCTGTGGTCTGTTTGTCATTTGGCCTGGTTACTGCTCTGTTGCAGAATTAAAAAAGTGGATAATTATATTCACGAACAAAAACATTCAATGTGCTCTCAAATAAAGGTCTGAGCAACAAAACACACACACACACACACACACACACACACACACGCACACACACACACACACACACACACACAGTGTCATGGCATTCAGCTCCAGATGTGAGCTCTGGGTCAAACATCACATGGATCCACTTTAATCTCAGTAGGAGAGAGAAATAGTGAGAAAGAGATAAGACAATGTTTCTTATCAAGATGAGCAATTTTTTTTTCGTGTGGTATTAGCAGTCACCTACCCCCTATTCTGGTGGTTTCCAGGTCATGCTTTTGTGTATTTATTTGTCTTGTTGTTCCTTCCTGTACACCTTGACTTCTCACCTGTTTATACCATACCTAAATGACAAAAGTAGCTTTCCTAATTTATGATTTGTTGACCAAACAAGCTTTAGTTGCGCTGTCAACAAAATATGAATGAGAAACTTTGTATTAAGTGAATGATTCAAATTCAAATGGCACTGGTCCATGCCGGAAACTCATCCCACCTCATAAAACAAAACAAAGGAGTTTCGAAATAGAGTGACTTAGAGAAATGAAGGAGATGAAATCAAAGGACGGCAGGTGTTAGTTCCTCCTTTCTTTTATTCATCCTTAGCTCTTTCTGTTCGCAGGTGTGATTCGCCTCCTATGGGATCAAGAACTTTGAAGACAGAATCATGATGTGGTGTACTGCAGGAAGAGAGAGAGAGAGAGAGCAGAGGTTAAGTTATATCAAATGCATGGCAACTCATAAGTCCATTTCCCCTTAGATAGGAAGTGAGACTCACTTCAATCCAAAATAGCTCAGAAGACCACATGAAAGCTCAAGCTATTCTTTATGGAAACATTAATCATTTGCAGATAAAACATTTTGACCTAAATTGACATTTTTGTTTTTGAAAAATAATTTACTGAATTAAAGGTGCATGTTTAATAAATAGAAATTACTATGATTTATTATTAATGAAGGCATAGTTCACCCAAACATGATAATTCATTTCAAAACTGTATGACTTTATTTCTTCCACAGAACACAAGTAGATCTTTTGGGTCAAAGCTTTAGCCCAGTTTTGGCTCACAGGGACTGGGGGGGTTCGACCACATTCTTCAAAATATCTTCTTTTGTGTTATATTAAGTCATACAGGTTTGAAATGACAAGAGGATGAGTAAACTTTTATTTTTGGGTAAAATATCCTTATCCCATCCAAACTGACTCCTACATTCTGCAGGAAAACCAACACCAACCTGAAGCTATGATGTCTTGCCCATGGTGTAGTTTCTCCCAAGGCTCGATTTAAAACCTTTAGAATACAACCCCTCACACCACAAAATTGTGACTGTATCTCCTTAAAAACAGATATCCCAGGGCAATAGAGCGAGTTAAAATAAAAACAGAGCTGTCGGTCTTGAAGACTTCTGCTCATTATCTCTTTCTGGCTCTTACAAGGCCTCATGCCATACTTACAAGCATCGGGCACTGCTGTGCCTGTTGTCTGTTTTTGTTTTGGCTTTGTTGTAACATGAGAACAGAACACAGACACATAAGCAAACATGGTGTCACTCAGCCGCAAGCATAGACTGCAGGCATTTGTGGTCTCTCTCCCTCCCTCTCCCTCTCTCTCTCTCTCTCTCTTTCTCTTTCTTTCTGTCTCTCTCTCAAACACACTCCCTGTTTTCCTTTTCATCCCCAGTACAGTTTTATGGCCTAGTTCACATCTTTGCAAACTTGATTTTAACATGCTGGAACATTCCCTCTTCGTCCATGCACGCTGTCAGCACATCCTCACTAAGCAGCATTCACCATCTCTCTCTTTCTCTTTCTCTCCCTGCCGTCATAGCAAGAGCACTAACAGCTGTCAGTTATGCTGCAGTCTAGGCTGTACACTTCATTCCCAGAATGATCTAACAAATGTAAAAATCTGAAAAAGCAATAAAGACACAAGAAGATTGAAGCCGTACACTTTGGTAATACGTGCTTGTGTCTTTGATGTTGAAATCTTTTCCTCGCCGCTGCTGCTGAGATTATGTCTCTCTTGTTTTATACATGTTGCTCCCATCAGAATGGGGGATCGGTAATGGTTAGCACATGGCTAGCTTTTGTCTTTGCGGTTTTTGTTCTGTTATAAAGGGCCAGGATCAGATCTCTCTCGCTCTCTGCATTAGACTGAAGTGTGAGACAGGTTTTAACGAGTGCAATTTGGCTTTGATGTAACTGTGAGACTCATTAAGCCCTTCTGGTGTGTGCTCACACACAAGCCGCCGTGAGTTTCGAAATGTTTCAACTTGGTTGCCTTTATATGTCTTCGCTTTCCTAAATACATCTGGCGACCATTCAGACACGCTCTGCTTGCGCCAACATGAACGCGTGAGGCATTAAACCTCTGCTTTCCACTCTTCTAACACCTCACACATGAACACGCAAATCCAATGTGTCCAACATTTGGTTTTGCTAGAAGTGTCCCTCTCCCAATGACCTGACACAAGTGTATAGTTTCATACTGTTGCAGGCCACAGACAGGTTTATTAGAATCATACATCAGACAAGAGGGAAACGCTCTCACCTAGATTACAGATTTCCAAATGAAAATCCATCCCTTCATCTGTGTTTGATTCTCCTTAACGCAACAGAATTATGAAAGAATTTGTGCTTGTATGGATTGTAGTGTTGAGCTCTGCAGCTTGAGTTGTCAGAACTGGTGAAACACTCCTTAAACCGTAAAGCTTAGTTAATCATCATTGTTAAATCCACATTAATATCTAAAACCTTTCTAAAACACTTAAGCAAACAGTAGATCACCATGAACTTTGTAAGGGCAAGCATCTGGACAAAGCCAGTAAATAATATGGAAACTGTATAGTTGCCAAAGCTGTGGATAATATTGCAGATTGTTTCCTCTTTAGATATCAAACTGATGTTGTAATAGTCACAGGTTTGCTTAACAGCACTGACAATGAGACTAAAAGCACATCATTCAATACAGGATTCCCTAAACTCGGTTCATTCTATGACTTGATGATGAGTTCAAATGTAACAGTAAGGATGTCTGGAAAAGTTCTGCATATCATGCCATGCCGTATATCCTATTGTTTTAATTCACTATAAACAAAAAAATTAACCATGCACAAAAATGTGCAAATGGGGGATCAAATTAAGACATCTTAATGTTCACAAAGATATTTGTCTTCAAATAATACAGTAAATACAGTCTAGAACACAAGTTGTACATGCATTGAGGATTTAAAAATCTGCATCACTATTTATCATGTAAAATTATTATACATTAATTCTTATAAAATATATGATGTTGAGTGAATGCTCGCCACACTTTGTATAAGTTACTAAAATAATTATGCTTCAAAGCCCACTAAATACCACATTCTAACGGGTCTGAAATAACGGGTGTGGCTTAAAGTAAATGTAGGAGCCTGATGAAAACTTCTCGTATAAACTTCATCTGACGGATTTAGAGGGTTTTGCATCTGAACTCTTCATATACAGTATACAAATGACTTCAGATAATTAAATTATTATTTAACCCTTATGGCCTATACCGTTATAGTAATTGTGAATAATACCTTATACATTAATAGTTAGTTCTCTAGGACTGTATAAAATGAGAATTTTTTGTCTTAGACTTTCGTAGAAAGGTTCATTGTAAATTTTTTGCTTCTTAAGCATTTTTATCTTGTTTTCTAGTTAAACTATTTTACATTTCTAAAACTTCTTTAAAACCTTAATTACGATACATTTACACAACAAGAAAAGTGACCCAAGATAGTTTTCAAGATTCATTCACAGCGTCAAACATAAGATTAAAACAAATATGTTGTCTGACAATAAGCCTTTTTTGGCAAATGTGTATGATAAACTAGATTTAAATTAGCTAAATTTACTTAATACAGCATTCTTCAGTAATCCATCTCCATATCTGAACCATGCCTTTGCCTTTTTTTCTAATAATATAGTTTGTTCCACTGGAAAGGATCGAATCTTTGATATTTACACCATGTTCAACTTTCTCTTTCTTTCTCTTGAGTGAACTGTTTTCCTTGTCTATTCACATTGCACAAAACAGCAATAAAATATAAAAGATGTAAATTTGATTATATTTTGGAATAGTAGATTCCACAGCATCTCCAGAAAGGAGATCCAATAACACCCTGTGTCACGGTTCGGGTATGTTGTGGTTTGGTTTAGTTCTGTGTTCCTGTTTTACCTGCGTTCCCTCGTTTATTTCCATGGTTATTGATTAGTTCTCACCTGTTTCTGTTTCTGTTTGATTAATTAGTTAATTTGATATTAAAGCCCTGAGTTTTCAGTAGTTCACTCTCCTGTGTTGTTTATGGTTTTCTTTGTTCGGAGCCTGTGGATTTAATAAAGTTGCTTTTTGGAATACTGCAACTTTGTCGTGTGCTAACCACAGCTAAACGTTACAGACTGTTAGTAAAACAGAAAATTATAATTGCACCATTTATGCCCATTTTATATTTCGTTGTTATTTGACATAATTTAGTCATTCTTGGCATATAATAGAATATATCAATATTTTTCTTCTGTGCGGTTCAGAGTATAGACCTTAGATGGCTAGGAAAATGCTTTTGCAAGGTTTCTGAGTGTACTATGGCTGTATGAGCATGAATTATCATAAACAACCACAGACGAAAATGTTTCCTGTATTTGACAAACTCGCTGTGGTTGTGTAGTCATCCCTGCATGAGGTCTGAAATGAAACCTAAAGCTTTAGAGAAACAATTAACTCTGCATTTTGTACCACAGAATCTGTAATATTGTAATATACAAAGACAGTTCTTTGTACTTTACATTTTTACAAGACTTTAAGATAGACTGTTATTGACTTGACTGTATGGCTTCTTTTTGTAGCTAACAAAATACATTTTAAAATGACTGTTCTACATTTACACCACATTAAATGTATTCTGTAGGCAGAATAAACTTTTACCAAAAACTGAAATGTTGTACAACATGGTTCTTTAGAAAGAGTTGCATGAAAAGCCTGTAGGGAGATATTATACAGTGTGGTATATATTGTGTAAAAAAACTGTTATGTGTGACTTTGAATGATCAGAATTCACGGGGTGAATTAAAAAGCTTTAAATCCTGAACTGACATTAACTTACACTTGCTTCCTTCGTTTTTTATTGCGCACATAAAAAGTTGCTTTTGTCTTGAAACGGTTGCATCTGGCAGTCACAGCTTTTTGACTGATAAGCTCTAACTTCACAGAGTGACTCATTTTTGATAAAACATCTGTGTTTTTTCAAGTGTGACCTGGGTCTCCTTTTGTACCCCCCTTCATCCCCTGATCACTCGCTCTCGCTCTTTCTGAGCCTTTTATTCATTGCCAAAAAAATATCAATAACATAATGCCACAAAGCTGTTACCAAAAACCAAGCCATTAAAATGTCAGTTGCATGACACAGATCTTATTTTTCCCTTGTATGCTACACATCTTTTGTAAATTTTAAGCTTTTTCATCAGTGATTCAATTTATTTCTACATGGGTTTAAACCTGAACAAAACTGTGTGATAACTTTTTCAAGCAAGCATAACCGTTAATCTTCATTTCACAATAGTTGGCTTACTGCATCTCTAAACCTTTATGAATGATTGTGGACAATGTTTTCTATTCACTGCTAACAGTAGACACGCCATCCTCATGGCCATTGTTTTTCTGCAAATACAACCCATCTCCAAACAATCTGATTCACCTCCTTTTTATTTGAGCAAATGAGGCCTAAAACCATTTTGTTAGTACTAAAAGACCCGAAATGTTGTTTTGGGGGAAATAAAAGCTTGTTTCCATTTGATTTGCAGTAATGAGTGTAGAGTCAAATATCCTTCGGAGAAAAGATTGAAAGCAGGGCATTAACATGATCCGCCATGACATTTTGCCAAATCAATCTGGACTAAAAAGGTTTACTTCAATTGAGTGTGCATACTTAAGTCAATTATGTTTCTAAGGATAAAGTGGAATACTGGATCAGGGATCCAACAGATGTCACTGAACCTCTACATCCTGAAAAATATCCCTAAAATAATCAACAACGCACAGTGTTGAATTACATTCTTCTTTTTTTCTCTCACAGGAGGTTTTTTCACCCTGTTTGCTTATTTGTTGGCTTGCTGTTGCCCAAAGACATTTACAGCCCTCATTTTTGGTGATTGCTTTTGTGGCACAGAAGTTACAGCCTCATTGGAGTTAGCATTTAATCATCGTGCTTGCCCCTGTGGAATTTACTAATGACGATCGACTCTCTGGGCATGCTCAGTGTGTACTGCGGAGGGCTGAGGCCTGCGAGCATGTTTGTCCCATGAAAAGCTGTTTCTGTCACCAGCCAAAGCTGTTGTTTAACAAGTGGAAACCTCATCACAATTAAGCCCTGGTGGTTATGGCTTGGCCGTGTGGAGATGGCAGAACCCTTTCCAGCATTTCGCAGTTCTTGTTTGGCATCCTTTATCCTTGCCTGTGGCTTTTCATGACAACAAACAAACAAACAAATCCATAAAACTGTGGTTTTCTAATCGCAAAACAACCAAAATAGCATTTCTATACCTTGTCAATGACATTGAATACTAAATACAGTATGAGATTGTTAAGTGTGTGAGAGTTAAAGCAATGTGTTGGGCAGGTTGTATTTGTAACGTGGCAGTCTGGCAGGTGCAGATCTCTGGTTGTGTTCAGGCAGTAAAGAGCTTTGATCTCATATTTTTAGGTGTGACAACTGTTTGGCAGCGTGTAGCGCCGGGTTGGAGAGAGGCCTCCTCTAGTTAGGCCCATATGACTGAAGCCAAAGTGTGAGAGAAGGCAGAAGTGTTCATCAAAGCAAAATGAGGAAGCTAACATACAACATACCATTCCATTCCATTCCATTCTCTACCGCTTATCCGAACTACCTCGGGTCACGGGGAGCCTGCGCCTATCTCAGGAGTCATCGGGCATCAAGGCAGGATACACCCTGGATGGAGTGCCAATCCATCGCAGGGCACACACACTCACTCATTCACTCACGCACTCACACCCTACGGACAATTTTTCCAGAGATGCCAATCAACCTACCATGCATGTCTTTGGACCAGGGGAGGAAACCGGAGTACCCGGAGGAAACCCCCATACAACATACCACGACATGGAAAGTTGTTGGGCATGGAAGAATATTTGGTAACTGCTATATCCAAAGGAGCTACCCTACTGTCACAGCGAGGTCAAGTGTCCAGTCTTTGGCATTTGTGATGTGTTTTATAGAGCTTGTTTAATGGTTTTAATACCCGGGGAATTGCGACTTTGCAAAACCTCATTCTCAAAACACTAGACCAACATTGACCATGCCCAGTCTCCAGAGACCTTCATATAAACCACACTGAAATCTCTCTTATCCTTCAATTCAAGTGATATTTATATTATATTTATAAAAATATGACCACAGGGCATGAAGAGGTCAAACTATATTTACCACTTTCTTTTATTGTGTACAAAACTATAACTGGATTTAGTTAATTAAAGTTTAAAGTGCTTTTACAGTAATAGGATAACACCGCAAAGACACATCTGAGCGCATGAAAGGAAACAAAATATAATTTTATGTGCTGTCTGTTGGCCACTCCTGTCTTTAATAAAAACTTATATTTGCTATAAACTAATAAACCTTGTCTGCAGAATAGGAAATTAGCCTATTACAGCTACAGTTAATGAGTTGCATATTTTCTAAGAATCTGAAGGGGTAAAAAGTTATTGCCATTTTGTCATAATTTGGCGGCTCCCTTTTTTTCTCCCTTTTATTATTTCTTATGGGCTAATTAAGCTATTAGCCTCCGAAGAAACTCTTGCGCATTCACGGCAGAAGTGTAATGTTAATCTTTAGACTTGTGCCAAGTACTGAGAGCTGTTCTGCAGAGTGTCAGCTCTGTGCTTCTGCTGTCTGAAGTGTGGGAGAGGTGATGGAGTGCGAAACCTTTAATGAACTCTTCGTGCGTTTAAAAGGACAACAGCTCTCAGCGCACACAGTGCTGACCAATTTTTCTTGCCATGGCAACACATGTTTCTGTTTTGATAATTGTCAGGAAAAAAACTTTTCAAACACAGTGCTGTAGTTATAATATGTAGGATGAGTTCACATTGTGGATTATACAATGTGTCTTTGTATCCCTGCAAGCAGGCACTTTAATCATAAAAATCTTTGCTGTGATTTGTTGTGTGCATTTTTACTATCTTTTATATGCAGTGCTTAAAGGAACACTCCACTTTTTTGGAAATAGGCTCATTCTCCAGATCCCCCAGAGTTAATGAGTTGAGTTTTACCGTTTTGGATCTCAAGGTCTGGCGATAGCACTTATAGCAGAGTTTTCCTTTAACAAATGTATTAGACCACCACACAATGTAGAGTGTTTGCCACAGCTGCCTTATGGTTATTATCAAAATGTTTATTTTATGTTTCTTTAAAGGATAATCCACTAGTACAGTATGTGTCATCCCTTTAGTCACAGTATTTCTAATGCTTAAATGTAATTATTGTTGTTATACAATATATTTCAAATTTCCTAATATCCTTATGTCTTCTTTTGTGTTTAACAGAACAAAGAAATGTATAAAGCAACCCTACTATGGTAGTCAAATGGTGGCCAAGAACTCTTTGGTTACAAGCATTATTCCAAATATCTTTCTCTGTGTTCATTAAAAAAAGACATTTATACAGATTTGGAACTCGAGGGTGAATAAATGAAGACAGAATTTTCGTTTTTGTGTGAACTGTCCCAGTTACAAGTTTTTATGGTTGAATGTTATGCTTGATGAATTTCTGACTTCCGAGAGAAGTTGAATGTGCCAGCTCAAATATAAGTATAAAAACATAAATAAAGACCATTTGTGACCTTGGAGGACAAAACTAGTCTTAGGGGTACATTTTTAGAAATTGAGATTTTTACATCATCTGAATGCTGAAGAAATAACAACTGTTTACAAAGCTGGAATCTGAGGTGGGAAAAAAGCAAAATATTGAGAAAATCACCTTTGAAGATGTTAATCTGAGGCACTGTAGCAGGCCATTCACTCCAAAAAAAAGTTTTTATACATCTACAGTAGGACATTTACAAAATCTCTTCATTGAACCTGATCTTTACTTATCATCCTTATGATTTTTGCATAAAGGAAAAATCGGTCATTTTTACACCATACCCTGTATTTTTGGGCGATTTGTAAAAATGCTCCCATGCTACTTAAGACTGGTTTTGTTGTCCAGGGTCACATTTAGTTGTTTCAGTTTGTGATTTGCTTAATAAATAATTTAAGTTTTAATTTTATGTTTTAAATTGATATATTCCTAAAATAATTGTAATTTCTCTTCATTTTTGCTGGTGGTTTTATAAATTTGTTAATCTATCAATATTATAATCAACATTATTCACATCCCTAAGATATTCCCTTGATAAAAGGTTGTTTAAACCTTTTCTTACTGCAAATGTTTCTTGCTGCATTCTCTTTCCTGTATAGCGTGACTTTAGCAAAGGTCACTGTGTGTTTAACTTTCATTAGCCCTTTGCTCCGTTAGCATTATAATGAAAACACTGCTGCGGCAGATCTGCAAACATTTCTGGAGTCAGCAAAAGCTAAAGCTTGATGGCAAATAAATATAATTTATCATGATGTTTGTGTTAACGCTTTAACTGCTCATTTTTATACCTCGGCATGGGGATGCTGTGTCAGTTCAAAACGACAGTGTCATTCATAATAACATCCAATCCAATGATCTCAACCTCTTACTACTAAAACCACTGCAAGCTTTTTGTGAGCAGTGACAACATTTAACCGTAGATGTTTATTGAATGATTTGTGACAGTTTGACCTAGCCTTGAGGTTCGTTATATTGCAGATTGTTAATGCTCCATTGCACTTACATTTATAAATTTAGAATATACAAATTCTGGAGAACCTTACAAATGAGAGAGCATTTAACATCTTGTCAAGAATCTGAACAATAACTGCATTTCACCAAACCATACAAGTATAAGCTCAAGCATAAAAGATAAAAGACATGTTAACACACCTCTCGGACTGAACTATGTCTTGGCTTCAGACATTGAATGCCAGACCACAGTTCAGATGAGGCAGCTCTGTGTCATATGGAGTTTGTTAGGGAGGACTTTCTGATAAGAGGAGATAAAGCATGCATTATTCCAAGATTGTTCCAATTCACTATGATGTCATATAAAATGGCCAACACAAATTATCATTTGACATGTGACCACCCAAGAGTAAAATGCTTTGTCACATGTAAATGTGTACTCTATGTGTGAGAAGAATACACGGCTCTACTTTTTCATATGTTTGAAACAAAAAAGTGAACAAATGAACAATCAACAAGCGTATTGGCCAAATGATTAATCATGTGTTTTCATGAAAGTTAGGATGTGCTTCTCCCACATAATAACTATAGAAAAGGCAAGAAAGAGAAAAGCTTGTTTTTCCTTGGCAATGGTAAAAGTCTTTTGCCTGTTTTTTCCCCGCATGTCTTGTCCACCCCAAAATTACAATTGCTCTTTGATTACTTTGTTGTTTTCTATCATTTGGTATTTATCAGACACTGTTAGTTCTGACATAAACCCAGAGAGAATACTCACATCCAAAAATGTCATTGCAGAGGTCAAATTTGTTCAATGAATCCCTTTGTACAGTGTATTTCACATTTGCTCTTCTTTATAGGGTGGTGGTGAAACGTGACATAACCATCTAATCTGTGGTGAACAAATGCTGAATCTCAAAGGTAGGAAATTGGCAATTATACAAAAATAACTCAATCTGCTATATTTGCTTAGATTATAACAAATCCTTATGCGATGATGTTTTGTTGGCAATAGCTTGAATTAAAAAAATGTATAAATACTGGATCTTCTCGAATTGGACAGAGGCTCAGATAAATGTGTTCCTATAATCCTTCCCATACTGTATACATCTTTTAAAGTTAGACTCGTGATGTGGACTCTCATTTTGAGGTTGCAGGGACCCTAAAGCCACAGGATGAGGTTCGTAGCTCTGAGGAAACAAACTGTGAGAGATCCAGTACTAGACATACTTTCATATGTTTTCCCTCACCGCAGAGCCACCAGCCAAACCCTCCTTTACTGACCTCAAGGGTACAAATCTTTCTTTCTCTTCTCATTTCTTATAATCTTTGATTAGCTCAGAGGATGGCTATGGTCAGCACAGTCCAAAGATCCTCCCTTGGATAATATGAAACATCACTGTGGCTGTAGGTTGTCCACTGGATTTGTGTCATAAACACTGACAGTCTTGAATGCTGTTTTGACAGGATTATTTTTCCAAATAACATTTGAGTTACAATTATTAACAACAGACGATATCTCTGATTTCACATCCTAATTACAAAGAGATTTCTAGTTTGTCTCGGATAAGAATGTCAGCAGATTTTAACCACCAGCTAACCAAGAAAGCTTTCAAAATGGTCTAAATTCATAAGGAGTGTTAACAAGACAAAGACATGATACATTTAGATTTAAACTTATGGGGTTTTTGAAAAAGAAGATTTAAAAAAAATAGGAATTGTTTGATCGAGAATGAGAAATATACAGACTGTACATGTAAATTTACTTGACATCCATAAGTAATTGGCTATTTGTTTTAATACTATTGTTTCACATGCTGGATGTAGTCGTTTTTCTTTAACTGCATGTGTTACAGCATCTGTCGATAGAGTAATCTTTACAGACAACAGTAAACATCAGGACTGCTACGGCCCAGTCTTTTACACTAACATTTTCAAGTGAAGTTGTAATATATCAAATTGTGAGATTGAAGCAAAGCCACAGACACCAAGCAATGGATAAACCATAAAAACAGAACAGTGCAGACTGATGGAATACAGCCACATCAATATTCATTGACTAGTGAGAGCGAGAAAGAACCAGAGGGTGAAACATGTGGAAGAAAAAGAGAATAACCACAAGTGAAAGATTATAATTTGTTTTCCAAACAATGCTTTGTTAACAGTCTCCAATGGCTAATAAAACACCAGATTTCATCTCACACCTCTAAGGCTTAGAAATGTAATTGGTTTCATAATTGTTAGTCATTCTAATGAGAGATGTTGACCACAGAGCTATAATGCAACATGAGTAACAAACAATGCATTCAAATTTCAAACTGAACTATAACGTGTGTTCAGTCTAAAGCAAATGTTAATTACAATCTTGAAAGGATAGTTCACTTAAAAAATTAAATTCTGTCATGAGTGTCTGTGGACCACAAAAGAAGATGTTTTGAGAAGGGTTTTGTGTCCTATACAGTGGAAGTCAATGGGGGCCATTCTTCAAAATATCTTCTTTTGTGTTCAGCAGAAGAAAGTCATACAGGTTTGAAATCCCTTATGCTGGGGCCTTACCACAAGATAATCTTCCCAATTTCTCCCCTTCCGACAACCAGGTAAAGTCCAATCAGGAATCCTGATGTGTGGGGGAAACCCCGAGCACAAATGCACAAGCTTTGATGGAACAAAACAATAACCAATCAGAATGCCAGCTGACAGAAGCATAACAACCGTAGTCATGACTTCAACCAAACACTTATCTTTCTTCTGTCAATTTTCTGTCAAAAGCATTACAAACATCGCAATTATGAATAATTTCTATAAAAAATTCAGGTTATGTGCAAGTGACAGACATAATGGATCCGGCGTCTTACAATAGTGGTAGGAGTCCGAGAATGCTGACGCTTTAAGGTAGAACAGAAAAAAATAGGTGGAGCTAGTGGACTCTTTCAGGTGATAATGTCAACAGCTATTTTTACAAAACAGTCTTAATGTTATTTTTCAATTACTGTGAAGACATAAATACGACAATATTTAAAAGTTGCAATAATTTAATAAAAAGTGCTGTTCCACCTTAAATGATTTAGAACACCCTGCTTTAATTTCTCAACAATAAATAATAATTGTCAAATCACGAAAAAGGTTGGATGTATACATTTGTTTATAATGAACACATATCTAATAAACATACAGTGAAATAATAAATAAAATCTGAAGACTTCAGAGAATTTGCGAGATTTCCTGTGTTCACAGGACTCTGTTTGAAGATCTGTTTGTGTGTGGTCTTGGCCACATCACGGCGCAGTACACATTATAGGAGATAAACGATTCAATCTAGGATTCTTTGTCCTCATGTTTGTGGTCTACAGTTTGAAACTCTTATAAGATTTAAAAAATCTTTTGGTGAGGCTTCGGCGTAAGTGATGAGTAAATAATGAAAGCTTTTGAAGCTCTCTATCACCATCTCTGTTTGCAACCTAAGATTGCAAGTTACTTCTCATATGTTCATGAGTTAAAGTCAAATGATGAAAAAGGAGGACCTTACCTAAGTCTATCCGTACCCGACAGCTCAACGTCTTTATTATAACCCTAATGTTGTGACAAATGTTGCCAGTCGGGTAAAGGTAAGGAGAATTTAAAGTACTAGTTCAAATTCTTTCATCATTTACTCGCCCTCTTGTCATTTCAAACCTTTATGAGTTTCTTTCTTCTGCAAAATACAAAAGGAGACTATCACTTTAATTTCTTGAATGAGTTGAAACTTGTCATTTTATCTCAATCGAGTGTAGTTTCACTTTAATCAATCTAGACAGTGCAAAGCTTATTGGATTTAAACAATTCCCACAACTACACATGACTAAAAGAGACGCTCATTTGGCATCTATTCACGTGATGTTATTCAGTGATGTTCTCAGCAGCCCTCAGGACAAGCTCTGTAAATCTGACAGTACAGGTTTATTTACTAATAACAGATGGTTTCCAGTTGACCTTCAATCGACATTATTCTGTAGAGGCCTGCGTGTTCTCCTGCGTGTTTGCCCGATGCTCCACAATAAACCAGTCAGCTAAGACCATAAATGAGCCGAGTTGGTGATGCATCTGTGTGCGTGCAATCCTTTGCATGGTTACTCACCAGACTAATTAACCGAACACACATCGCTCAGTGCTGCAACCCAAGACAATTCCAATTTGAGTCGCCCTAATTGAAGTGACAACTTAATTACAGCCCGATGATATCAGGCTTTCCTCGTAGACCCGTGTATCTCTCCCTGTACTCTTCCATCTCTCTCTTTATTCTTTCAGAAGCTCTAATTAATGAAAGACACCCAACAGGTTCAATGTAAAATCGGGAAACTCCGCCCCCTAACCTTTTTCCCATGTCACACGGTGTATAATTAAACCCTGATGAGCGAAAAGTCACTTTGTCTCATTTTCGTTGACGATATACATAAGAACTTCTTCATTTAGGCATAACAGCGGCTCACCCCCACCTTACAGCGTAATTAGCATTAGCATAGTTTTAAAGGTGCTGCATAGAGTTTAGCATTAGGGCTGAATCACATCATTAGCATAACGTCTGTGTGTGTGTGTGCATGTGTCTGTAAGTGATTCGCCCCAATCTATCTCTCTTTTCGCTACATCAAAGTGAAATGGAGCGTCGCTGTAATTGGGCCATGCCGTCCTGTCAGGATGATTCAAGATGATGTCTGTACTTCTCCCTCCAGAACCCAGTGGCTCTCTAATTAACACTCCAAAAAGTCACATGTGGAAATAAGAGAGGGGAAAAACGTCATAAGTATTTCATGATCCGGATTTATTAGAGTTTGCAATATCAGTTTAGTATTACACAATGATTAAAAGTTTTGCTCACTTTCAATAGAATCAAAACGGGAATATTTTATCATTATGGAAATTGTTGGGTGGAAGTGTTTGTCGTGGAACAGTATATGTCTTGTGCACATACCGAATCAATGTGTTCAATTGATGAATGTGTTGGCATCGGTTGTTGAGGGTTAATGGTGTCCATGATTGTTTCCTTCAGTGATGTCATTATGCATGCTTTTTACTCACAAGTTGAGGAAATGTGAAGTACATGACAGACAAAATCATGTTACGGGATCAACTTCCTTTTGGCTGCAGAATCAACATTCTTGAGATTTTAGATAACATATTAGGATTAGGTTTAATACAGCCTCTTTGACACTGTAGAGGACATAAAAAGTATGGATGGATGGATGGTTCATTACTAGTGTTAGAGTTAGTGATTGTAAATTCTATTAAAAATGATATTGAAATCCTTTATTCAACACTGGCAAACAAGATGATTTAGATGATTGTGTTTTGTTTGACTTGGGAATTGAACCCAAGTAAAATGTAATTGCTGTTTACCTCAGGAAATATGATATAGTGGTTTCATAGGGATAGTTTGCCTAAAAACGATAATTTACTCACCCTCATGTCATTCCAAACCTGTATGACGTTCTTGTTTGGAACACAAAACAAGATATTTTGAAGAATGTTGGTGACTAAAACATACCCACTGGGAAGTTTCTCAAAAAATTAAAATCTTCTTTTGTGTCATATTGTAACAAAAGAGTAATCCAGGTAGTATAAGCTTTATTAGAGAAGAACTCAGAAAAGTAAAGTAATCCATGAAACATCGAACCAGGACAATGAAACAACAACTGACAAATGACAAAAGAAATACAAGGGCTGTATAGACAGGATCAAACAGGGTAACACGACACACCTGGGGAAGACCAACCAACAGGGAACCAATTAACAAAAGAACTACAAATGACTACAAAACAGGACAGGAAACAGGAACTCAAAAGAACCTAATTAAAAGTGCAAACTAACAAGGAAAGCACAGACAAACTCGGGACAGAGTGCCCTCCCTAGGAGCGGATTCCAGAACCTCCTCAGAGACAACTTCAGGTGGGTGGTGGAGCAGAGGTTGAACATGGGGCGGGACGGAGGGAAACTAGTTTATTTTTGCCTTTTGGTACTGTAGGTCAAGTACCAAATCTTTCTTTGGCCTATGTTTGAATATAAAAAGATTTATTTCTGTCTGATCGTCTTTAATGTCATTTAATCATCATTTGATTTATAAGAATTATAACGGAAAAAATAAAAAGAATCCAGTTAATATTTCATGCTAATCCATTAAATATTGCCAGCTATGCTTGTGTGTGTGTGTGTGTGTGTGTTTGTACATGGAAGTGAGTGTGGAAAGCACCAGTCGTTGGATGTTAAAACACTTGCGAACACCCTTAATAATAAAACAGCCTCCTATTAAAATATTTAGTCTTTCCCATCAGAGAATCTTTAAAACATGAGATTTCCGCTCTCACTGTTTTGAGAATAAAGAATGTAGGTGCAGACAGAAATCACAGAACGCAAAAGAAAGCTTAAAACTTTATTTTCTTTGTCTCTTCCTCTCTCTTTTGTTTCCTTACTCTCTTTTCTTCCTCTTCATCTGTGACTGGATTGGGGGGTAGAAAGCAGGCTCTTCAGAAACATGGCTTGTTATCCCTGCGTAACACATGTCTGAAGGGAGGATGATCGCACACCCTCTGCTTTCCTGTGATATGGGAGACGGTGAAATATGTTCTGTTTCAAAGTGAAAACAAATATATAAAAGTTTGATTAACATAAGTAGCTTTAGGAATACAAGCTGGCTGGCGAAGCAGATTCAGCAGTTCCTATCCTCTCTTCAGCTCAGCTCTGCTGTGAACTCCACTGACACTTGACGTGGTGACTTTCTCATCATCACGCTGTTAAACATGTCTCTCACTCAGCCCCGCCCACTCCGAGATATAGTATTACCAAGCAGCTTTAGCTGGGAGGTGGATTCTAAGCTGTTTTATAATGTTTCTTTTATTTTAATGCACAAAGGTATCACGTGACATCACGTGTTGAGCATATGAAGGAGATCGAATTTGAATTTCAGGTGATGATCGATGTGTTTGAGCATGCCTTTGTTCAAGTACTGTAAATGAATGCCTGTTGTATATTCCATTGCTGGTGATTTTACCCAAAAATCCTCAGTGAGGCAAAGCATCTCTTTAATGTTCAAGACTGACCCTGTGATGACATCATTGTCACGAGCCAAAGGGAGAGACGCTTGCATGATGAAAGTTAGAGATACAGGCCACCATGACTGCATGCACAACAAACCACTGAAGAAAATCCAACAATCTCTTTGTGTGTTGGGTTTCTGTGAACAGGGATGACAGGGAAACAGGCCATTGTGTGGCAGGAGAATGACAGAAAACATATTTAGAGAGCAGGTCACTAAACAGGCCTGCAGGAATTTGGGTTTGGAAATGAAAACAATTTGGGGAGGATTAATGTTCCAGTCCCAACATCAGGATTAAATATTTTACCCTACGGTTCTGTGAAAATCTGACCACATTTTCAGTGGCCATGCTAGATGGATATCATTTCGCTTCTAGAAACAAAACAACAAGAAATTGATCAAGATACAGCCTTACGCAACAAGGTCAACTATGTGTTACACAGGTTTATATGAACTTGATATTCTAATACTCTTTTATGGCCAAAAGCATTGGTGATAAATTACACATTTTCTGTTTATTGTTTGGTTTATTGTTTGAATCATTACTGATACACATTTATTTAATTTAAAAGTAATAAACAAATAGCTCTAAGAAGGAAAAATATCTAATAATAAATAATTTTAGTAACATTGATGAATTATTTTTAAAAATATTAAACAGTGTGAAAATTGTGGTTTGCCTGACCTTTTTATAGTTCTTGTACAATTCTGTGGTGCTAATTATTGTGGTAATATTATAATATTTTAGTTTATATTTAGCTCAAGTAAATTTTTAGCTTATATCATTAATTGCGATATATCGGTATATTGCAAATATACAAAAACTGTAAAATGTTCACATATAAAAAAAATCTAATTGTCACTGTCAGAAATCTATAGCACACGAAAGGTGCACTCTTAAAAAATAAAGGGGCTTTAAAGGATCTTCACAGCGGTGCCATAGAAGAACCATTTTTGGTTCCAAAAGGAACCCTTCAGCCAAAGGTTTTCTGAAGAACCATCTCTTTCTTACTGTTATAATCTGAAGTACCTTTTTCGACACAAAGAACCTTTTGTGACAGAAAGGTTCTTCAGATGTATTAGGTTCTTTATGGAACCTAAAGTTCTTCTATGGCAAGAACCTTTTGATGCACCTTTCTTTTAAGATTGTGGGATGAAGCGATGATCTGTGACTATGTCTGGAACTTGGACAGTATTAGTCATAAAAGACAAAAACGATTAAATGTACACATTTTTAAAAACCTTTTATGTTAAACTGTTGTTTTCAGCTCAGTGTTATGCCTGTGCCTTGTAGTTTCTACGAGTAATAGTACTGAAATGTGTTATTTTTATTCAGCATGTTAAACTTCATTTAGAAATAGTGAAAATGAAAGCGAAACAACTTTTTTAAAAATGTGTTTCATTGTGTTATGTTTATATCATTTCTATATATCATGTTGTTAACATTTGGTAATTTCATTATTTTATGTGCACTAACAATACACATCTACATCATTTAGATGCTTAGTTCACATCTTAGTTCACATTTCAGCATTTACTAATATTTAATATTTTTTAATAAAACAATGTATTAATGCACAATGAACTAAGACTGAATAAATTAAAAATAAAGATTAATAAATGATAAAAATGTAAAAAATATACTACTGATTGTTAGTTCATGTTCATTAGTCGTCTAATGCATTAACTTATGTTAAATTCGGCGTTAAAATTAAGTTTTAATGGTGTTTTTTCGCATTGTTGTGACGTATTCGAGGGAATTGAGAAATGTGTTGGGCTGTACTTTACTTTTAAATGGTTTGTTGGAAGGTGTTGGAAGCCTGACATTGAACAGTCCATATAGTCCCACCCTTGAGCCAAGACACGTCATGCAGAGAGAGATGATGTGAGGAGACGAATGGAAGTTTTTTTTTATGAATTTTAAAAAGTGACCCATGCGTTTTAAATATTTATTATAAACACTGCAATATTTCATAAATATTTTTTGGTTTTGATTTCAAAGAATCTTGTAAAGTGAACCTTGTAAAGCACAATACATTGTCTATTCTTAAACATCGTGTAAAACCAATGTAACTGGCGCCAAAAATAACTGGCGGTTAAACATGCCAGTCATGGTGAATAGTTGTTGGACAGATTAAGCTATAATAAAATGTAATGCCTATAGTGAAAACTCAGGCTTATTAACAGACACGCCACCTTTTCACACGTGACCATCGATCACTACCCAGGGCTGCGCTGACAGGTGCACGAGGGGCTTGGCCATCACATCTCGACGGATGTAACACAAAGTAGGGTTGTATGTGTATTTGTGAAGCAGATGCATGTTCCCAGCTGCCTCTAACTCTAACTATTATATGCAAGAGTGACGGCTCATGATAAAGGTAAGGGAATAGATGTCGAACGTTCTCAAACAGGAGACAGCCCAATAATCTGCTCAGATAGTGTGTGACCCAGCATCAGTGTGTGTAGTTACAGCGCTGATGGAAGCGCTCAAGACTTTAATTGGACATAGCAGGCGTCAGTTCATGCAGCAGCATGCGGATGCACCGGATCCTTGAACGCCCGGCTGGGTGATTTTTACACGCCTGACAACTGCAGGCTCACAGACGAGGTGACGGGAGGCTGGGTAGTCGCCGTTGTACCACCTGATTCGCCACCGGGGCCCGTAGCCACAGTCTTGTTTAAATTGTGAAGAGGAAAGGAAGTGACACGCATAAGCTGGGCGTCACGGTAATCGGTGCTAAATGAAGGACTCACACCTGAGATGCGAGAAGGATGCGACCAGACCACGCTGTCAGGACTGCTAGTCTCAGTTATTCACACTGCCTTCAGGAATATTCACACACATCATTAGAATATCCGTCCCCATTACGAATATGGAGATTAGCGGAATGGTAGCAAGAGGAGAGAAACCTAGTTTGTATTGTGGCAGAAATGACAGCGATGATGATTATGTTAATGATGAAAAAAGACAATGATGAAGATTAGCATTGATCTGGAATGGGGATCTTTGACAAGAGCTGTGGGCCTTATTTACTTGTGTCTGTCTGCGAGCGAGAGATGGGTGGTGGGTAATGTGAAATGATGAAAGGACAGGCGATATCACCCCAACCATGCATTTAAATAAAACACACAGTCCCATACGCATACAGTAAATCCCATTAGGACTGTGCGGCATTGGCTGTCCCTACTCTACGTGTCTCTGTGAGCATAAAAAGAATCTATTGAATAAAATAAATGTTATATCAAGAAATCTTTTGTTTCTTAGTTTTTATGAAGTTTGCTGTTCTGCTTTGAATTTTGCCATCTGCCTTTTTGCACATATTACTGTTGGTATACTGGTTTTATTAATTTAAACAACATCTTTCCTCCAGAGAGAATTTGGATTATTTGAGAATATTTTCCAAATTTGATTCCACTTAACTTTATGTTCGTCCAGTTTAAAACGATTCCTATCAGTTTGTTCAAAGCAATTGAGCTTTATGAGCACTAAGGCCAAGCATTTTCTGCCAAGCGATGTCAAAAGACAATCTTCTTGCTATGAATTTCCATCCTATGGTCTGTCCAACTGCACTGGCCAACGCTCAAGCCGCTAAAGCACATCAGGCAGAGAAGACAACTATAATTATTCCCACACACTCACATACATACATACACACACACACACACACACACACACACACACCAAACCAAGCAACACTGAAAAGCTGGAAAGATAAATAGCTTTTGGATATTGTTTCTAATATGAAACCATGGTTCAGTGCAAATTTGGAGCAGATTTTGATTTCAGTAGTTGTTCTAACACACAAAAAGAAAGTGAGATGGAGATTTGGGTGAGGCTGGACAACTGTGATTTATGAATTGAGGAGTGACATTTGACTGCGCTTTACCGTGTTCTTTTTTTGCCTTTAAAGTGACAGTTCAACAAAAATCTGTTATCATTTACTCATCCTCTTAACATTTGTATGACTTTCTTTATTTTGCAGAACACAGAAAAGAAAAGTTAAAGAATGTTCGTAAAGGAACAACAGCAGTATCCATTCACTTCTATTGTATGGACACAAAACCAATGCAAGTGACATTCTTCGAAATATCTTCTTTTGTGTTCTGCAGATAAAAGAAAGTCAGACAGGTTCGACAAGAGGGTGAGAAAATAATGAGAGAAATTACATTTTGTCCCTTTAAATTTACATTTAACTTAAGTAATGAATTCACATGCTTATACAACGCAGGTTGTGTGGTACAAGCTGAGTGGCACGACACTCAACTTTGTGAAAGTTAAATACATGACAGAGTTATTAGAAATTAAGGTGTAGTTGGGGTAAATGACACTTGACATTTTTATGCATTTAGAAGACACTTTCATTCAGAGAGAATTGCATTGCTATCATTCGGCCAATGGACACCATACCACATCTCAGTCTCTCAGAATAAAAGTGCAAAGAGAAGAACTTTTTCTGACTGTGTGTGTGTGTTTTGAGTACCAGTCAAAAACATCAAGTTAAAAATTTGTTTTTTGAGGGGCCGTGCAATCCCGATAACGGTGAATGAAACAGGAGAAACCTTTCTATCTAATGGAGCTCTCCATTAAAATATTTCACCAGCACAATCTGAATAAAATAATCATGATCCTCACATAACACGAACTGATAAAAAAATAAGAGGGGTTCTCCATCTTAGTGCAATAAAGTATGTTGTTTATTAATTCTGAACAGTGTTCTGATTTTAACAATCCGTGTAATAAAATATTCGTACATTGGGTTGAGTGCAAACCCTTGTCTGATGAGTGATGTACAGACAGAAGAAAGGATATAAATATTATAACACACAGGTGAAGAGGGGATTGACTCTCTAATGCATGCGGTTTCAGACCATCCTAACAGCTGCTCGGCTACTGTGTGTTTTAACAGGTTGTAAATGTGTGCTTGTTTATTCTTTAAACAGAAAAAGAAAATGTGTCAATCATTTCCCTTTTTAGGGTGACTACATCATCACAGCCTGTTTCCAGTTTCTGATAGATGGATTTTATGTTCTCTGTGACATGCCTGGATAAGTTTATCGAATTACTCCACCAAATGATTTGTAAATTAGTAAGTATTTTTCTGTTTTCTACTTAGTGTGTTGACAGTATGCTGGGATTTAACTGTTAGACAAGTTACAATGTTAAAAAAGGCATCTTTATATTCTTCCCCTTCAAAGCACTGCCACTACAGTTAAACACATTAAGAGACGTTAATGTCTTCCGTTTTAACAGACTTATATGACTCTATAAGACTGAAACACATTTACAAAGTTATCAAAATGTCATTTTTAATTTAGTTATATTCAATTTAAACATTACAGAACTAGCTGTACCTGCATAGATGAACCTGATATGTTAATTTTAAACAGTAACAGTTTGTTCCAGTCCATGAATCTGATTGGACAAGAGGCATTCCCTAAGAGCTGATAAGACCAAAACAGAATTTAATGTTTTGTTTCACTCTGCCACTCTTGCTCATGTGGAATGTTTTTATATATTCAAATAAAAAACCCTTATAGATTTTGCCCAATGTCACTTGAACAACCTTTAGAAATAATCTTCCTTTTTAAAATGATGGGTAAGGAATTTAAGTGCAAGCTTTCTCTTTGAGTCTACCAGCCAGTAATGTTCCATTGTAGACATTTAAATGGAGAATCTTTGCAAGAAGAGCTGTCGGTAAATTTGCCCGGATTAAGGTTATAATCCATTTAAAAAAAATGCTAATGCTTGTTTTATGCCAATTGCATTCGAGTTGTGTTTTCTTTGATACACACAGCATCTATCAGTTAAAACCATTGATCTTAAATCGGCGTGAAGCAGATAAGCTGTGTTTGCACTACATTTACATTTACATTTACATTTAGTCATTTAGCAGACGCTTTTATCCAAAGCGACTTACAAGTGGGGTAGGTAATGGAAGCAATTAGGACATCATAAGTACAACAAAAGCATAAGTGCAATCAAAAATAAGGTTCATATAGTCCAACACAGTATACAGAATCATTCATACATTTTTTTTTTTGTTTGTTTGTTTTTTTTTTTTTAAAGAAGAGAAGAAAAGAGTAGAGAAGAGAGTTGAGTCAGAACAGATCAGTCAGGTGTCAGATGTTGGCGGAAGAGATGTGTTTTCAGGCGTTTCTTAAAGATGGCTACAGAGTCTGCAGATCTTGTAGCAGCAGGTAGATCATTCCACATAGGTGGAACAGATCCGGAGAAGGTGCGCGAGAGAGATTTTTTACCTTTATGGGATGGCACCACAAGACGCCGTTCGTTTGCAGATCGTAGGGATCTGGCGGGTACATATGTCTGCATTAGTGAGTGAAGATAAGGTGGTGCCAAACCAGTCGTGGTCTTGTAAGCCAGGAGCAGAGTCTTGAATTTAATGCGAGCGGCTATAGGGAGCCAAACTAAACCTTAGTGGGCTACTTTATCTTCCCTTTCAAAGTTTCAGATTTTTTGTTGTTGAAAAAAGTACTTAAAGAGTGGTTACTTATGTTTTACACAAGTTCATTAGAAAATTTTATTATACACAAATTTAATAATGTGTAGACAATTCAAATAAATTAACGTAAAACTGCATTTATGTCAATGCAATACTCATTACTTTATTTATGAAAGTCATCACCAAGATTTTCTGTAATATGGGAAAGTTTTAATTGCTGTGAAAAGAAAAACAATCACTTATCACTAAACATAAGTTTATTTAAAATTTATGTTTGTATTTTGCCACCTAAAATAACTGTACAAATGTTCTATTGTGCTATTGATTCATTGAAAACAAGATTTTTAAAACTCTTGATTGTAAACCTTGAGAAAGTAATGCAACACAGCAAACATAATGATATTTTGGTGGTGAAATGTTTTTCTTATGATGTTAGACTCCAAGTTAGTCCTCATTGTAAGGAGTTTTCAAGGGGAATTTAAATGACATAGACTAAGAGAAAAGCTGGATATAAAGTGCTTTCAGATAAACCCCATGAACATGATGAAGATATGTACACAAAACACTGGCCCATTGTTCACAGTTAGAGTTGTTCCTGTCAACTCACACAATGACACAATGTTGTAGGTTCTAATGATCCCTAATATTCCCTCAAGCTCCCGGTCTCCTGTTTTTAAAAATTCCTTTGTGCATGATGCTCCTTTAGATAACAGCTAGCCCTTCCGTTGCTAAAAACGGCCTCCATTTTCCACTTCGGAGGACACATTTAATTCACACACCTCCATCCTCACAGCATATGTGGATCATTCGTTTGGATTTGTGCTTTATTAATATTGACCTAATTTTGCATGATATATTAAAGCTGTGACTCGTGGCACATTTACTTCGAGAGTGCGAGTGCCGCACAGTGTGAGCACAGATCTGGAAAATTAAGCCATTCTGCTCATATTAGCTTATGCTTCTAAACAACTAATATCCAGGGGATGGAATAGATTAGCTGACAATTCATTCAAATCTGTGTGGGGGTAAAGCCATCTTCACTAATTGGTCTTATTGGAAAACTTCATCGTCCTTGTTGGGCTGGGTCAAAATACCACGTTATGGCTTTAATATAATGGATATAGTTCTGTTCTTTGCACAGAAGCAACAAGATCATTCATGAGATTTTAGGAATCACAATCTGCAGAAATGTTGTACCACTTTTCCTGTGTTTGAGCTACATTAGTTGCATGGGAATGGGAACTCGGGAAGAGTAATGCAATGAAGTGCTTTCTGCTGGCTTGGTGTAATTATGTCATTTGTAGTTGCTGTTCCCAGCAAACAGGATGTCCCCAGTTTAAAGTTCTCTTGTGGTGAGAAGCAGTCAAGTCTGCGTGCCACATGAGCGAGGTCTGATAGAGAGAGACATATCAAACATAATGCGGTTATCAGATGATTGGTTTAATTCTGCCTTTAGGGCCTCCCTTCCTTTCTCACAACAGAGATTTTTCAGGCTTAAGTACTGTAACTGGCTGGTTCACCAGTGTTCTTGAGAGGTACTTCTCTTGACGTAGAGAGAAATGGGACAGAATAATAAAAATAATAAAAATAAACTACAGCCAGTAAAGAATAGTGTTCAAGCTTGAATCCGCTTAGGCTTTTTGATTGTGACTATTTAAATGAAATGAATTATGCAAAATAAAAGACCAATCCTAAATCAGTTTGTAAATGTCATGGTAGCGTCATCGCTGCTGTTATGTTGAATGTTAAAATTCTGTGGGAGACTTTGAAATATATTCTCATCTCATTCAAGACTACAGTTAAAATACTGTTAATAAATAATAATAATTAATTAGCATGCCCAAGTTTGAAATTATGGTACAGTGCCCTTGTTATACATTACATGAATTTACTATAGTATTTACTATTTACTATAAATTTTGCATAATTATATGTAACTAACCCTAAACCACACTAACTTTGTGATCTGATATCTCAATAAAAGCCCTTATATGGAAATTAACTTTTTTTACTATAGTAAGCATAGCTTAACTATAGTATTTGCAGTAAAGCACACGAACCACAAATTTTCCATAGTTTAATTTTAGTAACTACCATGTATATGATAACCATTTAGGTAAACTGGTATGGTAATAGAAATTGTAATAATCAGATAAAACATGATTGCTATGTGTACAGTTGTGTTCAAAATTATTCAACCCCCACTGAAATTGATTGTTTTGGTCAGTTTGACATTGATTATGATCATTCAGTCATCCTGCTTACAATTAAATCAAAGAGGCACGTGTAGGTCAGACAAATATAACATAACATTTATAATGAAATAACCACAAATGTCTTTTCTGAGCTCACATCATTATCAGTTTTATTCAACCCCCAAGTGACATTCAATCTTAGTACTTAGTACAACATCCTTTTACAGTTATAACAGCTTTTAAAGGTGAAGCATAGCTTGACACAAGTGTCTTGCAGCGATCTACGGGTATCTTCGCCCATTCATCATGGGCAAAAGCCTCCAGTTCAGTCACATTCTTAGGCTTGCGCACTGCAACTGCTTTCTTTAAGTCCCACCAGAGGTTTCTCAATCGGATTTAAGTCTGGTGACTGCGATGGCCACTTCAAAATGTTCCAGCCTTTAATCTGCAACCATGCTCTAGTGGACTTGGAGTTATGCTTGGGATCATTGTCCTGTTGAAAGGTCCAACGTCTTCCAAGCCTCAGGTTTGTGACGGACTGCATCACATTGTCATCCAATATATCCTGGTACTGAAGAGAATTCATGGTACCTTGCACACGCTGAAGCTTCCCAGTACCTGCAGAAGCAAAACAGCCCCAAAGCATGATTGACCCCCCGCCATGCTTCACAGTAGGCAAGGTGTTCTTTTCTTCATAGGCCTTGTTCTTCCTCCTCCAAACATAGCGTTGATCCATGGGCCCAAACAGTTCTAATTTTGTTTCATCAGTCCACAGAACACTATCCCAAAACTTCTGTGGTTTGTCCACATGACTTTTGGCATACTGCAGTCGACTCTTCTTATTCTTTGGGGACAGCAAGGGGTGCGCCTGGGAGTTCTGGCATGGAGGCCTTCATTACGCAGGGTGCGCCGTATTGTCTGAGCAGAAACTTCAGTACCCACATCTGACAAATCTTTTCTCAGTTCCTCAGCAGTCACACGGGGACTTTTCTCCACTCTACGCTTCAGGTAGCGCACAGCAGTCGAAGTCAGCATCTTCTTTCTGCCACGACCAGGTAGCGTTTCAACAGTGCCCTTTGCCTTGAATTTGCGAATGATGCTTCCTATGGTGTCTCTTGGTATGTTTAACATCTTTGCAATCTTCTTATAGCCATTGCCCTTCCTGTGAAGAGTAATCACCTGTTCTCTTGTCTTCCTGGACCATTCTCTTGACCTCACCATGTTTGTAACCACACCAGTAAATGTCTAGAAGGAGCTGAGTATCACAGTCATTTTAAAGCTGCCTAATTGGTGCTAATTAGGCTTTATTGCTGCTCCCTGATATCCACAGGTGTTTTCAATACCTGATTGAAAACACTTCATTGAACCTCTGTTCTTCAGAGTGGTAGTCTTTAAGGGGTTGAAGAATTATGTCAATGAAGAATTCACAAAAGAAACATTTACTACTGTATTACAAAACTAATTGATGTCATTTTAGTTGCATATGGTTCTTTAAGAAGTCCTTGTAGGATTTCATTCTGAATACAATTACAAATGTACACTAAATTCCCTAAAACCATTTACAGCATTGGGGGTTGAATAATTTTGAACACAACTGTATATATACACAGTACACTGCTCATAAATAGGCCTATATTTTTTGTAAACAAGTCAATAAGCAGGCAAATGACCGTACAGGTTGATATCTTAATGTTCTACTTCAACTGGAATCAAAACTGGGAATTGATAAGCATCGAAATCGATCAAATTCAAATGACACCCAACACAGAAGTAAAGTTGAATGCAACGTTGGGTTGACACTGCCTTTAATATTTAGACTTTAAACTTGTAAACAGACCACATCTTTAAACCGTTTACACTTCATAATAAAGCGATGCCCTGAAAAAAAAGTGTAAATCGCTGTCATTAAAGCATTTATGTCCCTGCAGCTCTCCTGCTATCTACAACGAAACCGTATGTATTTCCCTGCCTCAGTTCAGTTGAGGTTGTGTAAGCATCTGTGTGTACAAGTGCATATTTCTGTATTTCTGGAAGTGACAGTGCACACCACCACAGGGCCAAGAAGCCGCCATAGCCATACAGAAGGTCTTGTCTGCTCCACTTTCAATATTAAAGTGTGTGTGTATGTATGTAATGTCCAGGTGTGCGTTTTCTTCTCTCCTAGCTTCTGATCTCAGCGTAACGCAGATCCCCTCATTAATATTCCGCAGGAGGCAAAACAGGCCATCAGGTGCAATTCGCTATTTGTTTCAGCACATCTGAGACACAGTCACATCAATACAGTACATTTCAACCCTAACAAGAACAACTGTAGCGCTTTCATTCCTCTCCTCGGGTTCCCATTGTCTGCTCAATAATGAAAAGCAATTAGGTGGGTACACAAAGCCCAGCGGCCATGCTGCCTTTTGTTTCCATTCCGTCCACCTAATCCGCAGTCAAATTTCTCCTTGTTTATGGAAGGGGATGAGATTCTCACAGATCCTATGGGTCACAATCAGGACAAAGTCTGCCGGGCCTTATTTCCCATTTTGTCCGTGCTTATTTCCATCTAAATGAACGTGTTAGCTGTAACAGGTCTGTGTGCCAACGCGTGCGGGCTAAAGCTGAAGGATATGAGAGAGGGCAGCTCAGATTGTATCTGTGGATAAATTATTCAGAGTTCAGCTTCTCTATCCAATGACCCCACTAACAGAGCACAAATTATTTAGCAAGCTGCCAAAGCGACAGCGGTGCTACACACGTGAAGCGTTGCCTCCCCGAGCGGAATCGCGGGCGTGCGAGACGGAAGGTGGAGAGAGAGGCTTATACATATTCATCCGTTGCATCAGCTCACAGATGCTCTGATTTCCCATTGTCACTAATGTCCTAGTCACCCCAAGCATCGGGTTAGAGTAAAAGCCTTCATTAACACAGTGATCTAAGCACAGGTAATGCTCACCTTTCTTTTTAGTCTGTCTCTCGTTGCGACTGTCTCTCTTACTCTGATAGAAGAGATGAACGAAGAGATTCCTGTTGCGGGTGATCAGATGATAGCAGTGGGACTTGAACTTGTTCAGGGTTGTTTAGGGACACTAGCACAAAGCGCTGTCATGTGCGTCTCAGGTGTCCACTCTGTACCCGGCATTCAACACGGGTGCCTTGGTGCTGACGTATGCCGAGCATGGTTTTGGTGGCAGACTGCACTGCATGCTTAGAATTACAAATACAATTGGCTTAACAACGTAATGACAATATAATGACCATATAGACAAAACTCTTTAAACTCAAATATGACAAAAAACCTACATTGAAAACAGAATTAACCATATACTATGGGACAATGATCTGCTGTTGTCATAACAGGCCCAAGCAACAAACTAATGAAAGAGAGAGAGAGAGAGAGAGAGAGAGAGAGAGGTGTTGGAGGGTGATATAGCATTTGGTCTTGATCTTATTAGCAGTGATTGGTTCTCTTAGACCTCACACTTGGTTAGGGCTGTAATTGCCTCTGGCAGAAATGGGCTGTAACCGTGGTGATCGGGGAGGAAAGTGCCATGCCTTTGTTTGCAGCAGCCGCCACATGGTGTCGTGTGTGGCACCAGCTTTAGGGAGATGATGGTTATGACCGTGGTGCTGCCTTTTAAAATCATTTTAATAGGGAGTGCGCTTCAGAGGCATGAGCTCGGAGGCTTGGGAAAGCAACATAACATAGATGGGGTTTAGAAGTTCAGCCCAGGAGAGAGGCTTAGAGTCAATGATAGAGAAAGGCTGCCACCTGCTGTGTGTCAACTGAATTACTGTCTCATATGCATCAGACCATGAATATAAAACAGCTTTTTATTTGTGTACTTGATTTATCATTCAATTCTACTCACTAGGCTACTCTTAAATGTTTTTAATAATATCATATGAAAAAAATACCTCAGCAGAACAGAGGACGGGGCTTTGGAACATAGGAT
Organism: Triplophysa bombifrons; assembly: GCA_029783895.1. Lineage (NCBI taxonomy): Eukaryota > Metazoa > Chordata > Actinopteri > Cypriniformes > Nemacheilidae > Triplophysa > Triplophysa bombifrons. Next base: position 24,618,779 of record CM056448.1, read on the forward strand.
TTTATTAGTATTTCTGTATTTTCTGAATTTATAGACAGAATTTCCATAGCTGTTGTCATGTCAATGAACATGTAATCTGTACATGTTCCTTAAGGAGGACCTTAAGGATTTTTTTAACTGTTAAATTTGTGGTTACTATAGTTATACAATTTTTGGTATATCAACCTGTACAATATTTTTTATGTAAAAATATTGTAAATTTAAAAAAATATATATATATCTGTAGCACGTTGAAAAAATACAGGTCATAGGTACGTGGTTCTAAATATTTGCTTGCAAATAAGTTTAGGCAGAAGCAGTCGGATTCAGATCCTCTGTCGTCTGTCTCTGCCTAAATCAAAGAGCAGCTTTAAGCAGACGTGTCCCTACTGCGTTAAGTGTCTACTTTAATTTAATTCAATAATCCCGATAAATGAAATAAATCCCTTTTGGGACACCCATCTTTGGTTAGCGAGATAATGTGAAATGAGGTTCGGGGAGAAAAATTAGGACATTATGGTTGATTGAGCTTTAACAAAAAGAGGAAATATTAATACCGAGATATGCTTTATGTTTATAATTTTAGTTTAATGAATGAGCGCATCCGTGTGGAAAAAATAATCAGAGGGAAAAATGGAGGAGAGTAGATTGTTGGGGGGCTTAGTTTGGGAATGAATTAGCATTTAATCCAATCCCAATGCAAATTGTTTCACTTTAACTTTTCATTTCATTTCGTGTCATAACTTATGCTTGTGTTGTAACAGACGTCTGCTAAGTGTGCATGAGTTTTACTTGATGCAGAATGTCTATTAACTTTAAACAGACACAGGCTGTTCAAGAATAAAGCCTGGATGAAGATAACTTTTATTTATATTTATTCTAAATATATTGTATTGCATTTCTGTCCAGCGTACACTAACGTTCCTTTCATACTGCACGCGTGAGCAGCGCGTAAGCAGAACGGGAGCTGCCGCGTAGGGAGGGCGTTAGCAGCACGTGCGCATTGTCCATTGTCCGCCTGTTTCGTGCTCTTTTAGATCTACATAGTACAAGTTAAAAATAAAAAGCCATCGTGCATTCAAGGATACTAAAGTCACTAAAGGTGGTTCACGTACCATAGAAGAGAGTGACTGCCTCGTGATGCGATCACTTTTCTCTCACTAATACGCAATATCAGCATATAAAATGATGTCTATGTAGTTTTATCTGTTTTTTCAGAAGGTTATGATGACAGTGGGTTTCAGACAGTACAGTGTCAGTATAATGCGATCGTTTTCCACTCCTTCATATGCAATATAAGCATAACATTAAGATTAAGATATAGGCCAACTTGTATTATAAATCATTTAAATGTGCTGTTGTGGTTTTGGCCTAAAAACTCTTGGCAAAACTGTTGAAAGTTAAAAACACATTAGACACCACTTACATGCTTTAAAGGTAAAAGTGTCACTTTTTCCTGTCAATCCATGTGGATTTTGTCTGTAAAGAATGCACTGTCGCTTTTATTGAGCGTGAGCAGTGCAGTAAAAATACAAAAAAAAATACATGAGGTGTTTCAGTCAGGGTGGGTGAGCATTCGTTTTTAGATGTAATGCATCTTTTGTTCTGACACTTAAATTTTTGCCATTTTACGTGTCTAATACATACATGGGCAATTTATAACACACCAAAGACACAGAAAAACACCTATTTGCCCCATATGACCCCTTTAAGACCCGTTTGTAAATGAGAAAACTCATTAGAATTTTATGCTTGGGTTTTGAGACGTCATCCCTACAAATTGTGTGAAGCCAGCAGTGTAGTCTACGTGATATGCAGGTATACGCCGTATACCCACTAGAAAAGATCAAGTATTTCCGTATACCCACTTATAAAAGTGAAGATGTTGACATTATGTTGACATAATCTGAAAGCTGAATAAATAACCTTTCTATTGATGTATTAGTTGTTTGAATAGGACAATATCTGGCTGAGATAAAACAGTTTAAAACTCTGGATTCTGAGAGTTGAAAAAAACTAAATATTGAGAAAATTGCCATTGAAGTTGTTAATCAGGGGCACTCTGGCAGGCCACAAAACGTTTTTATATATTAAATGTAGGAAATTTACTAAATATCTTCATGGAACACGATCTTTACTTAATATCCTAATGATTTATGGCATAAACGAAAAATCGATAATTTTGACAAATACAATGTAGGCCTATTTTTCAAAAAATGTTCCCGTGCTACTTAAGACCAGGGTCACACACGTTCTTCGTAAATTACTAATGTTAATGGTTAACAACTTCCACTCATAAGTGTTTTGATTTTAACCATTTGATTTATTTCAAGTCTTTGACATGGCCTTAGTCAGTCAAAATCAAACTAAATTAAAATCTAAAGATTATACTTTCACAGAATATACTTTAAATTATGTTGGTTGACCTGCTGAAAGAACCCCAAACCCAATAGATGCAGACGGTAATGTTGTAATAGAAACATTTGTGGTTCATAATGAAACCACTATAATTTATGTAATACTATTTTTTAGCAGGGTGGGTTTATTTAGAATTAGTATATCACAAATAAATGACTTTATAGCTGTGCTTTCACATGGATCACAAATGTGCATTGAAAATTGCCAGCTGACAAAACCTTTGCTTTATTGTATATACCATCAAAGGCTAAATGTTAGACAGTGCTTAACAAAACCAGCAAGTCCCCCCCCCAGCTGTCATATGCTATTGAAATCTTGCTTGCAATAAATATTTCAGAATGCTCTTGATTACATATAGAGGGATACTCTATGCATTCGTGAGTGTGGTGGTGCTCGTGGGTTGTCGATCTGGGACGGATGAGTAGGCTGGGGGGGTCAGAGTATACTCTAGACTACAAAAACTAGACTACACTACTTTGTAAAGCTAACAGTTGATTATGCTATATTACGGCGCCCTCTTGTGTCCACAAACCTCTCACGTAAGACATGTTAACCACGTAGGCTCAAAGTGATCAATATTCTGAACCGGACAGATTATAACCAAAGCAATATTTCCGCAGATTTCTTATTCAGCTAGAATGAGATACTTACGACATTTCGCAATCGATTCAAACGGGAAAATATTAACGAGAACTACATTAAACTGCTTGGATACATGTCATTTCTTGCTTCTCTCGCACTGTCGACAGGTGCTCTCTGCTAAGTAATATTGAATGAGCTGTCCCTGAGCATCTGTTGTTTCACCAGCCCTCAAAGGTAATCACAGTAATGGATGTCGCATACTCACATAAATAAATATGTTTCCAAAGAGACCCGCATATCGACTACCTCGCTAATCAATTGCGCGGCGGCATCTGTTGATGGAGGTTTAGGAAGTGCAGCGGAAGATAGACGTGCAGATCGATGCCTGCAGCCAATCAAAGCGAGCGACACTCACTGTTCCCGGGTCATCTACTGGAAAAGAGATGAAAATGTAGCCTACACAACATAATGCAAATACAAAGGCATTACAGAACCAGTTATCTAAAGACTGTTGCTCGATTTAGTAGCGCAAAGGGTTTATAATCCAATGGGAACGTTCTTACTGTTCAAATGTAGGCTGTATCTTGAACACATTTAGTCCGAGAGCTTATGAAAATTAGGCCTATCCATTGTTTTATTGTTGACAAAAATATTTTTTACTTATGTTTACTTTAAGGCAGATTAATTACCATTTGTATTAGGCCTACTGCGGTTTTGCTACTAATATCATGGTTCAAACTCTTATTTATGTGAAACAACATTGGTTCATTGCTTGAAAAAATGTTGTGGTTGTCGTGGGCAAAACTTTCTACTGCAAAAATATGCACAGAGTATGTCATTCACAATCATAAACAAAGCTTAACATGACATTTGAAGTGATCTCCGTAGTCTACTATACATAAACTTCTGGGAATTTACACATGGCATATTTGTTCCGATCTCTAATTTACTCCTGGTGACTCCGAGACCTCCGATAAATCACAGTGCTTTCTCTGTTCCTGCTTTTGAAGGTTGTGGCAAAGTTCTCTCCGGATTCTCTCTGAACCTCATAAGAACTCGTCTGCTTCGAGACTGACAGCTCAAGGCTGCCTATTTGGGATAACCCCCGCTGCTGTGCAATATTCATAAATTTAATTTTCTATCCTCTCTGCCTTTTATTAGTTTGGGTGTTATTAAATGAGATTGCTTTATCTTAATATATATCCAGCGCCTGCGAACGTGTCTGGAAGCCAGTACTCAAATCCAATAACATGGCCTGTACTTAGTGCACGGCTCTAATAAATGGTGGCGTGTGCAATGCATATGCGGACACAGAGCCCACATTACGTACTCATTCATTCATACACCCCAGACAATAATGCATATTCGAAAGCAACTGAGCTCTCCCTTACTTCGCTGACTTTGAGTCTAAAAAAAGAAGGTTGCCCTTCATTGAGACCATCCAGCCTAGAGAGAGTATGAGCACTGGTTATCAAAACTTATTTGGGTTTTTTAATAATATATGTTATTCTGTATACATATCCGTCGAGAATTGCCAAACATAGGCTACATAACCATGTAACTCTAGCCTATGACACTAGCAAATGATCGTGTCAATCATTAAAGTGCTGTAACAGTAATGGTTTTATGGTTATTTTAGATGTAAATATACTTGGTGATATTTTGTATTATTTATAGGAATTTTTTGAAGCCTAGTCAATTTTATTATTTTACTGTATTTGCAAGTGGATCATTTCAAGCATCATTTCCAAAAAATTTGGAGGGTTTTTTTAATGTATATGTTTTGGTCGGGGTGTATTGGTATTCTACTGCCCAGGAACTGCAGATCAATCCATTGCCCCAGATAAATAAAAAGTTAAATAACAACGCCACGAAGCAGTTGTGCTGAGAACAAAGATGCAAAATCTAAAACTACTTTAGAATGTATAGCGTATGTAAACATAATCTTTAATCATACAAACCTATTTGTATATTTGTCTTGGAAATACAATCAGCAAATAACATACGGCTCTTTTTTTTGGACGTTGCACTGTTGTAGACAAAAATGTATGCACACAGAGACAAGACTGAAGGTTATTGTTGTAGGTGTGTTAATGAAGCTGAAGAACAGTGCTTTGTCTCCCTCCTTTGCCTAAACCAAGTCATAGCAATCTCTCTCTGTTTCTTTCTCCCTACTCCTTTCCTGTTTCTCTGCATCACAGGTTCTCTGTTCCTGTAAAGGTTGCAGCTTAGGAAAGCTTAGTCTGCTCTGTGGATGACCTTTGCTTTTAATATGAACATTTCTCTTTCATTATTACTATCATATAGTAAAATCTATGCACATGATTGCGTACAATAGATCTCCTTTTCATTAGTGCCGTAAAATGCCAGCCAGGTTGTGTAAGGGACATCCAGCCGTGCTGTCAGATTATTTGCTCCTCCGTCTACCCTTGCTCCCTTTACCACCTCCTGACAATGAGAATTAATATGCATGCAGTTCTGCTCCCTCTCTCTCTCTCTCTCTCTCCTCGCTGGAGTTCAATAGCCAACTTTATCAGGGGGAACATTATTGAGAGCTTTGCCGAGAGCTTCTTCATCACACTCACATCTGAGCCTCCCCAACACTTGTCACTGTCAATCACAAGGTGATAATACACTGAAGATTTCCTCATTTGGTTTAATAAAATCTCCAGGCTTATTTGAACTGCAGTCATTATAGCAAATAATTGCTGCATTGAGGTACTAGCCAGGCCATAGCCTAAGGGATAAGACAAGACTATTGCTCTGTGTGGGACTTTTTTTCTTTTCTAGCCCATACTCTCTCTCCCCAGTTGTGCATATTCCAGCAATGAATATTGCATCTGAATCCAGCTCTGGCTTTTCTTATTCAAACTAACATCGTTATTACTTATTATCTGGACGTGAAGTCATTCGTTCTGCCTCCTTTATGGCTTTTGCTGTCATGGTGTATTTCACTGGGGGGCTGCCAATTGCAATTTTTAACTGTCATTTAAACCAAATTGCAGATCAGAATGAGCAGGTCCTCAGCGTCTCCGAGAAGAAATACAGTGATGGAGAGGATGAGCGCAGGATATTCTTCATCTGCAATTTAAACACAATGATCTACCGGGGATATGCTTTTTAAGAGGTTTGGTACATTAATCAATGCAGACAAAAAGGGGCAAAACAATATGAGAGGCTGTTCTCATTAGTGTTGATGGGTTTTTTTAAGAAGTGAAACCTTATAAAGCTTTTCAGAGCCTGCTGGATATTATGGAAACCATTGTAAAGCATTTCTTAACTAACATTTAAGTTAGGACAAGAATCAAGCAAGTCTTGCTTTGTGTTAAGGACACAATAAAGCACAACAAAATAAAATCTGTGTTAATATGTGACAGATTTGTAAAGCTTTATAAAACTCACCAGGTAACTTCATGCGTACAACCCTTTAAAGATGCTGCTTAAGTACATATAATAGAATTGTCGTGAATTTATTTTTCTGCTGAAAATATTAAACATCAGGCTTTAGATGTTTAGATCAGGTTATGTGTAGCTGTTTTTGTGAGTCAAATTATTTTATTTGCTCGACAAAGCGAACAGTCATCCCTTCCTATCGACATTATTAACATAGCCAGGTCAAACAGGCCAGACGGTATACAAATCAGGGACTAGGGAAACCACATGCAAAATTTTGTTTAACATTTACATTTTTGAAATCTAGTAAAATTCAACCATTTATTTTATTTCAGCAACATTTTTAATTTGTTGAAGGAGTCAATGACCTTGCCTTGTTTACTGGCTGCATAGTGAAACCACAGGCCAGTTTCTTAATTAACAGACGGTGTTGAAAAACAAAATGAGATCAGATAATTAAACAATAATTAAGTAAATAATTAGTTCCCACTTTCAGTCTTTGACAATGTCATTTTCCTCAATTAGGTCAATCGGTGAAGCAGTAAATTAGTTTTTTTTCTTTTTCTCCATGTCCCTCATAAATGATTAAAAGCCATAGCTTTCAATCAATCAAACATCAGTAACCAAAAAATACAGAGAAGCTACTCCGGATGTTAGCATACCGTTTGATTGTTTACTCTCTGTTTGCTATATGGATCTAAAAGAACTGTAAGTGCTCATGCATCGACACAAATAAAGTCAATTTTAATTTTGGGTTAATATATTGCAAGTTTGGATAATTCATTTGAATGACATTACTGCTCTTCAGACATTGAATTTTAGGCATTCACAATTTCTCTTTTGTTAACATTACAAATAAAGGCAAACTGTTTAGCAGTGATCACTCTATTGTCAAGCAGTTACAATCAGATATTTATTAACACAGCAATGGAGGAATGCATAGGCCTACTTATGAAGAGTTTGTTTCCAAAAAGAAATAACTTCAGCAAGCAGTAAGAGCATTCCAATAAGCTAATATCGATCAAACTGTAGTTGGTTCGTTTTGATTTAATCCATAAAACTAAAAAAATGCAGCTAACTTACACAATTAAAACACAATAACATAATAAAAAAACATGATTTTCTCTTTTTGGAAATAAACTCTTCATATATATACTCGCATTTTCAAGCAGAGCATTTCTTTAAACGGGTACTAGAATCTGTTTGGCTCAATTGATCATTTAAGTTATTTTAATTAAAAAGAACGTATAGTCAGTCGTAAATTTGATATTAATAAAAAAAACTTTAAACTCTTTTCATTACAGGTGCTATCATTGTTTAGGGTGGTTTCTTTAATAAACTTTAAAATGTTCTCTGGCATTCTTTTAACGCAACAAATTCTTATTTATTTAAAATACTAATTTATTCTTACAAACCAATTAAGATATCCTATAAATCTAACACAGTAACAGCTTGATAAAAACGACCAATCCAAACTCACTACCTTGATATAACATGATTGACAGGGAAAAGCGCCACTAGATTCTCTCGTGCGTGTCTATAAACCAATGGCAGCAGACTATGACATTCCTTGCGGTTACTCAACTGGGAGGGTACATAGTCTGTGTTTAAAAAAATGTGTGACATGTCCTGAGGTTACCACGGTAAGATTCTCATAATCATTCAGATTATTAAGATCTAAATTTATGGAGGGTCACTTCCGCATGAATGTCATGCCGTAAGATAAAAGCGGCGATCCGTGTCTGTAAAAACGATCACCTCTCGAACCTGAGGTCTACGTAAACGCAAGACTTTCACTGCTTTTACAACGTCTTCGTTGTGAATTTGCGTACCAATGTAAACTTGTCACATACGGTTTTCTGTCTTCAATGATCAGAACGTGCCAGATAATACAATTTGTTGTGTAGTCGTAAACCTGGAGACATTTAACCTCTTTGGAGAGCCGTATTGCATTTCTGATATGGTGCCGGATATGTCACTCTCACTAAGAGCCAATTGCAATCTCGCAGTTGTGTTTATGTCCCGCCTTTTCCTGTCAAGTTAGCTTGGAGTGTGTCCGGTATTTGTGTCAGATAGTGGTGTCGTCGGCTGTTGAAATGAACTTGTATTTAGAAAATCTCATCTAAATAAAAATATTTCGCATGCGAATGCGTTGTTCTCTGACATGTCGTCATCCAGGTCCAATAGTTTGGCTCGGGTAAGTAGAAAGTCCTTTGCTTCGGAGGGTTTGTTGCTAAAAGGCTATTCACCCATCACCTCGATCTGCATCGAGAGTCCACTTTCGTACCCACATAGGCTTTAAGAGACCCTCGGGTTTACTTGTTTAACTAAGATGTCTGCAGTGGGTGTCAATATTAAATGATGGCATGATTTGTTGTGAAAAGTAACAGCACTTGTTTCTAGTCAAAGCGGTTCTGCCAGTGTCTAGTTTTTACATGTCCCATGTCTTTCGCTCCATAACATAATTACCGAAAGTTCCCAGACTGTGACTTTAATAATATTAGTGATAATCCTCGTATCAATTAGACCGTGACGTGGCTCAGACTGAACTGTTTTATATGGCAAGTTCTCAACTATTTCGCAGAATGTTTCATGTCTGTAGAAACGGGTGTTCCCACCCTCCCAGTTGACGTTTTGTCTGCGCTAGTGAGGATTAAATTTCCACCAGCTGCCATTCAGCATCAGGTTGCTCAGGTTGTGTTTTCCAAATGTTCATGCTCTCATCAGCATTTATTTATATTTCCTTTTCCTCTCTCACAGTGAATACTTCGGATGCCACTAAAAAGTGAACGAGCATACACCCACCGAGAGCTCAATGAGTAATGAACACATTCTGGAGCATGTCGACAAACGTTGGTCGTAAGGTGAAGTATGGCCTATAAAGTCCTGGCACACAGACAAACAACATTATGGAACAATAACCAATGTTACATAGGCCACAGATAACAGATATGTTAAAAATCCTTAAAATGTCTAGATAGCTAAAGAAAATCTCAAAGGGAACCCATTGTGAATTCTTCCAAGCCTCCTTCTTTTTTAACCTTATGTGTTAGTTGTAGGGCAATCATTGCAAATTATAGTGCATCAAATTAGCAGGATTTGTTTTTAAGTAGGAGACCATGTTTGATATTGTTCTGCAGCTTTTTGCTTCCGAACATGTGTCTTAAAGCGATAGTTCATACAAAAATCAAAAACCTGTCATCATTTACTCACCCTCAGGTTGTTTAGGAACCTTTATACAGTTCTATTCCAATGAACACCGAGAAATATATCTGGAAGAATGTTAGCAATTGTCAGCTCTAGGACAACACCCACTACCATAGTATGGAAACGTTTTTTTTTTGTTCTGTTGAACGCATAATGAGATATTTTGAGGAATTGAGGAAAACAAAGAGCTCTCGGGCACCTTTGACTAGCATTTAATTGTTCTTACTATGCTAGTCAACGATGTCCCTGAACTGAAAATGACTAGCATTCTTTCAAATATCTTCCTTTGTGTTCATCATAAGTCATTGTAAACAGTTATGAGATTGCATGAGCGTGAGTATATAATAACAGAATTTAATTTTTGAATGAACTTTCCCTTTAAGGTCATTTTCAACAGATCTGTCTGTTGTAGAGGGGTAGTTTATATAGGTTATATTTTGAACTTCCAGTAAACAAATCTATTCTTTTGAAATGAATCATTTAAATAAAAAAAATGCTGGCCTGGCTTTGGCATCGAATCCCAGCTGTTATGAAGGCGTTTAATTCAGCTGTTTCCTTATAGATGCGGACTTGCAGACTAACGTCTGTTCTGTCAGGTGGTGATTTATGATAGACATGTGGGCTTCCTGTATGTATCAAGGTTTCTAGTTTGACTAGAGTACATCATAGGTTACATTCTTATATAGAGTTATTTTTTGTCTTGTTTTGAAGATATTTTCATTTTCTTAGGCCTCCTTGTAAAGCAGGTAAATTGTGTGTGTGTGCGTACACAGAGATCAGACGGTGAGGAACAGGGTGGTCAGAGGGAACAGAGAGCCAGTCCAGCTCGTCCTCCATTTGGTAAGAAGCAACTTCCCTCCATCCCAAAGAATGCAGTCCCCATCACTAAAGCTGCCTCGCCAGCCACTTCTGTACAGTCAGCCAATGGCACCCATGCCTCATATGGGCCTTTCTACCTGGAGTACTCGCTGCTTGCCGAATTGTAAGTCATGCTCTGTATGAGTCTTGAGTTCACTCCAGATCTTTTGTGCTGGTTTTTGGGGATGGGTGGTGCGTCGTATTAGGTTTAGTGGTGGTGTTTCAGATTACATTAAACTGTTTAAAACGTACAATCCCAAACAAGAACATAAATCTGTTAATCAAGAGTTCTTGCTGTTTTTTGAACATGTCATCAAGCAATACAAGTTGTGCAGTCTACTTTTGTTTTGTTTGAGGTATATGGGTGAAATTGATGGCAACTACCTTGTCTTTATTGCAGCACACTGGTGATCAAGCAAAGGCTACCTGGCATCTATGTACAGCCCTCATACAGATCAGCATTAAGTAAGAACCCAATGTTTCTATTGTTTTTCTTTTCTGTCTTTGGCACAATAGAGCAGATCTCTGGAAACTTTGTTTAAAATTATGTTTTTTGTCGAACTGGTTGCAGTAAGAGATTTCGCACTGGAGAAATGTTTTCGTAGTTCCAGGAAGTACCCTTTTTGGCGGAGGTATCCACTTTTAGTTTACAAATGTCTTTTGGAGTGACTAAATTTGCTCCTGCTTTGAAGCAGGGCCTAATCCAGTACATAAAAAACACATTTAACAAAACTTGCACACCCATGCATCTCTGTTGTCACACAATCCTCAACAGACAACAAAAACTTTGTAATTGGTTCTGTAACTTTGTTCCTGAAACTACCCTGATGTGAAAGTGGCTGCTGTCATTCATCATTTAATACTGATAAGCCTCTGATACCATTGATTATTGATTTTTTTTGTAGTGTGGTTTGGAGTGATTTTCATTCGACATGGCTTGTACCAAGATGGTGTGTTTAAGTTTACCGTGTACATTCCTGATAACTACCCGGATGGAGACTGTCCAGTAAGTACAGTACACTTCCTCTTCATATTCAAATGTACCGTGAGCAAAATGCTGTGTGTTTATTCTCTCCCAAAAAATTTCTTTATCTTTTTGTTGATCATATACCAGGGGAGCTCAAGCAAACATAAAGTCACTGTCCTTCAGAAAACTTGTATATCCAATTTAATGTTTTTTTAAATGATTAAAAACTGTGTTGTCAAATTTGACATGGCCTTTTAATTCATTTTATTGGCTAGATATTTGCAAAACCAAGTGACAAAACTATTATTATTATTAATATTATAATTATTATTAGGCGCCCTTTATTTTTATGGAAAAAATCAAGGACAATGGAGAGAGGACAGCAGCGATAAGCATCTTTACATTTATATGTTCCAATGGTTTGTGGCACAGCATAGCTTTATACCCATACATTTTTGAGTCTTCCAGACTTAACTTTTACTATTCTTTATGCAGATATCCGCAAATAAAATTTATCATCTGTTCTGTTAAAATATATAATCTGTTTTTAATGTTCAGAATATCATGTGGTTAACTGTGGTCATGTCTACTTGACCTTGCAGTTTGCTTTCATCAGATGTGCTGATCTGTGTTTCTTTTATGTATGTCTTTTCAGAGAATTGTGTTCGACACCCCTGTTTTCCACCCACTAGTGGACCCAGACTCTGGTGAACTGGACGTGAAGAGAGCTTTCACCAAATGGAGGTCAGTAAAAGGCAACTTATTCTGGTGTTATGGCCAAATCTCTTGAGTACATGTCAACAGTGTCATAGATATAAAAGGTTAGGGATAGAATGAATCCGACAAAGGCCAAAATCTTTCCAAATGGAGTTCATTGTGAGGAGAATCGTGGACAATCATCCTGTGAGATCTTGCCTGATTTTGGCCCATTTAACTACAACCATAAAGTTAGCAGGGGCTACATATTTGATGCATTGAGGCTTTTTAGTGCATAATGAAAATTAGTTTATATATAAATAACTTGCAAGTTATCTTTTCCTTGTATTACAGGCGAAACCACAACCATATCTGGCAGGTCCTTATGTATGCACGCACAATCTTCTACAAGATCAACACCTCGGACCCACTCAACCCAGAGGCTGCAGTGCTGTGAGTAATGGGTGCTGTATTTTTCAAAACACTTGGCACTCTTTTCAATCTTGCCAGGGCTTACATTTATGACTCTCACAAAATTATTAATAGTCTATGCCACTGAAGTTGCCTCTTTCTTGTGCGTTCTGTTGTTGCTTGTGTTGGTGCATACTAGGGCTGGGCAATGTGTTTACAATTTTTCATTGCAATACCCGATAATATCTGTGGATACAGACCGGGAGGGAATTCATTCCAGAATAGCCATGCAAAAAACGCATGCAGGCACGCGTGCACACACAGACAGGCGCGCCACGCGCACAAACCAGTGTTGTAATGACATCTTTCATCAGGTAAACAGCGTGAATAAACCATAAAGCTTTTATGCAGTCCTTAAACTATCCTACCAGACATGTGAACATCAATGTTACGTCTTTTTTTGCGCTTTATTTTTTAAGATGGTAGGGCTGTCTGACAGGGTATTTTTGCATTGGGAAATCATCCTACCTGTTTATTTTGTCGAATGTGGTTTAGATTATATTAAGTTTTGCCCTGCGGTAGGAAAATCTGACAGGGCAGGACAATTCGTACACCAGTACAGCCCCGCGAGCGTGAGGTTTTGCTTTGCCGATGCAGCTCGTCTTTCTCTTGGTCTATCTGTGCAGAATACGGCAGCACGTTCAACTGACCGAACAATGCCGCGTTTCCAAAATTCTGTTACTGTAACTGACTGCCTGGGCATATGAACATTAACGTTCACGCTAAAGCCTACATCGCATGATAATGTTATAACCCGTATTTTCCATTATTATCAATTATCGTCTGATATCTGTCTGTTGTGATCGACATCGAGATATTTGCGAGACATCGGTGATATATGATAACATCTCCACATCTCCCAGCCCTAGTGCATACTTGGTCCACACCAAGACCTGATCTCCTATAACCTTTCTTTGGTCTTTGCTACCCAGTTGTTACGTGGGAGCTTAACATGTTTTCCGTCTTGTTTTAGTTACCAATTTTTTATTTTTTGCACAGGTATGACAAAGACATCCAGCTTTTTAAACGCAAGGTGATAGACAGTGTCAAGCTATGCAACAGTCACTTGTTTGACCAGCCCAAAATGGATGATCCTTATGCAATAAGGCAAGTACAAAACTTGTATAGTATTTTCGCATAAGACCAACTGATGGCCTACTTTATATACAATGTAATGCTACAAAATAAATTGTTTATCAGTAAAAATTAAAGCAACACCTTGTGTTGCTAAGTGGGGTTAAAATTTAACTGTCGAGTCATCAAACTGCTCATTTGTTTTTACCTCTTTGTATATATTTTCTCTCTAGCTTTTCCCCATGGAATCCAGCAGTACATGAAGAGGCAAAAGAGAAAATGTTCGCGCATAAAGTGAGTGTGTGACGCTCCCCTGACTGCTTCCCAAAACCAAGTAAAAGCTGGCTTCTTCCTGTTATCTGATGCATGCTTCATTGAAAAGCGTGTGCATGTTAGTGCTTATTCACTTGTGGAATGTTGTGCAGCTTATTTCCTTTCCCATTTCCTATTGTTATTTTGTACTGTACAGCCTTAAGCTTACAGTATGCTTCAGTTTTCCATTTGTGCACCTTGCTGTAGATGCATGCAGCAAAAATTTGTAGTGTGTGGATGTTGTTTGGGTTGTGCATTGTTGACTAACACACAACGGTAATCATCTGTATCTACCATATGTATATACACTCACCTAAAGGATTATTAGGAACACCATACTAATACTATGTTTGACCCCCTTTCGCCTTCAGAACTGCCTTAATTCTACGTGGCATTGATTCAATAAGGTGCTGAAAGCATTCTTTAGAAATGTTGGCCCATATTGATAGGATAGCATCTCGAGCTTTGTGACATGGTATATTATCCTGCTGGAAGTAGCCATCAGAGGATGGGTACATGGTGGTCATAAAGGGATGGACATGGTCAGAAACAATGCACAGGTAGGCCGTGGCATTTAAACGATGCCCAATTGGCACTAAGGGGCCTAAAGTGTGCCAAGAAAACTTCCCCCACACCATTACACCACCACCATAATTGCATTAATGAGAAATTGAACAAGTGTTCCTAATAATCCTTTAGGTGAGTGTGTGTATATATGTGTGTATATATACGTGTATATATATATATTATATATACACACGTGTGTGTATATATGTACACATGTATATATGTGTATGTAAATGTAAATACATCTCTTAATGTTTGTGTCTAATGGTCATCCTCTTTTTGTTGTAGAGACTGCCCGAAGATTACAGCAAAGGCTTGCAGGTGTCCGGACTATCTTGGGTGAAACCTGGCTCCACCCAGCCTTTCAGCAAAGAAGACAGCCCACTTCAGACATGAACCTTCAGTACTTTGGACTGTCCACCAGGAGGGTGCAACGGAGAGACAGGAATCAAATTCTCATGAAGTTCTATGAACTTCAACGTGCTCAGCTTTAAATTGTTTTAAACTGCTTCAATAACATGCAAACTTTCCCATTGTAGATCGAAAGACCAGTTTGTTTTTTGATGCTGGGCTTGAACATGCCAATGGCACAGAGCTTGTTCTTGTCTATACTGTTACTTGCACATGTTAATGCTTTCAGGCACAACAAACCACCTCACTTGTTTGTGTAGGTCATGCTCTTCCAAATGGGGAATTGATTTTATGGGAAATAATTTGACAACGTTAATACACATTTTCTTTCCCCACAAATTGTTAACGGTTTCAATTTTAAATGTGCATTCACAAACTGGGACAGATGATTTTGGTTTTAGTGTAAATTTTGCCTTTAATATGGTGTAAAACCTGTGTATGTAATTGTTTAAATGTAAAATGCAAAGCAAGACGTATATTATTAAGACACTTAAATTAATCCTAATTTGATCAGAAATGTATTTCACTTTGAATGTGTCGTAATGGCTTCATCGGAAGGGTTTGATGTGTAAATAGTGGAGCAATGAATGGTCTTGAGATGACTCCACTACGGTTTATTTATCTAGAAATGTACAATGTTATGATTTTTTGTGGTTTTACAATATCCAATTTCTTTATTTTGAGAATTTTAGGAAGGACTGTAAGAACTTTCTTAATCTGTTGCAGACAAATAAATGCATAAACTAAAACTTAATTTTGTTGGGAACGTTCCATGACTGGATTTTGCAATTAACTCATTAATTGACCTTAGAATTTGTACATAAAGACATACTGATGAGCATAAAGGCTTTTTGATCATGGACGGGCACGGATCACAATTGGAATTTTGTGTACATGCTCAAATTATTATATTTGCTAAATATTGAAAATAAAAATTCTATGATCTTCTACTCGCCCTCAAACCTGTATTAATTTCTTTATTCTGCTAAACAAAAGTTATTTGAAAGCATGTCAGTAACCAAACAGATCTCATCCCCCATTGACTCTGATAGTATTTATTTTCCCTTCTATAGAACTAAATGGTAGACGAGTGCTGTTGATAACTGACATTCTGCCAAATATCTTGCCTTGTGTTTGGCAGAACAAAGACACTTTTTGAACAACTTGAGTGGCAGTAGCCTAAATGAGATCATTTTCATTTTTGTGGTGAACTATCCCTTTAAATCGAATATGTATTCTACTTTGAAGTCACTTAACATGAGTGCATTATTTTGTATACAACTTTTGTATCAATGTCATTTTAATGCTTAATAGTGCATTAGACCTTTTCAATTTAAACTCTGGTTTGTATTGGCTTTATCAAGTGTTGACAGGCAGCAGTTCCCAAAAAATCCGCCAGAGGTGATCAAATATCAGAGGTACCGACAGGAACTTTTCTTCACTGCGATAGGCCCTTTCACGTCAGTGTAAAACACCCCCTGACTGGCTGAGGTTGAGGCACGGCCATCTTGTACGTGATCGATCTAACATCAAATTTGGCAAATATAAATCTATTTCACGGTGTACACTGAGCATTTAAGAAACAGGACATCAGCCTTTCCCGAAAGTTTCTTTGAGAACTCCATCAGGTGTCCCAGTTGTTTCTGAAAACAAATTCCTTTTCGACCAATCACGGAGGACTTAACAAATATGCAAATGTACGTTTTTATCATCATCTACGTCAGCAGCACTGGAACCGCTGAGGTCGCCCAGCAGCGATATTAACTACGCCAAAAACTTCGCTATTTTATTCCTCCATAATATTCGCGGTCTGTCGCGGGATTTGGCTTCATTTGGGTAAGTTCGCTTATTTATTTCTTCTCTAAGTCTAAAGAGAGACTAGATGGTATTAGAGTGCGACAGTGCTGAAACTCAGGTGGCTGTCAGTCCTGATGAGAGGGGGAGAGAGAGAGTGACAGAGAGAGAGAGGCAGACAGGGAGAGCGTGACGTTCAGCTGCCTGAAGGGAATCCCGGTCTGGATGAAACACGGTGTGATCACAACATCTGAATTCGGGTTCTCTGTCACGATATGAGCTCCACGTGAAAGACACGGACATGGACACCGCTGGGTTTCCGACGGGAGGTGGTTCTGAACTAACAGCGACCGAATACACTTCAGAAACCGGACCAGATCGCTGCCTCGTTTCGATGAGGATGAACGCCACGGGACAATAAAAGGGTTTTGTTTCAAGCGGTGGTCATGTTTCTTCGATGTTTCGAGAAAACATGAAGAGAACGAGAGCGTGTGCTGCTTAAAGTTGGAAGTGCCGTTTAAAAATATATTGACGCGCCGAGACACGTGTAACGTCACCAGGTGATGTTTCGGACGATTTCATCGATGCTGGATTGTAGTTGTTTTTTATTAAACACACGGGTAAACTGTGAAGGACGAGGACAGGTGAGACTATACACTTTATTTGTGGTTTGTGATCGTTGGTACCTTTCAACAAGTGACGGAAACTGAATGATATGCGTGTATGTAAATGACCGTGGTAAATTATTTAAAATGGTGTCCCAAACTATATAGTATAATATGGCACTTCAAAGTACTTTAAATATGGTTGTACTTTTGTTAGTGGACGTTTAGGTTTTTCTGTGACACCTG
Organism: Triplophysa bombifrons; assembly: GCA_029783895.1. Classification (NCBI taxonomy): domain Eukaryota; kingdom Metazoa; phylum Chordata; class Actinopteri; order Cypriniformes; family Nemacheilidae; genus Triplophysa; species Triplophysa bombifrons. The sequence continues at coordinate 24,636,359 of CM056448.1, forward strand.
TAACGTTGGGGAAACCAGACCCTTCCTATTAGGGATAACGGTTACCAACAGGGTCATCACAGTTCTGATTTACTTTGCTGAGGAATCCAACAGGTCGTCTTCCAAAATAACGCTATGTTTTACCGGGCTCCTTGTTTTGCTTTGAAACGGGAGAGTACCTTAATCTACCCTATCTCCTGTGTGCAATACAACATTCACGAATACTCAAATTGTCAATTAAGGCTTTCATGAAGTAGCACAAATAAATGATCTTAACTCACTCATGTCTATAGATGGTTTGAAAGCAACAACATAAAGAACTGTTAATGTGCATGTGCGCTTTTGTGGGCCGAACTTAACTTCCGGTAAACATCCGCAAAGAATAGAGTCCCTGTAGAAATAGCAAAATAAATAACAATTAAATTTAATTTGCTTGCAAGTAGAAGTATGTCAAGCCAGTATTATTTTGGGTTACCAGTAGAAGAACCTTTACTTGGCTTAACTTAAAAATGACAACGTTTCACAGCCCATTCAACAAATTGTTTATTTAATACAATTATTATACAATTAAATATGAATATAAAATAATATTTTAAATTAAATATAAGTAGTTATATCATAAGCCAATAGCCAGACCGATCAACAAACACAGACAGGAAGTTAACTTCGGGACAGGCGTATGCGTTTAATGAAACCGTCTATTGGGTTAGGTGCAAGTTATAGAAGCAGTGACAAACAGATTTATTTCGTAAAATAGTAGAAAAGAAGCAGTTATGTAGTTTAATAACGTTACATTTTCGGGTTTGGGTTTCATTCTGTATACATTTATTGCCATTTAGATGTAAACATGGTATTTCTATTTTATTTACATTATAGTTCTGGACTCTAAAATATCTTATAATTGCTTTGTTGGCCAAAACAACCATTTTATCAATTTATCAAAATTAGAAACCCAGCAATACTGCGAGTTATTTTTCGGTACAGAAACACAGTCAAAGTGAAAGCACATTGTGAACCTGCTGTGTGTCGCTTACTCTATGTGCTGCAGCTAATGTATGTTGTTTGGCTGATGACACTTTAAATGAAAAATATCAAACACCTATTGGTCTACGTTTGGCTTGAATGTAGTTTAGTATATAGGTCAACAGGTGGGGGGTGCAAGGTAAACAAAGATTGGTCAAAAATCAACTGCCGCAAACAGTGTTTGAATTCACAGAAAGACTCTCTTCGATTTTATCTGTCATCATACAACATCTCCATCTGAGTGGCGTTGAACTTAATGAACTGTCACAATTGACATCAGGAAGCAAACGTCATTCAGTGAGTCAGTGGAAAAGACACTTACTTAGGTTTCCATTCCATATTACATGGCTCATTGGAGTGCTTGATTCTGATTGGCCAGTCACAACGTTTCCGGGTTTGTTATTCCCAGATAACAACCACTCAAAACTAATAACACTCAGTAATCCAGATGCAGCGAATCATTTTGACAGTTTTTTTGACAAATTAAATATAAATATGTCTTTTAATAACATATATGACATTATATTTACAAATGAAGAAACCAAATTGCCTGTTATTGACATTTGAACAACGCTTCTTACCTTAAAACCAAAAGTAAACGGATGTAGCCGTGTAATAAGCGGAATAACGTACAAACAGCGGGCTGTTATCGTAAAATAAGCACCTTCAGTGTGATACAATACTGATAACACTGTCGACGCTTATTTCTGCGATATCAACCAGCTGCCTGTACAATATCCCTTACATAAAAAATCAGCTCTTTGAATTGAGTCATGATGAGATGGCAGATAATGGAAGCACTTTTTCATGACAGTAGGTAAAAATCCCGTCCAACCAATTTTACATCCATCTGTTCTGTACATTGGCTAAGAACTACTGGTTTTGGTGGTTTTAGCAGTTGTTACATAAGAAATACATTTGACAAATGATCTGTTAGACACGGGCAAGCTGTTGTTTTCTTTTTACGTCTCTTTTCAAGGAGTGGCTCTTTGTTATTTCACTATTGTAGGAGGTTCATTATTTGTCCACTGTATTTCACTGATCCACCTTTATGTTTAAATGTATTCTAAGAATAGACAAATCTTTGTTAGACCCTGAATGAGGATTACGCTCACTGGAAGTCTGACGTTGTGGAGTCAAATTATAGTGCAGGACTTTATAAAAATTGGGATTGGTAGTTCAGTTTGGATTGAGTGCAGATCGCTGATTTTCTCCGTAAAAAGAAAATGTGTACTTATGCTCATGCAAAAGCAGTATTTTTCTAGAGTGTGGGTCAGGACCCCCTTGTATGTCTCATGATAAAATTAGATGGTCAATCAAAGCCTTTTAGCTGTTGTCATAAAAAATATGATTCCATTCCGAATTTTAAATTAATCAGCATTTCTAGATATATTGTGACCATTTCAGTCCAGTGTCTGTTGAATTTGAACAAAATCAAACCTCAGTAGTGACAAAGTCATCCAACAGCAATGTGAAAGACGGACAGCATGACAAACACATGAAAACTGTGGTAAAAATCGATGTTATCACAGAATTGTTTTTTCTTTCTAATTAATACATGTTCAAATATTATATTATTGTTGTATTATAGTGAATATGAACTTGTTTTCTTTGCAGTATTTGAGGTCTGAAAAAATACAGAGCATCTTTTCTGTTATCTTGACCTGTTTCTCCGGTTTCATTTTCCGAAAATAAATATAAATAGAAAAATATTTTTCTTTGAAATTTGGAAGAAATATTGTTAGTAAGTCACAGAATGAAACAAAATAAAAAATTTACCTAAGCACTTACCTATAAATGGTAAACCCCAAAAAACTAAACATGGTATTTGAAATTGTCTTTTTCTGTTGCTGTATATGTCCAGATATGACGTTGAATTAAATGGTTTGATAACCTCTGGTTTACAGGATAGGCAGGGCTCTAGACTTACTTTTTGCACTGGTTGCACTGGCACTGGTTTTCTTAGGTGCACCAGCACAAAAGTTAGGTGCACCCAAATTTTCGATCGCATTTAACGCAATTAACTGGTTTTACCATTTCCCTTTTTTTTTAATTGCCATATAGGCAAAATTGACTTGTAAATGATTAACTAACAATCTGGTCTACACAAAGTTCTTTATTTGAAGCACAAATCTACAATAAAGGTAATTTACTGGCATAATCTATTATTACCCGTCACTATGGTGCAAGTTGGCGTTAGGTGGTAATTAGTATGTTCGTGATGTCATTATACTGTACTTGCCTCTCGGAACTTGTTGTACTTTAATACAACTGAATGCCCAATAAAGCCGTTGTTGTTTATATTCATTTATATATTTAATCATTTAATGTTTATGTTCATATGTGATTAGATCTGGGAAAACCCAACACATGGTGCAAATTCATATAGGCCTGTTACAGTTTTTGATACCACATTCAAACCCTTTCCAAATCAGTTTTTATTTTACAATGGTAAGAGACTTACTCTAATAACAATAAAATAAAAACATTTCCTAGTGTTGAAGTCTATAGAAATACTGTACAAAACCGAAAGTGAGGAAAATGGTGCAGGGCACACTTAAAGAACGAGAGCTCTGCCATTATCATTACACAAGGAAACTAACAAACATTACGGACAACAACTAATAAGCAGTGAAGCAAGTTTTACGTTGTTTATCATGTGCATAGTGTCTGGACTTTTGATCATCCCTTGTATGTTTTGCGATCGCGGTCCGGCTCACATGAGCAGTGGACCGGGGATAACTCCCGGTGCTGCAGACTGGGAGCTCTGTCATCTCACGAAAACATTGTATATAAAAACTTTGCATGTACAAAAGGAAGACGAAAGAGAATCTTTCTTCTGTTCCACTTTAATCTGAAAGACGTTGAATCTTCACTCACCACCTGTTGTGTTGGTTAACACATGCCTGTGTGGTGGGAAAAGGAATGACTAAAAAAAGAGGTTACTTGATAGCGCTGGTCCAGGATCAGCTTAATTTACCAAGAGATACCCTTGGTCATATTCAGATAAAGCACAGAAACTGTTCTCGGATCTCTGGCAGTAACCACAACCTGCTCTTTAGATGAGTCATAATTCAACATATATGACTTAGCTTCTGTCACAGGACAATTTCACAACGGAAACGTGTTGACGTTTGCACTTCAAGACCAGAAGCATTGTCACCCAACTGCGCCTCATCTTGTTAGCGGTCATACAGTTTTGCTGGCACGGGAAACCGGTGTGAAATACATATGTGAATCATACATAATTATTGATAAGCAGCCCTTTTATTATTCAGAGATGTTGGGCATAAATTGAAATGTTTAGCATAGACAGTTTTATAAGATAGAATCCCTGAAAGGTTTTAGACATTATGTATTTTCGGTTTCTATGTATGTGTTGGGGGAGGGTCGCGGTATTTTCAGAAGTAGGAAGCTGCACGTGTTTTTGTTCATATAGATATGGCCTGAGATGCTGGGGCTCTTATCAGTGGTTCTTTCAGCTGTGGGCTTATGCAGTCACTGCAGAACACCTATAGCCATATTTCACCAAAGAAGCAGTATTCTGTGGAACAGTTTTGAATGTGTTTACATTTGTACAGAAATGTAAATATGTGTAAATGTGTTCAAATAGTTTTAAAATATTACCAGTCTATGAAGGATGCTCATATTGACCGTTTAACCGTTAACTGATAATAAACATTTTGACTAGGGCTGCAACAACGAATTTCATTATCGATTCGTTGTGTTGCGCGACACGGAGACGTTTGATTATTTAAAAAAAACTTTATTTGAGCGCGGAGCGGAGTGAACACACTCGGCCTCTCTCGCGCACTGATGCTAGCAGAGTTCGGCGCCTCATAAACAGGGCGGAGCAAAAATAAAATAGCAGAGGAAAGATACATGACGGAGGCAGAGAAATCTGCGCGACCATAAGTCATCCAATGTGCGGGAGCATTTCACACCAAATAAACAGAAAAAGTGTGTTAACTGCTAAATATGCTAAAGCGACATGGCGGGAGCACCACGGCAATGATCCAGCACCTGAAACGCAAACATGTGGTAGTCTTTGATGAGGAGGAAGGGAGTTCAACAGCAGGTAAAGTCATTACAGAATCCTACTTATGTTCCGTTTTGAAGTGAGGAACGTAATGTCTCTGGTGCTGGTGTTTACTCGTTATCCAGCTTGACTAGCATGACAAGTTAGCGTTAGCTCGTTAATAACAGAAGTAAAGCAGGGGTGGTATAGTTACTTTGCACTTTGCATTGCAAGACTAAAGACACGTTTTTATTCACTAGCCTTTTTTGAACCATTCATTTATCAATCGGTTGTCATGTATAGCTACACTGCAAAAAAAGCTTTTCTTACTTAGTAATTTATTTCTCGTTTCCAGTCCAAGTATCTAAAAAAAATCAAGATTACTAGACAAGAAAAATGGCATGAGAAAATTAATTGATGCTTAAAACTTCTGTTTGAAATTATATCTCATTAAGATTATTTTTCGTACCCCATTGGCAGATAATATTGCTTGTTTTAAGCAAACAATCACTTAATTTTGAGATGTTTTTTCAGAAAACAAGACATCATTTCTTATGCTATTTCATGTGTCTAGTAAATGTTTCTTGATTTAAGATTTTTTGATATTTGGGCTGACAACAGGACAAAACTACTAAATTAGAAAAGCAATTTTTGCAGTGTATATTCTGTGCTTTGTCCCATATAGGTTATTATTGACAAATATATTTGTGTGTGTTGTACTTTTTAATTTAATTTTAAAGTTCTTTTATAGCACTCGGTCATCTTAAGCTTTGTTAAAATGTGGTGTATAAATTAACCTTGCACTTACTACAATGATGGTAATAATTTAAAGAATAAGCTTCAAGTGAACTTGAGAGAGAGTGTGTGTGTGTGTGTCAGTGTGAGGGTTTGTGAGTGTGTGTGTCTGCGTGTGTGTGCATCTGCGAGTGTGTGCATCTGCAGTGTAGTGTAGAGAACAAGTTCTGACATTCAAACAAATCCTGTTAAATTTTCTGATTTGTTTTGTTCTTTATTTTTTATAAATTATTTATTGTTCTGGCAGCTCAGGTGGCACTTTATTTAAAAAAAAGTCTATATATTTGGCAGATGTAAAGCATACATGTGTATGTTTTTTGTGTTAGTCCATTTTTATTTTATTATTATTATAACAGCTCAGGATAGTTCAAGGAGCAACAAGTTTGTGCAGTTTCTAAAGATTTTAGTTCTGATTTTGAATAAAGGGTTGAAAATGAATGCTTTTCTTGGTTTATGTTTTTATCCGATTCATCGATTAATCGAAAAAATAATTTATAGATTAATCGATTATTAAAATAATCGTTAGTTGCAGCCCTAATTTTGACCGATTAATACTATCAGTTAACCATTTTAAAAGGTATGTATATTTTTTAAAGTGAAATAATGTTAATATAATTTTTAAATAATAATAATTTAATAATGCGTTTTTAAATAACTATTAAATCGTACATGTTTTTTAGTTTTCTGAATTGTGAAAGAAAAAATGCTATACAAGTGTTAACTCATGGTGCCTGCAGATGCGTGTGACCAGGTGTTACATGCCCTCTGAAACCTTTTTGAGACAGATTCAAGTCCGATCACGCAAACTACTTGACGAAACCGGACAAGTGTAATTCATCTGATTGTTGAGGCCACGTTTGTCAGGGCTTTACTCCTTCTAACAGAGGGCACTGGAAGCCTTGTTCAAGCTCATTGTTTTAATTGTAGACACGTGACAATCACGCTCACAACACGCTGTTACATTCTCTGTCTTCCAGGAGTGTCTACACCCTAGCAAAATAAAGCTCAGCAAAGCAAAGCTAATACGAGAGCTACTGCAAGGGAATGTAGGTGCTAGTAATCAATTTATCCTTTACATAAACTTATCTCATGATGCTTAGCATCGGCAGCCTCCCGTGCGCCTTGGAAATGAGGAGAAAACACGAAAGCAATGCATATTAGAACAACAGCTATGACTGTGGGGTATTTTAAATCTACTCTTAACCTCATTGTAGTTATGCTATGCTATGATTAGTTTATTTGAATGCTAACGTGGCTATCTAGCAGCTGTGCTCTTTGGTGGTGCTTGGCTAACCAATTAACCAACGTATCTTAGCTCTCTGTGCAGTTTGTTTATGCTAGGTTTGTAGCTAACGTTCATGTTAGCTAACATCAGCTACTATAGATAGCGGTCTTCTAAAGCCGTAAGATAGCTTCCATTCAAGCCAACATTAGATGATAACTAACGTTAGCTAAACACAGTGGTATAGGCGCCAGTAGCTACCTAGCACAAACAAACTGCACGGAGAGCTAAGATAGTTAGCTAGAACCACCGAAGTACGCAGAGCTCAAGCTACACTACACAAACATGTAATTAATTTAGCCAACCTTAGTACTTGTTATTGTCTCCTTCACGAGGGACAATGGGGTGCCTCCGCTTCATATGCTCCAACATTGCTGTTGTGCTGGCGTGGTATGCCAACTCCATTTGGCAAAGAGCGCAAATAACGACACCTTTACGTTTGGGACTAAATTTGAAGTATTCCCATACCCATGTTTTGGTCTCCCACGTGTGTGTGGCGAGCTGCTGTGAAGCGTCAAAGCAAAAATATGACGTCAACGAAATTTTTACGTCGACCTCATCAACGCATCGCTATAGGGCTAGTAATAAAAAATGTTTATATATTGTGCGGGTATAGCAGATCAGATTCTGTCGTTCATTCTTTTTGTGAACGGATTGGAAATTATTCAACGCTGTCTTAAGTAATCAACAGATAAATGGCGTATCCTGAACTCTTCCGCAGTTATTTTCGTTTTAAACGTCTCAAATATTTAAACATTTGTCCGCATGCTCAAAAAATCAGTCACAGCGAATCATAGTAATTCGCTCACGTTGGGACTTTAAACTTATCAATGATGAGCTGAGCTGTGACCATGTCGACAGCGAGAAACATCAGTCACCCAGCCGGCAGTTCCAGACTCTCCCCATCTCACACACATAGACCTACACTGGTGGGCTCGCGATTTACTCGTCTTTTTACATGAGATATAACAACTAGAAAAAAAAAAAAATTGGCAAGTTGCACATGCGCACACGGGTTCTTGTAAAAAATGCTTGCGCTCTCTCCAAAACTGTTAGGGAGTTTTCACACTTGGGTCCACTTTAATAGAACCGAACTCAGACCCCTTTAATTGGACCAAGAGGTGGACCAAATGAAAAATTATTTTATGTTTACACTTTCTCTGTCCCTGAAAGAGGACCCGGATCCTTTTTGGTCCACTTAACCAGTAATGGGTACTTGGTCATCTTTATGTTCATAGCCTTTTGTTTTTTGGGGACTGATCCGTAGGAAATCCATTAACCATGGTTTAACTATAGTAAATATAGTATAAATTAAAATTTAGTAAACTTTAGCAGTTATTAAGAGTTTATGCACTGTAAAAAGGGACTGAATTAACTAAAACTGCAATGCTATATAGGGCTGTGACGCGGGTTCGGAAATATATATGATTTATATAAATAATATTTATATTATTATGTTTGAGTGTAGCAACCACATGAAGAGTGGAAGAGAAATATAGACCCTAATTAAAATTTTAAAATTGTTTAATAGTTAAATACTTGAAAAAAACAAGGGCCAGGCTGGAGCCTTAATTTGAGGCCCATGCAGGGCTCTACAATTGTATGTGACAGACAGATCTCTAGTGATCAGATTTAAATTTGAGATGCTGTAAGGATTAGCAACTCTCTCTTTCATACACTCACACGTTTTCTCTTTTCACAGGGTCATTTGTATTATGCGCTCCACCGATGGCCTTTATTTTTTTAAAGCATCATTTACACATCGAATTAGCACTTTATATCTATAACATTTTTAATAGCTTTTATGAGCTGTCCAAGTTTTGAAATATGTGACAATGCGCAGATCCCTTTACGAATGAACTGTACTTATCAGGAGAGAGAGAGAATCGAACAGGAACAGCAAGGGAGCCGAGAGCGGTTTGTGTTCACAATGCATGTTTTTAGCGAACCGTACCATAAGCCAAAAGCGAACCGTACCCAGAACAGCTCCTGAGATGGTCTCAGTTTGGTTCACATGAAAGAGGTCTGAGATCGTTTGCAGTGTTCACACATGTGCCAAACACCCAGTGAACCGTGCTCAGACCCCTGAAAAGGACAAAGTGTGAAAACTCTCTTATTCGCAGTCTGGAGCCATGGTTAGTATTATTGAATTAATCTTACAATCTCAGACTGCTGAAGATGAACAAAAAACGTTTTTCCCACATTATCTGATGTGACAGTGAAATTTAATTGCAGTGTACATGCCCAAATGCTTCCTGGCTTGAGGCAGGTGAATTTGAAAAACAGTTGTCGGGAGGTGCCCTGTAATTTTGAGGCCTGGTGACAGACATAACTACGGCAGCATAAGATTAAAACTCTCCACATAGAACGTCGACTGCAGATATGAGATAAGACTATTTTGAGCTGTTGCTTTCTTTGAATGTTACCGCCCAGATGACTGACCTTTACTCCATGTTCCACTACAATGCTTTAAAGCGAAAGTTCACCAAAATGTTTAATTCTGTCATACTTTACTTGCCCTCTTGTCTTTTCAAACCTGTATTACTTTCTTTCTTCCATAGAACATAAAAGAAGATATTTTGAAGAATGTTGTTAACTGGCCCCCATTTACTTGCATTGGTTTTGTGTCCATACAGTAGAAGGGAATGGGGGCCAGAAATTGCCATACCCCAGCAGAAATGTTTATCATATTAAAAAAAACAACACTAAGTAGAAAACCACAGTCTTCTCGTCCCCAGATCTCACTTTCAGTTTCGACGGCTTTGACTTTTATAATGGGAGTGATTTAGTTTTGCTGCTTCCACTGTTAACAGGGTGGTGCTGTAGATTGTTTACAGTTGCTAAGCAACATTGCCATTTGGTACAATAATTTAGACTTTACGGCATACTTATTTAATAATATACAAGTTAAGTTGTTTTAAAATGATTTGTACCATGATTTACCTTCCATCCCCAGGCTATAATACACCCTAATGCTGATTTAATAAAAAGACAATTTAAGTGTCCCCATGCTCTCTAAGGCCTGAATATAATCTATGTCGGCTTGTTAGCCTAATTATAGATTTAAGTGATTTTGAAAACGAGAAAAGATTGAAACCAGATTGTTATTGTAGCAATCAACCATATCTGCATTTCTGTGCTTTCATTGTCGTTTTGTTTATCTAAGTGTGCGTGTGTGTTTGCTGTGAGTCATCAGGTCGTGACTGACCTCCTCCACAGCCGTTGTTGGTCTGCGGTCAGAACAGCCTGTTTCTCTCTCACCCTCTCTGTATGGTTGTGTGCATGTATGCGCATGTGTGCGTGAAACGGAATGAGCTGTCCACACAGCAGTCGGTTACGTCGTTCTCCCAGCCAGGGCTTCCCAAGGAATTTCACCGGTCTCATCCTGAAGTCTGACGCGAGTGTGAAGCACCTGGCTCTTGTCTGCAGCTGAATGTTTTTCAGCTGCTGTGTCTGTTGTAATGCCTGTTTCTGAGCTTCACTAACGCTGCCAAATGCTCCCCAGACGTTCTTTCCCCTTTCACCTGTCTCAGTCCTCAGGGTGGAAGGGTTTATTGCCAGACTTAAGAAGATGAGCAAGCTAGAAGAGCACAAATATATCATTGTCTTTTGTTAACAAATGATACAACATAGAGTTTGCGGCTGAATTATAGGACTTAAGTGGTCCTACTTTTTTTGCAGTTTTTCATTACAGTAAGACAAGTCCGAATTTTCTTCGAGCAACTCAATTTCTTTTGATGTTGGAATTTCAAGATGAAATTTTACATAAAAATCTGAGGTACAGGATGTCACATGAACATATTTGCTCACATAAGTATGAACAGCTAATTATAAACTTTCACTTTTAAGCGCTGTACAAGAATATTTGAATATTCGTTCGGTGGGTTGGCATTCGATTTTCAATTGAGAGATTCGAATGTTCTTTGCATTCATGCTTGAATATAAATCGGCCATAAGTAAAAATGATTTAGCTACCGGGACCTCTAGGCCCCGAGCTAGGGGTCACATCGACTAGCGGTCAGCGTCGTTCGAATGCCCCGCCGGAGACATTTCCAACGAGTCTCTCTATCGTTTCTCTTAGTTTTTCCGGACCGGAGATACGGACAGGTGAATGTTGGTTTGTCAATCCGGAAAAAGTAAATTATTCTGGAATGCTAAGTCACACTTTCGATCGTTATAACTCCGGCGCCGCAAAGGTGCAGCGGGAAGAACCTGGGCTCGTCAGGAAAGGTCTCCTCCCGGCCAACTTTTATCATCCATTTTACATTCAACAACAGCACACATTTGTTGTTTCTTAGACATTTTTGTCGCTGGCTAGTGGCTAAATCTGCTCTTGCCTGAAAATGGCTGATGGCATGTTATTGGCTGAAGGTGGACATAAGCGCTCATAAGGCGGAGTCTGAGAGTGGTCATGGGCAGGCGTAAATCAATGTGACATCAGATTGTTAGGGATCCCCAACAGCCTGTTTTGTGTCACTGTTGTGGTTTAAAGGAGATTACAAAAAGAAGAATGTATGGATTTGTATAATTACAGGGTGTTTCTGCACACACGCTGGCGATATATAAACATTTAAGAGTGCATTTTCTGGGATTGCGGCCCTTTAATGAAAGATGCTTTATGTTGTTCGGTTTGTGCAGCGCAGCATGCTGTCCGACAAACCTAATATTTGGAGCACGTTGGGATCCAGTTGGAGCAAATTTAGTGATTCAATCTATAAGAATACAATAGCTATAGTAGTAATTCAATCATTGGCTTCATAGATATAAATGGGGATAATAGGGCACAACAAATGGAAGGTCACAAACAGTCAAACCATGTAGAACATGAGCCATCAAAAAACAAAATAATTTATTTATTACCATATATTAAAACGCGACTGGGCATCCAGCCTTTTTCACAGTTCCATTGTCCCACTCCTCTGGATGGCAGTATCACTTTACTATCCGGACCAGACTGAGCATGCATACATTATTATGATCATGCGGCGACTGTTTCGAGTTAGTTAACCCGTAAGAAAAGCGTACACTCTCTCAGCATAACAAAGTTTATTCTATATTTATTAATTCTAAACTATTTAAATAGTTTACAGTTTAAACGGTGTCATTCACATCATAATTCAAATTCGTGTTCCAGTGCAGTTGGCAATCAAACTATACGTTCTGCTAGCCTGACTACGTCAGAGGTCGTGCTTCCGCTCAATTTCATTTTGCTTCTGTACTCTATATATGGTCTGATATAGCAAACCATCTCCCCGTTTCATAACAGCGATCAGAGGGGGGGCTGAGAGCCGTGACGTAGACGCTAAGCACCGATTTTAAGATTTAAGTTAGGGATTTCTAAAACGACAGCGGACATGGGATGGTAATCGCTCTTTTGTGGAGAATATTCCCGGCATTTGTCAACAGAAGCCCGAACAAGAAGAGTGTTTGGTTCACATTTTGAATGGAAATGATGTTGTGGCACTACTTCTGACAGGTTTGGGGAAAAATTAAATTAAATTTAATCAGCTGTTACATTGTACTCGTCCAGATACTGGAAAGAGAGAGCGCTCTGGGGCTACAACTGTAGAGAGAGAGCGTGTTTTACTCTCTTACTCCATGATGAATAAACTGAAAAATAAATGTAAAGAAATAGCACAGCTGAACCACTGTACAGGAAGGGGGTGGGCTGTAGATTATACCACAAAAAAAGAAAGGATCGTTGCAAAATGGAATGTGGCACAATAATCGTTTTACCTCGATTATTTAGTTTTTGTAATTGATGAAGGCCAAACTTGACGATTTAGATTATTTTCTATTAATTGCACAGCTCTACTATATCTAGAGCCCTGTGATGCGGACACGGAATCCTGCACGCTTGATTGCGGACACGCTATTAAAATCTGTCATCTGCCGGTTCTTGCGTGCATGAGTAAATGTGTTGCACAGTTTACCGGTCATGGATTTGTCTGTGTCTCACTGTATGAGGACATAAACACATAAACATCATGTCCAGAGCTGCCCTGAGAGTTTATTTCAGGTGCATTTAACTGTTTGAAATAAACTATCGTCACTGAACTACTTACACTGAAAGTCAAGTGTCTATTGTGGAAGTGTCTTCACGACGACCCGTCAAAATAAAACACAGGTTAACCTAAACGTTCGAATGAAAAAATCTGTAGTTTTCTATTGTATTTGATATAGCAACTTGTGGTATTGTTATAAATTGATCAACTGTAGTAATAGAAGCATACTTTAACATTTACTATGGTAAGGTTCAAACCCACTATATTGTCTAGGAATTTTACTGCAGTTTACTATAGGCCTAGTAAATACTATAGTATACGCAACTACTGTACAGTATTTTATGAGGACAAACATTAATGTCCTTTGTTGTTAACCGGTCTATTTATGTGATGATCTGTGCATTTGTTTTTTAAAGATGATTTTTATTTACGCATTTTGGCAGACACTTTTATCCAAAGCGACTTACATTCCACTATCCTATACATTTGTTTCAAAGTATATGCAATTCCCTGGAATCGAACCCATGACCTTGGTGTTGTTAACGCCATGCTCTATAGAATTTTATACGTTTTAAACTTATACGTGTACAACTGTTTAGCCTGTGCTGCAGAACTTCAAATCTCTGTAGCACCAGTGCTGTGTGCAAAAAACGTAATGTACAATTCAGATCGTGGATCGAGATTCTTTGTTATGAAGATCGTGATATGCTTTTTTGGGAAGATTGCCCAGCCCTATCATGAACCTAGTATCATGTATTCTTTTGAACCATGACCTGAGTGTTACACCCCTAATCTAAAGTGAACCTAAACCACCCAATTAGGGTTTATCGGTTTACTTGAGAACTACAGCCATTGATTTTCATACCTATAAACTTGAAAGCCAAGTCTTAATATGTCAAACGACTTTAATAAGCTAAGATCACAGAAAAGTGATGTAATGATGTGGTATCAGTGAACCCATATTTTCAGCTCTGAATGTGTTTTTGCTTAGTAGCACAGTACACTTGTTGCGATAGTCAGTGTCACCAGTGATGCATGGTGTCTACCCACCAACCGATTACATCACTTGTGCACCGCGGCACTGTCCCCCACCGTTATTTTGAAATTTTATAGTAATAAGTCACTTAGTTTAGTTAAAGGCCGAACTACAGTTGCGGGCCGGAACATTCAGCGTAAGAGCAACAAGTCTCAGCAAAGATCACCAGCAGCAGTTCGATTTTATTCATCATGTGAGGAGATAGAAGTGCTGACTGACAAGACAATGACAGAGACTTTCTGTCAAAGAACATGTAGTAGAATATGTAAGCACTGTCATCAAGAACGTGTTAAGTTTTCATTTTCTTTTTGTTCTAGTTTAAAAAAGCCAGTGGTTTGCCATTTGTTTAACATAAAGTTTTTCGTTTCGTGTTTCTTTCTTATTCGTTTCTTAATAATTTATTTATTTAACATAAATGTTTTTGTTTCCTATTCCCTTTCTTATTAGTTTCTTATTTATTAGTATTTTGCACGGTGTGTGCCGTGATTACTCATTTTGTTAATATAGGCAACTTATTTAACGTAAAGTTTTTTATTTTCATTTCTTTCTTTTTTTTGTTATGTGTATCGTGATTTTTTGTTTTGTTAAAGTTCTGACATTGTTTGTTAAATCTGACATTAAGGTTTTTTATGTTTGTTTCTTACTTGTGGTGTGTGCAGTGGTTATTTGTTTTGTAAGGTCTGTGTTAAATATTCTATAAGCACATGTCATTGTACTTTTTTGTAGTTTTGTGTGTTTGTATTTAAGGTCCGGTTGAACGGACAGTTTCGTGTTTGAAAAAAAACTAGTGTTTTTACATGTCTATTAACCGGTGAGAAAATTTAATCACTGCCAAATACCTATATCACAGAATGTTATTGTAATAACTTGGATTCCTATAATCAGTAATTGTGTATATAAAGTTGTTAAATATTGTTTCTGTTTTTTTTCTAGAATACAGTCCTTCTAGGTGATGGATACAGAATCACTGTGAGTCTTATCGGCTTCCTATTGCACTCAGCAGTCCTGTCATAGGGGCCGCTGAGGGGCAGACACTTCATGCATTAAACTCATACTATGACCGACCCAATCATGGACTTTTTTGATGACCCTGCTATATTTGGGGAAGGGCTTGACAGCCTAGTCCAGGATGATCCAGAATTTCCCCCTGGGACTGTGTCCTTGGAAGATGAACTTCACTTGGGCCCTAGCTTTGAGGAAGCAGGGTCGACTTCTGCCCTCCAGCATGGAATACCCTACAGTCAACCTGTGGGGCATTTTGACACCATGAAGGCACAGACTTCCATACCCCAATCCTTTTCTGGTCCAGAAGGAGGTAACAGTGACGGAAGAGCATTTCTGCCACAGCAGCAACAATTTCAAGGGCACAATATGAACCAAGTACCCCAGACAAATGGACTGTTTCTGAACAACAGCCCCATGTGGGGAAACCATGATCAAAAAGGAATTAACTATCATCAGCACCATCAACAACAGCAACATCAACACCCACAACTCAAACAGTTTCAGCAGCAACAGTTTCAGCAGCAGCAAGGTCAGCATCAGCAATATGCTCAGCAACATCTTCAACAGAGACAGCATGGCCTCGATCAACACCCAATGTCAAACCAGCAGCAGATCCCCCACCAACAGATTGCCTGTCAGGGTTTGCACCATCTTGGGAAGACGTATCAAGAACATGCTGGATTTTACTATCAGGGCAACGTCTCTCAAATTCATTCCCAGCAAGGTCACCGTAACTTGCCTTACAGGGAGGGCAGTTCCTTTCACCCTGCAGTCGCCCAGAGTAGTCATTCACAGTCCAAACCATTTCAAGAGGCCTCGATGATGCATGTGTCATCCCAACAGCACAGCAGGTTTCCGATGGCCCAAGGGGTCCAGAGTTTCACTGCAAGTTCAAGGTTGGATGACAATGAACTGGGCTTTCCCGTGCAATCCTCCCCTGCAACCCATTCTTTCTCAGCTGGCTTGGTGAGCCATGGCTCGTCTTATCCCACTGCTCATTACTCTCTTGCCTGCCAGCTTCCCTCTGTAGTAACTCAGTCATACCCCTCTACTCCGGTCTCTTTGACAACTTCTTCAACTGCCATCCCATCATCAGCTCCAAACTTGTTGGATTCTGGTTGTTCTTTCCTGTCTTCTGGAATGGAACACAAGCAGCAAGTCCAGTTAGCTGGCAGTCCAGCACAACAGTGCCTTTTCCGTGGCATGCAGAGCTCCAAATCGAACCGGGATCCCTTCATCTCCTCTGAGTTGTTTTCTGAAGGTCTGAACTCGTTCTCTGCTGACCATTCATTCCCTTTGATGGAGAGGAAGAACTGTAATGTGGCAGTACCATCTTCTTCGAGGCAGAGTGGAAGCAACAGGAATGGGTTTCAGGTGGAGCAACATGGTGGGAGGCTCGAGGACTTGGGTGAAGCACCTGACCTTTTGGAGGATGAGTTGTTGCCCCATCTGGAGGCACTTGATCAGGAAGATACCTCCAATCACTCTTGGGTAAATGCAGGATTAGGAGATGAACAACAAGAGGAAGACAGAGTTGAAGTGAAGGGGGAGGTGGATGGACATGATGTGCCAATAGGTCACAATTCACAGGTGAGAAAAAATCTTTTACACATGTGATTGAAAATGTCTATTAGCTTTTAAGACAGCTTTTGAGTTTTGGTGAAAGTGCTTTGCAGGGATGTTGGAGTGCTCAAAGACTATACCTCGGAACTCTAAGGTTTGGGTGTAAAGTCTGATTGAGCCTTTTTGAGAGGAAATGGATGATTTGGCTTTATAAACCACTTGAATTTTATTAATATAACATAAAATATGTAGTTATATTTAATGTATCTTATACAATTGATTTGAAATTGGTTAAACTACATTTTTTATGTCAGTTTAACATAATTTTTATTCAAGTGACTTAAGTAATTTTTTACAGTGTAGCTTGCATTGTCTAAATCTGTCACATCTGATTTCCACAAAACCTATTCTTATCTATGAGGTCTTTTTACATTTCCAGACTCTCCTTTGGAAAGATGCATTTTCAATCATAATATAAAAAAAAAATCTATTACCATTCAACATTTTGACAATTGTTGTAATTCTACATTGTTCTTCAGACACTTCTTCCAAAGTGACCTTCAGTGCATTACAGTTAATCAGTATGTGTGTTCCCTGGGTATCGAACATGTGACCCTTGGGCTGCTACACAGTGCTCTACCAGTTGAGCTACGGGAACATTTCAGCTTATTCTTCCCCTCATTTGAATAAAAAAATAATTATGGTGTCTACTCACTAAGCTCCTGACTAGATGAGAGCTAAATAATCACTGGAATTTATCCAAGCAGACAAGTTTTGTATTTAGTATTTTGTAAAGTTGATCTGTTCAAGAAAAGAATGGACAATACACAGAGGAAAGATGGATAGAATACAGGCTCCATATAAATTCAGATTATTCACTTCTATCCCTTCTCCTGAGGGGCTGCAGGCAGGCAGGTAACAGCCGATTAAGAGTGGCAATGGTGTGTTCTGGACTTACTGAGGCTAAGCTTACTTAAGGCTATAACAAGATGTGGGTCAGGCCAACCGTAGGCTAGCGGGAGGTGCGCTCTAGCTTGTTAGAATGGGTCTGGTTTTTGGTTTTAAGTGTGTGTGTGTTAATGGGAGATATGTGTGTGAGGGCAGGCAAATGGGGAGATGTTGATAATGAGGCATCCTGAGGGAAATGAAGTGAAAGAGGGAGAGGAAAGAGAGCAGGAGTGCTGTCTAGTCACCGATCAAGAGCAGCAGGCAGTACTTTCATTGTCAACACTCACTCTATCTCTCTCTTTCTCTCTGGAGCATCAGTCTTTCCCCTCAGCTCAGTGCTGCTGACACAGGGAGTTGAGGCTCAGTGATTCAGCTGCCACACACACACACACACACACACGGTGAACTCTTTCCACTCTTTCTGATGGGCACACAGAGTGTTTTTGCCGTCAGACATGCATGTACAAATACACCTACCCAAATGCAGATATGCATTTGCCAGCCATATTGTTTTGGTTGGAGGAGAAACAAACAACAAGAGTCACCTCACTATTCGTCAGTAGATGGGTTAAATTATAGTTTGTGTTCATTTTTTATTCTGTTGTTTAAAATAGCACGTTTAAATATAGACAGACGCTGTGTAGGTGCTGATTGGCAATTCGAGAGATGGATTGTTATGTTCTCCTTTAGTCAATCTGTCTGTCCTCACATATCCTTAATTAAAGCCGAACCAGGATGTGGATCAGAGTTCATATCGTGTGACTTCCTGCACTGAGTGTGTTTGTGTCTGTCTGCGTTTGGATGTGCGTGTTTCAGAGAGAGAGACTGGCCATTCATGTGCACTGGGCTGTGGAAAGCCAACAGATGTATGATGTGAGGCAGTCCCAGGGTAAAAAAGAGAAATGCACTCAACCTCCTCTGTCCCTGAGGGTTTAAGGGGCAAGTTTGTGCTTTAATGTTCTGAGTCTTATAAGACAATGAGGGGTTGGTGTTTCGATCTTGAAACTTCACCTTAAGCTGTGGTTACACATGCTTGTGAAAAGCAATCTAATGCTTTTGATCATATAAAAATTCCAGAGGAAACCCCTGTGTATTGTGTGCAGTATCGCTATTATCAGTGTTTCCTCCATTTTGGATCTTTAAGAGGTCACACTGTGACGTATTAATCTTCTATTGGTCACATGTTTTCACATGATACAAATTGGCAGGTCAGAGTTCAATTTGAACACGCTGAAATATGAAACGTCTTCACATGAGCTTGTGTTTCCAGTCTGCTGCTTTCTCATGCCTGTTAATGGGGGTCAGTGGAATGAAAAGTGAAGCGTGTAGGATTGCGTTAACGTGTTCTTAGCAGTTCTTTTAATTTAGCTAACGGGTAACTTGCTTTAATTTGACAATGAAAAGAGACGTTCCCTTAGTCCATGTATCACCCAAGTCACTGATGAGGAGACGAGAAGGTGGAACCCCCAAATTTTGAATAAAACCCCCATTAGACTCGTGCAAACAAACAGTACACATGTCTGTACTTTACATAGGTGTTTTCCTTAAATGCGGTTTAGCTTTGTAACAACAAGAAAAGGCATGTTGTACAGTAGTCTATGAGTACTGTGTAATTCCATATTTATACATTAGAAAAACCCAACTCTTCTTATGAATTGGTGAATGCAAAAAAGGTTGGAATGGATGTTATGGACCTTTAAAACTCACTGTTTCACCTTCATTCTTTGCATATGAAAGAAATGGCATTAGGCACTGGGTTTGATGTTTCTGTCAAACCAGTTGGATACCATGACAACCCCCTTCCCAATTTAAAAAGGATTGAGTGCAAAAGGTACAGCTAAAAAGGTTTAGTATGTAAGCACCTTCAGACAAGAAGATGTTTATATGGGTAGTTGACACAAATGTGACCTGAACTCTAGAAGTAAAATTACATTGAAGATAAATCTCTATTGTGCTAATTTTTAAAGGTGTCAAAAAACAGAGCTAAAACTAATATTATCGCTTGTTTTAGATGTAATTTATTTGTGCACACAATTTAAGGTTAAAAAACAATGTATTTTCTACATACCGTGCATGTTTGTATCGCCTCTTTGCCCCGCCTCTCTGAAACGCACTGATTTTTTACAAAGCTCATCGATCTGAAAAGCGAGGTGTGCTATGATTGGCCAGTTAACCAGTGCTTAGTGATTGGTCGAATACTGCAAGAGTGTGAGGGAAATGTAACGCCTCTTACCATATTCGGAACATCATGTTCCAAAGCAATTGTACTGACAGGTGTCAAAATATCATCGGTACTTCCTTATATAAATTAGAGCCGAATCTGATACGGAAAATGAAGATGATCAAGCCGATACATCAACTTTGCCAGCGCGACTCGAGCAGGATGTAAAGGATTGGTAAGGTTTTTTGAAAAATATATTATGTTAAATAGTTAAAAACTATAGCTTTCTGTTTTACCTCTTACATACGACGTTACGTTATAAAGACTATAAACAAACAACCATATACATCATACAGAGTTTGTGTGAGATAGAAACAAGCTCCCATTACAGCAGGGAATGGTAACATAATAAATAACGCGAGCGCTTTTGCCTTTCTTGATCAACCAGTGTTACGCCACGTCTCGTCGCGACTCAACAAAGACAATTAACCCAAAATAAATACTAAATAAAAAGACATTATAAACACGACATTTTATGACTCTAGTTGTAACATTATTACTGATTATTAGGACTTATGTTGTCATTTTACACATTGCGTGTGCGTCTGCATTTGCAGATCACAAACACACGACAAACTCAACTCGCGTTAGTCTGTAACAAAGTCTTTTACAATGAAAAATTCTTTCAGACTGCGAATCTGAAGCGCCAGCGAAGTTTTAATGGTTGAAATGGCCCCACTTTTAACCAAAGCTTTCGCGCATAGTCGGTCTTAATCTCTCTCCCAAGTTCATCCGTGAAATGTGCTGCACAAACATGAACATTTGGATCTTACTTTTCTGGAACAGTGTTGTAAATAAAATGGTGTCACACCATAGGACACATGTACAGTATATTTGTCAACTGACAATATCGGATTTTAAAGGCAAGGATATCTGTGCAGTATATTTTGTGATTGGCAGTTTTGTTGGTCACAATCACAAATCTTTGAAAGAGGACAATAAACTAAATTCTCATTTGATCTGACAGTTCATGGGTGGATCTACTTGTGTGATAAACGGTTTAGTATGAATGACAGGCCAAAATCGGGCAGTCACAGTGTAACAGGGTGGTGTGATAGCGTGAGGGCTCGAGAGAGTGAGTGAGACCGGCTGACGGCATGAACAGAGCCCCTTTGTGCTACTGCTTTGTGCAGAATGAACATTCAGCAACATGGATGCAAATACCAATCCACATCCCTCACATTTACCCCATAACCTACTGTTCTGGATGGGATCTATTGTTTATAGGGGTCAGATGTTTTGTCTGTATGTTTTGTTTTTATTTGATTGAGGTAATGCTTGTCAGGGTTCCTTGTACTAACCACTTCTTTGATTTAAAAAAAACATATATTTTATGTCGCCCTCTCTTCCCATTTAAATTATATATGCCTTTTTCTGCCACTGTACATGCTTTTCTGATGTGAAATTTGTATTAAATCTGAACTGTCGTATAAATATAGTAAATAGTGTAGTATACATTTCTTTATTGCTTTCACTGATAAATTGTGACAGCTTCACAAAACAATTCATTATACAATGTTGTGGAGACTGTTTAGGTCAGAGTTAAATGATCTTAATACCTTGCTTAGAATAAACTTTTGCCTTTTTTTTTTACTACAGAACAGAATTTGACCTATTTCACAAAATGGCTACAGAGACCGGAAGTAGGGGAAAACTTTTTCCGGCTGCACTGCTGCCATAGCCATTCATTCATTCAGCTTGTTTTCTCACATGCATTCATTTTATTTACCAAAGGTAGCATATGTTGTCCGATTTATTCATGGTTTACTGGGGGATGTAAAATAGGGAAAACAAACATTACAAAAACATTGTTTTTTGTACAATTTCCAAATATAACAAAATGTGTTGCGTCTATTGTATGAATGTGAAGCTAATGCAGGAAACTTGTTTTTTAACTTTAAGCACTTTTCTATTGAATAAAGCTCTCTTACAATACTTAAAAGCATACAAAATGTTAAAGTTATACATCACGTTAAACACATTTATTTGTGAGTCGCTACTGAAAAAAGCCACTAAAAGCGTTCAGGTCTCGCGGGTAGTTTGAGATATGCGCGTGCCCAGTGAATCGGAGCACAAAATAGTACATCTGGTTCTCTTTCACGCCTTCTTACTCTGAAATGGACATATAAAGACAAAATTACTTAAAAATTCCCATATTAACAAGAATCCTTGTAAAGGTAGTCCGTTTCGTGAACAAACAGTTGGGAAACAAAACGCATGTGTGTTACAGTAGTGTTACAATGCACAACCACTTAAAGTGGCAACAGCATAATAAAGATCTCGGTTTATAATGTTCATCAAACAACAAAGGACTGTGTTCCCTTATATGAGTTGTTCACAACAAATAAATGAAGAAAGTAGCTTTAAGAAAGATGTGCTTTAAATATGGTAAAGTGTTGAGAGAATTTACATATACAATAAAAATAATTAAATCATAAACAATGCTTGTATTAATATCTAATTGATTTATTAATGTTTTTAAACACATTTAATGCAGTTTTGTGAATATTTTTTCTTACCTCACCCTGTGGCTCTGGAGCTACCAAATTAAGGGCTGGAGACACCAACTGAATAACGTGGTAGCACCTGTGCCACCATTCTCAAATATTAGTCTAGAGCACTGGACTTACACTACTGTCAATGTGTCTGTCTGAGGCTGACTGTGCTGTAAACAAAACCCTGTTGGTTATTTTAAAAGTGGGAGGGGCCTATCAATATGTCTCGCGCTCTCTGGATTTTTCAGTTGAAATAAAATTACGTCAACATATCAAATAATGCTGCATGTTCCATTGCAGTGGGCCTTTAAATTATAGTTAATATGAAATATATATTCTGTGTGTATAATGTATGAGAGGCTAAGCAAGAGTGTGAAACGATGCTTGAATGAAAACGACTGCATTTTGTTTTCTTTCCCACCCAGTAGGTTTTATGGCATAAAGTTTGTGTGCGCACGTGTATGCATGCTTGCTTGTTGGCATCCTACCGTGTGTGGCGTGAATGCACTTTGTGAGTAAAACAGGTCTGTGTGTGTGCGCATATCCGCCTCTTTGTGTAAGTGCGTGCCTGTGTGTGGCCAACTTGCTTTGTTGCTTCCTGACCCTGCGTCTGTTAGGTTTATATAACTGGGCCGGTCTGTCAGGCAAAGCTTTCATCCACCACTGTAACCTGACACTTAGTCACCTCCTGCTGTATGTCTCAGTGAGAGAGAGAGAGAGAGAGAGAGAGAGAGAGAGTCCCTCACCCAACAATATAACTTGTGTGTGTGCTCGTGTCATTCCCTCCATTATTAGTCTGCTACAAGCCGTTGTCTCATTCAACCAGTCTGACAGCTCCGTCGCACCCTCGAGTGCTGATCCAGGGTCAGCTGTTCCTTGCCTAATCAAATGACAGATTACGTAAGAAGAACTGCTGTGAGTTTCACAGATCAGCGACAGAGGAAACTCTCTATCAGTTCTCGACTGTGAACGGACATTAGAGGTTAAAGGTAAACAGGAAGGGTCTGTGGTAGCATTTCTCCAAAGGGGGTGGTCTTAATGCTCAACGGAAGGGGAGGGATGAGAAGAGAGGAAGAGGGAGGGATTAGTTGAGTTATATTGTAAAAAAGCATGTGGGAACTTTGCCAGACCAAACTACACAGTAGGTCTCAATCTCAAGCCCGTTTTCTGCTTTGCTGTTCTCACTTTGCATGTGTTTGTGTGTTGTGTGAGTGTGGTATCACTTCAGCCTGCTGAGAATTAATAAGATTTGACTTTGGGATTAGTAACTGTGTGTGTGTGTGTGTGTGTGTGTGTTTGTCTGTGAGTTAGCCGGCCATTTTCTCAGCTCTCATGAGGGGGGTTAGAGGAATGTCAGGAGTTCAGTGTGATGACACAGTCTGATCTACAGTACTGCTGTACAACTACATTTAACCCCTTACAATCGCATTAGATACACATAGTTCAGATGGTGTTAGATATTGTCTTAAAATCTTTTTTTAACATTTTAAGCTTCCAGTTTGGTGGAATTTATATAATGTTTTATGATTTATTTTAGTTTCTGTTTATTTGTCAGATCTGAGGTGGCTATTGCATTGTAGATTTCTGATTTGCTAGAAGATTAAGGCCATAGGTTTCTGATTGTCTAGGTTAAGGGTTCTCAACTCTGGCCCGTGAGATCCATTCTCCTGCCGAGTTTAGCCCCAACTCCGACAAAACACACCTGAACAAGCTAATCGGCATCTTCAGGGACAGATGCGTTCAACTTAATGCGTGGCTGCGCAAATGGCTCGCCGTATCACATTACAGTACCGCGAGAGCTTTTCAAATGCATAGTGAGCAGTCTGCTCTTAAAGGTGGGGTGGTTGGTTTGGAAAGGTGCTAACTTTAGCCTGCTAGCACTGAAATTATAATCCCACCCTCTATGTGATTCGCTGTACAAAGCCACGCCTCCTCCAAACACATGAATGTGTTTCCTAAATCCACGTAACAATTTTCTAACTAAATCTATTAAATTCTTCTTGAAAGCCTGTACATACCTGTCCCAAAGAAAGAGAGCATGATCGAGACGTTTTTTCATTAATGCTTTTTCAAAAATTTACTATCGTTTTGTAGATTTACTTGTTGTCGGTTCCACAGGAAAATTTGATTATTGCTTATTGTCCGGCCATTTTCTCTACATTGACACAGCGGACGTGAGCGCTCTGATAAGGTATGATGTCTGTGTGAACAGGGTGCGCAGTGGTATGCAAAAACCATTGGCTGAAACTGTACACATGACACAGTGTTCGACCAGAATGTTTTGATTGGACAAACGTTTTATGGTCCCAAGCCTTTCACAGACGATATATAATTGATTAAAAAAAATTGACCGCCATACTTCTTGTTCCTATCAGGATGTTAAGCGATTTCCAACCAACATGACAAAAAATCTTTCTGGTGAGGATTACCCATCCTGCCTTTAAACCGTTCTAGGAATAGATGTGTTGAACTTAATATGCCTCTGCGCAAATATATCGGTGTATGACATTAAAGTACTGCGAGTGCTATTACAAATGCAAATGGAGCAGTCGGCACATACATCGGCCTCGTGGTACTTTAATTTCATATGCCGATAGATTTGCGCAGCGCCACATTAAGCTCCGTGCATCTCTTTCTTAAGACGCTGATAAGCTTGTTCAGGTGTTTTTTAACAGGGTTGGGACTAAACACGGCATGAAAATGGATCTCACAGGCAAAAGTTGAGAACCACAGTGCTAGGGGATTGGGACCAGAGGTATTTAATTGATTCGGCTCCATAACAATCCCTTCGGATGAGACGTTAAAGCGAGGTCCTGACACCCTGTGGTCATTAAAAATCCCATGGCATTTCTCGTAAAGAGTAGGGGTGTAACCCCAGTGTCCTGGCCAGTTTCCTTCCAATGGCCCTTGTCAATCATAGCCTTCTAAAATTCCCCACCCTCTGAATTGGCTCTATCTCTCTCTCCTCTCCACCGCTAGCTGGTGTGTGATGAGCGCACTGGCGCCGTTGTACTGTGGCTGCCGTCGCATCATCCAAGTGGATGCTGCACACTGGTGGTGGGTGAGGAGAGACCCCCTTCATATGATTGTAAAGCGCTTTGGGTTTGCAGCAATACACAATAAAGCGCTATATAAATGCCTCGTTCATTCATTTATTCATAATGTGGCTATCATTGGTTTAAAGGAATAGTTCACCCGAAAGTGAGCATTTATCCAAGTAACAAAGATTTACCAAATAATATCCTGGCTCTTCCTAGCTTTGTAAATAGCTTTGATGATGGCTCTTAAAACTGTGTACTTTTGTCACATTCATAAAGTATTAATATTTCCCTCAACACTACACTCTATCACTATTCTAGGGGTTTAGGAAAATATAAACAGATGGTAGAATATATTGTTAATATATGAATTCTCTTGAGGGTTTCTATTTCTAGTTTGACTAAAAATGTCACACTCATAACACTGAAACGCCCAAGTACAAATTTGTTGCACATATGAAGTTGTCATATGCAGTTGTTAGATGCAGCGATTGCTAAACAGTCAAAAAAAAAAATTTGATTTCTCTAACGAATGTATTGGAACACTTTTTGTTTACAGAAAGAAAGAATAATTTATACTTTTTTACATATGTTAGAGAAGTAAAGCTCTATGTTTTGTTAAACTTTTTTCTATCAGTAATCTTGGACTTGTTTTTTTCAGTGAGTTTCATTACACTTTCACCGTGTTAATGTTTTACTGTTGTGAAACAAAATGGAGTTCTGTTGTCTTTAGGGGCTGTTTTTATCTTGCAGTTGAATTAATAAGTTCTTATCTTGTATTGCCATGTGCATCTCACACATGTGAAGTAAGTATCTAGAGTATCTATGAAAGAAATGTAAAACAGGATATGCCCTCCAGGCAGGTCTCCTTGGTTCATTGACAGGATAAATGCACAAGTGCCAAATGAACTGCAGTTCCTCCATTACATTTGTTTGTGTCTGTCTTAGATATGCATTGTTTTAAAGGCTTTCTGTGTGTTTGAGTGTTTTTACGTGTGTGTGTGTGTGTCTCGATCAGCTCCCTTGCTCCCGAGATTGTGAATCAGTATATCGTGCACACGGGTCCGGGCACTGGTAAGGACCCTGGCTCCTTTCTCATTGGGACACCGTTCAATTATTTTCCTGTGACGTGACTGCTTAAGCAAATTGTGATATTTCCGGCAAAACCGACATCTCTGACTTTTTCCCCGTGAATCGGAAGTTGCGATAATTTTTACTTCCGTATTCTGACACATTTCTGAGTGAAAAGGAATTTCATTGATTTCATTTGGATGTGTTAAAACCAGAGATGGGAACAAGTCACATATGGTCAAGTCCAAGCAAGTCTCAAGTCTTAACCATCAAGTCTCGAGTCAAGTCTCGAGTCACAGTTTAGACATATCAAACAAGTCAAGTCAAGTCAAGGGTTCACCCTAAGCAAGTCAAGTCGAGTCCTGATAAGTGTCAAGTCAAGTCGCAGTACTAAAATAAACAGAGGTTCATTTTTTAGATTCATGTTTATTTTGCACAGAAAAGATGAACTTATATACATACATTATGTATCTTATTCACATTGCTATATATGAATTATATGCATATCTGTGCAACATTAATATCTGAAAATAAAAGTGTTGCTTACACAAAAGAAATCCAGTCTGAAATGTATAATACAATCTAATTCAATTTAATTGAAACGTCTACACAGTAATGGAAATACTTGTATCTGACAGAATGACTTAAGGCTTAAGCATTTATACAGGCTATGAAGCTTATTAACTAAGAATTGTGACTGAAAACTTGACTATTGTATGTTTTAAGTATATGATGCTGTAATACTTGTGCTGTCCATTAAAGTGCACAAATAGGCCTATAGGGAATTTGCATCTAGTTATGGGAATCCCGGATCATTTTATTGACTTCGATATTGAATCTTGTTTATCAAAATGAACGGATCTTTTTCATTTCGGTAGAATATAAATTAAATGTATGTTAATATAGCCCAGTGATGAAGTTATGATGCTTAATCGTCATCTCTGTGGTTGACGCGCAATATGCACGTTTCAAACGTAATATATAATCTGAGAATATTTGTTTTCTATTTTAACTGGTTTCATTATTTTACAGCACAAAACGTTTTGTTGTTATTTTGAGTATAAAAAAATGCAAACAGTTAACAGATTCAAACTATGAAATTATTCTCGTCAGTATGACCGAAAAGTTTTTAAAGAGTTTTTTAAGTGCAAGTGATCTCACCGGCGCGTCCATGTCAGCCGGTCATGCAGCATATAAGCGAGCTGCTGTTCAGCTTCCACACGCGCGCATTTAATATAGACATTAGCCCACATGTAATACAGAGAATCCCTTCTGTATTTTAAGATGATTTTAATGTTTTAAGAACATAAAAATCCGGGCTACGGATTCCCCAATTCATCTACTCATGAGATGAGATGTAGGCCTATCAGTGATGATCGATGATCACATTTCTAATAATAAAAAAACAACCAAGGCAAAATTATGACAAACAGAAACGATTAATTCATTAAATTAGTAACCGTTTTATACACTGACTATAAAGAAATTACTTTCTTACCTTGCGTCGTGGTTCTAGTAATGTCGGATGAAATTCGACGTTGTGGTTGTCGTGTCAGAAATCCTTGCGTTGCATACTCTGCATCTGGCAAATCTTTTTTTATTTTCACTGTCCAGTTGCAAAGTCCTTGTAGCCAAACGTGACTTTCTGTGGAGCTCGACTGTTGTCTGTCATTGTAACGGCCACAACTGTTTCAAGCCGCCAGGCGCGAGAGCAGTTTCCTCTCTATCGTAACTGCTCTACAGTAATTGGCCGTTACCTTGTTTGACGCGGTTTGAGTTGAGCAGCGTTAAAGGCACAGGCGCTGTAGTGCTGCTGAGTCACAACAATTATTTTAACTAATTTCATTACTTTACAAAGTTCAAGTCATTGTCGAGTCTTCTATTTAAAGTCAAGTCAAGTCTCAAGTCACTTGCTCTCAAATCAAAGTCAAGTCAAGTCATTTTCTTACTTCAATCAAGCAAGTCGCAAGTCCTGAAAATTGTGACTCGAGTCAGACTCGAGTCAAGTCATGTGACTCGAGTCCCCCACCTCTGGTTAAAACAGCTGTTGCATTGATTTTGAAATGAAACTGGCAGCAGACTTTACAGTTGAAGGGGAGGAGTTAACAGATGCTCCGGCCAAGCCGTCTAATTTACGTCATTTGAGATGGATAGTCATTTCAGGGCAGAAGGGCATTTTCTGATTTGAACTGAAGATTAAGAGGGTACATGAATTTTAAAAAGAATATGACCCACATTGATAAGCTATTTACTATAAACGCTGCAGTATTTCATGAAAGAATAAGAATTGTTATTTTTAATTTCACTGGAACATTAAATACTGGTTGAACAACATATTGAGGGTTATTCCTGCATAGAAAAGTTGGAGGTAGTCGCCTCCGTCAAATTTTATGCCGCCTCAAGACTCTTGCCAAAATTATGTCCGGTGTCTTTCCAAAAACACTGCGTGTATTCTGTCAACACTGTCATTTGTAATTGTTTGTTTTGCATGCAAGTACGTTTAATTTCTTAAAGGGTTTCTTAAATTAACGTGGTGTACATCATTGTAATGTTTTAAGCCGTGCAGTTGGCTCTCTAAATCAGCGTTATACATCTGTCGGTATAAACGCAAATTGCGATCAGAACGACTTTCAAACAAATGACTCCTTTGAACCGATTTGTTTGAACTGTTGAAACTTTTCAGTCATTAGCGAATATAAGAGCTCAGTGAATCATTCAAAGCTCTGTGAAGCACATGCGAACGCAGGATGTGAATGAGCTTTGCACATTTAATAAGACGGGTTAATTTAATTGGCTATCGCAGGCTAAATAGTTTGTTCAAAAGGATGAAAAGCTTTGTTTGAGTTAAAACATTTCTGTTTGGTTGAATAAAAGTCATGTTTTATATAGCTCACTAATCTCACTAATCAATAACTCAAAAAGTTTTTGTTGTGATATGTAAAGTGCTTGGTTAAGCTACTTAAAGGTATGGTAGGCCTACACCTGTGCCTCATTTTAAACTAGGAAAACCCTGATATGAGAAACACTTTCATTATTCTGTTACATATCAGTGCACAAATTTGGTCGATTACTAAATTTAACTGTTGTTTTGCATGCCTGTCTATTATGGCTGCAACGACGTCATCGAGTAATATAAAACGTTGACGTGTGTGAAATGCGTCGACATGGCAAATTATTTACGTTTATCTGCTGTAATGGCAGTTTCTGTTCCCGGGCGTGTGTAAGTTAAATAGTAGAACAAGAGAAAGTATATACACATCTCTAGTCAGCATGCGTGTGTACAGTGAAGGTCAGGACGTTACTCTTTCCAAGATGGTTCAATATTTTGATTATTCTTCATAGTCACAAGATGATACTCTATGGTTTTGTTTAAAATGTATTTAGCTAGAGAAGGAGAATTACTCGCTGAGTATATCTTAATTTATTAGAAGCAGCGGAAGTGGTGTGAATGTTGTGAGTCTTCATACACAATATCTTGTTTTAAACCTCTGATTTAACTGTAAACTGTTGGATGGATGCAACGCATTATGTGTTAAACATGTAACATATCATCTCTTCTCCTTGAGTTCTAACTGTTATTTACTTTGGGGAGCAAAGGATCCCCTCAACTTCAGAAGGAGATTGTGCTTTCAGTGCATCATTGCGCTTCCGGGATGCGCATGCGCGCTTTTATGCCACTCTGCATTTGAATCTTTTATACTGTGATAGTTTTGTCCAATAAACAGAGATCAATAGTAGTAGTTTTACTTTTACTCAACTACATTATGAGACTGAAAACAGATTTGAATTTTACTTGGAGGAAAAATCTGAGCATATACTGTATCACAGAGAGCTGCACGGGTCCGATTTTGTAAATCCGCACCCGCCCGTACCCGCAGTGCTTAAAACCGCATCCGACCCGTTTTCCGACAGCAGCACTAATTAAAATCCGCACCCGACCCGACCCGCTTAAAATAGAACCGACACCCGACCCGCACCCGAAATCAAATCAGTTTAGCCAATCACGTTATAGACACACTTTTTTCAAATTTTTATTGCCAGGTCATACAGAAGTTATTACAAGGCCTTTGGCCTTAACACAAGTACAATCTCAGCCGAAGTTGTCAAAAAGCCGGTACATAAAGAACATGGCTAACGTTTCCACAAAACTGAGTAACGCAATTTCGTCTAACGTACATCAGACAATTTCGGGTTCAAACGCGCCCTGCACACCACACATAGGCTACTTAATAGTGAAAAAATAAACAATAACAACAACAGTGTAGGCTATGTGATAGGCTACTTTTAAATGAAAGAAAAGTCCAGTTGCATGCGAATCCTAACAAACGCTAAATACACCGGCCTGCGAATTATGCTACTTAGCCATACAGACAATAGGTTACAATTAGGGCTGATACATGAAACTGGCCCGTTTATGAATCCAAGATCTAATGGGGGCAATTTTGGCCTACCTTTTTCCGTGCGAGGGGATTAGATCCTATTTGTGGTGGTGGTGTTTTAAATTGCTGTGTAAAAAAAGCACATCGTCCACTGTGGACGGTTTCAGCTGACTCCTCCGCTCTTGGATAACGTATCCAGCACAAGAGAAGTCTCGCTCACTTGCAGCGCTGGATGCAGGGATGGCGAGGATAGACCTCGCAATCTGGGAAATATTAGGGAAAAGGTGAGCATGGTCTTGCCACCATGACAAAATTTCAAAATGGTCATCTTTTGGCGTTTTGTGATCGATGTAAGCAGCCACTTCGTCCTGATACTGCGGAGCCTCATCATTGGAATCTTCTACGTCTGATAAAGTGTCCGCCGACACTCGAACTCGCTTCTCCGGTGGGGGGTGGTGGCAGTGCTCCTCAGGACTTCCACGCTTATCCTTAAGGTCTATAATAAATGTAAACAAACATTGTAGTGTAATAATTTTATGGACGTGACATTTGCATTCAAATCTCGAAAAATAAATGCTCAGAAAATGCATTTAATACAAATATATTGAAACGTCTGTTTATATATCCATACACCCCTTCATAAAGGAGTCCAGACATTAGAAAAATATAAGCATCATGCGTTTTATATTTAATATGAGGGAAATACACATGCCTACGTGACACAAAAAATCTGAACTTAAAGAAAACGATTTTCACAATTATGTTTAAAATATTTATATATATAATTTCATCTATGTTGATTATATGAGATGTGAAAAGAGTAAGATCATAAGTTGCGCAATATGTTGAGAGACAGGCAGTAGGCAGAGTGGCAGACATTATTTTAATCACTTCATTAAGTTTCTTATTGTATAAAGCCTTTCTTTAAAGTGAATTTCGTTTTGTATTAATTGTATCTTAATTTTAATCAATGTTTTATCAACCAATTGCCTGGATTTAATAAATAAGAAGTAAATATAGCAGGCAATATAATCAGGACACGGAGCGGAGGCGCCGGCGTGTGAACTGGAGCTAGTCTCATAAATTAACCGAAACTCGGTGTATAGGGTTAGGGTACAGGTTTTTCAAATGTTATTTAATAAAAATTAAATTTTCCCCTCAAAATTTCACTTTTATTTTCTCTCATCCAACTGTGGCTGTGTTTGCATTAATACTGACCTTTCACAAGGCACCGCATCTCACTGTGCACGCTTGCCACTTCACTACTGTCAGCAATTAGCTTCATACTTTTCAGTTTAGGATGCAGGAACATTGCAAGTCTGTGTAAACGATGAATGTCGAACTTGTCCTGGAGAATACTGAGGCATTTCTCCTTCAGTGAGGAAATTATATTGCTATCATTTGAAGAAGCTCGCAAGTGGCGTCTGATGCGCTCATACCAAACAATGGTTAGATGGAGGGTCGGGGTTTTCGATGCCTCTAACGCTTTAGTGGCTTCCTTAAATCGCTCCAGGTATGCAACAAAGTCGGAGAGGGCCTCTTCATCCAGGTTTGTGAGGCGGTCAACTTCCCCTCGCTCTTCCAGAAGTGTTCGGATGTCTTCAAATTGACTGCTGATAGACTCTAGCATTGTATGGAGGGAATTCCAACGTGTCTCTACAGAGTTTTTAAGAGTCTTTTTCAGGCGAGCCTGGAGGCTGGTCTGCTTGAAATATGTTACCAGTGACTTGGCTGAGTCAATCATTGCAGTTACTTCTTCTCCATACATATCCTCCTGGGATGGTTTGAATGTAGTGTACAGGACAGTATTGGAAATATGGGCAGCGCAGCTCAATCGGGTCACTGTACGCAGGGCCGCAACTATATTTGCGCCCCTATCTGTCACATACACCAGTTTGGAGTAGAATTCATCAATGCCAAATTTACGCAATGCGCTGATGATGGCTGGTTTAATGTTGTCCGCCGTTTTACGCAGTGAACTGTCCCACTCTTTCGATAAGCTCCCACTTATTGTTAAAGTAGTGCAGAGTAACACAAAGGTAGCTGGTTTTTCTGTAATCGTCAGTCCACATGTCCAATGTAACAGCTCCATTACCCCCCTCCAACTGCATTTTAAGCTCTGGGATTAGTTCTTGGCGAATCTTCTCTGCATATTTGTTAACACCACGAGAAACTGTCGTAGGGTCAGGCAGTAGTTGTTTAACATCCACACGGCCAGCCTTTGCACCAACATC
This sequence comes from Triplophysa bombifrons, assembly GCA_029783895.1. Lineage (NCBI taxonomy): Eukaryota > Metazoa > Chordata > Actinopteri > Cypriniformes > Nemacheilidae > Triplophysa > Triplophysa bombifrons. The sequence continues at coordinate 24,669,451 of CM056448.1, forward strand.
TATCAACCCTTGTGCTAATGCAAAAAATCCCTCGCCGTGTACTGCATCAAAGGGTCTAATATCATTGCATACAAAGTTCACAGACAGCCTGGTTATGGTGTCCTTATCATCTCTACGAGGCACCTTCAGTTCTGTCCCCTTTGAAAGATACTGTTCGATAGATCTGGTGAGTTTGTTACCGGCACAGGTATCTGCGTGCTTCCTCAGCGACGAAGTTCCACATCTGCGGCTATCGAAAACGAAAACTTTAAGGCAGGTTTTGCATGCAGCAAAGCCTTTCACAATATTGCTTTCTTCATCTGAGATGACTCCAAATTTCTCCCACACACTGGACTTGAGTTTTGATGAAGTATTGTCGACAACTTTACAATCTCCTCTAGCGATTTTTTTTTTCAACTCCTCAGGATCCATCTCGACGACTCATGCAGCAGTTCGCGCGGTTGTTATTTTTTAAAAGTGGAATGTGGCCTAGAGACTCCTGGGAGGGCGCGGGCTCAAATAAACAAAAAAAATATTTTACCAACTTGAAATACAGGAATAGTTTTGTAGAAGTGTTCCTAAAAATATGCATTTATTTTTACATTTGCATGTGACTGTTTTGAACCCGTGTTTAGACCCGTGTTCCCCCGTGTCCGAACCGACCCGCACCCGTATCCGACACAGTTATATATTTTTCACCCGTTGCAGCCAAATTTGCGGGTCACCCGTCGTACCCGAACCCGTGCAGGACTCTGCTGTATCATACTCTAGTATTTCATAAACGCATTTTTTAAATGTTTTGCCTTTAATACAGTACTTAAGTACATACAAAATCAGTATTTTTTTACTTTAAAAATTGAAACTACTTAATTAAAAGTAGATAGTGATTTTAATGCAAACAAGGATTATGATGTTAAAACAATAACATTTATTTATGAAATGTAGTTGAGTAGAAAGTATGATATGTTATATATATAGGGTTTTTACCATTTATAGGTGGTGCCATCCTGATCTTGTACACACACACATAGGCCTACCGTACCTTTAGGTGGCTTTAGCAAATTGACTTTAAGTTTGACATATTAAAAGTTCTAATACAATTAGATAAAAATGACAATTATTAAGTTATCTAAAACATTACTTTTATTCAACCAAACAGATTTTTGATATGAGCAAAGCTTGTTCAGAAATCTTGCAGTCTATGTGGTTCATTTTGAATGATTCAATGATCTCGCAAGTGACTGAAAAGTTAAATAAAGTGTTTTCCGGTAAAGAAACATAGAGAGCATCGACACTCCCTGGTTTTTCTATTACATTGTGGGTATTATTAGGAAATGAACGTTTCGGTGCAATGGAAGTATTTTGCGAATGAGACCGCCCTTAAAATGGCTGACTCCCTGGTCAGTGTTCTCGCTACTGAACAAGGGAGCTGATTGAGACACGTTTTACCACCTGTCTCTGTCCCTTTTCCTGTAAATAATGAAGGACGTGTAAAGGTCTAGTCTACCTGCTGTGTGCTCTCTGCCTGTCTTTCTCCCTGACATATCTTTATTCTTGCTTGTGTTGCAATATGATTCTTATAAAAATCATCATATGCGGATGTTGATATATTGTGCAAACAGTATACACAAATTATTAATATTTATCATACCTGCAAACTCAAGCTTTTTGGTGAAATTCGCCGTTTTGAATCCATAAATGCCATTCATGCGAATCGTATAGATGTTTAATTTCGACTTGTATCATATTTTTCACTTCTTTTTCCTGTAGCTCAAAATTAGACCAGGCACATTCCGAGTAATTATGCCAGCATCCCGGGTGTCATTTGCGTATAAGCTTCACCTAGTTCATACGTCATGTGATTAGCTGCTGCTCCATAGGTGTCATGTGGTGCACTTGAACAATTTGTGCAGGCCAAAAGACTGAAGAAATACATTTTGACTAGCAAATTTTGGCTGTTGTGACAGTTTCTTATAATTGAAGCAAGTATATTTTTTTTCTCGTCAGAGTGCGCCAGAAAGCATAATATACATGTTAGTATTAAAAAATAAATCTTATGGGGAGGATGCCCCCAGAACCACCGCACCGCACCCAACCACCCCCAACCACCCCCCTGATTGTTTGGCTGTCACCTTTTTGACTTCTTCCGAGTTTGCAGGTCTGATTTATGTGAATTATGTTCCAAAAAGCTGATTGATCAAGATGTGTAAAGTGGCCAGATGTAGACACCCCCTATAGCCACTGAAGCCAGGTTTGATGTAGATACTTAGTGTATGTGTGGACATACATGGATCACTGTGTAATGGAAGTTTAATGTAAATGGTCATGTGTGGGTGTGTGTGTTTTGGAGGTTGTTTCTGCTGTGCTCTATATGGGTCATTATTAGCTGCCATGTTTAATGGGTTCAGGAAACCATCGCTACACATCAGGCCTTCCCTCATTAATTCTCCATCCCTTCCTCCCTGCTGTACCACATTAGTCTGCAGGTCTAGTCCTAATTATGGGCTCTAAACTCTCTCTCTGGTCCTGACAGTATTATTCATTTTCACCTAAGCAGGACACAGATTTTAAGTTGTGGGAAGAAATTGTATTACTTTATTACATTGTTTTAAGAGCTGTGGATGAAAGTGAGAGAGATTTCTTTAATAACACATTTTCACACACTTATGCCATTTTGAAGTAAGGTTTCATAGTAATGTTTTAAGTGAAGCAATATTAAACAAAATGAGGAAGTTTATTATTCTCAGAACAAGAATTAACCGTTAACTACATATTTACTTCTATATATGAGTAATATGTTAGCTGTGATTTTTTTTTTACATAAAAGTCCCCTTCCAATTACTTTAATTATTACTTAAATTAAAGCTGAAAATACAACTTGCTGTGTGTGGACCACCCGAGGTATTTTTTTTTAACATCCCACCAATAGAATCCATCACATACCATTAGACACTAGTATAGTTTCCATTAAAACCAATACAATTTCCATTATAACTATTGAATCCATTTAACTTTGGTCAGGGTTCTATTTTTTTCCAGCAGGGTTGTTTTGACTGCTCCTAAGTTTGATAACGTTAATGTCAGTAAATTCATTGGCAGCGGACCACAAGGACAGTTTCACTTTCGTCTTTGCAACTTTATAGTCTTGTGCCACATCCCTACTAGTCCGTCCATTTAAAAAAAACATGTGTACCTTTCCTCTACATTGTCGCATTATAATAAGGCAGAAAGGAAGCCACTGACAGAAATGTCATAGGTTTTACTCATGCGCAGTAAAGGGATATAAGCGTTGTCAGGACTAGGGCTGGGCCGATAGACGATGGCATCGCCCGTCACCGATGGCTGACAGACATCATGATGATGAGCCGACATTGTGATTCAAAATGTTTTTTCACTTTCATCACGTGGCTCTCGCTGCTCTGTGCAACAAATCACTTTGTAAACAAATATGAATAAGGATAAGGGGCATATAAGCAACAGATCCCAACACCCATTGACTACCAGATTAGGAAAAAACAATGGTAGTCAAAAGTGCCCCAGAACTGTTTGCTGTCCTACATTCTTCAAAATGACTTATTTTGTGTTCAACAGAACAAAAAAAAGATTAAATAAGATTTCCTACTGTGTACATTTTTTTATAACATTCAGAAAATTCAGAAATATTTATTAAACCTTCATTAGCTGTATCTGTATCCGCACATACCACTCGAAATAATCAGTATTGGTGGAGAAATGTATTATCGGTGCGTCTCTGTTCTTTTCTACTGTCCTTAGATGTGGAAACAATCTGCCAGTGACCTGTTATTTGAGGAGTAAATCTTTTTGCACATCTTTGAATTTATTGCCTCAAAATAGTTAAGAGTTTTATATAGGCAGGTATATATTAATATGCCTAATATAGGCAGTCGAACATTGGGCGTGACGGTAAATAATTACTGTAGGTGGACGGAAGGAATAGCTTCTCTCTCTCTCTGTTTGTTTTCTCATATTCTCTGCAAAGCTGAACTCCTCCCAATATCTTGGTGCTGCTATTTCATCTCATTAACATATTAACTGTTTAGTTGCCATGGTGCGCAGCCATTTGTGCCATGTGACCTCTACAACATGTGCCTGTTTTTCCTTCCTCCTCACGTCACACTTTCCCCCCTCCTCATTCCCTGTTTTATATGTTCTTCCATGTGTTTTTCACTCTTGGTCACTCTACTCACTGCATCATGACACTACCAGCCCGCTGGTCTCTACAACTTAAAGGAGAAATGAAAGATTGTGTGCGTGTGAAACAGGTCTGATGATAATTTCTTCATGGAACCCCATTAAATACATTTAGGTTGGTGAATGCATAAGACGTTTATCAAGGTTTTAGTACGAGTTGTTCCCAGCAGTCCAAACTTCAAGGCCTTGTTATCTCTCTCTCTCTTTTCTGTCGCTCTCACTCTGTCTTTCCATTTTTATCTCTCTCACACGCACATGTTTTTTTATTGAAGCTTGTTCTCCTGCGCCGAAGCTTTACGTGCACATGGTGTACTAAATGAATACACACAAGCACGGTTGTATGCCACCTAGTGAGGGAAGGAGTATGACACAGGATGAATTTTGACATTATTTTGGTCGCTCGTCTTAATTTAACTTTGCAGAAGTTGCTCTCACTCCTGTCTCGGGTCCATGCCTAGCCAAAGCTTATCCCTCAGCTCCTCTACTATGCAGTAAGATTCTTACACTAAGCTCACCAACCTTTGTGCGTGTCTTTTTGCACAATTTCACATGCAAGGGTTTTCTCTCTTACTATTTGTTAATACATTTACTCCGCAATATGAACTCGTCATTTTAACCGTGTGTATTTGTTGTGTGTGTATTGGCGGGTGCACACAGTGGTGTGTTGCAGTGCACGTGGAGCGTTGCACATGGCCAATGTGTCATACTTTGGGAAAGTGAATGCATGGCCTAATTTCCTCTCGAGTCTTTGTTGTCACTTCCTGTGAGTCAATCCAGCTGCATTGTGAACTCATGCCACCTTGCCTCTTCTTGTGTGCTTTTCTGTGAGTGTGTGGTGAGGGGGATCTCTGTCTGATCATTGACTTATGATTTATAGTTTTATGCTTTACTTCCTTTAAGCAGTGTAATGCTTTTAGACACACATGGGCTGTTTGATATACGTGTATATGACCATTCTTGATCAGTTGCCTGAATTGTTACCCTTGTACCTTTTGGGATTTTCCAAGTTGAGAAATTCAGTATTTTTGGGGTTAAGTTGTGAAAGTTAATTTAATAACAGCTAGCACCCTCTGCTGGACCTCCTGTTTTACAATGAGCTAAAGAGAGCGAGTGAGTGAGCAAGGGAGAGAAAGAGAGAGAGAGAAAAACGAGTCTGGATTTTAACGACATCTCTAATATTCATGCTGATGCGTTTTGCTGCTTTGTGCTTTCATTTCTCGCCCGGGTCTCCCGCTCGCCGCACACACCCAGTCTAAGAGAGGGGAGGGGAATGTGGAAAAAGGAAAAAAACAAGTGGAATTAAGAAAAACAAGCTACACAGCGTCCAACCGAGCTAGTACAAAAACCTTTTGTGTTACCAAGGAGGGGTAGCGATCCTACCTACCTTCGTCTGGGATGTGAAAGGAGGAAGAGGAACAAGAAGTCTGTGTGTGCGTGCCGGAGGACGAGAAAACGAAAGCCCGGAGAGCTAGCACGGTTCTCGGACAGACGGACGGAGGGAATCAATGAGATCGAGGGAGAGAGCGAGGGAGGGAAAAGAATAGAGCTGAGCGCAGCAGAATGAAAGCGTCCCGGACGCGTGTGCCTGCTTTACGGGTCTCTTCCTCATTCCCTCGTTTTCCGTGAAGCGCGGCTCCATGCAGCCCGGCCACAGGAGAAGGAGGTGAACAGGGCTTCTTCAGCCACAGACCTGCCGGGGGAGGGAGGGAGAGAGAGAAAGTGAGCAAGCGAGAGAGCGGGAGGAGGGAGCGTGGGGGGTGGAAAGAAAAAAACTGCAAAAGGGCACGAGCTTTTGTTGGCGGTTGGAGAGAGGGAAGAGGGGGAAGAAGAAAAAACATGTCTACGGTGAAGAGGCCGAGAGGACGGGTGAGTGCGTGCGTGTGTGTATGGGGGGACGGGGGTGGGCGGGTGGTTGAGAGAGGGAGGGGTTGGGGGGCAGGCAGGAACTGAGCAGCTACAGGCTCATGCGGCAGGCTACACGCTCGCCGCCATCTTGTGCTAAATGCTTCTCTCCATTTCTAACATTCTCTCTTGCTAGCGTGCTAAGGAGGAATGCTATGCTACGTTAGGCAGCCGTTGACCCTCATTCCTCTCTTCGCCTGACTTTCTACCTGTTTCTTTGCTGTGGGATGAGCGTGCCACATGCGTGCATCAGGCATTTTACGGCTACCCTGCATGGGTGTGTGTTTCTTTTTTAATGCGACAGTTGCGCTTTATGTGGAGAGGATCATGACAACAAGAAAGATTGAAATCTCAGCAGCGCTGGCAGCCTGTAATTTTAGTTATTTATAGATTTGTTACATGGCTGCAGTGATCAGGGCTGCTGCATTTTCTCTCTCTCTCTCTCTCTCTCTCTCTCTCTCTCTCTCTCTCTCTCTCTCTCTTTCTGTCTCTCTCTCTCTCTCTCTCTCTCTCTCTCTCTCTCTCTCTCTCTCTTCTGTCTCTCTACGTCTCAAGTCATATTCTGTCTATTGCTCATTTTCTCACGTGCACACCACCCCCACTTACCCCTACATTTTCCTCTCTGCTCTCTCATTCTATAGTTTTCCGCCATTGTCCCTCTCGTTTTACCCTTTCATGTCTCAACTGGATTAGTGAAAATATTTCAGTTGAACACAATCTCTCTCTCGCTCTGTTCTATAGCTCATGTTTATCCACCGAATGAGTTTATGTTTATAACCCTCCCCCACTCCCTTCTCTTTTGTTTCATTCTTTCCAGATAATTCCCTTCATTTAGCCATTGGGAAAGCACAGGCTAGCTTGCTGACGTGATTATATTTTATGCCGGTCTGTTTTTTTTTCTTTGCTTTATTGGCATGACTGTACAGGATTATTTGAATAATGCTTTGGTTATGTCATATAAGAACAAGAATCTTCTTTGTACGGCAGTTGGACAGGTTTGCTTTGGCTACCTGAATAAAAACTGTGTGTGTGTGAGAGAGAGATTTAGATTGAGGAAAAGAGATAAAAGGCTAGAAAAGCTTCTGCATGTCAATCAAACCAGCATGAATTATAAAAGTTGGCATGTCTCGGCCTGATATATGATCATGTAGTGAATTATACATGACTGTCTTTATTTCATGGGGTGAGGGGTGGATAATGTGAACAGACTAGACTGGCTCTCAGGTTAAGGCCTTAGACTATAGTCATGACTGACCTTTGATCAGCTACTCGTATGACGTGTGCTTTATTATTGCCTCTATATGACAATGCTTATAAATCTGTCTTCTGTCATGTACTTTAACTAGTACTTCATTGGTGACTGTGTATGCATATGGCCCCAGTCGTGTGCTTGCTACCCTTATCTTCGGCGGTAACTGTATGGCCACAGAGAACGTGATGAAACCCAGGCGTTGGGGAACATTGATGATGCAGCAGTTCAAAGATGGAGGATTTCCTATGTTGTCATCCAGAATGTGTGGGTGGATTCAGGCTTGCCATGCTGTGCTGAAACCCTCCTGTTGCACTGCTCATCAGATAAGCTGGAATCTCTACAGTTGTTTGTGTGGAGAGAGTTTTGCTTTAGATGCCCGGTTAGGTTTACTGTGGTGGAGAGTGTGGCAATACAAATAATATAGACAGGATTGAACTGGATAAAATGTCTCCAAACACAATATTTTAAAAGTAATATTTTGATTTCTGTCATTATTTGCTCTCGTTCATATTGTTTCCTATAGAGAATGTGAAGCTGACATCACGCCCAATATTGCATGTTGCGGTGGCGCCGCCATCTTGGGAGGATAATACTCCACTGCTAATATTGTACTGATATGTACTGTTACTTGTTTTGTTTGATATATGGAGAAATGGTTTTTCCGGAAGGACTCTTCGTAATGCTTTAGCAGTTTTTTAACAGATCGAGACCGACCAACCATAGTTATATTTCCTAAACAAACAAGAAAATCAAAACACTGCATTGAACGCATTGGCAGCCATCCTCCCAAGATGGCAGAACATTCAACATGACGTGACATCGCTTAACAAGCTCTATAGAGTTTTTTTTGTGACCATGAGTTGTCAGGTTTAAAACAGATAAAATAACAATAGAAGAAGCACTATAGTATAGGAATGGGTACCGAAACCCGGTACTTAATCGGTCCCGGGGCTAAATTATAAAAGACCGAAGTATCGATAAGCTCTGACGTTAATGGTTCTGCTGTCGGTACTGGAGAAATTAAGAAAAACATTTCCTATTTATTATTAATAAATAACCGTTCACTAGCATATTTTAACTGACCAACCATTTCTAGTTTGCGATAATATTAAAGACATTTACCTGCATTTTCGTTATTCGCAATCTCGCACACGAAATGTCCGTCTGTCCCACACTACACAGAGCTCACGCTTAATAGAGTGACGATGGCGGCGAGAATCAAACGGTCTAAAGTATGGTTACATTTCACTCGAGTGGATGCAGACAATACTCGTTGCAACAAGTGCAACAAGATTTTTGCTTGTAAGAGCGGAAACACACGCAATCTGGCAAAACATTTTTCAAAAGTGCATTATATGCTGACAGACAAATGCAAAGTTTTCGCCTAGCTACTAGTTCATCATCCACGTCCTCAGGTACGTTTACTAGCTTAGCAGTCTTCCTAAATAATACCGACATAAACGTTGCATAAGGTTTCTTTAAATTAGTATGTAATAATTTAATAGACACACATCACATTAAAAAATAGCCTACATATGAATCTTTAGAGTATTTTTTTCTGCAGTAGCCTAATTAAATCTTACATTTTAAAAATGATTTCACAGCACTGCATTTAAAATGGATGAATAATAATAAATTATGCTTAAGAAATTATAAAGCAGAGCTTACCTAAAAATGTATTTGTATTGATGAAATACATAAACTTTTTGTGTGTGTGTACTTTGCAAGAGGTTCCAAACTTGTATAACTTTTAAGCCCAAACAGAGTTAACTACATTATGTGAAGGTAAAGCTGCAGTTAAAGTGAACCAATCCACTCCAGCATCTGGTCCAGTTATTGTTACTATTAAACAACAACAACAAAAAACACAAACAAACTTCGGCCCACATGCATTTTAATTTAATTTTCTATGAATAATAAGCGGGTATCAGTCATCTTTTACCTGCATTAAGATATGTTGGGTCAGTAAAGAATGTTTTAAATAGTGAAACAACTCCAGCTTTAGTGTTGTCTTTCATAAAAAAACACAACAAAAAGTACCGATAAGAGTACCGGATCGATAAGTGGTATCGATAAAAGTAATAATACCGTTAAAACCTTAACGATACCCATCCCTACTATAGTAGTACATACATTGACATCTAAACTAGATATTTGCTCTATATTGTGATTGTTCTAATTTCATGTGACCGCTTTTATGATGAACAGACTGGAAATTAAGTCATTATTTGCATATACAGCCAACACAATAGCATATAAAAAATATTTTCTGTTTTTTATTTACTATTTATAGGTATCTGTTTAGGTAAAATGATCATTTTTGTTGCTGCTTTCTGTGGAATACTTATTGTTTCTATTTGCATTTATTAGCCGTTCATATTCACTTTTGAACACCCCAACAGTTAAATTTGTAAATGTGAAAGTTTACCTCTAACCTCTTGGGGAGTTTGAAGATGAGCATATTTCCAAAAAAAGTGGAATGTTCCGTTAAAAAATGAAAATTGGGAATGATCTCAATTTTTTTTCAGTGGCTGTATTTTTGCGAATAGTAATGTAGATCTCACATCGAATGTGACACAGGCTGGATGTCAATAGCATTAAACATTATTGATTTTCTTTTGTATGATGACTAAACATCATGACATCAAACCTGTGGCACAGACGACATTAGAACGTACAGTATTCGACATGAGAGCTGCACAAAAAAATGACTGAATTAAAGACTGAATAATAACTTTAACAAACATTTCTCTCTGTTTATCACAAAGCTATCATCTCTATCTGTCGCCTTTCTATACAGTACAGAAAGAGTACAGTGGTAGTGTTTTCATATAAATGTTAGACCATCAATCTATAAACTTTAATGTTCTGCAAAAGTTGAAGAACATTTATTTTATCAGGTTTTCCAGACACAAAACAGCCGACTGGTTGGAAAGACCATGAGGGGGAAACATAATGGCAGAATTGTGCATTTTTGTGATATAGGCCTTTTAAAAATTGTACACAAGCTGTCTTTTCTACTTTCAGGTATCGCAAAAATAGGGGTCCTGAGTGAATCATACTGGTCTCTGTGAACACCATAATCTCAGTGATCCACAACAAAAGAATTTGAGTACCGGGCACTAAAAGCTACATCTAAAACTAGATGTTGTACATCCAAGTTTGTTGACATCATGTTTACTAGCATGCTGGCATGAAGTGTATTGAGATAAAGGGAGGTCTTTTGGACATTTAGGCTATGGTTGAAGTTTGCAAATAGAAGTTTTTATTGGCAAAATGGATGAAAGGCACCCTTAATCTCAATGTTTAGAGTAACTGTTTCACAAGATGTCTGGTTCATGGCTGGTGAACGGTAATGTTATGGCTATTGAATTCAGCTTATAATTCTGTAGCTTTCTTATATTGACCTTTAGACGAGTCTACATGGCATCATTGCTATCTTAATGAGTGTATTGTACAGCATGGAAGACCATATGAAATTACAGAATCCTGAAATGGAAACGTTTCTGTTGGCTTACTGTACAGGTCTGCCTACATTGCAACTCAATTTTGTTGTCTTTCTAGTTGTGCACATGCCATCCATTCACAGACTGACAATTTTGTACACTCTGTTGAAATTTTAATGGTAACCTCTTTTTTTTCCCTTTTCGTAGCCTCCTAAGAACACTAATGGTCCTAGCAGCCAAGTGCGGCTACTGAGCCCACCGGTGAAGAGTAACTCTTCTTCCTCGTCGTCCTCCTCGTACACATCCGCGTCAGAGAAACGGGTGCACAAGCGACAGCAGCAGCAGGAGCAGATGGAGTCGCCCCTTTCAGGCGATAAACAACTGAAGGCCAATCAAATCATCTCTGAGGCCATTGCTAAAGCGAGGGAGAGAGGAGAGAAAAATATCCCACGTGTCATGAGTCCCGAGAGCTTCCCGTCATCGTCGCAGCACCGCAGCCACAAGGCGGGCGGCTCCAAGTCCAAAGGCAAGAATAAGAGTTCCAAGAGCGCACGGATTGTGGCAACCTCCAAGCCCAAACAAAAGACTCAGATTGGGTAAGACCGCTGTGAAATTCTCCCCATGCTGGCATTTAATTTTTTGGTTTGTTTGACTGGAAAGAGAGGGAATGTCTCGTGCAGGTGTTGGATGTTTGACATGATCTGCTTGGGTTTTCTGCGTGATGGGGCTGATTTTTTTAGTTCTTCAGAGATCATCTCTATGATAATAAAATGCTGTTAGTGTAGTAACATTGCGTCTCAACCTAAATCAGATGAGAATGGAGTGTTTATAGACCCATTGAGCATCATTTCAAATGAGCAAATCCATCCCTCTGCTCGCTGACGTTAGTCAGCAAGTCAACAAATTACAAAAGAGTGAATGACAAATGAACCACGTGTATTGAAACCCACAAATAGGCAAAAGGACAAACAGGCGCTAAACATAATCTTTTGTTCTCCAGTCCTTATTATGGTTAATGATTCATTGACAAGATGTACTGCATATGTAGCCTCATGCAGCACACACAGCCCCTTCTGGTTAGTTATAATAGATCATGAGGCTGCACCCAACATTCACCGCCTTATCGCAATGTCATGTGATCCGTGTTAATATAGGGCTAAATGGAAGAATGTAAGTTTTCTAGGTCAAATGCATCCTGGGAAGGACATTGAAAACTTTGTACCATCCTGTTGCGCAAACATTCAGACTAGTTCGTTCTTCCTTGCACACTCTCTGCTGGTCTGCGGGCGCGATTATGTAGCTAGTGTGAAAATGTTCAGCATTCCCGCTGTACTTGTAAAAAAATGTGTTTTGAATTTCTTCTGCGACTTGTTCATCGTGCTTATTGGATTAGCAGTCTGAATGACCCAAATACTTGTGCAGCAAAGGCAGGACAAACGGGACGTGTGTGTTCAGCCTCAACACCTTACTGGATGTTATTTCCGCTGTTATAAGACACGCTTTTTATTTCATGCTCATTTACGTCTGTGGCACAGAATGTTGTATGGTAGAAGGACGCAGGTGTTTGTTAAACGGTGTTCAGGCTCTTCATTTAGGATTGGAGGATAAGTGCTTGTAAAATGATAATTGCTCACTTGTGACCACACGTTCTTTATTAACGTGTTTATTATTATAAATTGTTGCTTGTTAACCATAAACCGAGTTGGGATATTAAACTTGGTAGAAAAACATATTTTATTAGAATAACTATTGATAATAAATGGAGGTGTTTAGTAAATATTTGTGTCATTTCTCATAGTGCTTTAGATAATGACTACCATTTAGGGGTAGCACTTGTATCCATAGTAAAATTGTTGTGAGAAATAGCTTATCATGGCTCTTTATTATATGCAGATATTCAAAAAAGAGAGTGAAAGGTTTGCATGTTTAATTGTGTCTTTTTACCTGTAAAGTACTTGAAAGGCGGATATCTGTCTGGTTTGACTACTTTTTCGAGCTTGTTTTGCAGTGTAAGGGTTGTGAACAGGATGTTGTCACTCTGTTGACAGTAATAGTGTTCTACCTTGTTCTTGCTCAGCTCTGAGAAAGTGATATTTAAGGTTGAGCATTACTGTTACATAGTAACTAGTGATGCCATCAAATTTCCAATTCACCACAAAGTAATTGCTAGAATGCTTGGTTCATCTAAATTCATTGTTGCAGGGAGAAACTGACATGAGCACTTGGTATTTGGTGTTTATCTTTGCATGTCAGAAAAACAGACACAGACCCTCACCCAAGTCCCACCCCCTCAACCACTGTGGCCGTTCTTTGTGTACACTTTAGAGACCTTTAAAGTCGATGTAAAAAAATCCCGTAAATCCTACACTCCTGGGGCGCCAGAAATATTCCGTAAAAATGTATTGTTTTAATTCCATGTAAATAACATTTCTTCTAAAATTGCAGTCTTTTTCTGTAATTCGTATTTTGAAAAAATACATGAAAATCTGTTAATAAAACAGTAACATTGCGTAAAATTACAAAAAACTGCAAAATTGATTCGTTGTCTATACAAAATTAAATGGGTACCGCCATTGTTCGGTTACAAGCATTCTTTAAAAAATATTCTTCTTTTGTGTTCTGCAGAAGAGAGAAAGTCTTTTTGAAATGACAGGTTTGAAATGACAAGAAGGAAATGATGACAGAATTTTCAGTTTTGGGTAAACTGTCCCTTTGTGACATCAGATGAGTGTGAAATATGGATGCTCATTTCTGTTTATATCCCTAACGGACAACCGACACTCGTTATCCGAACATTAACCGATAAGATTTTAATAATAAATTGGAATTAAAAAATACATTCTGCGTCTCATTTCGAAGGCTGCGTCCTCCGGAGGTCGCTTTTGTCCGGCGCATACACCTTCGCATGCGACATCTGGAGGACGCAGACTTCGAAATGAGAACACAGCTACAGTTGACGAGGATCCGTGATGCAAACATGCAAACAGCAGCATAGAGAATACATCAACAAAAGTACCTTTACATATTATCACATTTTCACGAAGCTGCAGCGTTTTGGACAATGGAGAAAACCTAAATTATATAAATCCAAAGCATAAAATAAACAGGCAAGAAAAAAAAAATTCATCAACAAATTATGACGAAACGAAAACACAGAAGAACCTGGAAAGTGTATTTCAGTCAGAAAGTTTTTTCGTTAAATAAAAATAGCAGGCCTTACTCAATCCAAAGCTTGGAGTTTTTATTGAATAAAGTTACATGTTTAGGTGTTGTGGTGACAGTCTGGAGCTTGTTGACAATTAGACCCGCGACAGAAAACACCCTTTCAGATGGCACGGATGTCCCGGGAATGGCTTTCCACCATCCAATCTTAGCTAAACATATATAAATCCAATCTGCTATAGACAGGGAAACCACTGATCTTGCTGTTATCTTCTCCTTTCCAAAGTGCACGGGCAGCTGATGCTAAGCATACATGAGATAAGTTTATGTAAAGGATAAATTGATGGCTAGCACCGAAATTCCATTGCAGCTCATTGTGAGCGTGATTGTCATGTGTCTTCATTTGAAACAAAGAACTTGAGCTTGAGAAAGCCAGTGGTACTCTGTTTGGAGGAGTAAAGCCCTGACAAATGTGGCCTTAACAATCACATGAATTACACGTGTCCAGTTTCATCAAGAGATTTGCGTGATTGGATTTTAATCTCGAAAATGTTTCGGAAGGCATTTACACCTAGTCGCACGAGTCTATAAACTCTGTGAGTTAATGCTTAGCATATTTTTCTTTCACCATACAGAAAACTAAAAACATGTAAGATTTAATAGTTATTTTATTATAAAAAAGATTATTAATATTATTAAATTTAATATAAATATGCCTTTTAAATTGTTTAACTGATAGTATTAACCGGTCAAATTTTTAACGATCGGTTAACGGTTAAACGGTCAATGTGAGAATCCCTAGTGGGAAGCCAAACGTGGGTCTTAGATCTTCATTTCAGAATTGGTACGGCTGGTGTCTTTGAGCCTGTGGTGGAACACAAAGCCAGAAACCTACTCACCCGCTTTGCACCAAACAGTGCGCCACAGCCAGCAGCTGCCATTAAAGAGAAAGAGTGACTGCATTCAGTCACACATTTACAGCTTTGATAGAGATTTATGGCTATAGGAAGTATTTCAGAGACATTAAAAGGTGATGAGATGGACAACATATAATAAAAAGAATGAGATAAATCAATATGGCGGCCGTGGGGGAGGAAATTCACCTCATAGTTAAAGAGCCTCATGCTTTTTTCTATTCTCAAACGTATAAGCACATAGTTGAATTATCCTTGAGTATGAGCCTTCAGTACTTGAAATAAGCACAAAATATGATATAAAAAATCTTCGACTAACACCTGATAACAGTGATATGTTATTAGAACATAACCTTGGCAGGTTTTTTGTGTTTCTCAATTGTAGAATGGCAGAGCTTCAGAGTAAACTGACTTACCCTAAAGGGCTGTTTAAAGAGGAAGTTGAAAGTAAAAAATAAAGCGCTTTTAGATATTTTGTTGTTTTTGGACTTTTTAGTGGGGTTTTAAAGGTGTTATTGGATGATGTGTTTTGTGTGCTGATGCGTTATGTACTGTATGCTGATGTTTTTTTTGCCACAAAGAAAAAAACTCATGACAATGGTGTGTGTGTATGTGAGAATCCATAGAGAAAAAAAGAAGTATTTGCATACTAAATGTTACAAGGTTACAACCCTGAAATATTAATGTAGCCTTCTGTGCCTTCTGCTGAAAACCTTCCGTTCTTCTGAGTATATGTGGGTCGTTGTCTCCGAAGCATATAAGCTTAAAATAATTGTGCATAAACATACAAAATACTACAAATGTACAAACATACTTCCAAAACAATATACTTACAATAGCAAGAAAAGCAAAACAAATAAAATGATTATAATTTTCTTTGCATAATGTTAGAAAACATTGTTGTATTTGCACAGTCAGCTTTTTGAAACTGCAGAGTGTATTTGTTGAATTATTAAGCTGTGCCATTGAAGATTTCACTGATAAATCTGTCTCTGGCTTAAGAAATAAATTGTTGTGTGAGAAAAGCAGCAATTAAATTACTTGTGATTTCAATTGCTGACAACAAGTTAGTGATAGACAAAGATGGCAACTCAGAAGAAAATTATTGAATGCCTTTTTTTGCCTTTTTATATATTTTTGCCAGATAGTACAGTGTAGAGATCTCATCATTGCATGAGATTTTTGACTGTGATATTAATAATTCATGTAGTAATTATTATAGGCTGTATAGGTATGTCTCTTTTAAAGCAATAAACTTGTTTTAGGTAACCTACAAGACTGCGGTTGCACACAGTCTGATTTTTTAAAACTTCAGATTCTTTCTGTTTTCTTCATTGTTTTAAATGTCTGCTGTAAAACAAATAAATGAGAAATACCCGAGAGATACAGATACTGACTATACTGTAGTTCAGCATTTTCATTGAGAATTTGTCTTACACATTGTTTTTTCAATATAATTGGCCATTTATTACATAGTAAATCAGTCAAGGGATTTGCTTAATATATGCATAATAGTAGCAAAGCTTATGTTGGTTAGATGTGGATGTTGCATGTTCAGTCAGTCAGCTTAACAGAGCAAAATACAGGTATGTGTATTTTGTTATGCGTGTAAATTAAAGTAACTTTCATCAAATGCCATTTACAAGTAAATCAAATCTTGTCTGTTTTTAACATTTAAAGTTAATTGTAAGAATAATAGTCTGACTCTAGCTGACGCTTGTAAGTCAAATGATGGGAACAAACGGTCTGCTGAAGACATGGACAGTGACTCTAACAACTTTTACCACAGTCGCTCATAAGTTTCTAAAACATTTTTTTCTTGTCTGGTTTTGTGATTCAAGTGCGCCATGTGGTAAAACATTCCGGGCATTAAGCCACCAAAAATAAATGCAGAGGAGCAAAATCAATCTTTTCATATCTGAAATTGTTTTGGTAAACAGAAAATGTCATTGTGTTACCATCTTAAATATTCGTTTTTATATAAAACATAGATTTTTTACAGGACTCTGGAGAGTGATAATGATTTTTAGTCTGCTAACCTGGGTTTATGTCACACGCTCAAACACAGGTGGGCTCTGTCCAGCTCTGTCTGCACACACAGGTGCACGCAGGACCACCACATCATTTCACAGCTGCTGTGGTGTGTGAGGAGTGGAGCTCATGTGTCACTCACAGGATTGTCACACACAACATTACTGCCTCCACCCACGTTGCCGGCTTCACTCCGATCCGGTTGCTAGGCAACCAGGAAGTCACGTTGTCCCATAGACTAGTCGAGTGTAACATCATCCAAAGAGAGTGAAATAGTGAGTGAGGGTTTGTGTTTGCATAGCAGATGTCCTGTTTTATGAGACTGGTTTCCTCAATCTATTCAGCAGGGCTTAACAGACACAACTGTGTTCCTGACACACATTTGAAAACACTGTTTGACATCCAGTATACTGTATAATGTAATATGAGGAGATGTTATATTCTTAGTTGTGTAAATGTCCCTTTTCGTAACAAATGGCGTACATTATGTTCTGAATACATTTGTGTGTGTGTATTAAAGGTGTGGGTGTAATAAATTAACAGATGAACGTGACTACTGTGCTGGGAGACTATATTCTGCGAGTCTTTATACGTGTGGTGTGGGTTTTATTTTTGACTGTGTTACGTAATTGCTTTTAGGGTTCTTAGATCGTGTTTGAAACAGCAATCCTTAAAGGGGTCATATGGTGCGAATACGTGTTTTTCTGCGTCTTTGGTGTGTTATAAGTTGGCTTATTACTCATTTAACGCATTTCCGAATTAATTATCTAAATAAATTACGTGTGTTTCTGTATTTAAAAACTCAAACTGCCAAAGTGATTGTTTACCTGCCGCTATCACTGCTAAATGCTTCTTAAACAGCTTACACAACAAACCGTTTCTTCTTCGGCTTTTATCTTGCTTACACAAGCAACACGCCTGTGGACACTGACGCTTGGCCATTGCCTGTCGACGTGGACAGCGACGCACAATAATAAACCAAAAACGCCGACCGTCGGCTCTGTGTGTACTTTACTTTCTCATGACTTTCTTATAATCCATATGGCCAAAAGTGCGTCACATCCCAGATAGCACAATCCATCTGGCTTACGTCTATGTGACGTCTGTATTTACATCTGCAATACATAGTTTGCTCATCTGCAATACGTCTCGGAGACGTCTGAACGTCTGTAATGCGTCTGCTAAAGATCTGGAGACCTGCTGCCTAAACACATCTGCTAAACATCTTAGAAAGAGCAGCTTTACATCCAATCTAAATCATAAACATCTTAAAGACATCTTCTCGAGGTCTATATGACGTCTGACAGCAGACATCTCCCAGACGTATTGCAGATGAGCAAACTATGTATTGTAGATGTCTTACAGATGTAAATGCAGACGTTAAATAGACGTAAGCCAGATGTATTTGTGCTATCAGGGATAACACATTTTCTTGTTTAGCATTGAATTTCAAAACTATATTCGTTAATTGGAAGTTGGTCCACTCTAGGAAGGCTTTCTACTAGTAGGTAGCAGGATTTTCTCTAATTCAGAGTTTCAGACATAAGACATTTGAGTTTGGTTAAAAAGCGTTTTAGCAGTCAACATCCAAGTTCACCATAAAGGTTTAGTGTGGTTCATGTCTGAGATGTGTGCAGGTCTGTAAGGTTCTTCAACACCAGACTTAGTAGAGCATTTCTTTATGGATTTCAAAACACCCTTTTCTGTTTCGGTGTGATGCATTCCCTATGCACAAAGCAATGTTTATAAAGTCCTCAAGTCTGCTGGAACAGAAAAGGGCCTTTGCTTAAAATTTTAAAACAGATCATTCTCTAAAACTTTGTTGTATGCTGTAGGCAGATCAGTACATTATAAGGCCATGATTTTGGTTTTGAAGTGCATGTGCCTCTTTGCTACAAGAAGACAATTTTGAATCAGTTTTACGTGTATTTTTACTTGTGAAACTAGTGATCCTTTATTGTTGGTTCTTGGGTGTACAAGTTAAGGGGTTTAACATTCCATGTGAGCTTTTAAAGGATTTGTTCCCCAAAACAGATTTTTTTTCTTTCTTCAAATTCATTACGGGTAAGGGTCACCATATCTGACAAACAGGTTACTTTCACTTTTCATATTAGAGCTGTCTTAACTGAATATCCTTGAGTTATCTTGCACTAGCTGCATTTACATGGAACAATGTAATCCAAATGCTATCTATAATCACATGATCACAAAATTGTTGCCTGTAGGTTGACCTTTATCTATTTCTGTGTGTTCTTTGTATAGGAAAATCGTTATAAAGTTTGGAAAGAGGAAACGGAAGAAGGCAGAATCCTCAGAAGATCTGTCAGATGATGATGACAGACCACCCCGACGGTCTTCTAAAGACGATGATTCGGTGAGCTTTGATTCAACAGACTTCTGTGTACAGTATTTGTTTAAAAAAAGTCAGCCATGTAAAAATTTGTTGTAAGCAGTTATTGTTAGAGTATGTTGCATAAGACACGTTTTTGCACTGGGCCAAGGACAAAAGTAACTTTGTGCAGGCATATGTAGGCTCCAAGAGAAAGACTGTATGCTGAAAGAATTCCCACTATTTATTCTGACATGACTCGCGTCCCATTATCCCCGACCATGATACCCCTCCTCCACACCTGCAGATATAATTATCCTCTTTAAAAAAAACCTGTGTTAAATAAAGCAGTGTGCATTTGTTGACTCCGTTAGCATGTCGGAGATAAAGCTACAGCTATGCGCCTCTGATGCATTCTGGGAAACATTAGAATGTTATGGTGGATGACTTTAATTGGTCATCCGTAGATATTCTCATCCTCTTCACTTAGTTTAACTCATTGCATTTAGGTCATGTTATATTTGGGAGGACAGGCACGCACACCATACACTGCTCTGTACTAATTTACGGAAGGGCTTCCATCCTGCCAGGGCAGCTTGCTGAGTAAAAAAACAAAAATAAACTTGTACATGCGCAAGGGTTCTTCTTTTCTCTGTGTCATACAAACTTGTGCCATACCCATAGACACAGATGTACTGAATCAATTACATTCATAGACGACACTGAGGTTTCTCAATGCTGCTCTTGTGTGTGTGAATGGAGGGGAGTAGTGTCTAGAATTGTGGGAATGACCCATACTGTGTCTTATTGAGACCAACACTGAGAATTAAATTGCAGATGTACAAATGAAACCACACTCACTCATATATATATTTTAACAGAAGCGGCGTTCTAACCGGAAGATCAAGAGGAAGAAGTATGAGGAAGATGGGGAGGCCCGACTGTCTGATGAAGAAATGAAGGTCATCGTCAAAGCCAAGAAGAGCAGCTCCAATGCTCACAAAAACCCTGCAGTGCAACTCTTTGTGGTGAGGATGTGCAATTGTCATGATGTATACAAGCATGTTATTTAATGGGGAAATTCACCCAAAAATTCTGTCATCATTTACTTACCCTCTTGTCATTTCAAACCTGGATGACTTTCTTTCGCACATAAGAAAGAACACAAAAGAAGATATTTTGAAGAATGTTGGTAACCGAACAATGGTGGTACCCATTCACTTCTATTGTATGGATACAAAACCAATGCAAGGCCATGGGTACCAGCGTTGTTCTGTTACCAACATTCTTCAAAATATCTTCTTTCGTGTCCTGCGAAAGAAAGAAACTCATACAGGTTTGAAATGATAATAGGTGAGTCAATGATGACATCATTTTCAGAGTTATCCCTTTAAAGATCCATTTTTCTTTCATCTTTAACAATAAGACCTGTGCATCCCTTTGTTTGTAAGATAAATAGTGTTTATAAATGTGTAGACTTTGTGAAAAAAGCAAAAACTAAATGTTATATTTGTTTATATTTTTAGGCGGATGATAGTATTTACTGTATCTCTACAAAGAGACTTCAGTAAAAAATTTAAAATGTTGACACAATTTATCATTCTGGTTTGATTATTTGAAACTGATTCAAATAAATTGTGTAATTCTAAATTTTGCTACTGACTATTTTACCTAGACAAAGAAGGATTGCAAAACTAGTCGAATTAGACATGGTTTGAGGGACTTAGCGGTCAAATAAAAAGCCCATTAAAATCTGTATTCCCATTCCCAGTTTTATTTTATGTTGCAAAATTAACATAGTATATTCCACGTATATTGCAGGGCACTATGCTTGAGTTTGTCTTGTGGCTTTAGAATATGTTTTGATGTTTTCTGTGGCTCATTGGTTAGAGCATGGCGCTAGCAACGCCAAGGTCATGGGTTCGATCCCAGGGAATTGCACATAGACCGAAACAAATGTACAGTACAATGCAATGTAAGTCACTTTGGATAAAGGCATCTGCCAAATGCATAAATGTAATGTAAATAAATGCAAATGATGTTTGTATTGGCTTACAGGAGAACCCAAGTGAGGAAGATGCAGCTGTGGTTGACAAAATCATGGCATCTCGCTTAGTGAAGAAAGAGGTAACAGCATGTGCTATTTTTCACGCAGTTCTATTGGTGAATTTATGGGGTCTGCTTATGAAATTATACACAGTTACTAGGGCTGAAAGATATATTGAAATTATTAAAATATCACGGATGTGCAAGTTATTACAAGATTTTTTTTTTACTTGAAACGTTTAGCTCAATGCAGATGGCAGATAGACTGGCGAGACAGAGAGAGAAATCCTTTCAGTTTTCAGAAAGAATGTGAAAATGCCTGTTAGTTATTTAATATTTTTTTAAATCAGTTTTAATCAATTTAATCTTTACAAAGTTAAAATATTCGGACATTTATAATAAATATCACGCAGCTAACATTTATGCACATTAGATGCTTCACCAGCAAAAATAAATGTATATATATTTTATGCTTTAGTGGCGATTAGGTAATATTACTATAGAATTCTAAACATTCTTTGCCAACTAATGTACTTAAATTTTTTTCGAGCGGTTTACAATGAGAAACTTGACATGTGCACTTTTCTTATGGATAATTGAATTATACATGAACTCGTTTATTATTTTTATTCTTCGTTTGACAGGTTTCTCCTGGAGTGGTAGTGGAAGTTGAGGAGTACTACGTCAAATACAAGAACTAGTGAGTCGATTTTGTGTTGCTGTTTTTCAGTTAACTGGAAAATGTGATGTTTCCATATCTCTAATAATGCAGAGGAGCTCAGAGGAGTTTACTGTGTGAGTGGGCATGAGTTGATGAGCATGCATAATTAAACGTGTGTGTAAGGAGCATTCTGTAAATATGCAAATATGTGTGCTTTCCAGCTCGTATCTTCATTGTGAGTGGGCGACGGAGCAACATTTAGTGAAAGACAAGAGGATCCAGCAGAAAATCAAGCGCTTCAAGATCAAACAGGCACAAAAGGCACACTTCTTTGCCGATGTGAGGACACCACTGTTTCTTATAACTTGAACAAATAGATACTGTGTGATGATTTTCTGTGGTTTCTTGCGGGTCAGATGCCATATCATGTAGTCATTCAACCATTGTAATCTACCATTGTAGTCACTAAAGCATTATATTTATTCACCCCAATTCTTCTGTTTCACCACTTAATTTTTGTTCCTCACATACCGATATCCTTGATTTTCCATACGATGAAAGTAGCTTGTTTTTTTAAATGCCTTGTTTTTGTGTGTTTAAGATGGAGGAGGACCCATTCAATCCTGACTATGTGGAGGTGGACAGAGTGCTGGAGGTCTCGTACTGTCAGGACAAGGACTCCGGAGAGGTAACAAATTGCGTATTCAGTGGAGACTTATCAGCTTTTGGTGAGGTTGGTGTATGTTTTGTGAGTCTCAAAGCCTCCCCGTGTGTACAGCCGGTGGTGTATTATCTGGTGAAGTGGTGCTCGCTGCCGTACGAGGACAGCACATGGGAGCTGAACGAAGATGTGGACCAGACTAAGATCGAGGAGTTTAAACTGCTGCAGGCAGTAAAACCAAACACCAACAGATTGGTGAGACCTTCTCTCTCATCGATCAAGATCAGTTTTATATTTTATGCCTTTTCTTAGTAGAAGTGGAACAACGTTTAGATTCTAAAGTCAATGCTGTTTTTGTCTCAGGAACGTCCTCCGGCAAGTCACTGGAAGAAGCGGGAGCAATCGCGAGAGTATTGTAATGGAAACTGTCTCAGGGATTATCAGTTGGAGGGTGTCAACTGGCTGCTCTTCAACTGGTATAACAGGTGAGTAAATGAGTGCTTCCTGTTTCTGTGGTCTAATGAAAACATACTGATCATGTTATTTGTATCTATTTACATGTTATGTTTTTTTACATTGTGAGTAAACATAAAAGCATGCAGATTCCAAAAAAATCTTGGACTCTCCGAGTGGCCCCTTGCATTGTGGCATTTGTTTTACTTTAAACTTAATTTGTACTCTTTAGACAGAAAAATATAAACAATCAAAAAGTTTTTTTAAAAGTATGTGTTTAGCATGTTGCACACTTTCATTGAGCTTAAACAGTAACAGGCTTTATCGCATTCCATACCATGTCTATGGGAAACGGCCTTACACAAAGACTGCAAGATCACAAGCAGAGTTTGTCTTGTATCATATATCCCTCACAATGTCCTTCACTGTTCCATGCTTTTTCCCTGCTGATTAATGCTTGAAGGCTTTTGTTTTCCTCACTAAAATTGTATCCACACTTTCTGTGTTCTAGTTTTTCACTTCTTTCTATGTATAAAGATATTTAACTAAATATGAGATCATGGTGATAAATGATCCGTGGTTCTGTGTCATCTGCCATTTAGACTCCACATAGTGTTTCGACAAGCAATGGAGAATAAATGGATTATAAAAATTGAAATTTCACTGACTCATCTGACTGATTCATTTTTACTGAAGTAAATTAGAAGCTTGATTTGAAAGTGAGTTGCTGTAATATATTAGTCCATTTACTGTACCAGTCTTTTCACTTCTTGTCCTTGTTTTGTACATGCTCAAGATTGTAACCATTCACCACCGTATAGTTTCATTCCTGTACTGTGTGCTGTTTTTTTCTTTGGAATTTCCATTTGACTATGATAAGAACATTGTAAACATACTTCATCAATCTTGTGTGCTATATGACAGGTCTGGAAAGCAACACGTCATTGTTCAGTTATAAATTATTACAATCTATTGACAGCCCTTATTATTACACAAGCACCATTTTTTAATGCTTCAGTACCTGTCAACAATATCAACAGTTGAAGTGAACATCTGGAGTGTCTGAGGACTGTTGGTGGAGGTGTGAATTCTCAACAAACACTTGTTGTTCATTTGCAGGCGTAACTGTATTCTGGCTGATGAGATGGGTCTGGGTAAGACCATCCAGTCCATCACATTTCTGGATGAGATCTGTCGCACAGGGATCAAGGGGCCGTTTCTCATCATCGCCCCACTCTCCACCATCACTAACTGGGAGAGGGAGTTCAGAACCTGGACGAACCTCAATGTCATTGTGTACCACGGCAGTGTGGTCAGCAGGCAGATGCTCCAGCAGTATGAGATGTACTTCAGAGATGCTCAGGTGCCATTTCACATCATCTCTGCTGTGATTGAAAGCTTTTGTGTTGGTTACTTTTACTTTATTTTGGTGAAGGAGAAAGGAGGATAAAACAAAGAAAGCCAATAAATGTTTTTCTTGAACACTTAAGTATTTATATAGAGCTTTTAAAAATTGCCCAGAGAATCAACGAAATGTTAGTAATCGTTACCAATTTCATTGAGATACCACTTTTGATAGAACAGGAAAAATATGTTTGGTCTAAGCAACAGATCAAACTGTAAAACTATGGAAAAACAATGCAAATGATATCAATACAGGTATTCTGTACCTTTGAGATCTAATTGTTAGAAAAAGTCAATATTGTGATGATGAAGGAAAGTGATACATTAGTGTAGTCTAACATGCAAATCACATGGAGAGAAAAGCAAATGTGCAATCCGTCAAATGTGCAATCCGTCATTCGGTCTCTCTCGCTCTCACAGGGTCGTGTGATAAAAGGTGCTTACCGGTTTCAAGCGGTCATTATCACATTTGAGATGATTTTGGGAGGCTGTCCAGAACTGAACGCAATTGACTGGCGATGTGTCATCATTGATGAAGCCCATCGGCTCAAAAACAAGAACTGCAAGCTACTGGAAGGCTTCAAACTTATGAGTCTGGTACTGATGAGAGATAGTAAATGTTCACCTAATCAATCTCTTTTGCATAGGTTTTCGATTTTCTGATTTGCTATCTGTTGACCTTTTGACCCTTAGGAACACAAGGTGTTGTTGACGGGAACCCCCCTACAGAACACGGTGGAGGAACTCTTCAGTCTGCTGCACTTTCTGGAGCCAACCCGCTTTCCCTCTGAAAACACATTTATGCAGGAATTTGGAGACCTCAAGACCGAGGAGCAGGTATTTTCGCTTAGTATTTCTTCATGTACTATTGTCGGGGGCGGGGTTACTTTGCTATACATTGAGGACAAATGTATTATAATTTTCTTTCGCGGACCTTTAGTGATGTCCCCATTTGGAAAAAGCAGTTCACAATGGGTTTTTTTGGGCCTGGGTTAATCTGTGTGTAATTTGCTTTATTCTACTTTTATTCATTTATAGACAGTGGCTGTCTATGGTTTGTCCTCACTTAGCTCAATAATAAAACAACTCTGCTCCACTTGCTTGCATAGGTCCAGAAACTCCAGGCCATCCTGAAGCCGATGATGCTGCGTCGTCTTAAGGAAGACGTTGAAAAAAAGTTGGCCCCGAAAGAAGAGACCATCATCGAAGTGGAGCTCACCAACATCCAGAAGAAATACTACCGCGCCATTCTGGAGAAAAACTTCTCATTCCTGGCTAAAGGCGTCGGCCAAGCCAACGTTCCCAACCTGCTCAACACCATGATGGAACTACGAAAATGCTGCAACCATCCCTACCTCATCAAAGGTTCAGACACAAACCCCTGCTGAAGCTCAAACATACACATCTAGATTAGAAAAGTTCCTAAACTCTCTCTTCCATCTAGGGGCTGAAGAAAAGATCTTGGAAGACTTCAAGGAGGTGTACTGCCCAACAGCTGTAGAATTCCACCTGCAGGCTATGATTCAGTCCGCAGGTAAACTGGTTCTCATCGACAAGCTGCTGCCTAAGATGAAGGCAGGTGGACACAAAGTTCTCATCTTCTCCCAGATGGTGCGCTGCCTCGATATCCTAGAAGACTACCTCATCCAGAGAAGGTGGGAAACGCAAGACTGTACATAGTCCTATACAGGGAAAAAAACTAATCTTAGGGCTCGTAGGAGGTTTTTGAATTTAATTTTGGATGGCTTTTGTTGAGTCCGTGCAGAGTTCAGAGGGTTTAACTGCATTTTGTCACATTGCCCTCTGCTGTATTTGCTTCAGATGCATTACAGCATTTAGATGGAGTTTTAACACACACTCTAATCTGATTTTTTTGGCCCGCGTTCAATGCCATGGTTTGCTTATCCTGGTTAATGTTCACATGTGAACATGTTTCTTATCTCTTCATAGAGTTCTTTATGTTCATCTTATTTGCAACCAACGTCATATTACAGCTCTGTGCATGTTCTTTTTTATGTAAAGTGGATAGTCATTGGGATTATTTTGTTACATGTAAAGTGAAGTATCCTTCATTTCCAGTGCTTTGTCCTTGACAATCTAGTAGCTAGTATGTACAATGTAGCATTCATTGAGTGGTGCATGTGTGAGGATCATCCAGCTAGGGCACAGCAAGAAACAGACACTCCAGGGATCTCACATCAGGCACATCGTCCCAGAGACACAGGTTTGCCCAAAGTGGGTCAGAAAAGAAGAAAGCACCAGCCAGAGACAGTAGATGGTCACTGTGAATAAGACAGATAGGAAGAGATGAATAGTTAGAATGCAGGAAAGAGCGGGTGAATAAGGGAGGGAAAGGAGAAAGACGGTCATGTTCCAAATGGTGCACCTTCCTTAATAATTAAATAGCAAATGGGAAACCCTAACAGTCTTGTGGACTTCACAGATTTCAACAAAGGAATACCATGAGACGTTTTGGACTGGGCCAAAGAGTTTCAGACAAATAATACCAATATAGTTTTTCTGTGTTAGGCTGTCATGTATGCTAGCTTTGTTTGAGGCATATTACAGATTTATAAATAAAACATTATTCTGACTCGCATCAAAGCCAGGCTGTATTCCTCTTTTTTTTTCACCAGTGCTCAATAAAATCCATGGATTTGTAGTTCTGATGTCAAACTGACCTTTTTCAGATACCTCTATGAGCGGATAGACGGCCGGGTACGTGGGAACCTTCGTCAAGCAGCAATAGACCGCTTCAGTAAACCTGACTCGGATCGATTCGTCTTCCTGCTGTGCACACGAGCAGGTGGGCTCGGAATTAACCTCACAGCTGCCGACACCTGTATCATCTTTGACTCGGACTGGAACCCACAGAACGACCTGCAGGTACACAAACGCACCTGATAACAGTTTTTCCTTATTTGTAGATGTTTCTTATGTTTTTCTATTGTTTGTTTTGCAGGCTCAGGCTCGGTGCCACCGGATTGGTCAAGATAAAGCGGTGAAGGTATATCGACTGATCACTCGTAACTCGTACGAGCGAGAGATGTTCGATAGAGCCAGCCTTAAGCTGGGATTGGATAAAGCCGTGCTCCAGAGCATGAGTGGGCGGGACAACAGTCTAGGAGGAGGAGGTGGAGGGGTAAGTCACCAGACGAATCATTTCTTCAGCCTCGTTACGTTGTGTGTATTTTTGTATCATCCATATTATTGTAATTCTATAGCAGATGCAACAGCAGCTCTCCAAAAAGGAGATCGAGGACCTTTTGCGACGCGGAGCCTACGGAGCCATCATGGATGAAGAAGATGAAGGGGCAAAATTTTGTGAAGAAGACATTGACCAAATACTGCAGCGCAGAACCAAGACCATCACCATTGAATCTGAGGGACGGGGCTCCACCTTTGCCAAGGTGTCTTTTTCTTCCGTTGTTTCCACCTCCATGTGTATTCGTGCTGGTGTACAAAGCAACCATTAAATGATAGTTATCCAAAAAGGAAAAATCTGTCATTTTTTCACACTCTTGTCATTTCAAACCTATATGACTTTCTTTCTTCTGCAGAACACAAAAAAGGTATTTTGAAAAGTGATGGCACCCATTCACTTGCATTGGTTTTGTGTCCATGCTACAGAAGTGAATGGGTGCCACTGCTGTGTGGTTACCAGCCTTCTTAAAAATAGCTTCTTTTGTGTTCTGCGGAAGGAAGAAAGTCATTGAAATGACAAGAGTGAGTAAATGGTGACATCATTTTCACTTTTGGGTGAACTATCACTTTAAGTACCTTGTTTTAGCATATATGCAATGCTATTTACTAACATTTCCTTAGCACATTATTTGTTTTTACTTGTTGATTATTATGACACTGTATAGCAGTTGATTCACACATTTACTTTTATTTGTGTGTTTGCAGGCCAGTTTTGTAGCTTCAGGGAACAGAACGGACATCTCTCTGGATGACCCCAACTTCTGGGACAAGTGGGCTAAGAAAGCAGAGATTGACATGGAAACAGTTAATGGAAGAGTAAGTAGCACACAAACTTGATTGTATGAAATCGAGTTTTTTTTCTCATTTCTCCATCATCTTTTCACAAACTCAGTGGGGTGGTTTCCCGAACAGGGATTAGTTTAAGACAAGACTAGGCCTCAGTTAAATTAGGACATTTAAGCAGTTTTTACAATCATGCCTTACAAAAAAGCTTTACTGGTGTGCATTTTGAGAGGAAACAAGAGCACTTATGTATTTTAAAACATGTCACTGTAAGCTATTTTCAGTTTTGACAGCTCTAACATTTATTTTAGTCTAGGACCAGTCTTAAGCCCTGTCCAAGAAACCGCCCCTATGTGTACCAAATTTGATTTTTCATTTGTTTTTATGTTTTTTACAAGTCTGTAATGAAAGTGAACAGGGACTGGTGCTGTCAAGCTTCAAATAGAAAAATAAACACAAGAAATAATGAGTGGTCTGTATGACTTGTGTGCAATATTTTTTTCTGTTACTGATGTCTGTGTTTGCAATAGACTGAAAAGTCTTATAACTTCGGAATCACACGAGTCATAAATAAATTCTCATTTTAAAGTGAACGATTCCTGATTCCTTCTAAAAATATAACAGCAAAGAACAGTTTCAGATAACTAAGCCAAGTGTTCCAGTGCCAGAATTACTTGCAAATTAGTCCTAGACATCTGTGAGGATAAAATTAAGAGATTCAAACTGGTTGATATGAAAAGCAGCTTTGAGTATTATTGGCTGATGGAAACCCCCCAGAAATTCGATTCTAAGCATAGACGAGCTGTAAAAGATACAGCAGGATGCTTGTTAAGACGACTGGAATTCAGTACAATGCACTTTCTTGGATAACTTGATTGGTGTTCTTTTATTTATTTTGCGAACAGTTTTCTAAGTTAGCTTTGAGTGCTTTTCTCACATCCAGCAGAACACAGTTACTGTTATTTAAGTGCATAGCGCTGCTCTTAGTAAAAGTGTGTCGGCGACTCCATTTTACGGTTGTCTCTTGTTGCCGTTTGACTACAGAACAGTCTGGTGATCGACACCCCTCGAGTCAGGAAACAGACCCGGCCGTTCAGCGCCACTAAGGACGAGCTGGCTGAGCTGTCTGAAGGAGACAGCAGTGGAGATGACAAGCCCAAGGCCCGCCGGCCGCATGACCGCCTCAACAGCTACGGCCGCACAGAGTGCTTCAGGGTGGAGAAAAATCTGCTGGTGTACGGGTGAGTGGCCGTTAGCAGTTGACTGATATGAATTTGTCATTGTCAAATGGAGTGTTAGACACAAGAGATGCACTGCAGGTGAAATTGATATCACACCTTTTAACAGCTGAAGTACTAAAGTACAAAAGGTTCTTACATCAATCGAGATTCCTTATGAATAAAAGTCATGTAATGTCAAGACGTTGTTTTTTACACCCCTCCCTCTTGGCGTCGTAGGTGGGGTCGCTGGAAGGACATCTTGGCGCACGGCCGCTTTAAACGTCCGCTGAGCGATCGTGACGTGGAGTGCATATGCAGAGCGCTCTTAGCATACTGCCTCGTTCATTACCGCGGAGATGACAAAATCAAGAGCTTCATGTGGGATCTGATCGCTCCCACGGAGGACGGCAGGACCAAGGAACTTCAAAACCATCTGGGTATGAGAACTGTAGCGTTGTTATAAATTCAATTACCTTTCCATTCACATCCCGCCAGGAGGATAATAAGCGTCTATTTATAAAGCCTGTGACATCATTAAGAGCTTGGAATGTGACTCCCGCAGGTCTGTCGACTCCAGTACCGCGAGGCAGAAAAGGAAAGAAGATGAAGACTCAGTCCAGCTCGTTTGATATTCAGAAGGCAGAGTGGATCCGAAAACACAACCCAGAGCACATGCTGTCTGACGACGGGTACAAGAAACATCTGAAACACCACTGCAACAAGTAAGTATTGCATTTTTTATTATGAAGTGCTGTCTCAAACGTGTGTTTGCTGGAGTATATGCTTCTGTGGGTTATGATTTGATAATGTAATGTGCAATACGGTTGGTGTTAGGTAGGCTTGGTGAGCACAGTTTTTCCCAGGGTTGACATTTCCTGTTAAAACAGGAAGTGGGTAAGACAGGCTTTTGTTACCTCACAGCGATGAAATGTGATTGGCTATTTGCTGATGACAGTTGGTTGTATGCATTCTGTGTAGTCTATGTATGGCTGTGTCACTCTTTAATGTGTGTCACACTATTTTATTTGAAAAACTGGAAAAAATAAGTGTAGCGGTGATGATGTAGCCGTAATGATGTAGCGATGTAGGGATCTAATAATGTATAATGTTAGATGAGTCATGTTTATATTGTGCTTATTTTTTATCAAGACATACACTTCGCTGTAAATAATTTCAATAATCTCAAATGGGCAAACAATGTTTAGTTCATGCATTTATAAACATTCATTTAGTTCATGATTTGATGCTTTTTGAACCGCTGCAATTTATGTTCAAACACTTTCTGGGTAAGATAGTGGATTCTTTTTAGTGATATGACATCTTCTGTTTATCTGGAGGCTCGTCACTGTTGTAATCAGATATTCAAAAGCTATGGCCAGTTATGTAACAATAGTAACACCCACTATAATCAGCTGCCACATGGCTACGTGTGAACGCCCCGGTAGATGGATATCTGCTGCGGAGGAGGAAGTGCACACTAAACAGTGGTTGGGGAAAGTCTAGGTGTGTGATCTTATTCGGGTAAAGCCCCCTTTTCACTGCTCACTCCACAGTCCACACACACATACACGGTGGTTTAGGGGTTTTACTACAGGCAGTGGGAGACAAGGTTATTCAGGTCACACTCCTCAGGTGTAAAACTGGCTGTTGTGATTGTATAGTGACGCTCTATCATTCTTTCATCAAGCATTATTTTTTTAGCTTGCAAAATCAGTCTGGAGAAAACAACAGATGTACATAATCTCAGCCTGTAAATCAGGTTTTGTGTGTCTGTTTTGATAATTGGACTTCTCTCGGGCAGGATATGTATGTGCTTATGTGTGAGAGGTAACCACTGTAAAGTTGACTTTGCGCGTCTAGGGCTTTTTGGCATCGGAGAAAGTTCCCCATTGTTTTGTAAGCTCTCCTGTTTAACACACACTCAGGGTGACCAGGGACACCGCTGTCAGTTTTGCCTCCGTCTGCATATTCACTTGGGATTGAAATGTCACTAATGTTAGGGTGTGAATACTGTATGTCTGAGGTGTAGTAAAATAGAGTGTTGTTTTCATATTGTTTCAGCATGCGATTACGACAATAACATCATATAGCTCTGTTCCATGTCACAAACATAAATGCCACGTATATTAACAGGTTACAGAATTCCAAAATTGCGAATAAGCAGTGCAGAAGTAAAACTGCAAGCAAGCAGATGGAATTCAGTAATGCTGTGTTTGAGAACCTGCACTAATGCTCAGTTGCCCCATGAGGGGATGTGCGGGGGAGTTCGCATAAGAGACTTGGCTCTGTATGTAGTACTTGTGCACTTTGCTCACATCTTGTCTTTCTCTCTGCCGCAGGGTGCTGTTGAGGGTCAGAATGCTGTACTATCTCAAACAGGAGATGATCGGAGTGCAGTGCCAAAAAGTGCTGGATGGAGCAGATGCCAGGTAAGCATTAGCCTGAACCTTCTCACCTTATTACAGAGTAATTCTGTCATGGGAAGAAAAACAGAAAACATGTGACAAGGGTGATCTGCTTGTGTCAGTGTTGTGGGAGAAGATGAAACGACAGTCATTTTACTGTCAACATTAGACTGCCTTTAAGTAAGAGGAAAGGAACTGATTTACAAACATAATAACCTAGAAATCTGACAAATGTTTTAGAAGTTCAAAAATCACTCTTACGTACCTTCGTGGATCGGTTCCACATTTGTGGAATGATCTCACCGCTGCTACAAAATCATCAGATTCTGTGGCCATCTTTAAGAATCGCTGACAACACATCTGTTCCGTCAGCACCTGACTGATCAGTTCTGACTTGTTTCTCTTTTCTACTCTTTCAAAAAAATGAAAAATCTTAGCTCTGTATACTGTGGTAGGCTTTGTGAGAGCAGTTTTTTTGCACTTTTTGTTGTCCTTATTTTTTTCCAATTGCTTCCATTGTTTACCTCATTTGTATGGATAAAAGCGTCTGCTAAATGACTAAATCTAAATATAAATACAAACGGAGCTCAGATTTGTTAATTGATATTATTGAAGATTTCAGTATGAAGTTGAATTTAAACATTTCTAATCATGTTTACCCAAATCCAGATTAATTTACCTATATAATTCACAGTGTAGTAAATAATAGTCATACTCTATTTTATCAGCTGAGAACCTAAAAAAATGTCTGAGCTACAAGAGAGAAACCTCTCAGCGATACACTTTTCCACTGTAATCATATAAAAGAGCCTAAAGATTTGTGAATTTGTTACAATTTGTGCTAAAGATTAGAGATCAAGATAAAGGGCATGTTAAAAATAAAATAAGATTACTAGATTCAAGTGAGAATATTTTGAGGGGGGAAAATCAACATTTAGTTTAACGTGGGTCAAATCCTCTTTCATACATTTGTGATTTTATAAAAAATGTATTCACTTCTGTATCCGTCTAGATTTTAGGATTAGGTTTTGAACAGGCTGTACTGGTGCGAGTCAGTTTAAGCCAGTTCGCACAGTAAGAGAAACAGCCAAGCGCCATCTGCTGTTCAGCGAAGGAAATTGAAGGAATGCTCTGGGATAATAATCAACATCAGAATTTACAGAAATAGTTTAACTAAAAAAAACATTGACTAGTTTTTATACTAGAACACAAATGCGATGTTTTAGAATTGACTTTGAAAGATTTGAAAGGGGCTGTCGAACTCCAAAAATCAAAGTAATCTGTACAGTATGTTTGCTTCACACTGACACATACAGCATGACATGTTCAAATTCTCACAAATCTTTTTCTAACTCTCCCAAAGATATCATATGAATATCTTATGGCTTCAGATAGCTTGAAATATAGCTCATGGGTCTCACACTACGGAAGTGAAATATATCAGAAAGCTCCTGTTAGGAGGAACTGATATCACCGATTCTTTTCTTTGCTGTCTCTCAGGGAGGTGGAATTCTGGGTGCCTGAGGTGGATCATTCAGAGATGCCTGCTCTGTGGTGGGACTCTCTCTCAGATAAATGTCTGCTGTTTGGAGTTTATAAGCATGGTAAGTCCGATCCGCTCTGATGAACTTCTGGCTTCACATCCAGATAGACACGCTTACATCTAATGTCTCTCTGAATGTGCTTTAGGTTATGAGAAGTACAATACTATTCGCGCGGATCCAGCACTGTGTTTCTTAGAAAGGGTCGGGCGGCCAGACGAGAAGGCCATCGCTGCTGAACAGAGAGGAAATGACTTCATGGATGGGTAAGAAACACATCCTTCATTCTTACAGGTAGAAGTTTTTTATCTTGTTTTTCAGTCTGCAGTTTAACACTGTTTGTGTGTGTTATCTGTGTGTGCAGGGATGTGGACGACCCAGAGTACAAGCCCGCCCCAGCCTTGCTAAAGGATGATATGGAGGTACGCCAATGGTAGAGAGAACGCTGGGCCTGATAAGACTATTACACACACACTCGCTTGTAAAAAAATATGAAATAGTTTGACAACACATTGGCAAACCACACGCTGAGTTTATAAATGAGGGTTTGGCAAGATCTAGAATTAATACTCACCAAAGTACAATATCATTTGTTTTGCGTAGTTTAAACTGTATTTTAAGAACAGTCTGAGCTGTGCTGATGTCAGTGTAATGAGCGGTAACAACGAAAGATGTTTTTTTTTGTGGAAGGAGAATATTTCCATAATAACAATAGGTCATGTTTTTATCAAAACTGTTATCGAATTATAAGACCAAGACCACAGTGACAGAACTACTGTACAAATGTAATTGTTGTTACATATATTTTTTCGGTATACATGATGCAAAGTGATGTTTAATGACACGAGAAAAAAATAAATATTATTGATTTACAATGCTCCTGTCAATCATTTTGGACAAGTTTTAGTTGTTCATTCCTGAGAAAAGTGTTTTAGTGTGTGTTATAAGATTTAACATGTTGGACCGCTTACTGCTCTTAGGATGACGCTTCTTCTCCAGGAGACTTGGTCATCACTGATGCAGGTGGAGGTACAGAGTATTTCAACACTTCTCAGTCCATTTTCAAAATACTCAAGCGAATTGTCAGGTATTAACAGTGTGTTTGTGTTTATGCAGAAGGAGGTTCTGTATTAGATGGTGGAGGTGGGATTTCGGGTGCTGGCATGGGGATCTACTGGCCCTCGCCTTCCGCACTGACCGCCCGACTCCGCCGTCTGATCACTGCATCTCAGCGCTTCACCAAGAGCAGACAGATACTTCAGATCCACCAGACACAGCAGCCGACCATGACCCCTGCTATCTACACCATGCCCCCGATGATCAGCGACACACTCAATCCCAAAATGGCGGCTAAAATTGAAAGACAACAGCGGTGAGAGATTTTAACTGGAATTAAACCTGAACTCATGATAGGCATGCAGAAGTAAACCATGTCAGAATAAGAAAGTTTTTTCCTGGTTACTATGTTAAAGGGATAGTTCATCCGAAAATGAAAATTCTGTCATCATTTACTCAACCTCAAGTTGTTTCAAATCTGTACAATTTCTTTGTTCTGATGAACGCAAAAGAAGATATTTTGAAGAATGTGGGAAACTAAACCGTTATGGGGCACCATTGACTACCATAGTAGATTTTTTCCTACTGTTGTAGTCAGTGGTGCCCCAGAACTGTTTAGTTTAGTTCGGCCGGACAAAGAAATTTATACAGATTTGAATCATTACTGAGTTTGAGTAAATGATGACAGAATTTTCATTTTTGGGTGAACTATCCTTTGTGACTCTCAATCAGCGGTCATGTGACCAGCCATGTTAAAAAACCAAAACCATTAACGTTTGTGCATTTTTGTTTAATGGCAGTTTACTTATGTTATACACTGCTAATTCTGACATGTGTGTAATAGTTGGACACGGAGGGAGGAGGCAGATTTCTACCGTGTGGTTTCGACGTTTGGAGTAGTGTTCGATCCAGATTTGGGCTGTTTCGACTGGACCAAGTTCAGAGCCATGGCTCGACTCCACAAGAAAACCGATGAGAGTCTACACAAGTACCTGTGTGCCTTTATCGCCATGTGCAGGAGGGTCTGCCGCCTCCCGGCTAGAGAAGGAGGTGAGTGCCACACACATTTATTACTTTTTATCCTAATAGTGGAGGATATAACTCTCTGATATCTTTTCCTTCAGAAACCATGGACTCCTCTCTTGCTATTCAGCCAATCACAGAAGAGCGCGCATCCCGAACGTTATACCGCGTGGAGCTGTTACGGAAGATAAGAGAACAGGTGTTGCGTCACCCTCAGCTCTACGAGCATTTGGCCCTGTGCCAGCCGGGTCCAGATCTTCCAGTGTGGTGGGAACCAGGATCCCACGATCGGGATCTTCTCCTTGGAGCGGCCAAGCATGGGGTCAGCCGGACAGACTACCACATCCTCCGTGACCCGGAGCTGTGCTTCGCCACCGCCCAGAGGAACTACAGCCAGAAGAAGGGTAACGTGGCTCCGTCCCAAACCCAGAATCAGGCGCTTTCACTGGGGCAGACTCACGTCCCAAGCCCTCTCCAACACGTTCAGCCTAAAGGCGAGACTTCTGCATCCCCTCTCACTTTTCCAAGAGAGGATTCAAGCGAGCTGAAGGAGGAGCCGCTGTCGGTGGAAGAGCAGGAAAGAGGCGACAGAGAGATGCCTCCGGTCAGACCTCCCACACCTTCAGGAGTGGAGATGAAAGACGAAGTGCACAAAGAAGGAGAGGGCGAGAGTCGAATGGTGGCGGCCAGAACTAAACCTCTCACGCCAAACTCGGCCACTCGAAAGCAGAAGAAGCTGAGCAAACGCAGTCGCAGGGAAGCCAGGAGGGGGTCGAGATCAGACTCTGATTCCGATGGCTCCTCCAGTTCTTCGTCGAGCTCCTCGTCAAGATCATCTTCCTCATCATCGTCTTCATCACGGTCGGGATCCAGTTCCTCATCCTCGTCTTCCTCCTGTTCCTCAGGGTCATCGTCTTCATCGTCCTCATCATCGTCGTCCTCAGAGGACAGTGATAGTGAAGAGGTAGCAAAGAACGGTGAGTTGTTGTCGATGACAGTCACTGTGACACATCTAGGCTCGGTTTGATAGAGAAGGCTTAGTCTAAACCAGGACTATGCCTTAGTTAATATTGGCTAAGTTGCTTTTATTAAAATGCCTTAGAAGAATCCATTACTGGTGTGCATCTTGATACAAAACAATGGCACTGATATATTTTAAAATATGTCAGGACAAGCTTTTTTCAGTTAAAATAGCTCAAAAAATTAGTCTGGGACTAGTCTTAAGCCTAGTCTGTGAAACCGTGGTTTAGTGTCTTAAATTTAGTTTAACATGTGATGAGGTTTAGAATTCTGTGTCACTGTACTGTCTCATGTGGCTAAGATGTCTAAAATAAGTACACACTAGCTTTTGGAGGTTTTAGATTGCTCAGCAGCCTCTTGCTGTATGAGAAGGTGGCGTTCATCTATTTTGAACGGGAGGTTTTGTTTATCAATGACGGTGCAAAGCTGGCACGGTAGATATGTGTCCCTTGTGTATGCAACTGTATTCAGGTGTTTAGTCAGCATACTAACTAATGCATTAATGACCAGTTCTGAGGGCATGAGGTTTAAAAGCATTCAGCAGATCTTTTGAAGAGTGCAGCCTAGAGACTATTAAAAGAGAGAGAACTGCTTACAGTCATTCATTACGTACAGTGCCGTGTAAATGCCTGAAACCACATTGCACATCTAGGATTTATAAACCTGAAGGATTCAAGGTTTTTTCAAATAAATAAATGAAGGAATATGTTCAAGATTCTGCACTTCCTGACGGATCAAATACAATTTTTGACAAAGCCGTAAAGCAAAAATGAAATTTCTGTCATAATTTATTCACCCTCATGTCGTTCAAAACTTTATTTGACTTTGTTCTGTGAAACACAAAATAAGATATTTTGAGAAATGACTGTGTGGAACTTTAACTTTTTACAAACTAAGGTCAGATCAGGAGATATACCAAATACAAAGAAATACAGTTGTTATTCACTGTTATGCTGATAATCCAGATTTGTCAGGAAATTCTTGACTAAAAAGTAATATATAAAGCAAAGTAAAGTAATATCCTTTTAACTCTATTGTTATTCTGACCCCTTGACATCACAATTCTTACTGGTATTGTTCATAAACAATTCTGTGTACGTGCTGCAAAAATGAGAAGAATAGTATGCTAGCATGCAGTTCTTGAAATGATTTGTTGACATTGTCTAAATTTGCTGTACTATATTGATCAGTCTATGTGTGTTCTGGTAGCGTCAGCAGTGTCTGGTGTTAAAGGCTTTGATGAAGACAGTGTGGCCTCAGTCAACGCTACACAAGATGACATGCAAGACAGTCAGATGACCAACGGTATCACCAACCCCCCCCACCCTTTCCAAGGTGGATATATGCTCGCTGCTTCCTACTGGCCAAAGGTAACACTGACACTGTAACATTTTATGTGTTAGGAAAGAGGAGGCCTACTGCGAGGTCCAAAAGATATATCCCCCCAAAAAAATGTTGAATGAAAATTATAAAAAAGTATGTAAAAATAGATTTGGTCACTGGTAAAATTAAATCAATTTTATTATATTTCCTTGCAACCGTAAAAGCACACAAGCCAAAAAAAGCAAAAAGACACTCAGACATAACAAATCACTAAGAAATGCCCTTTTTCTGTTTATTTCATCCAAGTTGAACCGATCATGTAATTAATAATGCTAAACAACTGCATCAACTAAATCAAGTTTTCCATTTGAATGGTTTCAAAGTTTTCAAACCTCACAGTATGTAAACATCAGGCTGCTTTAAAACAATATAATCCCTAAAGTTTCAACACATTGTTATTATAATGCAAGAACCATCCAGTTCTACATATTTCTTTACAACATTTGTCGTCACATTGCAGGATCGCGTCATGATAAATCGATTGGACAGCATATGTCAGGCGGTGTTGAAGGGCAAGTGGCCAACGGTTCGACGTGCGTATGAAGGCAATGCAGTGACTTCTTTCTACACCACTAAACTCCTGGACAGCGCGGGCACTCTTGTGGATGATCCGTCAGCCTCCCCTCAGGGTTCAAAGGTGAAGAAGCATGTTGCAGACAGAGAAAAGGAGTTCTCAGTCAAAATCAATAACGTATGTTATTTTATGTTCTCCCCACAAATGCTGATCTGCAATGTGATTGCAGAGCTCGGCATGTTTTCATTTTATCGTTTCATCCCCCCTCCCCTTCTTTCTCTGTTTGAGTTTTTTCTTTCTTTCATTTGATTTTGCATTGAAGGTTTTGGGCTTCAGTGTCAGAGACCTAATGTAAAGACCTAATGAAAAACAAATAATATTAAAAAACGAAGGTTAATGGAGCAGAGCTTCACGAAAGACTCGGGCCATTAGAGGTTGTGGCTTACTTTTCTTTTTAAATAATATTCTCTTAACCTTTGGTCTTAAAGCAGGAAGGCTGCCTTAAACTGACTTTCCAGAAGCAGGGCTTGCCTCTGAAGCGCCCCCTAGAGGCTGAGGAGGGACCTCTCGCACAGCAGCAGTACCTGGCCCGGCTACAAGAACTACAGAACGCATCGGAGACCAGCCTGGCAGACTACACCAAAACACAGAACAACTATCCACAGGGTAACTACAACCACACACACTCACACAACACCCCACGATGAGTGAAACTAGAACTCCATGTGGAGTTTGTTGACTTGGGTACATTTACATTTACATTTAGTCATTTGGCAGACGCTTTTATCCAAAGCGACTTACAGGGACTTATTACAGGGACAATCCCCCTGGAGCAACATGGAGTAAAGTGTCTTGCTCAAGGACACACTGGTGGTGGATGCTGGGATCGAACCAGCAACCTTAGATTTACCAGTTCAGTGGTTTAACCCACTTGACCACCATCTCAAACGTAACACTCAAGTGTTTGTTCTTTGTGATTTCGCAGGGCTGTCGGGGCAGATGCATCTGAATGGAATGATGGATGGACAGCCTGTTGTAAAAAAGAAAAGAGGAAGGCGGAAGAACGTGGAGGGCATGGACCTGTTGTTCATGAACAAAAACAGGCCTCCCATGATGCCAGAGCAGGTATGACAGTTGTGCACTTCCTTAACAAAATGTATGTCGATGCAGTAAGTTATTGTAGTGTAACCAATGCACCGCTACATGTCACACGCAGGTTCCTGCCGGCTGGAGCGGGGGTGTCCCTAGTGTATCCGCTCCCCCTAGTTCGAGCACACCTCAGGGACCTGGTCCTCTAGACACAGAGAGCCGTGTTCCCGTTATCAGCCTCAAAGACGGAACTCGATTGGCTGGAGAAGACGCTCCTAAACGAAAAGATCTCGACCAGTGGCTGAAGGAGCACCCAGGCTTTGTGGCAGATGTGGGAGCCTTTATCCCTGTAAATACAAAACACTTTCCTTATTCGTTTAGTTAATGGTTTGGCTCAAGTCAACAAATCATCATTTTTTGCAGAGTGCTAATAAGTTGCAGTTTCAAGATGGTCGACCAAAACAAAAGAGACATCGCTGCAGAAACCCTAACAAAATTGACATCAACAGCCTGACAGGAGAAGAACGAGTCCAGATCATCAATAGGCGAAACGCTCGCAAGGTCAGAGTGTGTTTAGTGTGCATCCAAATTTGTGTACTCTGCTTTTTTTATGCACGACTGGTATTTAATACGTGTATTGCTTCTTTTTTTTGTTGCAGATTGGTGGTGCATTTGCTCCTCCTCTGAAAGATTTATGTCGGTTCCTGCAAGAGAATCCAGAGTATGGTGTCCCACCTGAGTGGGCTGACGTTGTGAAACAGTCTGTGAGTGAAAAACATTTGACACTTTAAATAAAAAAAATCATCAATTGGTGTAAGTCTTATAACAGACGCGTTTGTGTTCACAGGGTTACCTTCCCGAAAGTATGTTTGACCGCATCCTGACAGGCCCCATCGTTCCTGAAGAGGTGAGCCGACGAGGTCGACGTCCCAAAAATGCTCTTGCTAAAGCTGCCGTGGCGGCTAACACAAGTGCCAATGCAGCCCTGGGCCTCAACCCTCTCCTGAGCAACGGACTCCTCGCCGGGTTGGATCTGCCCAGTCTTCAAGCTCTTCAGCACAACCTTCACAGTCTCCAGTCTCTCCAGCTCACCACCGGCCTCATGGGACTGCCCAATGACCCCGCCAACATGGCAGCAATGTTTCCAATGATGCTGTCTGGAATGCCTGGCCTTCTAGGGATGAGCGGTCTCCTTGGAAAAGCTTCACAGGAAGCGGCGGGTGTTCCCTCAACAGGAGACGAAGAGGGGAAAAAGAAGAGCAGTAGAGACTCGGCCACACCCAAAGGCTCGACTTCAAGTCCGGACGGAAAAGCGGAAAGGACAGAGGGTCAAAGTTCCAAAGCCAGCACGTCTACGGCAAGCAACTCGAATCAAACAAGTGCTTCTGCTTCAGGCCACTCGCTGGGCCTCAACCCCCTACTCTTCTCTAGTGTGCTCTACCCAGGGATGCTTCTTACTCCAGGCCTTAACCTGCCTGTGGCCAGTCAGCCGCAAGCCGCAAACACTCAGCCAACCCCACCACCACAACCCGCTGCCTCTGAAGCCACGCCCCAACAGCCTGGCCTATCAGAGGAGAAAGACAGCGATGAGGGGGAGGATCCTGACGAAAAGAAGGAGAACTGTGGTCCAGAAGGTTCAGCGAAGGCAGCGTCGTCGTCTTCAGAATCTAACAGCTCCTCCTCATCATCAGGCGATTCCGATTCCAGCGATGAAGACTGAGTCTTTGTACATGTATAAATAAATATTATATATTTATATACATCTCTTAGAAATGTATACATATAAACACACATAGGAATTATCCTGCATTTACTACATCATGTCTTTTTTTGTTCCATGTAAATATCATAACTAAAGTGTTGTGTAATGAAGAGGGAAAAAAATGGAGATCCTAGAAAAACTGAAATGAGATTTCAGCGTTCATTTAGGTACAACGTTGTTCGAAGAGACATTTTGCATGTCGAAAAACTTAGATCTACGGACTTTGTGAACTTGTATTACACGATGATGTACAATTGCGACAGACAAGAAGCAAAAACAAAAAGGCATTATTGTTCTAGCTATGTCGTGGTTTAATTTTATTCTAGAGATGAGGACGTTGTTGCTCATGCAGAGCTGTATAATTAATATATTTTATTTGGGAGAAAGAACACGACTGTTTTGGGATTTATTTGTAAATACTTTAAGCAGGATCCTGAACACATAGACTTCACAGAGCATACCTTCAGATCCACAGCAATAACACACAGGCAGCTTATGAATGTCACTGAAAGCTGTAGAGACCCTACATTCAACATCACAACAACTCACATTTATTTACTTACTTTTTCTTTCTTTCTTTTTTCCTCTTAAATCTCAATCTCAGCTATTTTACCCAAAGATTTGAGTTTTATCAGAAACCCATGAATCCATCTTGCAAGCACACAGTCACGTATACTGTACAGTCTTAAGATATTCAGTGAAAACATTATTTTGCTGTGTTTAGGGACAGAAACACATTGCTTGCAGTGCCTGAAACCTACATGTGTCTGTGTGTGTATATATATGTTTAGAACAAACATAATATTTATAAGTCAACATCCTTCACACTGTGTGTGTGTTTGTACATTCAGAACAAACATTCTTTTATAGTTCAGACAGCACTGTGTGTATGTGTGATGTTCTCTCTGAAAACCATTGCCTCAATTTGTGTGAAAATCTATGTGTCCAAGGTCCTGTCACCCTCATATTTAACCTTCTTTATAATTTCACAAACAACAGTGCAAATTCCCTTTTTCTCCCTTCATTTCCAGAGACTGCTCCAGTATTGTCATGTTATTATTCCTCACAGCGACCTGTCGGGGTCTCATCACACTAACACCGCACAAGTGTATTGAACAGAATTCAAGTATTTCCAGTAGTATTTCAAGTTAAATGGTTTCTTTATCAGATCCTCTAGTGTAATAAAGGTCAAAATCCCAGGTTTCTCTAGTTTGCAGATCCACATAGCCGCCTTGCTGCTGTTAGATGTAAATGATCTAGAAGTGTCCTTACGCCATACTTCCGTGTCTAATCCTCACTGCTCTGTGATAAAATCCAGCACCTCGGTCAACCCAATGAACCTCATTGGCATTTTGAATCAGGATGTGTATGACATTTGTGTTTCCGTCACGTGTGCTGATGCGCGCTTGTTCTAGACTGTTAGGATCATCGTTTAGGATAGGAGATTTTGCTGCGTTAGTCTCTTGCCTCACGTTTGTTCACATTCAGGTTGGCTACTGAAATTTTCCATTTGTAATGCAACTTTCTTCTGGATGCACTGCACAATGCAACTCTTTGCCTGTCTCACTAGTGAACACCGTTATATGGGTATTTCTGAGCATGTATCATTTTGTTTCACAGACGCCCTCAATTCTTCTCACACAATGTGTTTTTAGTCGACTTCTCTTCACTGTGGCATCAGTACATCCTGTGTCTGTAGTTCGTGCTGAGCCGCGCACTTTGAAACTGTGTTCAGGTATTGCTGCTTTCCACTTCTTCCCAAAACCGTTCCTCTTATGTTGACATCAGCATGGATAGCATCTCATTTAATGGAATTATGTTTAAAGAAGAATCGCAGGACTGACAGAGAATTTTTTTATTATTTTTGTCATGTGTTCATTATTTCAATACTATGGTTGTATTTAATGTTGCATTTATGAGGATTGAAACGCTGGACTACTGACCAGAATCAGGGCGAGATTTGCCATCATGGCACAATAACATCATCATACAACATAAAGCGAAATATAAACACACTACTGCAAATAAACATTTGTATTCCATTATGTGAAACATTGCTCTGACAGATAGACTCATTCGTTTTCGTGACTTGTTTCATTTCATACTTTCGATATTTTAAGATTAAAGCCCTTTTTGTGTTTTGGACGGTTGCAATACTTGCAAGTTGTGGCCTGTGTAGTCAATTAACGCTTCTTTTAGTGCAGGATATATGTCTTAAAAAGTTTGTAATTTATTGAATTCCTTTCTATGAAGTTCTATAGAAGAAATTGAGGTTTAATTATTTTTATTAAACATATTCTGACTCTACAGAAAAATCTTGTCTCATGTCAAATTTGTCAAATGTATTTGTTTTGAGCTGAAGCAGCAGTTATTAAAATGTAAAAATGAATTGTCACTTTGCTCTTTATTAATCCCTAATGAAAAACTGAGCTTGTATTTTTGAAAATTACATTGAATGACGTAAAATTCAAGCAACAATGCCTCCGAAACATATAAAAACAATGTTGAAATTATATTCAGTGCCTTTATAAAAAAGAAAATATTGTAAATAACTTTTGTGACCTTTTTTCAAGTGAAATAAGACTATAGATGTGTATGAATACATTATAAAACAAGATTTTCATGGGTGACAATTATAATATTGCATGTAGTGTACCATAACAGCCACAGGGGGGTGATCTTATCATGTTTTCTAGTTCAGTTGAGCCCCTTTGTGTTGGGTGCATCCCCCCAAATACTTAGAATTTTATAATATAATAAAATATAATTTATACAACAATAAAACATAAATTTTTGTGATGTTTAATTGCACAAAAATCATTATTATTTATTCTAAAATTCAGATAATGCCACAAAAACTGTGCCGCCCTGGATCCATCTTTGGGGCCCCTATTTTGAGAACCACTGTTCAAGTTATTTCTTTAAAATTCTTAAGATTATAATTAAAGCAAAAATGAAGTGCTATTTAATGTTTACTGTAGAGGAGTCTGACTTGAAACATCCGGTGGTCAACGTTGTCATGACAGCATTGGCAGACCGTAACTACACTCATCCTGTGATGTTTCATCTGTGGCTTGCATACAGTTTCACTTTGATGTTAT
The DNA here is from genome assembly GCA_029783895.1 of Triplophysa bombifrons. NCBI lineage: Eukaryota > Metazoa > Chordata > Actinopteri > Cypriniformes > Nemacheilidae > Triplophysa > Triplophysa bombifrons. The sequence continues at coordinate 24,714,004 of CM056448.1, forward strand.
ATTTGTCTTTTATAGATGTTGCTGATATTTTCTGGTGTGTATGTACATACGTTCATGTTCAAGCTTACTGAAAGCACATAATGTTCAGAATCATACAGTAAACATGAAACTGTGACTGTACCATCTGAATCGGAAGTCAAACTCTTAAATTCATCTGGCAAACCCATCAGTAACAAAAACTTTTCGAAATGAACCCCAAACACCAAACCCCGTCCCCAGTTACAGCTTGGGGAGGAGACAGCTCATTATTCAATATTTTAACTATAAAATAAAGGATTAGTGTCAAATGCTGTTAAACACAGATCCCAAGGCAGTTCGTGAGAGCGTTTGAAGCCTATAAGCTTTACTGTGACATCAGCGACAAGGATAATTAATGAAGAGATATTTCAACCTGTCATTTGTTACCATGGACATCCACTGACTGACAAGCAGCCCCGCACTGTTTATCAGTAACCATGTCTTGACACGCCATCAGGTTAAATGTCAACCCGCGTTGCCTGGCAGGTGAATCACAAAAGTCTGGAGCAATCTAAATCAACAAAGCCTTGCTGGCAGTGACCATGCAGAAGTATGTTTGAAGAACCTGTACCAATGTCAACAGGAAGTCCAATGTGTTGTCATAGAAATCAAGGCCCTGACATACACAACAGTAGAACAGGAGAGGTACTTAGGCTGAGATTATACTGATTAACAGTACACTTGTGAAGACGAGACTGGAGCCTTTGGACAACATCGGCTGATACTCAATATACATTTGGAAACAAGCCTTGTTGAATATTGAGGAGATTCTGTCTGCCATATACTTTGGCAATTCACTGCATTTTAACATGGGGTGCAGCTCAACTAAGACTATTCAGGTTCCGGATCCATCCAAGAAGCCTGAAGACAGACCAAATTCAGCCAGTTCCACAGAGAAAGAAGAAGACGATGACGTCAAAGAAATCTCCCAAACACAGCAAAATGATGTTGCTACAGAAGATAGTTGACCACGTCTTTTACTTTGCACATTATCTTCCATAACCTTCAATGGTAAGATTCCCATATGTATGTCTCTATATTTTCTAAAGTAACTCATGTCATATGTGACCCTGGACCACAAAACCAGTCTTAAATAGCATGGGAACATTTTTAGTAAAAAATTAAAATACATTGTATGGATCAAAATGATCGATTTTACTTTTATGCCAAAAATCATTAGGATATTAAGTAAAGATCATGTTCAATGAAGATATTTTGTAAATTTCCTACCTGAAAAATATAAAATTTTATTTTTGTGAGTGGATGGCCTGCCACAGTGCCCCTGATTAAAAACTTCAAACGCAATTTTCTCATTATTTTGATTTTTTTGTATCTCAGCCAGATATTGTCCTATTCTAACAACTCATACAACAATATAACGTTAATTTATTCAGCTTTCATATTATGTAAACATCTCGATTTCTAAAAATGTACCCATAAGACTGGTTTTGTTGTCCAGGGTCACATATCATAACGAAATTGTTTTATTTAGCAGACATAGTGACTCTCTTGCATACTTAAATATTGTATCTGTTTGTTTCAGTTTCTATCCAGTCCAGCTTTCAACTCAAGAAGTTTTCAGGACAACGTGATGACTTCTACATCTGCCTTATGCATTAATATGATGCGTCTGATCTCTACACACAGACTCTAATTGTGTTTCATAACTCATGCCTGTACTACTTTAGATATCAGTTGTCTTTTGTGTGATCAAACTGTTGAGGAAATGGCATTTCAAACTGTTACAATCTCAAACGAGACAACTGGTTTTCACAATAACTGCTTAACATGTTTTCATGAAATGTAAATAAATATTATGAAGAAATCCTACACTGTTGTTTATATCACACAAATGGCGCACATTTGTTATGCAGAAAATGCTGAAATCATTTTGAGACCACTAAAACAAACCTGTATTAGGCCTACCCTTAATACCCCAAAGATGTCTCACTCAATTTCAATTTTCAGTGCATACGGACTAGTTATTATTAGACTTTCGATCAGCGAGTGTGGACAGGGTTAGTTCTTGTCGTATAAGACTGTATGTGAAAGTAAAGATTTGTCGCACGCAAATATGAGATCAAAAGATATTTAGATCAAAAGAAGAAACTAATATGATTTCTGAGTACTTCGTTAAGGCAACACAACTCGATATAACAGCAAAAAAGGATGATGTTCGTAACACTTTACATTAAAGTTCCCTTTATAAAACATTTGTAAATGTGTTCATTAAGGATTAATACGTCATTTACAAATGCATTATAAAGCACTTACTGCGTAAAAACAAAAGGATTCTAACGAAAGACCTGCCAAATAGTGAGCCATTTTTTAATCACATGTTAAAAAATGCTTAATAAATATATTTATTCATTATTTATTTGCAAAATAGGCTGTCAGATTGGAGACTAGGGTGTTATGGTTTTTCTTATTATTCTAGGCCTATATTTCATATCTTATGTAACTTTTCAAAGCATGCTGCTTGATCCGATTTCAAATGTCGTACGGTGCCCTCCAGAATGCCTTCAGATCATGATGCTTATCCGAAGCAGGTTTTTCTTGCTTGCCAAGATAAATTCATCAAACTTTTGATCACTTCTTAACACTAAAGGTAGTCGTTTGTGATGTTTTATTAACGATTCTATTACTTCCAATAGTTACTAAAAATCTGAAAACATTTATTTATTATTTATTGTAGAAACAGAATGCTCATACATCTCTGATGTGTATCATATATTTAGAAGTATTGACATCCCACGAAAGTGCACTTTAAAGAAAAGTGGATGCCTGTGAAGTATTCATTCACAATTTCAAACAGCTATAGCCTAACTTCTACATGTAATGTAATAAAATTTTAGCAAACCTTGAAAGTGTGCCTTACAATAGTGGATTCGTGTGAACCATTGTTGTAGACAAGAGTGAAACTCATTGTCAGACAGCACCAGCATCACTGCTGAGGGATTAATCGTGTCCTGTTCTCTGTGAAGAGTTTCCGTCATTTGCGTCTTTGTCGTATTTACTGTGAAAGAGTATTAATAGAGTCATGATCAGGTGGCGTTTAGGTAGATTCCAGGCAGGGAGCTGGAGAGAGTTTCACATCGAAAGACGCAATAAATGCTGTTTATGCTTTTCTTAGTCCCTCACTGTCAAAGCAAAATAATCTCTGTGTAAATGTGTGCTCATCGAAAATGTAATATGGCAGCTTTTTGCAAAATGTACATTTTGTTTCGCTTAAGCATTTGAAGCTGAGCTGCGAATAAATAGTGCAAATATGTGTATATAGAAAAAATGTATGTTGTGCAAAAGTGAAATAAAGTGAAATTGGAAAGTATATAAAATACGAAATAAAATACAGTATAAAAAACAAAAGAGATCAATGCATCACTCTCAATAAGAAATGCTTATTGCTAGACGAAAAACGGCAATACATAAGTTAAAAAGCAATTATTATAACGATGAAATGTATAATACGTCAAATTAGATAATGGAAACATATAAATATAAAAAAATATTGCTTTGCAATATAGTTTCAACTAAAATTATATACAGTACAAGATGATACGAGTGAATTAGGTGTTGGCAAGTTACAGTAAGAGTGAATGTTTCAAGTACTACAGCGAAGCACCACTAGGGGGCAAAAGTGCCACATCATAAAATCTGCAGTTCCCTCCTGCCTTCACCCCTCACTGAGAACATTAAACGTCAAGTATGTGTTTTAGGATTATTTGCACGAAGTTTGTTGAGCTCAAACCTATTTTAAAATCCAACCCCTTTGTAAGACAGCAGGAAATTGCGGGTAAATATTATTATTACAAAATGGAGACTATAAACGACAAGCACATATTTTGTAAAAACAAAATTGTAATAAACCTACCTAATAGCTTTTTAATTTCACATGATGCGTGAAAGGAAGGCCTTCTCCTGCTCCTTCCTCTCTGCACCATTGATCGAAGTAAATACAGCCAAACATACCTGCAGGGAGAGCTGCTGTTTTATCTTCTTTTTATCGCTTAATTATTATGAATTCTTAAAGTGCCCATCTGTGTCATCCACTGAGGTTAATGTCATGTTATGTTAATACATTGTCTGCTCTGTGGGTGTGCAGTCTAGTGCTGGAATTATTGACATCAATTTCATTTAACTGTGGCTTTACCGGGTAATCTTGTATTCAGTGTGACCGAGAATCGGGATCTTGGATGATTCAATTTACACTTCTGGAAAATGAAATCCATTTTCTTCACATATCATGTTTTATTATGCGTCAAATCAATTTACAGCAAGATGCCGGCTGGTTTATTACAAAACAGCTATGTTGTACAGAATTTAATGTAAAATATCATGTTTTTAGAAGCGAATGGGTCAGATCAAGAACAAACTATATTACGTTAATTTCCTTTTAAGGAGCAATGTGAAGATTTTAGCGGCATCTAGCGGCGACGTTGCGAACGGCAACCAACAGGTCCCTTTGGAAGCACTACGGCAATGCTGTCATGTTTTAGCATCTTTGCGTATTTACGAAACGCGCTCTGTAGAGCAGTTTGTCCATTTACGGCTTCTGTAGAAACAATACAGCCAATTCCATGCAAAGGGACCCGCAGTGTATGTAGATAGAAATAGTTTATTCTAAGGTAATAAAAACATGACGCTTCATTATGTAAAGTCTTTATAATAATGTCTATTATATTGCATTTCTGTAAATAGATCCTCCAAAAAAACTTCACACTGGACCTTTGATGCATAAGGTAAAAACAAGAAACTTTTTCACTATAAGAAAAACATCATACTGTGTGATTTCATAAAGATGACATACCGTAAATAAACTAAGGATAAACTATGGATTATCAAACCTTGTTCAAACAGTTTAGCCTGCTGGTGTTGTTGTAATGGTATGGGGAATGTTTTAGAAACATAACTGCAGTTCTGAATCCATTCTAATCATCTATGCCTACTTCCATTGAGATAACATGATGTGTTATAAAGTACATGTCATGACAAACAACACAATGGGATTAGTGAATGCAAATGACCTCCACAATCACCAGATCCCTGTGGAATATAACACATTTCAAGGTCTAGTGAAACAACATTTGTGACATGAATGGGCAGCTGGCAAAGGTAGATCAACTGTCTTCTGCTAGTCATGTATTCACCGGCTTATCAGGTTTTAACAAATTGCAAATAAACTACCCCGCAAAATATAGAATTGAGTAGAGTGAATACAATTAGAATAAGGAGTTGGGTTGAAAGGAGGAGGGTTGGCTGCTACTAATATACACTTAAACATACATTTGAAATAATAGTTGACAGAACAGAATGATTAATGAGTTTATGTTTAGAACTTCATTTACATACTTGTGTTTTTCCACATATGGAATCCGCATCGTGAAGAAATTTTCCTAAATGTTTCTGAAAAGAGTGACTCGAACTGTGCTTTTAAATCCTCTGAAAGTTGGTCCTGCTCTATACAGACTTTCTGTGTTATCTATTTACTTTTAACTGTGTATTGAACTTGTATAAAAGTAGACTCGCAAACTATGACAATATGTTTATGGTGTAGAGGTGATTAATTGCGGTGTCTCTTGACTCAAGGTGAGTGAGATCCAACAGCTTGTAACATGTATGCGCATATGTGTTGACTGTGTTGTGTGATCTGCTCTGTCTCAAGGTGAAATAGTGTGAGAGCAGCTAACTCTCTATGTCTCTCTCTCTCTCTCTCTCTCTCTCTCTCTCTCTCTCTCTCTCACTCTCTCTCTCTCTCTCGTGCGCATGTGCTGATTGAATGAGGAGATTGTGCGTGTGAGTGAGAACGCTATTGTGCTAAGAGTGAGTTTTCTTTTTTCTCTCACTTTTATATATATATATACAGTTGTGTTCAAAATTATTCAACCCCCACTGAAATTGATTGTTTTGGTCGGTTTGACATTGATTATGATCATTCAGTCATCCTGCTTACAATTAAATCAAAGAGGCACGTGTAGGTCAGACAAATATAACATAACATTTATAATGAAATAACCACAAATGTCTTTTCTGAGCTCACATCATTATCAGTTTTATTCAACCCCCAAGTGACATTCAATCTTAGTACTTAGTACAACATCCTTTTACAGTTATAACAGCTTTTAAACGTGAAGCATAGCTTGACACAAGTGTCTTGCAGCGATCTACGGGTATCTTCGCCCATTCATCATGGGCAAAAGCCTCCAGTTCAGTCACATTCTTAGGCTTGCGCACTGCAACTGCTTTCTTTAAGTCCCACCAGAGGTTCTCAATCGGATTTAAGTCTGGTGACTGCGATGGCCACTTCAAAATGTTCCAGCCTTTAATCTGCAACCATGCTCTATTGGATTTGGAGGTATGCTTGGGATCATTGTCCTGTTGAAAGGTCCAACGTCTTCCAAGCCTCAGGTTTGTGACGGACTGCATCACATTGTCATCCAATATCTCCTGGTACTGAAGAGAATTCATGGTACCTTGCACACGCTGAAGCTTTCGAGTACCTGCAGAAGCAAAACAGCCCCAAAGCATGATTGACCCCCCGCCATGCTTCACAGTAGGCAAGGTGTTCTTTTCTTCATAGGCCTTGTTCTTCCTCCTCCAAACATAGCGTTGATCCATGGGCCCAAACAGTTCTAATTTTGTTTCACCAGTCCACAGAACACTATCCCAAAACTTCTGTGGTTTGTCCACATGACTTTTGGCATACTGCAGTCGACTCTTCTTATTCTTTGGGGACAGCAAGGGGGTGCGCCTGGGAGTTCTGGCATGGAGGCCTTCATTATGCAGGGTGCGCCGTATTGTCTGAGCAGAAACTTCAGTACCCACATCTGACAAATCTTTTCTCAGTTCCTCAGCAGTCACACGGGGACTTTTCTCCACTCTACGCTTCAGGTAGCGCACTGCAGTCGAAGTCAGCATCTTCTTTCTGCCACGACCAGGTAGCGTTTCAACAGTGCCCTTTGCCTTGAATTTGCGAATGATGCTTCCTATGGTGTCTCTTGGTATGTTTAACATCTTTGCAATCTTCTTATAGCCATTGCCCTTCCTGTGAAGAGTAATCACCTGTTCTCTTGTCTTCCTGGACCATTCTCTTGACCTCACCATGTTTGTAACCACACCAGTAAATGTCTAGAAGGAGCTGAGTATCACAGTCATTTTAAAGCTGCCTAATTGGTGCTTATTAGGCTTTATTGCTGCTCCCTGATATCCACAGGTGTTTTCAATACCTGATTGAAAACACTTAATTGAACCTCTGTTCTTCAGAGTGGTAGTCTTTAAGGGGTTGAATAATTATGTCAATGAAGAATTCACAAAAGAAACATTGAATACTGTATTACAAAACTAATTGATGTCATTTTAGTTGCATATGGTTCTTTAAGAAGTCCTTGTAGGATTTCATTCTGAATACAATTACAAATGTACACTAAATTCCCTAAAACCATTTACAGCATTGGGGGTTGAATAATTTTGAACACAACTGTATATATTTTCTACACTTTTAGACTATAAATATTTATTACAAGTGTTCATTGTGTTGAATGCTCTGGTTTTTGGGTTTATTGTAGTTTGTATAGTGACGGAACGCCGTCAACCGTCTTTTCGCTGGTTGGCAATGGCGACGTTACCTCAGAGTATGGAGCAACTTTCACGCAAGCACGGTATTAGAATTGTGCCTGCGTTGAATTGTTCCGTAGAAGATTGTGCTCTGGTGGGTAGGGAAGGTAGTTGGGTATGCTAGTGTAGCGTCGGCTTCCCGAATGAATAGCGCTGTGGTTATTTTCTTGGATTCCGTTGAAAAAGTAAACGATGTGGTTCAATATGGAGTTGTTATTGGGGACGTTTTTAACCCTGTTATGCCATTAATGCAACCCGCAAGAAAGATAATTTTGTCCAATGTTCCCCCCTTTATAAAAGATGATTTGTTAATAAAATAGTTGTCTAGACATGGTAAGATCATGTCCCAAATGAAAAAGTTACCATTTGGGTGCAAATCGCCTTTGGTTAAACATGTTGTGTGTTTTAGACGACAGATACACATGATTTTAAACAATGGAGTTGATGAACTGAATGTGGCTTTTAAATTCTGAGTGAATGGTTTTGATTATGTTGTTTTTGCATCGTCTGAATCAATGAAATGTTTTGAATGCGGAAGAAAGGGTCATATGAAACGTGCATGTCCTTTGCAGGCAGGTGGCGCTATTCCTGATGCAAATGTAAACGGCAACGATTTGATACAAGTTGAGGAAGATAATGCTGAAATGGATGTATTAGAACAGGTTACAGCTGTTGAAAGCATTAATGATAAGGATTCTAAGGGGGCTGAAAGTGAAGGAGACGGTGAGTCCGTTTCAGGAAGTGTTCATGAGAAAGAAAGCAATGTGAGCATTGACGAGGCCTTAGCCGCAGTAGAGTTTATTGTGGCTGGGGAAGACATGAATACTGATTTTGAGAAGGATGAGTCCATTTTCAAAACCCCTGTTACTAAGAGAAAACGTTCTAAGAAGTCTGGAAGAAAAGTGAGTGATAGCGATGTGGTAGTAGGTGTTGAGAAAGATGAGGTGTATAGTACACAAGAGGAATCTGATAATGAAGCTGTAATTCCTGAAACATTTCGAAGACAACAACATTGTTACACTTTTGAAAAAGTGAGACACTTTCTGCAGAAGACAAAAAACATGAAAAATGTTCAGGTGACCATTTTCCTGATAGTAAAGTTTTTTTGGACTCAGTTTTAAAGTTAATGAGACGAAAAGGTGAAGAAGAAGAATTCACGGTACAGGAGATATTTAGGCTAAGGAAATTTGTTGCCAGAATAAAACTGGAATTAAAGAATAAGGATGGGTTTGAAACTACATAGTGTTGTTATTATGTCATTTCAAGTTTTGTGCATTTTTCTCTGTTTCCTTGAAACACACAATCAGATGAGTGCAATAACAATAGGCACCCTTAATCTGAATGGTGCGAAGTGTATACAGAAGAGAGCATTGTTGTTTGAATTAATTAGACAAAAAAACATTGATGTGACATTTGTTCAAGAAACTAACTGTGATAGTCTAAATGAAATTGAATGGAGGAAAGAATGGAAGGGCGAAGTGTAAGGAGGAATAAATGGGAATGATAGACAATACACATGGACGCATACCAGGGAAAATGTAATTTCATTAGCTCGACTTGATAGGTTTTATTGTTTTAGACATCATTTTAACATTGTAAAGAAATGTGCAATCTCTCCAGTTGGCTTTTCGGATCATTGTTTGGTGTTATGTGAAGTCTTCATTGCAAATGTTAAAATCAAAAGTACATATTGGCATTTTAATGTTTCTTTTTTGGAAGATATGAAGTTTAAGGATGTGTTTTCCAAGTTCTGGGAAAATTTTAAGCTTAAGAAGAATTGTTATAGAAACTTACGACAGTGGTGGGACTGTGGGAAAGTTCAAATAAAAATATTATGTCAACAGTACGCTTTCAATGTTTCTAGAGATATCACACGCTCAATCAGAGAGCTTGAAGCGGAAATTATTAATTTACAAAACTTGGTGGAAACCAAGAGAGAACAGAGATTTATTGATGACATCAAATGCAAAAAATCTGCTTTAGTAGATCTGCTGGGCACAAGGACACAAGGAGCATTGGTTAGGTCACGTTTTCAGATGTTAACGCAAATGGATGCCCCGTCTAGATTCTTTTTTGGCCTGGAAAGAAAGAATGGTCAGAGTAGATTTATGCACTCTATACGTTCTGAAACTGGGCAGGAGTTGAATGAACCTGCTGACATAAAGAGTAGAGCTGTGCAGTTCTATGCGGAGCTGTACAGAAATGAACATAAAGAGGATAAACTGTTGTCTGCCAGTTTTTATAAAGATTTATTTAATATATCAAAAGACTCCAAAGAAAAACTCGATAAGCCTCTCTCTGGACATGAACTATTTACAGCCTTGAAAGACATGAATCCTGGAAAATCACCAGGTATTGATGGTCTCCCTGTAGAGTTTTTTTTAAAAGTTTTGGGGAGTGCTGGGTCATGATTTCTTGGATGTTCTTAATGAGAGTATGGTTGAGGGCTCACTCCCTTTAAGTTGCAGGAGAGCTGTGGTTACATTGTTACCTAAAAAAGGTGATTTACAGGAAATCAAAAACTGGCGCCCTGTGAGTTTGCTCTGCTCTGACTTAAAAATATTCTCGAAAGTCTTGGCCAACAGACTAAAAGATGTGATGGGGCAGATTATTCATGCTGATCAGACCTATTGTGTGCCTGGCAGGGCTATTACAGATAATATCTCCCTTGTTCGAGATATCTTGGATGTTTCTACCTACAGTGAATTGGATTCTGGTTTCGTCTCCATCGACCAGGAAAAAGCGTTTGATAGAATAGTACAATCAATATCTATGGGATACTCTGGAAGCTTTTGGTTTTGGCTCGATTTTTTCCGGGATGATTAAAGTGATGTATCAAGACATTGAAAGCATACTGAAAATCAATGGTGGTTTGAGTGCCCCCTTTAAGATAGGAAGACGTATAAGGCAGGGGTGCGCTATATCTGGGATGCTATATTCTTTGGCCATCGAGCCCATGTTGAACATGCTTCGCTCAAAAATTGAAGGTTTTAAAATAGGCTCTGATAATGTTCAACATCAAATATCTGCTTATGCAGATGATGTTGTGGTTTTTATAAATAGTCAAAATGATGTTAATAATTTGATATCCATTGTTCATGATTTTGGTGTAATTTCCTCTGCTAAAGTGAACTGGGGGAAAAGTGATGCTTTGATTCGTGGTAAATGGATAAATGGTGTTCCAATCTTACCTGGTGGTCTAATCTGTAAAAAGGAAGGAATTAAATATTTGGGACTGTACCTCGGGGATGCCTGCATACAGCATAAAAATTGGGATGGGATAACGGAAAAAATGGAGGGTAGACTCCAAAAATGGAAATGGATACATGCTCAATTGTCTTTTAGAGGGAGAGTTTTAATAATAAATAACTTGATAGCATCAGCTTTATGGCATAAGCTTTGGTGTCTGGACCCCCCAACTGGACTGTTATCAAAACTGCAGGCAAAACTTGTCGACTTCTGGGACAAATTGCACTGGGTTCCCCAAGGTGTTCTATTTTTGCCAGTGGAAGAAGGTGGACAAGGCCTGGTGTCCTTGCTGAGCAGGCATGCAACGTTTCGACTCCAGTTTATTCAGAGACTCCTAACAGGCCCAGCACATTTAATATGGAGGGACATAGCCAAAAGCATACTTCAGCGTGTGGATGGAATTGGACTGGATATTGCCTTATTTCTTGTGGACACAAACAAGGTACGTATGTATGGACTATCTATTTTTTACCAGAAGCTGCTTAAGATCTGGGGTTCTTTTAATGCCAGAGGACCAGAAAACACTGACTTATTGTTCTGGTTGTTGGAGGAGCCTCTAGTCAGGGGAGGTTGCCTGGACATAACGGAAAAAGTATCAGGCCTATCTCAGAGATTGTGTGACACCAAGACTGTGAAATTAGGACATATAATACAAATTGCTGGTCCCGATCTGAATGATGTATCTGCTGTGGCGTCCTTGTTAGGCCTAAAGTCATGGCGTTGTACTTCAAAAATTATGGAACTTTGGTCAAAAAGGCTGACTACTGATGATCTGACAATACTTAAAAGATACAAAGAAGGAATCTTGGTTCCAAACATAAAGGACCCTTTTCCCAGACCTTGGATAACACCGGTCTTAAAGGACATGTACGGTCACTTGACAGATGTTGATATTTTTAAGGATTTGGATTTATATGAATTAAATGGGTAGTTCGGATAAGCGGTAGAGAATGGAATGAATTAAATGGAAAGACTATGTACAAATGCTTTGTTAAATTAATACACAAAACACTCTGTGATAAAACTGACAATGTATGGAGGGATAAACTTGGATTAAGTGATCAGATTAAACCTTATTGGAAGGTCTTTTACAAACCACCATTGATAAAGATAACTGGAGATTTACAGTGGAAAATCCTGAAGGGTGCTGTTGGTGTAAACTCTTTTGTTTCTATTATTAATCCCAACACCAGTGATATTTGTGTTTTTTGTGGACTAAGGGAAACAATTTTTCATTGTTTTTTGGAATGAAGAAGGCTTAAACCACTGTTTAATGTATTGGGACAGTTGTTTTTAGGTTTTGGGGAGAATTTCACACCCACTGCCTTTATTTTGGGAGCTGATTACAAGCGTATACAACGATTTAAATGGCAGTTAATCAACTTTATGGTCGGACAAGCAAAAATGGCAATTTATATCTTAAGAAAAAATAGGATGAATAATTTACATGGCACAGATGTTCTTTTTTTGTTCAAAGGCCTTATCAAATCCAGAATATCAGTCGAGTTTAAATACTACAAAGGGATGAAAGATTTAGATATGTTTGTACTACAGTGGTGTTTTAATGAAGCATTTTGTGCTGTTTTGGAAGAACATCTAATTTTTAATCTATTGCTTTGTTGATGTGAGTGATTTTTCTCTGTTTTTTGTGATGTTATAGTTATTATTGTGAATGAAACTGATTTAATAAATGTATGTGTTGAAAAATCAAAAAAAAAAATCTCTCTCTCTCTATCTCTCTCTTTCACTCTTTCTCTCTCTCTCTCTCTCTCTCTCTCTCTTTCACTCTTTCTCTCTCTTCTCTCTCTCTCTCTCTCTCTCTCTCTCTCTCTCTCTCTTTCACTCTTTCTCTCTCTCTCTCTCTCTCTCTCTCTTTCTCTCTCTCTCTTTCTCTCTCTCTCTCTCTCGCTCTATCTCTCGCTCTCTCTCTTTTTCTCTCTCTCTCTGGCAGCTGCAGTGTAATTATGTGAAAGCTGCTGGTGTGTATATATAAAATGCCCTCCTGGCAGGTGTAGCTATTCATCTCCCAGATGAGGTTTTTCTTTTCTTTTCATTTTTTTTTTTACCGAGGCATGGAGAAGTCTTTTTACTGAAAATAAAGAAAAATGTGAAAACATGTTCTAAATGTCATTCATTCAGCCACTATGTCAGTCTGACCTTAAAATATCATCTATCCTTTTTGTAAACGTGGACAAGGGAATCCTGTAAAAATACCACATTTTGATAAGAGATGAAGCACATAAAGAGAATTGTGGGAACCAAAGATTTGTAAAATCTGAGACCACCTATATTGTGGGCCTCCATGAGAGAAGTTGATTAATAAACTTAATAAATGCTGATGCATATTTGAAAATGCAAAAATGCGAAAAGGTTTCTGTGGGGGAATACAATAGAAGTTTATGGCAAGTCCAAAGAAAGATACAAAAACATGGTGACAGATTCTAGGGTTCCAAATTATTTATTTTTCAAGGATTTCACAAGATTTAAAAAAAAATCTTAACATCAGCGTTTTCTTTGTTTCAATAAACATCACAAAAAGCAACTTACAGTGCACACTACAATATTAAGCTCAATTATTAACTTACGTTTTATTTATTTTACATTTTGACTTGTTTGTTATGACAATATAAATGCAATAAAATTTGTGGGTTAGTCTATTTACGGTATGTCTCATAAAATAGTAAATGTTTGCATGTGATGTTGGCCATGGTATGTTGCTGTTTCTGCATTGCGTAAGGCTGTCCGAGCTCATATAACAGTGTCAGATCACCCTTTCTTTCTTTCTTTCTTTTTTTCTTTCTTTCTTTCTCTCCCCTTTTCAGTTGTATTTTCAGTGCAAAAAAGAGTCATGCATGGAAACAGTATGCATTTCTACATAACATTTTATAATTACAGGCTGAATATGCTGTTGTCAGGGATACATTGTGGCATCTCATAACATAACAGACCTCTGTTTGAAAGATGTACAAAGCTACACAGTTATAAATCATATTGGTTTTTCTGTTTATTTGTATGACATTCAGATGCATTATTATGGAATCAGAGATAACAAATAAAAATCTACAAAAACACACAAGGCATACATGCTGGGTCTGTTGTCTTCATTAAACAGTGGAAATCACAGTGGATCCATTAAACAGCACCAGTGTTCTGTATCATTTACACTCTGTGTGTCAACATGCACGATTTTGTGTGCATTCAAATGTTAAAGATATGTTAACAGATAACAAGTTAATTTAGCATGTGCATTGGCAGAGCCTCATACAGGCAGAATGTCATTTCTGTATGCTGGTGTGTGGGTGGGTGAGCATAAGCCGGTAAAAGTAATGCAGACCTCTCTGCTCCAGTGGAGAGGACAGATACAGGGGAAATGAGCACTCCACACCATCATTAGTGCTGTTTCATATTTACATCTTTAAAGTAGAGAGACAACATCCATGTACTCTTCTCGTAGAAATGAAGCACTTGTCCTGAAGGCCATGTTACTCACAAGCAATTATGCTAAATGATGCAAAAGTCAGAATATGTTGAGGGTAAATTGCTGGTGGAGATGCTTTTGACATATGACTTTCTCTCATCTCCCTGCAAATAGATGCAGAAAGAGAGAGAGAGAGACATTAGAGTCCTATAATAAATAACTCTCTCTCTCCTTTACTTGAGATGAGAGAGGAAGTGAGCAGAGGCCCAACTACCTTTGATTGAATTTGAGGGTATTAAAGTTTGGACTCAAGTCAGATTTCCATTATGTCAAACAGCCCTAGTGGATCATATAGCAAGGCTATAATACACCCACCTGTTAAATATCAGATTACACTGAAACAAATGGCATCGGTTAGCAAAAGGCATTTAAGGACCTTTCAATGCTTTAGCTGAAACACTGCCCAAAATTACTCATACAGCACCATTGTTGCCTTACAATGAGATTAAAACCCATAAACCCTGCACTTCTCTGGCTCTGGTAAGGTGGAGGTGGCCTAGCAATGAAAGATCAGGACTCGTGTTCGCTAGGGAATGATGCTAGATGGGCACGACTGTGTGTTAACAAGCATTTAAAGAGCTGAGACATTACAACTAGAAAAATCAACCCAGAAGCAAGCTCTCTCTGTTCGCTCCTTCTCTCATTTTCTCTCTTCGTAAGGCCTTGGCTGTCACGATGGACAAATACAACCTTGTCAAAGCAAAGTGAAACAGTAGAAACAAATAGTGAAAGACAAGAATAAATGTAACTGTGGTTATATCACAATATGATATAAGAAAAACATTTATCATTCCATTCAAAATAACAAAAGTTATTATTTATTCAAAAGTTTTTTCTGTATTCTAAAGAAAACAATTAAGTTTATGGCTGAGATACTAAATAAACAACCTAATTAGGATATATTTCCAATATATTAGTGCTGAAAATCACATTTTGTTCACATCTTGGCCACATATTTGTGATATCTATTGAAATGTATTTCATATAGTAAATAAATGATGCTCTCTTTTAAATTAAGATTTAATTTAGTTTAGGTTTGTTCATGTTGTGTTTAGTCTTTTTTAATCTATTTGTGTATTTTTAATCTATACAGTTGATAAAGTCCTCTCTTCTGTTCAGATTTGAAAACATTATCTACTAAGTTTCACATTGTATCTGTTCTGTTTTTTTGTTTATATTTCCTAGTTATGTTTTGCTGTTTCAGATTTGAACACTAAGCCTAAATCATTCATGGATTTTTACTATAGGAGGTCTCTCTCTTTCTTTCTAGTTTAAAAGAACACACTCTGCAGTATATCTCTCTATTGATTTTCTCTCCGATTTCTGCTGTACTCCCGGCTTGTACTTGTATACCACCGTGTGATATTAAATAAAAGAAGTCAATGGAATTGCTAAAAAACTGAGACTGATGTGTTCTATTACAAAAAGTCTTTTTTAGAAATTCTTGTTCTTTACCTCTAATCTCACAGCCCCATTAAACACCAGTTCAACATAAGCAGTTCTGAGAGTTTGTTCAGCAACTTAAAACAACATTGGTACAATGATACGTTTTTGTCTGTCTTTGTACATGTTATGATAAATTGACGTTTCTTTCTTCTCATTTAAAACAGATGTACTTTTATTACTATTGTGCACTTTCAAATCAGATGGCTACATTTGCCATGTATGTGCATGCATATACAACAACATCTTCATTTTTACATAGTTATGCAATAACATGTTTTTAAAAAATTTAAACACACAGGTATTTTGAATAGACACATAACAATAGTAACAACATGTTGCTACACACAAGTGTTTTTTCAGACACACGAACAGAGACATAAGGAAAGATAAGATTAAAGCAATACAGAGAAAGTGAACAAGCTCCTTTAAAATATCATGCTCATTCAGTGGAGTGTTGACCCTTAGGCCTTGACAGTTCAAAAACCCATTAAATGTGTAGCACTTGCCAGAGCTAAAATGAGAAGCCAGAGGCTGTTCTGGATAAGGTGAACCGAGAGAGAAAACAGAGTTAGGAATATGTCATAATACAACACTAGAGGTGATGCTGTTTCTGCTGCGATTTAATACATTATATAAAAAAATACTCCTCACACGAATGTAATAAAGACAATATTTTGTGTATTCATCAACAACCTTCGTTGAGCATGTTGTGTCCTAACAGCCATGAAAAAAGCTGTTGTCTGTGAGCTTGTTTTGATGAAATGTGATTGCATTGTTTGCCCATTGGCTATGAGCACAGTCAAACAAAACATTAAAGAGAGACTCGAGAAATCTATTCTCCACTCATTATTCACAGTAATACATATTTTCCCCATCTGTGGCAAAATTGCATTTGCAGTGTTTATTATCTTTTCTGATTGTGTTCATTGATAGTTCTATCTCCACAGTTTCATTTGTTATCTGTGTTTTGTTTGGAGCTGTGAGCGTTCTGCGGGTTTTGCTGGGGAGCCAAGCAGAAGTCATTTGGAGCATCCTGACAGTTCTGCTGTGCTTTAAATGAGATGGAGAGACTGCGTGAGCTAGTAGTAATGGAAGTGGGAGGCAATAGACTGTGAAATAAAAACCAATGCATTTCAATACCAGGCTCATTGTGACCTTTTCCCACAAAATCACCAAACATTCTTTGAATGGAGAATTATTCAGGTGGAATCACCCACTTACACACAGCTATATTCAGCATCAGTCTTTTCCATTCCATTCGACTCGATTGTACATTAAAGAGGAAGTACCCCTATTTTACCCAAATATGTATGAGCAGCTTTCCAAAAAGGTGAAACACTGCTGTTTTCAACACTTTTCTATTATTTGAGAAAGTCGAACATAGATATCAGCATCTAACTAATCAAATGAGTGTTGGGCCTAACCACCCCATGTCAAAACATTGGAAACATGTGTAATGGGGTAGAAGATATAGGGACTTCAAATGAGATGGCCTACAAATCCCACAGGTCAGATTGTTATAAAAGGAAGTCCAATTTTAGGGACTTCCTCTTTGAAGCACCATGTGGTGTGGGAACTTAAGGCTGTGTAAGAGCTGATGATAAGACCATCGATTAACAGAACTGAATTGTACCTGTATGGATCAACATGTTTTGGGTGTCACAGAGAATTAAGCATGTAAATACAGAGAATGCATGATTGCCGTTTACTTAAACAATTACCTATTAAATACACACTGCAGTGCTGTGCAAAACAAAAGATCCTGCCGACTACGCCATTTATATAGAAGGTGTTATTTTTGCATTTGGTGTCACTTTCTCTTTATCTTCAGGGTAAACTGTGCACCTCAGAATCCAGAGCATTTTGTCTTGTCATGATCCTTTACTTGAAGTCAATTTTCGACTTGGTCTTTAAGCTGAATCTAGTTAGTCCCATGTGGATCCTAATGGGTCAGAAACAGATCTGGGCTGCGTACAGTAGGTTGACAAACTGAAGTGTTTTTTTTAAGACAAAGGGCCTCATTTATGAAACATGCGTACGACCGAAAACTTATGCATATGGTTGTTTCCAAGAAAAACTTGCCATTTAGCGATATGGACGTGAGCGGTTGCTACGATCAAATCTTACGACAGGTCTCAGCTCGTGTATGCAAGTTTCGAGACAGTAAAGATCTGTGTACACTTTATCCTTTTGATAACTAAAATTTAATAATGAAAAATAGAACGATTTTTTTGCGTTCAGTATAACGAATGTAAACGTAGATTCCGATTGCGATTTCTTATTTTCATTACATTACTAAAATATTTTATTTTCTAGTCTCATTATATGATCACTTAATTGTTTGAAATCAAAAGGTTAACGGGTGCTTTTGTTTTAAAAAAACCTTCATGAGCTTTGAGGCTACTTCTAAGATAAATTACCACAATTAAATTGCACAATTAAAAGTAAAATAAAACATTTATAAACAATAGGCAATGGGGAGGTTTACCTGTTTGGAAGATGATAGCTTCTTGTTTGACAAATATGCATTCTTATGAAAACAGAAACACACACGCATGCTTTAATGTTTTTTTATTTGTGGGATGTTTGCTTGGTTGTAGAAGACGTTGGGTCTCAGCTTGAGGTTGCCTGGCTTTGTGGGGGCTGAAGACCGTTGGTCCTGCTTCTGACTGATCTGAAAGAGAAAAAATAAATGAACCAAAAATTAAACTGTGTGTGCTGGATTTAAGCAGCCTTTTTGCACACAGATCTGCATTCGTTTATACTTTAGATTGACGTCAATACATGCACAAATGTGTCACACAAGAGATGTTACTGTAACATAATACACAATTAATGTTTTCTGTTTTGGTTTTACAAGACTGTACATGAGCTGTCATTTGCTATCATTTGGATGTTGTGCAAACAAGTCTCTGGGGCACATGGAATCTTTCGAGGAGCCCTTCTGTCAGATGTGGTTTTGAGGGCTGGACAAACATTGGGCAGACATCCACTCTCTGCTTGCGATTGTCTGATATGGTGGCCCTGTCCAGAGTGTTTTTATCTCAGTGACCTGATTAGTGCCCTTGACCAGAAGGACACTTGTCATCAAGACTCTCGTAGACCGAATGGGGTTGTACGAGTACAGAAGTCAGTCTGTGGCCTTAGGCGTAGAGACAACATTATAGCCATCTCCTCAGATAAACTCAGAGAGCATGAACCATGTGTTGTCGCTCAAGAGAAACAAGAAAAAAACATATGAGCATAATGCAAAAGGATATAACAGAATACAGTAGTGCAACTAAAACAAACATCAAATTGTGTCGGTCACACGTCCTCAACCATTCAGCCTCCTTCCCAGAAGACTCCATGGCAACAAGCTGGACTGAATCCATTTTGTGTGTGTGTGTGTGTGTGTGCGTGAGGGAGAGAAAGATGAAGTCAGAATGTCTGAGTCTATGTCTGTAATGAGAGATAATGTGTTTATATTTGTGTTATGTTGTACTGATTGTAGTCTCGCAGGACCCTGGCTAAATGAGACCATCTCTTCTGCTCTGCTCAGTGGCTCAAAATAATTACACAGTGAATTATTACATTAGGACTCACATTGTTATGACTGAAATTTTTCCCATATACAGATATGCACAGCAATTTGATGGACTTGTTATGACCCTTGATGGCTTTTTGTTATGTGTAATTCTGTAATTCAGATCATTATTAGCTTCACATTTGACTTGTGCCCATTCCTTTTTGCAGAGTTATTTGTTAATTTATTTATGTGTTGTTTGGCCTTTATTTTTGTATTCATGTAAAAAAAATGATTCAATGATTGTTAATTTAGCCTAAGCTTGTTTTTCTCCACTGCCATTAGTGTGATATTGGATTTGTATCTTATTGCTCTGCAGTGCTGCGGTCTGATTGCTACATAGTTTTTTTTCTTTTCTATCATGCAGGTTAAGAACTCATTGTTGTGATAAAAAAGCTCATGCAGGGCTGCTGCAGATAGACTATGAGGTAAGATGATAGCTAACAACAATCATATAGTGAGACAATTGTAAAAACAGGTGTACTTTTATTACTATTGTGCACTTTCAAATCAGATGGCTACAATGGCTACAACAACTTTGTTGTAATGATGAGGCGTTTCTTGCACGAGCGATACTATGGATGCGTTTGTTTGTGGCACGTTGTACGGCAGGTATGATTTTCCGTGCAGACTTTTTTTTTACTTTCTAGCGGTGTTTCACCTTAGTGATATTATATTGTGACGCTTACTGTTATTTGACAGTTCACTATGCAGTTAATGTAAACAAACAGACAAACAGATGGGTTCATATTCAACCATCATATTTCTAAAGTGGTTAAATCAGGCCGCCGTTGTGTTCATCATTAGTGCTGTCAGAAAGATTGTGATTGAAGCACGGCTACATAGCCGTCTGAAAAATGAATAAATGTAAATGAATCGATGCACATGCTGTGGCAGCAAGGCTAGAATGGTAATGCTAACGTTAGTTGTCAGCTAGGGATGAATACGCCTTGTGCACAAGCGTAGCGACGAACTTCCGCTGTCGCCAGAAGTGGGGATGTCAGTTTCCGGTTTGCAATTGCACCGCACTGAGGCTGCGTCCAAAAATCCCCACTTGCTGTCTTTGCACTTAACCGCTTGACTACTTCCATGACGTATTCCCTGTTTTTGGCACTAGTGTTCTAGTGGGCTTGAAGATCCCAAATGAGGATGTAGCATTTCGAACCCGATGGGACACTTAGCGAGTGCAAACATATAACGTTAATTCATGTGGGGTTTCTAATTATGACATAAAAAGCAGTTTTACAAAATACATAATTCTGGAGTTTTCACCAATAAAAAATTGTAACACTACGTTTTACTACGAAATTATATGTTATATTTAATTATATAGTCAAGTCAGATTTATTTTTATTACACTTTATTTGGATTGTATCAAAAAAAAAAAAAGATAGCCAAACATAGAATAAATAAAGATACAACCTTAAAAAGTAGTTGTATAACATACTGGAAAGCTTTCCACAACAACCCGAGCAAAAAGTCTCGGATTCGTATCCAGAACAGGATGCATGATGGGATACGCTTAGCCTTAATACCGCTCCGAATCGGTACTCAAGCTAGTGTGGGTTCAGTGTGCGTTAAGCGCACTGCCCTTTGGCATTTTTAAGACATTGGACACACTTGTGCTCTTCCTTCCTGTCACGTGCAGGCACTCTCAAGTGGCCAAGACCGCAAGTGGGGGTATTTGGACGCAGCCTGAGGCTAGTATGTAAATATAGTTTGTGTTTTTTACCCAAAACAATTAAAACTTAATTTGTGAAATTATTCAACATTTAATGTGGTTGTTTTGTATGTTAATTTTCTTTAAATATAAAATTCCTAAATAATTTGTCTTCACATTTTTCATTTTTATAAAAATAAAAAAATTTGATGTTTCATTTAATGTTCACTGCTTACTATTATACTGTTTACTTTCCTTATACAAACCAGGAAGCAATGTCTGGATTTAGTAGCATTTAAGGTAGTTAATAACATTTAAACAATCATTTTTGTAGCATTAAAACATTACAAGTATTTATTGACATTACAACAACGGCGTATCATAAATTAGTTATACAAGTTGAGGTCAGAATTAGGTGATGTATATCTACTTGGGCTTTGAGTGGAGGTGACGTATTTCTGCTTTTGAGTGGAGCTCCACTCGCCCCATCGGCTGCAGCCAACCCTTATTGGATTATGTGAACACAAATATTTTAGGAATTTAATATTTAAAGCAAATAACATACAAAACAGTCACAGTAAAATTTTATATAATTTCCACAAATAATGTTTTAATTGTTTTGAGTAAAAAACACATCAACTGCAAGTAACAGTAAATAACGATCAACGAAAGGTCTTCTCTGTCTTCTTTCCTTTTAATGGCGGGTCACAGCCAACATGTTTAGGTGTATATCGCCACCTAAGGTACAGGGTGTGTAACATCAGGGTTTTCATGACTTTGGTAGATTATATTAAAAAAATCTGATTTTCTAAACCTGTATTTTATAGAAATTCATGCAACATCAGTATCATTGGCGAGAGATCAATATTGATCATCAAAAATATATAAATCCATCGTGTTTATTCATCCTTTTTGCATAATTTCACAGAAGTCATATGCATTGTTCTTGCATTGCACGTTGGGACAGCGTCAGTCTGCAAGTAGTATAAAAATGCTGAGATAAAATTACCCGCGTTAAAGTTCGAACATATGAGCCATTTTGCCCGTTCTTTATTATTGAATGGAGGTTACGTATATCCTGTTTGAGAGTGGAGCTCCACTCGCCCCATCGGCTGTAGCCACACCCCTCTCCAAAATGTCAGTGTTTACAAGATGTCTTAAAGATCTGCCAAATATGAGCATTAACGATGTACACAGCATCGTTGATGCCTGGTCCTCTGTTTCAACAAGCAAGTGGGACAAATGATTTAAGCTCTATATATCGAGTTATATCCACAACTATGAGGATAAGTAGTTTAATCTAGTGTGGCGTGCCAACAGTTGATGTTAGTGGCTAAGCTAGTTAGCGACGTGATTATTTTTAGTTTAACGTTAGTATTGAATTATCAATTGTATTAACTTTCTCCCACTCTTAGTTTCTAATAAACATCCGGGCTCAGTTGAAGTCATTGTGGTTACAGATCCATGAGGAAAGCTGAACCTCACAGTTTGAGTGCATGGCGAAGCTAGGACTTATAAACCAACACTTATAATTTTGTTTCTTTAATAACCCGGCTAAGATAATTCATGTTTAATATAACTCTTAAATTAGTACATAATTAGCCACTAATGTTAGTTGTCATTACACCACATTAGATTAAACTACTGTGACGACCCTCTACTTTGCTACCGGCCCGTGTACTTGGCTATACATCGATTGGAGGAAGGTGGCTTCTGGTAAGTCGTTGTCACCTGGATGGGGCGTGGCAATTGGAATAAAGATCTGCACGTACCTTCTGGCTCTCTCTCACTCACACGAGACGCACACATTGCTGCAAGATTGTTTTCCCCCCTTCCTCTTTTGGACTTGTTTTTATTTATTTTTCCCTTGTTATGGTTTTCTCCCGGCTTTGTCTGTGTCATTTTCATTTAACCCCTAGACATCTGATGATAGTTATAAAAGTTGTTAACAGCAATACCTGGCAGTTTTGACCATTTTTATGCTGTGGAACGAGCCGGGTCGTTATCCTCATAGTTGTGGATAAACCTCAATATATAGAGCTTAAATCCTTTGTCCCGCTTGCTTGTTGGAGCAGGGGCCCAGGCATCAACGATGCGGTGTACATCGTTAATGCTTATATATGGCAGATCTTTAAGACATCTTGTAAACACTGACATTTTGCGTGGTGCGAGAGCAAACCGGAAACTGACATCCCGACTTCTGGCGACAGCGGAAGTTTGTAGATACGCTTGTGTCCATAGTCTATTGGTTAGGATGGATGGAAGGAAGCAATCTAGCCATGAAGAATGACTGTGTGCCCTGAAAAGGTGTGTCGGAGGGACTAAAATCAACTCTGGTCCCTGCCTGAAAAAGTTTGTAAAGATTGAAAAATGTGTGTAGGGATGATGAACTAGAGCCAGGTTTCCACTTGAGATTCCAGATTTGCACAAAAAATAAGCGATATTTTCTAAATGTTGATTACAAAATATTGCAGAATTACTGAGTTTCCATTAAACGATGTTATACGATTAAATAGTTTTTCGCAATAAGGAATTCCGGCCATACTTCTTTGTAGGTTTTCTGGCAGGTTGCAAACCAAGATTAGGAAGACCACCTAAGATTACTGTGATGAAAGAGTGAAGAGAACCGTCTATATTTCCTTATATATTTCCATATTAACTCAATGCTCCTAATAAAATTCCATACTGCACTCACTCGTTTGGACCTGCATTTGGGCCATCATATAAGATAATGCTTATGTGTATTTCTTACATCCTATCTATACTAATGTTCTGCCAAAACATATCACCGATGGGCATGTGGCTTGTAAATACGTCAAATCGTAATTGCAGTTTTGCGAAATATGCTTTTATCGTATTGCCTGAAAAGGCACTAGTTTTCGCGAAATTGACATTTTTCCTTTCCATTGGGCATCTTTTCAATGCACTATTTGCGCATTTTGAAGGGTAATGTGTGTGAAGTCGAATAACGCATTTTATGCGTAAACCTTTGAAAATGAAGGACGCTTACAACTCCACAGAAACCACATCATCACTTTATCAGTTTGATCAAGGTATATTATTTTTCTATACTGTGATTTTTAAAATAATTGTATGTGTTACATTCCATTGGTGAGCCATGTCGAATGAATTTGAGGGCTGTGGTACTTTCTCTTTTAGAAGTAATATTTGACATCCCAGTTTGTTGCTTATTTGTAAGAGCAAACTACACATTAGCAATATTAACTAGACAAATATTTAGAGGAAATACTGCGGCTGAAGAGGATCCGTTTCATTTTCTACAGAAAATCATTTCATTTCAGGTTAAACCAACCGGGCGAAAGAGAGAGAGAGAGAGAGAGAGAGAGGAAGAGGGCAGTGGTCTGGGAAAAGAGAAAGGTACATTCTGCTCTCTGCGATAATGAATGCTTTGTCAGGAAGAATCCATCAATGGTCACCAGGGGGAGGGAGATGTCAGGAAAAGTTATGGTTTGTTGGGTTCTTTAACTCACATGGTCTCTTCTAGCAAAGTAATTCAGGAACAAAAACTGTCATGTTGTTGTACTTAATCTATTTGTATAGCTGTCCAGTGGAATAGAGAGAAATACGACTCTTGAACCACAATGCACAATGGTCAAATAAATTGTGGGCATTTTGTAGACTAGTGGAACATTTCAGACCTCGGAACACATAAATACAGACATGCACACGCGCTTATTCTCTGGTATGCTAAATTCATAACGCAGACATGCTTTATTATGAATTTTCTCTGAACACTTTCCTTTTCGTTCTGGAAAAGCAAGTTTAGCTCAGGGGTCTTTAACCTTTTCAGGGCTAAGTTAGAGACTCAGAACCACCTAAAGAATAGTGTAGTAACCTGTAACGTATTGTATAAAACTATACCTGTTGAGTTCTTTTTAAATCTGGTCTATAATAGTTGCTTATAGTTACATTACATTTTTTAAATATTTGTATATATTTTATATATATTTTCTTTATGTTCCTATTGCAAAGCCATTGACGTGACTATTGTAATCACATAATCATTGATGCTACCTCCATGCATGTTCTGAATCACATACTTTATTATAATAACTAAAATCTAAAATAAATGCAGAGTTGTAGTGTTGGTGTAATCTTAAAGTAACCTATCACATTTAAATTAATTTTGTATTTCTATTTTATATAAATTATTTTTAGATTAATCAATAATTAGCAGGCCCATGCAAAACTGCCACCATCCCCTAGCGGTCATACCCTGTCTGTCGGTGGCACAATTTATAGACCTAAACTAATCCTTTACTCCTTTACCTTAAACATTTTCTGCATCTCTCTTCAACCCTCTCTTTGAGACCCTCAAAGCTCTCTTTTTTCTCACATGAACCTTTTTAGCTGTAAAAGGATAACAGCTCCTGAAACATAATTTTTACTACAGTCTGCAGACCAAGCTGTAACTGTCAGCTTCTCTCTCTCTCTTTCACTTTCAAGGTACTTTATTAGCATGATTGAGTATTCTTACAATATTGCCAAAGCATTGAACACAAAACAAAAGACATACAATAAGTACAAACATTAGACTAAAATAAGGTGCAGAGTAGGGCATAAATATAAAATGAAATATAAAATAAAGTATATGTAAATAGACAAATGAAATATGGAAATAAAATATCTATATCAAATGTAGATATCAGGCAGAAACATGAGAATGTAATAAAAGTAATGTGTTTTTTTCTGAGGGTGTGTAAATGATAGATGAATGTAGCAGCAGCTGATGTGTGTCTTTTCTCCCCCAGTAACATCTGCATTCGTCTGTTTCTGAACACCTAGTACTTCCGATAGTAGGATCCTGTACTTCCGGGTTCGCTGGAGTGCTCCTCAGCCGGTCTTTAAATGTCCGATCCTGCAGAACACAAGCAGAGATATGGCTCAGTGGCATTCAAGTCTCGTGGAGACGTTTCTCACCTTCGTCTGTTTACCAGCGGCTTTTGTAGCCGCTGGTAATTGGCATCCGGTCGTAACGAGTGCCAGCTGCGCCACTCCAATTGCCTCCGTCTCCATGGCGAGACAGGTATGTAAAGATCAGCAACCAGGTGTTTTATTACGTTGCGAGTAGCAATTTCTGTGTAACCTCATTGTCTTACAAATGAGAACTCTGTTTAGCCGCGAATATGTAAACAACAGCCGCTAAAATGCTAAACACATTATTTAAGAAAGGTGATTTGAAAACGATGTGTAATACTTACTTCTTCCGGAGATGAAGCTTGATCGCAAACAGCTGGTACTGATCCACACTGTCATGAATTTTCATTGAGGACCCAGTTGCAGACAGCAGTTACGGGGTAAACAGAAAACTTTATTAAAAGGTAAAACAAAAACTCTCGATGGGGGAACAAACACAATAACAAAAAGACTTCTCAAAAAGGCAAACAAAAACTTCCCACTATGGGCCAAAACAGGAACTAAGACAAAACTTACTTTAAGGGACACTGCAGGGACGAGGCAAGGCAAGAACAGGAAGGAAGCATGAACACAAGGTATCACAAAATAAACCAGCACAAGATAGCGAATACAAGGGCAATATATAGGGAGACTAACAAAGGAAGATAACAATGGCCAGGTGTGGGTGATGGGACACAGGTGGAAAGCTATACAAGGAATGAGACGGGAGGAGCCAATGACGAGACCGGAGAGATCAAATATTAAGTCATAATCTACAATAATATGATTCTCTCCACACAAAACTTAAGGGTTTGTCATGACTCTGCCACAAGATCAAGACAGACATAACATGTAGAGGCAGAATCATGACACACACTTGTGAATATTTTTTTTGCCGAAACACATGCTATACTGACGGGCCACCAGGTCCCGGAGCTTAGATTTTTCAACCTTTCCAGCGGCAACCGAGAGCTCTGGCTCTCGTTCCAACGAGTCATGGCTCGTTTCTTTAAGTCTTTACAGACCCATGAATGTTGGTTTGTCGATCCGTAAAAAGTAAATTCTTCCCGAACGCTAAGTAATCATCGTCCCACCCGGGACATTCGATCGTTCATAACTCTGGCCCGCGAGGTCGCAGCGGGGTGAACTTGTCGGAAAGGTCTCCTCCCGGCCTCCTTTTATGTTCCATTTTACATCCAACAACAGCACACATTTGTTGTTTCTTAAACATTTTTTTGGCTGGCTAGTGGCTAGATGGCCTGAAAATTGCTGCCAGCGTGTATCTGGCGGAAGGTTGAACCACGGGCTCAAAAGGTGGAGTCTGTGAACGGTCATGGGTAGGCGTAAACAATGTGACATCAGATTGTTAGTGGATCACCAACAGCCTGTTTTGTGTCACTGTTGTGGATTAAAGGAGATTACAAAAAGAAGAATAGATGGATTTGTATAATTACAGGGTGTTTCTGCACAAACGCTGGCAACTCAATTTCTGGTAGATAAACATTTAAAAGTGCATTTTCTGGGACTGCAGCCCTTTAAGTGCTTCATATTGTAGTGTGTTAGGAGGAATTGAATTAAGGTGTGTCCAGAATTTGAGGGAATGTTTTTGGATGTGTATCATCAGTGGGTATATACCTAATTCAGCCCTGAATGAATTATTTGGTGTTCATCTCTGAACTCTTAAAATGTTTCTACAGAATTCAGCATGCAGAGATTCTATGGGGTGTTTATCCCATTTGGAGTAATCTGTCAGACACTGTGGACCCCAAAACTTGCAGCCAAATAGAGCTATAGGTATAATTACACTATCAAGATTTTTAAGATTTTACACCAGACTTTTACTGGAATATCTGAATTTGCCTGGGCCAAAACCTCCTGATTGTTCCAGTAACAAGGCTAACTCATTTATATATAAGTTAAACAGAGTTGAACTGAAGTTGCATCCCAGTCTAATTTCGCGCCCTTGAGTGAAAAATTCTGTTCTTTTTTCGCCAATTTCCACTCCGCATTTGTTTTCTGTGTACATAGATTTAATGATGTCATAAGCTTTTCCTCCTAGGCCTGATTGTAGAATTTTATAATACAGGTCGGCAATGCCATATTGAATCAAATGCTTTTTTTAAATCAACAAAACATGCATACATTTTTCCTTTGTTATCATGATGGACATGCACATTTATTAATATCTGTAGTGTGTAGATGTGGTCGGTGGTGCAGTGGTTTGGTAGTCCAATCTGACTTCTACTTAAGACATTGTGTTTGGTAAGGAAAGCTTGAATTTGAGTATTCAGGATACAATAGAAAGTCTTCCCCAGGTTACTGTTCACACAAATGCCTCTGTAGTTATTGGGGTCAAATGTATCTCCGCTTTTGTATAGTGACTGTATTAAGCCTGTATTCCAGGATTCAGGAAAGTGTCTAGATTGTTATATCAAATTAAACAGTTTTAGGAGAGCTTCCTGCATCTCTGTATGCCTGTGCTTCAACATTTCTGTTCTGATGTTGTCTAAACCTACATAACCTTCCTGGGTTTCAGTTTGTTTAGTGCTTAGTGTAATTCTTTCAAACTAATCGGAAAGTCTAGAGGATTTTGGTTGTTTTTGATTATAGATTCTAACCGATTAAGTTTATTTTGTAGGGTTTTCTGATTAGGAGTAAGACTGTCCGAGGAGATTTCTCTGAACAGGTTTTTAAAGTAATCTTTCCATAGTTCTCCATTTTTTATGGCTTTATCCTAGTTTTGTTGTCTATTTAGACTATACCATTTTTCCCAGAATTGATTATTATTAATCTTTCTTGGATTTCATTGAGAGTATGGTTAAGGTTATGTTGTTTTTTGTAATGGATTGTTTTTTTTTGTATTCCCCAGTGCTTCACAATAGTTATACCTGATTTCTGGTTTTTGAGACTCTGTGTTTTAGGTTGGAGAGCTGTCAGAGTTGTTTTGTCAAACCAGATTTCATCACCAGATTTAAGTTTAGTTCCCTTTCTGTCAGTCTCTCGACGTTGTGTTGAGAACGACAGATGGGGTTCGACCTTGAGAACCAATCAACTCTGACTACTATAGAAAAGGCCAATGAAATTTGGCGAATGAAATTTGCATGCCGGGCTCCGCCCCCGGATATCCGGTATAAAAGGAAGCCGGCGTGCAGCATTCATTTACCTTTTGTTCTTCAGAGCCTTCGCTCATGGCTACGAACAGAACGAATTCAATGAATTCTTCTTCTTCTACATTGCCGGATCTACGACGTGTTGCAGCGGATCGTCCCTACCTGCAGCGACCTTCCCCTGGGTGTCTCGGCGGTTCCGGAGGTGTTAGAGATTTTTTCTAAAAAAGTCCTTTTCAGGACTGACTGAGCATTCTCCAGCGCGGCATGTCCCACTGTTCTCTTGGGTGCGGCACCCTCATCGAGGAGGGGGATGGACACGATCGCTGCGTTAGGCGTCTGGGCGTCCAGCACGCTGAAGCAGCGTTCGTTGACAGTGCGGGCAGATTGTCATTCAGAAGTTTCGGTCACGGGTGGCTGTCTTCCTACTGGAACCAGCCACCATTTCGTCTGCTACCTGGGTTGTGACATCTGTGGCTACGGCCCCGATGACCACCCACGTTAGCAGCGTTATTGATATGGGGAACTCTGCAAACGTAAACCCGCCAGCCAAGTGCTCACGGGCCGATCGCACCCCGATTCGCTCTTCTAAACGTTCCCCAACCGGCGGTGGCATACCGTCCGGATCCTCACGCACACACTCGGAAACGATGTGTGACGTAGATGAGATGTCGCTCGCAGCATCGGAGGGAGCACCCCCAGCGGTCGAGTTCAGGAGGAAGCAGAAGTGATGTCATCCGTGCTAACCCGGGGATGCGTGGTTCCTGAGGTCGGAGCGCGGTGCAAACCGCGCCCATCCCGGGTGGCATGTTTTTCCTAGAAGTACATGAGGAGCTGTGTAAAACTTGGAACACTCTACTCACGGACCGTTCCAGTGAAACCAGCTCTGGCTCCCTTACTTCCCTCGATGGTGGGGCAGCCAAGGACTACGTCGAGATCCCCCGGGTGGAATGTCCGCCCGCGGTGCACCTGTGCGCGGATGACTACCACCTGGGGGGGAATCGGCCACACCTACCGTCCAAAGCACGTAAGACTTCGGCATCACTGGTGTCGAAAGCTTGCGATGCCGCGGGCCAGGCTGCCTCCTCTCTCTTTACGCCATGGCCATCCTGCAGGTCCACCAGGCCAAGGCGTTGAGAGAGCTCCACGAGGGTAAGGCCGACCCGGGTATAATGCAGGATCTCCGTGCCACCGCTGGCAGCGCTCTACGGGCGACCAAGGCGGTGGCACGGCCCTGGGTCGGACGATGTCCACGGTAGTGGTCCAGGAGAGACACCCCCGGTTATACCTTGTGCAGAAGGGTGACACCAAGGAAGTCCGCTTTCTCGATGCACCCATCTCACAGGGTGGGTTGTTGGTAACACCGTCGAGAACTGCGCTCAGCAGTTTTTGACGGTGAAGCAGACAGTGGCAATTAGCCACATTTTTTTCACGCCGCGACTCGGGCACCTAGAGGCCTCCGAGATCCGGCGTGACATCTGCTTCCCTTCAACCCAGGACCCCTTCGACATCGGCTCCGGTGCCCCCACAGGAGGCACCCAGGTAGCAGAGGTCGAGAGGGAAACCTCCACCCCATCAGCAACCTTCTCGCGAGAGGGGACACAGACGGAAAGACCCCAGGGAGGACAACATCGGGCCCGAACATTCACAGCCAGGGCTCTGATTGGTCGGTATGGGACGACTCCTCGTCAGGGCCTGGCGCCCACTTACTCGCAGAGTTTTTCCGTTCTCCCCGGGTGTACTTGCAGCCAATCTCACACTCCACTAGACTGTGCTCGGCGAACCGACCTCACTCCCTGGCGAGGTGTGAGGTCGTACACATACGACAGCTGTCACCACTCTCAAACCGACAGTGCGTGCCGTTGTCCCGCCAGGCAGGTAAAAAGGCTGAGCCAACCTTCCCTCCGGGGACCCTCGCGACAGGTGGTTAGCTCCGCCAGCCGATGAACCACCCACTGTGGGAATGATGAATCAGACCTTCCCCTTGGTCACCCTGTCACAGTCCCTGGGAGCTCGAGCAGCTGCCCACACTGTCTCGCTGGCCTTGCGGGCGGTCCGTCTTGGTTACTCGATCCAGTTCGCCAGAGACTCTCCCAAGTTTCAGGGCATCATCTCTCCCTCTGTCAGAGGCAGGGACGCCTCTGTACTTCGGGTAGAGGTCACCACCCTTCTGGCAAAACAGGCATCGAGTTCATCCCTCAAACCAAGATGTTCAGTGGGTCACGACCCACACTTGATCATTCCCAAGAAAGACTACGGGTTGCGCCCCATCGGTCTGCGTACCCTGAACAAGCACCTTCACAAGCTGCTGTTCAGATGCTCACGCAGAGGCACATCCTGACATCTATCAGGTGTCAGGATTGGTTCGTGGCAATCGACCTGAAGGACGCTTACTTTCATGTCTCGATCCCCTTGACACCGGCCGTTCCCACGGTTCGCGTTCGAGGGGTGGGCATATCAGTACAGAGTCCACCCTTTCGGTCTGTCCCTGTCTCCACACGTCTTCACGAAGATCGTGGAAGACGCCCTTTCTCCCCTTCGGGAAAAAGGTGTGCGGTACTAAACTATCTCGACGACTGGCTTATCCTGGCACACTCGTGAGATCTGTTGTGTACACAGAGGGACCTGGTGCTCCGGCATCTAGATCGATTGGGATTTCAGGTCAACCGAGAAAAAGGCAAACTCTCCCCAGTGCAGAGCATCCTCTTCCTCAGTATGGAACTAAACTCTGTCACCATGACGCCGCAGCTGTCCGCAGCACGCGCCCAGTCAGTGTTGAACTGCCTGGAACACTTCAGGCAGTCGGCGGTCCCCCTGAAACAATTTCAGAGGCTCCTGGGACACATGGCGTCCTCCGGGGGGATAATACCCCTCGGATTGATGCACATGAGACCGTTTTAACACTGGCTACAGAGTCGAGTTCCGAGGATAGCATGGCACACTGGCAGCAGGCGCATGGTGATGACACCCTGCTGCCGACGCACCCTAACCCCTTGTTCTTCCATGACCTTCCTCCGGGCGGGGGTTCCCCTCGGGCAGGTTACGGGGCACGTCGTGGTGACGACGGACGCCTCGCTGCAGGGGTGGGGTGCAGTGTGCAATGGGCACGCCGTAGTGGGGCGCTGAACGGGCCCCCATCTGCCGGGGCATGCAATTGCCTAGAGTTGTGGGCTGTGCTGCTTGCGCTGAGAAGGCTCCGGCCTCTAGTGCAGGGACAGCATGTGTTGGTCCTCCGGGACAGCACGACAGCCGTAGCGTACATCGCCAGGGTGGCGTACGCTCACGGCAGCTAACATAACTTGCCAGACGCCTCCTCTTGTGGAGTTAGCAGGTGATCTGCTCCCTGCGGGCCACAAAGATCCCAGGCAAACTGAACCAGACAGCCGACGCGCTCTCTCGTCAGTATACGCCTTGCGGAGAGTGGCGACTCCACCCCCGGTCGAGCTCATTTGGGTGCTGTTCGGACAGGCACAGATAGACCTCTTTGCCTCCCACGACACCACCCATTGTCTGCTTTGGTACTCCCTGACCGAGGCCCCCCTCAGCACGGATGCCCTGGCGCACAGCTGACCACGGAACGGGCGGAAGCACACCTTCCCCCCCCAGGAGCCTCCTTGCACAGACACTGTGCAAGGTCAGGGAAGAGGAGCACCAAGTGTTATTGGTTACACCGCACTGGTTTAACCACACTTGGCTTCAGAGCTGAAGGTGGAATCCGCCTCACCTCCGCTCCATACCCTCTTGGGACCCTAACGTGGGTCCAAGAGCCCCTCTGAGACTCCGATCTTCCTCACCTTAGTAAGACGGCCCCCCCGTTGATGCTAGCTTCCTTCAAGAGGGTGGGGACCTCCAAGCATTCTCTGTGTCCCCGGATTGCCTTGAATTCGGCCCTGGTAACTCTCACGTTATCCTGAGATCCAGGCCCGGAGACGTGCCCAAAAGTTCCCACTACTCCCATTCGGGAGCAAGTGGTGAACTTGTAGGTGCTCCCCATCGGGGAGGAAGACTCAACCCCATCCGTGTTGTGTCCTGGACCGCATGCAGAGCTTCAGTAGCTCTGACCAGCTCCTTGTCTGTATTGGAGGACAGCAGAAGGGGAAGGCTGTCTCCAAGCAGAGGCTGGCGCACTGGGTCGTGGATGCCGTTACGACGGCATTCCGATCTCAGAATCTTCCATGCCCACTGAGGGCTTACTCCACACGGGGTATAGCCTCCTGGGCACTGGCTAGAAGCGCCTCTCTAGCAGACATCTGTAGAGGTGCGGGTTGGGCTACGCCCAAACACCTTCGCAAGGGTTAAACAACCTTGGCGTAAACCCGGTGTCAGCCCACGTCCTGCGCGGCAACATGTAGGACTGGCATGCGGGGGGGCGTATGCCTTCGAAAGCACCTTCCCACCCTCCAAGAGGTTGGGTCAGTGTGCTATCTACCTTTTTCTTCTTACCCAAACACATGGCTAAGAAAATTGGTACCTCACCAACCTTCTTACCCAGACACTGGTTAAGAACAGGCATTCCATCCATCACTAAGCAAGCACCCCCTGGGGGTTGGCTGGGCAGAGCAGCCTTCCCCTTTAGGCCGGGATACCATATGACCTATCACAGATAGTTCTAACCGGACCTGGTGCTATCAGACGCAGTAACACCCCCACTGTGGGCTGTTCCGTCTATTATACCCTCATGACAGTGGTTCCCACACATGGTAACCCATGAGCTTCCCCAGGTGGACCTCCACCTCGCGGTTAACTACCCAGTCTGCACGTTCCATGCGTTCTCCTCCAAGGACGAGACCATACTTATATCCACCATATTCCTCCCCACGGGTAGGAGGTGGTCTCTGCAGCGCTTCTCTGATTAAGAGTTGCGCTCACCCGGTGTAAACCCGAGCCGGACGGCCTCTCGCCAGTAGAGAGCTAAGGCCCCATCCGTGAAAGGTTACTGGTCAGGGCTGTACCCATCTTTCTCCAAGAAAGCTCTGGGACCCCCCGACCACCACACTGGAAGGTTACAGTTTCACGAAGCTTCGAGCTGACACGCCCAGGCTTGTTACCGTCGCTTCGCTGAGATTGTGACACGATACAGCGTTGTGGCGTTTTCCATAGGCAACCCCATCTGTCGTTCTCGACACAACGTCGAGAGACCGACAGGAAGGGAACGTCTTGGTTATGTATGTAACCTCAGTTCCCTGATGGAGGGAACGAGACGTTGTGTCCCTTATGCCACAAACACGTATCGTATTCTGCTGCAGTCGTGAGAGGCTCTCAGGCTCTTCAGAACAAAAGGTAAGTGAATGATGCACGCCGGCTTCCTTTTATACCGGATATCCGGGGGCGGAGCCCGGCATGCAAATTTCATTCGCCAAATTTCATTGGCCTTTTCTATAGTAGTCAAAGTTGATTGGTTCTCAAGGGCGAACCGCATCTGTCGTTCTCGACACAGCTTCTCGTTCCCTCCATCAGGGAACTGAGGTTACATACGTAACCAAGACGTTTTCTTGTTTTTATATAGTAGGTTTGCTTTAATTATACACCTATCATAAATAAGATTTATTTGATGTACAGCAGTATTTATGTTGGTTTTGCTAATCGTAAACTGTCTTATTTGAAATCTATTAATTTTGTTGGAGATCTCCTTTGAGCTAATTGCACTAATAAATTCAGATTCACATTTTGGTGACCATGTAAGTGTTGGGTTTAGTTGGATCAGTTTGCTGGGCTTTTGGTTGGCTCTATGTGGTTGTTGAATTTTCTTTAGAAACACGTTTATTTGACAGTGATCTGATAACTGTGGTCTCATTGTGAATGCACATTAAGCGATGGATTTAAATTTGTGATGGTGTAATCAACAACACATGCACCAAGAGCTGAGCATTATGTGTGTCGGCCTAAAGAGTCCACTATGTGGTGTGGGTGAGATGTGTGCTGGCTTTCAGCATATGAAAAGCCAACACCTCTCTCTCTCTCTCTCTCTCTCTCTCTCTCTCACTCTCTCACTCTCTCTCTCTCTCTCACTCTCTCACTCTCTCTCTCTTTCTCTCTCCATATCTCTCTTTCTCTCTCTCTCATGTACCCCCCAGGTTATCATTCTTTATGTGTGTAGTAGTGTTAATATGTGGAGAGCTCTCATCCCTTTAGCTGTTCTCTGTTTAGCTAGCCTATTTCTCCCACAATGTAAACTGAACAAATTCTTAGGGAAGTTCATAGGGGTCATTGGTGATGTTTTGCCCGGGGAAGAAAAATACGATAGAAATAACAGAATCAAAATTTTCACTGCAGCTTTCAGATTAGAGGACAAATACATGGAGGAAAGAAATTAAATCTTGGCAAGACAAACCTGACCTGTCATGCCATAAGAATGTTCTGTTGACTTGTCCGTGTGTGTTTGGGCAAGGATACAGTGTTAACAGAGAATAGACTGATCTGCCACATACACTGAGAGAGGAATTAAATTAATTGTTTCCAGGAATGAAACTGACTCACACTCAGGGATGTGTGAAATGACACTGGCAGATGACAAGAGCTCTAGTGTTATTTCGCAAAGTAAGAGCATTCTTTTTTACAAGCAATAACTGAGAAAAATTTATCTTTCAGTGTTTGGCATGTCTTAGCTATTAGACAAACTATATTTTTTCAGAAACAAGGTGATAGTGTCACAGTTTTAATTTTCTTTTCTACATTCATGTTAAACATTAACCTTAACATATACAGTAAACATCTATATTTTGTGAGGGGGGTGAGAAAAAATTGTTTCTCGATGAATATTGATTCAATCTGCCATAGCGATTCGAATCGATTTACAAAAAAAACCCAGACGTATTTATAACAAATGTGACTCGGCCCAATAACATTGGTACCGGCAGATCCTCCACCATCCCGATCTCCAGTACCCACGATCCCGGGCCGGCCGATACGTTTACCCGTCGGGCCGGCACGCTTCGGGTATCTCCGTGGACACAAGTGATCGGGATGGTGGCCTTCCCGCGGTGTAGGACCGGATTACCCCGGGCTGAACCAGCGTGATTGAGCTGCCGGAGTCCAAAGTGGCCGTCACTGGACGCACATTCACCCTTACGGTCCGCCGTGGAGCCCCGGAGGGCACAGCCTGATGTACCGTGCATCCCGCCAACCACGCCGGGGGCCCGGTGGAGCCTGGCTCGGTGGGCATCGGTTCATCCCGAGGAGGTGAGTTCCCGGGTCTGCTGACTGGCCTTGAGGTACCCTTCGCAGGTCGCCATCCAGTTGGTAACCTCCGATGTCCAACCGCCACTCTCTCTCCCGCGTCCCGGGCTGTCGTGGCTTCGGCGAGCTCCACTGCTTCCACAGCCTCGCGGATATTGGTGGGGCCCCGCATGCTCACCGTGGTCCGGAACCTGCGCGGGAGAGCCCACCACTACCCTTTCGGCTACTTGGAGGGCTGAAGGGTCCTCCGTCAGTAGCCACAGGTGTCCCAGTCGCGTCAATTGGGCCGCTTGTGGTCTGACCGGCTGCTGCTCGTCGTAGACCCACTGCTGGAATTGCTGGGTGGCGCTGACCGGCGAGAGACCGATCCGGGCAAGAATTTCCCTCTTGAGGAGTCCATAATTTTCACTGGCGGGGGTGGGTAAGGCATAATAGGCCCGTTGGGCTTCACCGGCAAGGAAAGGCGCCAGAATCTTCGCACACTCGGCTCTATCCCATGACTCCCGTGAAGCGATGACCTCAAATGTATGGAGGTAAGCCTCTATGTCATCTTGCGCGGTAAGCTTGGTCAGAAGTTGGTGGGCGGTGGTTCTCGCATCCGGCAGAGGGGTTCGCGTAGCACCTGCTTCCCTTAGAAGTCCCAGGGCTTGGTCCGTACTTTCTTGCCGCTGCGCCAGTTGTTCCGCAAACCTTTGCTGTCGCACCACGACCTCAGCCAACCGCCGCACCACTTCATCCATATTGATCCGGGTGGGAGAGAGAGAGGGAGAGAGAACACTTCTAGAACTCAGGATTCTGGAATGCAGAATAACACAGAGAGGAAAAAAAAAAGTTACTTATGGGTACGTTTCCTTATGTCGTTGCTACGCCCTCATTCTCCACCAGATGTGACGGGTGAAGCAACGACATGTACTCGTGGAGAGGTTTTGAAGACCCCGAAGGGGTTCCTTTAATTCAACAAAAGTCAAAAGATAATCATAAGTCCAACATAAATACACCACGCGTGTATATTCCACCAGCGTGGGGGAGAAGGACATCCTTCCTGCTTTCCTGTCACAGGGGGTTTAGCCGTCTTACTATCAGAGGTTTCTTCTGGTACTTCCGGGTTGTGGGTGAGCGGTCCTGCCGGTCGTTACTCGTCTGAGCCTGGGAAGAGGTAAGAAAACAGCCTTTAGGATAAGCATGTCCGAAGGAGATCTTGCTCACCTTGCGTTCTGAGGCAGACTCTTTTATAGCCGCCGAGTTGGTCTTAATTGGTGACGACCGGCAGGTGTGTCGCTCTGATCCGCTTAGTTTCCATGGCGACACTGATTGCGCCAGGGGTGACTCGTCACAGACTGGTTTTGTTGTCCAGGGTCACAAACAAGGCGGAAGTCAACTGCAAGAGCGGTGCAGCACCCAGACCATTTACGAGCAAACACAGGGTAGCATATAGGAGCCAGAGCCATTGAAAAAGAGAGTAGCGTTTTTTCACAGTTTCAATAGTTTCCGGAAGTTACCAGTATCTCATGGAGCTGCGACTAAACAGAACAACTGATGTAAACTTCTAACCCATTTAAAGACGAAAGCCATTTAATGAATAATAAAATGAAAGAAATCAAGCATTTAAAGAGAAAACATAACTTCCTGGAACTAACCGAAGGCTCCATGAATCACGCAATGCTCCAGCATTTCGGACTTCCGTTGGCAGAACTCTCACTTAATGGCTCTGTTAACAATAGAGAAAGAGAGAAAACCACTGCTAACACAAGCACTATGTAAAATATATAGAGAAAACAACAATAGCTAGCTTTCCTGTAGCTCAGTGGTAAGAGCATTGCAAGGTCGTGGGTTCGATCCCAGCGGATTGCAAATACCTATGTAAAATGTATAGGATAAAGCAATGTAAGTTGCTTTGGATAAAAGCGTCTGCCAATTGCCTAAATGTAAATGTAAATGTAGCTCTTTACTAAAAGCTGTGCCTGTTATGAAAAAAAGCATACATTTTGTGCAATCACTGCCTGTCATTTGAGTTTGTGTCATTATTTTGCAGTGTTTAAAAATTGTTTATTACTGCATAATATAATTAATTAAAATAGAAGTTTATTGTGTTTCATAAAGTACAAGTTGATTTTATAATGCCTGAATTTTTTGCATATTGTGTTAAGATAAATAAAAGACAAAACATTTTCCGATATATTTCATTATAGAGGATTTCTTTAAAAAAGTCTTAAAATCTCATCTCAATCTCGTGTCTGGTCACAACCCTACACATTAGTTATTTTGCTTTTGAGAAAGGCATTTAACTTAAAGAGTAAATAACATTAGATCATGAAAATTACATTTCATGCAGTGTGTTATGTTGCCGTGTTTGAAAGTAAGCAGTCTGCCAAGTTGTAAGTCCGAAGGTGAATAAATAACAAAGTTATTGGCTTCTTAAAAAGGGAGTTGACTCTGAATCACGCAAACGAGACGTAACCAAGTCCGAGTCTCTAACCGCCGCGTATCTACGTCACTAGAAATAGTCCCCACCTTCACTTTGCTGGGACTTCCGCGAAAACTTCACTCTCCTCCCTCGTTCGGGATGCATGTGCATCATGTCTAAAACCTGTGTTCTACATTGTGAAACTAAGTGCATCCTATTTAAACTTCCAAAGGAAGAACATCTGAGGAAACAATGGTTACAATTCATTTTTCAAATGACACCGAAGGAGTATAACCCCAGGGTTTTACTGTGCATGTGTTAGTGATGCGCGGATGGCGGTTAAATCCGCGGGCGCTGCGGATGATCCGCGGGTCAGGTGGGTCGTTTAATTAAAAAATACATTCAGATTAATTGGGTGTGGGTCACGGGTGGATGATATCATATACAATATAAACAACATTTCTCTAAAAATACGAATGTGTTTTAAATGCATTTTTCATCAAGCGCTAATTTGCAGTAATTTAAAAGAAATGCGTGGTTGGCGGCGGTAGAGGAAGGTCTATTTTTTAAAGCAGAAATGGAGGCAAAACAGATCCGAGAGAAATTTAAAAAGGGAGAATTAAAAACAAAACAAAAGGTAGGAAAGAAAAGTACCGTGTTGGAGCGTTTTAGCGAATTGGTTAACAAGGATGAATCAAGTACTGGGTATGTAATATGCAACGACTGTGAGGAATTGTCTGTATATGAAAGCCATAAGACTGGTACCTCTTATATGGTACATCATGTGTGTGCTAAATCGAAATATTTGATTTAAGTATTCACAGAAAAAGACAGTGCTAGAAAATTTACTGAGTAACTTAAATGATGATTGGGTCCGGGTCGGGTGCGGATATCTATATCAGAGAAAATTATACGTGCGGCCGGGTGGCGGGTGGATAATTTATTTGAAGCAGCGGATGCGGGTGACATTTTAGCTTATCCGCACATCTTTAGCGCATGTCATTTCACCCAAGATTGCTTCAATAATCTTGCCGCATTCACTGCAGGATATGTTAAACGACTGTCCATTAAAGAGGGGCAATACCAACGTTATTTGGACCTGTTAGCTCCACCTAATCACAACCTGTGAGTGTGACTATTGAACTTTGTATGAACTTCAAGAAATATTTGTGTACCTTATGTCTGTGTTAAGCTAATGCAAATAACGCTAACGTTAACATGTACCATTATTTCTGGGGTATTATAGTTTGTTTATCTAGCTATGAACTCGGCTTATTTAAGTGTTCAATCTATTATCATATATCTATTTTCTATTGTCTATTGTTATCGGATGTTTCTTTGTCAGGCTAGGGCTCAAGCTGGTAACGTAAAATCCCTGCCATCTCTATCTAAACACTGTATATAATATCCAACCACCTGTAAACCGTAATCCAGTAATGAGGGTAGACATTTAATTTGCAACACATGATGAGCGTGTTTGACCAATCACAGCAGACTTCCGTAATGAAGATAGACGTTCTGTTTGAGGCACATGTTAAATGCTTTTGACCAATCACAACAGACTACACCATCTGACCAATCACATGACACTAGGCTAGCAGATAGGTGGGGATTAGACTGATGAATCGTGGAAAGAATCATTTGGGAGAAGTATGGTAAGAATAACTGCCTATTATTACGACAATAGTGTAATAGTGCAATAGTGTTTGTACACCTTGTTTGTACATAACCTTGTTGTTGGACACTCCATAAACCAAAGTAGGACCTTAATAACGGTGGAATACAGTGTACGTTTCTTTTTTAAGGGAGAAATATATTTGATTTATTGCTTACACAACTAATTGCTTTTAGTACAGTGCAAAATCATCTCATTTGTTTTTTGTTGTTTTTGTGGTGGTGTTATAAAAGGGGTCATGAGGAAACAATCGATCTTTTGAAATGGCTTAATGTAATATGAAACTGTATGAGTTTGTAGTTCTGTAGTTATACAAGCCAACGAATGCATTTAAGCGATAGTCACTTTTGTGTTGTTCCAAACCCATATGATTTCTTTCACAAGGACAAGGACAAATGATAACGAATTAAATAACTACAATGCAAATAAATGGTGATTCACTCTGTCAGTCACTAACATCCTTCACTGGCTGTCCTTTTGTGTTCTTTCTCCTGTTGAACACACAAGGACATGCTTTCCAGAATGTTAATGACTGACAAAGTGAATCACCATTCACTTGCATTGTATTTAAAGTAAAAAAAACAAGCCATTTGTCTTCTATACTATTGAGCATTAACAGCACAGAGTCTCTCCAAATAGAGAAAGAGATATAAACAGAGTGATCTAATTCTGAGGTCTCTGTGTCTTCCACTGAATCCCGATCCTTCAGGCATCTGTGATTCTGCAGTCTGGCCGATGAAGACAGCATCTGTTCATTTTGAGAACAAGTCTGACTAGTGACTAACAGTGAAGTCTTACTGGTAAACCATTAATACAAACGAGTTATCTAAAAATATGAATCATCAATCTAGATCAGATGCTGATCTGATCTGATTAAAAGAAATTCACATTTTTTATTACATAAAACCCCACTGAAAATTAAATTCAAATCTATTACTTAAATCTGACTCTGATGGAAACATTTTAATAGCCCTATTCATAAAGTTGTTAACTAAACATATCTTCTGTTTTCCCGTTTGTTGTTTCCAGCATTTTTGAATTACATCATTTGGTCACAATCCAGCCAGTACAGATCCCACAAATCAAACACACATTCATATAAACACATCCAAACAAAGGCAGCTGTTCGGCTACAGGTTTCCCATGAGGTTTTGCAGCAGTTTTATTTCGGTTGAAAATGAGTTGCGGAAGAAATTAAAAACTGAGGTTAATTAAGAAAAACCTTCTAATCTCAAACACTAATCTGAGTGACTTGAATAATTGACTATCTAAAGAGAGGGAGAAAGAAAGCAAACTATCTAGAGAGAGAAAGAGAAGGAGAGAGAGAGAGCACAGTTTGATACTGAAGTTTGAAGGCTTTTCAAAAATTCGCTTACAGTGCTTTAGTTTCTTCAATGCTGTCTGAACGATGAAATGAAAGTCACAAGAACAATACATTTTGAAAGTGACTTTATTAATCAAAAGTCAAATAAGAGTCATTGTGGAATATTCTGCTGTGTACAGTAAAGATAATGTCTAAATAAATTAAAGAATGGTTACATTACATTACAGCATTTAAACTTGCAGTTAATCATATTAAACAGTCAAATGCACTTATTACATGGGCAACTTCAGCAGTTTTGCTTGTGTCACGGTTCTGCCTATCTTGTCTGGCTAATTCTTGGTCTTGAGGCAGAACCAAAACAGAATTCCCTGTTTTATGTGGGGAGAGACATTTTTGGCCTTTTGGCTTTCCATACTCTCCCCGAGTCTCGTCTGTGTTTCCCGCCCTTTCCGTCTCATTAGCTTCCCCTTAGTGTTTCATCTGTGTCACCTGTTACCTTGCCTGTAAGTTGTTCCTTGTCCTTTGAAGTTCCTGTACCCTGTATTGTCAAAGTAAGTGTAGATTAGTGTTGGTTCCCAGTGTTTTGTATCAAGTCTTTGTTTTTCTTAGTTTAGTCAGTCCGTGTTCTTGTTAAAAGTTTCCTGTCTTGTTTCCCCCATTGTGGGTTTTGTTTTGCCTTTTTTGTATATATTAAATACCTCTTGTTACCCCCTACCATCTCGTCCTGTGTCTGCCTGCAATTGGGTTCTCCTGACTTGTCTCTCCCAGTGAGATCCGTGACAGCTTGAGGTACGTGGATTAAATATACAGTACTAAAGAATAGATTCATGAAAATGCAATGCAGAAAGTGTGTACTGTAGGTAAGTGTTTCCCAAAGGATTTTGACAGATTTGTGGCGCTGGTGACGTCATGTAACTATTTAGGATATTTGTGATGTCATCACGTCCTGTTTGTGTCATGTAAAGCCGGGCGTACATGGAGCGAATTCTGATGGTCGGAAGACCGTTTGTCCACGCACACGTCATGAGTGAATCAAAACTGAGAAGTGTACGGAGGCAGTGATACATGACACGATTGTATGACCGACCTGCCGATTTCTCAAGAGATCGCACAAAGTTCCAGGCCAAAAACATGTCAGAAGAAGAGATTGCTTTCTTTGTGTCAGTAATGTCTTACGAAAGAATACAAAATTAAATTAGAAAACGACATGGCAAAGAATTTGGTTGAAGATTAGAGAAATGCATGGACTTTATGTTCTTCAAAAACAACTTGAGGTTATAACGTATCTGTTCTTATATCCGATGTGGTCATTAAAGATATCACATTGATAGCGTGTCACACAAGTTTTTGCAAATAGTAACTCCAGATCAGAAAGTCACAGGTTCAATCCGATAGCTTCCGAACTTTTTTGACATGTTTAAAAATGATTGGGAGGTCGGGAAGTGTTCTCAAGGCTCTCTGCTCGGCTCGTAATTCCTAGCACAAGATACGAGCTGCGACCATATGAACATCAACGATTTCCTCACGATTGGAAAAAAATCACCTGCGAGCTCATACGACAACAAAAATTTCACCGTGTCACTTTAACTGCTGCTAAAATCCTGATTTATAAACGTAACGTCATCGGACAAAATTACAATACAGCACATCTCCATTATAGAGCTGATATATGCTGTTTGCCCTTTCTCCACAATGTGTTGCTGTATTATGTACGTTTCTTTGATTTTAACTGGAAGGGATAGTTAAAAACAGTACACGGAGCTAACTACACTCGTGGACAAGATGCCCATGGGTCGCACACACATGGAACTCATAGGAAAAGAGTTCACTCACAACAAACAAGTCAGGAAAGAGAGAAGACGTGGAAGTGCAGTTTATCCACTAGTATAATCGATCACAGGTACAGTCATTATCCTGGATGTATAAAAAATAACACAATTTGACGCCAAATATACGCTGAAGTAAATGCATTGTATGGGAAATCATGAAAAAACTGTGTATTAGTGTGTTGTTTATATTCTAGCATGTATTTGGCCATAGGATACGAGTTTCTCTGGCTGTCAGTATTCATCTCTTTTGGGATCAGGGCTGAAATACAACGATATCAACAGCCTCAAAATGAGGAGGCTGCATGTAATTCTAATCAATGTGTTTGGCTTTGGCCTTCATACAATATACAGAAAAGAAGAATACAGGTTCAGTCGTAACATTCTAATAAACACCACAGGATTTCACCTCTGCCATGAAGCATTATACAAAAGTTTAAATAAATTATCTGTTGTTTATTGTAGAGTTACATTGGGAAGATGTTGAAATGACACTTTTTAATGTGTTTTATTAAAAGGCTGACTCTTCTCTCAGTGTTTGCCACAGGATTTTGAGAGACTGTGGTGTTGATGCGAACGCTGAATCCTGTTATTTAAATGTCATCTGGCTGTTCTGCGTGTCTGAGCGAATTATTTGCACAGTTTAACATACAACACGAGTGATGGTCGAGGATTTAACTGCATCTGCAGTGTATGAGGATATAACACATGAACTTCATCTCTAGAGTTGCTCTGAGAGTTGAGCGTTTTACTGCTCAAGCGTCTTCCCGAAGATCCATCAAAATAAAAGTCTGAAAAAATTGAAAACAGAAATAAATCACTGTTGTGTTCTATAGTATTTGCTATTTAAAAATTGTATTGCCCTTGTAGTAAATAAATAAACACTGTATACTATAGTTAAGTGTAAAAACACTATGGTTTCCAAGAATTTTACTGCAGTTTACAATAGTAAATACTACAGTATACTACAGTATTTTGGACAAATATACCGCTATTGTATAGGAAAATAGGAAAAACACAGAATTTAGAAAAATCTAAACAAATT
Organism: Triplophysa bombifrons; assembly: GCA_029783895.1. Taxonomy (NCBI): domain Eukaryota; kingdom Metazoa; phylum Chordata; class Actinopteri; order Cypriniformes; family Nemacheilidae; genus Triplophysa; species Triplophysa bombifrons. The sequence continues at coordinate 24,758,505 of CM056448.1, forward strand.
TAGGTAAACTAAAAACATTATGGCCCTAATTTTTCCATCTGTGGGTAACATTAATGTTATTTGTTAATGACGATAACAGACGATTTATACTTGTGCTCCTACTGTTTGACCTGTGCTACCAAACTTTAAACATCTGTTGCACGAGTGCTATGTGCAAAAAGTTAACTTACAGCCTTAACACTAATTATAATTACTGCTTGCCTTGTTTCATAGCCGTCAAGGAGAGTAGGCCTATAACCAAATTCAGGCGGCCAAAGCGGACAAAATTCTTAGAAGCAAACTTGACCAATTTAAATCCGAAACAATTATATTGAGAATTCATGTGAAATGTCCAAAGATACATTTTTCTTTTCAAGTAATTTTTGTACTTGGACAAGTGAATGAAAAATTCAATTGTCCGAAGGACAACCACATGACAATGCTTAATTTCAAGCCCTGGGATATAGGAGGGGATTTGGATATATTACTTGTTTGTCTCATGCAGCGCGTGTCCTTACTGCTGTTGCTCTTCTCATCAATGTGGTATTGTCTCATGAGCGCTTTTTTATTTTGAATGCGAGTGATAGTTTTATTGGAGGGCGAGGGCTCGCACACGGTCTCAAACCAAGCACATAGAGAAAGGGTGTGTGGGAAACACTTCTTATCTTTCGTTAAGTTATGATAAACTCGATCTGCTGTCTCCTCTGTCAATAACATCTATGACTGTTGAAGTTTATGCGGAAAGGCAAGTACACTGAGGAATGCATATTGAAACACCGCCACATTTTAATTAGTTCAATGTCATGTGAGAGAGGCGCTTTCGAGACGCTGTACGCAACTTGATAGAAGATTTTTATTTAATTCTTTAAACTAATGACAAAAATTCTCAGAATTTCCCAATAAAAATATGGTATTACGTGCAGAAAGTGAAAACTGGACAAACTGATCAAAATGATCAAAATGCAATGTTTTCAAACGTCACATAATGCAAAGAAAACAAGTTCATATTCATTGTTAAGCAACACAATACTAATATTTTACATGTATTTTAAAAGAGTTGAAAATAATCAATATTTGATAGAATAACTTGTGTGTCTTTGCATGCTCTCACGTTGCTGATGGGTGACTTTATGTAAGTCCTGATGTTTGTTAAACTTCAACAAACAAGCAAAAATGTTGAATAAAGGCAAATTCGGTGTATATATATATACATGTATCACATATGTATGTATGTACTGTATACACTGTGACTGACTGCACTATATTGTATATGCATATATGCACAATACATATATATACTATAAGACTGTTATGTTCGCTTCCCAGGAACATACTGATATAAAATGTATACTTTTGCTCGACTGCATTGTTATTCAGTCGCTTTTTATCTAATATCTCTGTTTTACTTTCTGAGGTCCCCTAAATTGACCCATAATCCTGGTTTAATTAAGATCAGGGATTTGGTGGCAGGAAATGGTTTACTTGAAACCAGATTCTGTGGACAGTACAGTGAAAGACACGGTACCGTATGCATGTATGGCACAAGTTTACATTGATCATGTTAATACTGAAATTATTTGCACACAGCCATCTATTTCTCAAGAGAAAACATACTTTTAGTTTGTTTGACACCCCTTATTGTGTTGAGGATTATATGAACTATATCGGATTTAAACCTACTAAATGGAGTAGCAGAATGAAATAATATTTTCCACATGTGAATAGCTTTTGCTTGTTATACAGATAATAACCTATAGGGGGCAATAGAGTGTTTTGTGAGTGTGTGTTTGCAGTAGTTCAGTTACTGAGCCAATTTATTAAGAGTATGGAAGAGAGAGAGAGAGAGAGAGAGAGAGAGAGAGAGAGAGAGTAAATAAATGGAACTGCCCCCACTGCTCCAAGCAAAACATCAAAGTAATCAAGGAAAACAAGATTTTTTAATGGGATGGATCCAATTAGAATAATACTGCTCTATCTGATCTGTCCACTAGCACAGAGATGGTAGCGGCTTCTTACCGGCCTCTTTTATTAATGCTAATAACTTCTCTTTCATGTACATGACATACTGTACATGTAATGGGCTTAAGACCTCAAGTGGAGCTAATTACTTGAGTCAGACTCCACTTTTACAGAATATCTACATTATGATGACCTGTGACTTTCAAGTTGAAGAGCTTTTAATTTGACCAGCAACCCACTAGAGATATGCATTGCACACATGTATCAGCCAAGTCGATTCTGTGCTTCTCATAACTTCAAGCCATCCTCCTAATTTTGCATCAGGCTAAATGAAATGAAGAGTATGGTGAGTATGACATGTAGCAAGAACCATAGCACACATAACAGAAAACAATGATTCAGCTGTTTTCTTAGATCCTTTTTCCACTTTTAGTCTTCAGAAGTCTTTCATTTTGACCTCTTTTATCGTTCACTCCCTTTTTGACTCATCTTTCATTAATGCCTTTCTCTATTTTTCATGGATTTTACTTTCACTTGTGCTTTCTTGTGGCCGGTTATTTTTCTTTCCTTTTTTTACTAATTGTCACTCTTGTGCTCTCTACATCATAGTTGAGTTGCACTGTAAATGTCATGGTTAAACTCAGATGATCTCATTCAAAAAAATCTTTAAGAAGTAAACGATGACTTTATTTTTAACTTGCAGTAAAGTAGAATTTATTTTAAATGAATGCATTTGGCAGACACTTTTAAACTGACTTAAATTTTGGTTTGTCTGTTCCCAAACCCACAATCTACCAATTGACCCTTCGCAAAACCCCGCCCCCCTTCATTCCTGTTGCTATGTCTGACAAGCTTTTGGTATCAGCCATGCGCTTCCAGTGTAAATTTTTATGCACTCCCTGGGGAAATAGTGAAGAATTTCTGGAAAAATAACAGGGTGATTTCAGTCAGAAAGGTTGGCTATATGCATTCGAGGGATACATTCAGTATTTGAGATAACTGTAACAATATTTATACCTATAATTGCATCCACACCAGCAGACAATAACTAACTAATTCTAGACTCACACGATGCAGTAGGCTACTACTGTCACACAAATGGATGTATAGCTAACCTAAGTGTAGTGTATTAAATGTTTAAGTTTACTCCGAAATTTGTAGTAATGACAATTTTAGAGCGAGGGTAACTTTGGGCAGAGTTTTGGTCGGCTGCGATCCTTAGTGAAAACAAAAGTAAACAGAAAAGAATCACAGTCTATCAGTGTCTTAATCTTTATTTGTGTTAGCTGTTGCTTTACGACTTTATTGCAGAAAATGTCTTTCCTGTCACTGCAAATGCTACTCTGCAAAGCATAACATGCCAGCTTTCTCATACATGTAGTAAAAGTAAAAGTAGGGATGCACGATATTATACGCACATAGATATTATTGGCCGATATTGACTTATAAATTAAATATCGCCCAGATATGAAAAATTACACTGATATGCTTTGCTGATCAAAAGATGTGTTGATTCTTTTTTAGGCGTTCTGACATGAGCAATGCACTAGCAAAGACACCAGCTGTCACATAGCACATGAGTTGTTCATTTTCGTATTTTATTGTGTCTGAATTGTGAAATAAACACAGGGTTGTGTTAAAAACACACAAGGCTTTAGGTTAAGCCGGTGTCCTGACATTTTGTGCTACTATTAAGAGCCCAACGTATTTTTGTTTCTCAATTTTTTAATTTACTAAGTATTTCTGTTCAATGACTGTAATAAACATAACATAATATTTAGCATTGATATTCAAACACAGTTTTATAAAATATATGCTCTAGTAGCAGCAGAAATTTAACAATTTGCAGTAACATTCTTAATGTTGCTAAATACCTTTATTATGATACTGCACGTCACTCAGAAATCCAGACTAGCTCATTTAGTAAAATATTCCATGCCAAGCATTCACATAACTGTGAAACATAACAGATGAAGGGAGCTTTGTGTATAGTGTATGTGCATGTGTGTATTTGCAATAATCGGTACCTTCTTTCCTAAAAAAATATAGAGATATTTTATTACAAATCAGGAGAGTTATGAAACACTTTATTTTAAGGTCCAATTCTCTGTATTAATAAACCATTAACTATGACTTTTGTCTCAGTAAACTACTAATTTGTTGCTTATTAATAGTTGGTGAGGTAGTTGTTAGGTTTAGGTATTAGGTAGGATTAGGGAAGTAGAATATGGTCATGTTGAATATGTGCTTTATAAGTGCTAATAAAGAGCCAATATGCTACAAATAGGCATCTAATACGCAACTAGTTAATAGTGAGAATTGGTCCTCAGGTCATTGTGAATATTTGGCGAAATGTCTCAGGGATTTTGGGTCCAGACAATGGAAGTCAATGGAGACCAATTTTGTTTGGCTACCAACATTTTCAAATGATCTTCTTTTGTGTTGTGCAGAATACAGAAAGTCAAACAGGCTTAATATGACAAATGGGAATGTAAATAATTATCCCTTTAGGGTTATAAATGGTGTAACCTGGCAACATAGTGCCGCTAACACAATTATATTTTGTCTATTTGATTGCATGTCATCAGTACACTCTTTTCTAATCAGTTTTAATGCAGCACCTGCCATTCTGCTGTAATGTACTGTATTATTGCTATTGACCAATTCAAGAACTGGAAAGAGGAGACTGCAAAAATGCTTTAGTATGTTGTCAGTTACAGATATACAGTTACTAACTTCAGCAGAGAAAAATAAGGACACTGTTGGTGTATTTTTGGAAAGATGTTATTTGGTTTAGTTGTATTCTCAAACATGCTCTTTTATATCTGCATACAATGGGTGTTTGGTTCCGGGTTTTTTGGGGTCGACTCCCACTTTTGGAGTCGATGGAATTGACATTCGACTCCATTTACTGCCATACAAAACAGGCTCAGGAATATGAATATAAAATAAATGAATGTAACTTCACAAGTTTGGGAACTTTGGGCTGACAACCAAATTTCCAAGTCATTAGTAAAACACAAGCATTTGTGCAACGAACACCATCACAGAGAGTTTTTTGTGCTGTCAGACCAGTTACTCCTTTCTGGTCCTAAACCGATGTGGTTTTCCAAGCGCACGCAGCACAAGGACATGACTTCCCAGCTCTAACCATGACTATAGACTTATGGTAAAGCTAAGACATTTCGTTGCCTTTATTATGTTTAAATTTTTTATATTGCATCGATTTTGGTGACATACAGTTGCACAAATGAAAATGTTTTGTAGTTAAAGACACTGCTTTTTATTGTTTTGAATTGAGGCTCCGTAAATGATTTGCATTATAATTTGTTTCCATAAACTTGATTTTGATTTGTGTCTAGTTATGCGCACAGACTCACATTTAAGCATAGCGTGACGCTTTCATTCAAAGCAACTTACAAAGTTGATTTGCAATGGATTCGAGAAATAAAAGCTTGAAGAGGGACAGACGAAATATAGTAGAATTTTTCATAAGAATTTAATCAGATCAGATTGGCGGTGAAAAATGAACGGGACATATTGCGTGAGCTTTTTTTGAGACTATCAGTGGACGATGCTCATGCTCTGATAACCGCAGAGTTTTGGATCGGATGTAAACGTGTACAGTCAGAGAGAAAGAGAGTGTGGTTGTGACTTTTACCTTAAACACAATTGTTTTTTTAATGTTTTTCGTTGCTTTGCACCAATCACAAAGACAATTTAACCAATTTGAGTCAATGACAACATTAAAGATTACGGAGTCGATTCCGACTTAAGGACGATCTTTTGGAGCCGACTCTCCATCCCTAGTGCATATCTTTTTTGTTGTCTGAAAACAAGTCACCTTATGAGAAAAATTAGAACAGAATTTTTTTTGCCATGCATTTTTACATCATAACGAGATGTTCTTTATCTAATGACACAGGGGATTGTTGTGTTAGACTTTTAAATGACACGGCAATTGAACCGTTTGCACTCTGAAAATCTGTTTGCTATTGAAACTGATATGAAAAAGCTGCAACAGAGAAAAATTTGTCATAGCTACTGCTGAAGGTGATTCATATCACAGAGGCCTTTCAAACATTGTGTCTGACACTAGGGAAATTACACCTCTTTCATCATCACAGTAAGAACTCTTCACAGCTGAAAAGGTGTGCTGATGTGACTTAACATAATTTGAATAATGCCATTCATAGAAATACTCAGATTGATGAATTATTGATGAGGACTGGAACAACAGCATATCCAAATACTCTCTCTTTTACTTTGTATGTCATTCTCTGTACTAGAAATGTGTGACCCTCAGCACCAATATTACTTATTTGTATGTAACATGAAACATGAAAGCTTTGAGATTTTGCAGGCCTGTACTATCAAACCATTTAAATTAAACTGAACTGTCTTGGTACATATGACACTCTAATTTCCTTTTTAAATGGAGTACCGAGCTTAGTTTGTGTTCAAGAAAGTTTCAGATTGAAGTTTGAAATCTAAATCAATTATTTAGCTGTGAGTTGCGTTCTGCATGTGATCTGTGTTGTTAATAATTTATCCAGGCATGAGGGGGTACGAACTGTTCAAGTAAATACAAGACATGGCAGTACCAACATGATCGAAGAGGTCAAATTCTTCTTGTAGGAACACCAGTTTGTTTCTGGCTCGGTCACAGCAGGGTTGAAACCAGCACAGTTTACACACTGATCCAAAAATCTGCAAAAAATGTGAAGGTTAAAAATCCATATCAGAGGGGAGACTCAAGCAAAATATTTGTCATGTTTTATTGCCTTGAGACTCCACGCTTCACAAACAGCATGAAATATGATCCTCAATTGGAACGCTAAAAAAATTAAACACATTTTCATCGTACTGTTGAAAGTCTATATAAGTATGCGAAACATGACCAGAACACAAAATGCTTCTTTCTTTGGAAAGTGAGACCATTTATCACATTTACCGAGAACGATACAGTTTAAAATTTCTAAAAATCGATTAACCGACCACAATATTTAACATACTGAATTATTAAGACAATCCATACAGTGTAGGTTGAGGATTAACTTGTGGTGGTGGGCAGGGCAGAGTGGCGCGACGCAGCATGGAGTGGGGCGGTGTGGTTCGGCACGTTGCTTGATGAGCCGGTTTAGAATAAACTAGTCAAACAAAGGTTTATGAACTCTATTTATTACAGAGAATATTGAATTTAATTAACAAAATATTTGAAATAATCTAAAAAACTAGGGATGCACGATATGAAATATTATGCCGATATGCTTTGCCGATAAAAAATGACGTGTTGATTATGTGTAGGCATTCTGACATGATTGTGCACTCGCAAAGACACCAGCTGTCACATAGCACATGAGTAATATAGTTCATTTTCGTGTGTTATTGCATCTGAACTGTCATATAAACACAGGGTTGTGTTAAAAACACACAAGGCTTTAGGTTAAGCCGGTGTTCTAACATTTTGTGCTGCCATTAAGAGCCCAACGTATTTTTATTTCTCAACTTTTTAATTTATGAAGTATTTTTGTTCAATGACTGTAATAAACATCACATACTGTTTCACATTGATATCCGAACACAGTTTTATAAAATATATGCTCTAGTAGCAGTAATTTAATAATATGCATGCGGCGTGCAAATCAGGTCATATACAATCATAATGGCCCTACATTCCTTTATTATGATACTTCACGTCACTCAGAAAGCCAGACGAGCTCACACTGCTAAATCCTCCATGCTGAGCTCCAGTTTGCGACCAGTTTTCGAGACAGTGTGAGGATTTTGTACATGTGCTCGTGCATGTGCGACTTCTAAATTTGGAATTTCTTCTAGCTGTAGGCTATGTGTGATAGTCCTTTCAAATCCGTTTACAGCAAGAACGACAGGCGAATGCTCTTGTTAAGTTTTATTAGACGTTTTATTTACATGTGTAGTGAACATGAGGAAAAGTGTCCTAAATTCACAGTAAAGTCATCGTAAGAACATAACACAAGGCCTTTCATTCTGCTTTAATGTGTAACACTGGAAACAAGTAAATATATACTTTTTGACAAGCACAATTTCTAACGGTTCACATTTTTTCAGATTCTAAAAAAGCTCTGTCTTTTTAGTACCAATCAAAAACAAAGCTTCTCTAGAGCCTGCCTCTTTTTTAATAAACGGAACCGAATCTGCTTTCATCGTGTAACCTATTTGTCTCTATGAGTAATAAAGTTATTGTGGGAGAAAATGTGAATAATTGTATTGCAGGTGTGCCCCTAAATGTTTTGCTTCTGCTCCTAAAATTTTCAGTCAGGGGCTTCAGTGCTCCCTGTAAAAAAAGATACTCTGGAGCCCTGCCATGCCAACTATTCACAATATAACATCCATTTGCACTTTAAGTCCACAAACATGATATATCAGAGAGTTGTGAATATATTTCCTATTGTGTACATCTGATTTCTTGTTGAAGAACCATCTGTCATTGTTTTCCAACAAAGTATGCAGACAAAGCGTTGTTCCTCCAGTAAAACTTCGTAAAATCTGATCCGTCAGACACATGATTCAAATTTCACAAGAACACGATAAGTTTGTTTTTTCACAGGTGTGTTGTTAGTTTGTCAGCTATAGGCTAATGCTATAGATGCCTTTTCTGTTAGTAAACATTTTGACACGTTTTTGTGGGCAGAGCTTAGGTGGAGCCAGAAAGAACCCTTTGACTGCATTACACTAATGCTAGGTTGCACGTTTTGTTTGCATGCTTTTTGACAAGGACAAGAATAAAATCGGGTTAAATTTTAACATGCAAGGTCACTCACTGTCTAGGACCGCGATTGTTTTTGAAAAAGTTCACTTTAACGCAAGGAACCTGGCCGACCTGTACACGCTCACTCAATGGATCCATGGATGAACTGACAGGATTACCTCCAGTTAAGTGGCCTGACATCTACATCTAACAGATAGAGAAACCAAGCATGTATAGTCAAGATAAACTGAGAGAGTATACATCTATTGATGCCTGGGTGTACTAACAGTGGCAAACGTTAGCAAATGCATTTACTTGAACAAAAACCTGACACATAACATGATTCTTCTCACTGTTCCCTCTCCCTTTATACTAATGCCCTTGAAGAAGAAAAGAGATAAACTTTCTGTTTAGTTTCTGGCTGATAGTTACCTGGTAGTTGTATAACTAACAAAGTTAGATATGCATTGAAAAGTTAAATCTATGTGAAAAATAACCTTGTTCCCAAGTTTCTGATTTGGGCATACGTAAAGACACACACCCAAATCATAATCCACACCAACAAAAACTGTAGTTTTTATCTTAAGTGTTATGACATAAAAAATGCGTAACACTTCAGTTAGAATACCTTGAGAGTGAGTAAAACACCGGGAAATTTTGTTTCTTTATTGAAACATCAATAAAAAAATATCCCTTTTAGTCTATTTTACAAATAGAGACAAAAATATCAAATGGTAAAAACGAATAAAAGAAGTGAATATAACCTTGAATGTCCTGACAGCACATGTTCTTTGAATGGATCATCCAAGGTTGGTGCCTGTTGCCCCAGGACACTGAAGGCTCCAAGGATGTGGAGATCCTCAAATGATTTTAACTGCTCCCGTATCCCTACCTGACATGTATGTCAAGCTGCTGATTTACAGAGACATCCGTGATTTCATCTTTTTCCAGGCTAATGGCTCAAGCAGACTAAATATCCACCAGGAAAGGGTCCTCAATTACCTTTGCCAGGATCTCCAGCATCTCATCCACAATTCTGTGGGATCTGTAGTTGTTTTTCTGATCAACCTTTGGATGTATTAACAGTTTTGCCATGTTCATCATGTATGCAATTGATCAGTTACAGACTAAGACACCATTTAAATAAGTTTTATTTTAATAAGGAAAGAGTCAGTCATTCCAGTTTTCTGTGTCACATACGAGCGTCTACAAAATAGGATGATATTTTGTGCAAAGCTGCCTTGTGCTAATGTTAAATATTAGGGATGCAGTTTGCTTTTCCAATGAGCATTAGCGGTAGATAAGCAAAATGCACATAGAGCGGAACATCACACCAGGCACGGCAGTCGCGATCGCTAGAGGTATAGGGAAACCTGCATGCGGAACACTCAGGGTGGGGGAGCTGCAGAAACAAGCTGCTAGATAGGGCAGCTGGCTCATGTCGTTCTGTAGTCATTAATCCTAATGTAAAAATAGTATTAATCAAAACATAAAAATACACATGAAACGCAGCATTTTTCTGGATATTTACATTAATGTATTTAGCCTTAATTCCGACGTGACTTTCTAATGCGGCTCAATTCAACTATTTGTATTGGTTAAAGCCAAATCAAGGAAAGCCCTAAATGTTGTTTGTGAAAATTTCGCGATCTGTCTATAAATATTTAGATTTGTCAGAAAATAATAGAAATTCGTAAAGAAATTTGAATTTTATCTTCCTGGGCGTGTCTCAATTTACCGGTGCGGGCCGCCCAAGTATACCTTATGTATGGGAAATGCTGCCATTATCAATCAGTGGAGGTGAATGCACACAGTGGTTTACAAGTGTTTGTTTCCGTTGTATATGGATGTAGGGGATGTAGAACTTGGGGTCTCGCTGCCCTATACCCTCTCAAATAATAGGGGGTAACCAGCTTCTTCACTTCCCCGGTATTCTCTGAGATAACCCCAGCAATTAGTTTATGGTTTCCTGACATTCAGCCTTCAAAGCTGAGAGGCAGGAGCTTTTTATTTATACACATCAAAGGCCATTATTCTTTCTATTCTCTCTTCAAATCAGCATCCAGCCCCAGGATCTAGAACCATCCCCTGCTCTACCCCTCCCTAATGCTGTGAGGAACAAGGCTTTGACTCAGATCATAACACAAGCAGTCTAAAGCAGGGCTGTACAGTGCATATATGTCCCACATGCTACACATTTGTTTTATAGTGTAGCACATTAGCGATACAGTTTGGCCGGTGCATTATACAAAGCCGCTTGTTTAGTGGCGCACCACTATTTATTTTCGTTTTTAGTTTTTGCAATTAAAGCTTGTTTTCGACTCCATTAATCTATAGAGCCCTATGATCTACACGATGTGGGAAAACATGGAAGGAGTCACGAAAGGGGAATTCTACTATTTAAATATGTTCTCTGCTTGTTCTGCGTGTCTTTGAGTGAATGAGTTGCACTTTAACATGTTACAGACGTGACACTCGTGGATTTGACTTTATCTTACTATACGAGGACATGAACACATGAACTTCATCCACAGAGTCTTTCAAAGTTTATTTTTGAGCATTTTACTGTTTGAGTGAAGCTACTGTCAAAAATACTGGAGTGCAAGCCTCTTTGCAACCACCCGGCAAAATAAAAGTCAGCTTAATTTGAACCAGATGATAAAATAATCAACTTGTAGTAAACTTATAAACTGTAGTTAACACTATAATATACTTTAATATTTACTAAAGTTTGGTAGTACAAAAGAATTTTAACTGCAGTTTACTGTAGTAAATACTATAGTATACAGTATTTTTATAGACAAATGTATTTCCTAATGTATAGTAAAGCATTGAAAAAACAGAACTCAGAAAACGTAAAAGGGAGAAAACTAATTTGGTAAAAACAAAAAATATATGGCCCTTATTTATCCATTTGTGTAAAGTTTTTCAGTTACCAGTCTTTTTTTGGGATGACCTGCACTTGTGTATTTTTAAAGATGATAACATACGTATACTTGTGCTACAACTGTTTGGCGTGTGCTACAAAACTTTAAACCTCCTGCACTGGTGCTAAAAAATTCAAACCTAAAGTTTACTTTGGTTTTAAGAGTAAAAACATGGTACAAAAGTGCCAATTAAGCTGCTTAGTGATCGATCCACTGCCGCGTGTAAACACAAACCCAGATTTTGTGTAATACGCCACTTTTGTGCAATAAGAGGTTCTCTGGTGTCCATGTAACTTTACTTTTGTCTTGACTTTACTGAAGAAGAATAAAGCATTTGAAAAAGTGCAAAGATTGTAGGAAACTCAGTGAAAGCGATATGTGACCCTGGTCCGTAAAACTAGTCATAAGTCACACGTGTATATTTGTAGCAATAGCCAACAAAACATGAATGGGTCAAAATGATAGATTTTTCTTTTATTCCAAAATCATTAGGATGATTTGTAAATTTCATACCATAAATATACATTCACCTAAAGGATTATTAGGAACACCATACTAATACTGTGTTTGACCCCCTTTCGCCTTCAGAACTGCCTTAATTCTACGTGGCATTGTTTCAACAAGGTGCTGAAAGCATTCTTTAGAAATGTGGGCCCATATTGATAGGATAGCATCTTGCAGTTGATGGAGATTTGTGGGATGCATGAAGCTCCCGTTACACCACATCCCAAAGATGCTCTATTGGGTTGAGATCTGGTGACTGTGGGGGCCATTTTAGTACAGTGAACTCATTGTCATGTTCAAGAAACCAATTTGAAATGATTCGAGCTTTGTGACATGGTGCATTATCCTGCTGGAAGTAGCCATCAGAGGATGGGTACATGGTGGTCATAAAGGGATGGACATGGTCAGAAACAATGCTCAGGTAGGCCGTGGCATTTAAACGATGCCCAATTGGCACTAAGGGGCCTAAAGTGTGCCAAGAAAACATCCCCCACACCATTACACCACCACCATAATTGCATTAATGAGAAATTGAACAGGTGTTCCTGATAATCCTTTAGGTGAGTGTATAAAACTTTATTTTCGTGAGTGGATAGTGCAAAATCACAAACAAATATGGTCAGAAACATGGCTACAAACTATAGTAGCTTCTGCACGCTCTTTGGGAATTACCCACACAAGTTTGGTATCTATGTAAAGCTGAGAATTTCTGCTTTAGAGTTCAGCTACTTTCCACAATGTCATTACAACAGTAAGCCATTATATAGAGTTAAAACAAACCTGTTTCTTCTTAGCAACGGCCTGCTACAACGCCTCTGATGGACAACTGTAAAGGCGATTTTCTCAATATTTTTTGCACCCTCAGATTCCAGATTTTCAAATTTGTAAATCTCAATTTAGAAAAAATTACATTTAGGACTGGTTTTGTGGTCCAAGGTCACATTTGTTTTATACATGTTTTTACATACATTTTCCATTTTTGCTTAAATGTCTTGTGGATTGTAGGAGCCGGCATGTTCCTCAACCCAAAAGTGTCTTTTTTAGTGCTCACGTCTTTGCTTCTCGATTTAGATAATCTCTGCGATATTACTGCTGTAGATGAAATAAAACTCAAATTCTGTTGCTTAGAAAGCATTAGAGGCTTGGCGTTTTCTCACAGTGTTTTCGTTTGATCTACAGTCGCCTTGTGTGTTGTATTTGTTTAAGGTTAACATGCCTTATTAAAGGATTTCACAGACACAGTAAGAGACGTTACAGGGCTTGTGCTACAGGATCAAGTCAATACACTGTCCTTCAGCTGGCTCTATCAAAACCCTATCACACAGCGTTTTAAGCTTGAGCTGGCAGAATTATCAAAAACATGCTACAGGGTTGGTACAGTGGAGTGGGGAAGTCAATAGATCATCAGCTTATCTTGCTCCAGTACTCTTTTTCCTGCTTGGCTGTGGACATGTGATATCATTTTTGGAGGTCTATTCTAGGGGTGTGGTAGATTTCAAAACCATGACATACAACCAAACGTTGACTGTGTCTGTAAAAACTAAATGTGTAATAGAGTCTTTGCACAAACCTGAGAGCCCAGATGATGATACTCAATAGATGATAACGATTCCATTTGGACCAAAATTGCATTTTGCAAACAATCTGAAGGTCAAGTATTGACAATTTCCCACTCAACCTTATTCAGATGTTTATCATCAATGTCACATGCAGGATGGTGACCTATGTCATCAGGTTAAAGGGCACAGGAATATCTTTTAGCTTTGTGATCTGAAATGTGCCCAGCATGCAAACGTCACAAATGCATAAACAACATTTTATTGGCCAACACATATCTCATTCATTATATTCCTATACAAAGATTGATTAACAGACAACTAAATGAATGAATCTAGTTAAAGACTACAGTTATGTTTTCTCTTTAAATGCTTTATTTCTTTGCACAATATTAAAGCATGTGTAACAGTCAGTCTGTTTAGCCTACTGTTAGCTATATGTCTCCACCCTTTCAACCAGATTTGTGATATTTTATTAACAATAACGTTTTTATATACTTTAAGCATTAGCATTATTGGTCAGCATGTAAACATTTGTGACCCTTTGAAAACCCAGGCTAAAGTATCATAATCGAATTGATTACTAAACAACACTATCAAAGATTAATTTCAATCATTAATTTCACTAAGATTTTGGTATTATTCAGTCCATATTGAAGATATTGTTATATTTTCACAGAATATTCTGTAGGTTGATTTTATGAAGGACATTTGCTTGGTTCACATTATGTAATGAACAACGTTTTAATTGGGAAATTATTTAAAGATAGAAGTAGTTCTGGTATGAAAGGGAAAAGGTGAAAATTGCATGGAAAGGCTAATTTAGTAAGTGATTTTGTTTTCTGTAGATCATTTTAATTGTTATATAGCATTTTAATTGTAATATTACATTTGCTGTTTGCATGTTGTCAGTAGTTTTTTACTTACAAATATGAAGTATCAGACTTCTATTAAGAGGGCATTCCTCTAAAACCACAGAGCCTGGTAAAACCACAGAGCCTGGTTTTCTATATATACATATATAGAAATTTAAAATAAATGGCCTGATTAAAGATCATATCTTTTATACAGTATATCCAACTGGGCCAAATTGATTAAATGTTTATATATTTTCAAAAAACATATTGTCCGGACCTCCTTTGGAAGAAAATATAAAGAACAGACCTCGTGGAATTTTATTTGAATACTCCTGGCCTACACTATAACCTTTCTGATGTTTAAACTTGGAAAGGTCATGGAACTGTAATGCGGTCAGCAGACCTGGAACATCTTCATATGTGTGCATTTTACTGAAACTTAATGCATACCCATAGAACGTTTGTCAACCAATCCTTGAAGGTCAAGTTAATTTATTTTCTATATAGCGCCAGATCACAAGAGAAGAGAAGAGCGTTTAAGGTTAACTTTCCTACAGAACATGTCTATAAATTTCTATTTTTATTAAACAAACTAAATAGCATTATGGTCTTCAATTTCTCATTTGCTCTCCGTATCGAGTTGCCCCGATTTTATATACATATTCGCCTGGGCTCAATTGATTAAATATTATTTATTTGAAAATGTATTATCCGGAGCTCAGTCACAAAGAAAATATAGAGACCGCTCATACCACCCCCCCAAACCCGTAAACATAGGGGATTACTACGTTATGTATGAGAGTGTAATAATAGGACATGTCGTTTTCACCGCATATGGAGATTGCCCATCATGTTCATGGACGAGTTAATCAATGAATTTTATTTTATGTCATCGTAATGAATTAGCTTGCAAGAAACGTGGATTGTAATGCTAGGTAAGCCCGCGACTGATATTAGACTTTGTCAATTGATTTGGTAGCGAAATGCTACACAGTTCTCTTTCAAGCATACGTTTCTGTGTCTCACTAAGGGATACGCCCCTTCCGCGTATTCCTTAGAAGCTCTATTGCATTACACCAGCCCCTATTGGCTGGCAGACATGACACTCGTGTCTGAGGAGTGGCTACCTATGTAGTATAAATAGCTTTTTTCTTCGGGAACAATCTATGGTTGCAAGTTCCGTTGCTCAGCATAGTTCATAGATTTAAGTCACAAGCAGCATTCCAAAGTTGCGTTGTTGTAACTACAGGTCTAGAGCTGTGGTTAGAAGCATCGTTCCTTATTATTATGACATCTAGACTTGCATGCATCAAGCTTTTGATCAAAGCAAGCAAGCAACATGCAGTGCATTCCATATCCATCACTCTAAATGTTTACAAATTTAATTGGACATCTTTTAGTTTGTCAAGGAAATAGAAGCGCAGTTTTATAAAAGTGTGCATGCGCTTGGTCTGCGTGCGCTAGGACCCTGGGGAATCCCTTTGCGGAATGACGTTGGAGGACACTTGTAAATTAATTAAATAGCATGAAAAAAAAAACTGAAAAAAAATAGGATATCAAAAGTAGTCCATATATGAAATGCATGTTATTTACAGCAAGAACCAACTTGGTTCAAAGAATTGATCTTCGACAGAGTTACTACGGTTTCGGGAAATAGTCGCAACTACATCGTTAATTTCCCAAGTGATGCATCGTACCAAGGCGTCTCTATCCTGGGGTGAACAGCTCGGTGCTGGCTCTCCCCTCCCTAACGTGCCGAGTACGGACGACAAGGAGGAGGATTTTCTCGACTTTGAGGACGAGGGACAGTCGGACTTTCTTCTCTTCGACGAGGAGGATTACGAAGATTCCTTCTTCCTCCCCCCTGCTCAATTGGCGAAACCCCGCGCCGGGATCCACGGAATGGGCGGGCGAGGCAACATCCTCTTGATGTGCAGGATGTGTGCAAACGCACTGCAGAGAAGCTTATTATTCCGTGGCCAACTGTGTTAACGGAGACTGCAAAGTCCCGTTATTAGGGAAAAAGATTGCCGATAACAAAACGCGTTGCCAGACAGCACCTTTCCTTCTTTTCTAGAGCTTCTAGAAGATATGGCGGTCACCTGGAAGGGTAAATCCTTCACAGGAAAGGTGCCCATACAGGGGTGATCTGTTCTCAAGTTGGAGGGAATAGAGTAGGGTCTTCTCCACATGTCTCCAATGGACCCATGCTATCCCAGATTTCGGCTGGGAACGCCACATTGCAGTCAAAAGCGGATCGGTTCCAGTCAAACCTGACTCTTACAAGGGTCTATCAGTATGGGACCTTGACGCCATCTCTCTGGTGACCGCATAAAAAGCGGAGCTTCAGGTCACCAGAACAGGCACAGTGGGACGAGATCTGTGTGGATACGGATCTCTCTCTTCGTTTACAGAGATGTGCGGTTCAAGCCACAGGAAAAGCTATGGTCACCATGGTCATTCAGGAGCGGGGTCGTTGGCTTAACTTGGCTAATCTTTCCGACAGGGAGTCCATTTTGGACGCACCAGTTTTCTCAGAGGGTGTTTTTGGCGCCGCACTGACATGGATGCAAAAGAGATGCAAGGAGAAGAAAAGGCATGATAAGGGGTTGCAGCTCTGTTTGCCGAGGAAGCCACAGAGTACGCCGCCGCCTCGATCGACCTACACACAAGCGACAGCTCGCCCGACCCCCAGATTTCACTTTCCTAGACGACCAAGACCTTTGCCTATGAGTCCAACAGCTCAAAGAGGTGTTCCCTATCAAAAGCCCAGCTGGTACAGGAAGTACACTCCGTCTGCTACAGTCCAGACTGATCCACCCACTCCTCATCCTTTCCAGGGTGCGCGGAGGAAGAAGGCAGTCAGATTTGGATTTTTCGAGGGATGGGAGCTCACTTCCCCCCATTTTCAAGCTCCTGGCCCTCAATTTATCAAAGTTCAAGAGGGAACTAGTTCCGAGAGTGTTCTGTGGGCACACCAGAGCCCATTTGGGCCAGGGACAGAAGAGCAGTGGAGAGAAAAAGAGATGCGGCTGTGGTGCACACCCTATGAATCACAAGCACTTTACTTCCTCATGTGTCAATAAAGTTGTCAAATAATGCTGCAAAACAAAATGCCCAAAAAAATGTTGCAGAACATATGATAACACCACATCGGGGAGTCACCGCTTCCCGAAGGATGGTGATCCATTTAAACTCTGTTCAAGCGCAGAGGGTTCGCTCACGCGCAGTACCTGCGTGTTCCCGATTCAGTCACAAGAGCACTGTACAAGAGCGCAAATACACTGAAAATAGGCTATTGACGAGAATGCACACAGTCCCGTTGGGTATTGAGAACAATTCAGAACGGCTACAGACTGCAGTTCGCCTGATGCCCTCCGCAGCTCAAGGGAAGAATTCATTCTCAGGTACAGGGAGAATTAAAAGTGTACTACAAGAGGAAATTTCATCTCTTTTGGAAAAGACAGCGATAAGAGTGGTTCCACCCGAGAAAAGCCACAGGGGCTTTTACTCAAGATTCATCCTAGTCCAGAAGAAAAGGACCCAATATTGGATTTACCTGCACTGAACAAATTCCTAAGGAAATACAAGTTCAGAATGCTCACTCACACTACATTCCTAAAATTTTTGCGCCCAGGCGATTTTGTTCACGCCCATCGACCTGAAAGACGCGTATTTTCACATAAAGGTGCTTTGCGGATTTACAGAAATAGGACGGCATAGTCCTGATTGAGTGATCAGCTGTTCACATCATGGGCTAAACCACGTACGGGGAAGCCGATCAAGAAACAGCGATCATCACACTGGATAGTGGAAGCAATTTCCTTGGCTTATTCCAGTAAAGGTCTTGCCTGCCTATCAGATTTACGTGCGTATTCAACTAGGGGGATGTCAACTTCGTAGGCTCTCTTTAAAGGGGTCACTATTCAGGACATTGTGAAGTGGTGAGCTGGTCGTCGCTGCATACTTTTACCAGGTTTTATAAACTGGATGTTACAGCGCAGACGTTTGCGCATGCTGTGCTGAGTGTAGTATCTTGAGTCCTCACTCATTCAGCCTCGACTGTATCTTGGTTGGCAGGCAATTCGAAACAGGCTATTTGGCAATACGGGAGTTAGGATATCCCACAGTGAGAAACCGAAACATATGCTTCAAAGAGAACTATAGGTAACTTGCGTAACCACGGTTCTCTGATAGCATTAAGTGAGGTGTGTCACCAGATCACACTCCTTGCTGTGCAAAGCGAGGAAGAGGTGTGCTTGTTTTGAATGACAAAATGACACAGTGTTACATAAAATACTATTAGATCATTTACACAATTATACCAGTATTCAGGGACAGGCACTACAATGGTTCAGATCTTTCTTATCAGACAGATATCAATATGTACCTTTAAATGGGGAATCATCAAATTATGGATTACCTCAGGGACCGGTTTTAGGACCCTTGCTTTTCTCCATATACATGCTGCCCCGTGGCAACATTATTAGAAAATATGGAATTAGCTTCCACTGTTATGCAGATGATACTCAGTTTGAAGGAATCATCTGGTCTTGATGAGATATATAGCTATCCAAACTGGCAGAGTGCATCGAAGATATAAAACATTGGATGACTAGTTATTTCCTTCTTTTAAACTCTAGCAAAACAGAACTATAACTTATTGCACCAAAAAAACGTAAACAGAATATATCAGATTATAACCTGCAAATTGAAGGCTGCACTGTCACTCCAACAAATATAGTTAAAGACCTAGGCGTTATATTAGACGGCAACCTGTCATATTTAAATCACATCTCAAATATCACAAAAACAGCCTTCTTCCACCTTAGAAATGTTGCCAAATTATGAAATATTTTATGTGTTGCTGATGCAGAATAGCTTATTCATGCATTTGTGACCTCAAGACTTGACTATTGCAATGCTCTACTTAGTGGTTGTCCTGTATCATCAATAAAAAAAAACTACATTTAGTTCAGAATGCAGCTGCCAGAAAAACGTAACCAGGTCAAGAAAATACGATCACATAATCCGAGTTTTATCATCGCTGCACTGGCTACCCATTAAGTATCGAATTGATTTTAAAATTATTTTGATTACTTACAAAGCCTTAAAAGCTTTAGCCCCTACTTACTTAACAGAGCTTTTATCACATTACAACCCATCACACTTTCTAAGATCTCAAAACTCAGGACTTTTGATAACACTTAGAATAACTAATTCCACCAAAGGGGGTCGAGCTTTCTCATATGTAGCACCTAAACTCTGGAATAGTCTTCCCGATATTATTCGAGGGTCAGACACACTCTCCCAATTTAAATCTAAATTAAAGACACATCTTTTCAGCCAAGCTTTCACTTAATGCATAGTTGATGAACAGCAACTACGCTAATTATTCTCTTTCTGCTTCCGCCTCGGGATGCCGATCCCGAGGTAGGGAGAAATTCCCCCAGGTCCAGATGATCGACATATGCCAATCCCCAACTAGAGATTACGCCATCTACAGCTGCAGACTGACTGACCATCCCAGCTCCATCAAAGGCAATTACACCACCACACAAGAGAAATACGACCATCTGACCATCCCAGCTCAGACCACTCCATCCCCAACCAAGAGCAAAGATGGACTACTTGTCACATTAATGCTGAAATTACAATACTTGGTATTTAATGCTAATCTTAAATCACATGTCAGCAGTTTGAAGTTATAGCTGCATTCAGTGGCCCTGATTGGAGGTTGCTGGGTGGGTGTTTGTGGGGAGTGGGGGGTTTCGTTGGTTTTGGTTGGGGGGATTTTAATTGTTGGGGCTTTGTGGGTCTGGTTTGGTCTTGTTTTGTGGTTGATGTCGGACAAGAGAGGAATAAAGTTACAACATGCCATTACTATTTTCCCTGGTTGTTCCTCTGTTTTCTGGTGTCGATCGTGGAGTGGGACCGGGTTGGACCTGCACGGTTTTCGGTGAGTGGTACTTTCTGGGTCGCGGAGGGTGGGCTCTCCCTCTTCCTCGTGGATATTTGCTCGGTGGCTTTTGGTCGGGGTCACTGAGTGCAGCTATGACACGTCAGAGGGGATCCGGCCCTCCCGGCTGAGCCTGGTTTCTCCCAAGGTTTTTTTCTCTCCATTAATCAATCATTCGAGTTTGGGTTCCTCGCCACAGCAGGGCAGTGTTGGCTTACTCACCGTGAGACTGCATGTATTTATTTATTAATTAGATATTATTTATTAGAATGATCTTGCTTGTTCTATAAACACCATGCACTGTGCTGTGTTTTACCTATTCTGTTTTTCCTGTTTCCTCCTGTAAAGCTGCTTTGGAACAATGCACATTGTGAAAAGCGCTATATAAATAAACTTGAATTGAATTGAATTGAACAACAGATGCAACGTCCCAGATGCTGTATAATCCACTTCCACATTTGCGTGTTGCGAGACTGAGGGTAGTGCAGAGCAGCGGATATTTAGTCACTGATATGCAACAAATACAAGGGAGACAAGGGACGGGCCATTATTTTATATAGGAATTTCTCTGGATTTGCACATTCTTTGGAAAATTGGGATAATGTAAGTACACAACTGCATGAAATATATTACAGTGTGCACGTGATTTTTGGATATTTCATAACAAAATGATTCCATATTGTGCCTTTAAATCTGATGACAAACTACTTTAATGTCATATTGCAGACTACTGGATGTTTGACATTTTTGGCTAAGGTCAAGCTTTTCTCTTTCTCTCTAATAACACAGACATTATTTCTTGTTAGGCAAATTGCTCTGTGCCCAGGTTTCTACTTACTAATGGTGAGGGTCACCCAAAGAACATCATGTGGTACTCTACGTGAATACAAATGTGTTCTGTTGTGCTCTTAAAGGGGCAGGCTGCTTATTCTCCTGAAATAGGGCTAATTGAAGGAATGCTCATTAAGCCAGTCGAGCAATAAAATTTGATTAGCGGGACACACACACACATACACGTGGAAGACTGTAGGCACTGTTTTCCCCTTATCGGAGTCCTCTGAAAACTAGGATTGTAATGCTAAGCATAAGACGGTTTGTATGCATGTATTTACGAGCAGTGGGAGTTGTCTGAGAAGACAGATGACGTGATTGTGGTATCTCTGTTCTTTTGAATGATCTCTCGAGGGCATATGCAGCACTTCATAGCCTGTCTAAATCTGTTTATTGACTGATAATATACACAGTAAATCATGACCATGTATGAATATCATGGCTTGAAAAATGTGTTTTGTGTGTGTAGCATGTAGGGCTGCATAATGTTTAAAATAATGGGATATGAAATAACTTGATAAATAATGTGACATACAGTACGATATGCAATAGCACATTTAGGGAAACACATTGTGTTGGGGTTCCAATGATCTGTTTATTGGAAATTGCTCAGTTATAAAGAACAATTATCCTCCTCTGTTAATTATGAAAAATGATTAGTGAGAATTTAAGTATAGAAAAGAGATGGATTAAACCTTGAAAGGAAATAGAAGACAAAGGAGAAGATATCTCTGTCTGACTATCATCACTATCACCATGACTACAAACTCTTGTTCCCTGCAGCCCTTCTGCAGTCAGTCATTAAATAAATGTCATTATCATCATTTCAAGCATTAATGTATTTTGATGGAGTCATACAAATAATATTTGTGTAAAAACACAATTACCGAATGATGCCTGAAATTATGCTTTGCGGTTGCTTTGCATTCGCTGTATCATAACATAACCAAGCGTGATAATTAAAGATGCTGTTGGCTATTGTAGTTATAGAATTCCATTTAGAAAATATCACAGTTTCTTTACAGATAACACTCATTTATGGTCTGTGACAGCAGTAGGTTCTGTTGAAGGGCTAGTTCACCCAAAAAATTTAAGTTCTTTAATCATTTATTTACCCTCGTGTCTTTTTCTTTCTTTTACAGATCATTTTGAAGAATGTTTGTCACCAAACAACGTGGGACCTCATTGGCTCTCATTGTATGGACACAGAACCACTGAGACATTTCTCAAAATATTTTCTTTTTTGACCCACTGAAGAAAGAGATACAGGTTATACTCATAAAATATTGGTAAAAACACTTGCATTAACAAATGTCCTTTTAATTCATTAAACAACAGGGTATGGCATGTTTAAAAGCATTACATTCAAAATTGTTTAACACAACAATATTTGTTTTAGCAAAAAGGCCTTAAAAAATAACATAAACATTTAAAACTGCCTCATAGCATGTTTTTCTAAAAATAGCAAAGCCATGACACCTATACCTTTTTTTATTAATCATACATACATAAGACATTAATGAATTATATTATAATAGAAAATTGTACATTCTCTACATGCACAAAACTACCCGTATCTGTAATGAGAATGAAAAAAAGTTTTGTTATTAAATGTAAAGTAAAAAGTAATTTTTATTATAAATGACTATTGTGATTTTTGTCCTATATTATATATCTAGCAGAGCATCTAATATTTTTTTTATCATAATGTTTTAATTGTATCAGTTTAAATTACAACATAATGCATTACGGTAATGAGAATGTAAGCAGAAAAGCAATAAAATACATCAATAATTCATTGCTTTGATAAATTATGCTTTGTGCAAGGTAGAGAACACAATTATGTTTATTATGATATTATTATGACCAAATTATATGTTTAATAATTAAAATCTTTTACTGTTACCGTTTCAGAGGTTTCGTGAGAAAGACCCATATCGGTTTTTAGTAACATGAGGGTAAATAAATTATGACAAAATGTAAATTATAGGGTAAACTGTCAAAAAAGTGCAATACGTGGCCATACAGTATTTTTTACATTTATTGTTAAGTCAATCAGAGACTGCAGGTGCTTTCTGACTGTCTGTTATTTGCGCATGCACAGTAAGCTCAGCGAGCGTAGTAGTTAAAATGGATAAACTGGTTTGAGTTAAACTTGTCAGCAGTTGTCGCTTATTTGTTTGTTGTGCGCAAAGATTATTTGGCCACCCTCTGCCTTTTAACTACATGTTTTTCTTGTGAGCTCTCTCATTACAGCAGTCACACTAATATAGATGTGTTGTTGTATGGCATGCTTTGAAAAAAAGAGGCATGCCTAATTTAGTAGCAGAGTCTGATTTTCCAGGGCGGTTATCAAAAATAACAGCACATTTAATGTTTTCTAAAGTGTCTATACACATTTTGAAAGATTGTGTCCAATGTGCACACGGTAGCAAGAATCAACCACACCGGTATTGACAGCCAGAATGAGAACATTCAGTATCAAAAGCCAAGCATTAAGGTATAAATGCCTGTTTTAACACTCCCCTGCAGTGTCTCTTTAAAGAAAGCGGACCATTATAAAACAGAAACTGTCAAATCATTACCTCACAACACACACAAACCCTTCATCATACAAGCGGCAGGCTGCTCTCTACCAGAGAGCTCCCTACACAACATATAATATGATGAAATGTGTTTAATATTGTTTGTACACATCTGAAAACCGGCAAGGGGCCTTTCCATTGCGGTTCTATCCAGAAGAATTTATGGCTTAGCTTCTACTGACTGTAATATTAAGTGCGGCAGCTGTGGCAATATGGAATATAAATGAGCGTATTTTACACTGCAGAGTCGTAGAAAGCGACGCACAGACTTCTTACTCTGCAATAAATCATTCCCATTCAGACAGCTGTGTGCTCTTAGGGCATTGTTTAATACTATCTGCATTGGTGGAAGGAGAGTAAATTGGTTTACATTGCACAAAAAGCAATGCTGTGGTAGGAAATGGAATACATTTGACTTATTAACAATAATGAACTTGAGGATTGAAAAACATACGTGTGCTGACAGGGGATTTATGATAAATAATATGCGGTGAGAAAGAGAGAGATTGGGGGAAAAGGAAGAGAGAAAGATGGTGTGTTGGGGGTGATGAGAGTAACGGTCAGATAAAGAATGGAAAAAAGGGGGTGGGGGTGAAATGAAAGGGGAGAAAATCCCAGGCAAGCAGTAAAATGGTCAAGTGTGATTTTACTGAAATGGCATTCTGCTCCCTCCTTGGTACTTCAATAAAATAACACTGAAATTCAATCTACATGCCAGAGGTACTGACTGTACTGTATAGAAGATAATCATTCCTATAAGCAGCTGTAGCCAATTGTTGAAAAGTCAATTTCTGGGAGAATTTGTTCATCCATGATAGGAATGAACAGCACTTGACTATAATGCATGTACTAATAGGAACTTAATACATTTGCATCTCAAAAACATTTATCACAGCCATTCATGTCCCAACCAAATTATAAAAAACGGTATAGTGTATGAATTGGATTGTGTATTTTCAATATTATCATTTCATGTTAGCATCTTGTATTCATCAGCAGTGATATTCTATATTTGTCAGTCTTTGAATTATGACTTTAAAAGTAATAATGACCTGCAAAACTTGGTTTGTTCTTTTTAAAACATGTACATTATATATTTATCTCACACCCAATAAAAAGGTGGTGAAAGAGTGAAAAAAATCACATATCCAAGAAGTGTGAGATAAAATTTGCACCATCATACATGTGTGATATAGAAGTTGGCATAAAATTCTCCTTGAGGAGAGGGAGCCAATATCATTAAGATTTACACAGCGGGGTGCTGTGGCTCACCTCTCCTCTCCCTAAGAGTATGCTTCTGTAAATAAGATCTGTTTGAGACACAGAACAAGTGCAGGAAAAACAAAAACAGAAGAATGAATTTGTAGATTCCAAGTGGAAATGTGCTAGTTTTCACAAAAGCTGTTGAAATAATGATAAATAGAAGTGACACATTATACTCAAACATAAAAGATTTATTTCCAAGCACTGGATATTTGGATCTACAGTTCTACATTTGGTTCACCAATGACAAAATAATTACAAATGAAGGTGACAGACACTTCTCAAATGACAGTAACCTATTTGCTTTGAATTTGTGTTAACCCACCATTTATATTTACTATTAAATTATAGTTTTGGTTGTGAATAAAGAAGGTTCATCAGCAAATATAACATCTAGACTTCAGTGTAATTGGCCTACACTTTAAAAATGAAAGGTTCTTTGAGGAACCATTTGGGGTTCTTCACAGTGGCATGCCAGTCTCTGTCCCATACATACGGGTATAAAAAGGAAGATGGCCTGCCCTTCCATTCACCTTTTGGGCTAAGGAACCTGAGAGACATTCCCGGTCGCTGCAGTGGACGGCGAAGCGTTGTGGCAAGAAGGAGAACTTAGGCATCATACGTATCCAAGTACGTTCCCTTTCTGTCGGTCTCTTGATGTTGTGTCAAACCATGGTGCTGCTCCGCAACACAATTTCCAGCAGAGCGACACTGACCAGCCGAGGAGAGTCACAAGTGAGCGCAACCGTGAATCGTAACCTTCCAGTGGTGTAGTAAGACATCAATGTGTGGATCATAACGAGAGAATCCTACTAATGGCTGTGCAGGCGGTTACATTTGGTACTCTAGGGTTGAGATGGCCGTCGACACCATAAGGGACACTGGGAAGGGGTACCCCCTCATCTGAGGGGATAACGCTACGTAGAATAACATGGAATACCTACATGGTCTCACCAGTAGGGAAACTCATCTATACTGGGCCTGGAATGGCCTGGCCTGAAGCTTGAAGTGCTTAGTGATGGATGGAATGCCTATATTTCGTCCAGTGGAGGAAGTAGGGAGGCCAGAACAGCGCACTGACTCACCTGTTGAAGCGCCTGCAAGTTCACCACCTGGTCGCTTAAGGGAGTGATGGGAACTTTGTGCACGTAGCCAAGCCGGGGTCTCAGCACTATATGGGAGTTGCCCGGCCTGAACTCAAGGCACTCGTTGGACACAGAGAGTGCATGCAGATCCCCTAGCCTCTTGTTGGAGGCGCCACTTGTAGAACCGTCTTCATCGTGAGATAGAGTGGCTTCTCCTAGGGGCTCAAATGGGGCCATCTGAGGCCCACAAGGACCACATAAAGGTCCCAAGACGGTACTGGGCGCGTTCGGGAGGATTCATCCTCCTTGGTCGTGATGTGCAGCGATGGCGACATAAGCCTTGAGGGTGGAGGGAGAGAGGTTGCTCTCTAACCATTCTTGAATGAAGGACAGATGCCAGATGTGGAGGTTCTCGAGGTCAGGTCTCGAATGCCAGACCATGCCTTTCCCTTGAGAAAGAAGGTCCTTCATCAGGGGAGTCAGCAAGGGAGTCGGCAAGGGGAGTTGTCGTTAGAAGCGTCAGCTCTGAGTGGGGCGCAACCAACAGAACTTGATGCTCCTCTTCCCTGACCTTGCACAGGTCCTGTGCAAGGAGGCTCACTGGGGGGAAGGCATACTTCCGCTCGTCCCAGGGCCAGCTGTGCGCAAAGGCATCCATGCCGAGGGGGTCCTCGGTCCGGGAGTACCAAAGCGGGCAATGGGAGGTGTCCAGGGAAACAAACAATTTCACCTGCGCCTGCTCAAACTGCTCCCAAATGAGCAGGACGGTGCGGGGATGGAGTCGCCATTCTCCGCGGAGCGTGACCTGCCAAGAGAGCACTTTGGCTCTCTGGTTGAGGTCACCCGGGATATGAGTGGCACTCAGGGATTCCACCAGCTGCTGGTTCCAGACGAGGAGGCATCTGGTGAGTTGCGACATCTGCAGTAAGTAGAAAAGCCAACAACTCTAGGCAATTGAAATGCCACTGCAGGCCGGGTCCCGTCCAGCGCCCCAACACTGCATGCCCGTTGCACACAGCACCCCAATTGAGCTGGGAGGCGTCTGTCATCACCACGTCGCACCTCCAGACCTGCCCCATCGGGACTCCTGCCCGGAGGAAAGACATGTCTGTCCTAGGGGGCTAGGGTACGACGGCAGTAAGACGTTATGTGACAACGCCTCATGCTGTTGCGCCACACTCTCCAATGAAATCGACTCTGAAGCCAATGCTGAAGCGGTCTCATATGCATCAACCCGAACAGCACGACTGCCATCGAGGACACCATATGCCCCAGGCGCCTCTGAAAAAGTTTCAGTGGGACCGCTGAGTGCTGCCTGACGAGGGTCAGACAGCACTGAATTGACTGGGCACGCTCGATGGTAAGACGCACTGTCATGATAGCAGATTCTACTCCATACCGAGATAAGAGGTGCTCGATCTGCCCGAAGTATGGGAGCATTCTGGCCTCGCACTGAGGTGAACAGAATCCCCCTGAAACTTTGGCGGGCACCTCGCGAACTGGAGTGCATAGACGAGACGGACCATCCTAGCCACTGTGACGGGTAGGGGAGCTATATCCAGGCCCCCAGATACTGCCACAGAGTACATACGTCCCCATGGGGTGAGGTTCTGTGGCTAGCAGCACGGCTCTGGCAGGACCTGCAACAGGAAGCAGACAATGTTGTGGCTGTGGTCCAAAAAGAACACTGCCAACCATGACCGCAATGCCTTGATAGGCATTTGCTCGGAGTGCGGGTATGCCGTATCCACGAACACTACCTCAGCATGTTGGAGACCCAGACGTGTGATGCAGGTATCATGCTTAGCAGGTTCGAGGATGAGCCGGCCACGTCCGATGTTACAGCGACGAGACATGCCTGGCGGCAAGTGCATGTGTGAGAAATTTGCTCTTTCAAGGAAATTCGCTCTTGTAGACACCTTCGGCTGGCTACCGAAACGCCCAGGGGAAATGGCACACACCAGGACAAATCTGCTGCTCTGCAGCAGATTCGTAGAATCAAGTAGTTCCACTTCAATCCGAGAAGATCCGTTCAGCATAAGCTCAGCAGGTTCTGAAGAACAAAAAGGTGAATGAATGGGCATGCCATCTTTGTACCAGTATGTGCGGAGGGACGGAGACTGGCATACCACGCCATTCGCCAACTTCATTGGCCTTTAAAAAGTACAATAGGAGATGATAGGTTCTCAAGATCAAACCCCATTCTGTCGGTTCGACACTACGTCGAGAGACCGACAGAAAGGTAACTCAAGGCACTGCTTAACGAAGAGCGCTTCTCTGATGAACCCTTAAGGCTTCTTGGGGATCCTTTTCATTAAAATGGTCTGGAACCATCTTGGGTGCTTCAAGGCACCATTTCACAGTTTATATTTGGTATTCACAATATTTTAATAAGCAGAAATACTAAAACCAAATACAAAGCAAATAATGTATTGATAAACAACAACAATTTACATTGAATAAATATTCACAGAATAGTCAATATTGTACAATTCTAAATTCATGAAATCAAATGTATAATTAATATTGTGTAGGTGATATTGATATATTCATCTTAACAAAACTAACCAAATGAGTGGTTAAAGCTGCTAGTGCTATTGTAGGGCAACCACAATTACGACTGAATATTACATTTCAGCTTTTACCATCGAAAAGACGTTTTAGACAACCTCAAGCAAAGAAAAATGTATAACAAATGTCATTTGTGCCAACTGCTGTCAGAATTTTAAATACTACAACTTGAAAATGAGTAGGGGGGATTGTGTTACCTGTCGTTTTTATCTCTGTGTTTTGTATGTATTTAAATTTCCGCTTGTGGACAAGAAAAGTGACTTGACTTGATAATTTGCCTTAAATTTAAATATAAAACCAGAAATATTTCAGGTACTTAATACAAATATGAAGAAGTGTCTCAAAGCCTACACCAGTGGAAAATTGCAATTTGCCAAAAAGCAAATCCTTGCAAGCAAGCAAAAAACAATGCTGTTTTCTCCAAATGGGTTTCCTGCTATTACCAGGTGGTGTGAGGATCCATGTAGGCGAAGTCAAATTATTTCTATAGTGCATTTCACAATTTTGTGAGGCTAAAGTAGATATGTATTTATGGCAAAAAGAGAACAGGAGCTGTGGCTGTTTACCTTAGGTGTCCCGGGCAGTGCAAGGATGAGCATCAGGGTGGGGTGGAGCTGGGTCTGTTGTCCTTGGGAGTCCCTGGGAGTAAGACATGGAGACAAAAAGAGGGCTTTAGATAAAGTCTCATAAAACTTTACATTTAATAATTTAGTACATCACAAATTGGTTTACAAATGTAACAATAAACAAAATATTACAATGCCTGGAAGTCACTGCTTTGGTCTTTGGTTAAGGAGTACAATAGGCTATTTATAGTAACAACTGTAATAATCCACTTTATTCAGATTTTTTCATTGTCAGTGAGTAGTTTTACATATGCAAATATAACAAATAACATAATACTGAAAATATCATAATAAATAGAATACCTACTCTTTTTGTCTGCTCAACTGGAAAATATTGAAAATCTGAGGAAAAAGCATTAAAACAGAACTGAATATGATAAAAATATTTAATTACAGACAATTTATGTAACATGGGTTGGAAAACCATTCAACACAAACAATGCATTCACTAAAAGTGGCTAAAAGTCATTGTTTTTCATTTAACACTAACGTTAGCCATTTAAAGTTAGCCCCACAAGCTTCATAATGAACTTGACTTCACCTACCTCCAATGGGACAGTCGAGAGGTTGTTGCGATCTTTTTTTTTTTTTTTTTTTTATTGCAGATGGATCGGCAAATGTAATCAAAGCACTATGAGAGCATTTAGTCGGTCTTCGCAGAGGTGAAAAAAGTAAACACGCATTCAAACGAAAGCGGCACATGCATTAACCCGGCGACATTGGGCCAACAGCGTCACGGTACTGTGGAGGGTGAGGCTGCACAATAAACACACAGAGAAAATGCATGTTTGCATGGAAAGCACAACAACGTTTACATTTTCAAAAGATTTCAGTAGTTTCCCTGATAGCACACATACATCTGGCTTATGTCCATTTGACGTCTTCATTTACATCTGCAAGACATCTACAATACATTGTTTGGTCATGCGCAATATGTCTCGAAGATGTCTGCTGTCAGACGTCATATAGACATCTAGAAGATGTCTGTTAGACGTTAATGATTTAGAATGGGTGTAAAGCTGCCCTTTCAAAGTTGTTTAGCAGATGTTTTTAAGCAGCAAATCTCCAGATATTTAGCAGACGTATTACAGACGTTCAGACATCTCCGAGACGTATTGCAGATGAGCAAACAATGTATTGCAGATGTCTTGCAGATGAAAATGCAGACGTCAAATAGACGTAAACCAGATGGATTGTGCTATCTGGAGCCGCTTATAGAATAAAAATGTTTAGTATATAGTATATAAAGAAAAATGATGAGAAATATAAAATAATTATAGCTTTCTGAATTTTTTCTAAATAACATCTAGCCTTTTCGAATCATGTGCAGGAATATAAATGTGTGATCACATAGCAGGGGCCAAAAACCAAACTTTGGACTATTCTTATTCTCATAAAACATCAAAATGATCAGACACTAAAAATATAATGCAACATTTTTTTAGTTTCCTCTAGATGCTGTCTTGAACAGAGAGATCCTCCCGGAACCAATTACAAGTTAACAGATCTTACAAGAACCATTTTTTAGAATTTGAATTCCTTCAATAACACGCAAAGCACTTCCCAGTGTAGTGAAAAGGTGACTCCAGAACTTCAGAAATGAATATGGGGTTATTCAAGAATTTTATCCGCCAATAACCCTATTATGGGAAAAGGAGCTTTGAAGCACTTTAAATACACTTTAACGTTCTTTGAGTACACAACAGGATATTTGAGGCACCTTTTATTTATACAGTGTAGGGTAGTGACTGCTTAATATTACCAAATGAGATAATATTAAAATAAACATATCCCATTAAATGCATGGAATTTGGTCTTAGAAACTTTGTCCGGTATTGTGTGATCCACAGAGGCAATACTAATTAAACTTCATATAAGAGGAGATTTCTATGAAAGATCAATAAAAAAATGGTTAAATCTCTCAAACAAAGGCAATCGTCAGTGCAGCTGGAAGCTATAACTCGTTGCAAAGAAATAAGACTGTTAATTTAGCCGGCAATAAAAACCAAAGGGCTTAGAGAAACGGATTTTTTCCAGGACATTAATCATGAAAATTTAATGGATATCAAATATTTAATACAGTGAATGTACAACTTGTATTACTATGGCTCTCCTCAAATCGATCATGTCGGGAAAATCCATAATTAAAATTATGCTAGCGGGAGCAAATCATTAACATTCGGCTTTTCTCTTTCCTGTGGAAGAATGAAATGTTCCAGCGCCCGCTGATGTATAGCCTATTACAGAAAAGGATAAATGATTACCCTCCTTATAAAAATGACTACTTAATTATATTGGAGTTATTGAAAGTGTGTAATATATCTCGAGACACTGGGTGCAACATTTGCTATTGAAATAAAAAGTTAATCATGGTTGGGTGCTTGTAATAATGTTCGTACTCAACAAATTCAATTTTGGTATATTTATTGGAGTAGCCACAGCACGTCCATTTTTATTTTAGTATGCGTAGGGTTGCTAAGTTTACTTTTCACATTTTTAACTACTAAAAGTAACTTGACCAATTTATCAAATTGGCCTTGTCAGAGCTGATAAAGTAACACTGATCTCTTACTGATCTCTTAGTATTTCACTTGCCAATGTCTGCTTGTGTTCCATATGTTAAAGCTGAGCACATATTCTTTGCCCTATTTTGATGTATTTTAAATAGCCAGCAGGTTTTAGTGTACAGTTCACACATCACCATTATATTGTTTGCATTTTTAAGTGCTGTAGAGAATTGTATATTTATGGAGGCATATTCTAGTTTTAAAAAGCATGTTGTTGTACAAAATTTGTACAAAAATGTTCCTCAAAGAGAAAGATTGAAAGTGCATATTAAGAGTTCAGATGCAAAACACTCCAAAAGCCA
The DNA here is from genome assembly GCA_029783895.1 of Triplophysa bombifrons. Lineage (NCBI taxonomy): Eukaryota > Metazoa > Chordata > Actinopteri > Cypriniformes > Nemacheilidae > Triplophysa > Triplophysa bombifrons. Next base: position 24,790,806 of record CM056448.1, read on the forward strand.
CCTCCTTCAAAAATGAGATTAGGATGATTGAATGCTCTCCACAAATAGTATACATTACTCAAATAATTTTGAGTAATGTAACAAAACCTGGTAAATATCATACTCTGTCTGACTGGTCTGAAATTTCTGGTATTGCTGAAAGTAAATGGAGGAGCCTGATACAAAATCTGAACTCATATGCGGTATATATATATATTAGTGCTGGGCAATGATTCCAATTTTTTAAGTAGCCATTTTGCTGTTTTTGAGGCTTAGGTTATGTTTTTGGGTGTTTAACAATGGATGTTCCATGTTTCGAATTAAAAATAACACTTTATATTTCACACATTTCAAGTCTATTGTATACCGCTGTCCCTCTTCTCACAAAACAACTGGATTTCTTCCGGTCTATATAAAGTCCCTTCTTCTGAAATACTCTGATTGGTAAAGCTGAGCCGGTCTGTTGTGATTGGTTCCCCGCTTAGAGTGTGTGTGTGAAGATGTCCCACCCATACCATATCAGCGAGCTTCCTCTTCTCAGGCTGTTGCGATTGGTCGGTGCCCCTCTCAGTACAGGTCCATTCATAAACTTTTAGCAATAAACAGTAACAATGGCGTCAACTTCATTTCCAGTCAAAAACATGCGGATCGTTCGAAGTGTAATGGAGGTCTGCTAGTGCATGTGCAAACTTCAATCTTTGTTAGAGATCACATTTTTACTACTATGGTGAGGGAAATGACACAGACTGAATAGCGTCAGAACTGGCATAATAATTAACACTAATAACAGAAGCATTAGTTTTGTCTTTTTATATTGGACCCGAGTTGGATAAGAAAACAAGCAGATTGACCAGGAGACATTTGCAATCAGGACTTCACACACACACACACACACACACCCACAATATCAGTGTATTACACAGAACAGCTTTCACATGTGGCGGCTCTAGGAATTTTTAAAAGCAGGGGCAACATTGGGGCCACAATTTACAGAGGGGGGCCAAGTATAGTACGCAATTCTTTTTCATTTTTCAATTGCTGCTGGCATTACCAGATTTCTGAACAAAACAGAGATGAGTTAGAGAATGATGCAGGTATATTAATGATTAACAGAGATGAGTATAGGTCAGTAAGCAAGCCAACATAACACAACAGTTTTACATACATATAAACACACTTTTGGTATGACCATTTAGGTTTTTAAGTGAATCCTTACTATCCTTACCTGAACTATTTCGCTTCCCTGAACTATGCAACTGTTAGCTAATATGGGAATCATACATTAAACAAGTAAGGTAAACTAGCTAATAAACTAGTGTATTGTTGTAGCTTCAGTTTATTCCTATGACAAAAAAAATCACCTGTTCATTGGTTTACTCGTTTACACCTTCCGCAAGCATTTCTTAATTTCTTCCAAAAAGTAGTGTAGACATGTCGCAAATTACGCCTATGCCAAATATACCATCTAATACCACGGCAAAAACCATTGACCTTACAAATATTAAGTTCAAACGTTATTAAAGTAAAGTAAACTGTCAGTAAAAAAGAACTATCTCTCTCTTTCGGGTTTCTCCTGTTACCAGGGGTTGCCATAGCTGTTTTTTACCCTGCATGCAGTCAGTAAATAAGAACAAATTAAGAAACACTGGCTGCTGGGCAGGACTAGGTGCTTGTGGCTGGGAAGGGCTGGGTAGTGCCCCACGACTTCCTCCGTCCACGCCTGCCACGGAGGCTAGCTGGTGGTGGAGAGGCTGCAAGGGTTGAGGCAGAAGGTGCTGAGGTCCCCAGGGATACCACGCCCAGAGCAATTCCCTCTGGGATCGATGCCAAAGGAAGGGGGGTCCAGACTTGAGGTGAAGACCTGATTTCCTCCCGGTCGCCGAGGTTATTCACCATGTCCAGGAAGTCCAGCGGCTTCAAAATCCTCATCTCCCTGGTGGTGAAGGTTTCAATGAGGCCGCTGTTGAAAATCACCCCCACCTTGGCCTCATTGAAGCTCGTCCCCACTGTCACTGTCAGAATGTCTCGGGCGAAGATCCATACCTCCAGATCCTTCTGACGGATCCCTAACAACAAGTGGTCCTCGCGGGACCTCAGGGAGGACCGTGAATCCTGCTCCATGCTGTCTGCTGGGTTCAGTGTTGGCTCGTTCGTTATGCCACAAGATCAAGAAAGACAAGACATGAAGAGTCCTTTATCGTATGATGAACATTATAAACAGAGATCATTATTATGCTGCTGCCCCTTCACGAGTGCTCTATACAGATATACAGATGCATAATATTGTGACGCGTCCGATTTATTTCCTAGTTGTATATGTTTGGTAGTTTGTTGTCTGACTCTCTAGGTGCGCATGTTTAAACATGTTTTCTGCATTAGCCTCACACTGCATACAATACACGCAATTTTCCATTCTGCTCTGGTGTTCCAGGGTCATGTGCGCGCTTCAGCAGTCTTAGGCCAACCCAGAATGCACTCATTAGTTGAGACACGCGGTGACGCCTCTCCTCAGCCAGTACCGATTAACATCCCACCCCTAGTATGATCAATGGTTTGTCTCAGAGCCAGTGAGCAATGGACTTTCTAAATAAAATAATACTTAAAAAAACTGCATTATTGCAAGATAAAATAATTGTCTGCGTTATCAAATTAATGCTTTAACGTGATAATAACAAGTTAAACTTCCCCAGTCCTAATATATATATATATATATCAATAAAAAAATTCAACTGATTAACAGTTTTCTGTGATTAATCGCACACAACATTAATCTTTTTTTAATATACTTTTACATTCTCATAATTTCATATTTAATATCCAAATTAATGGAGAAGCAACACATTTTCTTTAACTGCATCATTTTATGAATGAAAGCCAACAAACTGATATTATACTGCAACTGATGTCTCTAAATTGATTATTATTTTTATTTATTTTTACATTGGAAGGTTTAAAAATGCGGCCCCTTTAAGAGCTGTCTCTCTACGCAGATCTGACGCCTCTTCCATTTTCACAACTGTTTGCATTCATTTAAGACTTTATTTCACACGTAGAAATCTGTGTTTATGAAAATGCTAGACAAAACGGGCTTTCTGGCATAATCATGTCTGGTTTTGTTCATTCAAGCACGAAAGAGAACTTAATAGCGGTGCACTGTCTGACCGATTCTGACAGAGATTCACGGACGCAGACTTTATACACCAGACTCTACCGCTGTTGCGTTGCGTTTTGCCTTTTCCCACAGATAGAAGCTGTAATAGAAAATCTGTACATTTATTTCGTTACATTGCATGACGTTCCTTCGTTCCTTCATTTTAAAATGTGCATTTTAAGCACGTTGTTTATTTCAAGTTTGTAGTCTTTACAGGCCTTCCCGAGTGATCAATTATTGTTCAATTAAGCATTAATTGAACAATGGGCAAAACCATTTGAATAGGCTAATGAATCAGTTCAAAGGATTTGTTCAGTTCGCAGCACGATCTGGATCATTTGAAGCGGCGGATTACTCACTCCTCGTAGCATGAAAATTGAGAACAGGCAGAACACAAAAAACCTTAGATGAAGTGGATATGAATCTATATCTATGCAATCAAAACTGCAAATAAGTCATATTGTTTACCTGCAATGATAAATGCTTGCCATACGTGCACACCCGCGCTAAATGTTCGTCAGACACAGCAACATGCATGTGTTGCCTGTCAGACACAGAGACGGTGGCTTGCAGAAATATACATTTGAAGAACATAAGGAATCAATCTTTTTGATGGCCGTGTGGTTCACTGTTACAGTTTGTTTACAAGTAAGAGCTTTTCATAAGGTTCACTTTAGTTTGACATGGTCAATTATTCTAAATAAGTTGTGTAAACACATTGACACCAGGACTAGATCAAATTTATAGAAATGCTTGTCTCTTCAGTGTTTGTCCATTCTTTAGTCTCTGTGTGTATATTTCAAAGATATCTGCTTATGATAATTAAAAATATTGATTCAAATGTAATATTAAAATATTGGCTTTTATATTCCATCCATCCATTCTCTACCGCTTATCCGAACTACCTCGGGTCACGGGGAGCCTGCGCCTATCTCAGGAGTCATCGGGCATCAAGGCAGGATACACCCTGGATGGAGTGCCAACCCATCGCACGGCACACACACTCACTCATTCACTTGGCTTTTATATTAATTTTATGAATTAAAAGTAACTAAGTAACTAGCTACTTGAGAAGTTTTCTCATTGCATAATCTTTTACTTTTACTCAAGTAATTTTTAAAATGGTGCCGTTTACCTTTACTTGAGTAACAATTTCTCTAGTTACTTGTACTTTTACCTGAGTAAAGATTTCGGCTACTCTAACCACCTCTGATTAAGTGAATGCTTGGGTGGAAAGATGTGTTTTTAATCTAGATTTAAATTTGCAGAGTGTGTCTGACCCTCGAATAGTATCCGGAGTTTAGGTGCTACTTATGAGAAAGGTGGATTTAGTTATTCTAAGTGTTATCAAAAGTCTGAAGTTTTGAAATCTTAGAGAGCGTGATGGGTTGTTATCTGATAGAAGCTATCTTATGTAGGTAGGGGCTAAACCATTAAAAGCTTTATAAGTATCTAAACAAACTTTAAAGTCAAAACGATATGGGTAACCAGTGAAGGGATGATAATATTGGGGTTATGTGATAAAAATTTCCTGGACCTGGTTAGAACTCTGGCAGCTGCATTTTGACCTAAATGTAGTTTGTTTATAGATGATGCAGGACAACAACTGAGTAGTGCATTACAGTAGTCAAGTTTTGAGGTCGCAAATGCATGCATAAACTATAAGCTCATAGAATATTTAATAATTTAGTAACATTTCTAAGGTGGAAGAAGGCTGTTTTGTGACAATTGAGATGTGATTACCGAATGACAAGTTGCTGTCTAATATAACGCATAAAGCTTTAACTGTATTTGTTGGAGTAACAATGCAGCCTTCAATTTGCAGGTTATAATCCGAAATATTCTGTTTACGTGTCTTTGGCCCAATAATAAATTAAATAATACTTTGTTGATGTGCTGTCGTTCAATTTAAATTAGTCACTTTGGTTACAGGCATCCTGTGTTGTGTGAAGCTGTTGTGTGAAGTGAACTGAGTACCTTGAAGTAAATGTGAATAGTGCATTTGCAAAAACAATTTTTTTTTATAAACTTTCATAAACCATGTTTTTTGCAAATGATCTCTGTGGTTTTGCAAATGAACTCTTCATGTGGTTGTCTATCCTAGACACTATTAGCAGACCATGGACTATTCTGATTATGTGCACTGAATAATATGAAATAAAAATGATAATAATTATTGTAATATATATATATATATATATATATATATATATATATATATATATATATAAATGGGGAAGTATTTTCTCCACTACTGTTATGATCTAAAATTAGGGGCACCAGATGTTGCAGGTGTGTCCCATTAAAGTATATTAGCATCTGGCCTGCTGATACTTGTGCACTGCAACAAAAAAAAGTTTCCCCGCAGAAACAGACCGGTGTACATTCATGAACATGCCAATAGTTAACAGCAACAAAATGATTATTATTTTTTTATGCCGTGAACCTCGTATACTTTTAAGAATTAAGCGTTTAGAAGATCGTGATTGTGACATGGGGTGAGGAAGAAGCTACTTCTAGCCATCAAAACAAGCAGCTTGTGAAGGTTAATATAAAATGTCTAAGCCTTAGGATAATACAGGCAGGGCAGCAATAGCAGATGTATTAGCTAAAGCAGTAGACACATCATTATGTGTTTAGTGCACAACCAAGGGTCAGCGAAACACTATTAGTAGTATACTGACAGCTCATAATACATAGAATTATGCACGGAAAAGAAGGAAAGAGGCTCTTCCTTAAAGTGCATTTAGACATGACTGTGATTTATCAGCCAAACCTTCTCACAGCTGGTCAGATAAATAATGAATATTGAATAACATTTGATATGTTAAATCATGTCATTGGTTTCAAGCCCATGGCATTTGTTTAGAAGATTAAAAGTGGAGGATGTTTGAGAGCATTATTTTACTATAAATGACAGTCTTCTGGACTATGAAGAATACTAGAAAGAAGGACAATGAAGGACGTTGACTTTCAAATGATTAATTGCGAATAATCACATGCAGAATAAAAGTTTGTGTTTACTTAACATATATCTGTGTACTGTGCATATTCATTTTGTATTTATGGACGCATACACATACTGTACATATATACGTATTTAGGAAAATTTAACATGTATTTATTTCTATACACCAAATCTTTTAATTATATATATAAATGTAAAAAAAAATCTCTTATATATGCATGTATGTGCTTGTGTACACAGACATACAGTATATTATGTAAATACAAACTAGTATCCCTAGTAGCCCTTATACAGTGTCATCCCTGTTGGTGTTTTATTGCTTTCATGCATTTTAGCTGTGTGTTTGTGTGTGTGTGTGTGTGTGTGTGTGTGTGTTAGGAGTCCGGACTCTGTTTTCTAAAACTCATGAAAGACATGTTTCTACCTGAGGCCAAAATCATTTTCTTGCCTCTTGTGAACCTAATAAGATGTTTTTGAAATGGACCCCACAGCTCACGCCTGATGGATGTGAGGCTTCTTTTTCGACACCCTGACAACTCTGATTCTAAATATTTTATAAATGTTTACCGTACACTCTCTGTACATAGGGCTGCTCAAGCACCTCCATATCAATAATGAAATGCTTCTAACTGCCTGTTACACTAAACAAGTATAAAAGGTGCATTGGGGAGGATCCAGATCACTCTGTCCTGTCAATCATTATTTAGGCATATATAAACAAGCGTCATCCTATCTCCACTGATGAATCATTCAGCATCATTTTTTCACTTGAGGCATGGTGGCAGTTTTTAACCCTGTGTTTTAGTAATAGTGGTTACATAAATAGAAAAACGTTTATCATTATTTATTAAGTATTATTTATTATTGTCTAATAATTAACTTTAATAATAATATATTTAATTGTTAAATTAAAATAATATGATACATTGATAACTACAGTCACCAACTGGTAAAAACTGTGTATTTTTAACCCTTAAACACAAAACACATTAAAACCTTATAAAATATAGATTGTCTAAGCATGCCTTGGCAGTTTCCTATTCAGATCTCTTGGACAGAAAATGTAACATGTTGACATTGTTCATATTAGGTTGTTTCCAGCTGCACAAAATACACATTTAGACTTTTCTGCAACCTTGGCAAAACACATGCTTGTTCTTCAAACAAAGCAAGTAGGACATTACGGGTCTCTATATATTTGTACAGTATGTTACATTTACACTGGATATTGTGCTTAAACAGGCCAGTATAATGAAAAATATATGCCTTTTTTTCAAAACCTTTAAGAGAAAATAGAGGGGTTGGGTGACTGACAGCTCTTTGCGATGTGTAAGTATGTTCCTCTGCAGTAATGCACAGCTGTGTGTAATTTATAACATGTTTAGTCCGGCTCACATTGTCTTATTAGACTTCTAATCTTCCATACAGCATGCATTAATCATGATATATTTATGATGGTGATTAGAGCTGAAGAAAGTGGTGTTGTTGTGTCTCCTATGGAACGGCATTGGCTTTCTCTCGCTGGCTAAATTTCATGATATTTACCCAGAAACCCTTCAAGCATTTGTGAAAGTCTTGTGTCATCTCTGTCAGCAAGAAAAAGCATCTCATTGTATCACGATGTCAGCGGTTCACGCAAAATGCTCCTTTCTAGACTGGTGAGCTAACTCTCTCACTCTGGGCCACAGTGTGGGAATTGCTCTATAAAACAAAAGTAATACCCAATAAAGCAGAAAACGGTAGAGCCATTTACTACATAAAACTGAAGGATTACTGTCAGGATACCAGGTAAACATGCCGTTACTTCTCAGTATTACAATCCCTGTGGCAAAGTAACAACTTCGGACTCATAAGATAAAGGCTTCTGGCTATTTATTAATGTGAGGAAATGGATGAAAGCACAGAGATATTGTTCAATAAAACATAATTACATGTTAAAAGTTAAAAAGGTGGAGGTACCTAAGGCACAATGTGAGTATTTGAAGTAGATGCTGTGAAGTAGATGCTTGTTTTGAGATACCGCATGTACACACACACACGTGTATGTAATGGCTGCACTCTCCTGACATCTATCTACATTGAACTTCTGACATGATGGCAGAGACCTGAGAGGTAATTACTTTTGAGATGTTGTTTTCTCTCTGCACAGCTGATCCTGCGAGAGAATAACAAGCCAACACAACAGCAAGTCATCTTTAACTTATGGTCTGTCTTCTTACATTCAGGGTAGACCATGATTCAGCCTGTCAGGACAACCAGGGCTGGTTCTCCTTTCATCATATTTGGATGAGGAGAGAAAGGAGCTTTCTGATTCTGGATCGTATGTTGCAGTTTTAAGTCTAGACGTTAGACCTTCTTGCCAATACAATGATCACAACACACATTGAGCTATAGGCAGTTTCACAGTATTGTCAAGACACTGTTGGGAGAGTGAGATGAGTGTGAGCTAAACAGTTACGTAATTGCTCCCGCTTTTGTGTGAGGATAATTACATTTAATCAATCTTCAAGAACAGCACCTTGGACAATGGAGGATTGCTAAATGTATTATATTTAATAGTATTTCAAAAAATCAAACACAGATTGAAACAACTTCCTCCACTATGGAGTGTAGCAATCTTTCAAAACAGTAGCCTAAAAGCATTTTTTTTGCTGATGCATGTCCTTGTTCGTTCCAGCATGCCCTTAAAGCAGTTTACAGACGTTAATTTGGTAACTACATTTATAACTTGTAACTACATTTATTTTAATTTAATTTAACAATTTACAGTTCTTTCTGTAAATTATCATTTTTAATTAGCCACATTTAATGACATGCATTTTAATTTTAAATGAATCATAAATAAATTACAATGTTGTACAGTTTTACACTTATATGGGTTCTGTAAGTCAGAGAACAGGGCTGTTGAATGCTTCATTCAGATTCAAGGTGAGCGATTTTTCATAAAAGTTAATCTATGAAGTAATTTCAAGTCTGTTTTCAAAACAGTTTTGTGTCATTTCACTACGTAAGCTAAAGTATAAGAGGTATTTCGGCACCAATAGCCCAGTGGTAAGAGTTAGAAGGTGTAAAACCCCTAAAAATATAACTTAAAACCCTACAATCAATGGAAGGGGCAGTTTAATTTCAAAAGATACAGCACTGCTAAAACAAATTTACATTTATTAGAATTAATAAAATATTTAAATAGAAAATACAGTAGAATTAAGAAATTAACACTGGAAGACTTATTTTACAAAAATAAGTAAATAACTATTGATAGGCTTAGTTGTTTACAGCTTGAACTGTCCCAATATCTCCTCAGGTTTGCATTATTTTTTTGATAATTCAATAGCTCGTCGTCAATTATTCCTTACTTGACACACTGTATCAGTAATTAACTGTATTGTCAATAAACTATTAAATCTATGAAATAAACTATTGTTTATATGTTTTGTTTAGACATTATTACAGCCGTTGTGTTGCTATTGATTGTTTTGCTTTGGGACACAAACATATGTTTTACAATATTATCGATGTTCTATAAGGAAATAAAACCATCACTCAGTGATTTAATACACAATTGTAACATAAATAAATAATTAGCTTCTAAATATATTCATGGGATTTGTTTCCTTGGCTTTCCAGAGCGTAGCATAGCTTGCATTTGAAGGCTTCAAATTGTAAGTGCAGTGGTTGAAATGGAATAGCAATCTGTTTGCCTGTTTCATGAGAGATGTAGTATTAGAGCCGAGGCCCCAATCTATTGAAGGGCCAGTGCTGCTATATCTCAACAATTGAGTTAGCTCGGTGCAATTCCTGTCCATTCAAAGGCTGAGAAATTGAGTTTCAGGCTTGGAGCACTACCATTGCCCAGGAGTGGGGGGTGGAGGGAAGGCAGAGTGAGACCGAGATGAAAAAAAGACAAACATAAAACCTTACAATCTATTTGTCTAGAGAGAATGATACAAAGTGCATGTGCTTTGTTTCCAGTACATTGTCTGCTTTCAACAAAGTTCACATGTGTGGATCTCATCAATGAGCCCAGAGGTCCTTGAATATTTTCAAAACCATTTAGGTATATGTAGAAATATCACTATAGTTGTTTAATTCTAGCGTTTATTCCATATGGCGTCATGCAGTACCCTTCAATCCCATTCAATTGTACTCACACAGGACCTTTACCATTTTGCAAAACGTAAACAACACTGGTGCTGGAGTACTTACTGTTTCAGTTATTTACACCAGTGTAAGAACAAAATCAACAGAAAATTAAGAATCTAAATGTTAAACAAACAACTTTAAGACTTATAAATATTTTTTTGAAATAATTAAACTAACGAACTAAAACTGTGCTTCTCAATCAGTGTTGTTTACGTTTTGATGACAAACATGGTTTCATAGACAGAATACCAGAAAAGACTTGTTACAGGATTAAATATTACTTTTTTATTTGCTTTTACAGTTTAGAAACATCAAAATATTAACAAAGTAATTACAGTAGAAGTTCATTTACTCCTCAAGCACTGAATGTGAACAGCTTTAGAACATACAATGAATAACATCAGCTACTGTACACATATAGACCGGTTTGTAAAAGACCACCCATTGGCCCAACGACGGAATCCAATGTCGTGGTTTAAGGGATCTCGTATTCTGCTTCTCCTCAGCGATTTCTACATGAAGTTATTCAAGAACTGTTACAATTTAGTTCAATTTATATGACTCTGTGGTAAAGACCGATCTGACTCCAATTTCAATATAATATAAAATAACTTGTATGACATTTCAAGTGTATCTATTGATCTAAGTTAACTTATCTATAATTCTCCGTACTTTAATATTTATTATGAATAGTTATTCTTTCGATTGGGACCTGCAGTCGCTCAGAGTCTCACGCCGGCCGGGCTCATGGATCTCACGAACACAAAACGGTCAGTTCCGATCTCTAGTCAGAGGTTGCCGGGTAAACTAATATCATTAAGTTTGGCCGCGATATGCTTGCTCAGAAACATAACAATAGTTATTTTAGTCACGATCATGCAACTTGCTAGGCCAGATGATAGGTGGAAATCTTGTGAGCTTTAGCAATGCTCCTTTTATAATAAAAATCTAGTATAAACTAGCCCTACCTATCCTGACACATCGATTTTGCGGTAACAGAACAGGTTCCTTTCAATCTACTTGTAATAACAGACTTTGAAGAATTCAGATAATATCAGCAATAACAATTTATTATACCAGGCAGGCACAACATTAATTAAAATCATAGAATGCATTTACAAGGAAATTCCTAATCTACTATGCAAAGATTATCAACATAGTATGAGAATAAAAATAAAACCACAAAGTTACAGATGCTTCCAAATCGAGATGCACAGCTGCAATGTGGGAAGTTCTGGTTACAGAAGCTTCCTCCAGTCTTTTGCCAATTCACCTTATATACCCAGATGTAACAAAGCCAATGGTCAGCGAGAAACTTGATTTGTTTGTTTTCTCGTCACTGAAGAGAACATTAAATGAGATCTCAATCTACATGTGAACAGGGTTCCCGGTGAAAGTCACACCTCTTTGAGGAGTGCAGGTAATGGATTAGAGTTAAAAAGTTTTAATATACTCTCTGTTAGATTTGAAAGAACTAGACCTTTTTACCCATCGCACCATGACCTTTTAAACAATACCAAACATGATGATCAAAACTTCATACTATGACAATAAATGATATACACAGTATAAAGCGTAAGCATTTTCCCAGTGATCAGGGCCTGAAGAGATGAAGGGGAGAGGTGTGATAAGAAGAAGGGGTTCAATTCCTGGGCATCAACAACCCCTGAGGGGAGGGCAGAATATCATTCCTCAGGATCTAGCAACAAATGGGGTTTGATTGTTTTGTGTCTTCGCATCACAAACAACCTTAGTTCTTAGGACTTTTCCAGCTGCCTTACAGTTCCTCCCCTGACCCCTTGGGGCAATCTCAGAGCAGTCCCAAAGGGGACATTTTTAGGCATTTTTTGGTCATTGTGTGTCAGTTACAGCAGAAGTATCTGTAGAGCCGGCACTGTGCAGAGTGGGTGGATCTTTGTTGTTCTTTGACCAGGTTTGTTTCCACCTAGGTCTGATATTCTGCAATATAATTTGTTGTTCCAAGTCCATCGTTTCAGTCAGAGCCCATGTGCTCTGTTTGTAGAAGGTGTCTTCCCATCAAAGAGACACATCTCTGTGTGTAGTATCCTCCCCAGGATATTTATCTCACCCATTTATCCTAAGTTACCTCTTGGTAGAAGGTATGGTTTGCAGGGCAGCTCCATAGTTGAAAGAAATCATCTCACTGATAACACACCATTGTGTATGAGACACCTGAACGACATCTGCATAAGCATACAACAACTGAACACTGATGAACTTAGTAACATTGGGAATAGATGATAAAGGGTTACAACAACAAATGAGATAACTAGATCTTTCATGGTACCTGGTGCGAGTGGTGAATAAGGTCTCAATTTCAAAGCCATTCATAATATCACATAAGGAGATCCCATTTGGTTACCTGATTCTTCACTACTATAGTGGAGTTTAGATACTCTTAGTATTTTACAGGAAGAGTGTCAAAAGTCAATTTAACTGGAATATCCTCCAGTGGTATACATCATTACATCATACAATGATAGTGTATAATTATACCTTTCAAATATATTGCATAAAAAATACAAATGTACAGTATGCATATAAATGTATTTTCATGTGTATATAAAATCCAGATAATGTTATGCATAATACGGTATAGTTATATAACGTCTTGGTTACGTATGTAACCTCGGTTCCCTGATGGAGGGAACGAGACGTTGTGTCGAGAACGACAGATGGGGTTCGCCCTTGAGAACCAATCAACTCTGACTACTATAGAAAAGGCCAATGAAATTTGGCGAATGAAATTTGCATGCCGGGCTCCGCCCCCGGATATCCGGTATAAAAGGAAGCCGGCGTGCATCATTCACTTACCTTTTGTTCTGAAGAGCCTGAGAGCCTCTCACGACTGCAGCAGAATACGATACGTGTTTGTGGCATAAGGGACACAACGTCTCGTTCCCTCCATCAGGGAACCGAGGTTACATACATAACCAAGACGTTCCCTTTCTGTCGGTCTCTCGACGTTGTGTCGAGAACGACAGATGGGGTTGCCCATGGAAAACGCCACAACGCTGTATCGCGTCACAATCTCTAGCGAAGCGACAGTAACAAGCCTGGGCGTGTCAGCTCGATGCTTTCGCGAAACTGTAACCTTCCAGTGTGGTGGTCGGGGGGTACCAGAGCTTTCTTGGAGAAAGATGGGTACAGCCCTGACCGATAACCTTTCACGGACGGGGGCCTTAGCTCTCTACAGGCGAGAGGCCGTCCGGCTCGGGTTTACACCGGGTAAGCGCCACTTCCTTAATCAGGAATGCGCTGCAGAGGCCACCTCCTACCCGTGGGGAGGAATATGGTGGATATAGGTATGGTCTCGTCCTTGGAGGAGAACGCATGGAATGTGCGGACTGGGTAGTTAACCGCGAGGTGGAGGTCCACCTGGGGAAGTTCATGGGTTACCAGGAGTGGGAACCATTCTCATGAGGATACATCAGACGGAACAGCCCACGGAGGGGGTGTTACAGACGTCCGGTAGCACTAGGTCTGGTTAGAGCTATCTGTGATAGTTCATATGGAATCCCGGCCTAAGGGGGAAGGCTGCTCTGCCCAGCCAACCCCCAGGGGGTGCTGCTTAGTGATGGATGGAATGCCTATTCTTAACCAGTGTCTGGGTAAGAAGGGAGGTAGATGAGGTACCAGTTTCTTAGCCATGGGTTTGGGTAAGAAGAAAAAGGTAGATAGCACACTGACCCAACCTGTTAGAGGGTGGAATGGTGCTTTCGCAGGCATACGCCCCCCCGGATGCCAGTCCTACATGTCGCCACGCAGGACGTGGGCTGACACCGGGTTTACGCGAAGGTTGTGAACCTTTGCGAAGGTGTTTGGGCGTAGCCCAACCCGCAGCTCTACAGATGTCTGCTAGAGAGGCGCTTCTGCCAACATGGGAGATTCTGAGATCGGAATGCCGTCGAAACGGCTACCACGACCCAGTGCGCCAGCCTCTGTTTGGAGACAGCCTTCCCCTTCTGCTGTCCTCCAACAAACACGGAGCTGGTCAGAGCTTCAGAGCTCTGCGTGCGGTCCAGCACCTACTGGACACAACACTGATCAGGTTGGGTCTTCCTCCCCTATGGGGAGCGCCTGCAAGTTCACCACTTGGCCCCGGAGGGAGTAGTGGGAACTTCTTGGGCACGCATCCGGGCCTGGGTCTCAAGATAACGTGAGAGTTTTCAGGGCCGAATTTAAGGCAATCCGGGGACACGGAGGATGCTCGGTGGTCCCCTACCCTCTTGAAGGGAGTGAGCGCCGTCAGGAGGGCCGTCTTACCCTGTGAGGAAGATCGGAATCTCCGAGGGGCTCTTGGGGGGCACTGAGGCTCCCCAGGACCACTTAGGGTCCCAAGAGGGTATGGAGCGGAGATGAGGCGGAATACGCCCTCTCGCACCCCTTAGGAACCTGGTGACAAGGTCGTGTTGCCCTAGAAACTTTCCACCGACTGAGTCGTGATGAGTGGCAATAGCGACTACATACACATTCAGTGTGGAGGGGAGATGTTTGTCTCCAGTCTCGTAAGAAGGAAAACACAATCCTGATCGAGCCCCTCAGTGGGTCTTTCTCCTTGAGAGAGACACCAGGACGAGAAGAGGCACCATCTAGAGGCGTGTAACCGCCTAGTAGATGGGGCCCTAGCCTGGGTGATGGTCTCTGCCATAGAGGGGGAGTAGCCATCTCAGGATCTTCTCGTCCCGTCTAGAGACCAGACATGGGTGTTCCAGAGGTCTGATCTGGGATGCCAGAACGTGTCCAGAGCATCAGCTCTGAAGCCAAGTGCGGTTAGACCAGTGTGGTGTAACCAATAACACTTGGTGCTCCTGCTCCCTGACCTTGCACAGCGTCTGTGCAAGGAGGCTCCTGGGGGGGAAGGTGTGCTTCCGCCCATCCCGCGGTCAGCTGTGCGCCAGGATATCCGTGCCGAGGGCAGGGAATACCAAGCGGGCAAATGGTGGTGTTACGGGAGGCGAACAGGTTTACCTGGGCCTACCCGAACAGCCTCCAAATGAGCTGGACTGCGCGGGGATGGAGTCGCCACTCTCCACGAGGCATAAACTGGCAAGAAAGCACGTCGGCTGTCTAGTTCAGTTTGCCCGGGGTGTGTGTGGCCCGCAGGGAACAGGTCACCTGTTGACTCCACCGGAGGAGGCGTCGAGCAAGTTGTTTTAGCTGCTGTGAGCGAACGCCACCCTGACGATCTGTGTACGCTACAGCTATAGTGCTGTCCTCGGACCAGCTCGTGCTTGTCTCGCACGAGAGGCCGTAGCCTGCTCAGTGCAAGTAGCACAGCCCACAACTCTTGGCAATTGATATGCCAGCGCAGGCGGGGGTTCGTCCAACGCCCCGCCTGCGTGCCCGTTACACACTGCACCGCACCCCTGCAGGGAGACGTCAGTCGTCACCACGACCTGTCTCATAACCTGCCCAGAGGGACCTGAGTCCGTCGAAAAAGTCATAGAAGACTAGGGGTTATGGTGCGTCGGAAGCAGGGCGTCATCACCATGCGCCTGCTGCCGGTGTGCCACGCTCTCCTCGGAACTCGACTCTGAAACCAGTGTTGGAGCGGTCTCATGTGCATCAACCCGAGGGGTATTAACCCGCGAGGACGCCATGTCCCAGGAGCCTCTGAATTATTTCAGGGGGACCGCTGTCTGCCTAAAATGTTCATTTCAGACAGTTCAACACTGGTTGGGCGCATACTGCGGACAGGTGCGCCAACATGGTGACAGAGTTGAGTTCCATACCGAGAAAGAGGATGCTCTGCACTGGGGAGAGCTTACCCCTCTCTTGGTTGACCTGGAGTCCCAATCGATCTAGGTGCCGGAGCACCAGGTCCCTTTGTGTACATAACAGATCTCAGAGAGTGTGCCAAGATAGGCCAGTCGCTGAGATAGTTTAGTACCCACTCGCCTTCCTCCCCTCAGGGAGACCGTGGAGACAGGGACAAACCGAAAGGGAGGACTCTGTACTGATATGCCCGCCTCTCGCACGCGAACCGTGGGAACGGCCGGTGTCGAGGAGGATACAGACATGAAAGTAAGCGTCCTTCAGGTCGTTTGCCACGAACCAATCCTAACACCTGATAGATGTCAGGACGCGCCTCTGCGTGAGCACCCTGAACGGCAGCTTGTGAAGGTGCTCTGTTCAGGGTACGCAGACCTTTGCAACCCGCCGTCTTTCTTTGGAATGATGAAGTGCGGGTCGTAACCCACTGAACATCTTGGTTTTGAGCGACGAACTCGATGCCTGTTCTGCCAGAAGGGTGGAGACCTCTACCCGAAGTACGGAGGCGTCCCTGCCTCTGACAGAGGGAGAGATGATGCCCCTAACTTGGGAGAGTCTCTGGCGAACTGGATCGTGTAACCAAGACGGACCGCCCTCATTAGCCAGCGAGACAGTGTGGGCAGCTCTCAAGCTCCCAGGGACTGTGACAGGGTGACCAAGGGGACGGTCTGCTTCATCATTCCCACGGGGGGGTTCGTTGGCTGGCGGAGCTAACCATGTCGCGGGGGTCCCCGGAGGGAAGGTTGGCTCCGCCTTTTTACCTGCCTGGCGGAACAACGGCACACACTGTCGGTTTGAGAGTGGTGACAGCTGTCGTATGTGTACGACCTCACGCCTCGCCAGGGTGTGAGGTCGGTTCGCCGTGCACAGTCCAGAGGAGTGTGCGATAGGCTGTAAGTACACCCGGGGAGAACAGAAAACTCTGCGAGTAGTGGGCGCCAAGCCCTGAAAAGGGCCCGGCTTTGGTGACGAGGCAGGAGTCGTCCCGTACCGACCGATCAGAGCCGTGGCTGTGAAGGTTCGGGCCCGATGTTTTTCTCCCCTGGGTCTTCCCGTCAGTGTCCCTTCTCGAGAGAAGGTTGCTGACGGGGTGGAGGTTTCCCCCTCGACCTCTGCTTCCGGGGTGCCGCCTGTGGGGGCACAGGAACCGAAGCCGATGTCGAAGGGGTCCTGGGTTGCAGGGAAGCAGACATCACGTGAGATCTCGGGGGCCTGTAGGCGGCCGAGTCGCGGCGTGAGGCTAATTGCCACTGTCTGCTTCACCGTCAAAAACTGCTGAGCGCAGTCCTCGACGGTGTTACCAACAACCCACCCTGCGAGATGAGTGCATCAAGAAAGCGGACTTCCTTGGTGTCACTCTTCTGCACAAGGTATAGCCAGGGATGTCTCTCCTGGACCACTACCGTGGACATCGTCCGACCCAGGGCCCGCGCCGCCACCTTAGTCGCCCGTAGAGCGCTGTCAGTGGCGGCACGGAGATCCTGCATTATAACCGGGTCGGCCTTACCCTCGTTGAGCTCTCTCCACGCCCTGGCCTGGCCGACCTGCAGGATGGCCATGGCGTAGAGAGGAGGCAGCCTGGCCCGCGGCAGTGCAAGGCCTCGACCCCAGTGATGCCGAAGTCCTACACGCTTTGGACGGTAGGCGTGGCCGATTCCCCCCAGGAGGTAGCCGCCCGCGGCACAGGTGCACCGCCGGCGCCTGAGCCACCCGGGGGATGTCGATGTAGCCTTTGGCTGCCCCACCAACGAGGGAAGTAAGGGAGCCGGAGCTAGTTTCACTGGAACGGTCCGTGAATGGAGCGTTCCAAGTTTCACACATCTCCTCATGCACCTCCGGGAAAAACATGGCACCCGGGGTGGGCGCGGTTTGTGTGGGCAGTGCGGGCGTGTCAACGAACGCTGCTTCAGCGTGCTGGACGCCCAGACGCCTAACGCAGCGATCGTGTCCATCCCCCTCCTCGATGAGGGTGCCGCACCCAAGAGAACAGCGGGACTTGCCGCGCTGGAGAATGCTCAGTCAGTCCTGAAAAGGACTTTTTAGAAAAAATCTCTAACACCTCCGGAACCGCCGAGACGCCCAGGGGAAGGTCGCTGCAGGTAGGGACGATCCGCTGCAACACGTCATAGATCCGGCAGAAGAAGAATTCATTGAATTCGTTCTGTTCGTAGTCATGAGCGAACGCTCTGAAGAACATAAGGTAAGTGAATGATGCACGCCGGCTTCCTTTTATACCGGATATCCGGGGGCGGAGCCCGGCATGCAAATTTCATTCGCCAAATTTCATTGGCCTTTTCTATAGTAGTCAGAGTTGATTGGTTCTCAAGGGCGAACCCATCTGTCGTTCTCGACACAACGTCGAGAGACCGACAGAAAGGGAACTTATTTTAATAACCATAATAGCAATTCAGAATACTCAAATACGAGTTAACAGTGCAGATCTATCATTACAAAGAAGTAGTTTAGAACATATTCTGAATCTCTAATTTAGCTATTGTCAACAAATTCTGTGCAGTTGATGTGTACAGTACGCTACGTCATGTTCAATGGTAAAAATCTGATTGGGAATTGCGTAGCCGATTGCAGAAGCGCCAGCACTTCAGATCTAACCACTTTTTAAAAATATCATTAGACATATGTTAAAAACCAGTGTGCTATCTGGTTTGGAACAATGCCAATGATTGAAATTGAAAATTGCACAAAATTTCAATTTCACATCTCTTCATCAGAAATTAAACCATTTACTATTCCATAAAACTTTAACCATGCAGATCTCCTATGTACATTGCAATGTTTCACATATATCAACAGAATTGTAACAACAGGTTTTATCTTATAATTAAATTAGCATCATGGGTTTGTCATATGTGTGAGATGCTATATAGTTGTGTGTATGCATGACAGGCTCTAGATCCTTCTTATGTATCACAATTGAAATCTAGACTAGTCATCAGAGGTGATGTGTAGTGTTTTGAGCCTGGATAACTTTTAAGGTTATGCCAAATAGTAATTTTATGAGGTTGTAGTGGTAAAAGTGTGTGCACAATGTTATATGTTCATGTATTGGAGATGGGTATAAACAACAATCTGTGTTGCACAATTTGGATCCGGTGCTACACCGGGAGGCCGTGTAACTACTTTTGTGATGTAGCTGTGAAGTGTGAATGACCCCTTGAAATATAATCTCACCCATCTCCTTCATTTCAGGTTCTAAATCACCTCTCTGGTATCTGGACTCTATAAGGAGTCATAACGATCAACCTGAGAAGAAAGACTTTACGATAACAGAGATAAACATTTCATTTAGCTTTTGGGCAGTTTGCATGAAGACATTTGGTGTCATCTTCTATTTCCACTGATAGTCACAAACACACAAATGTCAAAGACAGCATTCTAACAGGTTTAATGACCTCCGGGTGTGAATTCTTTCTGTTAATCAGATGTGCACTTAATGCAAATTTAGTGTCATATGCCATATTCTTTTGTTCTAGGCCATATTTGACTAACTACTGTTGTTTCAGTGTAGACTGAGTTTGTAGCTCCTTAAGCAATTAAACATTCACAGTCTGCTGTGTTTTGAGCACTATAAACCCCAGATATGCTGGCGAAATTTCTGGATTAATTGATGACTTTGTCATAATTCTTATCCTTATTCTACATGTAAAATTTAATAGCTTTAAATAAATGTGCTCTCAATTCAGTCAAATCTGTGGTTTAATCAGTCCACATGTTGTGGTTTTGTCTGCTTAGTAATTCGCATTTTATGGCACTACTCACATCTGACCATTTGAGATCTTTGAGGCCTGTAAGGACTATGGAATTTCTGTGTGATATTTAACAGATGGTTCACTATCACTTGTGCCATGGTATAATGCTAAACTATACCCCCCTTTTTGGCACTGGGTAGTGGACCAATGAAATAAAAATAGAATAATTTTACGGGTCTTTACGTGGGTTTGACCCATTAAAGTTAGAAATGCATGTGATGCTTCACTTTTCACCATATGAGGCCTGTCTGGCCGTTATAATATAATCTATATCATAATGTGATTATAATATTTATTACATTATATTAAAAAATATATAAATTAAAATAATAATTTCATTGCTGGTCTCAAGGTCTTCCAGAAGGATATTTATAAATAAGCAAAACTGAGAAAACATTCCTGTGATTTTAATGCTGCATTTTGTCTATTTTGTTTTAAACCACAGCACTCTGTTGCTGTAAACATGCAATAAACTACAAATACATACATGACTGGGAGCAGGGCTTAAATCTGCTCAATTTGAGATTCTTGCGATAGTCAGGAATTAAACACAGATATCTCATGTTTTTATGCTGAGTGTTCTAATGTTAATCTATTTACATATGAAAAGAAAGGAATTTGGTAGATTGGTGCAGAGCACAGATTTTCTTTTAGGTTTTAAAAGCTTAAACTTTCTGTCAATGTTAAGACATCCAGAAGTGCAAAAATACTTTTAATAGCTCTCACTGAATTACTGTAAACAGGAATTCTACATTCCTACAGTGATTTCAGGACTTTACTATCAGCTCTTTTTATGGCTTTCAACAATCTCTAGAAAACTGGAGCAATTTGCCGCTTTGACTATTACCACAGTCTCATAAAGAATGGACAGAGCCTAGAACTCAAAGACAGTACTAACTGCACTACACTGTATGTTAAGACTTAACCTGGCTTTTAATAACACCTTCAACTGATTCACAGGAAATAGTGATATTTTATGTATTACAATTGGGATAAACTTCTCACTTGAAACAAGTATAGATAGTACATGTTTTCTGAGTGGGGGTTAAGCCCTTTGATCTCAGTGTTATGTCTCCCTCAGTGAGATGAGGCCATACACACTCTATTGACCCATGTAACAATAGTTTTATCATTAACTTTGTAATCATCAGTTTTAGTTTTGCCCTCTTTTGTCAAATTTCAGTAATTGGGAATCCTGCATTTATTTTTAAGAGTTGTAATAACACTGCTTATTCCATTAATCTATTTGTTAATCCTGAGTGTTCTCTTTAAGATATCCAGAGGCACTCTGCATGTACTTTAAATACCTTTCTCCCTACTTGCTGAATATCCAAACTTCTGTTCTACTCCACGTGTGTTGGTCATTTTAACTCCAACAGTGCCAACTTAAACCATTCATACACTTCCCTTTCTCCATCATTCTCCTTTTGATTACAATATCTGCAGATCTTACTTAAACAATCATTATTAATACTGATGCTTTCAGCAATAAATTATCACAATTGCTTTATCTGTGTTTTTGATACATCTTTTCTCATTTGCAAAACATTATCCTTCAATTTAAAAATTCCAACAGGACTTTTCCAATTGTTACATCTTGTTCAGAAGAGGCTTGTTTGCCTTAAGTGTTGCAAATTTCTGGCAACAACATAAACAATTGTAACATGAAGTTGAATTATGGATTTCATTTTAACCTTTGTTGAGAACAAGAATAAAATTTGGATGACATTACTCCATTTTAAAACAACTCTTTGTTGTATTGACAGACAAAGGATCTCTGATTTGCAGAGGTATTATTTATCTCTCATCTACACTGCTGCTATCATCTTCCTGATAATGTGGTTTTCTGTAATTATCAAGCCATACCGGATTTTTACGATTTCCGGTTTAATAGTGGGTATTCCGACCCATTCTTTAAATGTGTCTACATGTCTTAGCTTTCCCTCAACATTTCTAAAAGGCAAGGAAAATTTACTCACCACAACAGGAAGAGAGAGAGAAGAATGAAGTCCAAACTTCTTATTCTGTGCAATTCAGAATATTGCACCATAAAGACATAACTAGCATGTACAAAATCATCACGTCGGGGTCACCAACTGTAAAAGACCACCCATTGGCCCAACGACGGAATCCAATGTCGTGGTTTAAGGGATCTCGTGTTCTGCTTCTCCTCAGCGATTTCTACATGAAGTTATTCAAGAACTGTTACAATTTAGTTCAATTTATATGACTCTGTGGTAAAGACCGATCTGACTCCAATTTCAATATAATATAAAATAACTTGTATGACATTTCAAGTGTATCTATTGATCTAAGTTAACTTATCTATAATTCTCCGTACTTTAATATTTATTATGAATAGTTATTCTTTCGATTGGGACCTGCAGTCGCTCAGAGTCTCACGCCGGCCGGGCTCATGGATCTCACGGACACAAAACGGTCAGTTCCGATCTCTAGTCAGAGGTTGCCGGGTAAACTAATATCATTAAGTTTGGCCGCGATATGCTTGCTCAGAAACATTACAATAGTTATTTTAGTCACGATCATGCAACTTGCTAGGCCAGATGATAGGTGGAAATCTTGTGAGCTTTAGCAATGCTCCTTTTATAATAAAAATCTAGTATAAACTAGCCCTACCTATCCTGACACATCGATTTTGCGGTAACAGAACAGGTTCCTTTCAATCTACTTGTAATAACAGACTTTGAAGAATTCAGATAATATCAGCAATAACAATTTATTATACCAGGCAGGCACAACATTAATTAAAATCATAGAATGCATATACAAGGAAATTCCTAATCTACTATGCAAAGATTATCAACATAGTATGAGAATAAAAATAAAACCACAAAGTTTATCATACCTGGTAAAATCGAGACACACAGTTGCAGTGTGGGAAGTTCTGGTTACAGATGCTTCCAAATCGAGATGCACAGCTGCAATGTGGGAAGTTCTGGTTACAGATGCTTCCAAATCGAGATGCACAGCTGCAATGTGGGAAGTTCTGGTTACAGAAGCTTCCTCCAGTCTTTTGCCAATTCACCTTATATACCCAGATGTAACAAAGCCAATGGTCAGCGAGAAACTTGATTTGTTTGTTTTCTCGTCACTGAAGAGAACATTAAATGAGATCTCAATCTACATGTGAACAGGGTTCCCGGTGAAAGTCACACCTCTTTGAGGAGTGCAGTTTATGGATTAGAGTTAAAAAGTTTTAATATACTCTCTGTTAGATTTGAAAGAACTAGACCTTTTTACCCATTGCACCATGACCTTTTAAACAATACCAAACATGATGATCAAAACTTCATACTATGACAATAAATGATATACACAGTATAAAGCGTAAGCATTTTCCCAGTGATCAGGGCCTGAAGAGATGAAGGGGAGAGGTGTGATAAGAAGAAGGGGTTCAATTCCTGGGCATCAACAACCCCTGAGGGGAGGGCAGAATATCATTCCTCAGGATCTAGCAACAAATGGGGTTTGATTGTTTTGTGTCTTCGCATCACAAACAACCTTAGTTCTTAGGACTTTTCCAGCTGCCTTACAGTTTCATCGGACACGCGTGCCTGACCCACAGTTGACTTCCAGTTTGTGTTTGGCTAGTGTTTAATAGTATACCTATTTATATTGTATTTAATTTATGTCAATATTAATTTGTATTATTATTTTACGGTGTAATAATTTTATAACATCTTTTTTTAAATTTTGTTGTATGTTTATTTTATTACAGCTTTTCTCAATTGCTAACACACATTCTCAGAACAATATACCAACTTATACAAACCCCACACAAAAGCAAGCTTATTTTGCAAAGGTTTAACCATGTTCCCATTCAGAAAACACAAACACACAATATGATGCACTGAAGTATCAATATGTAAACTCAAATAGCACTTATTTATCCACAAGTAAGCATTCAGTGGCAAAACTGATGACACACCAATCAGAATCTCAGGATAATATCGAAGCAAAGGTAATTGTGCATCCTAGAATCCTCTACTGGGTTTTATCCTTTATTTTATACTTACATATTTTTTCAGAAAATTGTATACTTTTATGAAATTGGGCCAAAGGTGCAGAGGATGCCATATTTTTTACATTGCCTCCTATTGACAAATTGTTCACTGTATTGTTTCCTTTATCTTCTCGGTAAGTCGCTTTGGATAAAAGCATCTGCTAAGTGCCTGAATGTAAATGTAATTTGTGCAGTTGTATACTGTATTGTGTTGCATGACCAGTTTATATTGTTCTTTGGCTTTTGAACTTTTCTTGTCTTGTAAGATCATTTTCATCTACTTTACAGTAGTAAAATGTTTTATTTTATTTTTTTCTTTAAACTCCTTCTTGCATTTTGCTCTATCTGCACTCTTTTATGTTGTATATTCTTATAAACACCAGATTTCTGTTAACTGTTTTGAGAATACGAGGCATCATTTCAAGAAATATTTTTAAGCAAAAGAGAAAATCTAACTAAATAAACAATTTGTTGAATGGGTCCTGAAGTTTGGTCGCATTTAAAGAAACTGTATGCTACATTGACATCTATTGGTGGAGCAAGCTCAAATCTCAAAATATTGGAGAGGCAAGTTTAGCAAAGTAACGGTTCTTCTATGTTTCTTTGGATTGTTTTCCTAAATAATCTACAGGCACTCGAGGCACTGTTTGTTAATGTGTACCGGGAGTTGGGATCACGAAAGTGTGCATGCGCAGTAACGTTTGTCTTTGTTGTTAAGATAAAACAGTATATAAGCACAACATAACACACACACAATAACACACAATAAGAGACTCTTGGGTAAAAAAGGAGAGAAAGGTTTAGTGAGAGAAAAATATATATATATTTTTTTCTGTGAGCTGCTATGGCTTCACCTCATTTTTAATGCAAATAGATTCATAGAAGATGCCTCAAACTGTGTCTGAATAAATGAAAGTATATGTTTTTTTTTTTTATTATGCTTTGCTGTTAGCACAGGAAAGGTTAGGCAATATAAGATGCCATTGAGATATAAGGCACTTTTCAAGTCTTACAAGTCTCAAAAATAACTGCATGTAAAATATGTAGCATTCAATAACAATGCGAGTGTCTCTGAATAAGCTATTAGCGCACTGCACTTACTGTGCCAAACAACAAAAATATTTTTTACACAATACTAGGGATGATCCCGAATAGTTGAAGAATGGTTATTTCGAAAGGAGGAGCCTGATTCTACTAACAATCAAACAGTTGAATCTTCGCAGAGGTGTTATGCAAAAGGGATCATGCCAAGATTCAAGATTTTCATTAGTCACATACATAGTTATATAGAGAATATAGAACCAGTAGTGATATGTGGGTCAGGTCAGCTCCAAAGACAATGCAATTATTATAAAAATACAAAACAAAAGGAAAATATAAAGAATATAAAGTGGAAGGCATCTTCTGTGCTGTGAGACTGGTAACGAGCAGCATGTTCAGCACGCACCAGCAGATGATTCGCAAATGAATGTGTACACCGTTGCTAAATATTTGTCACTTGCTGAATGGTTTTGTCGAGATTTTCAAGGGAAGAACCCAAGTGCAGACAGCCCGTAACCCAAAAACTTACACTTTTATTTAAACAAACAAAAACCCACTATGGGGAGAAAACAAGAACATAACTGGTAAAACTTAGAAACAAGAGAACAGAAAAGTATAGACTCACTTTAAAAAGACAACGCCAAGACTAAATAATGACATGATATCCAACACAGCAAGGAATCAACAGGAGGGGAGTAATCCAACAAGGTAAGTTTTCCAAAACACGATCATAAGACTGGTAACACAAAACGTTTCAGCACAGTACAGAAGACACAAGGGCATTTTAAAGGGAGACTAACAAAGGATAATTAACAAGGGACAGGTGTCGTGGATGAAACAATGATGGAGAGATAAACAAGGAACGAGAGGGTGGGAACAGAGACGAGACCGGAGAGAGAGTACGGAAAGCCATAAGACCTAAAACGTATTCACGCACATAATGTATTAACATGCATGCAGCTAAACTTCAAATGCCCAGTAGCCAGAGTAAGTTTAACACTGTTCTATTTAGCACGTGACTGACTTAGCTCCCTTCGCTATCATATGCTAACATTATCCTCCTATATATATGTTACATGTACGTCAATTCAAACTGTGGGAAATATTACTTACATCAACAGCTTTGTCTCGTTCAGTTGATCTCAATCCCTCTTGAGGAATAACTTTGAAGCTAATCCTGCTTGTATTGTCCCATGTTGATAAAGCAATCCGGCTTGAAGTGATTTACGCACACAAGCAGGTTTTTACTTATGGTTTCTGAGGGATTTCCACTTAAAATAAAATAAATCCACTCCTGTCTCTTCCGAGACTCTCTACAGCGACTACATTACTTGTGAAAACAACAATGGTGGCAGCACCGTAGGTGGAATTGTGTAGATTAAGGGGCGGTCATATTATAATAAGATCCTACTTTTACGTCACAACAGGAAAGAAATCTGAAAGGTTCGATTTCTCACATGCTTGCAGGGAAAGGCTCATCAAAACGATCTTTCTGGAATCATGTTTTCCAAGTTTTCTGGGTTGCTAGATGCACCGGGGACACGATTAAAGCACTTAAACAGATTTTTATCCGATGACTCCTTTAATATATGTTCCCCTGCCTTTCAGACATTTTGCCTAGACATTTCGCACATTGCAACTTGAATCTGGCTTACATCGTTTTTTATTTTCATTTATTATAAAGGTATATTCTATTCTAAACAAATTCTGTAAGTAAATGTTTGATTGTTTTTTGGTGCATCAATGTTGCATGCTGTTACGCTGCACTTTGCAACCCTTGTTAACCACCTGGTGTCGTCCCACATGCACTTTGCGTAAACACAAACGCGTGCGTGCATGCTATTTGACTAACAGTCGACTATATGCAAGATGTGACAATTATGTAAATAATTACAACCCTACACAATACTACATTTCATTTTTCAGTAAAGATTATAATCTTCACCTTAACTTTTTAAAGAAATAAGTTATAGAGAGGTTTATACAGATGCTTGGTTTGTTCTGTTTGTTTTTACTGACTTGTGCTTTCCCAAAAGCAATCATCTCTTACAAAATCAACCTTTTCTTTCTCTGTCTATGGCATAATGATTGGTCACTGCTAGACTGGATTTCAATAACCTTTCCTTAACTGAAATCCATGCTCATGCTAATGTAATTTAAATAGTTATATTTGAATACTTATTCACTTCATGTTATTATATTAACTGTAGTTTCAGCAAAAATATTACGGGTGTTAGTGTTAATGCTTCAGTTAAACTGGTATTGCCCACCACTGTCAAAAATAATGAATGGTCCATTATGTATAATGTGAATGTATTATGGTTTTACAGTTGTAACTGTAAGAAGTTTTGGCAGGACTTGTTGTGCTGGAGTGAACAAGCTGTATGTAATGATAATATGCCAGAATGTATTCGCTTTCAATCCATAACAAAAACTGTCTCAATGAAATTTAAACCCTTTTTTAAATAAATTGTGTGATTGTCTGTCCATGTAGAAGTTGACTTCAGTTGAAAGCTATTAATAGAACATTAGCTGAGCAATACATTAGGTACAGTACACGAGGACAGGTGTGTTTGTGAGATAAAGGGTGGAGAGTATCTAGGTCTGTTAGCAGCTGTGTTTGTCTTGTTGGCTGAACAAAAGCTACTGTCATAGCTATCGTGATTGATGCTTATGCTCTGAAATAGTTAGCAACGTTTACATGGCTCCCTGATGCTGATATGTGCTAACTAGACAAGCAGATCATTCTCTCTCTCCCTCTCTTTTCGTTTTTTGCTCCTGATGGTGCTGTTGTTCTCTAAATTACTGTTATAAAGTTAAAGAAAGGCCAGATGATCAGTTCTTGTTTTGTAAGTACAGACAGCAAAAAGGGCCATTGTTGTGTTTGATATAAGTGCTCATAGACCACTTCACAAACACTGGTCCATAGGCACTTTCGCAAGATTTATTTTTAAATCTTAACATACATAAGTAAATCAAATATATATTCGTTTAACATTTTGATTCAGTTATAAATGTCCTGTTGGTTGTATTTTTTTTAAACCTTTGTGTTAAAAAACTGAAACAGGAAGTTCTTCTGGACCAGCGTTTACATCGTGTGAAGGGGTCTATAGGGGGCTAATTGCTAATAATATAACTATTTAAATTGAATTGAATTTATATTTTATTCAAATGTTTTAATATGTTATTGTATAGTAATTATATTGAATATACAATTGTTTAATTTGATTGTACGTTAATTATATTAAATAAAAAAAATTGAATGGGTTGTGTAACTTTGTCACATTTAGGTTTAGCCAAGTAACTGTTGGTAACCCAAAATAATTCTGGCTAGACATATTTTTAACTTGCTATAGCTAATGTAATTTACTTGTTCTTTCTCGTTTTTAATAAATAATCTAAAGGGACTCTGTTCTTTACAAATGTGAAACGGATCGGAAAGTGAAGTTTGGGCCACAAAAGCATGCATGCCAGGTGGTGGTGACATCCTTATCTTGTACACACAAGCACGTGTAGGCCTACCGTACCTTTAAGTACCTTAACCAAACACTTTGTATATTAAAACTTAGATGACAATCACAATTATAAAGTTTTATAAAACATCACTTTTATTCATTCAAACAGAAATGTGTTTAAATCATATAAAGCTTCCTTTTCAACTATCTTTTCAGATACCAATAGCCAACCAAATTAACTTACTAAATTTGCAAAACTCCTTTACATCCTGCGTTCTCTTCTGGTTTACTGAGCTTTGAATGATCACTGATTTTTATATTAGCTAGTTACTGAAAAGTTTCAACAGTTTAAAATCGGTTCAAAGGAGTCATTTGTTTGCGAATCGTTCTAATCACAATTTGCGTTCAAACTGGCGAACACTGTGTACAGTGTAACGCTGATTCAGCGAGCCAACTGGACAGCTTAAAACATTATACAATGATGTACGGCAGGTTATTTTAAGAAACCTTTTAAGAAATTGAACATACTTGGATGTAAAACAAACAATATTCACCCGAAAAGCCGTGAAACACTGCTAATACAGCTCCTATTAGCTCTTGTAGTGCAACTCTACAACGCCTCACTGGGCTGATAACAACAGCACCTCCCTTTCGGTGTAATGTCGTTACTGCTGTTACAAATGACAGTCTGTTGACAGAATACACGCAGTGTTTTTTGTGAAGACACCCGACATAATTTTGAAGAGAGACTGAGGCGCACGAAATATGATGGAGACTTCCGCCTTCGATTTTTCTACGCAGGGGGAACCCTGCAAGTGCAGTAACGGTTGTTTATGTTGTTGCTTTTAAACAGTCTATGAGTTACTATTTTTGTGAATAAGAAATAATTAATAGCTTTCTGCATCATGCATGTCAGAACCAGTATTAAGGAATGACATCAGATTTTTGCCTTTTTAACTTTTTCTTTATAAAATATTTGTGAAAAGAAATATAATGATGGCAGAAGATAACTGTGAAACCTCATGTGAGTACCACAGCTCAACATGTCAGAGCACATGTGATAACAATCACATTCATGTTATATGACTGTGTCTGTGGTCAGTGCAATGCGCTGATAACTGAAACATTAGTAGCGCAGGTCAGTGAGGTGATGCCAGACCCAGAGCTTCTCACGGCAAAAAAGTGAATCAGTGTGTGTGTGTGTTGTTTCGAGAAGCAATGAAGTGCCTATTCTATTCAAACACTGAATAATGGGGTTGCCAGGTTCATGTCTTAGGGTTCAGAAAACAACTTCTCCCCCACCTTTTCTTCTGTCCTCTTTTCTTTTTTCCTCCCTGTTTCTGCCCCATCCCCCAGTTCATTCTATGTTCCTTTCATCAGACGTTCCCATTCCAAGCTCAAGCAGCATTTTTATGCACGGCCGAAACAGAAGTGTCATTCTTTTTGTTTCTGCAATTCTTTCCTTTAAAGAAATGGTAAAAATCCTGTATCTGTAACACATAATTAATAATCACTCCATAATGACTAACGCGGAAAAGCAAACAGGATACGTTAATAATGTGAATGGGAGTAATCCTGAGCACTGTGTGATTAGTAATATCTGAGCCATGTAATAGTGTATTAAATACAATCGTACACTGTTGGATCGTGGTAAATTCGTGATATGAATGGCTGTATAACACAATCCTTTCAGCTCTTTAAATGCTTTCGTTCCCGCTCCAGGCAGTAAAATAAAGCAATAAGCCACATGAGGCCATGCGTTTTAGAGCCGGAACTACACGTTTTATAAGAACATTTCTAGCCCTGATGTTTGCCAGTACACCGAGGCCGTATGATTCATACTGAATCTAACATATTTAAGAACAATGTTATATCCTTTGTAATCGATGCTGTAAAACAAATTATCTTCGAAAGTATCTTCAAGTAATGTGAACCACAGGCATTATTTTGCTCATAAATCAAAACTAGCTATTTTAAAAACCCATTACAAATACCAGAGGGAACCCATGGCTTGAAAATGCTGATTCTCTTTAAATAAATTAGAAACTTTGGTTGCTTTATTTTGTCCTGCAAAGCCTTATTGCTGAGACACTATTATTTTTATACAAAAAGAGATTTTAGAATGCACTATACACTGATTTCCATGCCATGTTTATGTACAAAAAAGAGACCAGGCACTTGCAGTCTGAAGTGGTTAAGGTGTTCGAGACTCCAATGGGTCAGTATATTTGACTCCTATAGGACTGAACAATTGATGGAGATGAAAGGGATTGTTAGGATAATCTTCTTTTCTTAAGGCACCATTTATGGTGGATACACACTGTAACTTTTGCTCTGTTTGATTCCAGATGTGTGACTCAGGAGTAATCAGTATGCATTAATCTCATCTGTAGTTTTATTGGTGTGCACAGAGAGAGAGAGAGAGAGAGAGAGAGAGAGGAATACAAAGACACACGCATCCTTTAATAATCACGTATCTAAATTGAAAAGAGGAGATACAAAAGCCATTTTAATCAGTGTTCATTTATCTGTCATTCTCTTTCTGGCTCCACTTTGTGAAGTGACTTGTGTCTAATAGAGAAGTAGCTTCTTCATAGTCTCTGATTGAAACACAAGCTGCTCTGACACATCTCGACCTGTGCGACAGTCTGCTCGGAGCCCATCATAAATTAAACATGGCAGATGGGCTCACCACCTTTCTGCCCTTTATGAGTATGAATCCTGTATGAACTTCTGTCCAAAAGCACAGACGGGAACAGTTTTGTGATTAATAAAGCAGTCATGGAACTGTAAAAAGAAATTGTTTAGAGAGACATAATCTGCCTCTTTTGCCGGTCTCTTTTGTTCTAACACATGGACTTGTGGCTGCTTTTTTTTTTTTGACTGATTTCAAGTTTGCAGACCGCATGAGGCACTTTTTTTGGTAGAGGTATATATAATTAACTGTAAATTTATACTTGTAAAAGAATGTAAATACATATTTTAAATTAGAGCCAGGTTTTGATGAAATCATTCATCTGTAAGTATTATGTTTAATTACCCTTAATGCTTTACTGGAAGACCTTAGAACATGGTATGTACTATATCTATATGTATAATAAAATATACATCAGTGGAAAAAATAAGAAACTCCAGTTTTGCCTTTAAAGGTACAGTGTATGAAATTTCTTTGCAGGAGATATCGTATTTATAAACGCGCTCTGTAAGGCAATAGATGAAAATTGCTCATTCTATGGTCATTGAAACACAAAGCTTCATTATGTAAGGTCTTTTTACACCTCTGAAGACATAGTTATGTATATTACATTGCATTTCTGTCAATAGATCCTCCAAAAGATTACACACTGGACCTTAAGTAGCATGTATTGTATCAGTTCCTGTCCAATGTCTGTCTCAACAGAAACAAAACTCAGAAATGACCTAAAATTACGCAAAGGGGAATCCATCATAAATTAATTTAGAAAATATTTTAGGCTTCATTTTGAAATATGCATATTGCATAAAAATCCTCTTTTCATTTGGGAGAAATGTTGTCACTAGTACACAGAATGAAACAAAAACCCATAAACGTACCTATTGTACATTCAGAATAACTGAAAATAACTTTGGAATGGTTTTCTACGTACAGTATATATTCACCTTCTGTATGTAGTGCTGCAGTGCAGTACTGTAAACACTGCTGAACAGCATTGAAATACACGCATGATAAACATTTAAACTGAGTCAAGAAACAGTGCTGTAAGAATTTCACTGACCTTACAGCATTTCTGATGTATTCATACTGACAATGCTTTCCAACAGAACACACAATGCATCCCTTTCTCCTTCATGGGACATTTGAACCTCTGAACCGATTTAAGCGTGACCAGTTCTGTACAAAAACACTACAATATCAATCATGTTTTAGACCGCGAGCAACTACAACAGATCTCTCAGAGCTACATAGTTTTCCTTTTATTTGAACTGTAGAAAATAAAAATGGAAGTTGTTGTTTGGTTTACCGGCAGTGTCAATACTTAAATGAGTTCCCATTGGAAAATACTAAATTAATCCCGACCAACAGCATTCGGTTTATCTAATTCGATTTCAAAACACACAAAAGCCTTACATAACTAGAAAGCTTTATCTTATTGCACGCACACAAACAACCAACATCTCACCTCTCAAAATTCATGCCTGCAAGACTTGATGCAGTACAAGGACTCTTTTTTTTTTACAATAGCTGCAGTACAGAGATGTGAGTAAATGATTTGTCTCTCTGTGTTCACTGTTGGCCGGGCTCCAGCTGTATATGAATCCTGCTGATCCCATCTCTCTATTGCCAAGCGCTGCTTCAGCAAACAGAAGGATACTTTGAGAAGAGCACTGACATATTGACAGACGTCTAAACACCGCTGTATGATCCAGAACCTTCTATGTTTCTTTGCATTTTCAAACGCTGCAGAACTGCCAGAGTCAGTCAATTAGCCTGGAATTTCCTGTTGTACTTAATCAAATGAATCAATTACATAGACTCTTGACTAATTGCTGCGGGAGCTGTCTGAGATATAGAACGTTTCTCTATTCCAAGGACACAAAGAACAGACTTATGTTCTCGTGGAGACCTGTCTTTCAAAGCACCCTAGGAAGAACGAACTTGGATGGAAGCGCCGCAGTGACTTGGGACTTCAAGCTGGTTCCGTCTTACAGTAGGGTGATGCCTTGTGTATTCCTTGGGAATTTAACCCCCTGCCTTGGCTTTGCTAGCACTGTGCTACCTCATTACATTATTAATAAGTAACATCTTATTACATATTTTCAAATGTTCTTTTGTCTCTTTTAGAGAGGGCGAAGCTAATGAAGTGAAGAAGTGAGACAGATCTGTATATGGATGGCTGATCATGCAAAGCCTGTAAGTCTCTTCACTTAGCTTTATAACATCTCTTGTCTCTCTCTCCCTCTGTCTCTTACCTACAGCGTAATGCAAATGAATCCATGTCTTACGCATTTAAATGAAGAAGAAAAACACAGTAGACGTGGTGTCAAATGCACAAAGAGACATCAGTGTCAGTTTATGGGCTGTTAATGTAGAGCGGTACGAATGAATCACCTTAATTGCTCATCTGACATCTCTCAATATTTTGACTTTCAAAAACTTCTCTAAAAGACTGATTATGTAACGCTCACACTATTTACCGCCTGGAACAGAATACCTATTTTGTAAAGTCTTCTAAAAAACAAAGGAGGGTAAAGGTCGTGAAAGCCTGAAAGAGAGAGAGATGAGGAATTCATCTTTAAATGGAGAAATGCTTAAAAGCTTGACATGATTTAAATTGCCACTGCTATGAGCTCACTTGTTAATAAGGAAATACATGATTCATACTATTGCTAAATGTGTGTGTGTGTGTGTGCGTGTGTGTGTGTGTGTGTGTGTGTGTGTGTGTGTGTGCGTGCGTGTGCGTGCGTGTGTGTTGTCTGAAATCACACACACCTGGCTGGAATTGTTGAATGTGTGATTAAGACATTAGTTTTAAACAGCCAATGTTTTTTGCTTTCGTATAAAACAAAATTATAAATGCTTCTAACCCTGCTGTTTTTCATTTTTTTACTTTCAGTTATATTACTACACGGTAAATAGGGGCAAGTGTTTAGGATCAGTTCAAAGGGACCCTAATAAACAGACGTGAACACAAAAACCACCTTTCATTACATTTTTATTTAATAACTATAATCCAGACTTTCACATTTCCCCAGAGATTTTGTTCTCTCTTAAAAGATCACCTTCAAACTGCCTTAACATAATGTACGTTTATAAATTTGGGGGGTTATATGAAATATGTTAATTACATTATGACATATACAGTATATGCATAAATATGATATGTGCGCATATATATGCTTTTAGAAAAAGGTGCTTCAAAAGGTTCTTCGGTGCCATAGAAGAATCTTTTGGTTCTTTGTGGCGAAGAAAAGTATATTTATATTTGTTTTATGATGTGATAAAACAGTCACTATATATAATTTGGGTTGTTATATGAAATATGTAATTACATTATGATATATATATGTACTGTAAAACAGTCACTATCTTTATATTTATCTATCTATCTAAAGATATTCTGGATAAAATGGTGCTTGCTTGCTTGTGCGCCTGTTCTTTAAGCAAAGAACTGTTTGTCTCCATGCAGTGTTATTCTGCTTATTACCTTTATTAGCTCATTGTTGTTTTTGCTACTAAATATATTTGAACAGATAGCACTGCATTACTTAAGATCTATACATTAATCACAATCTCATGGCAATTCGTATCTAATTTATGATGTGGCTAATCGGTATGAATTATAAATTCATATGTATTAGCCACCTTGTGAAACAGTAACTAATTCTTTAAAAATCAAGCTAATACATCTTATGTTTAAGCAGGCATTTAACAAAAGGTTTAACCTCATGATTTGGGAGATACTATAAAATGCATATTTGATGCATGTAATAGTTGATATGCTGTTAACAATGTTTATTCTGTCCCACTGAGCTGAAATATAAATGTGAACTTTGATCCGGGAGCTGTAACCTTGTGTAAGTATTACTGAGCAGAATAATTCAATACTTGCTTGAAAGAGCATTGATATAAATGCACACAGACAATAGTCTAGTCTTTAAACTCCGCACACATAAGTCCACTAGATGAATACATTGGATTTTAATGATAGTTGGTCAGAGGAAAATGTGGATATGAAAATATAATTCAAACAGATCTCTGCTGCGGTTTAGTTCACGGGAGAGATCATGCTCCTTGCCGTGCTGAAGTTCTTCCGATACAGCAGTCTCAAACATCTGCTTGATAATCACATTTCAGCAGCTGTCAAAGGAAGAGCTCTGATGGGGCTCAGCCTAGAGTCAGGTCATTATTTTATTCCCATTGTGCTAAATGTTATTTATTGCTGTCAGAGAGCATTAATGTTTAATTCAGCAGTGGAAAATGGGCAGCTCAAACAGTCACAGTCTGATAGGACAAAAGAGCCGACTGAACCAATGCCAAACTGTAGGGGGAGAGAGAAGAAAAGAGAACACTGGAAAGGCAAACATATGGCAAGGGAGGTCGAGGGAGTGAATTTGTGATAGAGGTGACGACGAATGGATAATCACTTGGATAATGGTTTAAATTTACATGTGTTGTAAAGGGTAATGATGTAATATAATGTTTATCTTGTCTGAAGAGTTTCATTTCCATCAGCCTGACCCAATACCCCAGGACACAATGCATTATAAGACATCTCAAATGAACCTTATAAACAACACAGCAGCTGTGCGCATGGATTAGTGTTAAAGGGAGAGCGAGAGAGAGAGAGAGGCCGTGATGCATGATTAATTCATTAAGATCTTTAGAGAAAGGCTAGCTTTTGGCTAATGACCCTCTTTCAGATTCAAGAAGATTTGAGGTTTCATGTCTTCATTCCTTATAGTCCCACCCACCTCCAGCAGGATAACAAGCATTTTAAACACCCTTCTATCTGTTAAAAACCTTTTCTTTCCCAGAATTCTTCTAATTATTGTCTGGGAATAAAACAAAGCCTGTCTAAAAGAAACCTTTGTGCAGCAGGGAGAATAAAAAAAGACACAGTCCTCTTCCTGAAACGCGCTGCTGATGCCGAACACTCTGATGTCTTTTAGCCTGCGTAAAGTTCATTCATTATGTAAGGGCGCATTAATATTCAAGCAGTAGACCTTGAAACCCCAAAACACACACACACACAGTAAGATGTGCTGATAAATACAGATGTTTATTTTCGAATGTTCACCTCACACTTTCTCTTCACCTCATCCTTACGCTCTTATGATGAAACGCATCGGCAGACTTTAAAGGATGCTTGGTACACCTTTCATGTCGAGCTCAAAGAAAATCCGAGAAAATAATAACGTGAATGTGCTGAATTAATATCATAACCGCTTTAGCTGCGCGGTCCCTCCCACAGTTTGCTTTGATAATGAAATTGATCCCTTTGCGAGTCATGCGCGTGTGGCCTTAGTCTTATGATGAAAGGAATTTCAATGCGGAATCTGGTTGGCGGTTTAATATCATCAAAAGGAGTGAGCGTGTTTTGTGTGTTTGCGTTTAAAGTGCTCCGGCTGTCCTCTGGTTTTGGTGCTCTCGGAGGGGCAGCTCTTCATGTCAAACAGTCAAGTCATCATCCACTCAACAAGATCATCACGTATAAATCTTCTAAACGTCTTGCAACTATTAAAAAATGATGTTTTATTAACAAAGTTTGGGAGGAACCTAAGCATATAATCAGCCCGCCCGTATATCATCAGCAATCAAATATAGCTCGAGCATGTGACCTCATCACAATCATCTCGGCTGGTACAACATCAGCAATCACAGGATTCAACCTATCAGGTCAAGCAAGCTCCATCATAAATAGACAGGCAGTCTTACCTAATGCTTCTAGCAAGTTCAACATCCCTCCTCCACCCCAGCTCCTCTCATTTTCCTCTTAGTCCCGCAGGACCCCCGGGGGGGTGTGTTCTGGGCTCGAGCCGGTTCCGAGCCCGGTCCACTTGCCCTAACCAGGGTAGAGTGCTTCGGGTCCGGATAGACCCGGTGAGCTCGGAGCCCACTCCTAGCACAGCACGCCAAATACGCATAACCTTCATATCCATGCTTAACCAATTCATCCTACAACCTAGCTGCTTATCTGCGAGGGTGAACTCGTGAAATCACGCAGGGTTGTGTGCATTAGGACAGAATAGTATATTTCTACAACGAAGGGTGAGACAAAGAGAGAGAGAAAGAGAAAGAAAGGAGTCCAGAGTAGTGAACACACATCGGTGTCTGATAAAGGTGCTTGACATCATCTAAGCAGTGCAGCCCATTTGTAACCAGGTTACCATCTATCTTTCATCAGTAATTGAGAACATGTAGCCACAGTCGAGAGTGTATCAACAATATAAAATGTTGTTAGCCTTCCATCAAGTCAGCGCAGACAAGAATTAATAGCTGTCATTGAAGAGAGAGAGAGACCCAGAACCGTACAGGACAAGTTCCTCTGAGAGCCCAGTTCATTATCACTGCTGTCACACTGGTGCTTGTGAGTGAGAGAGAGAGAGAGAGAGAGAGAGAGAGGAAGTGAGTATTCCTTTTCACAACAGTGAAATTAATAGTAATGGCCTATTTTTTATTTTCAATTGTGAATCAGGATTACGTTGACATATAACATGAAAAAACTGTCTAATGGAAAACATTGTATAATCTTGTCCTGCATTTGTGTATATGTGTGTGTGTTTATATACTGCATACACAAGACAAACACATGTTTACATTAGCTTTTTTGAATATGGTCCTGGCCTTAGTTCGGACTAAACGTTCCAGAAGTAAATTCCTCATCCTTAAAAACAAATAGTTGGCTGTTTGTTTGTCAGGCGTTTGCATGTGTATTATACAGGATGCTTCTTTTGACTTTAAACAGAGAGTGTTCTTAACTCATTATCCTTGTCACGGAGGTACAAACGGGAATGATGTTCCAGGCCTGTGATGGCCATGTAATTTTCTTTTCTCTCTTTAGTCTTTGTAGCAAATATATAGAGTGCTTTAAAAGGTTTTATCTCTGTGAATTATGTACTCTACTATTGCCTGTGTGGGGAATTAAAGTGTTTCACATTTTCAAAGCAAAGTATTGAACAAAAGGCAAGTATGAAAAACATAGTATTTGAATGTGCTCGCTTTCTTTCTTTAATGAACATTTCAAGACTTATACCTCTCTGAAATTGTGAACATAATATTCAGAGGTGGGTAATAGTTAATTTACTTAAGGGGTAATTTTACTCTACTCAAGAACATTTGTTTGTTGTGCAGTTTTGGAAAAAAATACTTTACTACATTATAAACCATATTGTAGTAGAGTAGGCGGGGCGAGACCGTGGTTCGTAATTGTTAAAGGGCGCCAGCCGTGCGCACACCGGGCTCGAATCCCGTAGGAGATTGGGAGCATAAAAGGAACGAGCGACCGGACCATCGAAGAGAGAGGACCGGGCCCGAACTTGTGTTTATATTTCGTTTTATGTTGAATTGTATTGTTGTTTGCCGGCGGTCGTCCGTGAGGGGCCGCCGGTTATTATATTACTTTATTAAATGTTTATTTTATTGTCTTCCGGTTCTCGCCTCCTTCCTTCCTTTTATTGAGCTTTTGTTACATTGGTGCCGAAACCCGGGAGGAAGGAGAGACATGCTGGCGGAGAGTCCTCGCCGCCGAGTGGCCTCGCGGTGCCAGAGAGTTCGGGCAGCACGGACGAAGGGCGTCCGCCAGTGGCTGCCCGAAGCGGTGGCTCTGGGGAACGGAAGTGCACAGTGCGGCCACCGTCAAATCTTCGGTGGGACGGCGACCTTTGCTGCCGCGCCCCTGGGTCGAGGTGGGGTGGCTGTCGTCCAAGCGGGAGCGGGGGAGTTACCGCCGTCCGCCAGAGGCCGGAGCCTGCGTCCGTCCGCCCGAGGGGGAGGAGCAGGGGGCGGGAGTGCCGAGGACGGCCACCGCCTGCCAGAGGCCGGAGCCTGCGTCCGTCCGCCCAAGGGGGAGGAGCAGGGGACGGGGAACTCGCCCCGACTCCCAGATAAAGGAGGAGCCACCGCCGGCCGCCAGGGGGCGGACGGTCGAGCCGTCCCCTGAAGCCCCAGGGCCACCGCAAGGCACCGCAAAGGAGAGTACTCGGCTGGTTGAGGATCCGAGCGGCAGCATGTCAGTGAACTGGACTATTTTTTTTTCCTCTCTCCCCTCTCTCTTTCCGGTCGCTCCGAGGGCTCCTGTCTCCGTTGTCTCGTCTCGTTGCTGCATACCCCCCCCCCGAGGGAGGGGGAGGGAGCATGCACAGTCGCGGGGGTGCCCCCCGGCCTGTGAGGGGTGATGGGGGTATGTAGTAGAGTAGGCGGGGCGAGACCGTGGTTCGAGTCCGGTGAGTAATTGTTAAAGGGCACCAGCCGTGCGCACACCTGGCTCGAATCCCGTAGGAGATTGGGAGCATAAAAGGAACGAGCGACCGGACCGTCGAAGAGAGAGGACCGGGCCCGAACTTGTGTTTATATTTCGTTTTATGTTGAATTGTATTGTTGTTTGCCGGCGGTCGTCCGTGAGGGGCCGCCGGTTATTATATTACTTTATTAAATGTTTATTTTATTGTCTTCCGGTTCTCGCCTCCTTCCTTCCTTTTATTGAGCTTTTGTTAAACATATATTATACATTTTACTCCATTTAATTTCATAAATAAATATTTAATATGTTTTTTTCTTAAGTACATTAAACATCTTTGTTTTATTTTTTTATGTATTTTTCAAATGTGGAGTAGAAAGTATGAAGTGCCTTATTGTGTGACAGCAAAGATTTAGAAAACTAACGGTTAATAATATATTTATTTTATTTTATAATATTAATATTTATAATTATAATATAACATAGCAAAGCAAAAGAGAAATGTGTCTTCGATGTAAGTACATTTACAATATTTGTCAACTACCCATATGGTTTATATTGTAGTGAGGTAAACATTTCAAGAGTAAAAAAGTAAAATACAGATATTTTAAAACGTACTTGAGAGATAAAATACTTATTTCGCACTCTGATAATAATCTGTCTGGTTATCACAGGCAATACTGTAACTGCAGTTAAACGCCACCTGTATTGTAATGAGATCACTGTGGAGGGATCTCGTTCTTTTCTTTTCCAAACTAACATACCGTACTTGACGTATTCAGTCATAAACTGTTCTTTTTAGATCCTGCCACATCATAACGATAGGAGTCAAGTCAGGCCTAGTTCACTTTAAAATGTGCATTTTTATCAGTTATACACTCTCTATTTCAGATCATTGTTCTGCTTTACACCAAGTTATATTTGAGCTTAAGATTCAGACACAGAAAGTCAGAAACTTTGCTTGCCTTCGCCTTGCTACTCTTCCGTGAAATTTGCTCGGCCTCTTTCTTATCGGTGAGTAACGAACACTGACCTTAGCTGATGCTGGAGATGCCTGCAACTCTATAAAAGTTTCGTTTAAACTTTATAAACTTTCTGGATGAGTTGCTGCTATACCCTTGGAGAAACTACAGTTTAGTGTTTAGAGTCCAACAATCTTACATGGGCTATTTGGAAGTACAGCCACATACCTGTATGTTCCCTTTCTGTCGGTCTCTCGACGTTGTGTCGAGAACGACAGATGGGGTTCGCCCTTGAGAACCAATCAACTCTGACTACTATAGAAAAGGCCAATGAAATTTGGCGAATGAAATTTGCATGCCGGGCTCCGCCCCCGGATATCCGGTATAAAAGGAAGCCGGCGTGCATCATTCACTTACCTTATGTTCGTCAGAGCGTTCGCTCATGACTACGAACAGAACGAATTCAATGAATTCTTCTTCTGCCGGATCTACGACGTGTTGCAGCGGATCGTCCCTACCTGCAGCGACCTTCCCCTGGGCGTCTCGGCGGTTCCGGAGGTGTTAGAGATTTTTTCTAAAAAGTCCTTTTCAGGACTGACTGAGCATTCTCCAGCGCGGCAAGTCCCGCTGTTCTCTTGGGTGGGGCACCCTCATCGAGGAGGGGGATGGACACGATCGCTGCGTTAGGCGTCTGGGCGTCCAGCACGCTGAAGCAGCGTTCGTTGACACATCTGCCCGCACTGCGGGCAGATTGTCATTCAGAAGTTGCGGTCACGGGTGGCTGTCTTCCTACGGGAACCAGCCACCATTTCGTCTGCTACCTGGGCTGTGACATCTGTGGCTACGGCCCCGATGACCACCCACGTTAGCAGCGTTAGTGATATGGGGAACTCTGCGAACGTAAACCCGCCAGCCAAGTGCTCACGGGCCGATCGCACCCCGATTCGCTTTTCTGAACGTCCCCCAACCGGCGGTGGCATACCGTCCGGATTCTCACGCACACACTCGGAAACGATGTGTGACGTAGATGAGATGTCGATCGCAGCATCGGAGGGAGACTGACATCCGACTCTGACGAATCCGAGCTCTACCCACAGCAGTCGAGTTCAGGAGGAAGCAGAAGTGATGTCATCCATGCTAACCCGGAGATGCGTGGTTCCTGAGGTTGGAGCGCGGTGCAAACCGCGCCCACCCCGGGTGCCATGTTTTTCCCGGAGGTGCATGAGGAGCTGTGTGAAACTTGGAACGCTCCATTCACGGACCGTTCCAGTGAAACTAGCTCCGGCTCCCTTACCTCCCTCGTTGGTGGGGCAGCCAAAGGCTACGTCGACATCCCCCGGGTGGCTCGGGCGCCGGCGGTGCACCTGTGCCGCGGGCGGCTACCTCCTGGGGGGAATCGGCCACGCCTACCGTCCAAAGCGTGTAGGACTTCGGCATCACTGGTGTCGAGGCCTTGCACTGCCGCGGGCCAGGCTGCCCCCTCTCTACGCCATGGCCATCCTGCAGGTCGGCCAGGCCAGGGCGTGGAGAGAGCTCAACGAGGGTAAGGCCGACCCGGTTATAATGCAGGATCTCCGTGCCGCCACTGACAGCGCTCTACGGGCGACTAAGGTGGCGGCGCGGGCCCTGGGTCGGACGATGTCCACGGTAGTGGTCCAGGAGAGACATCCCCGGCTATACCTTGTGCAGAAGAGTGACACCAAGGAAGTCCGCTTTCTTGATGCACTCATCTCGCAGGGTGGGTTGTTGGTAACACCGTCGAGGACTGCGCTCAGCAGTTTTTGACGGTGAAGCAGACAGTGGCAATTAGCCTCACGCCGCGACTCGGCCGCCTACAGGCCCCCGAGATCTCACGTGATGTCTGCTTCCCTGCAACCCAGGACCCCTTCGACATCGGCTTCGGTTCCTGTGCCCCCACAGGCGGCACCCCGGAAGCAGAGGTCGAGGGGGAAACCTCCACCCCGTCAGCAACCTTCTCTCGAGAAGGGACACTGACGGGAAGACCCAGGGGAGAAAAACATCGGGCCCGAACCTTCACAGCCACGGCTCTGATCGGTCGGTACGGGACGACTCCTGCCTCGTCACCAAAGCCGGGCCCTTTTCCGGGCTTGGCGCCCACTACTCGCAGAGTTTTCTGTTCTCCCCGGGTGTACTTACAGCCTATCGCACACTCCTCTGGACTGTGCACGGCGAACCGACCTCACACCCTGGCGAGGCGTGAGGTCGTACACATACGACAGCTGTCACCACTCTCAAACCGACAGTGTGTGCCGTTGTTCCGCCAGGCAGGTAAAAAGGCGGAGCCAACCTTCCCTCCGGGGACCCCCGCGACATGGTTAGCTCCGCCAGCCAATGAACCCCCCCGTGGGAATGATGAAGCAGACCGTCCCCTTGGTCACCCTGTCACAGTCCCTGGGAGCTCGAGAGCTGCCCACACTGTCTCGCTGGCTAATGAGGGCGGTCCGTCTTGGTTACTCGATCCAGTTCGCCAGAGACTCTCCCAAGTTAGGGGCATCATCTCTCCCTCTGTCAGAGGCAGGGACGCCTCCGTACTTCGGGTAGAGGTCTCCACCCTTCTGGCAGAACAGGCATCGAGTTCGTCGCTCAAAACCAAGATGTTCAGTGGGTTACGACCTGCACTTCATCATTCCAAAGAAAGACGGCGGGTTGCAAAGGTCTGCGTACCCTGAACAGAGCACCTTCACAAGCTGCCGTTCAGGGTGCTCACGCAGAGGCGCGTCCTGACATCTATCAGGTGTTAGGATTGGTTCGTGGCAAACGACCTGAAGGACGCTTACTTTCATGTCTGTATCCTCCTCGACACCGGCCGTTCCCACGGTTCGCGTGCGAGAGGCGGGCATATCAGTACAGAGTCCTCCCTTTCGGTTTGTCCCTGTCTCCACGGTCTTCACGAAGATCGTGGAAACCGCCCTTTCTCCCTGAGGGGAGGAAGGCGAGTGGGTACTAAACTATCTCAGCGACTGGCCTATCTTGGCACACTCTCTGAGATCTGTTATGTACACAAAGGGACCTGGTGCTCCGGCACCTAGATCGATTGGGACTCCAGGTCAACCAAGAGAGGGGTAAGCTCTCCCCAGTGCAGAGCATCCTCTTTCTCGGTATGGAACTCAACTCTGTCACCATGTTGGTGCACCTGTCCGCAGTATGCGCCCAACCAGTGTTGAACTGTCTGAAATGAACATTTTAGGCAGACAGCGGTCCCCCTGAAATAATTCAGAGGCTCCTGGGACATGGCGTCCTCGCGGGTTAATACCCCTCGGGTTGATGCACATGAGACCGCTCCAACACTGGTTTCAGAGTCGAGTTCCGAGGAGAGCGTGGCACACCGGCAGCAGGCGCATGGTGATGACGCCCTGCTTCCGACGCACCATAACCCCTAGTCTTCTATGACTTTTTCGACGGACTCAGGTCCCTCTGGGCAGGTTATGAGACAGGTCGTGGTGACGACTGACGTCTCCCTGCAGGGGTGCGGTGCAGTGTGTAACGGGCACGCAGGCGGGGCGTTGGACGAACCCCCGCCTGCGCTGGCATATCAATTGCCAAGAGTTGTGGGCTGTGCTACTTGCACTGAGCAGGCTACGGCCTCTCGTGCGAGACAAGCACGTGCTGGTCCGAGGACAGCACTATAGCTGTAGCGTACACAGATCGTCAGGGTGGCGTTCGCTCACAGCAGCTAACACAACTTGCTCGACGCCTCCTCCGGTGGAGTCAACAGGAGACCTGTTCCCTGCGGGCCACACACACCCCGGGCAAACTGAACTAGACAGCCGACGTGCTTTCTTGCCAGTTTATGCCTCGTGGAGAGTGGCGACTCCACCCCCGCGCAGTCCAGCTCATTTGGAGGCTGTTCGGGTAGGCCCAGGTAAACCTGTTCGCCTCCCGTAACACCACCATTTGCCCGCTTGGTATTCCCTGCCCTCGGCACGGATATCCTGGCGCACAGCTGACCGCGGGATGGGCGGAAGCACACCTTCCCCCCCCAGGAGCCTCCTTGCACAGACGCTGTGCAAGGTCAGGGAGCAGGAGCACCAAG
The DNA here is from genome assembly GCA_029783895.1 of Triplophysa bombifrons. Classification (NCBI taxonomy): domain Eukaryota; kingdom Metazoa; phylum Chordata; class Actinopteri; order Cypriniformes; family Nemacheilidae; genus Triplophysa; species Triplophysa bombifrons. The sequence goes on from CM056448.1 coordinate 24,835,083, forward strand.
TGTTATTGGTTACACCACACTGGTCTAACCGCACTTGGCTTCAGAGCTGATGCTCTGGACACGTTCTGGCATCCCAGATCAGACCTCTGGAACACCCATGTCTGGTCTCTAGACGGGACGAGAAGATCCTGAGATGGCTACTCCCCCTCTATGGCAGAGACCATCACCCAGGCTAGGGCCCCATCTACTAGGCGGTTACACGCCTCTAGATGGTGCCTCTTCTCGTCCTGGTGTCTCTCTCAAGGAGAAAGACCCACTGAGGGGCTCGATCAGGATTGTGTTTTCCTTCTTACGAGACTGGAGACAAACATCTCCCCTCCACACTGAATGTGTATGTAGTCGCTATTGCCACTCATCACGACTCAGTCGGTGGAAAGTTTCTAGGGCAACACGACCTTGTCACCAGGTTCCTAAGGGGTGCGAGAGGGCGTATTCCGCCTCATCTCCGCTCCATACCCTCTTGGGACCCTAAGTGGTCCTGGGGAGCCTCAGTGCCCCCCAAGAGCCCCTCGGAGATTCCGATCTTCCTCACAGGGTAAGACGGCCCTCCTGACGGCGCTCACTCCCTTCAAGAGGGTAGGGGACCACCGAGCATCCTCCGTGTCCCCGGATTGCCTTAAATTCAGCCCTGAAAACTCTCACGTTATCTTGAGACCCAGGCCCGGATGCGTGCCCAAGAAGTTCCCACTACTCCCTCCGGGGCCAAGTGGTGAACTTGCAGGCGCTCCCCATAGGGGAGGAAGACCCAACCTGATCAGTGTTGTGTCCAGTAGGTGCTGGACCGCACGCAGAGCTCTGAAGCTCTGACCAGCTCCGTGTTTGTTGGAGGACAGCAGAAGGGGAAGGCTGTCTCCAAACAGAGGCTGGCGCACTGGGTCGTGGTAGCCGTTTCGACGGCATTCCGATCTCAGAATCTCCCATGTTGGCAGAAGCGCCTCATCTGTAGAGCTGCGGGTTGGGCTACGCCCAAACACCTTCGCAAAGGTTCACAACCTTCGCGTAAACCCGGTGTCAGCCCACGTCCTGCGTGGCGACATGTAGGACTGGCATCCGGGGGGGCGTATGCCTTCGAAAGCACCATTCCACCCTCTAACAGGTTGGGTCAGTGTGCTATCTACCTTTTTCTTCTTACCCAAACCCATGGCTAAGAAACTGGTACCTCATCTACCTCCCTTCTTACCCAGACACTGGTTAAGAATAGGCATTCCATCCATCACTAAGCAGCACCCCCTGGGGGTTGGCTGGGCAGAGCAGCCTTCCCCCTTAGGCCGGGATTCCATATGAACTATCACAGATAGCTCTTATCGGACCTAGTGCTACCGGACGTCTGTAACACCCCCTCCGTGGGCTGTTCCGTCTGATGTATCCTCATGAGAATGGTTCCCACTCCTGGTAACCCATGAACTTCCCCAGGTGGACCTCCACCTCACGGTTAACTACCCAGTCCGCACATTCCATGTGTTCTCCTCCAAGGACGAGACCATAACTATATCCACCATATTCCTCCCCACGGGTAGGAGGTGGCCTCTGCAGCGCATTCCTGATTAAGGAAGTGGCGCTTACCCGGTGTAAACCCGAGCCGGACGGCCTCTCGCCTGTAGAGAGCTAAGGCCCCCGTCCGTGAAAGGTTATCGGTCAGGGCTGTACCCATCTTTCTCCAAGAAAGCTCTGGTACCCCCCGACCACCACACTGGAAGGTTACAGTTTCGCGAAAGCATCGAGCTGACACGCCCAGGCTTGTTACCGTCGCTTCGCTAGAGATTGTGACGCGATACAGCGTTGTGGCGTTTTCAAGGGGCAACCCCATCTGTCGTTCTCGACACAACGTCGAGAGACCGACAGAAAGGGAACGTCTTGGTTACGTATGTAACCTCGGTTCCCTGATGGAGGGAACGAGACGTTGTGTCCCTTATGCCACAAACACGTATCGTATTCTGCTGCAGTCGTGAGAGGCTCTCAGGCTCTTCAGAACAAAAGGTAAGTGAATGATGCACGCCGGCTTCCTTTTATACCGGATATCCGGGGGCGGAGCCCGGCATGCAAATTTCATTCGCCAAATTTCATTGGCCTTTTCTATAGTAGTCAGAGTTGATTGGTTCTCAAGGGCGAACCCCATCTGTCGTTCTCGACACAACGTCTCGTTCCCTCCATCAGGGAACTGAGGTTACATACGTAACCAAGACGTATCTCATTTAAAAAGGGACTCAAGAATCAGCAAATACTACAGTACCACCACAATAGTAATTCCACATAGGCCAATGTTTCATCAATAAAGGGTTGTACTGTTTTTGTTGGGTGTCACGTCTTGTCTGTGGTACAAGGATCAGCACCAGAGTGGAGTTTCCCCATTTTCAAAATCCTAGTTTACCTCTGGCTAGATCTGGCATTTAAACACGTATAACAATTATGGATCTTTTAATCTAGAATGTACATAAATGGGTAAAACAACCAGAGAGAAACGGTTCACGGTGAGACAGAGAAATTAAAGAATGAGACGTGTTACAGAGACAGCATGACAGAATGTGTAAAAGTGTATGTGTGTGAGTGTGAATGTTTGCTGGATAAGTTGAATGATCACCAAGCTCTGCTTGTGTGTGCTCTAATTACACTGCAGATTAGAGAAGGCAAATTAAACTGCGCAATGCCACTGGCAGTAATGACTGCAGGCAAATGATTGTAATTATGAACAGATTGCTTTACTGTTGATAATTAAAACAACAACACAACTTACTTTATGACTGCATGCCGATGGCACTCTTAAACTGACACGGTCACTGTACAGCAGGCTTTCTTCAGTATGTCTTAACTCTTTATAGCTCTGTTCTTCAGTGTTTTACATAGTCTTTAACACAAGCAACATCTCCTACAATTCTCTTCGCTGACCGTCCTATGGGGTCTTTTTCTTCTTCATTAATTAAACATCACTATCCCACATGCTAGGTCCTTATCAAATAAAGAGACATGAAATGTTGTGTTTAATATTTTTCGATGATATGTTATAAAGGGTTCGTGCGAGGTGCTTAAAGATGACGGCTGCATATGCACTCCGTCTGAATTACAAGCAATCTACTCGCATTTTAATCCATAAAGCATGTGCCGCTGAAGCGATGTACTTTTGTTTGACAACATATGTGTGAACAGAATAGAATAGAAGTGAAGAGAGACAGAGTTATTAAAAACGGACTCTATGATCATCATCTTAGTAGACCTGCCACAATATTGTATGACCTCCAGGGTTTCATTTGTAATATACAGCAATTCTCTACAGCAAGTTCTCTAATGTGGGAGATTGAACTGGAAAACTACCTTTGTTGCAGTCATTGCATACTTAAGGTACCAAACTTTATTTGCTTGCTACAGTTTTGTTGTATTAGTACGTTTAGTTTATCTCTGCCGTTTTAGAATTTAAATATTAACCTAGAATTTATTTGATAGAGATCTATAATTATCCTTGAAAATCAAGAACGGGTGCTTGAAAAGTCATGGAATTTTTTCATACAATGTCTGTACGAACTCTGGATAAACTCTGCTAATGTATTGTTTTTATTGCTGTTTAGCCAATTTTACAAAGATTATTATGTATGAAGTACAGTACATTACACTATATTGGCAGCAACTTATTAAAATTCTACAAATTGTTAGGTCAGAATTATTGCCATCACCCGAAATCAGGTAGCTACGACTTTTGAATTCTCTGTATGTGCGCCTGTGAAAACACGCCGAACAATAAAGATCCGAAACAAAGATAATAAAATATTCAAATTGAAATCACACAGGAAATCAGTGGAAATGAAAATGTTTGCGGGTAGTCAATAACAAAAGGAATCTGTTTTTGTTCCTATTGTCAGTCTCTCTCATGTTTGTGTTTGAATAAGACAGGTTTAATATGATAACAGATGGTGATTCGTTTTATGTTAGCCCCCTGAGCTGTTTGTATGTGTGTATTAAAGGGAGAGAGAGAGACAAACAGATAGTGTATGTGAGACAGATTTGACTCATGCATGCCACTGGACTGCTGCTGTTGTAGTACTGTCCCTCATCTGCAGTAGAAAATGAAAGTGTGATGAAATGTAATATCAGCCCCCTTGGGCAACTCAGGGGAGACAAGCAAGCAGAACACAATATATATAATGGATATTACTGCAGTTCAGCACACATGCACACACACACACACACACACACACACACAGAGTAAAGTATGAACACATCCACGGTAAAGGATACTCCAAAATAAACAGTATCTTGCTTGCAAACACAAACAGATGCACACATACACACAGTCAGAGCAACATTAACCACGTTTACACGAAATTCACTTATATTTACCATCAGTCTCATTTTCCATCTTCCTAATGGATTTCAATAACAAGCCTTGAACTCCAGAGCCTATGAAAGTGCGGCTCACAGCCATGACAAACCCAAATCACTGGATAACATCTATTATTCATTATCTAAGCCATGTTGAAATAAATTGCTTTTCTTCCAGTCAAGGTTGACTCGGAGAGGGGTGGAGGGGGATTGGGGGGAGAGCAAGAATGAGCAGACGAGTAAGAAAAAATGTCTCTCTGTGTTTGTGTGCATGTTGTACTGAGGACACATTGGATCTGTCAGGGTCTTTGTTATAATGTCAAGCTATAGCTGTATGAGGCTCTTAGCGCTGGTGCTATCAATATTGCTCTGTTCATCGCTGAATGTGTGTGTGTGTATGAGATAACTGTAATGTTTGACAATGGTGTGATGGATGTTTTCAGTGTGACCTACTAATGGATACTGAAAAGGAAAAAAAACATCATTTGAATCTATAAGCACATTCTTATAATATGAAATATCATGTTCTTTTAAAAAAATATGCTATAACATTGAATGTATACACAATGCCTTGAGCATCTTTTGATGCTCAGCTTTAATTTGAATATGGAAATGCACGATTGTCCATTAGCAGGTGATGGGTGTTCTTGTGTTCCTTTCTTGCACCCTCGTGGCTATAATAAAGGCATATGGATATGAATTCGGCTGGCATCACTAATGTATTAAAACATATGGCAGCACACCTACACCGCATTAGTCAACTGCTCTTTTGTTGTCACAAATATTATAGAAAGCACAGTTTGGTAAGGCTAACTCGAGAAGCTGTTTTTATTTTGCCTATAGTGATGTGGTACTTTGTACATGGAGGTTAAACACTTTTCAGGTTAAGCTCACTTACGAGGAAAAACTGCATGATTTTGTACTCCATTGAAGTGGTAATTGGTAATTATCAAAAGTACTGTATAAAGACATCCAGATCTCTTGATACAGGATAGACAAAAACACACACTCCTACACATCGAAAGCACATCACAGCTTTTATAATAATGTGTTAATTAATTACGGGACTATCTGGCTTAACACAGTTTCCTCAATTCACTCACTTGTGAATATTTGCACAGCTCTGATTTGTCTGTGTGAAGGCGAGTGTTTGCGATGGAGTATGTGAGCATGTGTCTGCTTCTGCCTCCCTCATTTTACAGGTTGCTATGGATACAGATTTTGACAGGCCCTCTTCAAATGCTTAGTTCGATACTCTGTGTCCACAGAGAGCAGTTCTTTGATCACAGTTCACAGCTAAGGGATCCTAAAAATCAGGGTAAGGGACGCTACTTTAAAGACAAGAGAGAAAAACCCTTTGGCTGACAGTGTTTGGATGAGATTGTCTTTTTATGTGAGCATAACAATTAACTTGGGCACTTAGCATAAAATGGTTGAAGGTCTTCATTTCCCAGTGTTATATGTTGTTTGTATCTATATGTTATATGTATAGATATTATATATAAAATATTTTGGTTATGGTTAAATCCAATAGAAATGTGAAATGTGAAATCTGATGTCCATGTCAATAATAACTTAATCAAAAATTATGTCAATTCACACCAAAACATATCACATAGCTACCTATATGGCATTTTAGTGAACATTTAGATCTCCAGGTTTAAAAAGAAACATGAATAAGCAATCTATACCTCTTGGTCTTGCTTGGAAGAGAGAGAAACATGTTTTAAACATGTTAGATAATGTCTGTGAGATGGCTGGCTGGGTTGGGTTTGATTATTGATTGTTCTTATACATGAGCATTGACGATGAAGTAAATGAAATGGCTTCCCAATCAATTATCTTTTCTTTAAACTCTAAAGGAATTGCCAATTTTATCTTGATGCTTTTCTGCATGTGGCCTTTGAGGTTTACTGTGTGTGCGAATCAAAATCAATAAAGCCAAGCTGAAGTTAACCCTTAAATGACTAGTGAACCTTGTTTTTGGACTTACGATCAATTTAGGAAATCCATAAAACCAAAACACCAGCCTATTAAAACATCTGTTAGATAGGATGTACTATAAAAGCTGATGGATATACAAAACTATGAGTTTATGCATAATAATGTTATAAAATGTTTAGCTTTTTGAGTCTCATAAAGGCTTTTTGCAAGCTTTTTCACAGTATTTCAAAGATTCAAACATGTCAGTATTTGCTTTTATAGTTCAATATGGCGTATGGTTCAATTGTTTTTTTGAGATCAGTAGCAAGAATTGATGTAAAATGTGACTTCTCCCCAAAACACCAAAATGAGTTCAGACATGCCGAATACAAAAGGATAACAAAAACATAGCTTGACAGATTTGATGGGTAGATGCTTTGATTTAAATATCAAAACACCACACACAAACACATTGAAAATAGAAGAGAAAAAAGAGAAACAGAGAGAGCGATAGAGAGAGAGAGAGCACCTGCAAACATCATTGACAGTGATGATTTGTTTCATAAATCCACTGCATTTCATTAGACTTCTAACTGACATCATACATCCCTCTGTTCTCTGGAATTTGGCTAAGGGCCTTAAAAAAGGCATAAAAAGCCTTTGAAGCAAAACTGCTTCTTGTTCTTATAGACAATGTCGTCTTGTGTTTACTGATAGAAAATATACAATTCTAACAGCTTCTTTTACTGTCATCTGCTCAAATTAACCAAAAAGCCTCTTTCTATTAACCCCATTAGATTAGTATTATCAGAAAATCTCTTTTCACCAACAACAGGATAAAGTCATGTAATGCAAATTAACATTCATTAAATATCTGGTTGCTTCTTCCTTTTTGTTTTACACTGTGCTTTCATGTAATTTTATGTTGACGGAATGTTGATCATCCATAATCAGATGAGAGTCGGGTAAGAGGGAGGTTAATGTAAATAACGGTCACATTAGCCAACAGTAATAGTATTTTTAAAGTAAAATATTGAATAACATACTTCTAAAGCCAAAGATCACTCCTCCACCTTCAATACCACGGCTGAGGTGAGACCCTTGAGCAAGGCTCCGATCCCCCAACTGCTCTGGGTGTGTTCACGGTGTGTGTGTGTTACTCACTGCTGTGTGCGTGCACTTGGATAGGTTAAATATAGAGCATAAATTCTGAGTAAGGAACACAATACTTGGCCTCACATTACATCACTTTCATTACTTTAAGTTCGTATTTTTAGTAATTACATGCATGCGCGGATATCAGTAAGTGAACGGATTGATCACTGGTGGAACAGAACACACAATACGAGAGAGAAAATTGTGTAAGTGTGATGTAAGATGGTTTTGGCCCCAGAGGATGCTTTTTCCTCCACTTTAATTAACCTTTCATTCATGTCTTTAAACCTTTTGTGACTAGGAACAAAAATAATTACTGAGCTTGTATTCCCATGCAATCTGGACTAAAATAACTAACGGACAGTACAGGGCTAAAAGCCCCCTGAAGATTTTTTTTCTGTTTTAAGTTAAAGAACAAACCTTTTGTAAGATCAAAATATATATTGTAAAAGAAAATATTAAAATGAACAGTAATGATAATGTTAATCACTATCTAAGTATTGCTATGAAAACTTACTTGTGATGTTTTCGAGAATTATTTAATTCCAAATCACATTAAAAAAACGTATATTCATAGAGTTCTTCATGTAAGTTCATGGGGCATTTAAGGCAGGGTAATCGATTTCTGCTTCCAGATAAACAATGACGCTCAAAACTGCTCAGTTACACAGTTAACACAACAAAGCTCTTTATACAGTCTTTTTAATGTCACCATGAGCGGACACGCCCCTTACTGCTGATTGGTTACAAGTTTGTTGTGGTACTCGGCCCAGCTTAGTTTTTAAAAGCGTTTTTGAAAAACGATAACCCTCCCTTTTATTAGTGTTAACAGACGCAAAGTTTGATTTTTAAAATGTATTCATAAATGCTGAAATTATCATGAACTAAGATGAATAAATGCTGTAGAAAGATTGTTCACTGATGCTAATCCATTAACTAATTGTTGACAAATACAACCTTGTTGTAAAGTGTTATCGATCTAACAACAAACTGTTTAATTAATCATTTTGCCACTTTTATAAGTACTTTTAGTATTTATTTGGAATGTATTGTTTATGTTGTACAGTACGTAAAAATATTGATACATAATACACACAAATTGTTAAAGTAATAATAAAACGGTGTAGTTTTCATTTTCGAGTTGAACAATTCCAGAACACTGTTATGAGATAAAAAAATCTCTTCGGTTGTGCATGAAAATGAAAATGTGTCCATGCCTTGAGTCAGATTAGAGGGCATAAAGGAAGATCAAGTTTCATCTAACATGGATGACTCCAGGCCACATATGTCTGATCAGGTTTGAAAATGTCGAAAAGAATACCATATGACCTACATTCCTTCACCCTCTTAAATTCAAACCCTCTTTCATGGCTTTCTGTCACACATGTTGACAGTAATTCCTTTTAAACGATCTGTGTAATGCAGCAGTCTTAATAGTGTTGAAAAAAAGCATTTGAAAATAACATTAAAATGACCATTATAAGCATTAAAAATACAATACGGACATGCATCATTCACTTTTGTGACTCATTAACACAATCTGGGCATGTGTTTCCTCTGGTAATGTAAAGGACGACACACTTGCTTGAGTTTAGTCCAATATCCCATTAAATATTGTTGTAATGACAGAACAAGATATAATTTCTTAAGAATTTCAATGTGTGGGTGTATATGAATGTCTCAGAAACACAAGATTTAAATGCCTAATGGGTTTTATATTCTTGCCATTATTAAAGGGACATTTAACCCCCCCCAAAAAACATGTATAATCATAAAATAATAATAAAGTCATCATTTATTCACCATTGAGCCCCTAATCTGTATACATTTCTTTGTTCTAACAAACACAGAAAGATATTTGGAGTATCTTGGCATACTGATTATCTATTTTCAAGTCGAACACTCTGGAGCATCTAACTTTCAATTAAGTAAAATCACTTGTTAAAGTCTATTAAGTCTTTTCATATATGATAAATGTTATGTGTTTTGACTCTATTCAGGAGATTTGCTGACCACGCAATTTAGTTAAAATGGCAGTTTGAACCATTAGGTCTACAGAGTCTTTGTTAAGGCCCTCATTGTGTGGTTCTGACCTGTAGGTTGTAAATAGAAAGCCATCCCACATCCTGGTTAAAGCCTCATTAGAGTTTAGACCAGCTGGGAAAGCGGGTGGGACACTGTTCTTAAATCCTTTTGCCCCACAACTCCTACACAGACCTCCAAACACTTAGAAATGGTTTGGTCACTTAAAACTGTGCGCTTTTGTACAACGTTTTCTCACACTCGGGTCATTATTGAAGGGGTCAAACTAAGTCATCAGATCATTGGTTTGCTGGGAAATTATTACCATCTCAAATCGGCGTTGTTAAATGACATTTCAATTTTAAGTGTTAAATGACACATTGAAATACATCAATTTTTTAGCTTTATAAGTGTCGTTCTCATAATGATCTTAATTAACTATATTAAGACTTATGTGAGGATTTGCTGAACTAATAATTGGATTATCCTGTCACTTCATAAATATAGGTTCATCTCTGTCTTTTCCTCCTCATACAAGCTGGATGTAGCATAACATTAACGATTCTCAGATGTTACCAAACAGTGAAACATTAAAGGGACAGATAAACCCAAAAAGAAGATTCTGTCATCATTTGCTCTCCCAACAGTTGTTTCAAATCTGTACAAATGTCTTTGTTCTGATAAACACAGAGAAAGCTATTTGAAAGAATGCTTGTAACCATACGGTTCTTGGCCACCATTGACTACCATAGTAGGAAAAATTCCTTTATAAATATCTACGTTTTGTTGAGCACAAATTTTGAATATATTTTGAAGAACGTAGAAAAGCAAACGGTTCTGGGGCACTTTCGACTACCATTGCCATTTTTCCCACTATGGTAGTCAATGATAGCCAAGAACTGTTTGGTTACAAGCATTTTTCCAAATATCTTTCTCTGTGTTTATCAGAACATTATTTTTGGGTGAACTGTCCCTTTAAATCATGCCAAAATCTAAATGCGCATTCACAGTTTGCAAACCCATTCATCTTGTTGCCTAACACAATGTGCAGAAAACTGACTAGATTGTAATCAAAACCTAGTGTTGTTGTGTTTATCGTTTGCACACGGTGTAATTTGTGGCATAAAGTGCATTACATCTGCAACGGCAGGCACATAACACTTTTACAGGTTCATGAATAGAAGCAAGACTGTGTAATGATGTTCATTTTCCAGAACTACAGCAGAGCGAGGCATCATTTCCACCGTGTCTTTAACCAACAAACGCATGTTGAGAATCCATTGCCGCGAGCTGTATAACATATGTTGCATATAAAAGTACATTTCTGATTGGATTACATTCAGTAGAGTTTTATAGAAACCACTGGCAATGCAGCAGCTCGTCAGTTATAGCCTGTTTCTTTGGATACGCAGAATAGTGCCAACAGCCCCGACTGCAGTGCTAGGTTTCATGTTTAATACGGCGAAATAAACTTGTAATATTCTGTGCTTAGCACACATTCCGCTGAGTTTATCATCAGTAAGACTCATCGTGCAAGTGTGGTAGCAGCTGTGAAGCTTAAGAAGAGATCTATCTCTCTCTCCTTTTACCCCCAACCCCCGCGAAATGAATTCATTAGAGGTTGTGGTATGCTACAAGCACCAACTAGAGCAATTCTCTGCATCATTAATATATTTTATGATATTGCTATTCGATGTTACACCAAATGTGTTCTGTTAATATAAAATAGCAGCTTAAATTTGTTTTAGACCTGGCACAACCGATCTCACAGTTGAATATCTTTCCTACGGCCATATCTGTGCCGACTAATATAAAAATATTAATGGTGCTTTACCAACACAAGGGTTAATTTGACTCAACCATAGGGGAACGTAGAAGCAAAAGAATCAATTTTGTGGATTCTAAAGTTTAAAAGTATATCTATTGCGCTGATCTTGATGGTTCTTCCTAGTATTGACTATCACTTCATGCTTGGATTATGCATTTGTCCATTCAATTAGGCAGCAGTGGAGGCTAAATCAAATGGGAATAGTGTACATTGACTGTAGTCTGGATTTATACTGGCCTCAGTATCGTATATACCAGCTGATGCGTATTGATTAAACTCTAGGAAGGCTCAGAAAGATTAGAGTTTGTATGTATCAGAGGGACTACGTGCATGAGGTGTGAGTGTGTTTATATCCCAGTGGAGGCCTAAATCTGAATGTACACCAACTCATCAACACAATATTTTTAAGTCTATGATCTTTAGGTTTAGGGGATAAAATCTACATTTTGTATATTATAAAAATCATTACGCCTAGGTACTGTCCTTAATAAACCTTAGTGTTTGTGTGTGTGTGTGTTTAGATTGGAGCAGATCATCTTGCTTCTCTTGAGTGCGATCTGAAGCTGCTCGCAGATGGTGTAGGTGCTGATTAGCAATATGGCATAGGTTAATATATGTGCATTTGTAAAGCCTACTGATGATAAGACTGACAGGTGAAAATAGCATGACCTGGCATTGCATGTGTACAAATATCTGTCCCTACATTTATTCAGCGTTTGTGTTTGTTTTTTACGGCTTCTGCTCTGCTGCACAGAGTCCATGTCTCAAGCACATTAACCATTAAGCGCATTAGCTAATGTACAAATTGTATTCATACAATCTTCCATACACTCTCGGTGAGATCATTTTACAGTATTTGCCGGAGCAGCGTCAAGGACTCTCTGACTGTTATGATGGTGGGATCATGATAAATTAGATGTGTCTTTGCTTCTGCAGCGATTCCTGAGATGTCTGATAGAAAGTCTGTTTTTCATTTTGCAGTTCTTTCAGCATCGCAGTGTAGAACCTCAAACTGTCTGCAGGAGAAGTATGAGAAAGAAAATCAGTCTTTAGGGGAAGACTGAGTAAGATGAATGAGTTCTGTTTGAAAGTCAGAGATGACCCCCCTTTCCCATCACCCCCCTATAGGGAGGCTCAGAGATTACGTATTTTTGTATGCAAAACCTGGAAATGAGTTAGCATTTTAGGACTTTGATCGCTCCAAAGTCTATGGGTTTCTTTAATGGGTATTTGGTAAATAAAGTCAGCGGTAAACAAAACCTCTAAATATTTTCACGTTTTATTCTATGACATAAACACCAACTATAACCAGCTTGTGTTTTTTTTACCTTATATAAGCCGTGTGTCTTAAAAAGGGTGGTTGCTAACAACTTGCTAAAACGGACTACTTCCTTTGGTGGGGACGTTAGTCGTAATCGCGCTTATAAAGCTCAAATAATTATGTTTTATTAACGAAGTTCGGGAGAAGCACTAACTAACCAGGCTGGCTTGCTATGACCAATCTCACCATTCAGATAACTAACCCGGCCGGCTTCCTATAACATTCTTTCCAAACATCTTTTAACACCGGGAGAAAACACTACAAAGACAAGGCGCCTTACCATCATTCTCTCTACATTATCGCAGCATCACTCCCCCACCCAACTCCTCACCATCAGCCTATTTTACCGCAGCAAAACAGGGGGAAACGACCTGAGTCTGGGCACACACCGGACCCGGGGTCTCTCTCCCCGGACAAGGGGCGGGCGCTCCGAATTCGCTGGAACCACTGAGCTCGGAGAGCTCTCCCTGGGACAGCACGCCAATTACGCATAATGTCCGTCCCTCATCTGTAGTTATTATATGCGAGGCGAACTCGTGAAATGCAACATGGGCACAAATCTCTTAAAACGTAGATGCGGATATATTCACAGAGTTATTACTTACCAGAGAACACATTTTTAATAAAGTTTGAAAGAGTTGTCGGAGGCTTGGTGGTAGTGATGTTGACATCAAGCGACCTTAAAAGTAGTTTGTTGATAGCATCGTGTTAGCTTTTTACCACTCCCGATTGTATTTCGGCTTCAAAAGTAACTAATTCGATTATCTTGATAGACAAAATGTGTAAACATCATAAAAATTTGTTAATCACGGAGCTTATTTTTTTAAATATTCCGAAATAATATAGGGAAAATGCGTAGGCTTTCTGTTGAGGGAACCAGCGTGGCACTTACTTCTGGGTTAGCCTACAAAAATACGTATTTATGAAACACGCTAGTTTCTCCATTTATGGCTACTGTTGAAACAACAGATTTTTAGATTTAGATAGAAATTCAATAGAAAGATTCATTATGTATGGTCTTTATACACCTTTGAAGGCAGAGTTATGTATATTATATTACTTTTTTGTCAATACATCCTCTAAAAAATTACACATTGGACCTTTAAGCACATGTAAAAGAGAGACTGTGTTTTTGTGAAAGTGATTTGTGGAGAGAGAGAGAGAGAGAGAGAGAATGCCCCTAATCTCCCCTGATTCACTTTGACATGTGAATGACACATGGTGAATGGTTACCATGGAAATAAATGTGTAAAATTTATGCATGCACCTTTTTTCTCTCTCAGCGAAAAAGAGGGAGATTTTGCTAATGGGGTGTAAGTGCTACTGGTTTCAATCTCTCTCTCTCTCTCTATCAGTCTGTTTCTCTTTGTGTATGTAAATGTGTGTGTTTCTGTGGGTGTAGTGGCCATTATATTTTGGGTTGTGGTTATGCATCAAAGCATGTTAGCATGATTAGCCATGGTATGAATGCACAAAAGTGTAAAGACTTCCAAGATTGGGTTCTTTTACTGTATTTGTGCAACACAAACCTATAATCATCTTGTATAATTGCACCCTTTGCAACACAAATATGCGATCCAATAAATGTTTGATTTCGACCTTGAGTTTTCACAACAAAATGTAATTAAAGTGAGCTATACACATAAAACACAATAAATAAACAATAAACTCACATACAAACAATCGCACAGAGGCCGTGGACAAGCCCCAGGGTACAACATTACTATTTTGGTTTCCTACATGAATTCCAGGAACTGTGTTAGTATGTGCGTGTGGCGGTGAAACAATGACTATTACATCCATCATTACATTTTCTAAGGCTCTACTTTAAGTTTTCTCTCTAACCATATTTTACTGCCTTATTTTTACTGCAGCATTCTTAGATTTCAAAGTAATAGCTAAGAATAAAAGTGCTTCTCCAAAATTTTGCACCCTGTGAAAGGAACCGTTTATGCTGTAATGCGAGATGAGAAGAAGTCCTGTTTATAAAATGTGCAAATGCGGTAGAAATAAAATGTTTTACTTGCTGTGCAAAGCTCTCATTATTTCCTGTAATGCTGAATCATGTATTCAGCATTGCTACACTTTCAGCAGGGTGCAACTGCAAGAATATTGCCTTCATTTGCAGTAGTTCAAAGGTGCTTGCGCCCGCTCAGAATCTTTTGGACTGTTAGCCTTTAGAAATCTGATCGAGCAGTTCTGTGCACAGAGTAATAGCTCTTTCATTCTCATCCCCAGGCCAGCTAGTCTCTTTATATATGTAGAATGGACACTATTACCAGAGAAATTTACTTTGATTAAATCTTCAGTGTAGTGATGTGATGAATTGGCCTCACAGTAGGCTATTTCATGGCTGTTCTATGGGTATTTTCTAGCAGGGAATTAACTGTACTATTAATCAAGATTACGTTTAAAGCAAAGCTTTATATTGGCAAAAATAATATGAAAGAAACAGAGCGGAAGACAGACTGAGATATTGGGAGCAAAAATAAACCAATGACTGTCTCAAGCCATTAGAATGAGGGATATTTCAGCTTGACTGAGCAATTCATTCTCAGCATGTCACATTGAATTTCCTCAATTCTAAAAGCCCCCGCAATCCTCACTTTTCTCTAACCTTTCAGATGCTGACATATTGCTTCCAAACAGTCATTTTGCCTAAATATGTTCACACGCTCGCAAAAATCCGCTCAATTTCTGTCTATTTGCTTGGATTGACTTTTATTTTATTCATAAAATGACATATATATTATGTTATTACAATATATATTATTTGTCAACCAGTCTGTAAAAAGCTAGCTAAAGTCATCAATTATTTTTTGGTGATATACTGTTTTCTACATAAATTCATAAAGAACATTCTGTGAAAATATAACATTAATATTGGCCTTAATAAGGCCATGTCAAAGATTGAAATCATAGTGAAAGTAATTATTAAAATCAAATTTTGATACTCATTAGATTAGGATACTTAAACTTTGATGCTCGCTTAGATTTTGAGACTTAAACCTGGTTTTCACAGACAGAGACAATGTTATTTTCCTACCCATTGCTATATATATGCTATTGTATAGTTTTGTATAAGGATGTGTAGGAATGTTTTGTTCAGGAAGATGTTTGATCAGACGCTGTTTTGGGTGAGTGATATGCACTCCACAAACAGTATAATATCTGCTATCTCTCTTTCTCCTCCTTACCTGACTTCTCTCTCTCTCTTCCCTCTCCCTGCAGTCAGGCAGTTGTGACAGGCCTGCTTCTCTCTGACTGATGTTACCGAGATGCCAAATGGGAGAGAGAATGGCAATTATGTCAAACTGCGCAGAAACATGTGTCTGTGTGCACCATCGCCGACCCACCTCGCTGCACCTGATCACTCTAAATAACTCTGAACACAGGTATTCTCTGCCAGTGGCAGGCAGAAAAAGAGACGGAGCCGCTATCCCGAGGCTTTTTTTAACCTCACTCTTCTTTTTCTTTCTCTTATTATTTTTTCTTTAAACTGTGTTATGTTTTTTTCTTCCCTTCAGCTACTCCGTCCACAGCCTTGATCTATCAAAATAAATAACTGGCGGCGTTTCTATTTGGGAGAAGCTTTAAAGTGTGGTAAGAGACAAGACTACAACTCAACTCAACTTTATTTATATGGCGCTTTTTACAATTTTCATTGTTACAAAGCAGCTGTACATGAGACACATTGAATACAAGAAAAAAAACTAAAGGCATATACCTGTAAAAACAAGAAAAAGGTGAAAACAACAAAAGACAGACATACAAATGCTCCACACACACAATATGCATACATACTTACACACATTGATAGACATAGACGCACAGACGCAAACACACTCGCACACACGCACAGTGAAAGCACACATTTGGGATAAAAGAGAGAGAACCACAGGTCAAATATTAAACGGACTATAAATTCTTATATGCAATATTAATTATGTTTAACTTCTGAATTCTAAAGCTATACTACACTACACCGATATTGCATTATGTGTATGATTCTCCGTCTATGTGTGTGTACACAAACAGTACTTCGAGTACAGCATCCAGTACTGTATATTTAAAAATACCAACGTGCAAATACATAGTCATGTTCCAACCACAAAGTGGAACAGTTGACTAAATGACATGCAATGCAGATATTCAGCATAAGAGACTGCATTCAAAATGGAAAAGAAAGAAAGAAAAAGAAGAAAAAGGAGGGAAAGAAAATCAAATAAAATACAGTAAATGCTATTGAAAGTAGTTTAGCAGTGATTTGCAAGCAAGGCACCATATGTGGAGGACTGTGGAGGTCTTTTTTTACAGAAAATAGTCTCCAGACTGGTTTTACTGCAGATCCACAGACTGACAGCACATGCTGGCACTTGGCCAGTAACATGTAGGCATGAGGATTTGTTAATTTCTGCTACTTATTAGTGGGAGGGTGACAGAATTGTAACAGAGGTTTTGAATAGCAGAACCACTTCTTACGACTGAATAATTGTTATCATAGAACAACACAGAGGAAAAACAATCAGTAAAGTTGTGTGTGTGGTGTGGGAACAAATAGAGGCTTATGATATGGAGACTAGTATATGAAAAATATATGTATTTTTTTTCTTTAGATTTTTTTGTCCCACATAGACACAAACATAATTTATTTAAGTATGATTTTATCTTCTCCATGTACATGCAATGTACTTGCTACTTTGTGTTCTTATTTTCATATATTTATATATCCGTCCTGACCCCACATGTATAAACGTCATGATGAGAGAATACTTGTCATTTGACTCACCTTGAAAACTAACTATAATAGTGTAAATGACAGCATGTTTGATTAATAAAATGACCAACCTATATTGAATGGATTTAATGGATCGCTCTAAATAAAAGATTTAACACATACTCCTACTATGGCATAGCAGTAAAAATGTGTCCTTTTTTCTTCTACAGAAGGCAGCATGGTCTGTCCCTGATTCATGTATATTATTCACCTGACATTCATAAAGCCAGCCATAAAGCTCTTGTGTTTAAATAGATTGAATGTAAATGGAAACCAGATTCTGCATTCAAAATTAATTTTGATAAGACCACAAATAAGAGATACTGTTTTTTTTTTTATTTGTAGTGAATACCATCTTCCCCAAGTAGATTTTTGAGCGTAGCTTACTGCAAAGCTTATTGAGCACTGCCCCAGTTCTCACAGTCCTGCACAGTAATACTGCAGTGTAAAATATAAACACAAGGTCATTTGAAAGATTTATGACATGTTTATAGAGCAACAGAATTCAGACTTCCTCTTCTTATGCTGTTTATTCACTGTGCTAACCTAAACGCTGCTACATCTAACATGACCATTTCCCTTCTTATCTGATGGAAACATTCAGAGACAACACACACACATTGCACATAAAAGCAAAAATGGCAAATCCTCTAGATCTTGTCGTCATTTTTTTTAAAGGTCAAGAAAAGACCAACACTCATGTTGATTTTAAATTCCTCCAATCAACTGATGTGAATTTTCATTTTTGTGTATTAGTTTTTCATCATCTGTCTGTCTGTCTGTCAATGGACCTAATTCAATTCCTGCGGCAATATCACACACACAGGAAAAAGAGGGAGGAAATCAAAGTTAAAGGCAGAAGAGGGGAAGAAAAATGTCATGACAGAATGAAACGTGTCATTATATGCTGATAGAAAGGCACACTGAGGCATATAATGTAATTACTTCCCAACTTTCACAGCGTGTCAATCACGCCACTATCTGCTTATGCTTTAATGGGATATTGAAATGTCCTCTCAGCTCAGAAGCAATGAAGGCTCCTGCTAATTAGTATGAACGAGGAGCGTTAAAACGAGTAATGCTGTGGAGGACAGGTTTTAATTGAGAATAATATAATGCTCAATCCCTCAAATTCATCAAAGCCCCGTGCTAATTGCTTATCAGACTAATGTTGCCACAGACCTTGCTTTATTTCTTTTACATTTTTGGACCAAGAAAGTTTCTTTACTCTAATTGATGTAAGATAATTACAGTGACATTTCTGAGTAAGGTGACATACACATTTTACAACACAGTGGTTAACAGAAATTAGGAGTTAAGTAGATTACTAATTAAATCATTACCATTGGTGTGGTAATGACTCTGCATTTGTCAGTAGGTTAGTTCAAGGCAATTTTCGAAATGTTTTTGTCTGTCCATAGGCTACGTTTAATCAACAAATGAATTCATTTACAATTCATTCTAACAACTGCTTGCTGTGTTTACCTTACATTTGGATTGGTAATTAATCTAATGTGATCATAAATCTGTATTTTTGTTGTTTAACAAATACTTAAAATTTAAGCATCAGTGCCATTTGTAATCACTTTCCCTAACCTTATGAGAACCAATTATACACAACTTAATAAATCACACCTCCGCAAAAAGAAAATTGCATAACTTATGTTAAGTATCTCAGAGCCTGCTGATTTAAATAGAAAAATAAATGCTATATGATAATGCTTGTTTTGATTGGGTCATTTTAAAAGAATGAAAAAATAACAGCTTTATGTGGGAACAACTTATTCGCAGGAATCCCAAACATTAAAGGAATAGTTCACCTAAAAATGGTCCCCATCGACATTTAGTAGGAATAAATATTAATATGGTCAAGCCAAAGGGGACCATTTTTGGATGAACTATTCCTTTAAGATGAATCAAATGCATTAAGAAATTTCGTTTCAACAGAGGATTAAAGTGATTCTTCACCCGAATATAAAAATGCTGTCATCATTTACGCACCCTCTTGTCATTTTGAAATTGTGTGTTTTTTTCTTTCTTAGAACACAAAAGAAGAAAAGAAGATATTTTGAAGAATACTGGTAACCTGTGATACCCAATCCACACTCGTAAAAATTAAGGTGCTTCATGATGCCAATGAAGAACCTTATTTGTGTAAATGGTTACATGACGAACCATTAACATCCCAAAAACCTTTCTGTTTCACAAAAGGTTCTTTGTGGCGAAAAAGTTTCACCAGATTATAAAAATATAAGAAAAAGATGGTTCTTTAACGGACCTTTGACTGAATTGTTATTCTATTGCACCGCTCTGAAGAACCTTTTCACCTTAATCTTTTTTTACAGTGAACAGTATATTACAGACACAAAACCAATGCAAGTCAATGGGTACCGCTGCTGTTCGGTTACCAACATTCTTCAAAATATCTTCTTTTGGTGTTCTGCAGAAGAAAGTCACACAGGTTTTAAATGACAAGAGGATGAGTAAATGATGACAGAATAAAAAAATTTGGGTGAATTATAACTTTAAATCTTGGATATGTCACGTAACAGCGTGTGTGGTGTAAAATCTAAATACAATACAAATTTGAAGCATTGTTGTCTTTCTGTACACTAGATTACAGTAAAATCCACATACTGTATAAATTCTCACTTATGAATTGTGTGGTGTCCATCCTATGCCATCGCAGATACACAATTAAACATTACAGTGTAATATCACCTACAATTTCAAAGAACAAATACCACAATTGTAGAGAAACAGGGAGCGAGATTAGAAAGGCGGGGCTATAGGAAAAAGAAAACGCTTTTATCTTTTATCTTCCTCATCATTACTGAATGCTGTAATAGAGACAATGGCCCCTGAGGGTTCTACATAAAATGCAAAGACAGCATAACCACACTGCATACTGCAGTATCAGCCATGATTGGGGGTTGTGGGTGAGAGAGAGAGAGAGAGAGAGAGAGAGAGGTGTGGGAGTATAGACTCAAATCTCATAAAAACACAATTTGTAGGAGAAATGTTTCAGTAAAGAGCACAGCAAATTTCTCCTCCTGTAATCCGAAGTAACCCTGTGTTGTTGTATTATTATGGGCTTTAAAGAATGTAATGCATCAGTGTAGAACTAAAACACATTTCTTAAAACCATTTAAGAATCTTAGTTACTCTTGAGATGACATCATCATCGAACTCAGTTACTATTTTTGATTATTTCATGATTCTGCTATGTTAAATAGTACAGTAAATTCAAAATTTAAAATATTTAGGCTCCTAAAGTTTTTTCTTTAGCTGTTTTGGCTTTGATTATGTTTTTTGTTTGTTTAACAATGGATGTTCAGGTTTCTAATAAAAAAAACGCTTTATATTCACATATTTTAAGTCTATCGTTCACCGCTGTCCCTCTTCTCACAAAACGATTATGTCTATATAATTTCCCTCCTTCTGAAATTGGTAAAGCTGGCCAGGTCTGTCGTGATTGGTTCAACTAAAGGTTGAAAAATGTGATCGCGGGGACTGTGGCCTTTAAGATTACAGCAACAAAAAACATTTATTATGTGTTTATTATCTTGAGAGTTGGAAGTGTTTTGCCCACTTCAATTATTGAGCAAATGCATTAAATTCAGAATTAGTCCATATATTGATATGCAACTGCATTGGCGATGACAGATTCAGGCATTCCCAGAAATGTGTGATCGTCATACATATTTTTCAAAGACAGTCCAACTTCATTGCATTAGAAAGGGAGGAAAGATCATAGACCTCTGTGGTTGATAATGAGAGGCAGAGGGGCCAAGCCAAACACAAACAAAATAGCTGCCTTGTATGAATCTATGCAGGATGGAAAGAATATGAAATCTTAGAGGACGCTAGCTGAATCTTGACTATCTGTACACAATGGAGCAAAGCTGATTTGTCAGTTCACCAAGGTCACTGCAGTAAAATTATCTTGTTTGGGCTCAACACAGAGCATGATTTAGAGCTCTGGGTTGTAATGTAATGCTGTGGGTCATAGGTCTGGGTACCCTGAAGAGGAGTCATGCTTAACAAATGCAATATGATGTGCAATGCTGCTATAAGACAAAACACCAATGCAATCATATGACTGAAATTTGTTTGCATTATAAAATGGACCTGCGGGTGGCAATTTGTTATTTATTCAAATGTGCTCATCGCATCATACATTATTTTGGCCTACATACAAATAGCCATAAAAGATTTGCATTGTACTGTATGAAGTATTTGGCCTTGTTTTATAATAAGCACAGGAGAATTGAGATATGAATATTATTGATGGCACTGATACCTCTTCTACTGCGTACGCAGCTGTTCAGTCCAATTTAGAGCTCACTGCCACAATAGAGAGATCACATGCTTAATATGAGGGC
The DNA here is from genome assembly GCA_029783895.1 of Triplophysa bombifrons. NCBI lineage: Eukaryota > Metazoa > Chordata > Actinopteri > Cypriniformes > Nemacheilidae > Triplophysa > Triplophysa bombifrons. The sequence continues at coordinate 24,856,802 of CM056448.1, forward strand.
TGCATAAATAAAGATTATTAGGTTAATTAATTATTTTGCAATTATTATTCTTTATACCTCCACATAATTACTGTGGGCTGCTGTAATTGAATTTGAACTTGTGCCAAGGAGGGATAATTTGTTTTCAGGTTACCAAATGGTGACAATGTTGCCGGCTGTAGAGGAAATGACACGAAGTGTGAGCGCAGCATAATTCATGTGTGCTCAGACTTTGACACCCCACAACCCACAGAGAGGAAATGAATTCAGTTTCCCTCCTGCCAAACCAGCAAACAACATTACACACACAAATAAATAATAACAGCGAATCAAAGATTGGCTCCTGGTTGCATTCATCACCACACATATCAAAAGCAATAGCAACGTGGAATGTGGAACAGCCCGTTTATCTGATCATCAGTGTTTACACGCACATATGTAGATGCATGCATGCGTGTTGTTTTGTTTCTTTGTCTGTTTATACATGTTTTGAATTAGAGAAAAGACAGGAAGGTTATGTGCTGACAGTTCTTGTTGTCACACTTTTTATGCTGCAAATATTACTTATGCTATGCTTATTTCTGAAAGCCAGCTTTTAGAATATATAAATTAATGTCTTGGATATAAAAAGCTATTGAAAATGTTTTACTATTGTTTCCCAGCACTAAAAATCTGAGATTGAGAAAACTTAAAAGTTTAAGGCTGTTGGGACAACAGCTTTTCTAACTTAATGTACAAGTAGATTACTGGGTTTTTACTCAACTAATGATACAACGTCCACCCAACTTGTTATTAAAAATCAAGTTTATAATTTTCTTTGTTACATTATTTCATTTTGTACATACAAGGCAACCTGTAACCTGTCCCTCTCTATCGCCATCTCTGTTTAAACATAAAGATTGCAGGTTACCTTATCATCATGTTCCTTAACAACAACCAAATTCCAACCTGACAATTAAAATTTTATAATGTTACTGTATTTTCCTGTATAAATAAATAAAAATATTATAAGCTTACTGTTGTTTTTGCCGAAATTGTAGTTGGATATTGTTCCAGTGAGGAAAAATATGAGGTATTTAAATAATGTTGACCCTATATATATAGTGGGACATGTTTTCACACAATATGTGGTAAGTTGTCACAGTAGAACCTTCCAATAAGCACCATATACTATGTTTGATGAATTAACGCTAATTGTTTATATGAATGTCTCATTATAAACCAATTGCAATCAAAAAGTAACCAAAAAAAGACAGACCAAAACACAAATGAAGTTGTAAAGGAAAAACTCTAGGACCTTTATTTAGTGCAGGACACTGTGCAGCCTGTAAGTTTATCCAGAACATCCTTGTTTTCGTTCACGTAAATTTCAGTATGTGTGTACCCTGACTAAGGTCAGTAGGCTTTTTAGGAAAATCTCTTAAGTGAACATTTATAAAAAAGATTGATTTGGCACCATATAAAAAGAAACACTGTTAGTGATAACATTTATGCTGCTGGACCTTTAGCTCAGGTGTCTCAGACTGACTACAGTATAGCGTCAGTCTCCTCTATGATGTGTATACACCGTCTGTATATGTACACATAATGTAAACAAAATCATGATTTTCACTTCCATCTGAGCCTCTGCGGGTCAAGTTACTTCCATCTTTATCTCTGTGATTTAGACCCAAGGGATAACAGAACAAAAATATATGAGCCATTTTAAAGATAAGAAGCACATGCAGGTAATGTCTTTACAATGTGTTGTTACATATAAAATGTTGTACTGCCTAAACTGCGAGTTCTCAGCAGTCTCTTTGAATAGCATACAAACAGTAAGGTTTTGAGCTTACTTGTAACACTGAATATGACCCAAATCTTCTTCCAAAATTGTATCCTTATTAAAAACCTTTGCAAAATACCTTCAGTGTGTCTGTAGTTTATATAGCCCCTGGTGGTCACATATGGTAATCCACCTTATTCAATAGAACATGTTTATTTTGGCTGTGTGAACTAACATCTTTCTCTCTTTCTGTCTCTCCAGCTGCCTCTTACATGCACGTGGTATTAACTAGCCTACTAACCTGTTTTATTTTTTAGCATTGAAACCATCATAGGAAGAGGTCTATTCACATGCAAATCATTCCTTAAATCTTCTTTCCAAGCATCCACTGATCCTATTCTGAAATCTACAGAACTAGGCTGTGTATTTTCCGTGGTAAAGTGATGTCCTTGTGTGCTGAATTTAAAAATGTGTCCACACATGCTCGAATCAGTTATGAACATAACTATGCACGGCTTCTCTTTCTGATAGGGGAGTGGCGATATGAGATGGGGAGTGGTCGCAATGAGCCCCACTCTTCCCTTCTTCCATACTCCTGCCATCACAGCCTGATGTTGGTCGAAGTAAACACAAGACCATTGGTTGTTCAGACTCCCTCAAACGAGCTGTATAATGATTATGTAAACACAGCCTTCTAAGTTTCTAAAACGGACTAACGGTGTCATCGGAGAGTGCTATCCATGCGTCCGGAGGGGTTAATTTGATGCAATTACCCACGCTTTAAGGGGCAAAAGTGTGCCAACTGGCGTGCATTGCTTGAATTAAAACGCAAAGTGTTCATTGATGGATGCGTTTATGAAACGGGACCAAAACTGTGTTTCAATTCACTAACTGTGTGTATCTTTTATAGCGGAGTTGCTGTTTGCCGGCTCGCGTATCTTTCTTTGTGTTGCTCCCCAAGCATGCTTGAACCTCGCAGCGCAGGAGCAGTTTGAACATCGCCAAACCTTTCTCAACATCCCAAAACTATGGCCGGCGATCAGTGCTTATAGAAGAGGATTACTTAAACTCACAACATCACCCGTTTACCCTTTCTCCGTCCCCCGTGAGCCGTGCTTATCCCCGTGAGACTCTCGTGATTCGCGCCTGGATCATTGAAGGACAAGTAAGAGAAATTGCGCCTTTTCACGGAGCAGCAGCAGCAGCGCTTCGCCGAGAGGAAACATGGATGTATTTTATCCGTCTGCCGGAGGGAATTCAATTCCCAGAGATCCACAGAACCTGGATTTTTCCCACTGCTTAGGATACTACAACTACAACAAGGTAAGACAACCATTTTGGACCCCTGAGCCGGTGGCTTCAAAGTAGGAGCGCAAAGTTGAGTCCCGGTTTTTGGTGACGTTTTCGGCAAGTGTGTGGAGTTCGCCTGTTGTATCGTTAGCTTTCATCGCTACACTTTTGTTTTTACTCAGTTTAACAGGATTCAACTTTGGAAAGATTTGATGTTTTCCATCGTACGGAGAGCAGGTGGATGATGAACACACTCCCCACTCTTCTGTGTGCTATCCTCTTTTTTCTTAGCGTAAAACAACGCGCAAGAAATCAATGCGAAACATTTCTAAGAGCTCGAGCTCACGCCAGTTTGTGTCACTTGACAACTTTGTCTATGCCTCCTCGTGCTCGGCTGTGGTTAAAGTAACGTTAGATAAGTGAGGTCTGTTGTATAGATTCAGTGATGTTAAACAATGCAGAAGAATACAATACAAATCGGCAGTGAAATAAGTTTTAGACAAAGGACTGTCAGTGTGTTGCGGGACAATGAGTGAATTGTGCTGCCCTTACAGATTCTGCTTGTATGACAGGAATGTTTTTATGTGCTCCAGAGGGAACCGGTGTGTGATTTTCAGCTTTCTATGCAAATGTTGTTGTTCACAGAACTATAAAATCACACGTCACAGTGTTCAACATGGACACTTGTGTATTAAAGATGCATTAAAACTTTGTTTGCACACCTTTTAAACTACTTTGACTTTGATAAATAGTGTCCAGTCCCTGATAGCACACATACATCTGGCTTACATCTATTTGACGTCTGCATCTACATCTGCAAGACATCTACATAACATAGTTTGCTCATCTGCACTACATCTCGTAGATGTCTGCTGTCAGACGTCACATAGACATCTAGAAGATGTCTGTTAGATGTTTATGATTTAGAATGGATGTAAAGCAGATCTTTCTCAGACGTTTAGCAGATGTTTTTACGTAGCAGATCTCCAGATCTTTAGCAGACGTATTACAGACGTTCAGACATCTCCGAGACGTATTGGAGATGAGCAAACTATGTATTCCAGATGTAAATGCAGACGTCAAATAGACGTAAGCCAGATGGATTGTGCTATCTGGGGTGAGACAGGTCGCGAATCTTTCTTTTCGTAAAAAGTACAAGCATTTTCCTCTGTCATACTCTTATTTAAATCTTACCGAGTAATGGTTATGTAATGATGGGTAGGAAAGTTACGTTTTAGAGCTTTCGATGAGGGATACAGGGTAATAGGCTATGGGTTTGCTCTTCTGGGTGGTACAGTATCTTTCTAACCCACAAACACACCTATCACAAACATTGGATCATGATCAACACAGCTGCTTCAACCCACCCACTGCAGCCTTTACATGCTGTCTTTTTTATCTAATTGGTTTGACTTAATAGGTACAGGACTGATAGTGTCACTCTGTAAAGACTGACTCATACCTCATAATGTACACATACTGTAAAGCGTTTTGTTTATTTGCAACAGCATTAGCCGCCATTGGCAGCAAATTACATTGTGTAGTTTGCAATATTTTTAAGGGGGAGATAAAAACTGTGCCAAGTGAGTAGTTAACGTTTAAAATGGATATAAACTGAATGACGAATAACAATGGCCGTGGAAAAAGCTAATAATGACTAATGAGATTACAACGTTTTATAATGTTTGACATAATTCAGCGTTTATAAAAGTAGTAATGGGATACAGAAAAATCTGTGTTGCGAGTTTTTAAACTTTGGAATAACAAGTTAAAGGCCCAGGCCCTTGAGACAGCTGTAAGGGGTCTTGATTTGTGTCTGCAGCCTCACTGTATGTGGTGGATTCTGGGTAATGAGTGTGGTTTCTGCAGGAGCATTGAGTTTATAAAGAGAGCACATGTGGTAGCAGTCAGTGAAAATTTACTAGAAAAGTGTTCCTGATGGCTTAAATAAACCAATGGCTTCATTTTGAAAATGTAATGGGATATAACTTTTTGCCTTTTTAGAGTTTCGTGGAAATTGAATGGCATGTTTAAACGTGAGCTGTTTGCGTTTCTGTTTTGTTTTTGGTCAGCAGAACTGACGTATCAAAGACAAGCCTGTCACACCAAACCAAACTCTCTGCTCGCTTTATATGTAATGTAATCACTTTGTGGGAGCTTTTACATAATGCCAGGTAGGTGTCATTTGCATCCGAGGTGAATTGTTGTATTTACGCAGATCATTTACAGATGCGTAATAGTAATGGAAGGAGCCTTTTTAAATATGCAAAGGCGTTTAAATTTGACTGGAAATTTTGAAAACATTTGAGGCTGCTGTTAAGGAAAAGTATTAAAATGATTACAAGGATAATGAGAAGGCACATTTAGAAGGAAATGTTTATCTGAGTCCCACTTTATTTTGGTGGATGTCAGCATTCCTAACCGTATTCAGTTTCACTCTCAACTTTACTCTCTCTCTTTTGCTCTCACCCTCTCTCTGCCTCTGATGAAAAGCATTTCAAAATCATTTAGTTATGCAAGAGATGAAGGATTCTTTTTTTCCAGTTGTCCTGGAAATGTTTTTGTGTATGCATTTTGAAGCTAATGTAGACTGAGCTGCTGGAAAGGTTTACATACACCAAGTGTTTATAAATTCTTATTATTAAATGTAAAAAAAACACATGTATAAATCACACACACAAAACCATAAAAGTTTTTTTACGTTAAACATTTTTACTCTACAAACTCCCGACAGGCAATGGCAGCTGTGTGGGTTTACTCAAATAGTTTAGAGAACAAATCAGGGATTGTTTTGACATAGTTTCATAGTACATTTATTTCATATTGATTGCCAACTCACAATGTTTACTTGTAATAACATTTCACTACGGAAGAATAGCCAAAAGAATTTCAAAGACATATCACTTAGTCTTTCCTCACAAGGGTTTCTCAGAATTACATGCAAATATATCAAATAATCATAATCTCAAAGTGAAAAAGTAAAATGTCTGGCAGAAGTCTAGTGGAGTCCACGTATGTTCTTTTTTGCAAAAGTTGAAGTCATAATGACAAGGCAGGGGACTTGAAAAAAAAACCATTTTCAGTGAAATATTGCCTTCATTTCCTTATCTGTGCTATGGACTCGATAACAATGTTTAAAAGAAAATTTCCACGAATGAGTGAAAGAATTGATTCACAATAAAGTGTGGATGTCAGTGCATAGGGGAAATGCAGCGACAGACAGTGGTCTCTCTGGAGTTCATCTAAAGGTTGTGATGAGACAATGTATGGTCTGAACAAAGTGCCTGTAGTAGCAGCTGTTTCGTGGCCCTGCACTAGAGACAAAGGCAAAGAGGAAATGAGGTGACAGCAACTGGAGATAGCAAATTACAGTGGAGAAGAGATGACATTCAGATGTATTTGCTTGTAAACACCCACACATCGACTCTCCCACCCCCTGTATAGAGCGATTCAAATGAGGCTTAGTCTTGATCTATAGAGCAAGGGTTAAATTACATCCGAACATTTAGATCTGTTTACAGTGTTACATGTATTCGACAGGTGTCATTGTAAACAGGAAGCAGTCAGTGATTAATACATTTTAATGGATGTGACACGATTGCTCATTTGTAGGGGAATTAGAGGAAATATGTTTCTTGTGTCAAATTCTTTAAAAATGGATTTAGTGGCAGTTTATAATCAAGACAGTTTATATGTGCATGTCTAAAGGGATTTGTGAAAGAGAACCCCTCCATCATGCCCCCAAGCACAATATTTGATGGAAAGAAAATATTAACTATATGAATGACAGCTGAAGAAAATAGCAACGGTTAGCGGAAATGCGAACTGTAAATGATACAGTTTCATATGCCACCTCGATTCAGACAGCATAGCATTTAGAGAGCAAGAACAGATGCAAGTGTTTTTTTATCTCCATCTGTTCATATCCTCCAGGAAAACCTATGCATTTATTGAATGTGGAAAGGTTTGATCAGAACATATCACCAGTATTTTGTCCTTAAATGTCAGACAGGTTTTTATTTGGACCTGTTGTTCGTGACAAGGTTTGTGTAATCTGCTACTGAACATTCAGATCTTTCCGATATAATGAACAAAATGATGCAGCCATCGCAATGTGTTCTGCATTTATGTTGGTCTCTCTCTTTCTCGACTTCTCTTCTCTGGTTTTCTCTCTTATCTTTTATTGATCCATTTATTCAAGTGAACTTACACTTAATGCGATTTCGCGAAAATAGCAGCATATGTCCTATGTACCTCATCCCGTTCTGTGCATGGCATCTGACTGCGTCGGTCTAAGAAGCTTGTAGTGCAGAGTAGTCCTCAATGGCTAAACTTAAGTTCCAATGATCATCTCAGATACGTAAGTGATTGATGGGAGAAAGTTAGCCATGCCAGTACAAGCCCGAGGCTCAAGAGCTCATTTCCACTAACCCCTATCAGCAGACTCCTTAATAGTGGCTATGATTGATTTAGTAGCTGGCTGATATGATGCTGTGTGCTTGGGCAAATATGTAAATTTGTAGCTGACACACACCATTAGCCAGGCCAGATCATGCTCTATAAATCATATCTGTAATCCCCTACATGCTGCTTACTGTAAATGCTTCTTATCTCATTTCCTTCAATATAACCTACATGCCTCATCTGGCTGAGATGTGACGATTTCTGACTAGAATGATTTCATACGTCTGTTTGTTTGTTTCCAGCATAAGTGAGAGTACAGAATAAAGTAATAATAAATACAACCTGGGGCGATGTGGCAGGTCACGTATTTGCGTCTGTGACTAAAAACGCATACCTCTTGCTACGGTTACGCCTGGCGTTAACACTGGTCCGGTTCTTACACTGATCCGGCGATTTTGACCACCTAAAACTGACTTTTGGAAACGCTGTGGACCCTGTTTAAGTTTGAAAACTCCAGGGTCTCATGTATGTGTAAATGGACGAATTCGGAGACTTAAGAATACGCAGGCATGGTTGTCCACATTCGCTTTCTGATTGGGTCATCAGTATCATTGCGTTTGCTTCCCCGATTCGTTGAGCCTTTGTCATCTGAGCCATTACGCAACCTGAAGGCGACAATGACCAAACAACAGGAATGTTTTACTTCAAGCTGCCTCGCAAACACGGTTTGACACAGTGAAATTACAGCAACGCGAGAGAAAATCGCGAGCTGTGTGCTTTTAAGAAGCTCACTCAGTACTGTAATGTCATAGGTCGATCGGTCTGCGTGGTGCTGAATTAAATCAAACGAGCCTAATAGCATGGATTACCTCATCTAACGTTATCCACGTGAAGACGTCCTTGCTTTTCCTCGCCCTCATGCTAATTTTGTACTGGTCGGTCTGTCACTATAATCAACTGTCAACAACAACCAACTTATGAGTGCCCATACAACTGTTTACATTTATGTGCGGATGCCCAGCGTGTCTGAATGGTCATTTGACATGCGTTTTCGGTAGTATAATGGAAAAGCTGTTTTTTTTTCTAAAACGCATGTGGAAATGGCAGTATAAACGAGGATCACTTTCGTTTCAAAACGCTGTTTTTGTACGACAACGGGCTTATGTAAACACCACTTAAGACACCGAAAAAGAAATGCAGTGATCCTGGGCTGCTGAAAACTGTCACCGAATAAGATTGCGTTGAACAAAGGTTTGAAGGCTGCTCTTCAAGACAGGAATGTGGCCCATGCTAGGGACTCTGCCTTTCTGACAACACATTGTGCTAATGCCAGTGAGCAACAGCATGAGGAGAGAGTTTAGCATGTTGACTTTCTTTTGTTATGAGCTGAGCTGGAATTCTGATCCCCATCCTGTTCCAAAACAACTCTCCAATCTTATTGTTGCAAAACAAAGGATGCCAATCTGGAATGCTGATCAGTCAAAAGATATTCCAGTTATGACAATAGCTTGTGATTATAGAGAATGCACTTTTTTCCATATATTGTTTTACTTTGAGAGGGTCACAGATGTCAGGGAGGGCACTGAACATCTTTGTCATGATGACACAGAAAAGTGTTACTACTTGTGACACTTTTTAACAATATTAATACAAACCTGTCAATTGCCAAACGTGACTGTTTTGCTGGCAGATTGACTTTTTATGCACTTTTTTTATTTACAAATGAGATATCCTATAAAGTTAAGTAAGATCATCCGGCTGACTTTCTGTTGTGCTTAATATAGGGCTGTATAACAGAGTTTTCCTGGCTCAAAATGATGCAGAGGTGGTGCCATCCTGATCTTTTACATACGCGCATGTGTAGGCCTACCATTTATCAGACCAACATAAAAGTTGATTAATGTTAGGTCATTTAGAGTAGCCAGGGGAGGTGAGTTCTCTGAGTCCCGACATCTCAATTCAGGGGTGCCATAGGGTTCAGTGCTTGGACCGTTGCTCTTTTCCATATACATCCCTATGTTATGTCATTCGCAAACATAGCTTTCCCTATCACTGAAATGTGGATGATCCACCTTTTATTTCAGCCTGACGATACAACTTTTTTCATGCTTTTCAGCATGCCTGAGTAACTTTTCGCTCTGAATGAAGGACCATCATCTGCAGCTGAACCCAACCCGAAGATTTGTCAAAGCATTTCCATTCAACTAGGCTCGCCAACCATCACACCTTCCAGAACAGCCAGAAACCTGGAAGTGGTAATTGATGATCAGCTAAACTTCACAGATTGTGATTCCACCACCACCCGGTCCTGTAGATTCATCCTATACAACATTAGGAAAATTAGACATTTCCTGTCCAAGCATGCAACGCCAGTCCTTGTCCAGCCTCTTGTCCTGTCCAGACTGGACTATTGCAATGTGCTACTGGCTGGTCTTCAAGCTTGCACAACCAAACCTCTACAGATGATACAGAATGCTGCAGCAAGAGTGGTCTTCAATGAACCGAGGAGAGCACACGTCACTCCTCTCTTCATTAGGTTACATTAGCTCCCTATAGTCGCTTGCTCGCATCAAATTCAAAGCTCTGCTCTTGGCCTACAAGACCACCATTGGTTTGGCACTCCCATAACTTCACTCGCTAATACAGACTTATGCACCGGCCATATCCCTATGCTCTGCAATAGAACAACGTCTTCTAGTGCCATCCCAAAAAGGGAAAAAATCACTCTCACGTACCTTCTCTGGATCTTTTCCACATTTGTGGAATGATCTGCCCGTTTCTACAAGATCAGCAGATTCTGTAGCCATTTTTAAGAATCGGCTGAAAACACATCTCTTCCATCTACACCCCCTGACCGATTAGTTCGCAATTCTATCTCTTTTCTACTCTTTCTATCCTTAAAAAAAACCTCAGCTTTGTATACTGTGGTAGGCTACATGAGTCCAGTTTTACTGCGCTTCTGCTTTTCTTTGTCCTTATGTTGTTCCGATTGCTTCCATTGTTTACCTCATTTGTAAGTTGCTTTGGATAAACGTGTTTGCTAAATGACTAAATGTAAATGTAAATTCACCAGTTTTCCTAAAACCGCAAAGCTCATTCACATCCATTGTTCTCTTGTGGTTCACTGAGCTTTTAATGAAACGCTGTTCTCTTATATTCGCTAGTGACTGAATAGTTTCAACTGTTCAAACAAATCTGTTCAAATGATTCATTCTTTTGCGTGTCGTTCTGATCACAATGTGCGTTCATACTGGCGAACTCACTGTGTACAGTAAAACGCTGATTCAACGAGCTACTGCACAGCTTAGAACATTACATCGTCCCTGGTGCATATACTGTACTGCAGTTAAACTCACAGTCTGTTGAATGCACGTTGTTTTTTATTTTTTTATTTAAGACACTCAACATACTTTTGCCCAGAGAAGAAATTTGACTGAGGTTGCATGGGCCGCCTCCAATTTTTCTCTGCAGGAAAAACCCTGTATAAGTGTTATGTTTCTGAGATAATAATTGAACTTATGATTGCTCTCATTTCCTTTGACCTTTCATACATCATTAAAGTTAAAAAGGAAGCAGAGGAAACAGATTATTTAAAGAGCAGTCTGAAATGTGTATGTACATGGCCCTATAAAGTATATTTTGGTCTCTCAATGCTCTCGCAAGCTTTGTCCTGCTTCTCTACAGTTATTGACCTCACAGGCTTATTGCTGGGATATTTTCGGTGACCTAAAAACAGCTTTTGCACTGAATCAAGCCGTTTCCGACTATCCACTCGGCGCTCTTAGAATTATATGACTCAGTCAGTGTTCAGTGCAGTATGTTTTCTTGCTTTAAAGTTAAAATACACACTTTTATTTTTTTAAATAAATAAATAATAATAAATAAATAAGTCAGTAATAAATAAATAAGTTAGCACTCTAAACAAATTATCGTGATTTTAAGTGAACCTATTTACTTAAAGTAAAGAATACATTTTAAAGCTGTGAAATCAATGAAATATACGTAGTATACATATTAATTTACATACTTAATCGTAAGTAACTCAATATATTTCACCATCAGAATTCACCAAAAATGCTAAGTGTATATAAAAATATATTTGTTAATTAAATACTAATTTTTCATTAATAAACTTAAATAATATATGTACATTTTAGAGAAATTAACTGTTGGATTCTTATTTATTTTTTATATATGTCTGATTGAAAAAAAAACGATTTTAAAAGGTTTTATTAAGCTAATAAAACTTTCTTTGTTGTTTGATATTTACTAGGCCACATTAATTATTTTTCTCTGTGAGGTGTAGTACCTATCATCTAAAAATCCAGGATTAGTGTTAAATAAAACGTTTTTAATATAATAAATGATTTGACCATTGAAGCTCTTTAACTGGTGGTAACATGACACTCCACATTCATTACATTTAAAATGTGTTAAAATCTCTCTCTCTTTCTCTCTCGCTCTTTTTCTCTCTCCTCCCTCTCTCTACTATCTTTCAAACCAGTAAACAGGTCAGTTAATCACTCATCTGCCCTTATTTGACTATTCAGTCTGCTCTCGAACTCAGTGTTTTGCGGAGGTGCAGAGTGACAAAGAAAAAGAGGAAGAGAAAGGGGGAGGATCTCATTATTGTAACTGAAGAAAGAGACTGTGAGACTGTGTCAAATATAATATTAAATTGTACTGCAGCGCCTCTGTAAGTCCTTTGTCAGGTTGCCGGTGTTGCGCCACATATACCCAGAATGCTCTGTGGCTCCAGGTTGTCCTGTATGAACTGACAAAGACAGCAGGTGTGCAAATACTAGTAGAGCTCACAGAGCAAAGAGTTCAGATAGTGGGGGTAAACAAAAGACTCATTTGAATGAGCAAACAGAGCTCATATTGAAATGACTCGTAGGGTAAAACAGACATTAGAGTGAAGTCAAGGCGCTCTCTCTCTCTCTCTCTCTCTCTCTCTCTCTCTCTCTCTCTCTCTCAAGATTCAAAGAAACTTTATGATAAAATAAATGTTTACATTGCCAAAGCACATGAAAATTAAATATAAACATTTTGCACAAATACACAGATTAAGATCAAAATAAAAGTATATAAGTATCTACAGTATACATATAAATATAAACAGAAAAAGAGCAAAGTATTGATGAAAGTTCTCAGCGAGGGTGACAGGATCCTGTCATATGGTGTCAGTTTGTGTGTGTTGTGTCTGTTTTGTTCTGTTGTGCTGGTTGTTCTATTGTTGTGGCAGGACTTGACATATCTTGCAGCTAGGTTTGAGCTTATTGAGTTTTCTTGTGGAAGTCTTTGTGGAAGTTTGTAAACTGGGGGAAGAATGTTTCTTATGAATGTTTCTTATGACCCCCATAAGTCTTATGGGGGTCCCCAGCATAATTTTTTTTTTTGGTGGGGTGGGGGTCAGTCTCGCAATATACATTTTATACAAAATATATTTGATCTTAATATGCAAAACTATATACTATTCATTAAAAATAGGCTTACATAAAAGAATAAGCTTCTTTAAGTTTATTTTTGATCAAATCAATGCAGTCTTGGTAAACAGAAATGACTTATGAACAGCAGTGTACGTCCAACAGAATTATTCTAGCATTATTTACCAATGTAGTATTTACTATTTTCCCTAAAAACAACTGGATGATTGACACTTTGTGATAATAATGTTTGTTCCAAACGACTTGTTTAAATGTAATAAACTAGTTTATTAGATATTGAAAATATAAATTGTGACAAGACCGGCTGTCAGTCTGTGTGTTAGTCTTGTGGGGATTTTTCAACGATTTCAGTTTATATAGTTATTTCCAGTTAGTGGCGGCAAGGGACTCTTATGAGTGAGTCTGTCAGTCAGCAGACTATTCAACCATTTCAGTCCAAAAGTCTGCTTTATTCAGGTACTAACTATTGCTATCAATATGTCAATTATAGCTATTTCAAGAGTGAATCCCCCATTTATATGCCGATGCAATTCCCAAAACTTTGCTACGTGTATGTGGTCCTTGGTCTTAGCAGCATGAGTTAAAAAAAATTCTGAATCAGAATCCGAACAATAAGCACTCCCTTTGTAATTTCTAAAAAGCTGTCACGCATCTTCATTGAGATCTCTGGGACCCCAGATCAAGGCCGACTAATATTTTACACAAGGAATACAAAAGCCCCGACATAGTTAATAAATATAGTGGCCAGATATACAGAGAGAAAATTACCCCTCAAAAAAGAAGAAGCTTCCTCTTCCCAACTGCGAGTGGACGTTTATTATTCAAATTTTTTTTAGCTGAAGTTAACTTCCCCGGAGCGACACCAATCAACCAGTCATGTCAACGATGTCCTGCTCTTAGCGGTCTTTAGACCTGGGGTGGGGCGTTTAATATTTAAAGAGACATGACAACTAGCCAATAATCAATCTTAATATAAATTACTGTAAATAATTCATTCACGAAATTTACCATATCCAATGCATGAATTAAATCTCATTTGTCATTATCTTTCTTACTCAAATAAAAATATTTGAGGGACCCCCTTAGTCTATTTTTTATTTCTTATGGGGGTCCCTAATGCCTTATGGGGTGTCTCGGATCCCTCCAGCCCCACTTCAATTCGAGCACTGGTTTCTCTGATATGTATATAGTTTACTTTGGAGATAAGATTAAAAAGTGCTGCTCTGTTTCTTTCTCTCTCTCTCCAAGTCTTTACATTCAGTTGGATATTTAAACGCTATAGGTGATAAATTGCACCTGCAGTGTTATGGAAATAAGTGAACAATGTTTGTTTGCTATTACCTTAAAAAGGTCATCGGTTAGAGATGCTGCAGGTAACCCCTCCTCCACTCGCACAGATGGAAGCTGGGTAACTTTAAAATGTCTTTAAATCCGGCACTGAACACAAATTGAAAAGACACTCTCTCTCTCTCTTTCTCTCTGGATTTTAATTGGATCCTTTTTAGGGGTGCATTAGACTGATAAGAAAGAAGGACCCTTTGTTTTGCATGGGAATGTAATTCTCTGTAATTTATGTTAAATAAAACGTCAGGCCTTGTACACTTTTGGCAGCTCTTGCTCTTGTTTTCTCTCATTTTGTTTCTCCTTTTCTCACATCGTATTTGTGATTGAATGTGTTTGGTATTGTGTTTACAGTAACACCTCAGATTCTAAATATAATTCTCTGCTGTTTATTTTAGTATTGGTTACAGTGGGTAAAGGCGGAAGACCCACCATTGTCTCGCTTGCCCAAGGCAGAGCAGGAGTGTGGTTTTGTTCTGTAGTAGTGAATTGCTCCAAGGGCACTGATATCCAAAGGCTGGCAGCTTGTGCTGACATGCCGACTCGCTTAAATTGTGCTTGACAGAACAACCCAGGGCAATTAATCATTTGACTAGCATGTGGAATGATGCTGTATAACAGACAGAGGAGAGAGAAAAGGACCTCTCATACGTTTGCTCTTCCTATCCGATTCACCAACCATGAAATTGTTATCATGCCCGTGACAGCGTATTTTCTCTCGCAATAAAAATCAGACGGATCCGCTCTGTCCTTTTCCTCTTATTAAGATGCCGCCATGGACATTCATATGTTGCTACTGGTATTCTATCGCATTAAAACGTCCCACCAGATCGAAGAATGTAGACCGAAAGAAAAAGAAACAAAGAAAATGTGAAGCGTGAGTTGTTCGTAGCAACCCCGTCATATGGTTTCTCTCACTGCTGAGCCAGCTGCTGATATTTATTTCATATGCATATTAAAACTGGAGAGTGGATGCTTTGAAGATGCTTTGCAGGAATTGTACAGTGATTGCTTCATTGCTGATGGGTCTTTTATAAGCCTCAGAGGAATCCTGGAGAGAAACACCAGTCTGCACTCTCCGCTAAAGTGTGATTGAATGTTGCGTTTACTCTCTAATAAAGTTCTATTGGAGACTTCAGCAGCTGGCCTCCATCTGGAGTGTGCTGAGAGAGTATTAGTGTGTGCCAGCGTGTTTTTGGGGTGTGAGGAACTTCTATTTAAATACATAGGGAGGATTCAAATCGAGCGTTGGGTTTTGGAGAAGTGGACAAGAGGAATATTGCAGTTGATGCGGTGTTCGAGATAAGTAGTAGAAGAGATGTTCCACAGAAGCTGGGTTAAGCTGCAGGACAGATATCAAAATGTTGGCAGATATTAATGTTTTTTCCATCATTCTGTTTAACATGACATTCACTTCTATGCAAAGTTCTTCGAAATAAAGCCTTCAGATGGGTGTGTAGCGAAGAGGCCGCAGGGTTTTGAATAGCACTGTTTGGTATGTAACTCATCACATGATGAGCATTTTTATTCTTTCATTACTGCTAATCTGCTGTCACACGATGTTCACACTTACTGGCTCATCTTTTGTTCAGTGCCTGATGTAAATAGAAGCGCAGTTTCTCGTGATCACACCTCTCTCCCTTTATCTCCTTCTCTCATTCTCTCTCCTTTAGCTGAGAAGTGAACAGTTCAAAAATGCATTAAAAGGAGTTATATTATGTAAGCCTATGGTTAGAGCATTAGAACTGAACCATTTATCAGCTAAATAAAACAGTGCAGAAATGAATAGTGGGCAATTCCGCGAAAATGTCAACCTTAGTACATTTATTTTGTTTCCTGCTGTTTTTACTATGGTAACAGCAGAGATTTTAACATTTGGTTGTTCAAATACCCATGTGAGATCTCTCTTCAAATTTGTAAAGCATTTGTTTTATTTTAAGTGCATGATTTTTCATGGTCAGGTAAGAGCCATTTTCAGGATTGTCACATCCAAATCGCTCCATATTCCTCATAAATGGACACATGAAAATTAATATAAAGTAACTATTTTATGTTCTATACATCCCTTCTCCATTCATTTGGTATTTTTGCTTCAGGATTTTATTTAACAGAAATCCTACAAAGCTTATTGTCTCCCAAAAACCACGTCCTTTTTTGTTTATTTCCCTCTTTTTAATATATAATTTTTTCATAGACTGACATTTTTTGATGTTTAGACTATCAACAAGGGTTCAGTAAAATATACACAGATGGTTCAATATATTCGTAACAAATTCATTCTCAGAGCATTTTTATGTCACGTCCATAACGCAAAATGTAACGTCCATAACGCTGGAATTGCCCTAGTGCTGTGCTCAGTGTTGGTAAGAAATTCAAATTTATATCCCTCAGAGAAACATGTTTTGTGTCAATAAAGGATTACTGTTTTATTACTGATCATTTTTAATAAAATAATCTGGTTGGTTTACAGCTTGGTTGTGAATTTAGCAGCATTCCGCTTATATTTTAAACCCCCAGTAAACTGTCACGTATATAAATTATGTATTTTTATTGTAGCATGTAAAGTGTAAACAGCTCTGGGGCTCCAGTGGCTCTGTTTTGTTAGAATTTTACAAGATAGCAACGTTAACCAATGATGCGAGTTTGAGGTGGAATTTCCTGTTTAACCGACCAATAGCAAATTGTTTTGAGAAACCTCTCATCAAATTTTATTTTTGTAACTTCCATTCTGCTTCTGATTCATACATTTTACATATCTCTGCTGTTCTTCTGAAACCTTGTATCTCCATATTTTGTGATTTAAATTTTTTGCCATAAATCATTTTTATTAATCATACTTAATGTTTGTAACTGGGTTTAAGAAAGAGCATTAAGAATTGCTTGTGAACTTGTGCCAACACAGCATTTTATAATTTAAAAAGTACAGGGTTCCTTCCATTTCCTGAAAACCAGCAAATGGACATCCCAGGTTTCGGAAGGACAGCGACGATATATGTAAAATGTGTGTTTGTGCATACAGTTGCTGCACTGCTGTAGAGGTCACCAGATGTTGCTCCAGTGTTAGAATCTGTTGGACTGGACCACTGGACAGTAAACTCTGCAGTCTTGCACTCCATAAAACCCATTGGTAAATCCTCAATGGTATATTGTTTGGGGCTCATTACCCCTCTCACTCACCCTGATAAACCTTGTATGAGAGCATTCATCTCCCCATGCCCTCTTAAGCCACATGTCAGTTCTCTGTAGACTGGAATCTCCAAAACTGTGTTTACACAGGAGCTCAGTGTACTCATCAGCTCCACAAGCTAGGCTGACTACTGCTGTGTAAAAGAAGGCTACCATCTCTTCTCATTAGGGTTGAGTCCGAGCCAAACCCTGATACCGTTTGACATTCACTGTCTGTAATTGCGTTACTGACCAGCCATTTTGTTACGTGCCAAACTGAGACTGGATTGTTATCAGTGCAATCTTTGTTGGATGAATTTATAAACAATGCGAGTTCAGTAACATTCCCTACTGCTTCGCTCAGACCATGTTCATAAAAGGATCTGATTTAGCCGTATTGGTTTCACCGGAGCAGCCCTGGCATGCAAGACCTTAACATCTTTGTTCTCAATCCAGTAGTGTTGGACACATTCTATTAATAGACCGTCCTTCTGAAAGATTCCGCAGCTATCTTGTCTTTCTACGAGAGAGGGAGAATGTCTGGCGTTTGTAATGTCCGTCCTAACTCGACTCGGACTAAAGCACTGTGAGGAGAGACGTGATATCGGGAGTAATTCACGAGTGCACGCGTTCACACATTAGTGGGATGCAGTCAGACAGGAACAAGGTTGAGAGCTAATTACAGCATTTAAAACCTATCAGTTCCATATGATTGCCGCCCGTGCCGGGTAAACAGCCTTTATTTGGTGTGCCAGAGAAGTTTCCCCTCACAGCGAGGACTCGGCGGCTGCAAATTATTTTCATCTTAATTGCATGTAGGTGGAGACATGAAATAATGGGGCATATTTGTGTTCAATCTGCTGTGTTTTCATTACATTGTGGAGGAAAACATTGTTAGCAGGAGTTAATTAACAAATATGAGTAATTGCTCGACGCTCATATTTATCACTAGCGTGTTCGCAACAGGCAGACCTGAAGCGCTAACGACAAAGTGCTACATAAATCAAAGTGCTTTTCTTTGCCAAAGCAGAACCCTTGGGAGGTACCTTAGAGCTTAATTAGAATCTAGAAGGATTTTGTTTTAAGTGTGAGGTGAGCAAGCACTTGAATAACAATGATAAATTAGACCCCGGAGCATTGCCTGTATGTTTTGGAACACGTACGATGTTATATCCCATTTCTATATCATTCATAAAGTGCGATAGCAGAGGTGCTCTGCCAGATGTTCGGCCGGTCCTGTCCTTTCGATGAGAGAGATTAATGTAGAGATTGCTGTTACTGACTGAAAAGTTTACTGAAATGATGCCAAAACATTCGCTGTGGAATTACACAGATGGGATTACTTGGACTATTTGGATTTTACGAGGGTGTTTATAATATTATTCTTGTCACAGAGTAATATAGAGGGATGCTTAATGTTTAATGTATGTCAGTCATAATTCAGGGAACTTGGCGGATTAGTCAAGCAAAATATTTGTGGTCATCCAATAAAGAGAATGTATTTGACTATTGATGGGAAATTACTGCGTAAGCCATTTTCCATCATTCCGTACTATTTTCAGAAAGCTTTATCGTGGGACTTATTTTAAATGACGTAACCAATACTGGAGACGGGTCACAAGCATTGTAGCAAACTCATTATTCTTTCCAATAAAAAAGCAGTGTTTCATGCAGGCACAATACAATTGAATGCTTTATGCTAACACGGGAGATCAAGAGCATGTTGGTACAATTAAAGGAATAGTTCACCTTAAAATGAAAATTCTGTCATCATTTACTCTCCCTCTTGTCTTTTTAAACCTGTGTGACTTTCTATCTTCTGTAAAACACAAAAGAAGATAGTTTGAAGCATGTTGGCAACCGAAAACCATTGGTCCATTGACTTGTATTCTATGGACAAACGATGACGAGGCCTGACATTTTTCATTTTGGGTGAACTATTCCTTTAAAGACTAAGACATTGTATTGCAATGCTGAGGTGCAATGAATAGTGTCTGCTGATTTAAAGAAACACAGACTAAAAAGACTGGCCTGACAGACACTTGTGCGATTCTTGATTACAGTCATACTGATACTCTGTGGACATGCATATGGACTGCCTGTCTGTCTTGGCATCTGATTCAGCCATCTGGCCTCAATTATGCTTTAAACATGCTTTGTTGTACATGACAAGTCCACACTGACAGCGAATCTGCCAGTGTTTAAACGTCATGCCACTGGCTACGATTATACTCAATCAGTCATTCTGATTTTAATTGGAAAGTCACGAGATGTGTGGGAGACGTGGATGAACATAAAACTTTCTGCATCTTCCGTGTTGTCGATTTGGAGCTTTTAAGAGTCTCTGTGCAGCGAGAATGTGCTCGGTGTAGATCTTCACCAAACAAACAACTTGGAATTGAAATCTGTGCTTTGCAACGAAGAAAACCCCCCAAAATTGTCTGTGCAGTTATTCTTTAACATAATTAAAGAACTAACTACAGCTTTCCTGTAGCTCAGTGGTAAGAGCATTGCGTTCACAATGCAAGGTTGTGGGTTCGATCCCAGGGGATTGCAAATACCTATGTAAAATGTATAGGATAAAGCAATGTAAGTCGCTTTGGATAAAAGCGTCTGCCAAATGCCTAAATGTAATGTAAATGTAACTCATGTTTGCAGTGGGTAAAAGGACAAATTACCTGACAATTCAGTCAAATAAGTCTTTGTTTTTAATCAGTGTTCTTGAATTAACATTAGTAACTGTAGACATCTGTTGACTTGCATGATGTCGGGCTTCGCGATCTTCCAGAAAACAAGGCTTGATCTCTTTTGTGTAAACAAATGCTAAATAGCATTTATTTTTATCTCTTCAGCACTACACTCCACTCTATTTTCAAGAGACAATCTCTCTCGTCCCACCATTCTCAGCTCCATTCCATGGCAGAGCATATCTTTGCTCTTAGACTTGGATTAGCTGCTCGACATTGTCTGTGCCGGACCTGCTGTTGCAGTAAATTGGCTAGCCATTTTGTTGCTGCTTTCAAAATATCCAAGCTAACAGTGACAGAAGGTCCCCGAAGACCTCTTCAGATGCAGAGAAAAAGGTCAAACATTGACCTAATGAAGACGGATGGAGGTGGACAGTGTCTATATGTGTTGTGGATGATGGTTGACCTGTGGAATGCATCGTGTGCTTTGCACGCCGTGTTATTTTAGTGCAGCGCTTCTCCCATTTGGCCGTAACATAGGTCAACTCAAATATAAGATCTGTTATTGACCCCCTTTTAAGCATTCTCAGTGTAAAATTGGGTAACATTGCACACTGCCCTAGTGCCCTTACTGGAAGATTGTACCTTTTCAAGACTGAAGTATTTACCGAAGCTTTAGCTAGAATTTTGCTTAATTGCAAATAGACTCATTAGTTTCATTAGCGTCACGGATGCCGACTGTTTATTTTAATGGAATTTGGTGAGTTATTAAAATGGTTTTCTCTGTAGCATGTTATCTATTTATGAAGCATCTGATTTACATTAAAAGTATTTAGTTCTTTGATATGCATTGTTTGGAGTGAATGATTGAAATGCATGTTGACAGATGCTTTAATACATTTGTGTTTGTTGTTGTAGCTGCATCACAAAGGATGGTTTTCACTCTCTCTCCTGTCTTAAAACGTCTTTGGTACTGAAGATAAATTCTCCCACTCCACTTTAAAAGATGTGGAAAAGTTTCAGTAGTTCCCTGTTTTATTTCTGTTTCTCTTTGGTCTGTCTGATGTCACCCTGTCTTCAAGAGTGGAATAATTGTAGGGCATAGCTGTTCAAATCCTTGGTACTCTTTTGTTCCCGGCCTCTCAAAGTGCCACTGTGATGACCAGAAGTGAATAGGTAAAATGAGGTATTGTAATTTCTGCAGCACTTGGCATTGTAATCTTATCTCTCCTTTGAAATGCAGAACGTACTGTAAAATGAAATCTCAGGTGTAAACATACGTATGGGAAGCATTCAGGAATTGTGCTTGTATTTATTCTTTTTGGTTTTGATGGCTCCAGCTGTTATTTAGTTTTATTTAGCATGAGGTCTGTATTGCTGTACAGCTGTGTAAATGCAACAGGCACAAAACCTATAAACCAGTCATCAATATTTTAACGTTTTCATTATTCGGGCTAATTTAAACCAACTGCGCTGTTAATCTTCCACAACCTGTTGATTGCTCCGCTTCTTGACACATTTCTGGAGGGCGGCCATGACTGTGTTTTCAGAAAGGCTCCTGTCAGTGGCGCCAGGCTACACTGTCTCAAATTGGAATGTGGCACTGGCCTGGGAATACAGCCAAGATTTAAATTAGACAATAACCTCTGGCCCCTCAAAAGGCTCCTCTCTGCAGCTGTAGGCTGATCCATTTGTTTAATATGGTGCTGTATTCGGCAGAATAATGAGCTGATGTATGAGTCGGCTCTTAACAGTTTGTGTTTCACAGACCCATCAACTGGCAGGCAATGCATCCACTGCAAACAGCTATACAGAAAGTGTACAGCGTGTAAGGGTCATTAAATACACACTAACACTGACTGAATTTATCTCGGAAAGATTAGTAATGAAAATTATGGATGCAACACTGCTGAGGGAGCTTTGAGGAGAGAATTTTATGTAGAACGAGGGAATGAATGTAACCTTTTATAGGATATACTTAACAAGGTTTCGCTTTGTTAACATTCCTTTAACACATTATTTATTGGTTTATTGGATTTTTTAAATTTTTTATGTTTATATGTTTGAATTTTTAACTCATACACACTTTGTACATTTCTAGCTGCTTAAATTATGTTTCATTGGGGTGATTTGCCGGACAGGGATTATTTTAAACCAGGACTAGGCCTTAGTTTAATTAGGAAATGTACATGATTAAACAAACATGCCTTACTAAAAACATTACTTGTGTGCATTTTGAGACAACACAAAGGCAATGATGTATTTTAAGATTTGTCCGTGCAAGCTGTTTTCTGTTTGGACAGCTCTAACATTTTTTTTAGTCTAGGACTACTCTAATCCCTGTGCGGGAAACTGCCCCAAAATGTATAAAAATAACTATAAAGTGATAGTTCACCCCAAAATGGAAATTCTGTCATCATTTACTCACCCTCTTGCAATTTTAACCCATTCTCTACCCATTTTTTAATGTAAATTGAGCCTTTAATTGATAAAAATAGCATTAACAATAAAAATGCTAAACGTTCATTGTTGCCTACAGGACTATCACTGTATCTGCACGGGCATACTTTCACACCCTCCTACACCCCATCAAGAACTGTCTTGTATTGCCTTCTCATAAGCGCAGTACATCGCTTTCCCGCTCATTCTCCTTCTGAACTCCTTCCTGGTGGAACATTCTTTTATCTCAGTCCGGTCAACCACATCTCTCACAACATTCAAACAACTACTTTAAACTCTGTGAATACTTGACAGACAAATGAGTGAAAAAAACACTCTCCCTCTCTATTTCTCTCAACATGTATTGGTCTAGCTTTTGCTGAAACTAGAAACTTTGTATAAGCACCTATTTTATTATTGCTCCTGTATGACATATCGCTTATTGCTCCCTGAACTCTCTGTAAATCCCTTTGGATAAAAGCATCTGCTAAATGACTAAATGTAAATGTTAGTTCATGATACCCAGTGCATTATCTAAATGTCCATGAATCAAACCATTTGGAAAGTGTTACCCTTTTATGCTGTTACTTTTTGATATCAGCATCCATACAATCTATTTCCTGACTTTCCTGAGATTGTGTTTGTAAGTGACTGAGCATCCGGTTCTATTGTGAGAATCTCTGAAGCTATATCCAGGGTGTTAGCTTTTCTGTGGTAGTGAGTCAATAGTGCTGTGCCCAGCGAGATCAAAGATGAAACTTTGGCCTTGCAATGCTTCTTTAAAGGTTTTAAGGATTCAAATAGCAGAGCTGGTGTGTGACTTGAACACAGGAAGGTATGGGGGCTGTCATTAATCGGAGCTATGTAGATAAGACAAACGGCCCTCTGGTGCGAGTCTCTTACACGGTAGAAACCGATGCTGGTGCAGTGGGAGGTGGCAGTTCATCCCTAGTACACTTCTGCGTGTAAAATAGGTTCGATCCCAGCAGCCACCACCAGTGTGTCCTTGAGCAAGACACTTTACTCCATGTTGCTCCAGGGGGATTGTCCCTGTAATAAGTGCACTGTAAGTCGCTTTGGATAAAAGCGTCTGCCAAATGACTAAATGTAAATGTAAATGTATTCTGTGGTGTACTTTAAAATATGTGGTCAAATAGATGGTAACATTGTGCGTTGGCGCGATACATTATCATTATTGCTATTAGGATTGTACTTTGTTAAGTGCTTGTAAAATATGCTGAAATTAATTTACTTAATTTACTCAATTAATTCACTCTATGGATCTATTTCATATCATTCACCTGGTGGGGAAAAAACTCATGTAGTTGTCAGATTTAATTTTAGCCACTTGCATAACTGCATTTTGGAAATGGTCCCTAGTTCAAATCTTCTCTCTATTTCTTTTCCCAGTATATTTGTACCCAATTAGCCGATATATGGAGAGCCTTCATAGCATCCTGTAATGCAATTCTTGTAATTTGTAAAATCCATTATAAAACAATTCTGCCAGTCTTGTTTTTTTTAACTGGGTGGTGTGTTTAAAAGAATAGAACAGCGTTAAAGAGACAGGTAGAATAAAGAGTGAGAGAGAAAGAGTTGACTGTCTAAAGCAGATTATGATTGTGTTCTCTCTGTGTGTGGTAGTTTCATGTAATGATTTTAGCTTTAAACTGACTTTTGGTGATCGATTCCTCCTGCAGATCAGAACAGCACTGCTTCAGGGTCTTTGTGTGGGCCTACTGAGCAAATACGTCAGTTTACATAGTCCCCCTGTGAGAAGATTTGTGTAGTTTTATGTTTTTTGCGTGTAGCACTCTTTTATTAACGTACCTGTGTTTTTGTGCATTTATTCACACTGGGTTTGCAACCTGAAGTTGCCATCTTTTAATTAATAAGGACAGAAGGTGTTATATTTATACTATAATACGATTTTGAATACGTTAAAATTTGGTATGTTTGTCCAACTCTCCCACTCACATATAATGGCATTATTACCTCAGTAATTCTACAGACAGACCGTTGGCCACGATCACAGACTTCACAAGTGGATATTTACTTTTTGGTTTATTTCAGGGCGTAGTTCTACAATATTGTTTTTTCCCCTGGGTGATTGAATTCAGTGTTGTAATAATAGCTTATTTTCCCTTTGGAAACACTTGCATAGGAATATATAAACACTAAGGTTATGAAATGCTGCCTGGTATGGACGCTGGGGTCCAAAACCAGTCAGACCCTTCAAGAATGCTTAAGAATCATTTAAGTATCATTCACATTTTATAAAAGCAATAAAATGGAGGTTTTGTGTTACAGTAGTTTCCCACAAACACACAACCTTGGTAAGAGATCATCCGATTGATTGGTCTGCTGATAAACCGGCAGATTTTGGGGATTTTGTAATCATTTGGCATTGGCCGATTGTGCCACAAACTAGGCCGATTAACAGGCAGGTACATCTGTGATGCCTTTTAACTTTTTAACTACCTGATAACTTCACAAGAAAATAGTAAGACTCAAATTATTTTTATCCTTCGTTCTTAATTTAGCCTTGTATATTTCATTGATTAAATATGATGCTACTTGAGAATGCGAGTAACGTTTTGGAACTCTGTTGTTGGCGAGCAGATGGTTTAAGCTACATGTTTGCACTGGTACGAAAACCTGGTGACGAGCCCAGCGGCTAAATTATTACAGTTTTCCGCATTGTATAGCTGTAATTTTTTTTTTTTTAAGATTTGTTTTTGGGGTTTGGCCTTTAATTGAACGGTTTAGTTGCAGAGAGGACAGGAAGCGAAGTGGGAGAGAGAAGGAGACGGGTTCGGGAAAGGACCACGAGAATGGATTCTAACTCGGGTCACCCGATGGGCGCCCACATGTCGGAGCACAGCCCACTAGGCTATCGTCTCCGACATATACTTTTGAACTTGAACAACTGTTTCTGTACCGGAGAATTTCTCTTCCTCTGAGGCTGCGTGTGAGACGGGACAACTCGCAGTCTGAAGCCATGCCTTGTTGAAGCTAAAACGTGTACATTAACTTTCCTGCTTAAATCGGTCTGTGGGTCGGGCTCTGTTTATACTTGATTTGAAAAGACATTTCTTCAATAAATGTTTAATTTAATCAATATTCTGTATCACTTCTTATTACTTAATTATATTTAATGAGATGAAGGTGGAAAAAAGAAAATCTGCCAAACATATCGGCCATCAGCTGGCCTAATTTCTAAAAATCGGCATCGTCCAGAGAAAAAACGATATCGGTCGACCTCTAACCTTGGCTCTAACATACAAGTACATAAATTCAATCACATTCCTAATTGGACCATTAGTTAGAAAGAAATATAAATTATTTTTAAAAGGTAGAAGCTGTCATGTTTTTTATTTCCATTAATCAATATATACATCTGTGGAAAAAATTAAGAGACCATTTCAAATCCATCAGTATTCTAGATTGTGGTCATTACAGTACAGTGTCTGATGAATTTCAACAAAAACAAACCTCAAGAGTGACAAAGTCATCCAACGGCAATGTGAAAGACTGACAGCATGACAAGACACATGGAAACTGTGATAAATATCTATCACATAATTTTTTTTTGGAGCTTTCCCTAAATGCATGAATTTAAAAGTGAATATTAACTTGTTTTCTTTGCAATATTAAATGTCAGAAAAAATATAGGCATCTTTTCTGTTATTTTGACCTGTTTTTATTTTCTGCAAATAAATGCTGACAGAACAAGTATATTGAAAATGTAGGTAGTAAAAAGTATCAATTTACCTAAACGCATGCCTTATAGTAAATAAAAATACAATGCATGTGATTTTGAAATGGTTTTAGGATTTTTTTTTCACAGCTGTATACTCAACTGACAAGTAAATTTGTGATTTTTAAACAGCAGTTCTCGTCCGTATGTTGAGAGTAACATTTGTTCAGTTAATATTCATGAGTTGTGCATGTGTCAGTGATGTGAGGCAGAGAAGCAGGTAATGGGATTTAAAACAGAGTGAATGGTGATGATTTGAATGAATAACTTAAAGCCTGGAGCAGTGCCACTACACACACACACCCTGCATAATCGCACACACTTACACACATCTTTCACTTCCCTTATTGTTTGTATTATGTAGACTCGCATTAGTGAAGAAATGAGGCATAAACTTTTTTCCATCTTCTGAGAATCCACCTTGTGATCTCTCTCAGTGTGATTCTCTTTCTCTGTCATATGACAGCTTCTTTTATTATTCTCCATTTTCATGGTGATGGGTAGGAGGTAATTGTTGTCATGTAACGTAGTGGTCCATAAAGGAGGACACCCTAAAAATATCGTCAATATTACCCTTAAGCAGATAACATTTGCTTTTTATAAACTACTCCCTGCTTACATGTCCTCACCAATTATTTAAGCACAAAAAGCACAACAAACAAAGAAATAAAATGTACCTTGGGAGGGATACAGTAAACAGGACATTGAGCACCAGTTCAACGATGTGCAGTATTGTGATATGATCACAACGGTTAAGAGGGTGTTGCAGAGCAACAGTGAGGCAAACAGCACAGAATGACGGTCATTTTTCAGTGTCTCTATTATCAGAAAGACATCGTACTGCTGACATCACGGTGCTGTATTGTGTAGACAGCACCAGGTGAGATCTACAAAAGGCCTCCTCAACCCAAAACACCTGCTCTCCAAGACCTGCAGCTGCCGGCAGGCTCGTGTTTGCGTGGCGCAGGGGTAGGTTCGTATGCGAGCTGGTTAGACTTTTAACATATCGGCTCATTCTTTCTCCATATCCCCCACTCTTTCTCTCTCTTACTCTCTCTCCGGGGCATAGACTAATTAATGGATACCATTCGCAGTTGATTAGCTACAGTTCCTTCTGTAATTACATTCGCATACTAACCACTCAGACAAAAAGATGAGGGCGAGAGAGAGAACAAAGCAAGGGAGAAATAAATGAATGCTCTTCTCATTCTGCTCTGATCTTAATTTGTTTCTGCTATTGTTTTGCTTCCACAGTAAGATAAGAAAGCTATTTTTTGTCCCTCTTTTTTCGACTCTTCTGGTTGTGTAACATCTGAAGGAATCACTTTGTTATAAACGGACAAAAGCTTGCTGTTGGTTGCAGCATTGAATCAGGTCCTGTTGTGGACATTACTTTCTACGGCCGTTCTGGTGGATGTTTGTTTGTGTGTGTGTGTTTGTGTTTGCATGATTTGTCTGGTTACAGAGAGCCCTCTGTGCTGGCCCTCCAGCTGCTAACCCATAATTCCTCATTTTGCTGGCCCATTGTTCCTACCTGTCAGTGTGTTTGTGTCTCCGAAGAAAAGATAGGATGGCTGCCATTTCAACAATTTTCTATCATGTATGATTTAGAGGGATACAGATAGAAGAAAGGATTAGAAGAAAAGCTCAGTTTAGAAGCGAAGCTCTAAAATACTATGAACTGTACAATACACAGCACAATTGTATCTTTTCGCGTGTCCTTGACATTTATTTGCATATTGTTTTTAAATGTTCAGGCCACAACTGCTCTTATTTCTTAGTTATTTTTTCTGTTGGCGAGTCCAAACCCACCCCTGCCGTGTTGATGTAACGAACACAGCAATCCATCATCATGTCTGCGTAGTCATTTAGCAATGGTAATATGTCTTTGTGACTCACCCCCACCTTTGTAATGCAAAGATAATTTCTCCGTTACAGCCACACCTGTCTCTCACACGTTTTCTGCATGTTTGAGGTGAATAAGCAATAGGGGGTTGTTTTTATTACAAGTGTACATTTACATGTTACCATCTATTTATCGTTTATTCTTAATACAATAAGGCTACACATTTTCTCTTTATTTGCTTTGCTTTGGAAACAAACCCCTGATCTTACAGTTTTTAGCGCTTTACCAGTTAAACTAAAGGAAGGGTAAACTAATGAATAAATTAACTTTCTGCTCTGCTACTGCTTCCTAGTAAAAATAATGCTTTATATATCTTTTATGTGCAGATGTAGTTGCTATTTCGTACCAAGCTAGAAGTCGGCTACAAAAAGAGAGACAACTTTAATGACTAATGTTTTCTTCTTGTTTCCTTTGCAGTTTGGGAATAACAACAACTACATGAACATGGCTGATGCCAATGGAGCTCTACTAGGGGCAGATGTGAGTATTTCTAAACTAGAAATGATCACAAGCTATTTCACTGACACTGGGGCTTCTAAATTGTCATTTCCATGCATAACCACTTATTGTTTAAAAACAAAGCCAATTAGCTGTTTAAGTTTAAAAGAAAAGAGTCATTTCAGCGGCAGGTGTGCAGCTGCTTCATTTACATAAAACATGATTTGCTCACTCCATGCTTACCTAATCTGCAATGGGATTTTCCGTAATGCCTAAAGCTTGTTACACCAGTGGCTATCTGTATATCAGTATATCTCACAGTATACAGTATATCCCTCTGCTTCCTTAATACTATTAATGTTGTTGCTCACGTGTTACAGTGTCACTCCTGCCTGATTTCCATCACATTTCCAATGCAAATATCCCTCCTCTTAACATCTCAACGGCATTCATGCTGGCTAAGCAAAGATAATGTGTGCACTTGTTTGTTTATGCTTGTAGTTTAAACTTGCTTTTTAAAAATGTTTTTATTTTGAAGTGCAAGCAGTGAAGCCACAGCTTTGTCACGGGCAGTAAGCACATTTGATGGAGTCAGTTGCAATCTCCATGAACTCTTGTGATAAAATTATTGCTTTGCCAAGGCCAAGCTCCAGGTTGCCACCTGCAATGGAAAAAGTGTTTTTTGTAGCGTTGATGGATATTATTTAAAGTAACAAAGTGTATATATCCTCCTACATACAGCAGATGGTATTATGGCACATGACAGTTACATTTAAGCATTAACATTTGAATACATTTTTTGGGCACACCTCTAGTATGTTGGGAAGGTATTGTTTCATGTAACTCAGGCTGAGAAGAAATTAAAGACATTTTACCTTAGTGACTACTGTAATTTCACAGTGTGATGGGTTTTCTGGGAGCTTTAGCTCTTTCATTAATCTGCTTAAAGTGTCATCTTTAGGAGAGAGAGAGAGAGGCTGAGCAACTCTCGAGTCTCACACTGTGCGTATGTGTATAAAACATTTGGTTTTGCCATAAAGCAAAACTATATACATTTATCTTTTAAAATAGACCTTCAACAATAAGATCCAGTTTGGCCGTCTTGATTCATGCTAAGAACATTTGGCTTGAGAGATTAATAGGATTTCACGTACAATAATGTATGTAAACGACGTTGTCTTAAAGTTCGTAATGAAACACGATATGGAAACAGAATATCACGGTGGTCAATCAGGTGACCTCTCCCTTCCTGCTTTATAACTGAAACTGATACCATCATATTTTGTTCCACTCAGCGAGATCACTTATCACACAAAATCTCATTACATATGTGTAATCACTACTGTATATGTAGAAATGGATTCGAAATGGCCGGTATTCTGAGAGGGCTGATTCGGAGCCATTGTCATCTGAGTAGCGGTTCTCTCTCTCTGCTTGACTGATATTAGGAGCTCAGCCTTATCGATTTTTCTTACCAGCGTGCTCAGTAATTGTGATGCACTGCCTTTTAACAAGTGCTGCTTAGGACTCTGCTGAATCAGTTTACTAAATCTACAAAATGAACGGGGTTATTGTTTTTTAATCTGTGCTATTGGTTTACCTTGGTTATCATATTAGTTGTAGCATATTAGGGTTGATAAAAGGATGGATGGATGCAGGCTGAATATTGATAAGGAACTGTAGTGTTAGTTTAATTTTCTTTTCTATGCATCTTTGCATTGTATTCTTTTTTATTGATTTCATTCATTTCTCTTTTACGGTTAGAATTAAACATGTAAAATGTATGATTATTCACCCTGAATTCACAGGATTTCGTAGTTATTTTACCAGTGGGCTAGTTTGTATGAATTTGTATTTTGTGAATCGTACAAGCAATACTGAAGCCCCACCCCTTTACCTAACGTGACTGGCGGGAAAGCAAATTGTACTAAAATGTAAATAAGATTGTATGAATTATCCAAAATGAGCCCCCTCGTAAAACAGTACGTTTTTGCTGTGAGATTGTTTATGATTATTAGAGAAAAGCAAGAATGATGGTCCACACAAAGTCTTCTTTAAAATCCAAAATAAGTTCAGACCTCTTTGAGTTAACAAGTGTGTAAATTGAGAGGAGTGAAGTTTTCCTTACATTGACTGTATGTCTTAAGTCATAATCACACTTAAAGGGATAGTTACTCCCAAGATGAAAATTCTGTCATCATTTACTCACGTTCTTGTCATTTCAAACCTGTATGACTTTCTTAGATATTGACAAAAGAATTTAATGGGTACCGCTGATGTTCGGTTACCAACGTTCCTAAAAATGTGTTCTTTTGTGTTCTGCATATAAAAGTAAGTCACACAAGTTTGAGTAAATGGCGACAGAAATTTTGTGTGAACAGTGATTTTCTCCACTATTTACATGTTCTGGCACCGATTCTGCCATCTTTGTTCACATACCTGTACACCCTCCGGTGTTTTATCACTCACCCCACAACATTGCGAGCAACACCAGACAGGCCCGAAGAACATCTCAATTCTCATTTACCCAAACCGATTCGATCGCTACCTCTCACAGCAGATGTTAATTTGATGTCTGTTTTTCTCGCTTTCCACTCATTGTGTTCAGTCAGGTGTTCAGTGTTGTGTTTTGTTGTGTTGAAAGGTCAGTGTCATTTTAGTTACGCTCTGATGTGAAAAAGATGAAGAAAGAGACTCTTCCACGCATTTGATCTTTGAATGTCGTATCAGATCTTACAGTACAGCTGTGTTGTTAGGACATTTAGGTCGGGCAGTGCTAGTTTTCCCTCTCTTTCTTTTGCTCTGCGGTTGTTGTACTGTGAACATGCTGGCACTGCAGGTCTTATTCATAGAGAAAGGTCATGAAGTAAAGTAAATGAAAAGAGCACCTCTCTCTCTCGCTCTGGTCCTTTCTGCTCCCCTTTCACTAAACCAGTGTCTTTCATTCTTTCTTTCTTTCTCCACATGTCCTGTGATTGCCTATGTGTTATTTGGAGCGATCTTGTCTCATGATTATTATTTATGCCTCGATGCTGCTGTTTTGATTAACACACAGATTTGTTAACTGCTGCAATGCCACAGGGAGGGGAAATGAGTTTGTAGCTGTGTGTTAATGGAGAATTGGGAGACAGAGCTTTGCCGACCACTAATGGTTTTAAATGGAGGTAATGTGAACATGTGTTATGAGCTGCAAGCCCCTGGCCTTCAACATGCTCAACACACCTCTGCCTTTACAAGATCCACTGTTCACAGCTGCTGAAAAAGGGCTGTAAGTTAAATGCTGGAGTAGAGCCATATAAAAATGTACAAGAAAAAATGGGAGTGGCAATAAAACAGTTTCTTAGACTTAAACATCAGCTGGATCTCATCATACAGTCATTGACCGAGCTTCAAATATATATGTGGATGTGCATTTGAGTGTTGGAGGGTGGGTTAGGTTTTGCCATACAGTACATTGTGTCCAAATGTTCCCACAAGAATAGTTAAACCTGAAATCTCCTCCACTCTTAATAATAAATGTGCTTCACGAATCATGATGCCATAGAGGAACCATCTCTTTCTTACCTTTTCTTAATCCGAAGAATCTTTTTTTAACCACAAAGAACCTTTTGTGAAACAAATAGGTTCTTCGGATGTTAGAGGTTTTTTATGGAACCATTTAGACAAAAAAAGGTAAATCTATGTCATTGTGATTCGTGAAGCACCTTTATTTTTAGGGGTGTACATTAGAATCTGTGTTTGAATTG
Organism: Triplophysa bombifrons; assembly: GCA_029783895.1. Classification (NCBI taxonomy): domain Eukaryota; kingdom Metazoa; phylum Chordata; class Actinopteri; order Cypriniformes; family Nemacheilidae; genus Triplophysa; species Triplophysa bombifrons. The sequence continues at coordinate 24,889,169 of CM056448.1, forward strand.
CACTGAAAGGGAGAAGATTGTTTTTCGTTTATAAAATTTGGGAAGTTTACTTAACAATTGCGAAATAACATATGATAAAACATCATTTTGAGAGCAAAAAAGAGAAATACAGTTGAACATTATGTTTGCACGATGTTTATGTGGCTTAAGCAAATGTATTGGACACAATAAGTTGTTTTTAATAAAAAAGCAAAAAAATTGAGGAGCCAATTTTAATTTTGTCTTTAGAAACTGAACAAAGGCAAATTAACTATAATATGTTATAATACAGTGACAGAGGGATTATTCATGTAAGGAGCAGATTTATACAACAACAAAAAAACAAAGTGTGACACTTCTGGCCACACAAAATAATGAATGTGAATGTCCTGTCAATCCATTAGTCCAGTTCTATCATTTCCTTTTCTTCTCAAACAAACATCATCCAGCTCAGATTAAGCAGTTTCATTATGTCCTCCTGCTTGTGTGATAGCGGTGCAATGTTTCATTTCAGAGTCTGATTTCTTGTTTTTTCACATCCTGTTTCAGTGAGAATATAATGGATAAAGGATAAACATTTTCTTGTGCGAGATTTAAATAGGTTTTCTTATCTTCGCTATTTAGGTCAAGAGTTATTTCACAGCTCGGAGATTAAACGTGGTTCCAGTTTATGAGAAATCAGCAGGCTGTGTTTACTTTCTACAGCTATTGTCCTTGTAACATGTTATTAAGAACATACACAGCGATGGGTAGCGGGGGCTGCGGAAATTCATCTGCATCGCAGATGGCTCTACTGCTATTTTATAACTTCTTGTTAATTACTTTAAAACTTGGCATGTCTGATTATCTCCTTTGTCTTCTCTTTAGACATTTCACACTCCAAGTCTTGGCGACGAGGAGTTTGAAATACCCCCTATCACCCCTCCCCCAGAAGTGGAGTCTGGTATGGGCCTTCAAGAGGTGGGCTCGACTTACCCTGGGCTACCTGACCACCCCAACCCTCATCGGGGATCATTCACCCCACAGTTCCCACCCCAGAGCCTGGAGCTCCCCTCAATCACCATCTCCAGAAACATGATGGAGCAGGAAGGTGGACAAATGAACAATGGGCACCCAGGGGTAAGGACCGGGTTATTCCTACATTATAAAGGTCTTATTGTTTGCGAATGTTGTTATGCAAGGGATGAAAAAGTTATATTTCAAACATCCCTTTCACCCCAAGCAACATTTTTCTGAATAAATTGTAGATGTTTTTCCTTCTCTAAATGCAAATAAGTTTGCCAAAGGTGTTCTGTGCAAAACAGATTAAGGTGGTTGATATACCTTGCTGGTATATGTTGCTGTTATAAAAGTGGATTTTTACTTGTAAACAGTTGAGAACAGACAGTCACAGCAGTCTTGCCAAGAGTAAGCAGTAAACCATTGTCAGATTTAGCTGAATATAATTATTCTGTATCCTTGTATCACTGTGATGACTAAAGCGTAAATTATAGTTATATACAGCGTAGCTTATGCAGAGACGCCATAGCCTGAGGCTCACTTCTCCAAAAATGTAGAACACGTCAACTCAACGTGGACCGTATGCGCTGTGATTGGTCTGTTTGAACCCCTCCCTTAGGTCAAAAAACTCAGCGATAGCATCATGTTTACTCAAACGCATTTCTGAAATTAGTCAATTTTACGCACGACTATTACGTACACTTTATACATTAAAACGAAAGGTCTAGGCAAGCATTTGCTTCATAACAATCATGTTTTACGATCAAGCTTTTATGGCTGTTAATTCTGATCGAGAAATGGCTTCTAAATGCCACAGAGATGGATTCAGCGATGAGGAAGCTTTGAAAATGCCACGGCCTGACTAGATATATTAAAACCACTATTATAAGAATAAAATCACTGTCAAAGAACTTTAAATACATTAAAGGACACAAAATGACATTAGCCGGCAGATGATGTGAGGCAGACATCTGTGCGTTTTCATGAGCTTGAATCTAAACAAAATGACTCTCTTTCTACTTATGTGTACATATGGAATTATACATCTTTATTTGCATTCCAATATCGACAGGAACCATCAAGTTTTACTGCTCTTCTCCTGGCCTTCCATGCTGCGGGCGAGTAAAATAATGGCAGCTTTTAAAATATCTGTGCTGCATAAGTGACCGCCGGAAGGCTTTTTGCCTAAAGAATTTTCATTACATGCTCAGTTAAACTCGTATGCAGCCGGAAAAAAAAACGGAAACTCGACACAATTACAACGTGGACGGTTCTCACTGCACTGTGAAGGGATTAGATTCGATTCCCCAACATGATTCCTCTTTAGCAGCTATTTCTGTAGACACTGCTGGTGATTGTGTGGGGACTATATTAGCAGGATTGGGGCGCTCTGCTCAGCGTCTGGTGGCATTGTGACCATCCCTCGGAATCTTTTCTGTCGCTCATCACTCAGTGTCCTCCTGAAAGACTCTCAGTCTCTCCTCTTAATGGAATTGATCTCAGTTTGTCCTGCTCTCTGGGACTTGTGCGGACAGCGTCGTGCCGTTGAATCAGTGTCTTATATTTGTAAAGGACTCTGCAGGGAAGTTAGATTTGTAACCTCTGGCGTCGTCCTTTAGTGATTTTGATGTATTTTAGATCTTGTATTAATCTAATGTAGCATGAAGGACCAAGAAGGACGGTTCAGGATCACATTGATGTAATATTTCAGTGGATGTATGAGCAGCAAGGGCATAAACAAGAAATGCACTGAAAAATGTTACAGAAGGATTGCATCTGTAGTTGTGTGTGAAGGTAAATCAGATCGTTCTACAAGGCACGTCTAAAAGATTAAAACAGGCTAGTTTCATTTGCTTTCCGTGTTCCTGAATTTGTGCCAGATATTCCTCTAATTCCTTCCCTCTGATGCTGTACGTCTGTCAGGTAAAATTAGCCGCAGATGCTGCTGGACAAACCCAGCTCGGCGAAATCCATTTCTCAGCTGTGAAGAGAGCTGGCAGGATTTTGAATGTGAAGTCATTATTTATTTAATCTGTTCTCCTAACAAGCTCCTACATCTCGCTCGAGAATCGTTGGATGTGACTGGCGCTCTACGCAGGCCAGAACTGATGAGGATCTGAGCACTGCTTTAGACCGAATCCAAAAGAGAGACTGGCTCCTTCAGATTGTGTTGAGATAAACAGCAGATCAAGTATTTCTGGCACCTTTATTTGGACATGAATGATTTATTTTGCTGATATTTGTTTAGCGTATGTTTCCTAAGCATTTTTTAACAAATTAAAGGTCCAATGTGTGATGTTTTTTGGAAGATCTATTGACAGAAATGCTGTATACATAACTGTCTTCAGAGGGGTCTAAAGACCTTACATAATGAAGCGTTATGTTTTTATTTCCTCATTCTGAGCTATTTCTATCTACATACACCGGGTGTCACTTTACATTGAATTGCCCATGTTGTTTCTATGGAAGCCCTAAACGGGCCACCTGCTCTTCAGAGTGCGTTTGTAAACGCATTATCATTCGTAATGCAGAAGCGAATTGTGACCACATCTTTGTTCTGTGTCAGCCAACGTAATTCTTCAAAAGGGAGGATTGGAGTGAGCCGTTGGTTCCTTAATTTCATATACTGGACCTTTAATATAATGGGTTAAACAGGTAATTATCTCAGGCAGTTAAAATGTTTTTTCACGTTTGGTTACAGTCGGTGCGTTTTCACTGGTCTCATTTGTTTAGAGCAGGTGTTTGTGGGACACCTGCAACACACTGCCATCTTAAAAACGTGAACACTCGCAAACTGTCAAGGCTCTGATTGCTGTCTGAAAAAAAAGGGAAAATATGCCCAGTGTTGCAGAAACTATATTTTTCTTCCCCCAACACTAAAACACACACACACACACACTTTACTCTGCTCCTCTCTTCCTCTCTCTCTCTCTCTCTCTCTCTCTCTCTCTCTTTCTCTCTCTCTCTTTCTCTCTTTACACCTATTTGTTATCTTATCTCCAAGCTGAGTAGTTGTGACATCAGTTGTACATCAATCTTTGAAAGTGGATTTTTTTCTCCCGCTTCACCTTCATGTTTCTTTCTTCTGGCTTTTTTTCTGCTAGACAGCCATTGTGACATATTGGGCCAGTAAGAAATGAGAGATATTCATGCAGGCATGCAATACTTGTAATGAAGTCTCAGCCTGACCTTCTCTGTGATTGATTCTGTAATTTAGTTTTCTCAGCCAGTACTTGAAATGAAATGAAATCATGTTGAACAAGTTTTAAATACCCATTGTGCAACGGGAAAGGTGGAGGGAGGGAAGAGGAAAGGAGAAAAGGGACAGAGAACAAAATGATGTTTTGGACTTTGTTTTTAGAGAGTGCATGAAACAGGGACACGTGTGTGTGTTTTGTAGACAGAGAGATGGAAAGAGAGAGAGAGAGAGAGAGAGAGAGTAGGCAAAGGAGAAATAAAAGTAGAAAACAATTTATCTTCATGCTACCGTGGTCTCAAAATTCCATTTTCGTCTTTTTCTTGAGGAGCCAGTTATGCAGGTAACCATAAACGCTTGTAAAAATAAAGCAACGTTCTGTTTAAGGTTCCAGCGCAGCTGTGAATACGTGCAGGGGGCTGATAAACTACCCATAATAGAGGCGACCTTTTCACACTGGCCAAAGTTGTGAGATTCATCCTCATAATTACCATATAGATGATTTTACCCCATTTTCTGTTATGGAACGCTTCCAAGAGCTCGGCGGAAAGATTGAATGGAAATTGAACTTGTTAACATTCTTTTCGGCACGGAACAGCTCATACCAAGCTGCTTTTAATAAACTCTACAATTTCGTTTCACCCCCCATCGCATCCAGAGGCTGGTATCTTAAAGAGCAGACCCGAGACTCTCGGCCATTGACACGACATCTTCAGATTCTTATCCGCCATCGCAGTATTGCTTATGTTATGGTTCTGAACACATGATGCAAAAAGAGGTCTGAGGTTTTTAAAGGGTTTTTGTTGACTGCTTAGTTGCGCTTACTGCTTTTGATGAAAGAGGTCAGGACACTATTAGAGGCAGAACCAAACAGTCATCTTTCAAAGGTGTCTGCGTGTTGTATAGTTTGGCAGCTGGTCAGCTTCTCTTTAAGGTGCTTTTAATATTGAACGCTTAAAGTATAGCATCGAAACTTTTTATAGTACGTTGTTGGGGAATAAAGATAAAAAAGATCCTTTTTGCCGGCGGAGATAGGCTGATTGCATGAATAATAACAACATTTGCTCAAGCACACACAAACACACAGACGAGAGGATAGGGCACATCTGGCCTCTTTGCTCTTCAGATAAGAAGTTATTTACAGATTTATGAAGACTATCAAAAGCATCTGTGTAGATGTGAGCTGTGTGTCTGCAGACAATGTTCCAATCAAAATGCAAATGGAGGCTGTGCAGCAGGGACATAAATAAACAGATCGAATACAGACTCGCTCTTTCTACAAGATAAACTACTCCGACAGCAGAAATCACATTTCTTTCATTGCCTACAAAGGCTGCTATTAGCAAAAGCTGCCTGACATTTGTGCTGGTTTCATCTGAACGTTTCATTCACTCCTCTTTATTTTCTATATACTGATTTGTGCAGCGTGCATAAATATCTCCTTTTATTTGAAATTATCTCATGGTTTTATTTTCCGGCCTTTGATCACTCGATGTCGTGTCTGGAAGCGGAAAGATAATGTTGTCAAATCAAATAGATGCTTGAAGATAAATTGCATCTGATTTTTACGAAATCCTCTGTGGGAATTATTTTTACATCTGTTCTGCGCCATGCTACGGGATCAAAGCTAAAGACCAGTTCTGACCGCTTCTGAAACAATATTCGCCGAAGCAGTCGGTGTCAGAAGAAAACATTTTTGACAAAAAGAAAATCAAAAGAGTAAGTGGGCATATGGTCCGTTGACAAATGCAGCGTGTTCAAATCATTGATCATGTCAATGTATTCACTTGGGGAAGAGCCGGAACATAGAGACCTGCAAAAGACTTTGATGATAAATATGAGCTTGCGGAGGCTGCGTGCGTTATGTCTGTGTGATTCTCTCTCTCTCCTTGCTGTACATTAGTGATGCATAGAGAACGCTGTCGTGATTTTAGCGGGGCATTGGTAGCTGTTAGTCGAGTAGTCCTGCAGGGACCGTGTTAAAGTGTTAGACACAGATGGTCTTGGATAATGAACACAGAAGACAGGTCTATAACAAAGAATACTGCCTGCTTTGTCACTGGTCTCTTGTAGTAATGATGAAACCAGAAAAAAGTATTTACCTAGGACAACATTTTTACTAGATTACTTTTTATCTGTTTTATTTACTTGATTTGTTCTTTGCAGAAACAGTGGTACACCAATAAAAAAAAGCAAAAGTCAGATTTCCTATCTCACCCTAATAATGTTAAAAACACCTATTGTTTTGCAGATTGTGTTTTTGATAAGGCACAGATTTAATTTAAAGCCTTATGTACCCAGGGAATTAAAAAAGAGAGAATCTAATCTGTGTGCGAGGGAAGGTGTTAGAATATTGTACTAAGCGAGAGGGTTCAGCAGGTCTGGCCAATATGGCCAGGTGCACAGCTTTATGATGTGTTGACACATACAGATATTGAGTTCCAGTCTCTGAATACCAGATGGAGGGGGGTTGATGTAGTAAGATCTTGACATAACGAAAAAATGAACAAAGATGCGATGAACTCATGGTTTTCTCTGCTGTTTGAGTTGATTTTGCTCTGTGATCTGGTTCCTGTTATTTCACTTTCTTGGCAGTCTATGCAAAACATGCAAACCTTAGTGAATAAAGCATCGCACAAATCATTGTGTCAAAAAATATCATGGATGCTATACAAAGCTAATATTCACAAGTCGACAGAGTGAAAAATACTTAAAACAAAGATTGATAGAGTTGGTTATAAAGAGATATATAGCTTGTCTTTGGAATTGTGGATGATATACGAGATGACGCCTGTCATCTGTTGAAGTTCTATCATCAAAACATGAGTGGTATTATTTTACTGAATGCCGACATTCAACACACCTTGTATACTCCTTGTATACCTTATATACTCCCCATATGGAAATTTGATATATGTGACATGTTTGTCCCTGTGCTGGAAGTGTTATTGCCATATGTTATTTTCATATTCTTTAAATATATGAGATGATATAAGATATATATATATATATAAGTTTAGGGTATATGTAACATTTTATAAACAAATATTGAAAAATTTGACATGATGAATTTGAATATGGTATTGTATGGTACAACCTATATGTTACCAGTATTTAATGTGTAGTTTAAGTTTTTTAAGTGACATATATATATATACCTAAAAGATCCTGTTAACTTATTTTTTTATTTAATAGTACAGTACCATACAAGAACAGTACAGTACCGTTGTTGTCCTTCTGAAACCTTGGTAATGGGAAAAACACTGTATTTTTTTAAATGATTAAATGTTTTGTTGTCGAAGTTGACGAGCACTTTCTAAAACTTTTTATTGGTTAGATACTTGCAAAACCCAGTTACAAACATACAGTTAAGGGTGATTAATAATGATTTATGACAAAAAATCACAATATATGGAAATACAAGGTTTTAGAAGGACAGCAGCGATATGTTGTGTTTCAAGCTATTTTTCTATATGTTGTGCTCAGAAGGTCATCTTTTTGTTTTGCAGGGCATTGGTCAGACTCACCTGCGTCAATACGCTCCAAACCCCACCATGGTGATGCGCTCCATCATTAACATGCACAACCCCAATGGAATGATGTCACAAAACCAGCTTTCCACCCTCAACCAGTCACAAATCAACACACAACTGGGGCTGAATATGACTGGCTCAAACATAGCTCACACTTCCCCGTCCCCACCCGCCAGCAAGTCGGCCACGCCCTCCCCCTCCAGCTCAATTAATGAAGACGATCAAGAAGAAGGAAACAGGGTAAGTGTCTTTTTTTTCATTAACAAACGTTTCGGAGCATTGTTCGCATTCATTTGAATCAAAACCATATTACATGAACAGTGCATCTGTTGACAATGTATTTTTTTAAATAAGTCTCTCTCTGTGTCTGTCAGGTGATTGGTGAAAAGCGTCCAGCCCCTGATGCAGGTAAAAAGCCAAAGACGCCCAAAAAGAAGAAGAAGAAGGATCCCAATGAGCCTCAGAAGCCAGTGTCTGCATACGCCCTGTTCTTCAGGGACACCCAGGCAGCCATCAAAGGCCAGAACCCCAACGCCACATTTGGGGAGGTGTCGAAGATCGTAGCTTCTATGTGGGATGGGCTGGGAGAGGAGCAGAAACAGGTAAAAAACTGTCCTGTTTTATTAAAGCAATTTACATTTCAAGATATGTTTGAACTAAAATGAAAAAAACTGTGTTTCAGGGCAGATTATTCTGTTAACAGGACTCTCTGTTGTGAAACATTTTTTTTAATAACTAGAGTAACAAATTAATTTTTTTTCTCACAATTTAACATTGAATGATTCATGGCTGGTGTTAAACAAACTGCTTTTTCAACCTTCTTTAGTTTTTTGGCTTAGATGAAGCCTTCAGGCTCTCACTGTTGCGAGAATCATGCTTGCCAGTCAATGTTCTGCTAATTACCTGTTTATCACACCTCACGAGTTCTGTTCTCTGCAGACTTACAAAAGCAAAACAGAAGCAGCAAAGAAGGAATACCTGAAAGCTCTCGCAGCGTACCGTGCCAGTTTAGTGTCAAAGGTGACCTTTTTCCCTGTTTCAGTATTTCTTCATTCATCTGTCTCTATTTCCCTTCATGTTTTCTATTATACTTAGTTTACCAGTATGTTAATAGTTCTCACTTTAAGGCTGGATAGCTTTCACCTTGAGGTTTCAACCACTTTGAAAATTTTACTGTGTTGAAGGGCTCATCTTTTAATTAACAATAAATGTTCTGCTGACAACTGAAAGGTGATTTAATGTAGCAGTTCCTCTAGTCAGATGCTGTGTCTGGAAAACGTGTTTGTTCCTATGTACAATAGGTAGTGTAAAATGCCATTTCTATAAAACAGTTGGAAATAACTAGTATTAAAATATGATTCTTTTCCTACTGTGACTGTGAATGTGTTATCCTCACAGTGGAGATGTAAAAATAGCAGTAAATACAGCTAATGAATTAGAACAAGATACTCATATTATCCATAATGCCTCATTAACTCCCTGTATCCGCCAGGAACATTTGCATATTTGTTATTTCTTGCTAAAATGTTATATTTGAGCACCAGATTTTCTTACACACTGTTTGCGTAGCATTACTGAACATCATGTATTGTAAGCAACAACAGTAAAGTATTGGAATTTTTTCCTAAATTGTCATCACATTGCGGCTCAGTATGAATTAAATAGTTCATTATTTTCAACGTGTGAGTCTTATTTCTGATCTTTTTCTGGGCTGCTAAATAATATAAATTCCATCCATGGAGTTTTTGGAATCAAGTTTTTTAGATCACTGAAAGTAAGACACCAGCAATTTTCTCTGAACAGCTTTTTTCTGTCGAGTCAGTCACTATATCAGCACTAATAAAGCAGAGGGCACTGCATGTTAAAGAATTTGTTGAGTACCAGAATTTATCAGTCTGCTCGTGTAAGCAGTATAGACACTAATGCTCTGCTCTCTATTTCTGTCTCAGGCCGCCGCGGAATCAGCAGAGGCCCAGACCATCCGCTCGGTCCAGCAGACTCTCGCCTCCACCAGCCTCTCGCCAGGGCTCGTACTGCCTTCTCCACTTTCCCAGCACCCTTCCATGTCCGCTGCCGCACAGGCTCTCCAACAGGCCCTGCCTCGAGCCATCGCTCCCAAACCTCTGCAGATGCGTGTGGGCGGCAGCCAGATCGTCACCTCTGTCGCGGTAGCTCATCAGAGCATGGCGCCCGGTGGCCTGCAGTCACAGCTGCTAGGACAGATGGGAACGGCCGGGCCACAGTCGGCCGTGTCATCGCAAATGAGTCCACCGATGCAGCCACGACACGCGACCATGCAGCAGCAGATTCAGCAGCAGCATCAGATGCAGCAGCACTTGCAGCACCATCAAATGCAGCAGCAGCAAATGCACCATCAGCAGATTCAGCAGCAAATGCAGCAGCAGCATTTCCAGCATCACCTGCAGCAGCAGCTTCAGCAGCATCAGATGCAACAGCAGCACCAACAAATGCAACAGCAGCAAATGCAAATGCAGCACATGCAGCAAATGCAGCACATGCATCAGCATCAAATGCAGCAGCATCAAATGCAGTCGCAGCCACAGTCTCAGTGTTCGCCCGTGCAGCACTCGCCCGGCACGCCTCACTCCGCCTCTCTGGGCAGCCCGCCACCCCCTCCACCACCCCAGCCTCACCCCTCCCAAGTACAGGCTCACGCTCAGGTCCTGTCGCAAGTGAGCATCTACTGAACCAAAACCCCTGAGACCCAGGGTCGCAATTCAAAGAGAAAAGCAGTTGTTATTGAAAAGCATAATTTCAAGGTTGCTTTTTAAAGTTGCACTTAAGAAGTGTGTAAGAAATATGAATGTTTTACAAATAACTGTCCTTTGTTCTAGATGGATAAGATATGTGTTTAAAGGACAAAGCATCTTAGCTGGATATTTTGTCTATAAGGCTGAGCTACGGCAAGTCTGTTCATAGACTTGAGTGCCCCGTAGTCATATGTTTGTACATTTGATTAATTTCGTTTATTTCTCACTGTTGTGGAGTTGAAACTGTGCCGGAGCACAATGGCGTGGGAAAACGTTTCTGAACACTTGATGGGTTTTATTTAACAGCTTTATTTATGAGTTGGGCATCATTGGAATGACTGTCATAGACAACATTTCATAAAGAGGCACTGTATTAAAAAAGGAAACAATACACAGGTACTAAACTGGTCATCAGAGACAAGCTTCTCTGGACAGTGTGATGTGAATCCTACCTTTCTTTTTCCCTCATTCTCCTGGACAGTCCAACAGATGAAACTGTTTAACAGTCACCGCTGGGAAAGCCTCATCAAATTATCCTGCTTTTTTAACCGAGTGGTGTCCGAGATATCTCATGCCACATTATTAAACAGGGAATACATTTTTTTTCTTGGACATAACAATGGACAGACCTCCACAGATCACATCAATCATAACGTCTCTCTTACAATTGTCTGTGGCCTGCTGTATATGTTCTAAGGAAAGAGCAGAAGTTCATGGAGGTTCTTCTCTGCCCAAACCCCTCAAAATCTCATTCACTGCCCTGTGTGTAGTAACAGCACTCCAAAACTTCTTCTTCTCTGTAATTATCTTTACCTCAGAAGTTTTCAATAATAAGTTATGTTTCAGATTTTTCTTTTGTGTTTTTTATGAAAAAGGCTAAATTACTGGTTTACTGAGGTATTTTTATTACATAATATTCCACATTTCACAGTGAGGACAATTCGACAGGAATCCTTTCAGATCTTTTTTTACTACAATTGAAAGAACATGGAAGTATTGTTTGCCAGCTCTAAAATAATCTGTGGTGCAGATAAGATAAAATGAAGTTGTACATTTTTCCTCTTGTTGTAAAGTTTTATTATGTGAGGCTTTAAATGCAGAAGTTTGCGAGCTGACCCGTGTCCTGCTTTATCTCATAGCACTCTTTTGTACTTTTTTATGAGTTACAGTAGCACCAATTCATTTGTTTTTATTTTTGCTTACAATTCAAAAATAATTCCATTTAAAACATGACAGCAAAATAAAAACAAGCTCCTCCTGTTTTTAAACTTCTATCTTTATTAAGTTGCAAGTTTTGTTTTAGACATCCAAAAACATTTAAAGAGTGGCATTCCATCATCAATATGACACTAGCCATAATTTTGAATTATATTTCTCTGTGTCTCACTGTTTGCAATTAAAATAACAATCAAAATATTTATTTCAAGGAATTGATTCATTTCAAAGACTATATTAGCCATACTTTTGTATAAAATATTTCCTCAATGTGTCCTTGTTAGTTATGAAAGATTTAAAATAAAGACATCAGTACTTAAAGTATTCAATCGATTTGGAAATTGAAATTTATTTTTGTGCCATCATCAAATCATACAAACTATTACATATTATTTCTTCAGATGTATTAAAAAAATGTCTTTAAATTTGAATTTATGGAAGTGGCCGTGCAGTCTGCAATGCACATTTCATGTCAATACATTTTAAGGATGACCTCTGAGCCCCTCGTGCCGGAATATTTCTGAGGAAGCTGGAATTAAAAAGGCTAATTATCATAAACACACAATGAGCACGTTAGGAAGTGGACAATCTTTTTTTTAATGGAAACGTCCAAATGAAAACAGAAGGATGAGAATCTGTGCCTGTTTTCGTTCTGCATTAATTGAATTCTCCAACACTATTCTGTAGGCATCAAGAATGCTTGTGTAATTTGGAGGAGAGAGGCTGCCGTGATTGGCCCTCCAGTCTGGTTTTGTGTCACAGAGAAGCCCACACTCTCACTGTGATTAATTGCAGCATCTGTTCTGTCAGAGGGTGTAGTGGAGAGGTCTGCAGGAAAACTGCAAATAAGTGCTGGCAACAGTCTTAAAGCGCCTATGATGAAATGAAAATTAAAAACAGCGAGTACCCCGCATGCCCTGAATTTCAATGGCAAGAAGTGGGGAGCGCCAAAGAGGGAGAGGGTGAAGATTGCTTAGCGTAGAATGTAAGGGCCGTGTCCATGGCGACCAAACACATCCTTTAAAAACAGCCAGTAATGAGGGGCTGGGAAATAGCGGTTATTATTCCGAACAGTCTCTTGGAGGGCAGCATCAATAATGCATGCGGTACCTTGTTATTTGGTAAACCTTGTTATCCGCGCGGTCTCGGTGAGGATAAATATCTCACAACAAGGGTTGGAACTCTGGCACACCCCGGCGCAAAATAAATAAATAAACAAAGGGGTGCAGATATTTTCTAAAGTGATTATGTGTGTTCACAGTGCTGATGATGATTATGAATTGTATCACTGTGCGCTGCGAGAATGAAAGGCGAACATCAAAAGGACCTCATTTAAATTCAATCATTGCCTCATAATGGGGTGGAAAATGTGACGGTTTTAAAATGAAGCAGAACATGTTAAGTGTTTCTCTCTTATTTAAGTAAATGCATTGTAAAAAATGTCATCATAAATTTACCAAAGCAACTATACATTTCACCTCGACTGTGTGCTGGAATCATCCTCCATTAGTGCGATCATGTCACGTCTATCAGCAGAATCTAGTTCATACTGCAGTCACGTGATCTGACTATACAGTTTTATTGCGTTTAACCTAATTTCATCATGCGTTCACTGCTGTTTGTCACTTGTGCATACTTACATTTCAGGATATGTTTGCGATTTGCATAAAAAGGTAATGCGATGCGAATGCCCCCTTTTCGTCAATGATTGATTGGTATCTTCCATTACCCTGCTGTCTATCCAATACACTGTGAATGGTGCGACAAAAGATCCGAGGCTGTGACCTTAGTAGCTTTTAGTTGCTGTGATCATTTTCTATCAGAGCATGAAAAGTAAAGCATAAAGAAAATTTACTACAACCCCTGGCAAAAAGTATGGAATCACCCTTCTCAGAAGATGTTCATTCAAATGTTTAATTGTGTAGAGAAAAAACCAAGCACATATATGCCACAAAACAATTTTCACTCAACAAAACAATATTCTGTATCTGTAAAAACACTTGTAATTGACTATAGTTATCTTTCTTTGTTGTTTTTTTAATGTTATATACAGCCAGAATATTGTTTTGTTGAGTGAAAATTGTTTCGTGGCATATATGTGCTTGGTTTTTTCTCTACACAATTAAACATTTGAATAAACATCTTCTGAGAAGGGTGATTCCATACTTTTTGCCAGGGGTTGTAGCTGATAAACACAAGCTCATTCATTTAGCATCAATGATATTTTACACCACATTGTAATCTGTATGGACCACTGTGAACAATGTATAAAGAGGCAACGATTCATTTCCATAGTTAGCCAGCTCATTAAATCTTATTACCACTAAATGAAAATATGAATGAAACGAATTGTTTGTGATAAGTGATTTCAGGTTACCACTAAAACAGTTTCTGAGTTTGTTTATTAACTAATATGCCGTGAGCAATCACTGATAAAACAACTACATGACAGATGGGAATTCCTGTTTGTTGACATTGTTTGCGTTGCTTGGCAACAATAACCAAATAGGGTAGAACTCGAGTAGGGCAAGGGTCAACCTTCAACCAGAGAACATCCGTAATGCCGTCCGGTCGGCCATGCCGTCTGCCCTCCATTAACAAAACTAACCCATCCCAAGACCACATGTGACCTTTGACCTGACTCGAGACACCTGGCCTTACAGGGAGCGAAGTGTTACACTGACTTGGGCAAGATCCTGTTGAACCCTGGGCAGGATGACAGCATTTGTTTGCACAATGTTGACCTCGAAGTCAGAGACAGAACTTTGTTTAGGTGCTATTGACCTACTGGTGCTGTTGTGAACATTTGTGAGACTCCCCAGACTGAATGATCAAGGCTAACAGCCGGGAGACTGAAAATAAAACCGAGAACTTGACTTTTAAGACTGAATGAAATGTTTTTTTGTTTTTTAGAGCATAACCTATGCTCTATAGGTGCTATAGTGCTATAGGTTATGTTTTGCTATGAAATTAGACTGAGTTATTGTTTGAGTTAATGTTAATCAAAATCAGCTCAACTACAATGACTCTCAGTTTCACAACAGCAATTGAACACAATGGTTCCTAAACAAATACATATCAGGTTAGTTATTAACCAAAATTGCATGTCATATAAAAGGGTCAGATTTGTATTATATGCTTTTTAAAGAGTAGTTTAAAAGTGTACAGATTTACAGTAAAAAAAGAAGAATAGAATAGATTGCTTTTCAATTAGAACTAGCTTTGATAGACAGTGATAGGAAGATAAATGTTATAGCTTTACCCAGTACAGTTACCACAAGCCTTTATTCTTCCAAAACACTTTATCAAGGCAATGCTTCAACAACACAGAGCCCAATTTCTCCCAAGTGCAGATCAAACGGGTTTCTAGCTGTTCCCAGCAGCCCTCTCAGCTCTGGCAGAAAGAGCAGAACTGGACTAAATTGGAGTTTAAATTCCCATAAAATAGTTTTCTTTAAGGCATGATATTTATACATGCTTATTAACATCAAGTGAGATTTTTCTGCAGAGCTGAATTTCAGGCTCCTGCTGCAATGATGAATACAATGAAACTCTCAATATTTTGACTTCAGCAAGTTTATTTTACATAATTTCTTTTAACTTTCTGGATTTAGGTCGGTGTAATTTCAAATGATATTTATTGTACCCCACAGCTAAAATAATGTGTTTTCTTTGTGTGTACTGAGGTTAAGTTTGAGTAGATGCTGTTTACAGCATCTTTGTCTGACTATCTACTACTATTTTTCTATTATTATAGTTTTTTATAAATTCAAATAATAATGCTGCAATGCAGGATTTTTCCCACCACAAACCTGAAAATATCATGTGGATTTAGGAACATAAAAAGTAACATTAAAAGATTGATTTAGGAACATTAAAGATTGATTTAGAAACATTAAAGGTATTTATTAACATTAAAACGATGCCATTCCAGAAATTGTTTCCAGATTTAGGTGGGAAATATCCTAAAGGAGGTATGTGGAACAAAGACTAAGATGTTTTCACATTGGTCTGATGCATAAAAAGAGCATTTAAGAGTTAATTTCCCTTTGTCAAAAACACTATGTCTAGTGTAGTCAGGGAAATGCTGTGTGGTATTCACCAACAAAACTATTCCCTTAGTTTGTGGACTATTCTCCCCCACTCTCAGGGTAGAACTCATAAAGGTCATCAAACAAACAATCCTGGTTTAAAATCACTGGGGTGAACAAGACCAAAAATAAGATTCTGTTTCACATTGGAGACACTAAAAGCCCAGCAGTTCTCTTAACAGTGGTTTAGTCTCACCAGGAAATCTCTAACATGGTTGTACAGTCAGTTTCAGGCCAATATAGATGGTTTCCGAAACAGTTCGCGCATGTCTTTTGCTGGTACATTTATTTTCTGTTATTGTTGGAGTTCTGTTGCAAAATTGCATTGAACGCTGTCATTGATTGAGGAACATTGCTTTGTTGTGACAGAAAACTAAACTCTGTAGCTGACAGATGTCTCTGGGAGAGAGAGAGAAAGAGAGAGAGAGCGCTGTTTCACTTCATTCTGTCTCCTTCGGTTGCAGAATATAAAACCATATATCTTGTTTCCCCCGAGTTCCCTCTTTCCAATTCCTTTTCAGTATTTGATGGACTTTGTGTTTTTCAGAGAAACCTGACTCTCTGAAATTGCTTTTTATTGTGACTTACTTAGGCTGTTAATGTAAGCTATTACTGTTACTATAGCAACAAAGCTGATAAAGTGTACTGGGAGACCAAAGTGATAGATTACATGTGCATGCTGTGTCATATCCAATAACTCAAACTTACTATACGACACATTATTCCAGCGGCCTCCGAGAAATCAATAAATGTGGACACAACCAACAAGCCATGCTCTATATCTCTCTCTCTCTCGTTTCACTTCACTCTCTCCCTGTGTCTAATTTCGTACGACAGTAAGGAAGCCGTAGCAGATCAGACCATGTTTCTATGATGTCTGCGAGGAGCTACAAGGGGCAGGTGCTGTACAGACACCATTCAGTGGGACTCTATTCAGCTCTTCTCCTCCGTTTCTCCATTCATGCAGGGCAAAACGCCATCTGCTCCTGTTGTGCCTGGAGCTCTCACAGCTGACCAAAAAAACCACCCCAACAGCTGTTGCCAAACAAAAGCCAAACAATGGGGGCAGCAAAAGGTTACACACAAGTTTGAAAGAGAGAGGCAGAGCGAGAGGACAGGGGGAATAACACATTGCTCGGATGAAAGGAGAGTTAGTAATAAATCTTTTACAGATTATCAAGAGGAATGCTCTTTTCAAATGAGGAACAGTTAAAAATTAGATGCTAAATCTTTCCTCTTGTCTCCATGAACTTGGTGGAGTCCATTTCCACTGTCGAACAGAGAACGAGGAAACCGTCTTTTGATGTCCCGGATGAGTTTGATTTAGGATGATGAAGAACATTACATGATGCAGCATTAGTGTATGACAATTCCTCCTTCAACATTATGAAATATTTATGTACAACAGTGACGTAATCATTAACATCACTAATATTACATTTGAACTAATATTAACATTTGTTTTTGCTTGAGATGGATACTCCTATAACATTATCCTCACATAGGTGACACCTATGAATCATCATTCACACCCAGTTGAGACAGGTAAGTAAACTACACAAGGTTCAGTGATAATCCAACATGAGCTCTCGAATCTGCCAACTAACCTCTTCAGGTGTAAAGCTACTGGTCTGTATTGATGGTTTAGTGTCTTTTCTTTGGTACCAGACATGATGTTTTCCAAAGCATGGGGACTTTTTCCAGGGGGGGGGGGCTTAGGTGGATGAAAAGGAATCTGCCACCATAGAAATGATGGTTGATCTGCCAAAGGTTACACACTTCCTGTTCTTTACACGAATGAGGCCAACACTCACAGAGAGCTGGATCTCAATCCTTCTTAACACATCCAAACACTGATGGATTCCCTGGCAAAGCTGTAAATCAGCGAGAACATGTACTTGGTTTGGTCAGAGTGTGAGCTGAACTGCGGATGCATACACAGACAGCAAGTTGGCATGAAAACTATCAACAATCCTCCATAGCAGCCTGGTATTCTATAAAACACATCTGTATTTATGTATTTTTAGTTTGCTTTTAATGAACCTTTCTTGATCATTGTAAAATAGCATAAAACATAGCTTATTAAGATACTTTATTTTATTCAGGATGATGTACTGTAATCACTAAAAAGATTCACCCAAAAATGATCAATCATGTTGTCAACCTCCTTTCATTTTAAACCGGTAGGGCTTTCTTTCTTCTTCTTCTTCAAAAAAAGAAGATATTTTGAAGTATGTTGGTAACCAAAACCATTGGTCCCCATCAGTGGCGATCGGTGACTCCTCTTCAGGGGAAGCAGTAATGCAGAGCTCTGCAAAACATGTATTTAGCCCATCATATGTGTGGCGCGTCATGTCAAAATACGTGCCTGCTGCAGACACTTCGAAAGGGTTTTTAATAAAAGAGACGCTAACGTTTGCTAGATACTTGCTTAGTCTCATAATCAGAGTTAAGTGTTAACGCAGTGTATTCTGAACGCGAGCATTTTGACATGATGCGTGATGCACATAGGGTCACCTGAAGCGCTGAACACGTATTTTGAATTCCTGCTTCCCCTGAAGGGGAGGCACCGATCGCCACTGGTCCCCATTCACTTCTATTGTATGCACACAAAATCAATGCAAGTCAATGGGGACCAACAGTTCTTCAAAATATATTCTGCAGTGGAAATAAAGCCATACAGGTTTGAAATGTCAGGAGGGTGAGTAAATGATGACCGAATTTTTGTTTTTGAGGGAACTATCCCTGTAATGTACAATAATGTAATCAAAGCTCCCTAAAACTATAGCATTAAAACACTTCACTGCATGTTGGTTGTTTACAAATCCAATTTCAAATGTAAAGGAATAGTTAAAATGATGTTAAAGATTCACACAATGAGACACCATGATGCTTCAGCCACTATAGAAAGTAAATGATCTTTAACGAAACCACAATCTTTTAAAAGATTGCTTATTTTATGCATTCTCCATTAAACCTAGCCAGCACAAATAACATCCATCTATAATACACGTGTTTTATTCAACATTCTTCGACCACCCTGGTGGCGGTATGGTGGTGTGTGTGAATGCGTGTTTATGTACCTCACCCCAGCTCAAAGACTGGTTTATTATGTCCAGGCTTCCATTCAATTTGTCATGTGTTTGACTATGTGTTTATGAGGTGCTGGGGCTATTTATCACATAGTTCCTAATGCACTAATTCTGTGTTCATGATCTTCACAGGGTTCATCCATCAACATCAGGTTGACAGAACTCCTCCCCCATCACCATGTCCTTAAAAACCGCCCCCCCCCCGAAAGCCGTCTGCAAACATATGGGCCTCATTTTTTCAGCAGTGTCCTAAATTTCACATAATCACTCCATCTCATGAATCCAAACAAGCTGGATGGGACATTTGACGAATGGCAGTGTAGCATGTATATACAAACCTGTATGTAGATAATATATACTACACAGGCCAAATACCGTTAGTTATTACAGGCATTCAATTTTTATTTTGATATGGTTACTGTTGATGTACAAGATTATGGAAACACAAATAAAATTAAGAAACATACAATTTCTGCATGTGCACTTTTATTTTGTAGACTCTTAATTTGAAGCTAGTTTTTCCTGTTTTCCTTTCATGGTTTTCTCACCTGTGCAGTGTTAGTCTTAGTAAGTGACTTTATGCCCTTCGTTTCTGTCATCCATTGTCTGTTTTCGTCTTTATAAAAAATGACATTATGGTAAACGTATGGTCTTTGTTGTTTAAGTGGTAGTTTCTGTCGGCTTCCTCTACTATGAAACTGCACTTGAAACTCTTGCTGTGCTCAACTTGTTACATACAAATCTTGTCTAATTATCCTGTAGCTTAATAGCTGTTAAGCAGACATTTTATATATTATATTATATTATATTATTGGCAAGCTGTGATCGCTTAAGTTTACCATTACTTGTCTTCATGAAAACTGATGGATTGTTTTGCACATCATCACAGCGTGTGAACATCTCAGTGCCTGTTCAGATCAGCAGGGCTCCTTTGAAATCAATTACATGTAACTTTAAAGTAGATACCTACTTGTTTGTCTGTTTTAGTATGCGGTAAACATCATAAAAGGGCTTGGTAAATAGTCTTTCTAAGTATGCTTAATGTTGTACATAATTATGATTTTATATGTAAATGTACTGGTTTCCATATCTTATTACTTTCCCACTGTGTTTAGTGCTTCTGCAGTGAACACTGATAGGGTCTGAGTAATCATGAGAAAACATAATTGTTCATTAAAAATTTGATTGAAAATGTATTTAACTTCGTATAGCAGTCATTCAGTGTTACGGTACCTGTTATTAGTCAGTTCCACGGTACTTGAAAGATGATTTGGGCTGTAGAAATGAAATGTCGGATCTGTGTGATGTTCTATGCAGCAGTAGCAAATGAAAACAGGGAGTCTGAAAGGTCAGAACATGTGTTGAGGAGATGTCTTCTTTTGAATGAGTTGGTTGGGTTATACTTAAAGGAATAGTTCACCAAAATGAAATATCATTTACTCTTTCATTTCAAACCTGTATGACTTTCTTTGTTCTGCAGAACACAAAAGAAGATATTTTGAAGAATGTTGGTAACAGAACGGCGGCGGTACCCATTCAACTACATTGGTTGTGTATCCATATAATACAATTAAATGAGTATGAGGGTGAGTAAATCACAGAATATTTTTTTTGGATGAACTATCCTTTAAAATGGTAAGAATAATATTTTCAAAAGTGAAAGACTATCATGTTATTTAGAGCAGAATAAGCTGATGTCTCCAACAAAGTGTTTCAGGTATTTTTGATTTGTGACAGTTCATTTGCCCCCCCAATCTTTTATTTAATTATTTTTAATACAATTTTTAATAAATTATCATTAAGGATGAAAAACTGCTAGTGACTCACCTGGACAAGGGGAATGTTTAAAGTACTAGTCCTCTGTGTGACTGACTGAGAAATGTAAGAGCCATATTTTCTGTTGGGTTTGTGTTGTGTGTTTCTGGGTCAGTGGCCTAGTTTTAGGAGGATGACGGTCTTTTGTAGAAGACCACAGACCTAATACAATAGAGACTCTTCAACAGCTGCCCTGTTCTCAGCCTGCCAAATAGTGACCAAGCCCTGATGAACTTTTCCCTATTGTTCCCTGCGGTTCTGCCATGTTTTTCCCCTTCACTGGATTGGTAAACTCAAATCATTAGGCTTCATTGGAAGTGATGTACGGACTGCTTTTGTTTGGGCAGTTCTGTTGTCATATCTTGTAATTCATTAGACACAACAGAGTGCACAAACACAACTGGGACTCCACGGATGTTGATGCATGCATGTTGATTATGTAATGTTGAGTGTGTGTAATGATGATTAGTGTTAATAAACAGCATCTGGTTAGCGATCCAACCTGCAGAATAATTACATTTCTTAAAAATAAGCTTTCCCTGCACATCATTTCAGCGAAAGCATCTTCTCTCTGCCAATGTGTCAAGGCACATTTTTATTAACCTAAATGTTTCTGAAGTTAAATCACTTGTAATCTTTCCAGCCTTGCATTACTTGGAACTATATAATGTTCAAAAATTCCCGAAGCGTTGTAAAACTGCAGAAAGCTATCAATCATCAGGGGAATATTTATAGCTGGCATTATAATGTTTGATGGAGGAGTTCTAGCGGTTACAGGCATTCATTTCAGAATGTGACTATGGAGTCATTTTATTTTAGTCAACGAATGACATGTTTTACGATATAGTGCTTTTTGCTCTGTCGGGTGGGTAAGATGAGTCAAATATCTGCTTGAGAGCAGAAGAGAGGCTTTGAGATTGTTGCCGAAATAATGTTATACTGACAGTATAAATCAATCCCAAAGTAAGGTAAACATTTGTGTTGCTGTCACATTTAATAAAGCGCTCTGGCATTTCAAGCTGCTTTGAAGAGTTTTTCAGCGCAATAAATAATATATCTAGCCTTGGACTTCAAGACCTCATATGGAAGTGAACAGTAAATATTAATAAGAGGAATTTTGTGTTTCAAGTTCCCACTAGTCATCAGGTTTAAAAACCAGCGAGGGTCAGATGTTTTCCCAGCCCATTCTTCTCCATACTATAAAAAAAAGAAATTGCCTTGACAAAATACACAGTCTGTACTTCATACCATATCAAAAAATGTGATCTGAGTTGGCATGGCAACAAATCTCCAAGGAAGGAAAAGGTCATAGTGGCTATAAATTCATTGCTTGGGTAAGAACGAGGTGGTTTCCTATTATCATCTCCATTCTGCAGCACCTTTATTTTCTCCATCTCTCTGCCTCATGCTCTTATAAATGTGGTGATTCACTGCATCACAGCTAAACAAGCTGATGATTTTAATTTTCTGTTTTCAGAGTAATAAAAATTGACATGGGAATGTGCCTCGGGCTCGGGATCCTAATGAGAAAATGAAATTAGCTTTTCAGCTGACTGATCAGCAACATTTTACACATAATAATCAAACATTATTTGAGTGTGGGATCTCGCTGCTTATGAACGCTACTACACATTTTGCATTTCTGTATACAAAGAAAAACACTTGATACAGACCTGGTTGTGACTGAACAAACAGTTATAGATACTCATAGCGCAGAGTGCATAATTCATGTAGAGTTCATAAATCAATGTTTATGATGCTTTTCTTTAGGCTGTAGGTTGCAAATTTACTTTTTGTTGATTCTATCATTTATCTTTGTTGTTAAGTTTTAAAGTCAAAGAGACAGCCTAGTTACCTCTCTCAGACAACATTTATTTTATTTACAAACTGTCCTCAGTTCTCAATGAATAATTCACTGCAGGTGTATATGTGCTGTCGTGGCACAGGTCTTGAGTCATACACCAATGTTTCAATAGCTACCTGATGCACAATGGCTGATGCAAGAACTGGTCAATAAGACAACCCCACTTAGCCTCTCTTTGCCCCGGTATATAAAGCACCTATTTATATTTGAAGAATTGTTTGAGAATCATACACTTGAGAATTGGTGGAAAGGTCTGCTTTTTTCCTAAAAGGAAACATTAAAATAATTGGGCAGGGGAGAAACCATTATTACGCACACGGTGGGACTCAAAAGGCTGAGACTGCATGTAAAAATGCTTTTATTTATCACAGCGTGGGTTTTTTATTACATCTTATCAGCATTACAATACGAGTTGAA
The DNA here is from genome assembly GCA_029783895.1 of Triplophysa bombifrons. Lineage (NCBI taxonomy): Eukaryota > Metazoa > Chordata > Actinopteri > Cypriniformes > Nemacheilidae > Triplophysa > Triplophysa bombifrons. Next base: position 24,912,141 of record CM056448.1, read on the forward strand.
TTGTTAGATTTTTTTTTAAATGGCCCGGCATGATTTGAAAGACAAGGTAAATCTGACCTCTCATGGTCAAAGTCAGTAATTTGATCTTGAAATAGTGCAGAACATTTAACTTCTTTGCTTTACATTTTACGAACTTCTCAATAAATGACTTTTTAAATGCCTTACGGTGCATTGTGGGTAAATGCGCTCGACCCCTTGCCGGGCTTCGGTCCACGCAGGTATAATCTTACCTCTCTCATGTACTTGAGTCTAGACTTCAGTGAGCCAAGTCTCTCTATCATTCCATCCATATTGAGCTGTCTACCTTTGAACTGAACATGCTTTATTAGTTTTATTCCTCCTGTTGGCAGCCAGTGTTGGGGAATCACATCATTAGTGTCAGTTTCATTGCCCGCTGAGTTCAAAGCATTTATCTGATGAGAGAGAGCTGGCGCTGTTACACTGAGAAACCCACAGCACCTCTCCCCTACCACCAGTTTACATCTGTCACTCAGCTGATGCAAATAAAAAACAGCAACTTGTTTATTGGCATTGTTTTGTTCGCTTTTCTTTAGCGTTCCTCGGGGACAGTGGTGCACCTGCTGTGATCAGTTTTGTTTGATAGAAACTTGCAACAAGCTTTTTTGCCCTTGAGGCTTTTAATTAGACATAGTGAGGACCTAGACAGAGCTGCATCATGTCCTTGCGGTCAGCTGAATGAGTCTTCTAAAGTAAATACACCATACACTAACCAGTAATGTAAAAAAGCGTAAAATAATATTTATAATGAAATGTACATGTTTTTCATGTGATTTTACACCCGACATGTACATTTGTAGTCTAGTGTAATTTGAGATTTTTGCACATTTCAAAAATAAATTCTGTAAAATGAATCTGTAAAATTCAGTTTTTACAGTGTACATCAAAGAGACAGTTCACCTAAAAATAACAATCCTGTAATGATTTTCTCACCCACGAGGTGTTCCAAATCTGTATACATTTCTTGTTCTGATGAACACAAAGAAAGATATTTGGAAGAATGCTTGTTTCCAAACAGTTCTGGGACCCCATTGACTACCATAGTAGGAAAAATGAAAATGGAACTGTTAGCTTTCCTACATTCTTCAAAATATCTATTTTGTGTTCAACAGGACAAAACCTTGGTAGTCAATGGTAGCCAAGAACTGTTTGGTTACAAGCATTCTTCCAAACATCTTTCTCTGTGATCATAAGAGAAATGACATTTATACAGATATGGAACAACTTGAGGGTTAGCAAATGAAGACAGAATTTACATTTTTGGGTGAACTGTTCATTATATATCGATTTTCTGTTGCTCAAACTCTTATAGCATCTCAGTTTATGCTTTCACCTATGTTTTAAACAGAATAGTTATTGAAAAAGCATGTGCAAAATCAATAAAAGTCTAGATAGACTTTAAAGTTTCAACACATACCCCATAGAGAATGTGTTTTCAGTGGAATGCAACATACTGGACTGATTTACAGATTTTCATGACTAGTTTATAAACAGCCTGGAGGTGTTCGTGATTCATGTCAAGTCATGATGAAATATGCCTGTTTGCTGTTCTACTCTCACCCTCTGAGCCTGATGTTGGATGGGACATCCATTACTGTCAAATATTTTATACAGTTTACTTCCAGGGTTTGGATCTCACGTTGATAAAACAAACTACACACTCCATATAGATTTACTCCCAGACCATATTTACTTTCAAAGCCAGAATTCAAATATTTGAGTTTCTATTGAGCTTTCACACTTGCTGAGCAAAAATAGTTTGAGAAAACCAACAAAACAAATGAGCCATGAACAGATTCTTAGACGTTCTCAGACAATAGCAGGAATGCACAAAAAGGTCATTTTATACAGTACGTGGGCTTCAGACGATGGATTTTCTTTAAACGGCTTGCTGTCCACTCTGTTTGACTGAATGGTATTTTCTCAACTTTATATGACAGCTTTTTATAGCTGGAATAATAACTGACCTCATCATTTCCCTGCAACCTCATTATGCACTGGTTAGACAGATGTGACAAACTCATTCACCATGTGCAAAAATCACCTCGGGCTGGGATGCAGTCAGGTACCACTGACCTAAAGCCCAATTACAGAACAGTGATGTCCTTGCATCGGCTCTCGGTATACTGACCCCGTGCCTCACTAGTGCATTGGGCTACATAATCTCTCACCATCTGCTGCTGGGAACTCCAGCGCGATCCTGAGAGCTCCAGACGAGATAGCCCTGCATGCTTCTGTAGCAGCGAGTGACAGTGTAATGTGGTGACCGAGTGGAGTAAACATATTTCACCAGGTGACGGCAAAAACTGTTCACTTGACCGAAGCAGAGAACATTTTCTGTTTACTGATGCACAGTGAACTCAGATGGAAGACAAAATGAACAGTATGTTATATGTTATAAGGACATTAATCATGGTCTACAAATGTGTGACACTGACCATGTTAACTCCTTTGTATGAGAGGCCCCGATTTCTTTTTTTTCATTTACACACACAAAAAGCCCCTTGGAAGATTTTCAGATCATGCTGAGACACCATAGAAAATCTTATTTCGCACAAGGTTGCATGTTGTAACTAACAAAAAGGCACATATAGACATTCATGTTCATTTTTCAATTCAACTTTGCTCGTGCTCATGATGCAATTTGTAATAAAAAAAGAAATATGCAAAACAGAGGCATTTTCAGAAGTGTGCACTTTATCTCACAGCTCCAGCAACATGCAGGATGGAGAATTTATACCATGCCCATTGCAATGCATTGTGGGATTGCCAGGATACATGGAATATTGCCTCAGATATTAAACAAAATGTTGTATTCAGGAGCTGTCTACAATTTCGAACAAACCTACTAATGCGAACTTATAATGTTTTTTGACTTGGTTGCCTAATAGGGTTGAGGCAGAGCTAAATTGTTACCATGTAGTCTTTTTAAACTGCATCTCTTTCACATGCTGCATTTGACAGTTTAATCTATTATTCTGTTGTCCGTTTCACCATGCAAAAGTAGACACGTATTACAGTTTTGTGCTTTTGGAAATTGAAAAGGGGCCGTGGATTAGGCTTTCTGTCCTACAAATTTTATCCTAATGCACACAAACGCTGAACATGTTGAACATAATGTAGTGAGAAGCACAAAATGAATATTTTCATATCAACTACAATTGGTTTTTCCAAAACGACTGCTCCCCTCAGTGCCAGGTGCACATGCTTTATGTGCAGTTTTACATTATTGCATTCTGTTATTTATTTATCTGCTCCAAACTAAATTTTCCATCTGGCTCGAGCTATAAAGCCGTCTTTGTTTGCCGTTAGATCATTACTCATGATTTTACCTTCTTTTTCCTCTCGGGGGACGTCAGGGCCGCTTTATCCAGAGGAGAGAAATGCACTGTGAAACATTGCCCTGTTACCACGGCGTTAGGGTTATTTCATCCTGCTGTTGCTATGCAACAATGTGAAATGTTGGCACAACATGATTTAGATCTCGTACAACAATAAAATCCTGCGCATAGTAGCAAACCACAGTGCTCTACCTCCACACCTTTTATGTTGCCAGCTGCAGTCGAAAACGATGTGCAATGTACAAACACGTTTAGTATAGATTTTTTTATTTTTATTTTTTTTCAGAAATCAGTTTTTGTATTATATCTGTTATTAAAATTTACAAGTATTTCTCTTCAAATATATATTATCACGATGTAAATTTGTAAATTACTAAGATATAAAAGGAGGAAAAAAATAATCGTGCAAATTTCCTCTACACCAACTGCTAGGGCATTTATGCTTTAATCTAGACTGCAGCTTTGAACAGGTGTTATTAAGCTGATAAAATCTCATGTTAGAAGTGAACTGATATGGTGCATTGTGACATGAAATAGCCATGCTTTTAATGTAAGGTTAATGTTTATGCCGTATATGTTTGATTAAGATAACTAAATCAGTTATTCACAGAATTGTTTAATCCCGTCTGCTTTATACAAAGCTAATTTTATGACAGGATGTCTCCCTTTTAACATTCTAAGAACAAAATTATGCTATTATTGTTATTTTTGTACTGATTGTAGCCTGCTTAATCAATTACACTTCAACACATTAACTGGACCATTGTGTAATTATTAGCGGCATCTAGTGGTAAGGTTGCGAATTGCAACCAAAGGCTCCCTTTCAAAGCACAACATAGGCTGAGTGAGGATTACAATGTCGTTAACATCGTTCTATTTGTCGTTAACAAATAGTTATATATATTATATTGCATTTCAGTCAATAGATCTTCCAAAAACTACATACTGGTCATTTAAAAAACTCTACATTTCAAATCAGCCTTCAGCCAAAGAACCAACCCCTTATTATTACTTCTTCTTCTCAGTTTACATACCGCATATGGCTTTTAAACCAGCCCATCATTAACACCTCGGTTGCAGTGTTTCCATTAATAAAGTTTACATTAAAAATCATATTGCTGACATTACTGGTTACTGGTAGTTTTTACTATAAAATATTGAGCTGCGACCGCCTGACATTGTTTCTATATTAAGTAAAAATAATTACAGAATATTAAATAGAATCAATATACTATATGTGGGCTGTAAAGAAAGAGTCTTGAGGGTGTGTGTGCATGTGCATGTGATGGGGAGGGGGAGGTATAATAGTGCCTGAAAAAGGAGCAGAGAACATTAATCATGGCTCTCTTTCATGGCCTTGACACATGAGTCACAGAAAACTCTGTTTATCTGTGCTCAGAGAAAGAGAGAGAGAATAAATATAAACGCTTTATAGATAATTCCCCACAGAGCCACAGAAGCTGTCCTTTCAGACAGCTCTCTGTCTCTCCTGCTATCAGACAGCCACCTCAGATCATCCAATTATTTCCCCCTCTGCCACATACCAATTAGTTAAAGCATCCTGCCTTTATGTCTGATGACTGCACCAGGTGCTTTGGTTTACTTCCACTAAAGGCTGTTTAAGTTTGAGGAAACTGTTAAGACGGAACCATATGGGAGACTTTCTGTCATTGGCTCGACACCTTTTTTTATTAAGAGAATGAACTCTTTGTTCATGCTGACATTGGCCCTTGATTTTAATGTGTTTTGCTGTGTGGGTATACATGCTCTTTAAAAATAAATAAAAGGGAAATGTTTTTTGTTTTTCGCCCACCGAACTAACCTCTGGTTCTATTAAAGAATAAAATGTACTCAGTGTTTTGCCAAACATGCCCATATGTTCCTTGTCAAATTACTTTACACATAAAATCTTTTCTCGTTCATTTCTTTCTCTATTCTTTCATGTTTTCTTCCACACTCCCTCCCTTTTCTCTATCACTGTACTTTTTAAAAAAATTACTCTTTACTTAATTTCATACAATTTATGTAGTTATATATTTTTCTAATATATATGCATTTGCGTGTATTTTTGCTTTTCTGATTTTTATTTGTTAATGCGTACAGTTTACACATGTTTATATCTTCGTTATCTGTTTAGGCTTAATGAATAAAACAAGAAACAAACACGCTCTGAGATGGTTAGTTTGTTTACATTAAAACAAGGAAGAAAACGGGCTGTTTTCTCGTTCTCCTCCATCTCTTATTCTCCCTCTTCCCCTCCCCTCTCCCTCAGCATGAGTTTAATTATCCTGCTCATTCTCTTATCTGATTCACACACACATCCAAGACTCCATTTTCTCTGCTTTAGGACCCTCACTTGTTCCTACTTTTATTCTGCCTGAAAGGGAAAGCAGAGACTCAGCTGGCAGCACGGTGGATTTTATCATAAAGAGGTTATTGTTGTTTTATGGCCAGGGCAAGCTGAACAGATTTCTTACTGCTGTCTGAGAAACGTGGTACAGTAGCTTTGACTGTACTGCTTTGCTTGGTATCTTAAGACAAGAAAAATGCTTGATTGCTGTGTGTTTTATGAGAGATTACAATGCCTAATAATGGTGAATTAACTCATCTTGCTCCTATTTAATAAGTACCCTGGAAACATTACAACATATGAGCTACATGGCTGGTTTTATTTTATAATTGTTATAGTCAAAGCTGCCTCACTGTGAAATGAGGTCATTGCAGAATAAACATTATAGAAAGCATTTAAAGGTTTTAAAACCTGATTGAAAGTGCCACACATGGCCTAGATTTCTCTCATGTAATTCTCTTAAATGTCAGAACAGGAAACCTCATTCTCCACCTCAGGAGAAACTCATTTTCATTTTTTCATTTAATGGGATGGATTTCACGGAACTATTTGCATTTACTTCGAAAAGCTCTCTTCATTATGTGCAGCTTAGCCAGTCATGTAAATACCTGTGTCTGGTTCTTCAGATGAGTGCTGAAGGTTACATCTACAATCTTGATTTTAAACAAGAAGCCTGAAACTGTGATTGATTTAATTCTTGCCGTTTTAAGCCATGAATAGGCCAGTAAGCCAATGACAAAACCAGTATGGAACACAAGAGACAACCACCTCTCCATCACTTCATGTCTGTCTCATACCACAATGTCATGACACAAATGGGTAATAGGATTCAAATAATGGTTTCTCTCTCCTCCCCCATGCAGAAATTCAATGGCTCTCCCTGTCATTTTTATAATTGATGCAAGGCTCAAACTCATCTTGGCTGTCAGAGTAATTCAGATCCAGTGTAACATTAAAGAACTGCAATAAAAACATGTGGCGTTTTAACATGGGCGCTGTATAGGGGGGAAAAGTTAGGACAATTCCAAGGGCCCATGAATGCCAGGGGCCTCAAAAATATGAATAAACTAATATAAAAATATCAAACCATCATCATTCATTATAAATTATTATATTATACAATTAATGATCTCTTTGTTTTTGGAAGTAAAAGTAAAAAATCCCCATTCACCAAAAAGTAAACATCCATATTGACCGACAACCCCCCTGTATCTGAATGAAATGGTTTGGTCTTGCCTTAGCGCTCTCAGTGACGGAGTTTAGTTGCAGTAGATGCGCTAGAACGACAGTGACCGCAATGTTGCCTAGTAACGTTAAATCAAAAAGGAAAGAGCGAAAAGAGAGAGAGGAAAGGGTGTCAAACTGTAACCAAGTTTTTCACCAAGAAAGGGTAGCCTATAAATGTGGTTCTCAACTCTGGCCCGCGAGATCCACTATCCTGCCGAGTTTTAGCACCAACTCTGATGAAACACCTGAAGACTCTAATCAGTGACTTATAGAAAAGACGCGTTCAACTTATAGTTGGGCTGCGCAGATTGTTTGGCATATCGCTTTAAAGTACCGTTAGAGCGATTCAAATGCGTACCGAGCAATCTGCACTTGAATCTCTTTTGCGGTACTTAATGTCATACGATGATAGATTTGCGCAGCGCCGCATTAAGTTGAACGCGTCTATTGTAAAGACGCTGATGAGCTTGTTCAGGTGTTTTAAATCAGTTTGGGATATATCGAGAAAATGGATCTCGCGGGCCAGAGTTGAGAACCACTGACCTATAGTGTGTGAGTGGTGTTAACCTGTTGACTTAATGTCCATAGTGAAATAAGCTAACTAGCAACAGACTAATGTAAGCCTACATTTGATCACCATTTAATCAGTGCAGGGAAACGTTCAGCACTATAATAACCCTGGAGTGGAAATTCCATTTTACGTATCCATTTTATTTTCTTGTTGGCATATATGTGCCGCTAAGTGAAGAAATCTGCTGTTTTCATTGTTTTGAGAGGATGATGTTAATTTTTAAGTTTTTTCGTTATTCTTTTTTTAAATCTTTCATTAATAATTATAATAATAATTAATAATAATTTTGTTAAGAAAATGTTACATTTTGTCAAATTTTACAATAAAAATACATTGAGACTGTAAAAGATAGCATCGGCGCATTTTATGGTCTCTTTTAATCTTGCATCAAATAGTGAACTGCTTACTAGACTTGCATGCATGTACAAATCACCAGCAGTAAATATTGTGCTAGTACTAGTATTGAACTACAAGAAGCAAGACGGTTGCAATTCTTTAATTAGAGTTATGTAAAGCTTTTGATGGGACAGTTAGGTCCTGTAGATTTGGTGACAACAGCTGCGCAGAGGGGGCCCAATTTGATTTTTTGTCATGGGGCCCAAAATTCCTGGTGGCGCCCCTGCGACCAGGGCTTCATTCGCGCGATTCGCGCCGCAAGTAGGTCTATCGCGTCTTTGCATTGACTTAACGTGTAAATCACTCGCGCTTGACACGCCATTCGCGTTTGTTCTGAACACAACATAACGTTACTGTGAAATTACCACATCAAACGTGACGTGCTAACATGGATGCAGCTTTGAAGCCACCGGGTTGCTTCAGGGAAAATTTATTTTTAAGAAGCTTCCCAATGGAAACATCGACAAGACTAAGGTTGTTTGCACCTTGTGCAATGCGGAATTGGTTTAAAAAAAAAAAACTTTATCTTAACAGGTAGTGGTCTAGCTTTAGTTGAAACCAGTAAATTTGTACTGGCACCTAATGTATTATGGCTCCTGTATGAGAGATGGTGGTCTAGTGGGTTAAACCACTGAACTGGTAAATCAAAGGTTGCTGGTTCGATCCCAGCATCCACCACCAGTGTGTCCTTTACTCCATGTTGCTCCAGGGGGATTGTCCCTGTAATAAGTGCACTGTAAGTCGCTTTGGATAAAAGCGTATGGTAAATGACATATTGCTTGTTGCTCCCTAACTCTTTGTAAATTGCTTTGGATAAAAGCGTCTGCTAAATTATTAATTGTAAATGTACTGTAGGAGCTCTTCCAGTCTCAAGTAAACGCAAAGCATCCCTTAGCTAATGCGGAATTAAACACAAGTACATTTTATTGAACAATTTATTTTCATCACCAATTATCATAGTAGAACACTTTTCTCAAGCAGTTTGTGATGCATTTTGGAAACAGTAGATGAGTCCCTGGTCTAATGCGCCACCTGGCTTGAGACACCCGTTCTCAAAGACTTACTTTTAGTCATTATTTGGGTAGCACACATATTCTGAATGCCTTCGGCAGAATTCAAATGAGCCATTTTAATCTAGATTAATCTTTATTTCAGTTGTTTCTGGGACGTACTGAAATATAATTACAAGCACTTCATACGTTTCAAAGGCTTTTATCGACAATTACATGACATTTATCCAAAGAGTCAGTATTTGCAGTGTTGGCCCTTCTTTTTCAGGACCTCTGCAATTCGACTGGGCATGCTCTCAATCAACTTCTGGGCCAAATCCTGACTGATAGCAACCCATTCTTTCATAATAACTTCTTGGAGTTTGTCAGAATTAGTGGGTTTTTGTTTGTCCACCCGCCTCTTGAGGATTGACCACAAGTTCTCAATGGGATTAAGATCTGGGGAGTTTCCAGGCCATGGACCCAAAATTTCAACATTCTGGTCCCCGAGCCACTTAGTTATCACTTTTGCCTTATGGCACGGTGCTCCATCGTGCTGGAAAATGCATTGTTCTTCACAGAACTGTTGTTGGATTGTTGGAAGAAGTTGCTGTTGGAGGGTGTTTTGGTACCATTCTTTATTCATGGCTGTGTTTTTGGGCAGAATTGTGAGTGAGCCCACTCCCTTGGATGAGAAGCAACCCCACACATGAATGGTGTTAGGATGCTTTACTGTTGGCATGACACAGGACTGATGGTAGCGCTCACCTTTTCTTCTCCGGACAAGCCTTTTTTTAAGATGCCCCAAACAATCGGAAAGGGGCTTCATCGGAGAATATGACTTTGCCCCAGTCCTCAGCAGTCCATTCACTATACTTTCTGCAGAAGAACAATCTGTCCCTGATGTTTTTTTGGAGAGAAGTGGCTTCTTTGCTGCCCTTCTTGACACCAGGCCATCTTCCAAAAATCTTCGCCTCACTGTGCGTGCAGATGCGCTCACACCTGCCTGTTGCCATTCCTGAGCAAGCTCTGCATTGGTGGCACTCCGATCCCGCAGCTGAATCCTCTTTAGGAGACGATCCTGGCGCTTGCCTGGGCGCCCTGAAGCCTTCTTTTTCAAGAATTGAACCTCTTTCCTTGAAGTTCTTGATGAACCTATAAAATGTTGATTTAGGTGCAATCTTAGTAGCCACAATATCCTTGCCTGTGAAGCCATTTTTATGCAACGCAATGATGGCTGCACGCGTTTCTTTGCAGGTCACCATGGTTAACAATGGAAGAACAATGATTTCAAGCATCACCTTCCTTTTAACATGTCAAGTCTGCCATTCTAACCCAATCAGCCTGGCATAATGATCTCCAGCCTTGTGCTTGTCAACATTCTCACCTGAGTTAACAAGATGATTACTGAAATGATCTCAGCAGGTCCTTTAATGACAGCAATGAAATGCAATGGAAAGGTTTTTTTGGGATTAAGTTAATTTTCATGACAAAGAAGGACTATGCAATTCATCTGATCACTCTTCCTAATATTCTGGAGTATATGCAAATTGCTATTATAAAAACTTAAGCAGCAACTTTTCCAATATTTATGTAATTCTCAAAACTTTTGGCCACGACTGTACTTTAATTGTGCAGAAATAGTGCTGAGGTCCAACTTAAGATAGATTTAAGTGTATTTTATTGTTTTAAAGTGGAACTATTGCAATTATCCTTCGGGTACACGTTAAATATATTGCATTGAAAGATTGATTTTATTTAAAAATCATCAAATCCTTATTAAAAGTGACATTAGAATACATTTTTATTTAAACACAGGCTTAACATTTACATTTAGTCATTTAGCAGACACTTTTATCCAAACCGACTTACAAGTTGGGTAAACAATGGAAGCAATTGGGTCAAACATTAGGACAACAAAAAGCATGAGAACCATAAAACGTCTCTCTCACAAAGCCTACTACAGTGTACAGAGCCAAGTTTAGTTTATCTAATCATGTTTTTTATCAGATATTGGAGAAATGAAATAGAAATCAGAAATGATCGGTCAGGTGCTGACGGAAAATATGTGTTTTCTGCCGAATCTTAAAGATGGCGACAGAATCTGCTGATCTTGTAGCAGCAGGCAGATCATCCCACAAATGTGGAACCGATCCAGAGAAGGTTTGTGACAGCGATTTTTTTCCTTTTTGGGATGGCACCACAAGACGTCGTTCATTTGCAGAGCATAAGGATCTGGCGGGTACATAAGTCTGCATAAGTGAATGAATATAAGGGGGTGCCAAACCAGTGTTGGTCTTGTAGACCAGGAGCAGAGTCTTGAATTTGATGCGAGCGCCTATAGGGACCCAATGTAACTTAATGAAGAGTGGAGTGACATGTGCTCTCTTCGGTTCATTGAAGACCACTCTTGCAGCTGCATTGTGATGCACAACTGATCTGTGAAGTTTAGCTGATCATCGTTCACCACTCCCCCGTTCTGGAAGATGTGATGGTTAACGGTGTCAAACGCAGCAGATAGATCCAGTAGGATGAGTACAGATGAGTTCGAAGCAGCTCTTGCCAGTCTCAGGGCTTCAATGACAGAGAGCAGCGCAGTCTCAGTGGAATGACCGCTCTTGAAACTGGACTGGTTGCTGTCCAGCAAGTTGTTCTGCCTTAGAAAGGAGGAATGAGTAGAACGGTTCATCCAACCCTACCTGATATGCGTGGGCTTTGGGAGAAAGAGTAGTTATTGAAGAGGGCAGCCGGTCTGGCAGTGTCATCTGGTTTGATCCAGGTTTCAGTAAGTGTTAGAAGAGAAAGACCTGAATGTTTAGCAATAGCTGTGATTAAATCTGCTTTGTTTACAGCAGATTGGCAGTTCCATAGACCAATGGGAAATGTAATAGAGGTAGTTTTGAGTGCTGAAAGAGTGTGCAGATTATTAGCACAGCGTGGCCTTCTATGTGATCCCGGTGATTTACGAGTTGTAGTGGTAGTGGGGATTTGAAAACACATAGTCAAAATTGGGAATAAGGAATAACAAGTGACAGGAGGAGAATAAATAGAAGTGCAAAAATATTTAATATAAAAGTGCAATACTCAAGTGCCTTGCCGGTGTCCTTGCTAGGTGGAGTTGCGCAGGTAGAGTCGATGGTCTTTACACTCTTCGTTCTTCACAGGATGAGGGCTGCACGCAGTGGTTAAACGCACTTATATACCCATTTAATCACGCAATTGAATTCAGCAGGACACGCCTTCACACTCTCACAATAACAAATAAAACCACCTCGAGAACAATGCGACTTCACACGTGACTCGGCGGTCGAAAAGCAAAGCTTAATATAAAGAAATCTGCATTGTGTATAAATAGTTCTTCAAATAACATTTATTATAATTGTATATCAGTTAGTCATGTGAATATGAATATGAATATGTTAATACATTTAAACTATACTTAGCATGACACAAATGCATTTTAAATTAGTTATTTTTTGACTAGGGTACCCTATGTGAAAATCTGGCCTTTACATAAACTTTAGCTGTACGTAAAATGCTTACAAAAGCTAAACATGATGCATGATCTTTGTTTATGAGCCCTACACTGTTAGACCTTACTGGCGACACTGGATATTTGGAAGAATGCTTGTAACCACACAGTTCTTGCCACCATTGACTACCATAGAAGGAAAAATTACAATGGTAGTCAAGAGTGTCCGAGAACTGTTTCCTTTCTTCATTCTTCAAAATATCTTCTTTTGTGTTCAACAGAATGTAAATAGAAAAAAACAAAGACATTTATAAAGCATTTTTTTCTACTTTGTCAATTTTGGTCAAGAACTGTTTGGTTACAAGAATTCCTCCAAATATCTTTCTCTGGCCGTTTCTCAATATGCGTTCTTCAGTGGTCTTGTGTCCTCGTGTTCTCACTCTATACCTAATCAATAACCGTCAAAGTCCGGTTCCAATACTCAAGAACACAAGAACAGAAAAAGTATGAAACTACCCGGATGTGTTCTTGATTTCAAGGATGCATCGAAGGCAGTGGCGGCTGCACGTCTTTCAAAGTGGGGAAGCTCATTTCACAATGAATGAATGAACAAACGATCTAAAAAAAGATATTAAACTCGACGGAGGTAATGTGGGAATTACATTAAACTGAAACAAGGAGTGTGGTGTATAATGTGAAATGTATGATGAAAATTGGCTAGAAATTTCGGAAAGCAAGTATCAAGAAATAGGTTGCAGCAGTTTGTCTTTCGACTACACTTGCAAAATCCGCAATGGGACTGAGATCGAATAGCTTCAGCGTCAGCGACTTTTTATAGAACAAAATTGCTGTCAATCAAAAGGAGATGCAATCTTTCGACAGACCCTCCAATCATCACGCAGACACTCGGAGTCCGGGCCAGCCCACTCCTCCATTCATCCCAGAGACGCTGAGCGTCCGTGGGCGGGACATAATCGCAGCATTATCCAATGACCGTCTTGTATCCAAGCACTGAAAAAAACTGTTTAAAGCCGCCCCATTGAAGTCAATGGACGCTGGGCTTCAACAGAGTAATGCACTGTATGCTAAGGGAATGAATGAGAAGGAAATCGAGTCAGCCGACCTAAGTAGCTGATTCTGAACGAAATTGTTTTCGTTCGAGATTAACGTGTTTAACGCATTTTTAGTCAATAAAATGTTTACATAATAGTACATATATTTGACCATTAATTTTTGACAATTATAGGGGAAGCTGAGCTTCCCTTGCAGTCTTAAAGAAATCTCGACTGATCGAAGGCAGCCTTGCGCACGTGTGGAACCCGTCTGAAAACCCAGAAGTCACTGCGGCACATTCATCCAAGTTCGTTTTTCCAAGGCTGTCTCGCAAGACCAGTCTTCTTGGAATTGAGAAACGGCCTCTGTATTCATTAAAACAAAGAAACTTGGAACAACTTGAGGGTGAGTAATTGAAGACCGAATAACAGTTTTGGGGTAAACGGTTCCTTAACGGAGTGTCTATTTACACTGAGTACAAATAGCCCGCCTTGTTGGCAGAAACGATTTGCTCTAGCTCCGCCCACCAATGTGTGATTGGAATATAGAAAGTGTAAGAACTATCCTATTTCTTTAAGAAACGTCTGAAAACGCATCTCTTCCGTCAACATCTGACTGATCTGTTCTGACTCTATTTTCTTCTCTACTCTTTATAAAAAAAATGAAAAAAAAAATGAATGAATGAATGGTTCTGTATACTGTGTTATGTAATATGAGACCCAATCCTCTTTTTTGGATTGCACTGATGCTTTTGTTGTACTTATGCTGTCCCAATTGCTTCCATTGCCTACCCCAATTGTAAGTCGCTTTGGATAAAAGCGTCTGCTAAATGACTAAATGTAAATGTAAATTTCACACAGTGACTCCAGTGAAGTAAGGTGTAAAGTCTGTATAGCTTTGGGCAAGGGGTTCTAATCCACCTGTCACTGAAAACGCTATTTTACCTTTTTCTATCACATTACAGACCATAAAGGAATTTGTTTTCAAGAAAATTGATGATTTTTTATTCATAAAGTTTAGATTTAAATATAATGATTTACACTCTGTTATTATTATATAGGTGAAAATAGTAACGTTATCTGCTCCTATTTATAAGTAGCAATAGCGTCTAACTACTATTTCTTCTTATTCCAATGAACATACAGCTATTTTCGGTTACTGTAAATAGCATATTGCTAAGAAATGCTTCTATTTTCACTTAGATTAAATAGCATACGTCGCTTTTTCACTTAGTGTAAATAGCATCTATTGCTTTTTTCACTTAGTTCAAAAAGATGTTGCCTTAAGTTAAAGCCATCACAAACAGGCTTTGATGCGAAAGTTAATTCAATATATATTGTATATCGTAAAACGTTATCTGGACTCAAAGTATACATATGGCATTAGAAAATAAAATATTTTAAATAGCTTGGTAAAATAAAATCGCTGGTATAGGAATAATAGGAATGTGTGTCTATCAAATGCATCTGCCTCATCCATGAGCAGTAACACAGCTCATGGAGAACTATTTAGCTCTGCTGTTTCAGTTTACACAGACTCTTGTTGTTTCAAAAGACAAGATTTGGTTTCTTGTTTGACACCAGCATATCTAACAGGTATCTGGGCTGTCAAACGATTAACTAGGGCTGTCAAACGATTAATCATGATTTTTGACTAAACGTTTGCAAAATAAAAGTTTTTGTTTACATAAAAGATGTGTGTGTACTGTTTTGTAATAGTTATGTATAGTGTATATATATATATATATATATATATATATATATATATATATATATACACTAGTGGTGGGCATAGATTAATTTTTTTAATCTAGATTAATCTAGATTAATCTTGGAATTAATCTAGATTAAAATGGCTCATTTGAATTCTGCCGAAGGCATTCATAATATGTGTGCTACCCAAATATTGACTAAAAGAAAGTCTTTGAGAACGGGTTTCTCAAGCCAGGTGGCGCATTAGACCAGGGACTCATCTCCTGTTTCCAAAATGCATCACAAACTGCTTGAGAAAGCTGTTCTACTATGATCATTTGTGAAGAAAATTAAATTATGTTCAATAAGATGTACTTGTGTTTACTTCCGCATTAGCGAAGGGATGCATTGCGTTTAGGTGGTACTTGAGACTGGAAGAGCTCCTACAGTACGTTTACATTTAGTCATTTAGCAGACGCTTTTATCCAAAGCGACTAACAAAGAGTAAGGAAGCAACAAGCGATATGTCCTACAGGAGCCATAATACATTAGGTGACAATACAAAGTTACTGGTTTCAACTAAAGCTAGACCACTACCTGTTGAGAGAAAGGTTTTTTTTTAAACCCACTATATGTAAACCAATTCCGTACAGTAAACCAATTCCACATTGCACAAGGTGCAAACAACCTTAGTCGTGTCGAGGTTTCCATTGGGAAGCTTCTTAAAAATAAATTTTCCCTGAAGCAAACCCGGCGGCTTCATAGCTGCATCCATGTTAGCACGCAGACATCCCAAGTCTCCCGGAAGTTCCGGGAGTCTCCCGCATATTGATATCAGCTCCCTGATGCCCGCAAATGAGTTAAAATATCCCGGAATCTAGAGCGAGTGATCAAGAGCGCGCATGCGAGACAGAGACTGTGCTTCAACACATGTAGCGCGCGCACGGCAGAAAGGGAGAGGGAGCGAGGGACCTTGCGTGTACGCGTGCGTGTGCTAGTCTGCGTGTGTGCCTCATGAAGCGCATGTAATACAGAGAGCGTCCTGATTGGCCTGTTTCGGTAAGTCAACCAATCAATTGTTAGTGTGGGCGGGCTTTTATCTCTTATCCCGAGTCCCGAACGTATCCCTGGTTATGAGATGATGAGGCGGCGCGAATCACGCGAGTTGAAAAATCTCGTTCTCTTCCCCTACAGTGCAATTAAGCTATGTATACATCCGCGCTAAAATTTCAAGGTGAAAGTCATCATATCTTGCGTAGTATAGACCCGGCTCCCAACCCGACTTTGAGGATAGATTAACGGCGACATTTTTTTTATCGCGCGATAAGAGTCTCACTGCCGTTAACGGCCCACCACTAATATACACACATATCCATGTTTAATTTTAGGGAAAAATATATACTATATATTTTTATTAATATATATTACTATATAATTATATAGAATATAAATGATATAACTATAAAAATGTGTATACTCGGTTTAAATACCGGTTTAAATTCAGAGTTTAGAAGCCGGATAAAATGAATAAACCTTTCACAGTGAACTAAATTAAGATGATCTACTAACATTTGAATTACTTTACAAACAGAATCAAAAGCCTCAGACATTGCCAATATTTCTAGATCTCTGGACTAGAGCCATTCACTGGGTTTGTTTATGTGTATGTAAGCAGTCTGAGTAAACAGTCTGAGTTTGTTTATGAGCTGGTGGGTCTATGGGTTCCTGACAGAGAGATAGAGAGAGATGAGAGAGATGCTGATAAAGGTACACTGTAGCCTCCAGACAAACACAACATGGGTGACTAAAGTCCCTCTCTGTTTCTCTGACTATGTTGCTATCTGCTGTCTCAGTTTTCCTTACAGACAGAACAGGGAAAACTGAAGCCTGTGGGCAGCTATATTAAGGGATTATAGATTTTTTTGCTGGATCATCTTTTATTTGTTGTTAGGAATGCAACAGTGTTCTTGACTATTTCAAATATCAAATATGTTTTAAACAATTCACCTTAGGAGGTTCACATATGTTGAAATTGTAATTAAACATGATATGTACATTCATAATTTGTCATATGGTGGCATGACCCCACCAGAACTGAATGAGGCACTGCTGTGATGTTCAGCTCTGAACTAACAATGCACCTTTGCCCTCCTGACAAATTATTCATCAGCTGTCCCATTTATACTACAAAGTGTTTTGACAACGGGCATGTTCGCCTTCAACATACCCTACAGTTCTTTTACGTGTGAGAAAGTGCAATGGGAAGGACAGGGCCATTAAACTACATAATACTGAAAATAATAAGTAGCGTTCTTGTAAGGTCAAGCATAAGAAAATGGTGTGCAATGACAGTCGCTCAGGTATATTTTAAACCTCATTGTTTATTTGTTCCTGCCCTTTTATTTGTAATAACAGGTCAAATTGGTTTGTTTTTGTGAAATATTTTCTGCACTTCATCCCTCTCTTGAAAACGTCTTGGTTACGTCTGTAACCTCAGTTCCCTGATGGAGGGAACGAGACGTTGTGTCGAGAACGACAGATGGGGTTCGTCCTTGAGAACCAATCAACTCTGACTACTATAGAAAAGGCCAATGAAATTTGGCGAATGAAATTTGCATGCCGGACTCCGCCCCCGGATATGCAGATAAGCCGGCGTGCAGCATTCATTTACCTCTTGTTCTGAAGAGCCTGAGAGCCTCTCAAACTGCAACAGAAACGATACGGGTTTGTGGCATAATGGACACAACATCTCGTTCCCTCCATCAGGGAACTGAGGTTACAGACGTAACCAAGACGTTCCCTTTCTGTCGGTCTCTCGACGTTGTGTCGAGAACGACAGATGGGGTTAACTATGGAAAACGCCACAAACGCTGTATCGCGTCACAATCTCAGCGAAGCAACGGTGACAAGCCTGGGCGTGTTAGCTCGAAGCTTTCGTGAAACTTGTAACCTTCCAGTGTGGTGGTCGGGGGGTTCCAGAGCTTTCCTGGAGAAAGATGTGTACAGCCCTGACTGGAAACTATCACGGACGGGGCCTTAGCTCTCTACAGGCGAGAGGCCGTCCGGTTCGGTTTATACCGGGAAAGCGCAACTCTTAATCAGAGAAGCGCTGCAGAGGCCACCTCCTACCCGTGGGGAGGAATATGGTGGAGATATAAGTATGGTCTCGTCCTTGGAGGAGAACGCATGGAACGTGCGGACAGGGTAGTTAACCGCGAGGTGGAGGTCCACCTGGGGAAGCTCATAGGTTACCAAGTGTGGGAACCATTGTCATGAGGGTATAATAGACGGAACAGCCCACGGTGGGGGTGTTACTGCGTCTGATAGCACAGGTCCGGTTAGAACTATGTGTGATAGGTCATAAGGTATCCCGGCCTAAGGGGGAAGGCTGCTCTGCCCAGTCAACCCCCAGGATGTGCTTGCTTAGTGATGGATGGAATGCCTGTTCTTAACCAGGGTCTGGGTAAGAAGGAAGGTTGGTGAGGTATCAATTCTCTTAGCCATGTGGTTGGGTAAGAAGAAAAGGTAGATAGCACACTGACCCAACCTCTTGGAGGGTGGGATGGTGCTTTCGCAGGCATACGCCCCCCCGGATGCCAGTCCTACATGTCGCCACGCAGGACGTGGGCTGACACCGGGTTTACGCGAAGGCTGTTAACCCTTGCGAAGGTGTTTGGGCGAAGCCCAACCCGCAGCTCTACAGATGTCTGCTAGAGAGGCGCTTCTGCCAGTGCCCAGGAGAGGCTAAACTCCGTGTGGAGTGAGCCCTGCTGCCAATGGGCATGGGAGAGTCTGAGATCGGAATGCCGTCGTAACTGCATCCACGACCCAGTGCGCCAGCCTCTGCTTGGAGACAGCCTTCCCCTTCTGCTGTCCTCCAACAGACACGGAGCTGGTCAGAGCTTCAGAGCTCTGCGTGCGGTCCAGCGTACTGGACACAACACTGATCGGGTTGGGTCTTCCTCCCCTATGGAGAGAGCCTGCAAGTTCACCACTTGGCCCCGGAGGGAGTAGTGGGAACTTCTTGGGCACGCATCCGGGCCTGGGTCTCAAGATAACGTGTATAAGGCAATTTAAGGCAATCCGGGGACACGGAGGATGCTCGGTGGTCCCCTACCCTCTTGAAGGAAGTGAGCGCCATCAGGAGGGCCGTCTTACTCTGTGAGGAAGATCGGAACCTCCAAGGGGCTCTTGGGGGGCCCTGAGGCTCCCCAGGACCACTTAAGGTCCCAAGAGGGTATGGAGCGGAGATGAGGCGGATTCCGCCCTCTCGCACCCCTTAGGAACCTGGTGACCAGGTCGTGTTGCCCTAGAAACTTTCCACCGACTGAGTCGTGATGAGTGGCAGTAGCGACTACATACACTTTCAGTGTGGAGGGGAGATGTTAGTCTCCAGTCTCGTGAGAAGAACAACACAATCCTGATCACGCACCTCAGTGGGTCTTTCTCGTTGAGAAAGACACCAGGAAGAGAAGAGGCGCCGGCTAGAGGCGTGTAACCGCCTAGTAGATGTGGCCCTAGCCTGGGTGATGGTCTCTGCCATAGAGGGGGAGTAGCCATCTCAGGATCTTCTCGTCCCGTCTAGAGACCAGACATGGTGTTCCAGAGGTCTGATCTGGGATGCCAGAACGTGTCCTTCCCCTGAGAGAGCAGGTCCTCTCTCAGGGGAATGGTTCAGGGGGAGTCGCTGTCCAGAGCATCAACTCTGAAGCCAAGTGTGGTTAAACCAGAGCGGTGTAACCAATAACACTTGGTGCTCCTCTTCCCTGACCTTGCACAGAGTCTGTGCAAGGAGGCTCCTGGGGGGGGGGAAGGTGTGCTTCCACCCGTCCCGTGGTCAGCTGTGCGCCAGGGCATCCGTGCCGAGGGGGGGCCTCGGTCAGGGAGTACCAAAGCAGACAATGGGTGGTGTTGTGGGAGGCAAAGAGGTCTATCTGTGCCTGTCCGAACAGCACCCAAATGAGCTGGACCGGGGGTGGAGTCGCCACTCTCCGCAAGGCGTATACTGACGAGAGAGCGCGTCGGCTGTCTGGTTCAGTGTGCCTGGGATGTGTGTGGCCCGCAGGGAGCGGATCACCTGCTAACTCCACAGGAGGAGGCGTCGGACAAGTTGTGTTAGCTGCCGTGAGCGTACGCCACCCTAGCGATGTATGATACGGCTGTCGTGCTGTCCCGGAGGACCAACACGTGCTGGCCCTGCACTAGAGGCCGGAGCCTTCTAGCGCAGGCAGCACAGCCCACAACTCTAGGCAATTGCATGCCAGTGCAGACGGGGGCCCGTCCAGCGCCCCGCTACTGCGTGCCCGTTGCACACTGCACCCCACCCCTGCAGCGAGGCGACCGTCGTCACCACGACGTGCCTCGTAACCTGCCCGAGGGGAACCCCTGCCCGGAGAAAGGTCATGGAAGACCAAGGGGTTAGGGTGCGTCGGCAGCAGGGCGTCATCACCATGCGCCTGCTACCGGTGTGCCACGCTGTCCTCGGAACTCGACTCTGTAGCCAGTGTTGAAGCGGTCTCACGTGCATCAATCCGAGGGGTATTATCCCCGCGGAGGACGCCATGTGTCCCAGGAGCCTCTGAAATGTTTCAGGGGAACCGCCAACTGCCTGAAGTGTACCAGGCAGTTCAACACTGACTGGGCGCGTGCTGCGGACAGCTGCGCCATCCTGGTGACAGAGTTTTGTTCCATACCGAGGAAGAGGAGGCTCTGCACTGGGGAGAGTTTGCTCTTTTCTCGGTTGACCTGAAATCCCAATCGATCTAGATGCCGGAGCACCAGGTCCCTCTGTGTACACAACAGATCTCACGAGTGTGCCAGGATAAGCCAGTCGTTGAGAAAGTTGACAGGGACAGACCGAAAGGGAGGACTCTGTACTGATATGCCCACCCCTCGCACGCGAACCGTGGGAACGGCCGGTGTCGAGGGGATCAAGACATGAAAGTAAGCGTCCTTCAGGTCGAATTGCCACGAACCGATCCTGACACCTGATAGATGTCAGGATGCGCCTCTGTGAGAGCATCTGAACGGCAGCTTGTGAAGGTGCTTGTTCAGGGTACGCAGAACCATGGGGCGCACCCGCCGTCTTTCTTGGGAATGATGAAGTGTGGGTCGTGACCCACTGAACATCTTGGTTTGAGGGACGGACTCAATGCCTGTTTTGCCAGAAGGGTGGTGACCTCTACCCGAAGTACGGAGGCGTCCCTGCCTCTGAGAGAGGGAGAGATGATGCCCTGAAACTTGGGAGAGTCTCTGGCGAACTGGATCGAGTAACCAAGACGGACTGCCCGCAAGGCCAGCGAGACAGTGTGGGCAGCTCTCGAGCTCCCAGGGACTGTGACAGGGTGACCAAGGGGACGTTCTGCTTCATCATTCTCACAGGGGGTGGTTCGTCGGCTGGCGGAGCCAACCATTTGTCGCGGGGGGTCCCCGGAGGGAAGATTGGCTCCGCCTTTTTACCTGCCTGGCGTGACAACGGCACACACTGTCGGTTGAGAGTGGTGACAGCTGTCGTATGTGCACGACCTCACACCTCGCCAGGGTGTGAGGTCGGTTCGCCGAGCACAGTCCAGTGGAGTGTGCGATCGGCTGTAAGTACACCCAGGGAGAATGGAAAAACTCTGTGAGTAAGTGGGCGCCAGGCCCTGACAAGGGCCCGGCTTAGGTGACGAGGCAGGAGTCGTCCCGTACCGACCGATCAGAGCCGTGGCTGTGAATGTTCGGGCCCGAAGTTGTCCTCCCTGGGGTCTTCCCGTCAGTGTCCCTTCTCACGAGAAGGTTGCTGACGGGGTGGAGGTTTCCCCTTCGACCTCTGCTACCGGGGTGCCGCCAGTGGGGGCACAGGAACCGGAGCCGATGTCGAAGGGGTCCTGGGTTGAAGGGAAGCAGACGTCACGCGGGATCTCGGAGGCATCTTGGCGGCCGAGTCGCGGCGTGAAAAAATGTGGCTTATTGCCACTGTCTGCTTCACCGTCAATAACTGCTGAGCACAGTCCTCGACGGTGTTACCAACAACCCACCCTGCGAGATGGGTGCATCAAGAAAGCGGACATCCTTGGTGTCACTCCTCTGCACAAGGTATAACCGGGGGTGTCTCTCCTGGACCACTACCGTGGACATCGTCCGACCCAGGGCCCGTGCCACCGCCTTGGTCGCCCGTAGAGCGCTGCCAGCGATGGCACGGAGATCCTGCATTATACCCGGGTCGGCCTTACCCTCGTGGAGCTCTCTCAACACCTAGGCCTGGCGGACCTGCAGGATGGCCATGGCGTAGAGAGAGGAGGCAGCCTTGCCCGTGGCATCGCAAGCCTTCGACACCGTGATGCCGAAGTCTGCGTGCTTTGGGCGGTAGGTGTGGCCGATTCCCCCCAGGTGGTAGCCGCCCGCGGTACAGGTGCACCGCGGGCGGACGTTCCACCCGGGGGATGTCGACGTAGTCCTTGGCTGCCCCACCACCGAGGGAAGTAAGGGAGCCGGAGCTGGCTTCACTGGAACGGTCCGTGGAGCGTTCCAAGTTTTACACAGCTCCTCATGCACTCCCGGGAAAAACATGGAACCCGGGGTGGGCGCGGTTTGTACCGCGCTCAGACCCCAGGAACCACGCATCCCCGGGTTAGCACGGGTGACATCACTTCTGCTTCCTCCTGAACTCGACCCGGGGGTAGAGCTCAGATTCGTCAGAGCCGGATGCCAGTCTCCCTCCGATGCTGCGAGCGACGTCTCATCTACGTCACACATCGCTTCCGAGTGTGTGCGTGAGGATCCGGACGGTATGCCACCGCCGGTTGGGGAACGTTTAGAAGAGCGAAGCGGGGTGCGATCGGCCCGTGAGCACTTCGCTGGTGGGTTTACGTTCGCAGAGTTCCCCATATCACTAATGCTGCTAACGTGGGTGGTCATCAGGGCCGTAGCCACAGATGTCACAGCCCAGGTAGCAAACGAAATGGTGGCTGGTTCCCGTAGGAAGACAGCCACCCGTGACCGTAACTTCTGAAAGACAATCTGCCCGCAGTGCGGGCAGATGTGTCAACGAACGCTGCTTCAGTGTGCTGGACGCCCAGACACCTAATGCAGCGATCGTGTCCATCCCCCTCCTCGATGAGGGTGCCGCAACCAAGAGAACAGCGGGACATGCCGCGCTGGAGAATGCTCAGTCAGTCCTGAAAAGGACTTTTTAGAAAATCTCTAACACCTCCGGAACCGCCGAGACGCCCAGGGGAAGGTCGCTGCAGGTAGGGACGATCCGCTGCAACACGTCGTAGCACCAGCAGTGTAGTTTGTAGAGGATTTTGAATCCTAAGTTGTACTCAAGAGTGAAGGCTCTGAAGAACAAAAGGTAAATGAATGCTGCACGCCGGCTTCCTTTTATACCGGATATCCGGGGGCGGAGTCCGGCATGCAAATTTCATTCGCCAAATTTCATTGGCCTTTTCTATAGTAGTCAGAGTTGATTGGTTCTCAAGGACGAACCCCATCTGTCGTTCTCGACACAACGTCGAGAGACCGACAGAAAGGGAACTGTGCACATTCGTAAACCATCTGTCAGGACAAAAACTGTAATTATCATAGCATTTTCATCAGAAGCATCTGCCGCACACGTGACTATGTGCTTGTGTACAGTTTGAATCACCCTTTCCAAATCAAATAAAGGTTAAAGGTTCTGTTTTTCCTTTCAGTCATGAAATGATTCACTCGGCGACATTCAGTAGTTCAATAAAACTCCCTTTTAAAATGATTCCCTTTTACAGTGGGATAGTTATCTCACGGTGAAGGCGTAAACAGCTTGAGTACAGACACACAAAGAAAAACCTAATTTCCCTGTTAAACAGCTGCTTCACTGTGAAGATGTATATTTCTGCCAATGTGTATTTCGTAAATGTCAGTCTTTGGAAGCCAGCTACACAGGTAGATAATGGTGTAGATAGAGATGTTTGTGCAGGGGGATTAAACAACAGTCCTTCATTTAGAGCTAATGCATTCAATTACCTGGCAATGCTGACCACAGTCTCTTCACAGAGAGCTGTGGGTAAGTGCTTGCATTGTTGATTACCTGAAGCTCCTCCAAACACAAAGACCCAGCTGCTTTCTCATGTCTCTGCCAATGACAGAAAGCCTGTCTGCACTGGACGAGGACAACAAGAAACCACCTAAACAGAAGAAAAGAAAGAAGGATGCTCAAGTAAAGTAATTAGGTTCATTCTGTATTACAATGACTTACAAAGCATTTACAGTGATGTACTTAAAGCAGCTAAGAGTAATGATTTATGATATTCTGTAATATAGAGCCACAGTGTATTCAGGAGTATACAACATTTTCTTGGTCTGTGTGTCTCCCGGTAATCAAAACCATCCAAAAACATGACATCCAAACAAACCTGCCACTGGAAGTGATTATGTTGGGTGTTTGGATGCATTTTATTTTCTCAATGCACTCAGTCATCAGAAACAGACGTTGTGGACCAGTTAGCTTATGTTAACCTTGGATCTCAAATTACAGCCATGAAGAGCCATATTGACCTATAGCAGAACAGACCTTCCCTTTCTTCTAACACACACGCACACACTACTCCATTGTTGTAGTAGGTTAAAGAGTCAGAGTCTGGGTAGGACTCAATTGTTGCATGTGTGCTCCCCTGTTTCATACAGAGAATTAAAGAATTTGTTTCACGGGCTTTCATGTATTACTCAGTTTTTTTCTGTGCCATTCTAATAAATTATGGTGACTGTGTTGCTGTGAGTTGCTAACATTTATAAACAAACCCTGCTGTAACTGACAGGAGACGGATGACGTGAGCTCCGCTTTTTCAAAGAGCATAGAATACCAAGAGGCGAAACTCAATAGAATGCTCCATTGCAACACCAGCGCCCAGTGATTTCCAACATTTTGGGGTGAAAGCGATTCTGCTTTTTGCTGTCGCGATGGCAATATCAGCTGCTTTGTTAAAAAAACAGTAAAGCTGAAGTTCAACCTGAATGATGATAATACATGATGGAAAAAAAGCCTTAGTTTTAAAGTATTTTCACCCCAAAATGGCGGCCGCGCTGTTTCCCAAAAAGCACCAGAGTTTTGCCTCTTAGTATTCTGTACTCTTTGGCTTTATTTTGATTTGCAGTTTCTCCCAAAAGTCATTATTTGTTTGCATTAATTTGAGCAATTCTCAACTGATTGTGTGGATTTAGATTTGGTGATGAAACCCATCTGAACAAGATAGATAATATATTCTTTTAATTCTTATATATTGTAATATAATCTGGTAATGCACAAAAATTGTTTTTTTGTGTGCAGGGTTTTACAAGTGGCAAAGCACCGATAATTGTCTGTGATGGTGGCTTGTTCATTTATAATTTATTCACATTTTGCCATGCAGCAGTATAATTCCATTTGAAAAAAGTTTATTAAAGGGACAGTTCAGCCAAAATTCTGAAATCATTTACTCACCTTCAAGTTGTTTTAAATCTGTATCAATTAATTTGTTCTGTTAAACACAAAAGAAGATATTTTGAAGCATTTGGGAAACCAAAGAGTTCTGTGGCACTACTGACGACCATAGTAGTTTTGTTTCCTACCAAGGTAGTCAATTGTGCCCCATAACTGTTATCATACAAACGTTCCTCCAGATATCTTCTTTTGCGTACAGTGTAACAATAACATTTATACAGGTTTGAGCACAGAACGTTCATTTTTGCATGAAATACATTATCCCTTTAAGTTTCCATTTAATGCCAAAATATACAGTAAATTCAATATTTTTAAATGATTTTATAGCAATGTGTCCTATGTGACATGCTTGATAACAACTTGGAAAACAACACCATGTATGTCAGAAACAGGACCTTCAATTTGTCCTGTTCTAAATAGCGCTGACCATCACATGCTGAAATAGCTTCTCATGTTCCTTGCATCCCATGTATCTTATCTCCTGTAAACGGTCAACTTCACATACTCAATGCAGCAGCAGATTTTTTTAGCCTGAGCAACATTACAGTGCACATTTGGATCTGGTGCAGCTACATTAGCCCTATTAATCACTTTCCCAGCTGCCTGGGAAAGCTCACTGAGCACAGCGCTCAAATTTAGGATCACATCTGCTGTCAGTAGACCCAGAATAGCAGCCTTACTTATGTAAAAGCCTTGTATGCCTGCATAGGGCCAAGCAGCAGGCAGGAGAAGAAATAGCTGCCTGCATATGTTGACTTGTCATAGTCAAGTCAAGCAAAGTTTTCCTTTGGCTGTTAAGTATGAATGTAATGTCAACATTTCTTGGCTACAAGTCATGTATCAGAGAGTAAACAGAGAGTATATTTATAAACTGAACAAACTGAGCGGATTATTTGGTATGAATTTGTTTGAGGCTGAGGGCGAAATATTGCAACTTGTCAATGTCAATGTAATGGGTTGTTATGTTATAGACTTTTTTTAAGAACTGGGACCATTTAAAGCTTTAGAGGTAGTTAGTATAAGTTAGAAATTTATATTAAACAGACAGTGACAATCAAACTGAGCTGATTTGACCACACTTCTAATTCTAATAAATGCTCTAGCTAATGCATGAAGCTAATTCAGTTGGAGCTTATTTTTAGAGACTGCAAGACATTAATGCATTTGAGGTCATTTATATCATAATGTGAACTAGATTCTCTGTATATTAGAAATAAAGCATGTGTCACAATATTTCTACACTCTAAAAGAAATCCGTAAAAATAGGGCACAATCTACTGTATAAATATGAAGGAATTTCCGTATTCATTTTGTTATAGTTGTTTTACCTGTATTTTACATTTTGCACTGTATAAAATTACATTTTAGCATTTACAGTACTAATAATGGGAAATGTACTGGTAATTTTCTACCAGTACTTTATTCGTTTTTTACGGAATGTAAATTGTTTTTACAGATTGAGAATACTGACATGTTGTCATCAAACATTGGGAATGTGATGTTCACAGAACAGAACACTGAAGTTTTAAACTTCACAAGACATATTATAATATAGCCTCTTATTTTAAGGTTTCTGGTCCAATGATTAATAACTTTGATCTGTCTTATCAAAATATAGTAGAAGGGAATTACTAGCCATCTTTGATATCACTGATACACTCTGCTAACTGGTGCGTGTTTGGTAGAAATTAGATTTTGATGCATTTTGAATAGCAAGCATTCCAGTAGGAAGTGATACAGCTCATGAGAGAGTCAAGTGAGAAAAATACTGGATGTTCATATTTGCTTAGTTTAATCAGTGGTTCCCCTTCAGTCGGTCTCTCTGCGTTGTGTTTATAGACAGACTGGGGTTTGATCTTGAGAACCTATCAACACCGAGAGGTATTTAAAACGCCAATGGGCTCCGCGAATGGGGAGCTGTTACTTCCCTGGGCGGTTTGGGATATTTCGACCCCCCAGGTGGATCGAGCAGCCATGGTGCACCTCCGCTGCTACTTGGAGGGGTTGACCAAGGCTCCCTTCCAGGGCATGTAAGGTCTTTGACACTCGTGTCGAAGACTTATGATGGTGTGGGTCAAACTGCTTCCGCCCTCCACGCCATGGGAGTCTGAAGAACCAGACTGCTCCGCCGTGACCCGGCCACCTATCGGTCACTGAGATCCCGAGCACAGCCTGCATTCCCGCATATGTATGTCCCATATGTTGAATTCCTCACTCCTGATTCCCCTGTTGGTGAATCTGTGATCTATACCCTCCGGTGGTTTTCCCACCCGGGCTCTGTCTTCCTTACTCAGGCTGACGCATTTTTTCGCATATTGTTCTCCCCACTGGCGAGACCATGTAAGTGTCTCCACATGTACCTCCTCTAGTGGTACGATGTGGTCTCCGTAACACACTCTTCAATAGAAGCTTATAGAGGCGAACACCACTGTCCGTGATGACCGTCAGTACAGGCTTCTTAGTATGACCACTACTGATCCCACTGGAAGATAACGTCTCGCTGTAGCGCTCAATTTCTCTAAACTCTAAACCGAGACGTTTTAATATGATCTCAATATTTCATCTTTTGTAATTATTCTTTTTTTTCGTTTTTTTATTTCATTTCATTTCTCTTTTCAATTTCAATTTCACACTGTCATTGTCTTATTATTTTAACGTAGCCAAATTAAAATATGTGCCTGAGGCAAAAATTGTGATGATGGTTACAGTCAGCTCCAGAGTCATATTCAAAATATATATTTTTTCTAAGCCCATACTTCTGGTGGATCTTAAAATTATAATCTTCAGAGATATCAGGTGTTTGGAGGTTTGACCGTGACAACTTCCTGTCCTTGGTCCTTAAATATGGCTGAAAATATAATTCAGTAGGCTTACTTTTATGGGCAAATGTAGTCATTGAGAATATTTGATTGTTTTCAAAATATATATTTTGTATGTATTTTGATGTTTCATGAAAACAGATTATCATTTCCTTTTGCAACATAGCGATATATAGCTCTATATATATACAGTATATACAATAAATACAGTATCTCACAGAAGTGAGTACACCCCTCACATTTTTGTAAATATTGTATTATATTTTTTCATCTCACAACACTGAAGAAATTAAACTTTGCTACAATGTAAAGTAGTAAGTGTACATTGTGTATGACAGTGTACATTTGCTTTTCCCTCAAAATAACTCACCACTCAGGCATTAATGTCTAAACCACTGGCAACAAAGTGAAAATGTCCAAATTGGGCCCAGAGTGTCAATATTTTGTGTGGCCACCATTATTTTCCAGCACTGCCTTAACCCTCATGGGCTCACCAGAGTTCACCAGAGCTTCACAGGTTGCCACTGGAGTCCTCTTCCACTCCTCCAACGACATCAAAGAACTGGTGGATTTCAGAGACCTTGTGCTCCTCCACCTTCCGTTCGAGGATGCCCCACAGATGCCCTGCGGCCCAATCTCCAAAGGGAAGGGGTCATGCTCTGCTTCGGTATGTCACAGTACATGTTGGCATTCATGGTTCCATCAATGAACTTTAGCTCCCCAGTGCCAGCAGCACTCATGCAGTCCTAGACCATGATGCTCTCACCACCATGCTTGACTGTAGGCAAGACACACTTGTCTTTGTACTCCTCACCTGGTTGCAGCCACACACGCTTGACATCATCTTTAGAAGAGGCTTTCTTCAGGGATCTGATGTAGTGTGTGGCATATGGTCTGAGCACTGACAGGCTGACCCCCACTATGTATGAGCGATTTCTACCAAATTGGCATCGGACGATGCCTACAGTGAAACATTGTGATGCACGATGACACCGGGGGTGGGGTTATATCAGTTTGCTAGATGGCCATCTGCCAAAACATTAAAAACAATTATATCAGGGCTCCTTCTTTGGTTTTGAATGGTACCTTTCCTGTTAAACCGCTGTATGGTCTTGGATACCGTGCTGCAGCTCATTGTCTTGGGAATCACTGGAAGTTCAACATGGCACCTCATGGCAAAGAACTTTCTAAGGATCTTAAAAAAAGAATGGTTGCTCTACATAAAGATGGCATAGGAGAGAGTGAGAGCGATAACACCAAATTAAACACACCTGCTCCCCATTCACACCTGAGACCTTGTGACACTAACAAACACATGACTTGTGATTGTGAAAGTGGCTAATTGCGTCCAATTTGGAAATTTTCAATGGCTGTGTGTTAAGTTATTTTGAGGGGACAGCATATTTACACTGTTTTACAAGCTCTACACTCACTACTTTATATTGCAGCAAAGTTTCATTTCTTCAGGGCTATCACATTAAAAGATATAATAAAATATATACAAAAACGTGAGGGGTGTACTCACTTCTATATATATATATATATATATATATATATATATATATATATACATTTTCAAAAATCTTGTTATTTATTGTACATTCCAATTAATATCAACCAAACTGCAGTTGGTTTGTTTTGATTTTAGCTGTAATTACTCAAAGAATAAAGCTAACTAATACAATAAAATACACGATAACATAATAAATACATGATTTTTGAAAAATCTCATTTTGGAAACAAACTCTTCATATATTTATAATTGTGTTATATTGTGTTATATAAACGGAAAAACGAAACATTGATCGTTTTTTCTTTTTTCTTTTTCCGTTTGTTGTATTTAATGGAATAATCAAATGATCCGATGGTACACGGACCTAGTAGCTGCATTTTTTTTAGTTATTATGGGTTAAATCAAAACAAACAAACTGCAGTTTCATTGATATTAATTAGAATGCGAAATAAAAATTATCTCTTTTTGGAAATAAACTCTTCATTTGCACATACAGTCATAAATTCTGATTTAAATACATTTATCGTTATAAGATTTTAATTATAATTCATCATCTTAACGCGTTATTAATTATGTCACCTAGTGTGATATGTGCAACTAATCTCACCTCAAGACTACATCTTACATTATGTCGTGTTCAGACCAAACGTAATGAATCGCGTTCCTTGCTCTTTATTATAAAGAATAATTTTAAATAGTTCGGGAATAGTTCGTTTTTTTCGCGCAAGGCAAGTTGTGTTTTTTCAACTTTCACTGAAAACGCGATTTACGCACGTTCGCAGCCCGTTTCACGTCATTCACATCGCCTGCCGCGAGTTTGGGTCTATTTCGTTGCATTGACTTTGTCTGTAATTTACTCGCACAAATAATTTAATTCGCGTGGGAACCCCCTAATAGTGCCGCTTCCCATTTTGTACTTCTCCCTGGATGTGAAAAGCTAGAAAACCTGTTGCGATATGAGGTGCAAATTATAAGTAACAATTGCTTATTTAGAACCACTTTACTGGTAATACTGATGCGTGCTGTATTTTACTGCTTTCAACTAAATGAACTGAAAAGAGTGTGGCACTATAGCATCAGCATGTGCCACTTGTGCCATTTATTTAAGAAAATTCAAAACAGCATTTGTGCAGAGGTCGACAAAATGTATAAAACAATATCTAAATAATGATAACAATCAAATATTAGTTTTATATGGGCTCTAATTTTCTAAAACAGATGCCTATTATTGAGAAATAAAATCTGAAAATCTGAAAAGATGGTGCCGACGTTTCAGAGGTAGTCACGTGACTTAAACTAGACGCCATTGCGCGCTTGTGGCGTTGTTTATAATCGCGATGTTTAGCTTATTTTTATCAATAGGAGCGAGCGATTTAGTTGTGTTGTGGCGTTGAGTGATGAAAAAAATGGAGACTTGCCGAAGCGCTAAAACTTGTCCACCGCTGTAAAAAAAGAAAAGTAAGTTGACCAGCCAGGAAGCCACAAGGAAACAAGGAAGGAAACCTGCATCTCAGGTACGCACGCGCACACACAAAAATATTTTCTCAAACACATTTTGCTTACACGTGTAACATCAAATACCTTTTCGCAAACTTTTCAAATGAGTACAGTTTTCATTCATTACAGATACACAAACGTGAGTTTTTATCGTGGGAATTTCACACTGTTGTGATTTCTACCCATATATAACCTTTAAAAAGGTTTTCATTTCGTCATACATCGTTTGCTTGGCGTTACTTACATTTATTTTCTAATTGTTGTCTGATCCAAATATTGTATGCATAGTTAATAGGCTACAGTACCTTGAAAAGCTGTCATTTACACATTTTCGTGAAGTACCATATTTGTCCCAAATTAAGTTGTGGAGACACCAGCCTCATCAGCAGTAGTGAAAGATATTTGTTTCTGTAATAAAAGTTTGTGTTATTGAGTGATCTTGCATTATTAATGAAGTTCTTTATGGAAAACTGAGAGTCATGTTGCAGTGGCCTACAGCCTGTTGTTTTGATGACCTGCTAAAGCCACAGCATCTATTGTAATGGAGCAGCAGGTGGCCTATGTACATGCTCTTTGTTTTTTGTGAACTTGAGCTGATTCGGTACATTAGCCACGGTCCCAAGGGATGGCTGATGAGATGCAGATTGTTATTGCCTGGTTTCATCTTGAACTTTTAAGTCTTTCTTACAAATGAGCGTTACCTGGATGTGATGCCTAGTAGTATAAAGGCTAGTTTTTGCTGATAGTCATGACCTTGCTATTCTGTATGGTGTTATTGTACTTTCTAAGCTAATGATATAAATATTATTCAGGTATAAGTTAAATGTACAATTAGATTTGATTTAAGCCTTAGCTGTCGGTCCCTTTTTTGGGGGGATGGTATTTAAAGGTGATTTCAACCTTTAAATAAGTGTAACTCTGAAACGCTTTGGCCTAGATCTGGGGTTGGCAACCTTTGCGACCAAAAAGACATTTTGGACACTCTCCCACCAAATAAAAATTGTTAGGAGCCGCAAAATATATATGTAACCTTTAAATTACTATAACACAGGTTGTTATTCATGTAGGGTAGTAGTTACAGGGGTGTAGATTACGCGGGGGCGCGGGGGACGTGTCCCACCCACTTTTTATAAAAGTAAATTTGTCTCCCCCACTTTTTCATTGGACAAATGAATTGGACAAATGTTCTCGACATGTTGAGGTTTTAATGGAGCAATGTATATAAATGCAGAATGATTTAAAATTCATAAAGACAAGACAGTTTATATATGACGTTTACGTTTCTATGGCAATCAGTCACTCAGTTTTTCACGTCACTACACGCCCAGGCTCGTTAAGGTTTGATCCCAGGGGATTGCACATACCCATGTAAAATGTATAGGATAATGCAATCTTAGTCGCTTTGGATAAAAGCGTCTGCCAAATGCATAAATGTAAATGTCATTATTGCACTAATTTTACGTTTTTATATGTTGTCATGAATGAACAAGAAACAGACAGCCTAGGTTTGTTAGGGCAGAATCAGGATGACACACAAGAAAAACAAACTTCACAGGTGAGAAGAACTGATAGTGGTAGAACAGGCATACAGGTATAACACTAGACATTCTGTCCCCCCCACTTTTGAAATGATGGCTACGCCCCTGGATGTAAG
The DNA here is from genome assembly GCA_029783895.1 of Triplophysa bombifrons. Classification (NCBI taxonomy): domain Eukaryota; kingdom Metazoa; phylum Chordata; class Actinopteri; order Cypriniformes; family Nemacheilidae; genus Triplophysa; species Triplophysa bombifrons. Next base: position 24,945,170 of record CM056448.1, read on the forward strand.
CAATTTATAACTTTTTGTCCCCGGCAAGAAGTGGGAGTGTTGCCTGGCAATAGGAGAGTAGCGTCGCGGTGTTGCACATGCTGCTTTAGTAAGACTAATGAACAGCCACAGGAGATGGGGACATCATGCGTAAACATTATGAGAAGCGTGCTTGCCAGACAGGATTTAAACTATATAGTTAAAGACCTAAACGTCTGGTTTAAAGATGAAAAACGTACCAAGCAGAATGTTTTCTCACCATTCCATTTCTAACACACCAATACAGTGTTCGGTGCTGTCTCACATCTCGCGCTCATATGTACATTGCATTCACTTATTTGAATAACGTATATTGTGTAACGGCTGTATACTTTTTCAGATATTTCTTGAAGAAATCAGGACAGAAGTGGTCAAAAGTGGACAAAATAGACGGATTACAGCAGCAGGTGTAAACGGTATGTGCCTCTTTCGTCCACTTGTGATCCGATCGACCAAAACGCATCTTAATGCAAGGCATAAACAGGGCTTAAAAAGACTGCAGGGAGCCGCAGCAGAGGGGCAGCAAAGCCACATGCGGCTAGAGAGCCACGGGTTACCGACCCCTGGTCTAGACGCCTAATCTTGATCTTGACATTTTATAGTTTATCTTTTTTGGATAATATAATTATAAAAAAGTTATAACAGTTGACGTCTATTTGCAGAGTTTTTGTTGAAAAGTATTGAATTGTTTTAAAGATTTTTGTGAATAAAAACAAGTTTTTTTTTTATTCACAAAAATCTTTAAAACACTTCAATGCTTTTCACCAAAAACTGTCAGAAAATGATAGCCACACTTCTAACCAAGCTGTGTTTCAAATTTCAAGCTGATATATGTGACCCTGAATCACAAAAGCAGTCTTAAGTAGCACAGGAACATTTTTTGTAAAAGACATAAATACATTGTATGGGTCAAAATTATCAATTTTTCTTTTATGCCCAGAATCATTAGGATTTTTAGTAAAGATCATGTTCCATGAAGATATTTTGTAAATGTTTTACCTTGAATATATCAAAACTTGTTTTTTTAAGGGTTGTATCTCAGCCAGATATTGTCCCATCCTAACAACTCGTACATCACTTGAAAGCTTAATTTTTCAGATTTCAGATTATGTTCAAATCTCAATATCGAAAAATTGACCCATAAAACTGGTTTCGTTGTCCAGGGTCACATATTGAAAAATTTACGTTCTGTGATACGTTAACCACAATACCATCAATGGGCCTTAACAGCTACTGAAAATTTAGAATGCACTTGGTCGAAAGCTGATACCCAAAACTACTTTAAAAACTTTTGAAATAGTTTTTATTTAATTGTTTTAATTTCACACACTAATATCACAAAAATGAATATAATTTTTCCTTGGTCTGTGCAAACACAATCAAATAATCAATATGCGTGAAGGTAGCGGCACTGGGTATTTCTGCTTTTATTTCAGCCTATTTCTTTTTCCAGATGAAACCGATAATGGCATTGTTGGCCAAAACAATTCGGCAGCCGAATTTTCGGCGCATGATTAGGTAAACATTTAAATGAACACTTTTACTATGTTTGTTCTATAAGAAATCTGAAAAAGAATTTGAAAACCAGAGCCTAATAGATTTCCAACGATATAGATTGTCAAGATTTCTTTTCAGTTTTATAATTAAAAATTAAAGTTATGAATAGGGCTATGTAACTTTCACATTCATAACAAATGGTCCCATCTGTGGTGCAGGTGACATGTAAATTAACACTTTTACAATGTATGTCACATTGCAAATCGGAAGAAGAATTTTAAAAATTATTGGTGTTCACATTTTTCATTTTTATAAAAAAAATGTATTTGATGTTTCATTTATTGTTCACTGCTAACTATTATAATGTTTAATTTCTATATACAAACCTGGAAGCAATGTCTGGATTAAGTAACATTAAGTGTATTTAATAACAGTTAAACAATAATTTTGTATCAGTAACACATTACAAGTATTTATTGACATTAAAACAGTGCCGTTTCATAAATTACTTCCAGGTTGTGGTAAGAATTAGGTGAAGTATATCCGCTTGGGCTTCGAGTGGAGGTGACTTATTTCTGCTTTTAAGCCCCATCGGCTGCAGCCAGCGCTTATTGAAACAAACAGCCGTTAAACACAGCTAGCTCTTGTTCTGCAACTCATTTTAGCGCCTCAGTGTGCTGATAACGAAACAGCGCCTCCACTGTGGTGTAATGTAGCAACTGCAGTTACAAATGACAGTCTGTTAAATGCACACAGCATTTCTTGTGAAGACCCTCTACATAATTTTGGCGAGAGTCTGAGGCGACACGACATTTGACAGAGGCACCTCCAATTTCTCTATGCAGGAAAATCCCTGTCAAGATTTTTTTTACTTTGTTTTAGAAGAGAATATTAGTGTTTTTTCTTTGTAATAACACTTTGGGCCCACCTGTGTTACAGGTGACATTTAAACGAACACTTTTACTAAGTTTGTCCTATTGCAAATCAGATTTTTTTTAGAAAAATAAGAGACTTGGAGCTTTCTAACGATATAAAGGTTGTCAGGGTTCTTTTATATTTGGCATAGGATGTTAGCAGTTAAAAGAATAAAAGTTGTTGTGTCCCACCTGTGGATCACTGTTAAGGGGTTTTAATATCTTTGATAAAACCAAATCATAGCTCATAACTGCAGATCCCTGCAACCCATCATGATGATGATGATTTATATAATTTTTCTGAAACATTTTCTTATATCACGGATTGTTGAAATGATTTAACCGTTTGAGCTATAACCACAAAGTAATTTTCAATTTTAATAACCTTCAAAAATTGCTGCAACATTATTGCTGCACTGAATGTCTTTTCAGGATAATTTTGTATCCTCGACTGCCCAGTTCTGTTCAGCTCAAACACAACCGAAAGGCACAAAGGGATCTTGGGTCAATGTTAATTTTTCAAAACATCAAAGCCTCATCTGTATTACTCATCTATGATCAGACAGCATCCATCCACATGTAGATTATCTTTCTGAACTTGAGCAGACTTGTAATTAAAGACAACGCTGTATGATAATGGCCACTCAGACAGGCAGTGTATCACAGATATAGTGACTTGATCCTGTTGCATGTCTTGCTTTAAGTGGCAGTGTGTGATCACCTCCATTACTGCAGGCTGTTGTGCTGCAGAGGCCCTGGGGCAGACAAACAGCTTTAGATAGGGCCAGCTGAAGGATTGCTATTTAACCGATAGAACACTGGATAAAACAGGGAAAAGACTCCAGCTGAGCCTCCTCTGCCTTAGGCTCTGTCACAAAGTTCAAATCATTTTTATGATTCGAGAGAGAAGAGAGAGGGAACTATCTGCTAGACCCTTATCGATACATTTTAGCCGATGTGACAGGTGTATTTTTTCTCTTTCTCACAGCACAACTGAGCACAAGCTCAATTACACGTTTTAGGTTTCTGTTCAGTGCTGTCCTGACATCTGCCTTAAATTCAAACATCTGTTTAATGAGGAGATTTATTTTAAGAAGAGGGAATGTAGGGCAGGTATATATAATCATGGGTTTCGGTAAAGTGCTCTTACCTTTATTTAGGAAAATGTTTGAGCTTGTTTCTGCCTGTGATAATGAGTCAAACATTGAACATGAAACTTGATGATGCAGGCTTCTATGGTATTTTGCGTATAAACCACCTCAGCAATAATATATATTTATAGCAAGCTAGTTATATTTTATCATTAAGGAAATGAAAGGCTTGGGTATGCCTAATGTATTTTTACATGTTATAAATTGAAAGTTTAGATTTTTGAGTGACATGATAATATAAATCACTCCTGCACTTTTGAGATCTCACTAGATTTTCTCTTACATTTAAGCATTGTTGGTACACAAAGGATTTTTCAATTTTCTTTGAAGATTGAGAGAAAAGTAGGTCCCTCACCAGTTGCTCTGTCAACATGCAAAACTGAGAAAAAATACATTTTACTGTGGTTGCCAGACTGACAGCATTTTTGTAAAAGCAATCCTCTCATCAGTCCTTACTAAAATTGCTAAAGCTACTCATAAAAAACTATAAATCCAGAACAGTCTTTGAAAAGACTTAACTCATTTTATTTTGGAAGATGAATTTCTCTGGATTTTGAAACATTGCACTATTTTATGTGCTGCGTCAATAGGACTTTATTGATTTAAAAAAAAAAACAGACTGTCAAAATTATCATAACATTGTACTCACCCTATTCCTGAAAACAAGTAATTATCATGCCAGTAACTATCATCAACAGGAACATAACAAACCTGACTTTAACCACAGTTCTTCTGAAGTTAACGAAAAAACATCATATGGTGCATCTCAGCGGGTCCTAGGGGTTCGTCGAGGCAGCTATTAAAAATAACCTTTAGTTCGGCCTCGTTGAACCCCGAAGAGTGCGCTGTAGCCAGAAAGTCCATAGCGAATTCCTTAAGGGGCCTCCCCTTCTACTTAAGGGCCGAGCATGATGTGGGCCTGGTGGCTTCGGAACGCCACGCTCGATTCGGCACTAGCTGTCTGCTGGGTTCTTTGTGGCTCGTTCATTCTGTCATGAATTGACCTGGTTATCAAGGCAGGAGAACCCAATTGCAGGCAGACATTGGTGAAGGGGTTTAAATAAGATTTATTAAAACAAAACAAAGACCCACGATGGGAAAACAAGACAGGATAAACAATAAATGACAACAAGGACACTGACTAACTAAACTAAGAAAACAACACACCTGACATAAACTACACTGACTTACTTGGAGATGAAACAAAGGCTAGGGTGACAGGCAAGACAAGGCAAACAAACTCGCACGCACAACTCGCACGCACAAAGTACAGGCTACAGGGTACAAGGTACAGCATACAATGAACGAGCAAGGACAATAGACACAAGGATCATTGAAAGGGGAACAAACACAGGATAATTGACAAGAACCAGGTGTAGGGGATGAAACACTGATGGAAAAGCTAATGAGACGATAAGGGCGGGAAACCAGGACGAGACTCGGATAGAGAGTTAGAGGATCCTTAAGGCCCAACCTCTCTCTCCACAAAGAATCTTAGACTATGTCATGGCTCCGCCCCAAGACCAAGAATAGACAAGACAAGATGGCGGAACCATGACATAAGCCCCCCCTAAATGAACACCTCCAGGTGTTCATCAAGGGGTAGACTAACAAGACAAGACAGACTGGGACAGGGACAAGACAAGGCAAAACAAGGAGAACAGAATTAGTAAAACATGAGCAGACAGTAAAACATGACACTAGGATTGGGGTGTGACAATAAAAATAAGGGAGGGGGGGTGGGGGAACAACAAAGTTCATGGGTGGACAAGAGGGGTTGGGACAGGGTGGGACAGTCTTGGTTCCCGTAGCCGCTCGCGAGCACGGAGTCCCAGGGGGCTTGATGGGAGAAGTCATGGGGGGAACTGTCTTGGTCCCGGGAGACCCAGTAAGTGAAGGTTTGCCAGCCGGCTGGAATGCCGGACTGGACCCGGGCTGGAATTATTGCTGCACTGAATGTCTTTTCAGGATAATTTTGTATCCTCGACTGCCCAGTTCTGTTCAGCTCAAACACAACCTAAAGGAACAAAGGGATCTTGGGTCAATGTTCATGCCGGACTGGACACAGACTGGAAGGCCGAACACGGACTTGAAGGCCGTCTGGAATGCCGGCTGGAAAACAGACTGGAAGGCCGGCTGAATGGCCGGCTGGAATACTGACTGGAAAGCCGGCTGGATCGCTGGCTGACACATGGACTGGACTACGCTCTATGGCGGCTGGGCAGCGCTCTCTGGCGGCTGGGCAGTGCTCTCTGGCGGCTGGGCAGCGCTCTCTGGCGGCTGGGCAGCGCTCTCTGGCGGCTGGGCAGCGTTCGGGGGTGCCTGTTGCTGGACCGGGCTGGGTGCCTGTTGCTGGACCGGGCTGGGTGCCGGTTGCTGGACCGGGCTGGGTGCCGGTTGCTGGACCGGGCTGGGTGCCGGTTGCTGGACCGGGCTGGGTGCCGGTTGCTGGACCGGGCTGGGTGCCGGTTGCTGGACCGGGCTGGGTGCCGGTTGCTGGACCGGGCTGGGTGCCGGTTGCTGGACCGGGCTGGGTGCCGGTTGCTGGACCGGGCTGGGTGCCGGTTGCTGGACCGGGCTGGGTGCCGGTTGCTGGACCGGGCTGGGTGCCGGTTGCTGGACCGGGCTGGGTGCCGGTTGCTGGACCGGGCTGGGTGCCGGTTGCTGGACCGGGCTGGGTGCCGGTTGCTGGACCGGGCTGGGTGCCGGTTGCTGGACCGGGCTGGGTGCCGGTTGCTCAGGAGACCCGACGACCGGGCTGGCCGATTGGGCCGTCCTGCCCGAATGGCGCCCCCAAAAAAATATTTGGGACTTGGTACCACTGGATCGGTGGTGGTTCCGGGTTAGAGGCCTCTGAATACGAGCTCCACGACTCGCGCCTTTCCCGCTTGCCCACAAGGCTGGTGGACGATTGAGAGGGTGCAGCAAGTGAGGAGAGGCCCACGGCCCCGATTTGTAGGATACCACCCACAGGGATAGTTGCCAGTCCCGCGGAGGAATCGGCTGTGGAGGGTAACCTGGACCACTCTCGATCCAATAAGACCTCGAGATGGTCCACGAAACCCAGGTGTTTCATCTGGCGCATCTCAGCGGGTCCTAGGGGTTCGTCGAGGCAGCTATTAAAAATAACCTTTAGTTCGGCCTCGTTGAACCCCGAAGAGTGCGCTGTAGCCAGAAAGTCCATAGCGAATTCCTTAAGGGGCCTCCCCTTCTACTTAAGGGCCGAGCATGATGTGGGCCTGGTGGCTTCGGAACGCCACGCTCGATTCGGCGCTGGGTTCTTTGTGGTTCGTTCATTCTGTCATGAATTGACCTGGTTGTCAAGGCAGGAGAACCCAATTGCAGGCAGACAGTGGTGAAGGGGTTTAAACAAGATTTATTAAAACAAAACAAAGACCCACGATGGGAAAACAAGACAAGATAAACAATAAATGACAACAAGGACACTGACTAACTAAACTAAGAAAACAACACACTTGACATAAACTACACTGACTTACTTGGAGATGAAACAAAGGCTAGGGTGACAGGCAAGACAAGGCAAACAAACTCACACGCACAAGGTATGTACAACAGAGTACAAAGTACAGGCTACAGGGTACAAGGTACAACATACAATGAACGAGCACAGGACAATAGACACGAAGATCATTTAAAGGGGAACAAACACAAAATAATTGACAAGGACCAGGTGTAGGGGATGAAACACTGATGGGAAAGCTAATGAGACGAAAAGAGCGGGAAACACAGCCGAGACTGAGAGTGAGAGAGTGAAAGGATCCCTAAGGCCCAACCTCTCTCTTCACAAAGAACCTTAGACTATATCATGGCTCCGCCCCAAGACCAAGAATAGACAAGACAAGATGGCGGAACCATGACATCATATGTGAGAGAAGTTTGCCCATAGACTGTATCAAATGTGGACGTAGGTTTGCGAAGAGTAAAAATGAAGCCTAATTTAGGCGGAGCCGATCGTTGCCATCTTGTCATCACGACATCGCTTGCCCTCCCAGATGATTAAAAATGGGCAAAGAGGCAGGACGTGGGTGAAGCTGACGTGCCTGGTTGCTGAAACAAACCATGCCCGGCAAGCTCAATGTATTGGCGGTTGACATTTAAACGTTACAGCGGTTTACAGCTTACTCTTGAGGTAAACTACCTGAAGCTACATAATAAATGTGCATGTGACACCTGTCACTCAAGTGGCCACGCCCTTAATTATGCAGCATTGTTAAGCTTAATATGATCTAAATGGATGAGTTATACAAAGATTGCTCCTTGGTATTGCCACATCACAGCTAAGTCTCACTTAATTTGACAACAAGAGCAACAACAGAGAGACTGGTATAAAAATTCAATTTTTAACTCAATTACCAGTTTCTGTCAAAAATGGAAAATTCTGTCATCATTTACTCACCATCTTGTCAACACAAAAGAATACATTTAATGTTGGTAACCAGCAACGGTATTGACCTTCATTAGTTTTGTGTCCCAATAAAAACAGAAGAGTAACTGCTGTTGTTCGGTTATCACCAGTCTTCAAAATATCTTATTTTCTGTTCCACACAAAATTCAGATATTAATTGTGATTGTGTGCTGTGCATTGTTGCCGTATCTTTTATTTGTCATCTATACCTGACGTGATGTATATGTAACTTCAATAACACTTTTTTGAGGCACTGTGCTCATTTGAAACAGGATATGTTGAAAGAAATGAACAATGGGTTGATGTTTGTTTCTCTCCCCAAGGACTTTCAGGGGTATTTCTAGGCCTATGTAGGGGCATCAATCCTTTCACTTGCCATGCTGTGCAATTCACCTTTGTTTTACCTTTGTTTTACCTGATTTTCTTTTTCTTACTTTTCCATGGAAATGCATTTCCACATCTGTGGTATTACAATGTCGAGCATAAAAAACAAGTTTTGGTGTTGCAATGCAAAAACATTCCCTTTGTGTTTGTTGGTGTAATTAAGATGCATATAAAACACTTCAGAATATCTTCAGTTTAGTCTGTTTGGGAAAACATTTACTAGGCAAGGCCCAATGCGCTATTAACAGAATTTAAATGAATAGTGTCTTCATCAGTATTCCTATCACAGCAATCAATGGAATTTAAAAGCAGGACACAGGTTTTAATTAACCTATGCAAATGAATTGTATGCGCACAGTTTATATTAGTTTAAATAACAGAGCTTGTTCCTCTTGATAAGGATTAGGGTTTTTATTTGAAAAAGTGCTCTCATACTTACAACCCTCTCTCTCAGTCTGTTGAGAGAACATTGACATTGTAAGATGTTCTGTGCTTTGTAGTCAAAAGTGTTTACCATTCAGCAGAGTTTAATTGGAACAGCTTAGTCAGGTAGCACAGAAGGAATGATGGAACAAGATGTGTTTATGTTTAAATGCGCTTGCAAGGTCTCTGCCCTTCTGTGGTATTTTAGTTACAGCTTAAAATTTCACCAAAATGTTCAACTAGAATAAAGTAGGTCCAGTCTTTGTCTTGTGTGTGGTGTTGGTTTTCAAACAATGCTTGTGTAAGTCGTTCTGAGGCTTCCCTATACTGCGAAATGATTGATCATGTTCTGCTGGAAGCAACTGTTGTTAGAATCTAGCGGTAATCTTGCGAATCGAAACCAATGGCTCACTCCACCACTCGTCTCGGTCTTTCGATGCACTACGGTGGCTAAGATGTCATCACGTTTTCGCTTCTCTGCCGAAGTAGGTAACTTATTTACGTTACATTATATTTACGTTATTTTTATATTTTACATTATATTTTCCGTTTAGGGCTGGTGTAGAAACCACAGTTCCATGTTAAGTGACCCACGGTGTATGTTGATAGAAATGGCTCATTCTAAGGGAATAAAATAAAAACATAACGATTCATTATTTGAGGTCTGTATACACCTCTGAACACATAGTTTTCTTTCATCATATCGAGCAACACTTGATGTTTTAGAAAACCGGGGTTACAAACAGTGACCAATTGTTATGTATATTATATTGCATTTATCTCAATAGATCCTCCAAAAAATTGTGTATTGGACCTTTAATGTTCTGTGTTATTACTGTCACCAAACAGGATCTCCAAAGTTCAGATATTCAAAACAGGTTTCGATTGGTTGGCAAACAGATAGTCCTACCCCGGATAGGCCATATAAAATGGTGTCACATACTGTAATAGCTATCTGAATAGTAATGTAGACACAGTTTAATACTGAAGCATAGTTTTTAAAAGATAAATGCTGTGACAAAAATCACCTTTTTGTATATGCAGTTAATTATCTTTTATATATTTACTTGTGTTAGTAATTGGCCAGAATGTATTTTCTCATTTGTTTGTGCTGTGTGCAGATCTTTAAGAGATCTTTGGGGACTGCATTGTCTTTGAAACTGCTGGTAAATGTGGTGGCTAATCCCAGAGCATCTAAACAATTAGCTGAGTCTAGATAAACATGGTTATTAATACAGGCAGCTGTCAGTACGCTCTGTGTCTGTTTAGGGATTTCATCTCAATCCTGGTTCTTTACCATCGTCCTTTTCTCTCAGGACTGGAAAATGAAGATAATAGCTTGTGAGAATTAAAGTGTTTATATTATCACAACATGGTAGCAATTTATTGTCTCATACACTGAATTTACTGTAATCTAAGTTACATATTTTCGCCCAACAATTTTCAGCTCCTTTGCTTAATTCATTGTTAGAATATCAATGACATCTACTTCTACTACTACACACACTCCATTTAGTGAAACAGTCCCAATGCCATAGTAAGCTTTTATTAGGGCTGTAGCGACGTGTCGATGACATCGACGTCAAAATTTCGTCGACGTCATATTTTTGCGTCGCCGCTTCGTAGCAGCTCGCCATACAAACGTGGGAGACCAAAACACATGTATCGAATACTTCAAATTTAGTCCCAAACGTAAAGGTGTCGTTGTTTGCGCTCTTTGCCAAATGGAGTTGGCATACCACGCCAGCACAACAGCAATGTTGGAGCATCTGTAACGGAAGCACCCCATTGTCACTCGTGAAGGAGACAAAAACAAGTAAGTAGCCTTCTAACGTTGGCTAAATTAATTACATGTTTGTGTAGTGTAGCTTGAGCTCTACGCACTTCGGTGGTGCTAGCTAACTATCTTAGCTCTCCTTGCAGTTTGTTCGTGCTAGGTAGCTACTGGCGCCTAGACCACTGTGTTTAGCTAACGTTAGTTATCATCTAATGTTGGCTTGAATGGAAGCTAGCTTACGGCTGCAGAACACCGCTATGTAGAGTAGCTGACGTTAGCTAACGTTAGCTACTAACCTAGCACGAACAAACTGCACAGAGAGCTAAGATACGTTGGTTAATTGGTTAGCCTAGCACCACCAAATTGCACAGCTGCTAGATAGCCAGGTTAGCATTCAAATAAACTGATCATAGCATAGCACTACAATGAGATTAAGAGTAGATTTGAAATACCCCACAGTCATAGCTGTTGTTCTAATATGCATTGCTTTCGTGTTTTCTAGGACAAAGCAAAGAACCTTGGTGTCCTGTCCTGAGAAAGAGATGCAATGCACTCAAAATATACGCAAAACCAGGAATTTTATATTGTGTTAAACACTGCACAGTGTTTTTATTTTGCACTACAACTTTCGATTTTTTGAACAAGAGTTATGCTGGTACTGTAAAGAGTAAACAGGCTGGTCTTTCATTTTGTATAACAGTAAAATAATTGTATCTATTTTATTTTGTGTAAAGAAGAATATTTTTTTGCTGTGCATAGCTGTTGTTTTATAAAGTATATTATTACGATTTTTTTTGGTATTTATTTGAGATACATTATGGTTTTTACTAATCGAGCAACAGAAAAATAAACTTGGATTGATTGTCAAATTAGTCGTTAGATTAGTCGACTAATCGATAAAATAATCGTAGATTAATCGTTTCATAAATAATTGTTTACCCCCAGCCCTAGCTTTTATCCTGTTGAGAATACAGTGTGTGATAAAATAACTTTGTATGTGCAGGGGCTCACAGTAATAAAAGTACTCTCTGTCCAACTTGCCATTATTTTCAAGGTTCCATTTGCCTTTTTCTAATAAAAGCTCTATAGTGCCTACTGTGAATAAACATTACCCTGGTGTTTCAGAGGATACTGGTCTAAAATGAAAGAAAAACAGCTGGATACGGCAATACCAGTAGATCAGTAATTTACACTTTCGCTCCTGCATGGACATCATTATAGGTTGCAACATGTCAGCATGCAGTCCATCCTGAATTCATCTCTCACCAGAGAGAACCTCAGGAGAAAAATGACCAGGTTTGAGAATTATTGTGTGTGAGTGTGTATCCGTAGCAATTACTGTTTTTGATTTTTTTTCTGTGGATTGCAAGGCTTGAAGCCGGACAGTAATAATAATAATTGTGGGCCTTTACAAAATTTCCTCCTCCCATTTTAGCCAAAGCAACAATCCTTCCAAAAAGAGTCACAGGTTATTCCTTAGCAACAGTGTGGTTTAATGCACTTCCCGATGGAAATCATTTTGACAATCTGTTGTTCGAAAGAATAGTCACAAAAACGCATTTTCAATCTCTGGGCTTTCTGATAAGATGAGAAGAAGTCAAGTGTAAGATGATGTTTAGATTGCTTTGTTTTGTTCAGGGGGTGAGAAAAAGAGGAAGCTAAGTGTTGTGTGTAGCTGCCCGGTTTGATTTCTGTGGGCAAATCTTTGGCTTCAATTCCATTTCCTATTCTACAAATTCCTGCTGTTGGAGATTCACTTTCACTAGAAATTGCAACAAAAGCCCTGAAGTATCCATAGATCAATGGAATTGCTACATTTTACGTTGCACTATAGTTTTGAGCAGGTTTCTGATATTGGTTTTGGTTTCAAAACCCTCTCATCTGTTCCTGTTGTGCGAGAAACAGAAATGTAATAAGACATTTGAAAAATGGAACAGACCAAATAAATGCAGTGGAATACTAACAACGGGGAGTTAAATTTAATTATTATTAATATTTTATTTTTTGCAATATTTTTCATCTGCCTTATAGTGCATTATTGATATAATTGGTGGGTTAAAGACAGAATAGCATACATAGACTTTCTTAAAAATCTATGGTGCATTCCAATGAAATGTGTGCCTGTTATCATTTAGGATGGGTCTGAAAACTGCAGTTTCAGAGTTGTTCAAGGTTTAGAGAGGTTGATACGTGTTAAATCCACCCCTAGGCATGATGACTGGATGAGCGTCAGAATGTACCATTGTAATCAGTACAATTGTGGAATCAGAGGTAGAACTGATTCTTTGGTTGGTTCTCTGTGTGATGTGTGCTTTGTTACCTACAGACATTTAAGACCTTAATATGAGGTTAATGTAAGCGTTAATATAAGACAAAAACAAGGTGCCTCCAGTGGAGGGTCATGAAAAAGATTTTCTAGGTTGATGTATGTGTGCTGCTCCTGATGGAAGACAAAGATGGTGCATTATTTTCCTTTAAAGGTGCAGCGGTAATTTTTTTGTCCATTTCTGAGTTTGAAATCACTGGATGTGATGTTCTTAAGTCAGTAGTGTCTCATAATTATTCATGAGACAGTCTGTTCAGGCACATCCCCTCAATGTCCACCTTGGTTATGGCCATATCAGAAATGATTACAATTGCAATGCACATTCGCATAATGTATCATTCAGAAGAAAAGTGCAAATGCAATCAGCTCTGTTTATTTGTACATTTAAATAACAGATACAAATGAACTGTGCATTTGTTCATTGCCTTGTGAGCTTGCAAAATATATTTGTTGCATGCAAATATGAATCGTGGTGTTCATTTTTATGATGATTGATGCTATTTTGATTCTGTTTGCTGGCTAAAAGTGGCTAAACTGCAGATTAATGCTTTCATTGTCACCTTTCTGTATGTTTTTTTTCCCTTAAAACGATCATGTAAACAAACAAAACATTTCAATATTGCGATTTAACAATTAATCGCGATAAGTTGCATCAAGAATAAAAGTTTGTTAACATAAAAGGTCTATACGCTGTGCATATTTATGTAGTTTCAGAAAAGACATAGGCCTACGTGTACACAATGTACAATATATATTTAGGAAATATACTGTGCATTCTACTGTGCATTCCAATTAATATCAATCAAACTGCAGTTTTTTATTTTAGCCATAATAACAAAAAAATACACAGCTAGCACAATAAAAACGTGAAAACATTATAAAAAACAATTTTTATAGTTTTTTAAAACGGAGTTATCTCATTTTGTTACCAAACTCTTCAGCCTGCCTTCGATTAGTATTTCTTTAGTTGAATCTTAGTTGTTAATTTATGCCATTAGTCGACTATTCGCATGTTTATGATATTAATTGAAATTTTAATATACATGGGTATATACAATATACTCAATATACAAGATATGTTCTGTAACATTGCTTACATTGTTCTAAATTACAAAACCATTATAATGAGCCTTTAAAATATAAATGAAGTGTTCAAGCTCACGCATAATGCAATCCGCTGTGACACAGTCACAAGTTATGATCATACGTCTTAGTATAATATTTCTCTATTGAACTAGTGAAAATTGAAAAAGAGATGGAGTAAATATCAATTTTAGGCAAACAAACCAAAACGGCGAACTAAAATATTAGTGCAAAAAGTAAAAAGGCCTATGGACTGACGTTTGCATATTCCTCATTTTTTGCCACCATGTTACTCATACACCCTTGGACAAATAAACATTTAAACATACTCATGATAGCAATCCTTTATCAAAGATAATGTTACTGTTGGAGCGAACGGCTATGTAAAGCGACTAAGGGGGTGCGAATACACTTGTAAAATTATATGCAGACAATTGACTAATACAAATTTGTTACAATAAGTGTCTTCTAGTCGAAAAAGAATATTCGACTGAAATGGGGCAGCCCTTTCTACATGTATGTGAATGTGTTTATAGCCTAAATTAGGTATCCCACAATACTTAATATTATATTGAACCGTTTGGTACGACCTCCACTGTTCAATATGTGTAAGTGAATTGCGGTTTTTCGGTTTTGCTTTTAAATTTTTTCCGTGCACTCAATTACACTCTGAACTGGCTCTGTCCGTGTTTGTTTGTATCTAATAGTGAGTGGTGGTCAGGTGGTGAAGTGAGGCTGCCTCCAACACGAGAAGCAATGTACTGTTGAGAAACACGGCTGGCTTTATTCTATGCCCGTCGTACTAATGTGTGAATCTCTGAATTTGGCACATCAAGAATGTATTTTTACACTGTGTCCACCCCAAATGGGTTTAACTGCTACAGGGACCCCCGGTGGGCCTAATGGAACCGCCGTGATGAGATGTGGAAAGAGCGTCTACAGGAGCATGCCAAAGTCTTTTTGCTGTGAGTTACTGTAACATTGTAAATGTATATGATGTTGAACATATTACTATGAAGGTCCTTTTGGATGCGTCAATGTTTCCTATATCCTCCAAGCTTTTCTCCTAGTGAAAGTTTCCTCTGCGCAGTCATTCAAAAGTTAGTGCACGCCATCAGTACAGCTTCATTGGCATGCAACACGCACTAGTGAGCAAACATTTACAATGTGTTCCTCTTGTGAACAAATGAGTGAGACTAATGATACGGAGCCCCTGTGTATCACTCTGTGTATCACTCTTGTCCTTTTAACACTGACCCAATTTTACTTTTCCCACAATTTAGCAGATGGAGCAAGCTTTGGCTACAATTAAGGATAATAAGGAGCATTAATTAGAACAGAAATGATGAGGAACTCATTAGTCTGATATGGAGGAGAGAGAGAGAGGCAATTGAAGTCCTGATGATAAACATTGCTGAGGAAGGGGAAACATTTTCACTGGAGCAGCTAAATTGACTGAGGAGAGGAGACACTTTAGTTTTTGATGATTTTTCATTGAAATAACATGATTGCTAAGTTTAGCGATATTAAGTCATTAGTTCAGCAAAGTAATTTATACAGTGTTGTTGATGAGTATTTAGGAATTCATCGCTGTAGTACTATAGTCCCAGTCAGTGCTAAATGAGTCATTGGTGAGATATGAACATTCTGCAAAACATGTCTATATTATAGACATTAAGGATTGAATTTTAAAATAATGACTCTACATCAGGTTTATATATCTGTGATTGTTGTTTAATTAATTTCCGTCTTCTTGGCTGCTATTTGCAGGTGTTTTTATATTAGGCTAATTTGGTTGGAATGACTAAAAGAATAGTTTCCAATTGTTGGACATCATTTTACTATTTACTCTTTCCCCGCCAGCCTTTTTCAAAAAAGTTGCCAGCCTACGCCAGCGTTTTTTAACATTTTCACCAAACTTTAATTGCTCTCGGTACATTTTCTGTAAAGAATATATGGACAAACAATATGTCCAATGAAAGAACAGATTCTCTGCTTTTAAACAAAAGAAACCGTATTCTTCTATCTTCATTTGTTCTTTTTTATCACTCCTTAGATGTGGGTTGGTTTCTTCAAAAATATATCACTTTGATTAAATAGCTGAGATAATTAACATTTTTGGTCAAAGATTCCGCCCAGATTACACTCAGAAAAATCAGTAAAAACAAATAAAAAACGTATGTTCTAGGTTCTGGGATTCTGTACTTTTTCCCAAAGGTCCCTAACAGCGGCACCTGCTGTAAAACAGAACAAGCACTGGTTGCCTTAATAACTCGTCTTTGGCGGGGAACCATTTTTTTTTTTAAATAACAAGATATCTCGTCAATGGCGTTAAAAGAGTTAAGGAAAAAATGTTGTCTAGATTTATCACTGCTGTTGTTGTTTTTTGATACTACCATTAGTGCATGCACACACACACACACACAAAAACACACATTCACACACATTCTAACGTATTAAGTTAAGCCCTTTTTGGGTGGGACTACTTTTTGTATATGAGATATTTGACAGATTGCTATTTTATTGCTATTGTTGAACATGTTTGTGTTTATCAAGTTTAATTTTATAACGCTTTTTACTTTTCATTGTATTAAAGTAGCTGGACAAGAAACACAAAAGAAGAAAATTTTTAAAAGTTGGTAAAGATTCGTCATTCACAAATGTTCACAGTTCTTGGCTATAATAGATATGTTCTTGCACTGTTTGTGTGTTCTGTCAGTACCGTTTTGCCAAGTTTCTCTGTAAAATTCCATGTGGTGGTACCCCTGGTATACTATGCAGTTTAAAAACGAAATTAAATTATCATCCAGTCTTGGAATTGGCTTAGAATGGCTCTTTTGTTTTATTTAGTAGCATCACTAGTCTGATATAATGTAGACATTTGTAATTATTGCATAATACCCTGTTCAACATTATGTGGGTCTAAGCAATCATTTTTAAACAGGTGCTTGAATTGTCTTCTGTGTCACAGAGCAAGAGTTTAAACTTTACTGTGTGGATGATTTTCTCTGCCAACAACTCCATGGTTTCAATTGTAGCAGTCAATTTGGCAAACATGGATTTAATTTCAAAGCCAAACACAGCAGCGCTGGTATGGCAGCATTTCAGCTTTTAAAGCAAATGAAATGGGATCACAGAACCATAGCTGCAGCTCCTTCCTGTTAGTTGAGCATGTGTATTGAACATGATGATAAAAAATATCATGTTAACAGACAGTGTAGTGCAGTAAGCATAAATGTTTTTTTACTCATATATTTAAAGAATTCAAAGTCAAAGATGGACACATGTACAGTGTAACAAGTTTTTACAGCATTATTACTGTAAAATGACGAAATCCTTACTGTAGAACGTGTATACAGCAGGCTGCTGTAGATCTGCAAAGCATCGTGGGAAAATTTTGGTGGCGGGAAAATTCTACAGTAAATATAATTATGCTGCCAATAATTATAAAGTAATTTTTATCATATTTTTTATCAGTACAAATCTGAAGAGACTCCACATCTTGACTTCAGCAAAGTTACTTTTATCATTATTTATTATCATTATTTGTTGCTATTATTGTTCATTTAGCGCAGTGTCTTTTTTGTCAAGTTAACTGTGTGATGTATCTTTAAGAGTGTGCAGGCTGCTGCGAGAGTTAGCGAGAAAGAGGAGATGGACCTCAGCTTGTAAGCTAGCCTGTGAATATTATTACAAAAATAAACGTTTTGCACTTATAATGAGATATTTTCTTAGCTTGCAAGATTTTTGATAACATCTTAAGTTTGGCGAAGGAGTAATGCTTTTGGATAAAAACAAACCGTATTACATTACAGTCTACTGCAATATAGAAAAATATATAAATATTACTTTTGTTATTTTAATCAGGATTAGTGTTAAATAATAGTTCAATTAAGATCATTCTTATTGCCTATGAAGACAAATCGTTTATGGGTGATATTGCTGTTATTGCATTAGTAAATCTTCACATTGTTTCTTTTAGTAGCATAAAAAACTTTTATTTTTTCAAACTGGGCATAATCGATACTGAAAAACGTACATTACTGCCGTTATAATCTCACATTATAATGAAAGAAGTTGACTACATGAAACTCCCATTTCTGACATGCATCGTATCTGCATTTGGTTGTTTTTATAAGCAAGCTGTGACTCATCTAATCTTCTGATTGGCCATTATGTTTATGCGCCGTTTATGACAGGTTGTAAGTCTCACCACTGTAACACACGGAAAAAAAAATATTCACGTTGTAATATTCATGTAATAGACACTTTATTCACATTTTTAATTTTGATCATAACAGTTATATCACTTTTAGTTTTATTATGCAATATATAATTTTATATTGAATTTTGAGGACAATTTTTGCCCAAAGCCTTCGTTATTCTGAGACATCGGTTGCTGCAGTTAACTGTGCCCGGCACTGAATCTTATAAAGACATGTAATGTCTAACCTTTAAAACTTGTTAAAAGTTTTACCTGTTAATATGTTTTCTTTCAGCGCAGCTCAGCACACTTCAGTATCAGATTCCTTCAAATGGCTACCCACAAACACACAAATTAAGCATGCACACCGACACAATTCCGGATTATTTTTAAATGTTGTTTGCACAAGTGATAGCGGTTTATGTGACGCCATGGCTAAAGTTTGTGGACAACATGCAATGCTGTCGGTGCGAAGAGGAAGAGACAGGAGTGGATTTGTTTTATTTTTATTTGAAATGTCTCTCGAAACTATAAGTAAAAACATGCTTAATCAATCTCAAGCCGGAGTACTTTTTCAACCTAGGACAGTACAAGCAGGATTAGCTTCAAAGTTGTTCCTTAAGAGGGATCGAGACCGAGTAAATGAGATAAAACTGCCGTTGTAAGAATATTTATCAACAAACTGAATTGACGTTAATGTATTATATATATGTACGAGGAAAACGTTAGCATATGAGAGCAAAGGGAGCTAAGTCAGTCACGGACTAAATAGAACATTCAAAGCCAGTGTTAACCATATTGTATATAAGTGCAGATGGACACTTGGAGATTAGCTGTATGAATGTTAATACATTATGTGCATTAATATGTTTAGCTGCGGCAAGCTGTTTTTTTTTTGGTAATGAACAGGGGCGAACACTGGGGTTAGTTTCGTTTTAAATGTCTCCAATCATTCGTGCTTAGGCTGAAAAAATCACAGCAAACTATTTCTCGCGTTGTGTGTGTAACATTATAACTTGTCAATGACAAGCACTAAAAAATCCATGTAATTCCACTGAGATCTGCAGTGGATTCTGTGCACTGCACTTTCTATGTCCGTCCGTCTCGTGCACACACACGTCACACAGCTTCCAAATCATACTCAACTGTGGATAAGCATGAATTGAAAAGCTTGACACATGCGCAGAATGGGATGTGTGGACAACCGTGGACCCTCCTGATGACGAAAATTGCGTCAGCAATTGTCTATCATCTATCGGCCCAACCATAATTCTGTTATACTGTACTAGTAGCATACTAGTAGTGAGGGGCTTAGCCTTGGTCAAGGTAGGAGGTGCTCATTAAGGCCATGGCCTTCAAATTTGAAGGAGCAGTTGTATACGACTCGGGTTTTGTCATTGTGTTGTACCATAAGGTGGGGAATGTACCAATACTCTGTGGAGTTCTCCACCTCTCTCGGTTACAGCTTGGCCACATAACCTGCTTCCTTCAGTCCAGTGATTTGGGCCTGATAAGTGGACGCCTGCTCCGGGTTATTAAGCAAACTCCCAAACTGAGGGAGAACAGCTTCCTTGGGCATAGTCAAGCATGGCATGCTCTGCGTTTGAAGGAGCGGAGTAGCATTCCACATCGCACCCTCCTCTTCCACTCACACAGTCTGTTCCTGCAGGAGTTTGATGGCTTCTTGACCAAGTTTAGATTGTGTCTCCAGTTTGTCGTTGTGGCAGGGGATTAAATCCATTTGCCATAGTCTCTCATAGTCTCTTATGAGCAAACAAGTCTGTGTGTGGGAGCACAGAAGTGAAGAAAGACTGGTTTGTGTTCATTCCAAAACAAACTTCATGGTTAGAACCTTGAAGTGTCCCTCCCAAATGGGTTAACTGCTACAGGGACCCCTGGTGGGCCTAATGGAACCGGTGTGATGAGATGTGGACAATTTGATCAGATCAGCCACGCAGGCTGCACTCCATCCATCTGCCGAAAGGGGTAGCCAGCTAGCGGTTTATATCTCTTCCGTAAGGAAGCCACTGAGTAGGTTTGTACAGGAAGGCCTAGTCTCTCTGGTGTAAATGCACGCTGAATTAGGTATTTCTTGTGGGTGTGAGTCACAGGTAGTACTGTGAAGGGGACTGCCGCCTCATGAAGCACCTGCTGATCTTGACTCACCGTTTGCAGTATTAGATCCTCTGGCTGCCCCTTAAGGTTTAGTTGGTGAGCTGCAGTATGGATGAGGATAGTCCTTTCTGACCCATCATTCAGCACTGCATATGTCTCCATGGACGTATCCTTGTTTGCAATGATCATCCTACTGATTTTCAAGAGGACTCTGTGGCTGCCGACAGAACAGTCTGCATATAAAATGCCCTATGTGGTACTCACAAGACACGAGTTCTCCTTGGGTTAAGTCTCAGCACCGGTGTTCAGATCTCGCTTCATGTCTTGTAATATAACTAGGTCTTTTCTGTTGAAAGTCTTACACAGGGCCTTCAGAGTGAATCTAGCAGCTGGATGATTGGCCACATCTCCAACACCTGTTATTCTGACGAATCCAGGCCTCTTTCTGTTTCTTTGTCAGCTCTTTGAAATTGCAACATCCATTGAGGAAGTGATTTGCATTGTCACAGTAGTGGCAGTAGGAGCGTGGCTTCCCTGAGTCGCAAAGTCGACAAGGGTGGGAACTGTAATCCTAGATGGATGGACCTATCTCTTAAAGCTGAACTGGAGCCCATGGGGAAGCTTGCTTTTTGAGTCTGGACACATGGGAACCACATTCTCATTCAGCCACTCCCTATGATCCCAACTGCTCAAACATATTTACTAAAGAGCTCACATGAAGGGAAAACAGTTTGAATGCTTACACGTTAGCTAGCTTGAGATTGGGGCCTCCAGTACCTCAGCGATACTTTGCAGAACCAGATTGTGGGGCTGACCATGCATCTTACATTTACATTTACATTTAGGCTTTTGGCAGACGCTTTTATCCAAAGCGACTTACATTGCTTTATCCTATACATTTTACATAGGTATTTGCAATCCCTTGGGATCGAACCCACAACCTTGCATTTTCAACGCAATGCTCTTACCACTGAGCTACAGGAAATCTTCACTAGAGCTTTCATTGTGTCAGTATATGGTCACATTTACTTACAGTAGGAGTCTACCACTAGTAAGGCCTCTTCCAGCTCCAGATGATCAATCAGAATCTGGTACTTGAAGCGCTCACTTGCATCTGCGGTTCTCGAGTGCCATGCGTAATCTGGAAAACAGTCTGGGATCAGATGCTGTCAGGCTGGGTATGGCGGGCTTGGGGCCTCGATATATCTGCTTTTGGGCGTGCAACATCTCTATTCTAGGCACTACCTGTGGACATGAGGGTGGCCTTTGTTCTCTCTCTTTCTGCGGATGATTGTGTCTTTGACTAGGCGACCCTGCACTATACTGTTCTTTATCTGCAGGCTGGACTGTGTAGATGGATGATCTTTGAGGGGGGGGGGGGGGGCGCGATGACTCTCATCCACATGTGCCATCCTGGGTGAGAGTGTAAGGTCCTCAAACTGTCCCATCAGCTGCTGATGCTGGGCAGATAGAAGTGAAGGAGTTTCATTAGCATACACTGCAGAAATTCTCAGTCTATGGGCTGCTTGCGGCACGTGAGTGCGAGGGTCTGGTACTGGTGTCAGTGCTTAAAGAGGAGTCTCAATGCAGGAACTAAACTGCTGGATAATTCGACGTGTAGCTGACGCAGAACTTTGCATCTTCTCACGTGCGCTGTGTAAACTCTCTACAGTCTCTACCTCCGCGTCTCCTGATGACGTTGCTACCGCGATACATGCTTTGATTGGTCAGTACCATCGGGGGCTCTTAAGACAGCCAGGCCTTTTGTACATTAACAGAGGTGTTACTCATTCGTTGATTGGTTTATTGTGTTAAGATAAATATGCATTTCAAATACTACAAATATTAATAATGATGATAAACAAAAAAGATTGATAGCACGTGCGTCATTGAATTCAATTGCTGGACAGCGTGTTCTGGAAATGTTCTCAACCATGCTAATGTTGACAAGAATTTTATTCCAACTTTTTGATGTCTTGTTGTTTTCTCTTCTTTCTAATCTACTTATAGAGTTTTTGGCAGGCAAGAGAAATAGAATCAGCTTGTTCATTCATGTTTTATTTTGCTGATTTGTGGCTGATTTTTGTTAGATGTCTAGCCAACATCTGTTTCTGCAAGCGTTTATTTCTGCAGCGATTTCAGCTGACATCGCAGTCGAAATGCCAAACATTTCTTTTCATTACCTGCTACCCTCTCGGTTTCCCTCTTGCTCTGAAGGAACATGATCGTGTTCTGAAGTTAAATATGGAGAGCATTGATTGTTTTAGATGGTGAAACATCCAAATTAGATTATTTACTTTAGTAGAGGAAAAAAGTAATGTGCTGCTGTTCCTGGCAAAAACAAGTGAAGCTGACATTGAGCCAAAAGGCTCTCTACATGATTTTTGCTCGTCGTGTCACTTAGTAAAATCAGACTTACCTTAAAAAATAGAATCTTGACTGCATTGTAGTGTTTTCATATTTCTGCATTATTTCAGCTAAATTATTACTGAATTATACAGTAATCATGTCATTTGTGGTTGTGAGTAAAATGACAAGGATTTGATTAAAATCACTCAAGCAAAGTAATGTCATTCAAAAATGTGGCTCCACACTAAATGTACTCGAAGAATGATTGTACAGATATGGGTTTAGGTTATATATACATTACAAGGAGAAATATAAACAGTGAACTGTAAAGAGTCGGTTTTGGCTTCCATTGAAATAAAAAACAAACCCGAGAGACAATTTTCTTCTGAGGAAATAGGTCACAGATTCAATTACAGTCACTGAAGCGTGCACACAATCTATCATGCCAAATTAAGTGCATTTTAGCAACCTACTTTTCTCTCTGAATTTTATAGACACATTGGCTCTAGTCAAGATTCCACAAAAATAAATTACTGTGTTTCTTTCCCCTTTAATTTATAGCAGTTTTAAATGTTATGCATACTGGCGAATTATTTTCTTTCCAGGAGAAAAAAAAACTTAAATCTGGCTTCTGGGTTTATCTGTTTTAGAAGCAAAAACCATTCTCCCTCTCTTGATTCTCATTATAAGTTTCAAAATTGCTGCCTCTGTATCACCACAACAACTGAAGAGTGCAGAGGTGAGAGCGGTTGAATAACATTACAAATAATGTAAAGAGCTAACTTTAGGTTAAAGTAACACGACTTTACAATCAATCTTTGTCAAATGTAGTAAACTAATTTTATTTAAATGGCTTATAAAAGCAAAAACATTTTTTTAAATAATCCGTATTCACTGAGTTGCTGTGCATGCTTGAAGATTGTATTTGCAAACTTTTGAATTTCTGGCTTTGCTACATCGGGGCTAATAAGAGGCCAGTTCTTACTTTGTACTGATGGTACAAAATACTAAATTTTCCATGCTGGAAGAAACCTAGAGCCACACATGTTGTCATCTAATGTCATTCTATTACCTTTTTCATTTCCCTGTTTATTCACTCAAAAGATTTGACTGCCATGGATAATTCATTGACCATCAGTAGAGCAGTGGTTCTAAAACGTTTTTGTTGTAATGTGTTGTGTGCATTGCTTTGCGACCCCCCCCCCCAAATAAAGACTTACCATTTTAATGAAACCAAAAACATTCAGTTATACAATGATGGAACATAAACTATTTTTAGGATGTTTGATTGCATAAAATTTAGGATCATTTTCTATATTTTTTAAAATGCCACAAAACCTGTGGCTCCCCTGGATCCTTCTTGGGCCATTTGAGAACCACTGCTCTAGAGGCCCTCGTCTTTGACACCCCTGGCCGCTTAATTTATCATTTAAACTGACTCCAGAGTGCAGACCAGTGTGAAAGTTTGCTGGGAAAAGGTGTTTTTGTAGAAACGACTTTGAGCATTAACTCTTATAACACAAGGTTGTGTTTGATCTTAAGCTTGTATAGTGCTTCATATTCAGCAGTGGAGAAAGCTCCATAAAGGAGTCTTCAATAATTCATAACACCAGATTTAGATTTGTGCCTCGCTGTTTCGATATTGCAAAATTCCACACTACATTACTTTTTGGAATTGGCATGGGTCTGCGATTTTAAGCTTTGAGTTGCACTTAAGCAAGTGTTATCTTGTTTTATTTCTTTTTTTTTTATCTTTTTTTAAACAATATTTTGTACTGGTATATGTGTCTAGCTTTTTTTTAAACCCAGAAATGTTAATGAGCATCATGCCTCTTTACTCTCTTAAAAATCTGGGTTACGGATACTCACTATAATCCATTTATATACCCATATTCCAAATAATTAAATTTGCAGATTGTCATTCTTGTGTTATTCTAAAGTTAACCAGAGATGACATGAAATATGGCCTTATATATAGTTCGGCGGTCTGCTGGTGTACATTAAGGTCTGTTTGGCTTGTCCCAGTTCCATTTTAATAGGACAGACATGAGTGACGAATGGAGAAGAGCGTCTGAGCGCTTTAAACACTAATGCAATGCAAATGGATCAACAGAATGTGCTGTGAGAATGATCTTTTTACATTTGTATCATGCTTTATTATATTCAGATGCAAATGGTAAACCTGGGTATTAGAATTTACAGTTAATTTGTACATCGGATAACTTAAAAATGAAAGGTGATGATAAATGGCTTGTTTTTTGTTTATCTTGTTAGGATGTTGTTTGCTTATCAGTTGGGTAATGTGTTAAAATATGCTTGTCGAGTTACTAATCATAAACAAATAAGACAAGTGTTCGATGGTATATGATTAATATGGATAAACTGCCTTCTTCAATTTCATTTTTTGTTCAGTTATCTAGCTAAACATCTATTTGCAACACTTCACAAAATGAAATGCAGATTCAGTGGAGTAATGTAAAGATGTATAAGCAAAATCTGCTGTCTTGGTAAATCAGACACAGCACTGTTTTCGTTGGGTCTAGATCTGCTACATCTGAAAACTGCTGGGTTAAAAACAACCCAACCTTAACCCAACCGCTGGGTCACTATTGGACAGAACACGCGCTGGGTTGATATGACCCAAGTGCTGGGTTTTATCATCTAACCCAGAATTCTGGGTTGTTCATTTGACCCAACCAGTGGGTGAAACTAACACTCTTGCTGGGTTAAGTGTTACTCATGTGCTGGGTTATTTCATTTGACCCATTCTATTTGATTTAGTAGACAAGAACCTATATTGTTTTTAAAAAAAAGTGCCAAAAGGTACACATCTTCAATTTATTAGATTTTTGTACATTTTGATACAATGTTTTGAATTGTGCTAATGCATAAAAGTTTTTAATTCAAATGTTAACCGCCACATGACATTAATCATTCCCCACATTTTCATTTATCAAAATGATACGTACATATTTATTAAGAACAAATGTGTTATATTTATACTATTAACAAGGAGATCTGCAACAAAACTTCATGGCAAACTAAATCACAAAATTATTGGTTATTAAATATTAGCTAAAACAACTGTTGACCTAAAAGATTAAACAGATGATGTCTCGTGTCCATCAATTTTATATATAGCATGCTGGAGAAACTCCGAGGTAGGCAGACACTGCTTTGTGTACGTAACATCAAATATAAAACAGACATCAACAGCCTCAAAGAGTCTGTCTCAATGGCATTGTATTCAACGATGGCAAATGTCTCGCAGGTCCCTCTGGTCTCGTCACCAAGGCACATAGCAGCTCACCAGTCATCTCAATATTTTCAAGGGATTCCACCATGTTGGTCCCCACCTGTTGATTACACACAATCACTCAGTATTGCAATATAACTGACATTTATTCAAGCTTTATTATGAAACGTTTAAAAAAAAAAAACTGAAAACATTTTTATACAATCAAATTCAGTATTCAGAAACTGAAATAGTGCATAATGTGTAATTAAATGTAATATAACAAATTTATTTATCTATACAAATGCATGTGAACCTGATGTTACGTACTAACTAGAAAGCATAGCTCCAGATGTGGATGTGCTCTTCCCCAATGTTTTTTTTGATTGATTCCCTGACCCGTCTTGACTCCTGACTTCTCGCAATACCAACCCATAAAATCTCAGAGTACAGTACATAATGTTAGCATAACCAATCAGAAAGAAACAAAACTTATTTAAAAATGTCATGGCAACAATCGGTCATAAAAACGATGATCGTGACGCATCCGAGTACAAGGGTAGTTGTGCCCATACCTAATTTCCAGGACATTTTCAAGTCAAGGCTTTTATAATGCATACAGTATAGGCTATTTTGCAAAACATATCAAATATTAAAAACATCCATCATCATTGAAGTAGAAACACTAAAGCAATAACTTACCGGTTGCATGTCAATAAATGACCTCTGCGCCCAGTCAGTGGTGGGTCTGAAGACCTTTCCTCCTCTCTTATAAATGGATAGAGGTTGCAGTGTTGGCAGGACCTTCAAAGCTGTCTCCGCTTTAGCAGCTTAACAATTTGAGCACAATATAGTGTTGTGTTAACATTTAAATAGTTTGCTTTATATAATTAATAATACTTTATATACTCTTTGTTTATGTGACTTATTTACCTCAGGATTTAACGTGTTAGGGCTAATGGGATCATTGCGCTCTGTCTGGATAAAATACCAAACCGCTTGTTCCCCTTTTAAATTCACGAGGAAACCTTGATGGATATCATATTGAAGTGATGAAATTTAAAAAAATTAAATCACTGAATGGTCAAAAGTCGGTAAATATAGCTTGTTTTTAACTAACGACCACTAACGTTAATGATGACGCCTTTGTTAACTATTAACATGGCCAAGTTAATTGGCAAAAAATAATAAAATAAAACAAATAACAATAATATATAATAAAATAAAACCTTAACACCGCCCATATCAAATCATTTATCTTGAACAATAAATTATGCTTATGCCTACCACAGCTTATTAAAAACATAAGTAGAAAGTCATATTAACTTACTATAAATTTCTGCCTGCTCCAAAAAGGGTGATACAAAGTTTCAGAAAGACAGCAGTGATATACAGTACTATTGATATTGCTAATTCATGTTTATGTAACATGTTAATTTGTACAACTTGAAATGTCAAAATGTATTAATTGATGTAAAAATTATTCTATTGTCTCTGATGTTGTTTTTAATATACTGTTCTGTGCATGTGAAAAACCTTTCAAATGTGGCTGATGTATGTATTTATATAAGACACGAATAAGCTGAAAGTCATGCAAATAAAGTGTGTTTGTATGCAAGGTCAGTTCACTACGGAAACAAATAAACCACACATCACTTCAGATTAGTTTAACATGACCATGCTCCATATTAGGGTCTTAGTGTGAGTGTTTATGTGTGTGTGTGCGTTCCAATTTTGAGCATGTAAAGGAAAAATCAAAGCCTTCATAATCAGCCTGTGTACATGTATACGATCTCCGTACTAAGGTTGTACTCCATCTGATCTCACTCCTCATTAATTGACCCTTGAGAACATGGTTAACATGGTAATGCTGGTCAGAAGAGGTTGCACAGGTGACGACAGCGCATTTGACTCCGGCCTTTGAGCATTTCATTACCCTTGCGCATCATAACACATAATTATCAGCCACTGTGATGTGGTCATTATACAGTCCAGTTAATAATCAAAGACACTATCTCTGCATTGGCTGGGATCATGGAGGTTATTCTGCAGTGGTCCATGTTATGAGGGTCAATATGATGCCGTTTTTAATTGAATATGCTGACACACAAGGAAGCTTGATTTATCCCGCTCATCCTGACACACATGACCTTTCACCCCTTCCTCTTAAACGCATGCACGCACGCACACACACACACCTCTTTAAAGGTCTAATGAACATCGCTAGGGTCACATACAGGTCACAATTAGTTTACTGCAGACTACTGACAAGGATCTACAGTACACACATAGTCACATACACAAACACACACCGACTGACTGTGTACATAACACTATAGCCTCTCTGCTGCCCATAATCCTATAGATTGTGTTCTGCCCGCTGTTTAGTTTAATCTGTGTTGCAGTAAAAGTAGTAGGAGTGACTTTACTGGATTGGTTTAAGTACTAGGAGGTTGTTGTTGTGCTGGACAGCACGGTGGGAGAGACGTTCGCTCTCGTTTTATCTGCTCTCACTGAAAGATCGACTGCATGAGATCAAACTTTAAAGGCTTCAGTATGCATTGCATAGCTAACGAGAGTTGCTCTTCCTGTGTTTTAGTTGTTTTGAAATCAAAGAGAAACTGTGTGTTTGTGTAAAAGTGGCTAACTTTTTTCGTATATTCGGTTATTTCAGGGATGTTAAAGATCTAAATTGACTTTTGAGTTATGCGCATATTGCATTAGAGCAATGTTCATGACTGTATGAATAAATAAACAAAACATAATTTAATTACTTGGAGTATTTGCAATTATATTCTGGAGCTAAATGCACATTTTTGTGAAACCTAGAGGGGAATTATTAAAGAGAGAGTTTTGTTCTGAATGCATTTCCCATCTGTGAAATGCCAAGCAAATTAATTCTAATACCCTCCGATTTGAGGCAGTCAATCCCCTTTATTATAGCCATCAAAAGCCAATGAGTAATTGCAAATATTTTATTGGAGAATTTAATGAAGCTGTGTCTCACTGAGATGGTGTTGCAAAGTTGGCTTTTCAGTTGATCACACTGGAAAAGCAATGGCACTAGTATCCTTGAGCTTTTACTTCAACGTTTTTGCTGAATAGCCCTCAGTAAATGGTCCATAGAGACAGATCTTTAAATAAGCATGTATGAATGAGCATATGTGTTTGACAGTTAACATAATCCTGTATTTACCAATTTTAACAATTGTAATATTTATTTGATCACACTAATGTACTGATCTGTTTGCTCATTAAAGGGTAGTGCACTATTCTATTTCATAGCTCCTAACTTGTTTCAGAACATACTGCATAAACATTCAAATAACATTAAGCGTCAGGCACACACAAAAAAAACACAGTCCCTCATCATATCTTTAAATAATACACTCGAAGCAAACAAACCATTAAAAATCTAACTCTCATCCTCTATCCAGCGTAAACATGCCTCATATGATGCCTTATCATTTTTCCTCTTTCACCAAATAAAGTAATCGGTCTGTCTGTTGTTGGCACAGTTATGTACTAACAATTAATTATCATGCCATCCTATTTCCCAGCACGGGATTGTGATTAGAATAATGATGTTTGCTGTTTGAATGAGGACATCAGCCAAATGACTCTATAGGCTGTGGCTGTACTGCCCTGTATGTTACAACAGTGCCATCTAGAGCAACTACAAAATGGCTACATCCCTGATATTTAATTTGTGCCTTTGCATATTTTTTTTCTGTCAATGAATTATGCATGAATTGTAGCAAAGGGTTTAATTACGATCTGATGTGAAGATATATTTTACTGTGTAAGCATTTAACTAAATCCATGTTTTCATGTTTTTATTGGATCACATTTAATATGCATTTGCCCTCAGAGCATAATTACATAAATGAAAGTGTTCGTTTTACGAATTGCTATGTACTGTATATGTTAAAATCTGTTGCATTTTGTTGGTTTAGGATGAACATGTTTTTTTTCTTTTAATTACTGCTGTTTTTGATTGCATCAAAAAATCTGTTTTATTTGTGTAGTGCTTTTTACAGTGTGCATTGTTGCAAAGGAGCTTTACCTTTTTACATGGTAAAACGGGTGTATACTACAATTAAGAAACATTTCACACTATACAAATAGTTTAAATAAAGCTTTTAAGCTAAAAATATATGCACATACATATATAAATATTATACATAAAAATTATGCATATACATGTGCTGTTTATATAATTAGAATATCATTAGTATCTCAGAAAATTAGAATATTACTTAAGACCAATACAAAGAAAGGATTTTTTGAAATCTTGGCCAACTGAAAAGTATGAACATGAAAGGTATGAGCATGTACAGCACTCAATACTTAGTTGGGGCCCCTTTTGCCTGAATTACTGCAGCAATGCGGTGTGGCATGGAGTCGATCAGTCTCTGGCACTGCTCAGGTGTTATGAGAGCCTAGGTTAGTCTGATAGTGGCCTTCAGCTCTTCTGCATTGTTGGATCTGGCATATCGTATCTTCCTCTTCACAATACCCCATACATTTTCTACGGGGTTAGGGTCAGGCGAGTTTGCTGACCAATTAAGAACAGGGATACCATGGTCCTTAAACCAGGTACTGGTAGCTTTGGCATTGTGTGCAGGTGCCAATTCCTGTTGGAAAATGAAATCTGCATCTCCATAAAGTTGGTCAGCAGCAGGAAGCATGAAGTGCTCTAAAACTTCATGGTATACTGCTGTGTTGACCTTGGACCTCAGAAAACACAGTGGACCAACACCCGCAGATGACATGGCACCCCAAACCATCACTGACTGTGGAAACTTTACACTGGACCTCAAGCAACGTGGATTCTGTGCCCCTACTCTCTTCCTCCAGACTCTGGGACCCTGATTTCCAAAGGAAATGCAAAATTTACTTTCATCAGAAAACATGACTTTGGACAACTCAGCAGCAGTCCAGTTCTTTTTGTCTTTAGCCCAGGCGAGACGCTTCTGACGCTGTCTGTTGTTCAAGACTGTTTGACACAGGGAATGCGACAGCTAAAACCCATGTCTTGCATACGTCTCTGCGTAGTGGTTCTTGAAGCACTGACTCCAGATGCAGTCCACGCTTTGTGAATCTCCCCCACATTTTAGAATGGGTTTTTTTTCACAATCCTCTCCAGGGTGCGGTTATCCCTATTGCTTGTATACTTTTTTCTACCATATCTTTTTTTCCCCTTCGCCTCTCAAATAATGTGCTTAGACACAGAGCTCTGTGAACTGCCAGCCACTTTTGCAATGACCTTTTGTGTCCTGCCCTCCTTGTGCAAGGTGTCAATGGTCGTCTTTTGGACAACTGTAAAGTCAGCAGTCTTCCCCATGCTTGTGACGCCTACAGAACTAGACTGAGAGACAATTTAAAGGCCTTTGCAGGTGTTTTGAGTTAATTAGCTGATTCGAGTGTGGCACCAGGTGTCTTCAATATTGAACCTTTTCACAATATTATTGTTTTCTGAGATACTGAATTTGGGGTTTTCATTAGTTGTCAGTTATAATCATCAAAATTAAAAGAAATAAACACTTGAAATATATCAGTCTGTGTGGAATGAATGTATATATTATACAAGTTTCACTTTTTGAATGGAATAAGTGAAATAACTCAACTTTTTGATGATATTCTAATTATATGACCAGCACCTGTACATAATAGTAAGAAAACAGGGTTTGAACTTAACTCAACTGTGACTCCAAAAGGTGTTGAAGTGTGAAAAAATCAACTGTAACCGTTTTCCTTATAGTGGTTAGCTGTACAATTCTGAATCTACAGTTGTGTTCAAAATTATTCAACCCCCACTGAAATTGATTGTTTTGGTCGGTTTGACATTAATTATGATCATTCAGTCATCCTGCTTAAAATTAAATCAAAGAGGCACGTGTAGGTCAGACAAATATAACATAACATTTATAATGAAATAACCACAAATGTCTTTTCTGAGCTCACATCATTATCAGTTTTATTCAACCCCCAAGTGACATTCAATCTTAGTACTTAGTACAACATCCTTTTACAGTTATAACAGCTTTTAAACGTGAAGCATAGCTTGACACAAGTGTCTTGCAGCGATCTACGGGTATCTTCGCCCATTCATCATGGGCAAAAGCCTCCAGTTCAGTCACATTCTTAGGCTTGCGCACTGCAACTGCTTTCTTTAAGTCCCACCAGAGGTTCTCAATCGGATTTAAGTCTGGTGACTGCGATGGCCACTTCAAAATGTTCCAGCCCTTAATCTGCAACCATGCTCTAGTGGACTTGGAGGTATGCTTGGGATCATTGTCCTGTTGAAAGGTCCAACGTCTTCCAAGCCTCAGGTTTGTGACGGACTGCATCACATTGTCATCCAATATCTCCTGGTACTGAAGAGAATTCATGGTACCTTGCACATGCTGAAGCTTCCCAGTACCTGCAGAAGCAAAACAGCCCCAAAGCAGGATTGACCCCCCGACATGCTTCACAGTAGGCAAGGTGTTCTTTTCTTCATAGGCCTTGCTCTTCCTCCTCCAAACATAGCGTTGATCCATGGGCCCAAACAGTTCTAATTTTGTTTCATCAGTCCACAGAACACTATCCCAAAACTTCTGTGGTTTGTCCACATGACTTTTGGCATACTGCAGTCGACTCTTCTTATTCTTTGGGGACAGCAAGGGGGTGCGCCTGGGAGTTCTGGCATGGAGGCCTTCATTACGCAGGGTGCGCCGTATTGTCTGAGCAGAAACTTCAGTACCCACATCTGACAAATCTTTTCTCAGTTCATCAGCAGTCACACGGGGACTTTTCTCCACTCTTCGCTTCAGGTAGCGCACAGCAGTCGAAGTCAGCATCTTCTTTCTGCCACGACCAGGTAGCGTTTCAACAGTGCCCTTTGCCTTGAATTTGCGAATGATGCTTCCTATGGTGTCTCTTGGTATGTTTAACATCTTTTGCAATCTTCTTATAGCCATTGCCCTTCCTGTGAAGAGTAATCACCTGTTCTCTTGTCTTCCTGGACCATTCTCTTGACCTCACCATGTTTGTAACCACACCAGTAAATGTCTAGAAGGAGCTGAGTATCACAGTCATTTTAAAGCTGCCTAATTGGTGCTAATTACGCTTTATTGCTGCTCCCTGATATCCACAGGTGTTTTCAATACCTGATTGAAAACACTTAATTGAACCTCTGTTCTTCAGAGTGGTAGTCTTTAAGGGGTTGAATAATTATGTCAATGAAGAATTCACAAAAGAAACATTTACTACTGTATTACAAAACTAATTGATGTCATTTTAGTTGCATATGGTTCTTTAAGAAGTCCTTGTAGGATTTCATTCTGAATACAATTACAAATGTACACTAAATTCCCTAAAACCATTTACAGCATTGGGGGTTGAATAATTTTGAACACAACTGTATGTCTAATGCTGCTGTGCTAATAAAGGCAGTGTGTTTTTGTTGTTAATAATTTCTGTAATCAATGTTATAATGGGGCCTGTCCAAATACCCCCACTTGCAGTCTTGGTCACTTGAGAGCACTTGCATTTGTGCAAGACTGTCTCAGGTCTGAAGAATGCCACAGGTCAGTGCCCGTATCACACACTAAATCTACATGATATCTTATACCTATTCTGAGTGGTTTTGAAAGATAAGTGTATATCCCATCATGCATCATAACATGTTAAAGGAGTAGTTCAGATTCAAAATGAAAATAATGTCATTATTTACCCCCCCTCTTGTCATTTCAAAGCTACGACTTTCTTACGCAGAACACAAAAGAAGATATTTTGAAGAATGTTGTGAACAGCCCCCCCATCCACTTGCATTGGTCAAAGTAGAAGTGAACGGTGGGCTGTGCTGTTCTGTTACCAACATTTTTCAAAATATCTAAGAATACAAATTCTTTCATCATTTACTAACTCATTTGTCATTTAAAACCTTTAAAACCATATAAAAAGTTTTTTTTAAGAATGTTGGAAGCCCAACAACATAGGCCCCATTACTTCCATTCCAAAATCTCTTGGTATACACTTGCATTTTAGCACTACTATTGTTTAAGTGTCCCATTGGATAATCAAAAAATCTACAAGTTTGCATCATTCCCACTTGAATGCTTGGGCCTAATGAAGTACTGTATCTCATGTCTGTATAGACTAGAGTTCGAAGAATAGGCCTGGGTATTTGTACATGCCCAATGTATATTTTGTTAACTGGCACATTCTACACTCATTCTTTGGTTTGTCGTGAGGCAGAGCTTAGGAAAATATACACAAATACCAATAATTTACACATTTAATACAAATACCATGGTAAAACTATAGATATTCTGGTAAGACCATATAAAATGTATGTACTAGAAAAAATGCTATGTTGTTTTCAACCCATGGTTGGGCAAAATATGTCATAACAATACATGGCGTAAATTACCTTTTGTTGGGTTGTTATTACACTGCAGTACAATTCAGTACAATACAGCTTTATTGTCAACCAAAAATCTGCCAGTGGCCAAACCAGTAACACAAATGACTCATTTAAAACCATCCACTTGCATTAACAAAGGCACATCAGATCAAATTTAAAAACCAGACCTTTTCATCCAACTTCGGGTTACAATCAATACAGCATTTTTTTTAGTGTCGTTTTAACAAATAAAACTAGTGTAGTGAAGGTGGGATCCCTTAACAAATAGCTTACATCTAGGATATAGCCGCAACCTTGTTCTATTCACAAATCTAAGGTACTAGTTGAAAATACTGATTAATGACTCCATCCAGTGGTAGTGTGTGGTGTTACAAGTAGACAGTTGTTAGTGTATTTCTAACAATATACTGTACAAGCATTTCTTTTGTGAGGGCATGTATGTGTGTGCCTTTTTATAGATGTTTGGTCTTTAGACTCTATAGACTGGTTCAGAGAGTGAAACTTTCAATATTGATTTATTGTCTGGCTGTTATGCATAGTGTCTGAGCTTAAACTAAAACCTATTTATTAATAATTTATTTACTTTAATAACATTTTGTCCTACAGAGATCCAGTTTGTTGTTTACACCAATTAATGGCAAATCAGAGTCAGTGCCTTTTACAAGTTGCATTAATATTTAAACATGTTTGCAATCTCGTTGTTATTAGCGGTCAACAAGCTTTTACAAGTCCAATTAGATGTGAATGTTTTTGCTTTTTTTTTTTTAACAAACTGAACAACTATTTTTCTCAAGACAACAGTAACTGGAGTAATGGCATTTATTACAATATTATTTTATATAGGTTTGAAATGACAAGAGGGTGAGTAAACGATGACAGAATTTCAAACCTTTTCATACCTAGGACCCCCAAATTTGATGAAGCTTTTGTAAGGACCCCTTTTAAAAAATGTGTATCCATATTTAAAAAACAATATGATAATAACCTTTTATTTTAATAAATATAGCGCCTTTCCCAGGCTCAATGACACTTTATAAGGGATACCAATTCAACAATCAATCATTTCAAAATGACAAATAAATGGGCAGTTGGACATTTGGAAGTCAAATTTACACAAAGAGGGGAACCAAAATAGGACAAGTATACAATGCAAATGATAGTTTTCAATATGTTTCCGAGTGGTATTCAGGTTAGAAAGACTCTCAAAGGAAGAATAGACATTATAACTGATAGTGTTGAGTGAAAAAGTATGTTTTGAGCTTTGATTTAATTTCACTTAAAGTGGTAGTTGTTCTGAATGCTAAGGGGAGCGAGTTCCAAAGTTTGGGTGTCGTGACAGAAAAAGTCCTCCCGCCCATTGAAGATAGACGGAACCTAGGCAAATATAGTTAGTATAAGTTAAAAACAGGTATAATGGAGTGAATGAGAGGGTATATACGGAGGGAGTATGTCGGAAAGATGGGAAGGAGCAAGGCCATTGAGTGCCTTGAAAGTGAGCAGAAGAGTTTTGTATTTCACACAAACAGATAACGGCAACCGGTGGAGATTAAATAAAATAGGGGTGATATGAGCAGATTTAGGTATAAACAAGCCTTTAGGCTGTTAGATTAATAGTAAGTGTGATATTATAAAGACAACACAATGTTTGTAGAAATGAAACTGTAATAATCCTTAGTGACATCTATCTTCCAATTTACAACCTTTTTTCTTTGAAGTTTTATAGGCACCCCTTAGAACATTCAGGAGGCCTTCTAGGGTCCCAGGACCTCAATTTGACAACCACTCATTTAGAGATTCAGCCTGATAAGTTTGTATTGTCACATAGAACCACACGGATGCATTAAGGGGATAGTTCACCCCAAAATGAAAATTTTGTCATCATTTACTCAACCTCAACTAGTGGGTGAGTAATTCATGACAGAATTTTGATTTTGGGGTACACTGTCCCTTTAACTCTGGTGTATTCATGACAATAGTACAAGCCAAAAGAACCTGATACACATCAACAAACCTCACAATCGGATGTTATCAAAAGAGCCAGACAAATCTACTAATCCTGAATCCTTCCATGAAACTGCTTTAATGCTGACCTTAGGGAGACACATCGCCAGCGTTTGCATTTCAAATCTCCTTTCTCATGAGGGCCGTCAATTACCAGAGATGGAAAGCAATCTCAAGCTAATGAGAGACAGAGAGAAAGAGAGGTTTTCCAGGCCCCCACTCTTCAAACTAAGTGAACAGGGATTATTCATGTTTTAATTAGCTAGAGATTAATTAAAATAATACAAATAAGGTTTGTGTTTTGTGCATGTTTTAGGCCTACTGGGTACATTTACTGTATACACATTTAAGCAATTCAATGCCCCAAAAAAGAACGTATAATTCAGAAACAAAGGTCTTGAACAAATCAATGCCATACGAAATTTTTACTTTTTCAAAATTGCCACATGTGGTAGTATGAATAAATGTCAACAAAAATATTTAATTTCTACACAAGCCTTTGGATTAAAATGTTTTTTAAACTTCTTATAGAAAGTGTATTTTTTTGCTTAATATAATAAACCCCACTTTTCTCTATTATATTTCAGTACTCATGTTTCTTACATGCCATGCTCTGAAGACTTTCGTATAACAATTTCAGTCATAAAAATAGTTAATATTTTATCTAAATGTATCAGCATTGCGCAAGTGCAGCAGGTTTGATTGATTCAGCATTACATTAAATCAAGCTTATAATGTTAAAAACAGATTTTAATACTTTTTTAGTTTTAAAGACATTTTTACCCTTTTACTCCAAATTTTTATACAGTAGTTTACACATGGTTGCCACTTTGGCCAAAATAAATAAGCCAGCATTCAAGAGAATCGACTAGAGTAACACGAGAGGAGCAAGTGAGTTTATTAAGGTCTTTAGGTTTATATTTACTCCGTGAAAAAGTTAACGCTTTGACTTTATCATTACTGTTTAAAGTAAGAAAGTGCAGTGGCTGTGTACCTGATAGTCTTATATTTCACCAAATAAAACATTGATGCAGCCTCTAAAGGTGCCATCCTTCTTACGAGCCGATTCTCAGACAATAGCACTTTGCGGGTAATTTGTTTCAGCCAAGATTTATGGCATTGTAAATATTTAAAATCAAATTTGGCAAAAAGACAGAGATGAATGTCATACCCTAGGGGTGCTGTGGAAGCTTCTCTCTCTCTTTCGCTTGTTCATGTTAAAACGCTGTTCGGCTTGATTGCCTCTAGGTGGCAGCACAGCCTTAACACTGAAGTAGCTGTGACATAGCCGGCTTTGTACCTACATGTGCAATCTGAAAAGGAAAGACGTCCAAACTAGGGATGGGCGATACCACCTTTTTTTGATGCGATGCGATACCTACCGATACTTTTGAAATTCTTGAAATTTTCAATACCGATATCGATACTGATGATGGAGATTATTTTATATATATATATATATATATATATATATATATATATATATATATATATATTTTTTAAAATAAAAATATAATTACAATTAATTACATACTTGTACTGGCTATTTATAACAAATTTACTAAAAAAGTAATTTAAACAAATAAATACAATGTTTCGACAACCTTCTTACAAAAATATTGATTAAATAACATAAATAAAAAATACCACCAACAAAAAAAATATATATTTTCACTGCCGTTTTATTTTTAAACTGGCCATTTTTCTTAGGCTTTAACATTTTGTTTGTACTGTAATATACTGCATTTTGAAGAAAAAATCTTGATTAACTAACAAAAATCTTGATACAATTAATAAAATTACAAACAATTTAAACTGTGCATACATTAACTTAACTTTTGCGCTTTCTCTAAGCCATCTTGCAATTATCTCCTCTGTTTAATGCGGAAGTGTGCAATGCATGCGTGTTGTGTATGTGTACGTTACGTAGCTGAATAGCTTGTCCATGTGACCGCGCTGCGCAGCCGGAGACCGATCCATGTGTGACTGTCGCAAGAGCTAGTACTTTCATAACATAGTGTCACTGATCGGCATGCACAGAGCTCACAACATTTAGCTACGCTGAAACTATTGATGTAATTAACCAGATAATCGATACTTTTCTGAAAATATCGATACCTAAATAGCATCTTTTGAGTATCGATATATCGATACTGCAGCATCGATGTGCACATCCCTAGTCCAAACAACCCAGTGTAAGTGTGAGAAGACTACCAGATTCTAACAGCATAACTGTTTATGTTGGAAGATGCACTGAGTCAAACAAACATGCTGTTTGCTCCATTGTTTCAGCTTCTCTGATGTGAAAAGACACAGGAACCGTTTACCTTGACAGCTAGTAGACACCACATTCTATAGAAAAGAAACAACATTTAGGGAAAATATATGTATGTTTAAAGCTTTCAGAGTGGTCAACTGGATATATTGTGCTCCCTTGCTAACT
Source organism: Triplophysa bombifrons (assembly GCA_029783895.1). Taxonomy (NCBI): domain Eukaryota; kingdom Metazoa; phylum Chordata; class Actinopteri; order Cypriniformes; family Nemacheilidae; genus Triplophysa; species Triplophysa bombifrons. The sequence goes on from CM056448.1 coordinate 24,983,929, forward strand.
TTAAGATTTCCTTGGTCATCCAAAACAAAATTAAAAGCTGGATGACCAGCCTCAGTATAAGTCCACCTGCATGGGAATTTATACTGGTCCTTACAGCATTGCGATGGGGTAAATAACCCAACACTACAATCTGATTTCTTCCATTGTGATGTAACTCTAGAGGAATGGTAATATTAAGACCAGACACTGGCTTACTGGCAGCTACATGTTTTAAAATCGGTTGTGTTTGATGTATGGCCACAGAAATGCTTCCTCATCTATCTCGGGCCAATAGTAAATGTTGAATTTTGGGGCTTGCCCCCTGGCCTGCTGTGATGGATGACCTACGTGTAGATAGGGGATAATGGTAGTGTATGAGTAATGTGCATGAGAGTGCACTGTAAGCGCGTGAAGTTTCTGTGTGTTACTCTTGGGTAACCAACACACTCCAGTTCATTCTCTAATGGTGTGTGTGTGAATTGCTCCTGTGTTAGGATGAGTAAAAAAACTCCCTGATGTTATAAATCAGCGTAACACTGTCTCCTTGGTGTGTGTCTTCCGTCAATGAAAAATGTATGTGTGTTTTTGTTGGCGAAGAATGAAGAAAGTTGCTAGTTTTTTTTCCGACAGTCTGTAAACACTGGTTATTATTAGAGGGCATTTCAAACCTGTATGACTTCCTTCCTTCCGCAGAACACAAAAGAAAATATTTTGAAGAATGTTGCTATCCGAACAGCATTAACATTGCAACTGCTTTTGTCTCATCTCAAGGAATTTGCCACAGGGGGGAGCCATGCTGTAAATAATTTTCTACTTATTAACCTTCTTGCTCAAAAATGATTTAGGAAAAAAGAACAACTCAGGCAAGATTAAATGGTTCCATGATGTGTTAGGCATTTGGTAAACAACAGTGTAAAGGAGGGGATGGCACGTGTTTGACTCCCAGAGAGTGGGCACACTACACTGGGGACCAGGCTTTGGCTCTGCCCCCTGTAATTAAACCCACCCTGAAGCGCTACCCGAGCCATGTTGGAGACATTAAGGCGTATGACGTGGTAATCAAATTGTATAAGAACTTGTGATTAAAAGTATGTCTGGGTGTCTTTAAATACATCTTGGTTTGAACCTCTCGAAATATCTGAAATGTATATGTATACTAAAAAATCCAAGTGACTGGTTAAAAGAACAATATTTTAAGGATACGCTTTGCTTTTTCTTTTTATTCTGCTGGTCGGTGTCTTGAAATCATTCTGACACATATAGAAGCAGAAACGCATCATGTGAAACCTGTTTAAAATCTAATTTGTTTCACAAACAAAATGTCCAGTAACAGGCTTACTAATATAAAAACACAATTGAGTTTCTGTAGCTCACTTGTGTTAGCAGTGCAGAGGTCATGTGCTCGATTTATAGCCAAAATATATAGCCAAATCCTCTCACACACACAGTCTTATGTAGCCTTTGTTTTATGCATTTGCTTTATTCTTGATTCCAATTTTACCCAAATAAAATTGCAATAAGTATTGATCAATGGGCTGGCATAATGATTATTTTTTTCAGAATGATTTGACTTTTCAGAAACAGACCAATTTTAAGACAAAATTAAAGTTTCCTAAAGGAATCCTCTCTTGTCTGGCTCTGTAAATATTCTCATAATAAGGATTATTAAAAGTTAATTACTGTATGTGCATCAGCTTTACCAAGTATAAAGATACGTTTCTAGTAGTTTGATGATAAAACAAACAAACAAAAATACTGCTAGCACCCTGTATGTATAAGAAGTATATTTGTTTCAATAAGGGATAGTTCAGCTAAAAAAAAAAAAAAAAATGTTATTTTTACTACCTCATGGCTTTCAAAATGTATGTATTTTTACCTCTGTGAAAAAAGACGATAATTTGAGAAATGTCTCTGTGGTTTTGTGTCTATTCAATGAAAATCAATGGGGCCAGTGTTGTTTGGTCACCAACTTTCTTAAAAAGATGTTCTTTTGTTTTCTGTATAAGAAATAAAATCATACAGATGAAGGTTAAAAGAATAAATGGCAAATGTTTATTTTTGGGTGAACTTGCTCTTTAAAGTTCAATTAAACACTCAACATGATGTAATTTAATGTGACAAATCTCGGACAATGTGACATGCTTGACTAAGATCATTCGGTAACTTACACACACACACACACACACACACACACACGCACACACACACACACACACACACACACACACACACACACACATGTGTGATGTAGCCATCCTTCGTCTGCAGATAAAATCAGAGGGAGCACACACACATTTACCTAGACGACCTCGTCTTTGAGATGAGGACGCTTTATTAAAGCAGTTTGTGACACAGGAAATGGATGCCAGACACGATAGTTGCCTGACCTTTTCATGACCTCTGCACTGGCCTCTGTGTGTCTGTGTAAGTGTGTTTGAGGCGTATGCAATTTTACATTGTCTAATGACTCTTTACATAAATGTTTGTAAGCAATAATTGCATAAGTGCCAGTCACTGAAAATTTCAAAACTAACAATGCCCAAACATAAACACTTCTGGTCATAATTGTAGCTTTTAATATATTTTATATTCACAGCAGATAACAGTTTTTGTTAAAGTGATAGTTCACCCAAAAATGAAAATTCTGTCATGATCATTTGCTCACCCTCATATCATTTCATACCTGTATACATTTCTTCCTAATATCTTTTCTAAGATTTCCAGTGACATCGTTAAATGGTAGTCAAAGGTACCCCAGAACTGTTTGTGTTCCTAAATTCTTAAAAAAAATCACTTTGTGTTCAACAGAACAACAAAATACACAATATTTTTTCCTACTATGGTGGTGGATGATGTCACAGAACTGAAAATTACAAAAATACTTACAAATATCTTTCTTCGTGTTTAACAGAACAAAGACATTTATATAGGTTTGAAACAACCTGCGAGTGAGTAAATTTAACAGAATTATTATTTTTTACTGAACTATCCCTTTAAATGCATTGTGTGTAGAGTTCATACTTTTTTATCTATAATTTTTACAAACACAGTACATATACTTGCAGAGTCTAAAGGTATTTACATTGATGGCTCTGAAACCAAATGGAAAAGAATATGGTGATGTAATGGGAACTAACTTGCTTTAATGTCCTTTATGAGAGTGAACTGTTTTATTGCGAGTGGCTGATGAGCAGGCTCCAGTCTCAGAGTCTCCAGCTTGGGGGGTTCCAGGACGGTCCCTACGTGCATCACTTTGTGTGCTGAACGCGGAATAAAAAGCAGATATACTTGATTTCCTCCCTAAACTCACAGTATCAAAACATATGCTCTGTTTTTCCTGCCTTTCTTAAGTATGTTAAGGTTCTATTAGCGCTGGCAAACGTGAACGTGGATGGAAAAGGAGGGAAGAGGGAGAGGAAAAAGGTGAGAGAGGAGAAGAGCTTTTAAAGCTCTCCGTCGCATCTCTCCTCTTATCTTAATAAGTAATGAGACTGCCATCGGCTGACAATGAAGTATTCTGAGAATACTTGTAATGTATGGATGTGAATAGAGCGGCCAGGCAGTGATATATAGAGCAAACAGGGATGGAAACAAGTGAGATATTAATGACCCGTTTTCCTGCCAGTTAATGCGGGAGTTACCTGATTACTGGTGTGGGAGGAGGAGGGGCCGGCGGTAGGAGGGTCATGGATGGCTGGAAGGTGAGATTGAGAAGTTTAGAGAGCTAGTTTTACAAATGTTTTTGAAAACTGGGTGGCCAGTGCAGCAAGAGAACGAGGTAGGCAAGCTGTGGTGTCACGACAGTCCGGCGTGGCGCTGTACCAGAATAGTGCCGGAGGAAGAATGCAACACGGCTATTGTGATCGCTAAACATTGACTGCGTTTACATGGACATCAGATTAACAAATAATTTGCCTTATTCTGAGTAAACTACTATTACAATTAATGTGTTTACATGAGTTGCTTTAAGATTATACCTTTCATGTTCCCGTTATACATGTTACACTACATAGTTTGTTTACTGGCATACTTCATTACGTCCCTAAGCAACGCCGTTTGACATTCCCTCCATAATTTCATGCATCAACAAACAGTTTGTCTTCGCCATGGTACCACATTCAGTTTTTGGTGTTTCATTTATTTTCTAGAATTGTTGGCATCTTTCTTGTTTAACGCTCGGACCAAAAATGTGCTTTCTTGCTTGAAGCCATGTTGTTTGCCTTAAAACAAAACGACTCTCCACAGCCGTGCATGTGTGTAATCTGTCGCAAAGTGCAGTGAAAGTTCCTAGGCGGCGGTAATAGTCCGATTAAGGTGTGTATACCGCACTTCGATAATGCAACTATTCCACCAGTCTTAATTCGATTTGTGTTTACTACGATTATGAGTTTAGACGGATTAAGCTGGTCCATTCTTAATCAGACTATTGTCTTAATCGTGTTAATATCGGAATATTGTTATCCATGTAAATGTGGTCACTCATCAGATGAGCAAGTCTGTATAAGAACTGTATATATTTTTTTAAATAACTGCGCAAATAGGGTCAGGCTGGACATCTTTTAGGGACTCTTATGTCTTTTTTGAGAAGAATTAGAGCAATTGGAAAAAATAATTTCCCTTGCCATAGTGGGATTCAGGCTGTGTGTAGCACTTTTCACGTTTGTGCCACAGGAGGGCAGCAGTGTGACAGGTTGCAGGAATGGGTTGGTCAACTTTAGAGTAATGCTTCATCTATAACATGCTCGTATGTCCACTTTCCAACCACATTCTGACCTGTTACTCGGTGCTAGAGAATGCGTTTCTTAACTACACTTGGTCATGCTAACTTGTATTTCTTTCGTGCTGCCTTTTTTAGTAGCAACATTAGAATACATTTGACAGTGACTGGTTATCAAACCTAGCAGACTGCACAAGTCCACCTTCTTTCTGAATGCACCCATATCACCCTGTGCCAACCTTGACATGATAATGGACAGTTTCTAACCATAACAGACAAAACCAACTTGGGCGATAAGAATGCTTTTGTAGTTGGATAATATTGATTTACATTTCAGTTCTAAATTATGATTTCTATAAGAAACCTTTTTGAGCCTGAATGCGTGCTTAAACTATGCTCCGATTTGAAATACAAAACAGTTTCAATGTATTTTAATATTGATTAAGAAATTTTACATTTTAGGTGGTTTTAAAAGAGTGTGTTTATAACCAACTGTAGCTTTTCAAATTATTTAGCATTAATATGTGGTACCTTAAGTAACCTTTCATTTTCAAAGAACCTTTCTTTGTTGTGGACTCTTCTTAAGACTAATAAAAGTAAAAGAAGCTTTAATTTAATGGTTCTTTGGAGAACCAAAAACTGGTTCTTCTATGGCATTGCTGTAGCGGGTGCAGTGCATCTTTACGCTTGCATTTGCCGTGGTAGAACAAGCTTCTTCCTACCTACAACGGATTTGCTTCTTCCATCACTTATAACCATAAATAAACTATAAGTGCTTTTATAACCAAACAATTCTTTAATCTTATTGCTCTGCTTTTTACTCCTCTAGCTGTGCACTGTTCTAGTTTACTATTAAAATGTGGCATTTTGGCATTGCTTATATTATGGGTGCTTCTTAATGATAAATTGCTTATGTTTTTCCTTATTTGTAAGTCGCTTTGGATAAAAGCATCTGCTGAGTGAATAAATGTAAATGTAATTTGTTTTCAAGAAATATGCTGACACCACAAATGTTACTGGAAGAACCATTTACATTGTAGCAGAATATTGACAAAACAATTCACCAGTTTATGCATTCATAGGTTTAAGAATTGCAAATTGAATGATAAATGAATGCATAATAAATGATATATTTTTATTATTGAATCACTTAAATAATTAAATTGATAATTGGTGCATTGAATTTTCACTGTAAGATTAATGTTTTGCCATACATTTTTACACTTTTGGATGGTGCTCCTTGATGAATCACGAAATAATCAAGAGATGGGAGGAACAGTCATTTGCCTGAATGGTATCTGCCAGTAATGTGTATGATGAAAAATTTATTTGTCAGTAAAAATCTAACACCGAGTATGGAGCTGCAGTGTCAAATATGTGCTTTTTTAGCATTACTGTATACTCACCTCCAGGATGAAGGTGGATGCCTATATGGAATAGACTGACATGGAATATGGAACATGAGGCTTTGAACAACACTGACAATCTGGATTGAAAAGTTCCGTTCTGGAATAACAGTGGCACACGGGATGCTTGGATATGCCATTCAAGCACTGTAGAGGTCAATAGTTACAATAACTTTCTCTGTGAAAAAGAAGAAAGAGAGAGAGAGAAAAAAAAGAGTAAGAGACTTGGCCGCACTATCACAAATTGCTTCCAGATTCTTTCTCAAAGCAAATTATTTCTGAAATTGAGTGCAGACTCTAACACTGTTCCTGCGGAATCAAACAGAGCACTTTGAAGTGCAGAGTACAGATTCGTCTATGGAATCGGAGAGCTACACAAGCCCTTAAAGTTCTGCCTCATTTGCACTATCATTCGCTTACCCTCCTTAACTCCTTGCTGTAGTTTGCTTTAATTTCCAACAACAAAGGGAAGATCAGGAATGATTTTTGATCATGGAAAATTTGCGGAATGCTTCAAGAATCGTTCCCGCTTTTTCTGTGTGGAACATTCAGAGAGGCTGATTCACTCCATATTTAGGTTGATTCTCTGATGAAACAATTTTATCGAAGTTGAGATAGAGACGTTAGCTCTAAAATGCTGTCTACAAGGACAGAGTTAAAGCGTTCCACATGATAACGGCTTCATGGAAGAAAGCCTTTGTGTGTGTGTGTTTGGAGGTTGGTGAGACATCTATATGTCTTGACATGTTACTCAAAAGAAAAAAATAATTGAAAACTGTGTGTTCAATACAATAGTTTGCTCTATGCTTGCTTAGAGTTCACAGAATTTGTCAAATTTAATTTCGGCAAAATTTGAGGTGGCATGACTGATTCGGTTACATGATCATGCATGACAACATCTAATAGTTTTAACAGATTATCTTCTAAGAGGTACTACGGTATGGTTTTTACATGAACTTATTACATTAAGTTCCACAATTTTGTGCTTTAGTCTCTCAGCTTCTGTTCCGTTTTGTATTCTCCTGTTTGCTTTCCTTTCTGTTTGAATCACCATATAAATCAAATTTCTTGACAGTCTTGAAGTATTACTGACACAGATAAGGTTATAGATCATTTGTCAAGATGTAAACACTGATCCGGAATCACTCTTAATCATTAATTTTTTTATTCATACATGCATATACAATTAATTCTTAAAGATATTTGTTTAACATTCGTTTAACATGTTCTGTTGTATTTATTTTATTCAAACATTTGTGTAGTGTTAGAAAATTGAAAACAGGAAGTTCTATTGGACTTTTTTAGAAATGGTTCTATAGTTCTATTCTATCATTACATCAGCGTTGCTTACGTTTTCTGAAGCGGTCTCTTTAAATCCGATATTTATGTTAGGATGTGTTCACTATGTGCAGCAGGACGCTTTCTTTCTAGTCATCACATGGTAGCGGCCCTAACTGCCTGACATTAACAGTGGAAAAACAAATTTAAGGGTGCTAAATAAGGCAATGCAGCACCCTAACTTTAACAAACATCTAACGGGGAATCATCTGTGTTTGTGTTTCAGCGTTTTATCTCTGAATACAAACAGCAAAGTTGCTAACTCAACACACAGTGCAGTCTACTCCTACACTATGGTGTCTGTGTGTGAGCGAGAGGCTTGTTTATGCTGTTATACCCGCAGAAGTAAATGCACATTAAAACAGAGCAACTTAATCAAATAACAACATCCCAGTTTGTTCGACCGCGTGGGTCGTACACATTTCGGCTGTAATATCCTGTTCAGGTTCAGATATTTTTTGGAAGGGCACACTCCTGCCCCGTGCAGTTCCCGTGGCTGAAATGAAAAGCAAATATTAATAACGGCTGGTGCTGGGGAGTTCAGCAACTCATTTCTTCTGGCTACTATAGTAAATATATCTTAAATGCTGAACAGGCATTTTGGGAGGCTGATGATATGGTTGGGAGTCACTTTTTTTCAGGTTTACATTGTGATGACCTGAAAGAAAACAATTCGGACCAGTTATGGCCAATACAATACAACAGTTTATCTTCTCCGTGTTTTTCCGAATCATTTTGACACATTTTGGAAGAAAAATGAACAGCTCGCCGTAAAGATGTAACCAGGCAGCTCTAAACCATAATCTCGGAGGTCGGAAAGTGGGTTAGTATTGGACTGTCTTTATGAGGGCCACGGTAGGGAGAGGGAGCGGTATGTAATCTTGGATCCAATAGATGGTCCTCACTTCAGTGCACCCACATTAGTACACCAATTACTATGTCTATGTGTGTGTTATTAATGGAGATAACCTGCTGGATTGAGAGGGCTCCATATTACCCAATCTGTCTGTGTCCATGGAGACAGAATTAACCCCGCTGAGGTTGAGAAGGTCAAAGAGTCAGAATAACCACTAACCACTTTCATTGCTAAGACGTGGGTGCGAGCGTGCGTGCGCCTGTTGAACACTGACCCCTGTCACCCCTTGGCCTTAGCACGCAATTGCCAATCATTAACAAAAGGGAACAATTATGGTAATGGCATACAGCAAAAGCCTGGACGACTGCAATAAATGCATTTCGCGAGGGTTAATGTTGCGGTACGATTAATGACAGGTCATGCCCGCATTCTTCACTTTTATTTGTGTTGACTTGTAAGACGTAGATCCATATGCATTTGTTAATTCATACCCATTACTGCTCATAAGTGTTTGTGTTTTCATTGACGTTTAAATTGAACATTTGGCGATATTGAGCAAGGCTTTTTAGATTTCACTAGTCACTTTTCCTCTGTGTGTTCCGTGTTTAACTTACCAGCTAATAGAGTGACCGGATTGGCTGTAATGAGGTTTATTCATATTAGCATGGCAATGGAGTCCACGCCCTGTCAGCAGGCTTTGAGTTATTATCCTCACTCGCTCCCTGTGCGGTTTTTAACTTTTGCCATCCGGGTTTAAAAACATATTGGTGTTTATGCAATGCACTCTATAATGATCCATTATACGGTTCGAGTGTGTATAAAAGTCTGTCTCTGTGTGTGTGTGTGTCCCACAACACATAAATAAGAAGCAATAGGACCATCTGTTTGAATTTCTCTCGGTCTCCCAGGAGATACCCATCTGCTTTTACATTATCCATTACAGTTCACACACACATACACGCACTACCCCCTCACTGTGACTGGCAACATCACAGCTCTGCTAACACCCCACAACCTCCCAGACACCCTCGATCTCTCGCACACACGTAAACACATACATACAAATCACTCTATCTTCCCTATTTGAGAACACGACACTCATCTCACCATCCCTGTATGTGGAGCATGTTCATTTGAAAGCAGATGTCTGGCTTCCTGCTGGCATGCTTTTTTCCCTCTTGCCAAAAATGTTTAAATCAGGTAAAACGAAAGAACAAGCCATTGGGGTGTTGTTTTACAGTACGACACTTGGGGTTTAGGGTGAAGCTTACATCTGCACTCGGTACGCGATGTTTTCAAAACTGAATTTTCACACCTCTTGGTTTAAGATAAGTTGTTATGGTGGTTGTTTTAATGAGAGCATGCGTTCTTTGTATGTATGAAGTGCCTCCAGGGTCCAGAATTAACACATGCCAAGCGTCAAATGACACGAAAGTAGACAAAGAGAATGGTCAATTTTATTAGGAACTGCAAATCCTTTTTTTAACTGTCAGATGATGTTTGCAATTGTAGTCAAATGCCTCCAAACTATCTAATAAAAAAAAAAACATCTTTGCATCATCTTTTTGAGATGCAACTTGAGCATCATTCTCAACTCATATTTTGTGCAAATATTAAGAAGTAAAATCCAAACTAAAAAAGTCATGGTGAGTCTCTCTCATAGTCTGCAAGTTCATAAGGTTTAATCTGCATTCTGAGCAGTTTTGAGAAATTGAGCTTTCGAGAAGATTTTGAGTGCTATTTGACTAGGTAAAATCTTTTTGTTTTCTTAAAAGTCCCAAAATGTAAGAAATGTAAAGAAAAACACCACATAACGTAAATAAGAATATGCAAGAATATACCTCTTATTTGACATACAGTATAAATATAACCTTAACTCCAAGGATGCAAAGTGACAACCTGTACTGTTTGTCCGTGTGCCCTTTTTATGACTATTAAAATATTAATGGCCAAACTTGCTCTGTTCCCTTGTTTGAAGTTCATTTGTGACCCTCCGTGTTTTGTGTACATGCGTATACTGTATACGTGTGTGTGTGTGTGTGTGTGGGAAGTAAATCCCAATAAACTGTGACTCCCATTCTAAAAGACACAGGTGCTTTTCACAAGAGTTCATGAGCAGTTCAGAGTCTGTGTGGAAACAGCAGTTCTTTCCAACACTTCTCACATATCCCCTACATCTAACGCATCTCAGCAAGCCAATAATCCCCTTTTCTCCATCCCTGCTTCTCCACCTAAATCAATACCCGTCGAAACATCAAATAAAACCGTGCTCTCTTACTTCATTTTTAGTCGTCTTCCCATTCCCTCCTTCTGCCTTACTAAAATCACTTACTAGGTGGTATTAGGCAGGTTTGCAAAAGTGTCATTACCAGAGGGACCTTGGGAAGATAGATTCCAGTCGGTTTGTGGAATATTTCCCGTGCACTAAGCCCCCACTTTAAGAGCATGGTATTATTGATAAGACTGTCTTCTCCGGACCGTCCCGCTGCCCTGGGGACTTGGAGGAGAGCAATCCACCCAAGAGCTCTTTCATGTTCGTCTGTGCAACAGAACAAAGCGAGGATTAAAGCTCTGTCTTTCATCCAGGGGTGGAAGTGTCGGGAGGTAGGCATCCGGAAAAGAGGTTGCACTGCCAGAGAGAGTCCCTGGGATAAGGTGGCATAGCGAAGCCCCAAGATAGCGTGAGATCCGAGCCCTCAGTGGCATGGACTGATGGCTGAGTGAGAACCTTTTAAGTCATACTCAAACAGATTATATACATGGATGATGTTACAGTATATTGAATTATACCTTATGATTATTTTTAGGTTATATTTTGGTGATGCACAGCAGATGACTTCACAGATAAAAAAATAAGACTTAAGTTTTAAAGCAGCTGTTTCGAGATGCTATTTATGATACCACAAAGGCCTTTGATCATCAAAAATGTAATTCTAGCCAAATGATTTCCCTTTGTTGTCCTATGTTGGACTTTAGCTGTCATCAGGTGTCAAAGGTCAGCACAACCTTACATTTTACATGGAAAGTTCACCCAAAAATGTAAATTCTGTCATCATTTACTCACCCTCCTGTCGTTTCAAATTTGGATGACACGTCTTCTTATGTGTTCTGGAGAAGAAAGAATTTTGAAGAATGTTGGAAACAGAACAACAAGCACTACCCATTGGCTTTCGTTGGTTTTCTCTCCATACAACAATTGGTTGTTTACCAACATTCTTTAAAATCTCTTCTTTTGTGTTCTGGAGAAGAAAGAAAGCCATACAGGTTTAAAATGACAAGAGGGTGAGTAACTTATGACACAATATACATTTTTCGGTAACTTAAATTGCCCAAAAATTTGTAAAGCCAAAACATTTTGCTGACCTCTGGAGACAGATGTTTTGGTTTTAAGTCTGTCTTGTCAATCAACACGCATTGATGAAGTAAATCGATCGGAAAGGCAAATCCCGGCCTGATTCCGAGCGGGAGTACAGATATGGAGGAAATCATGCTTCATCCATACGGGTGGTTCATAAGTAGATTACCTTTTGTAATTCGTTTTGTTACAGCAGTCAATAAGCGCCCGATGCAAATGTGGTTCATTTGTATCTGAATTGATGTCCTGTCCCCATTAGCTTATGCCTTTAATGCATTCTGCTACATTAGTGAATAGACCTTAGCCGGATTAATCACAAGTTCATTGGGATCATTTGCTTTCCTGCTGCCTAATCGAATCTCTGACATTGGTAATAAGGGCAAATCTCACCTGTCTCCTCAGCCTTTCACAAACAAACAAGACTGATTCTGACTGCCGACTCCCTATCTGTTTCCATTATTCCCCGCCAACAACATTTTAACATTGATTTTTGACACACAGACACAAAGAATGATATCAGTGTATGACTTTAGTGATTCCCGACGCTGTTTGTCATTGTTTGCGTTGTCGTGCTTAATTTTGAATTTGATATTCAGGTGGACATGCGCTGCCTGGAGTTGAAGTAGCACTTAGTGTCTCTTATCAGACTCTCTTGCGCTGAGTGTTATAATTAATGACTTTTATGTCTGGAGAATAAAAACCTCTAAATAGGCTGCTCCCACATTATTTATTTAGGGCTAATTAATTAAAGTGGACCTGTATTGAATTCAACAAGGCATGAGAAAAAAAGAGAGAGGGCGAGAAACCGAATTAGAAGGAGAAAGAAGGGATGAAGTCCCTTACCTCACAGAGCAGGAGCAACTCAGTTTGTAAAGGTGGGGTGACTGTCCTGCCTCACTTTCAGAGGTGTTTTAGTGAACCACTGAGGCTTGACAAGAAGTTCTTCAGTTTATTCAGATGTCTGCTGGATTTATGTGTTCTGCAGTCCATTTCATGTCGGGCCCGGTCTATCTTTTACATCTATGACATCATGTTCATCTCATACTGTATAGTGTTGTTCAGTTAAATAAGAATTCATTTTTTCAGTATAACAGGAATTTGAGAGACAACGTCTTTAATAAAAAAATAGAAACATTTAAGATTCTGCACTTTCTCGTGTATTCCAAACATGTATGACTTTCCTTCTTCTGCCGAACGCAAAAGAAAATATTCTGAAGAACATTGGTGCCCGGGGAACATTGGACCCCATTGACTTCCATTGTATGGACACAAAACCATTTCTAAAAATATCTTCTTTTATGTTCCAGTCATGTTTTGAATGACACGAGGGTGAATAAATGATGACAAAATGTAAATTTTTGGGTGAACTGTCCCTTTAACATTTCTGAAATCATTAAATAAATTTTCAGATTTAAATTCAACTTCAAATTGAAGATTTTAACATAGGCTCTTGACAAGCACTGCATGTTTCAACCAATTTGGATTGCGAACATTTACGGCGGAACAGATTTACCCAATCCACACGCAATATATCGCTAATATGCCAATTTGAGGCTGCGCGTTGAGATGTGTGCGGTGAATTATTACGATCATTTCAGTGCGTGATTTGGACTAAACAGTTGAATCAATGCGCCTCTCTCTGATGCTCTTTGTGAGGTCTGCTCGCTAATGGCGGTTATAATGGCCAAGCAGCGGAGCCAAGCGGCAGTGTTTTATGCGTTATGGTCATGCTTGGTGTGTGCTTTTGGGCAAAGGGAGAGTGTGTCTGGAATAAAAAGGTCTTTCGTATTGTAACTCACAAGACCATTAAGATCATGACCAGGAATAACTACAAAACCTCTTGCTTCTTGGCCTGGCACAACACCCCAACCAACCCCCCATATACCACAGTATAAAAATCACAATCATAGATCAATGGCAGTTTTGTCAAACTCTGAATATTTCCATGGTTCTTGGAATTAAAGAAATCCTCTGCTATTTGAAAGATCTTGAATATGACTTACTGTATGTTTGTGTTTGTCCTCAGTTTTCAACATTCTATTGAGGCTTCCAATAGTCAAAATATTATTACTAAAATGCCATATTTGGACTGGATTAAATGTGAAATTGAAACCCCTGCAAAATTGTATCTAGCCAGTCCAATGGCATCTTTGGTAGCTTTGTTTTAAGGAGTGACAATCTAAGCTTTATGTTTTTGTTCATTTTTAAAACACACTTTTTTTCTTTTTTTGCTTTATATTGCTGTTTCCAAGAGTCATATGTGTGTGTGTTTGGGGGGGCGTTGTTATCTGCATGTATCTATCTGTTCATGTCGGTTTCAGACCGTTACGCTGTGTGCGTGTGGTATCTTTTTAACCAACAACATCCCTAACAACCGCTTCCATTGTAAAAGAAGCCATTGCACGTTACCCACCTATCAGCGCTGTGGGTTCCTTTTGTTTTAAAACCAGTCGACCATCTCCCTTGTCTCTGGCCTGCATGCCTTCCACATCCATCAGCATAATGGAGGCAGGGGAGAACCTCAAGGAGCAGGAGCACAAACGGAGGAGACGTGCAAAGAAAACAGGGCCACTTCCACCCTTTAAAAAATCACCATCAATAACCGCTGCTCAAATGATGTCATAGTTAAGTGTTTGGTGTTTTGTTTACACACCGGCATGACTGTACATACATACACACACACACAGAAATGTATTCGTGATGAAAGATGGCTAAGGAAAATCCTGACACTAATGCATCAGTCAGGGGAAATTCTTTAAAACAAATATCATCTTTACACACACACATAACAAACACATACTGTACAGGCCCAAGCTCTGTCGCATGTCTGTCGCATTAATACAAAGACATGCTCAACGGACTTATATGTTTAATTTCTTTTAAAGACACATGGGAAAAAAATGAAGATGTCTTTTGCATTTCCCTGTCTCTCAGTTCTGGAAGAAAATGAGGAAAATGATAATGAGACATATTAACGATGGTCGACTTTGACTCAAGCTATGTATAATTCATAATAATTGATTGCCCTGTTTTTAAGGAATACCTTTTCCCATGAAAAATGATCCCATTAGCGGGTGTTTAATCCAATCAAAGCTGTCAAAACACACAGATTCAATTCCGTGTCCCTCGTCATAAGCGCCTTAGATTGATCACCCTCATTTCACCGTTGCATTTGGATGTGACATTTCATTCATAATTTTGGCGTATTCCCTGTTGTATTGAAAAAGCTTGTCTGATCCATTTTTTACATTTTGCTAGCTTAAGGGAGATGTTAGCTTAATCACAGCCACAAGATATATTTTCATAATGGAAGGTTCCATTCATGTAAAATCAGCTCAATCTTTGACTGACTGCAGATTTCCATTTTTTTAATCAAAATGACTTGAAAAACATGATCCCTTACACAGAATGGTGAGAAATGGAAAAGTGGAGTGTTTATTTTATTTTACATTGAAGCATCATAAATCTAAACAGGGGTGACCTCAATACTTTTCTGCTCTCAGTGAGTACTGTACATCATCAGATGTGAAGCTTATACATTTTTCTTTTTCTCTATGTGTGTGCGTTTGCACTTAGGCCTCTGTCTTTATAGGCTTTGATTGCGTTCTTCCTTCTATCACATCTTACCCTTGCTGTCTTTTAACAATGCAACCTATAGTTCAAGAACACTTTGTGATCAATACCTGTTACGAGAGGTGTGGGAATGTAATAACACTGTGATTCATGTGTTTTGGGGTCTGGCTTTATTTACTTTTTCTATCCATGTCCTTTGTTTGGTGCCTGTGTTTTAGATCACTCAGAAATTGATTGGCACATGAGGTAATCAGGCACGTATGATCAGATGGAAACAAATGCTGCCCTGTTCATCAGCCTATATTGGAAGCAAATAACAGCTTAGTCCTGATCTTTGAGATTTACATTTTTGACATGGACATGTCTGGTCAACAAGGGTGATGTGTTTTTGTATCTCAGTAAATCTATGCCAGAAATATCGCGTCAGACTGAGAGCAGAAATAAAATGCCTGCGGTTTAATATTGCTAATAAATTTCAAACCCTGTTTCTGACCCAAATTCTTTTAACCCTTTTACCTCATGCTCCAATATCATTACTTATTTGATTGACTCCAGATCACATCATATTAGAACGTGGCAATAATGGCGGGTTTGTTTTTAGGTCAATCATTTTGGCACCTGTGATGAAGCGGCGTTTCGTTGGATTACGACTGTGAATTATGGTATAGTTTGCGCAAAGATTTGTGATACTTGTGCATGCCGTGCTGTCCGACCGGGCGATTCTGATAAATAAGAATCGAATTTGGTAGCGGCTATGACATGTTGATTGATAAAAAAGCTCATGGCTAAAGCCTCCCCTCTCTCCCATCTTATTCAGCTGGCGTCAAATGGTTTAAAAATCAATACTGGCCTTGTACACAAGCATCTGTGTCTGTGCTCTGGGGAGAGAAAAAAAGGGAAGAAAAGAAAAGCAGGGAAAGAAAAACACCTGCTCTCACCATGATGATTACTAATTTTTCCTGTCAGACATGTTTGAAGACAAAATAATCATTGTGCGTATGGTTTGAGGGCAGGAGAGATTATTGTGTGATCCATTCAGATATCCGGTGAGAGAGGAAATCGCCCCAAAGCAGATGGATTGAGCTGTTGGGTAATACGTCAGAGAGCTGAGAGAATAACTCAATGAATAGACACAATAGAAGCAACACAAACACGCAGTTTTATTACGGCAAGAAACTGATGCTTTTTTACAATTGAAAATGTGAGAAGAGCGACATAAATATACTTAAAACTTCCAGATCTGCAAGTACATTTTGGAAAGAATTTGCATCATCCGTGTGACCTGAAAATGCTTTGTTTAGTAAGATGTAGGGTTGTCAGTACCATAAACATTTCTTACACCAGCTGAAGTCACGATTCTGTGCCATATAATTCAAATCTATACAAAAAACACAAATTTAGATTTTGTATTTACTATAATAAACTGTATTATACTATGCACTAGAATATGTTGTTGTATTAACTGTAGCAATTAAATAAATTGTAGTATACTTCAACATTTTCTCTGATAAGACTCAAAAACACTAGTATCTATGAGTTTTAGAAGTTTACTGTAGTAAATACTAAAGTGCACTTGATCATTTTTCACGTGGAAACTAATTCAAATGTGGGACAACCATGCATTGTTTCTGCAGTGTTATATATATATATATAAAGGGAAATTTTAGGCTTACTTTTAATGCAGAACTAAAACGGCCAGTAGGTGGTGTCTATTTTTCACCTAGTTAGTGAATCATTTAACCAACTGGTTCAAACCCCAATTTGAATTAACTCGTCCGAGTCATTCAAAACACACATTCATTTAGGAGATAAACACCGCAAAAGGCAGATGTAAGTGTTCAAATGAATATCAATGCGCATATGAAACATTAACTATGATGCTACCTTTTAAAAAAATAGAGAGGCATCGCGGGTATTTTTAAGCTTTAGCATCGCGATGCTAACGTAGCACGGTAGACCGTGCAACCCTAGTAAGAAGTAGTGGTAAAACATATAACAAAACTCACGGTTCGGTTCATGTTACGGATTTTGAGTCAAGAATCGGATAATTTATATGTTTGTAATTATATATTATTATAAAAAATTTAAAAAAAATGAAATGGTGAAAGTACCCTGACGAAATCAACAGATTAATTTAAGGTCACACTTCAGTCTAGGGGGAAATTATCGCTATTAACAAGCCATTAACTACGACTTCTTCCCCAATAAACTCTTAATTTGTTGCTTACAAATAGTTATTAAGGTAGTTGTTAGGCTTAGGTATTGGCTGATTAGGGATGTGGAATATGGTATTGCAGAATATGTGCTTTATAAGTACTAATAAACAGCCAATATGGCAATAATAAGCATGCTAATAGCAACTAGTTAATAGTGAGAATTACCCCCTATACTGAAGTGTTACCGATTATTTTTGCCTTATTATTCATCTTCTAGGCTGTTACATAGTATAAATGCTAGGGCTGTCATGATTATAACATTTGGCTAACGGTTAATTGTCTAATGAATCATGGCGATTATACCGGTTAATTGTCTGTTTTGGAGCTTTGACAATTATTTGTCTGTTTTATGGCTTTTGCATTTAATTCTCATACATTTTTTGTTTGTTCATGAAATCATTTTCACACATTGTTGTGATTATTTAAGTTAATCTTTTGCAAGTTGTCCCTAGCAGTAAATATAAATACACATATTTTAAAGTTATTTATTTAAAGAATTTATCTTTCAAAAACTGAAAGTTCTTCAAAAGAAATGAACACAAAAAAGTGTCCATAATCAACAGACTGTAGATATTCCAAAAATAAAGTTATATTTTGCACATATTACAAAAAACTGAAAATAAAATTCCATCAGAATAAACGGACCATACCAGAACAGGCCTTAACTGGTAAGATTTTCAAAGCCAATCCTACTCCTATGCAAATTGCATAATCGTTTTATTATTATTATTGATTGAACTACAGATTACGGGAAAGAAAAACAAGCATGTTGACTTCTTCTGGTTAAAGGCAACAGATGTCACGGTTATGAAATTTATTCATTAATTGTCTATATAATAATTGTGATTATGGCGATTAATTTTCCGTTCTAAGGCTTTGATAATGTAACTATTAAAAAATGTGTAAAAAAAAAACTAATATTATTTACTATAGACTGAGTGACCTTAACAGAGAAGAATGTCTTAAGCACTTAAACTAGATATGAGGATCTTGCTGATTAGACGTGGCCAGTCTAAACAAAAAAATCTATAAAATCTATACAAAGCTAACACAACTCAAATGATGGTAAAATTTCATTGTTATTTTTAATGTAACAGTGAGTGCAGTACGGTGTAGGGTGGATGTAAAATGCAGCAGATACTGCAGAGCACCCTTGTTTTCTAAAGGTTCACAATAATTGTTATCTAAAATAATTACCATGACCTCAAATAATGGCCATGAGACGATTATTTCATAACTGTGACAGCCTTAATACATGCATAAAAATGACAATATTGATAACAAATAAATATGATATAAATGTGCAATAAGAGAAAACCGCTGACAACATAGAGATCAGATTCTAAGTGTGAGAGGTGTTATGAGGTGCCGATCATGAAGTAAGTATCTCGAACGACTTTCTCTCTCGTCTTCTTAAATGCGATACTGAATCATGAGTGGGTGGGGCGTCAAAATCGCTCATTTGCGCATTGACTCAACATAACATCGCTCCTTAAACAGCAGTTTAAGTTTATATGCTCGTTTGAGATGCGCCTTTCCTCGTGGAAAGACGAGAGTAGGCGGCTGCAGTAAGGGTAGAAGTCAAAAAACAGCTTGTAAATCGGACATTCCCCGAATCTCCCTGTTTTGTGTTCCTGTAAACGTGAGGAATGGAAGACATCGCGTTCGCGGGTTTTATTGCGGACGAAGAAGATGCAATAGTAATACCCCTATTTTTACATGAAGATGAGGTCTACAGTGTGTGCTGCAACTTGCAACTAGTCAAAATAAAAGGCAATAAATAAAACGAAGATTTCAAGGATTTCATTAAAAACCTAAAATGATTATTAAAATTATTAAAAGTTTATTTTAATGCGCAGTGGCCATAATAACAAATGTTTGTCTTTTTGCTAGGAACGTCCATAGAATTCGTAATTTTGTTGAAGAAGCTGTCAATTTGTACAGTCCTTGCAGACTTTCTAAAAGGCATGTGGAGATAGCATACATGGTGTAAGAAGCAAGCAACATATCATGTTAAGATGCTGTACAGTGTAACGTCTTGGTTACGTATGTAACCTCAGTTCCCTGATGGAGGGAACGAGACGTTGTGTCGAGAACGACAGATGGGGTTTGCCCTTGAGAACCAATCAACTCTGACTACTATAGAAAAGGCCAATGAAATTTGGCGAATGAAATTTGCATGCCGGGCTCCGCCCCCGGATATCCGGTATAAAAGGAAGCCGGCGTGCATCATTCACTTACCTTTTGTTCTGAAGAGCCTGAGAGCCTCTCACGACTGCAGCAGAATACGATACGTGTTTGTGGCATAAGGGACACAACGTCTCGTTCCCTCCATCAGGGAACTGAGGTTACATACGTAACCAAGACGTTCCCTTTCTGTCGGTCTCTCGACGTTGTGTGAAAACTGTAACCTTCCAGTGTGGTGGTCGGGGGGGGGTTCCAGAGCTTTCTTGGAGAAAGATGGGTACAGCCCTGACCGGTAACCTTTCACGGACGGGGCCTTAGCTCTCTACAGGCGAGAGGCCGTCCGGCTCGGGTTTACACCGGGTAAGCGCCACTTCCTTAATCAGGAATGCGCTGCAGAGGCCACCTCCTACCCGTGGGGAGGAATATGGTGGATATAGGTATGGTCTCGGCCTTGGAGGAGAACGCATGGAATGTGCGGACTGGGTAGTTAACCGCGAGGTGGAGGTCCACCTGGGGAAGTTCATGGGTTACCAGGAGTGGGAACCATTCTCATGAGGATACAACAGACGGAACAGCCCACGGAGAGGGTGTTACAGACGTCCGGTAGCACTAGGTCCGGTTAGAGCTATCTGTGATAGTTCATATGGTATCCCGGCCTAAGGGGGAAGGCTGCTCTGCCCAACCCCCAGGGGGTGCTTGCTTAGTGATGGATGGAATGCCTATTCTTAACCAGTGAATGGGTAAGAAGGGAGGTTGATGAGGTACCAGTTTCTTAGCCATGTGTTTGGGTAAGAAGGAAAAGATAGATAGCACACTGACCCAACCTGTAAGAGGGTGGAATGGTGCTTTCGCAGGCATACGCCCCCCCGGATGCCAGTCCTACATGTCGCCACGCAGGACGTGGGCTGACACCGGGTTTACGCGAAGGTTGTGAACCTTTGCGAAGGTGTTTGGGCGTAGCCCAACCCGCAGCTCTACAGATGTCTGCTAGAGAGGCGCTTCTGCCAGTGCCCAGGAGGTGGCTAAAACTCCGTGCGGAGTGAGCCCTCACTGCCAATGGACATGGGAGATTCTGAGATCGGAATGCCGTCGTAACGGTTTCCACGACCCAGTGCGCCAGCCTCTGTTTGGAGACAGTCTTCCCCTTCTGCTGTCCTCCAACAGACACGGAGCTGGTCAGAGCTTCAGAGCTCTGCGTGCGGTCCAGCACATACTGGACACAATACTGATCGGGTTGGGTCTTCCTCCCCTATGGGGAGCGCCTGCAAGTTCACCACTTGGCCCCGGAGGGAGTAGTGGGAACTTCTTGGGCACGCATCCGGGCCTGGGTCTCAAGATAACGTGAGAGTTTTCAGGGCCGAATTTAAGGCAATCCGGGGACACGGAGGATGCTCGATGGTCCCCTACCCTCTTGAAGGGAGTGAGCGCCGTCAGGAGGGCCGTCTTACTCTGTGAGGAAGATCGGAATCTCTGAGGGGCTCTTGGGGGGCACTGAGGCTCCCCAGGACCACTTAGGGTCCCAAGAGGGTATGGAGCGGAGATGAGGCGGATTCCGCCCTCTCGCACCCCTTAGGAACCTGGTGACCAGGTCGTGTTGCCCTAGAAACTTTCCACCGACTGAGTCGTGATGAGTGGCGATAGCGACTACATACACATTCAGTGTGGAGGGGAGATGTTAGTCTCCAGTCTCGTAAGAAGGAAAACACAATCCTGATCGAACACCTCGGTGGGTCTTTCTCGTTGAGAGAGACACCAGGACGAGAAGAGGCGCCGTTTAGAGGCGTGTAACCGCCTAATAGATGGGGCCCTAGCCTGGGTGATGGTCTCTGCCATAGAGGGGGAGCAGCCATCTCAGGATCTTCTCGTCCCGTCTAGAGACCAGACATGGGTGTGCCAGAGGTCTGATCTGGGATGCCAGAACGTGTCCTTCCCCTGATAGAGCAGGTCCTCTGTCAGGGGAATGGTTCAGGGGGAGTCGCTGTCCAGAGCATCAGCTCTGAAGCCAAGTGCGGTTAGACCGGTGGTGTAACCAATAACACTTGGTGCTCCTTCTCCCTGACCTTGCACGGTATTTGTGCAAGGAGGCTCCTGGGGGGGGCGGAAGGTGTGCTTCCGTCCGTCTTGCGGTCAGCTGTGCGCCAGGTTATCCATGTCGAGGGCTCTGCCTCGGACAGGGAATACCAAGCGGGCAGATGGTGGTGTTACCTGGGCCTACCCGAACAGCCTCCAAATGAGCTGGACTGCGCGGGGGTGGAGTCATCACTCTCCACGAGGCATAAACTGGCGTGAAAGCACGTCGGCTGTCTAGTTCAGTTTGCCCGGGGTGTGTGTGTCGCCCGCAGAGAACGGGTCACGTGTTGACTCCACCGGAGGAGGCGTCGAGCAAGTTGTGTTAGCTGCTGTGAGCGAACGCCACCCTGACGATCTGAGTACGCTACAGCTATAGTGCTGTCCTCGGACCAGCACGTGCTTGTCTTGCACGAGAGGCCGTAGTCTGCTCAGTGCAAGTAGCACAGCCCACAACTCTTGGCAATTGATATGCCAGCTCAGGCGGGGGTTCGTCCAACGCCCCGCCTGCGTGCCCGTTGCACACTGCACCGTACCCCTGCAGGGAGACGTCAGTCATCACCACGACCTGTCTCATAACCTGCCCAGAGGGACCTAATTGCCACTGTCTGCTTCACCGTCAAAAACTGCTGAGCGCAGTCCTCGAAGGTGTTACCAACAACCCACCTTGCGAGATGAGTGCATCAAGAAAGCGGGCTTCCTTGGTGTCACTCTTCTGCACAAGGTATAGCCGGGGGTGTCTCTCCTGGACCACTACCGTGGACATCGTCCGACCCAGGGCCCGCGCCGCCACCTTAGTCGCCCGTAGAGCGCTGTCAGTGGCGGCACGGAGATCCTGCATTATACCCGAGTCGGCCTTACCCTCGTTGAGCTCTCTCCACGCCCTGGCCTGGCGGACCTGCAGGATGGCCATGGCGTAGAGAGGAGGCAGCCTGGCCCGCGGCAGTGTAAGGCCTCGACACCAGTGATGCCGAAGTCCCACACGCTTTGGACGGTAGGCTTTGCCGATTCCCCCCCCAGGAGGTGGCCGCCTGCGGCACAGGTGCACCGCAGGCGCCCGAGCCACCCAGGGAATCTCGACGTAGCCTTTGGCTGCCCCACCAACGAGGGAAGTAAGGGAGCCGGAGCTAGCTTCACTGGAACGGTCCGTGAATGGAGCGTTCCAAGTTTTACATAGCTCCTCATGCATCTCCGGGAAAAACATGGCACCCGGGGTGGGCGCGGTTTGCACTGCGCTCCGACCTCAGGAACCACGCATCTCCGGGTTAGCATGGATGACATCACTTCTGCTTCCTCCTGAACTCGACCGCTGTGGGTGGAGCTCGGATTAGTCAGATGTCAGTCTCCCTCCGATGCTGCGAGCGACATCTCATCTACGTCACACATCGTTTCCGAGTGTGTGCGTGAGAATCCGGACGGTATGCCACCGCCGGTTGGGGAACGTTCAGAAAAGCGAATCGGGGTGCGATCGGCCCGTGAGCACTTGGCTGGCGGGTTTACGTTCGCAGAGTTCCCCATATCACTAATGCTGCTAACGTGGGTGGTCATCGGGGCCGTAGCCACAGATGTCACAGCCCAGGTAGAAGACGAAATGGTGGCTGGTTCCCGTAGGAAGACAGCCACCCGTGACCGTAAACTTCTGAATGACAATCTGCCCGCAGTGTCAACGAACGCTGCTTCAGCGTACTGGACGCCCAGACGCCTAACGCAGCGATGACCTCCTCGATGAGGGTGCCGCACCCAAGAGAACAGCGGGACATGCCGCGCTGGAGAATGCTCAGTCAGTCCTGAAAATGACTTTTTTAGAAAAAATCTCTAACACCTCCGGAACTGCCGAGACGCCCAGGGGAAGGTCGCTGCAGGTAGGGACGATCCGCTGCAACACGTCGTAGATCCGGCAGAAGAAGAATTCATTGAATTCGTTCTGTTCGTAGTCATGAGCGAAGGCTCTGAAGAACAAAAGGTAAGTGAATGATGCACGCCGGCTTCCTTTTATACCGGATATCCGGGGGCGGAGCCCGGCATGCAAATTTCATTCGCCAAATTTCATTGGCCTTTTCTATAGTAGTCAGAGTTGATTGGTTCTCAAGGGTGAACCCCATCTGTCGTTCTCGACACAACGTTGAGAGACCGACAGAAAGGGAACATAATTATATGTGTGCATGTAGCCTTTGTTTTGATGGATTGGCATATTTATTTCATGGAATAATGTTGTATGAAAATTACAATGTACAACATTTACACCAACATAAAATACAAAGTAAAAATGACAACAAATAGGACATAGACAAGAAATAATTCAAACGAAACAAATAATATAAAGCACATGCCCTAATAGGCTACTTATACTATCCTTTATAGTATACGATTTTACCTAGATGTTTTCATTATCACATATAAATAAAAATAAATAAACTACTTTAAATTGTGAACTTCTTAAAAACCAGCGGACATTCTTAGCCAATGAGCATTAAGCTTTGTCGTCAGCAAGTCGTTTCCAATCATGCTTTTGGGCAGTCGGTGGAGAGCAACTGCGCCCGACTGAAGAATACGATACAGTCGCCTGGCCGTTTTTTGACACACGTGAGCATGACATCAGAGCAAGGCGGACGTAACTCGGACACATTTCTTACCGGCATGCATCTCGCGCTGATAACTGGAGAATGGTTCTGCGCAGAATTTTGCCATCTCAAACGAGCCTAATATATACGTCACTCATGATGATAATATATACCACTCATGATTCAGTAACGCATTTAAGAAGACAAGAGAGAAAGTCGGTCGAGATACTTAAAATTAAAATTGAACTCGTCCGCATAGCACCGGCGCTGAGGGGAAAAAAACGTCAACTGATGGCTTTTCTACCGTTGAAAACAATTGAAAAAAAAAACATGCCGGCCGCAGGCGTAAACAACTCAGTGGACACGCGGCTTTAGGAGTGAAGTGTATAGCTTTGGCACTAGAGTCCCACGTTCTAATCCACCTCTCGCTGAAAATGCTCACATTTCAGGTCATAAATGCATTTGTTTTCAATAAAATTAAGACTTAAAAGTATTTTTTATTAATAAAGTTTAGGGTAAGGGGTAGGAGTAGGGCGTTAATATCTCAAAAAGTTGCCATCATCTTTAATAATTTTTAAAAATAAAATGATTTACACAATGTTATTATTGCAAAATGTTATTAATTTATGTTAATGCACAACAAGTGTAAACAGAACCTACTGCTATTTAAACTTAGTGTAAATAGCATCTGTCGCTTTTTTCACTTTTTAGCATCTATGGCATGATGGAGTGCTGGTCTCGAAATTGCGATTATTTTATTCACATATGCTCCTTAAATTTAACATGTGCCACCACAAAATATATTTGGGAACATTAGTGTGAGTGCACATTTTGTTGTGGTGATACCTGTTTTCATTACTGTACAGAACATGCTCATAACTGCACAAAGTATGTGCGGTCTGTGTGAGCTACAGTTACTGGCCTGGCCAATCATAGACAACATGATTTTCAATTATTTGGCGCTACTTTCTCACTGTTTTTCCATCTTAACATGCGCTAGATGGACTCGTTTCAAAACAAAGCATTATTTCTGTGCAATTACTGCCTGTCAGTTGAGTTTGTGACAAAACATTTTGCAGCGTAAGTGTATTACCCCATAGTATCATTCATTAAAATAGAAGATTAATTTGTTTCATAAAGTACAAGTTGATTTTATAATGCCAACATTTTTAGCATTTTGTGTTTTTAGCGAGTTTCAAAGACATTTTCCCTATATATTTCATCATTGAGGATTTCTTTAAAAAAGTATAAAATTATTGTGTCTCGTCACACCTTTACTAAGCATGCATTATGCAAAATCTGGCATATTGGTTTTGTTCTGCCAAGTCACATACAGGCAGTAGACATGCTAGTTTTCTTTGTTTGCGAACACGGTTGAGGTTTAACCCCACATAACTCTGTTTTGTATCTGTATGCTACTTGATGACACACATGGTTAGTTCTGTTCTGCTCTCACTGCTGGACTCATGTCCTTAGGGGCCGGAAATAGGAGTCAGTGGGTGGAGAAGGGAATTGAGGTTTATGTGTGAATTTAATGGATGGGCCTGTCTGAAAGAGAATGGCTTCAATCAGGAGTGACTTAATGGTAATAATAGGCCAGATAGTTTTGACAGCGAAAGACAGATTTGTCAAATGAACTGCTTATTAATATGAGGAACTTTTTTATATGCAGAAGACATTCTGAGTGAGATTTTGTCTGTTGTGTGTACTACTCTTGTAGATGTGTGTCGTCTCTCATCCATTTCCACATGTTTAGCCCCAGAGGGATTACATTCAACGTCTTCACAAAACACCATGCTTGAGAACATTTTGTGTGTGTTCTCTGCCTATGCTCCATAAATAACTTTGATGATGTTTATGAAAAGTAATGGGTATTTATGAGCAGGCCTTCAGGCTTTTGAAACCGGGAAACTCGCAGGGAGAAGCAACCAGACTGTGATTGCAATGAGTTTATTGAAATAAAGTTGAAACCTCTCGGGATATTACAGTTAACCTGTCTACGCTGTGGGCCGTGTCGTAAAACATGCGTCTGCCGCACACTTGCATGTTGACTCCTGTAACCTTTAATGGAAAACTGAGATGTTCGTGGAGAGTGTTTATCAGACTGTCTGTCTGTGCCCTGAGGACAACCCTCCGCTGAAACACTATACACATCATAACGCTGTCTCGTCTCTCGTATCGAGCTCGTCCAACTCCTAATGGCTCAGAAATATTTATTTATTATCCACTCACTGCTGGAATGGAAACTAAATTGCTCTCATGTGATGCAGTTTGTGCATTAAGTTCCACAAACATGGTAATGAAAAATGAAAAGCATATTTAGGTATAATTGCCACTTGGGATATTTGCCAGATTGTGTTTCCTAAGTAAATGCTAAGCGATTGTAATGACTGCTTGCGATTTACCATAAACCAAATCAATGCTCGGGAGGATCAGTAAGCCATCATAAAACGGAACCGACAGAATGGTTCAAGCGTTTGTGTATGCATTCACGTTTGTGGGACTGCAAGGAGACGGTGAAGACCAAACTTTTCTTCTTTATTTTGTACCAAAATTGTACCAGGAAGTAGCTTTTCATTCAGCGCGCAATTAGCCTGAAAGAAAAAGAATGCCCTCTTTATTATAATTATTACAGAATTCCCCTGGCAGCGCATGTGTGTTGTTTTGGGGAAATGGGTTTATCATTTTTGGAGGCTATTTTTGCAGCTGTCCGTGCAATAAAAAAGTAACAGGAGGGGCCGTTTGTAAATGGGTGTGAATTGTATGGTCAAAGCTGGCAAGACAAAATGGCATTTTAGCTATGCTTTATTACTCAAGTCTGATCCACTTCTCATATTTGGCATTGTACTTAAACTGGACTCTAAATGTATTAATCATTGTAACAATTCGCTCTGATTTCAAAAAGTGCAACTTTTAGAAGTCCTGCCCACAAAAATACTTTGTCTCTCATGGCTGAGGGAGGTAAAGGAAGACTCCTGGCTGAGGAATTATAAGCCTGATTCTGGGTGGTAGATATGGCTTTATTTCCTGTAGCAGGATAACAATGACTTATCCATAGCTGCAGGGACGCCCATTTCTCACCCAGTGACATCACCATTAATCATCAGAATTCTGGATCTCTCAGTGTGGAGTGGTAAAAAACTCCATCATGATTTCCAAACATCTGAGTCCCACTGTATTGGTCGGCACTGCCCTAATGCCGCTCACTATTAATGAAAAAATAACATATCAAAGAATACAAATGAGTGCTTTACGACTGCAAGTGCTTCAGAAATGGAGAGATAATTAGACTGTCCGCTGCAGATTGATGGATGCGCGGTAATTGCCTTTGTGTTATTATTTCTGGTCCAGACAAAAAGAAAACGTACTTCTCTTGTCTTCCCACTATTGAAATTCATTAATCTCATTAATGTGTGGAATTAATATCATTTTATCAGACATTCCAGAACTGCCGGATGTGCACGCCGCTACGCTTGCAATCCGGAGACTGATCCATCACGAGCCGCCCTCATCTGTGTTTGTGTGGGTGTGCGATTGCATGCACGTGTTTGTGTGTTTATTGGGTTTGGCAGCTCTGCGCCGGTTTGTAAACAGGTGAGCATGTTTTATATCTAAAACATGTTTTGTGTATGAATTCTTGTTAATTCATGACGGCCTGTAAAGAATTACATTAGCACTGATTACAGCTGTCTGAAAAACATCTGCTGTGAATACACCTGTTTGGCATGCATACATAATAGGATGTACAGGTGCTGCGATGTGTGAATTAGTTCACTACTGTAACTTGTGATTTTTTTTCCTCCTTTCGTTTATTTCTAACATGATGGGGTTGTAAATAGAAGTCAACTGATTTCATGTAAAGGCAAGAGTTTATTTACAAAGCTGCTTTAACCAGAAAGGGGGATAGTCCACCTAAAAATTATTCTGTCATCATTTACTCACCCTCTGGTCATTTTAACCCTGTATGACTTTCTGTCTTCTGCAGAACCCAATAAAATATATTTTGAAGAATGTCGGTAGCCGAACAATGGAGTTACCCATTGACTTGCATTGGTTTTGGGTCTGTACCATAGAGGTAGATGGGTACCACTATTGTTCGGTTACCAACATTTTTTTAAATTTTTTTTGCTCTGTATTAGAAAGATAGTCATATAGCTTTGAAATGAGATGAGGGTGAATAAATGATGACAGAATTGTCATTTAAGGGTGAACTATCCCTTTAAATTAGATTAAACAGTGGTTGGTTGAACAAAAATATCTCTTCCCCCCATCTTTCTGTCTCTCTCTTTCTCTTTCTCTCTACCTAAATCCTGTGATGGTTGTTTAGATCTGTATTATGTGATAAGTTCATGTTCTGTGTTTAAGAACAGCTCAGAGTGGAGTCCATGATAAGAGAAGCGCACATGGTAGATATCGCTTTAACACCAGTTTAAGCGCTCTTGCCAGCAAAAAGAAGACAGCAGGGTTTTAGGTATTCTCATTCATTTATCACGTAGGTTATCTGGTGGTAGTGAAATGTGAAATGTATTGCAACATTCTTGACCACTAATCTTACACTGAAAAACATATAAAAACTGATTTTCATGCGTTAAATAAAAATATGTTTTTATGTAATACTTTTTACTATTACTATTTTACTTTTTGCTTGTATTTACTTTTTACTTCTGATCTGGACAGATCATATCAACAGAAATTACACAAAAATCACAATGTTTAATAGGTTATATAGTTTAATAGGCTAGTTGGTTTGGTTGATGTCTTTATCCGTGTCACTGGATATGCTGTGGGTTTGTCATTGCTCTTCTGGGCGCAACACACAGGGCACTGGACGGAGCTCTATCACAGTGACACGGGCTGATTGAGTGCTGTGACTGCAGGCCATATCTCGCATGTCAGCGGTCACAGCCAAGCTCCTGTGATTTAGTGCAGAGAAGCATGTCAGGTGAAGCGGGATTGTGAGGGTGTGCGGTGTCAAACAGGCCTTGGGTTGTAAGTTATTTCAGGGATAGCTGAGGTATGGTGTAGAATAAAAGTGAGCGTCTGTTTATCCATCGTCTCAGGGCCATCTGATTTAAATTATAAGTCATTAATACGGTGTTTTGAACAAATGTGCTGCAGATTTTACAGCAGGAAGTAAAAGTTGCAGCATTTATAAAAAATGGGTCAATTGTTGAATGTTAACAGAGGTAAATGCAATGAAACACAAGTTTTTGAAATGTAAAATTGATTAAAAAAATATAAAAAAAGACATGTATAGACCAAATGCACTCTAAGTCGCTTTGGATTAAAGCGTCCGCCAAATGCATAAATGTTAATGTAAAATTCTGACAGCGCACAAAAAATTCTGTATAAAATGATTTAAGTATTAAGATAAAGATTTAAAGTAAAGGTATGGTAGTGTAACGGTTTCAGCAGTTTTACATTTTTAAGGTAATGGGCATGTAATGGATGCCAAGGGACCTTAGCAATGTCATATTGCGTCTCTGGGCAGGTGTTTCAGTTTGTGAATGAGAGGAAATGGGATCTTTACACCCAATTTGAAGCGAAGTGAGTTTGCGTTTACATGGGAGGATATCCCATGACCTCGATTTAATGACTTGCAGACTACAGGTGGGCTTGCTCCTGTGTGGCACTGACGGTCCATATAAACACACTTTATCACACACCAATGGTTTCTCCAAAACTCTGGGATATACCTAACAAAATATTTGCCAGTAGACCATTTGTGACGCCACATTAAACAATGCTCTGTAAAAAAATTATTATAGATACACTCACTCACTTACAGATTATTGTGTCTCAGTGAACATGTTTGTGTGGAGTGTAGTCTATTAAAGACAACAAACATGTAACCTGCTTTGGTGGGCGGTACATCATGCTGTTGTTAACCTAACTGTGCACCCACTACATGAACTGGCACGAGGCTCCTCTGGGCTCAATAATCATTTAGTCAAATATCAAATAGTCAATGTTATGCCATTCTTGGTTTGATTCCCAAGGACTCGCATGCTGGCAAAAACATAAACTATACCTTGTATGCACTGTACATTGTATTGTATAAATGCATCTGCCAGATGCGCACATAATAATGTAATGTAAAAAATGTAAATATGTGATGCAGTGTTGCTTGGAAAGTATGTGATTATGCATGTAGGAAATATAATTTGAGTAGAAAAACTTTAATTTCTCTAAAAATATGATGGTAGTGGTTAGAATATATAATTAAGTGGTGATGTAATTGGTTCATGAAAAAATAAGTAGAGGAAACAGTTTACAAGAAAAATCAGATTTTTATTATATTTTGTCGTCA
Source organism: Triplophysa bombifrons (assembly GCA_029783895.1). Lineage (NCBI taxonomy): Eukaryota > Metazoa > Chordata > Actinopteri > Cypriniformes > Nemacheilidae > Triplophysa > Triplophysa bombifrons. The sequence continues at coordinate 25,014,494 of CM056448.1, forward strand.
CCCAGCACTGTTCATAAGTCATGTCCTGTCTTGGTTTTAACTTCATTAGCTTTACTGTCTTCTCTTTCCCTCTTCTCTCTTCCACAGATCATGTGTTGGCCATGTGAGGTGTAGTTTGGCGGGCGTGGCTGGGCCTGCGGTATTCCCGCGCTGTGACTACAAAAGGGAAACATGGCAGGCAGTGTAAGCCAGCACTGAAAACAGCTGTTCACGCATCCTTTCTCCTTTTAATGACACTTCCGCGGCTGCCCACGGGCAGCTCCAGCTTTCTGTATAACAGCTACTTTTTCCCCAAGTACAAACGCTGTCTGTGTTTAATTGTTGGCAGATTTGGTTTCCCTGTCTCCTTCTTACACTGTCTCGAATGCACCCTCTCTCTCTCTCTCTCTCTCTCTCTCTCTCTCTCTCTTGCTCTCACGTCTTCCAGTGTAGCCATGGGGATGGTTGAGGGTGTTTAGACAGAAAAGCAGACACAGAACTTCAATAATGTGTGTTTGGATTCTGAGTACAAAGCTGGAATCTGAAGTCTCTCTTTTCTCAGATCCTTACAGCATTGTGGAAGCAGATATTCCAGTGTAAGGAAGGTGCTCTGAGCTAAGCTCTTGTAAGGAAATACATTGTTTTTGTAAATGCCTGTGTTTATACTGCTCTTATGTACATTTAAAACATTTGTCAGCTTTTACGTTTTAAAAAATGACTGCAAGAATGACGGATAATTTGCTATAATCAGGTTTCAGTTTTGTTTTTGAGGTATGCTTTCTATTTGTTCAATTGACAGAACAAGTATATCTGTGAATAGGTCATGGATACAATGACACATTTAAGATTTTAGAGTAAACTTAAATACATTTACGGTATAAGGGTAAGTGTGTATCTTAGGTCTTGTAACTGTCTACCATTTTGGTTCACTATTTTACCATATTGATGTCTGTAAAAACCCAGCTAAAGTCATTTTTTTGTGATTTACTGTTAAAGATAATCCTACATAATATGAAAAGCATTCTGAATATAACCTTGATAATTACGACTGAGATTTTAATACTTTAGCTTGGTTTTCACAGACAGTTACTGTATGTAGTGATGTCATGACAAAAAAAACACCACTAAGTTAAGGGAAAAGATGTTGTTTCTTTAAGGGGTGGAGGAGCTTATTGGATTGGGTTTGCTTGTGGTTCAAACCAACAAAGTCCATATTACTGACTCACTGATCTTAAAAAGGGGTAGGTTGTTGACCAGTTCTGTTTTTTACTGCACGGATGCAACTTCTGAGAGCAGCCAGAAACAGAGCCTGGTTAAACAGTGTACCAGCAACATGGAGACATTAGCAGTACATGCCGCCTGATGGGATCTGCCAGGTTGGACGAGGGCGGTTGAGAGGTCAAGACTTCAAGGTAGGTTTAAGACTTGGGTCTATAAGTGTGGAATCCTGCAAAGGGCAATTAGGTCATTGCTAGTGTATGAGGTTCCCGTTTACGGTTTAGAACTTGAAGAAAAAGGTTACAAGGCATCCTGGGAACCGTAGCAGTGTCACCATACATGGCCCTCAACATGGAATAGGAATTCAAGGTGACATGGGTCAAAGAAGTGATTATCTAACTTCTGTAGAGGCAATATAGTGACGCGAGGAACAGGAGTGCAGGCCTTGGTGCTAGTTTGGACTACGAGGGATTCTTAGAGGCAAATGAGGTCATGCCGAAGTTAAAGGCTCAGCTAAGTCATCGAGATCTTGTTTAGATATGGCTGTAAACTATATATTTGTAGCATTTAACTATTAAAGTACCCTTATATTTGTGGGTCTGTTTGCTAGGACATCACATCAAATATATTGAACTCTATAGACTGCATTGTATAAATAAGTGATATCTGCCTATTCCATACTTCAGTTGGAGGTCATTAATCATGTAAACCCTCCTGAAGTGAACAGAACTGTATTCAGGTTCGACCCAGACTTGGCATGTGAGAGGCTTGGTCCTGCTGTGCTGTCCCCGTCTATCTGATGAAGATTTTTATACATAATGATAAATGTACATTTCATTTTTTATCCCATGGTAATTTTAAAGCACCCTTCAAACCGCTAATAAATTCACAATCTTTACAGCTGCCCCGGAACTCAAAGTTCCTGATCATAGATTGTAGAAATCAGCAATTACTCTCCATAATGAGCAGTGCCATGTTAGAGGTGATGCGTCCTTAAATTTGTTCTTTAAAATGATTATGCGCTGCATTAACACATTAAGCATAGCCTTGTTTGAATTCTGGAGTATAAATTTTAGAGTTCAGGCCAATATCATGACCCTCAACTCAGCACAATAGATCCTTTGAGCAGATAATCCATAGAGGTTGATTTGTGAGTCATCACGGGGTGAATTAAACCCAATCATGCCTGAATTAATCATTTCTGCACTCCCACAATAAACCACTGGACTGAGATTGGCTTCAACATTTAAAGCCAGTGCAGACGTTGAAATTGATCTGTAGTGATTAGCGAATGCAAAACAAATATTTTTACTTTGTAAAGAATGTACATTTCACATACTTTTATTAAAAAAAGGTATTCTAGTGATGTAGCATACCCTTCAAACTATCATGCTTTTTGTTGACTGGTGTATTTGTTTTATTAAGTGAAAAATACATGTGACGTTTAAAAAATATCTGGAAATGAAACACTTATCTCTTATGTGTAAGAGGTAACAGCAGTGTAATGTTTGGAAAGTAATTATGAAAAGAGTCATCAATCATGTTTAAGTTCACTCTTCTCACCGAAAGTGCCTCACTCCTGTCGGCTAAAGATTTTGGAAATTAAAAAATGTGAAATAACATTCCCTCAATGAATTCTTTTTACGCTCTGCTCAGATTTGACGTTGCCATTTTGGAATGTGGGAAGTATTATGGTTATGAATACCTGCTCTTGTTACTATAACCAAGAGTGTTTCTAATATGTGAGGTGCTGCATAGCTTTGGCCTTGTCTCTCTCCAGGTGGTCAGCCAAAGGTCATTTCTCATGGCAGCTAAGCAGATACCTGCCGGTTATTTTCATTCAATTACCGTTATGAGCTGTGCAAATAAAAAACTGCTATATATTGAATAAACCTAACAGAGGTTAGTTTCAATGCAAGTGCTTCTCTGTCATGCCACTTGATGGCTGAACCCGTCTAAGAAAAAAGTAAGGAACTCTAAAATTAAGATAATTAGTTGATTTTAAGTACAGAACCATTACAAGGAAAGGTGTCACAGAAGTGATGAGAAGACATTAATCATCATCTGTGAGTGTGACACGCACCCACACATACACGCACGGTGCACTGCAGAGCTGTTATAGCATGTACAAACTCACACGTAGCACACTGAACTCCTTTGAGTGCTTTATTATGGTGTTCACGAACATTTTCATTTAAACTGGAGATTTCGGGGGTCTGGACTCAACTGTGACTCCAAGTAATTGAGCTATACTTTAGGTGTGTGCAAGTTTGGCTGTAGTCATCGAAAATGTCATTACAAATGTAAAGAAATGTCCAGCTTGTGAGGTCATTTTAGGTATGGGTTTTGCTCATGAATTGGACAAATAATGTTTGAATTTGAAAGAAATGAAATGGCGACAAGAGTGTGTAGATTTAGGGATTCAGCGGGGTGATAGAAAAACCATTAGTTTGGTATGAAAATAATGCGAGTCTGAGATTATTGAACTAATGCACATGTACAGTAATGCAGTTCTGAGATATTTTGATTATGTGTGTGTTTTGGGAGGGATATGTTGATGAACTGAACGGATGACGAGTCATATTTATGTTACTGTATGTGTTTGTTCGTTTGAGCATAAATGGTTAAATTTCATATATTAGTTATCAAAGTGATAAGATGAGGGCCATGAAGATGTCCACTACCACATGATGACCACAGCTGGCCAAACTTTGTCTGTGTGCGTCTATGTGTAAATAATAGGGGCTTGAGAAATTAAGAAAAAGAGAGATGGCTAAGTGTGTGTGTTTAGGAGGGAGAGAGTTCATTTTGGGGTTAATTTTCCATTCATTTTTCATTTTTGTGATCATTTCTAATCACCAGGCTGATGAGTGCAGCCTCCGGGCAGTTTGATAACTGTTATTCCATACTGAATAGCCTCCATTTTTAAACAGAGGATGTTATGATAGCTGAGGTCAAACGGAGGGGTCACTCTTCATTCAGATAAAAGAAGAAGGAAATGACACGTTAATGGCCACCACCTGTCATGGTGGTCCATCCAGCTGTTGCTTGGGTCAAGCAGAGGATTATGGGTAAGGGATAAAATGTTTAATTAATGTTTTCTATAGTTCTGTATAATTGAGAACTTAAGGATGATTTGCTTTTGATTGTGTGGAGTCTGTTTTATAAAGTGGAATGACATCCAGTATATATAGAATTAATAGCAAACATGCAAAACTTGCCATTCAGTAATATATATTATTTTACTTGCGGGCAAAATAATATGAAACAAGAATGGTATATTACATACACTACATTACAATCTTCTCCATCTGTCAAGTTGATTTTCTTCAAAGGATGTGTAACTTTAATTCAGTTAACTACAGGTTTTGAAGGGCTGTGTAAATGAAACTTCAGTATGGCAGCGCTGTTTTTTTATTCTTTGGTATAATTAGATGCACACGACTGCCATGCATCTCTCTCTGTGGACACACGTGTTGCATATGTGCACAGACACGCAGATGTACATACACAAACAATCACAGCCCTGCCTATTTACTGTCCCATATGCACAATTACATCAGCCAAATGAAAGGGCTATGTTTGGTTTGTTGTGCAGGCAGTCTTTCATATTGCCAACGCACCAAATGCATACTCTCAGCGCCACTCGCCATCTCCGTGCAGCAGCCACAGACATACCATAATAATCATCATCCCATATCCAGGCCTACGGGGTGCTTTCCCCCTGCCTCCCTGCTCTATGATGTGTTGAGTGCCGTCCTAATCAAAAATCAATGCCCCCACTTGAGCGGTCCGGCCTAGCCTCATGTCAGGCGCTTATGTAATCTGATAATATCAATCATAACTGCGTTGGAGGCCATCCGTTCAGTTCCCACTGCTCTGGGGTCAGTGGGGGGGAAGTCATGTCTCCTGAGCCATCAATTATTGCTTATTATGGGCTGCGGCTCGGGCAGAGAGCAGAGGAGCTGCTCCTCCATAAATAATATTAACAGCCTCACCCCCATCAATCAATAGCTGTACAGTTGTACAGCTGCAGAGTTAATGGTCTTTCTTTCTCTCTCACCTCTTGCGCTTCATCTTTTTCTCTCTGTCGCTTTTCTCTCAGCCGAGATCAATGTACGTGGCTCCGCAGTTGTACTGGAAGTGGGTAAACTGGGTAAATCTAACCCCTCCGCTGGCTTCGATGGGAGTAGCGGATGATTACAGAGGAGGAGGATGACAGTTGTCTCACTCTTTCTACTGCTCAGTCAGTCTGTCTGTCTCTCTTTCTGGTCACGTCACCTCTAAAATCACTTGCTGTGTCTCTGAACGATCATGAACAAAATTAAGCAAGGATGCATTGTTGTTGCTTGTAGTACTTTTGTTTTGCATGTCATTTTTTTGCAAAATTTTTGGTTTACTTAAGGAATATAACAAAGTGGGAAACTCTGCAAGAACTAGAAATGTATTCATAAATACATCATGTCGTAAGTTAGTGACATCCTTTTTATACGCCATAATTCTATCATAGCTCATTCAACTAAATTGCAGATGCTAAGTGAACAGGCCATTCAACATCCATGCAGGAGTGATGCCAATATTTAATGAATTTGCCTCAAAATGCTTTTGAAAGGGATAGTTCACCCACAAATAAAAAAAAATCTCATCACTTTCTCCTCATTATGTCATTCCAAACCTGTATTACTTTCTTCTTCAGAACACGAAAGAAGATATTTTAAAGAACACTGGTAACCAAACATCATTAGCCCCATTGACTTCCATTGTATGGACACAAAACCACTATGACATTTCTCAAAATATCTTCTTTTGAGAAGAGAAAGAGTCATATGCAGGTTTTAAAACACAAGGATGAATAAATTAGATTTTTTTTGGTGTCAACTACCCCATTAATGTTCAACACTTACTAGGTTGATCAGTAGAGCACTGTTAGTGCGGGGTTCACGTTTAAGGTCAGCAAGCAACACTAAGCGGAAATGTCAGAAATGGATGTCATGGAGAATAAATAGGGGGAATTAATGAATCACTAAAATCCCTCTTCTACCTTCCTGTTGCTGCCTGCTGAAATGGTGCGAGGCCCAGCGAGTGTATGTGTGTGAGTCAGACTAGCACGCACAGCATGAGCCACGACATCAGGCGGGTGTGACTTGAAGGTGTTTCGTGTGTGTGTAGAATAGGAGATGGGATATGTGTGCGTGTTTGATAAATGCTTCCCGATATACGTTTTTGAATTTTTAAGCGAGATGGTGAGAGGGAGCTGTAGATTAAAGAGGTACTGATTTAATGGTAATTTTGATCTTATAGTTTGTTGTCTCGACGTGTACAGCAGTTCAACATTCACTTTTTAATGTATTTTTATTATGCGTAAGAAAAGAAACTCTGACATTCATCAAAAATAAATACTGCTAATAAAGAAAAAAAAGAAAAAAACTTTACCAACGATGACTATAGTGGTGCATCAGCAAGAGCTGCCCTGATCCACCAATGAATAGCAAAAACCATCCTTGACCAGCATGTTTATTCACATGCTTGTCCTTTCAGCAAGGATTATATGGATATTTCCTTCTAAATCACATTACGTAGGCAAGATTACTCATGGCAATTGTGACACATATTTTGAGGAAGGGGAAATGATTTATTGAACAATTGTTCTTCTTAATCTTCTTAGTTTTTATTAATGGTCCACTGAGACATTTTTTGAGGATATATTGACAGAAATGCAATATAATATACATAACTCTGTCTTAAGAGGTGTATAAAGACCTTTCATAATGAAGCGTTATGTTTTTATAACCTTAGAATGAGCTATTTTTATCTACATGCACCGCAGTTCGTAATGTTCTTCAAGTTGTTTCTACAGAGCGTGTTTTGTAAATAAGTAATCTCCTTTAGCAAAGAAGCAAAAATATGAAAACATCTTAGTTTTGTGTCAGTCACCGTAGTGCTTTGAAAGGAAGGGGTGAGCCGTGGAGTGAGTTGTTGGTTGCAATTCACAACCTCACCACTGCCGGTAAAATTTCATACACTGGACCTTTAAATTCACACTTAACAAAAGCAATGATCTTATAATATTGTACATTTCACACTACACCATGACAGACCAGTTTCATTGTGTTTTATTTGTGTCCGTCTGTCGTCTTGTGGCCATGTCAAGTGTATTATCTCACTGGAGTCCTCAGAAGTGCTTTCAGAGACAGATGACCTCTTACTGACTTGCTCACATCAAAGCGTGATCAGCTAACCCAGACTACACATCCCTGTACCAGCAATTTGTTTAACAGGGGAGGGCTTTAGACAGAAAGGGAAAGGGGAAGACAGAGTGCAAGTTCACTGTGTGTGTGCGTGCGGAAGCTTCTTTTGGATGCCCTGCAAACCTAATGCACACTTTCCCAGCGTGTTCCTCCGGTATCCTTTCTCATTCAAAGGATCTGAATGGATTTGGATTGTCATTTATGTTGAGCCTGTTGGATTAGACCATGGCCACTACTCTGCTCTCAGGACAGGTGAATTCATTAGAAGTGCTTTCTCAAGGCAGATGGGCTGTGCGTATTTACTGAACGTCAGGCCTGTGTGAATAATGAGACCTCTCTCTTACTCATGTTCAGACTTTGGGTTCTCCTTTTGAATAAATAAGGGCTGGGCAAGGGCACAAAATTGCATCCATAATTAATGAAAAGACACATTAGTACTGAGACAGTGTGATCCATAAAAACAGAAGCAAAAATTAGAGAAAGAGGTGTAGGCTATACTGTAGAAAAGAAACCGAGAAAGGGATGGAGGATGAGTTTGTTATGAGGTGTTCCCACCGGCGGCTTCAGATCCATATCTGGAGCCAGTGATTTTCCGATGAAGCGGAGATTGTCAGTCTGTAAGACTCCAGTCTCTGTGCCTCCAGTGTGCCATATGAGCCCATATTGACTTTCATCCACTCTGCTGGTGGCTACATGAGCCACGGGATCTACAGGCAGCCAACCAGACTACCCTAATCTTTATTTTTTGTCCACACATTTTATTCAAACTTTTACGGCTTTGTTTTTTTCCCAGTACGTCAAAATGAAACAGAATACAACCTTTTAATTTGCATAATAAATGTGATTTTAATCACAATATTCTTCGTCCGTATGACTCTTATAATGAAAACGACATAGTGTGTTACGTAACTCTCACTGTCAGCGCACAGTCCTATCACAAACTGTGTAATACAGAGTCAGACACTAGCAATCACTGTCTGCAACATCTAGATGGAAATCTAGACATTAGCAATCACCGCAGGCTTCAAGATGAGAATATAGTGTAAATCTCCGTCCTGTATTTACGTCTGCATTCGTTACAGCCGGCTGGGAGCTGTCAGCTCAAGATGTATGACTGGGGATTTCAAATGGACATAATTTCATGCTGAAGATGGAAACTGTTATTGTTGTTTGATTGTCGAACATTTTCGGGGCAGGCGTATAATGCCTTGCTGCGGATGAGGGGTCAATTTAAGTCCCGGTTATTTATGTGCTCAGGGAAACGATGTTTTGAAATCGGCCCCCTCTTTAAACACTGTAAACAAAGGTTATCAATCATAACTGTTGACAGCTGTAATTGTTGCCAGAGCAGCGAAGGATGCTGAGGACTGTAATGCAGTCTTCTGCATACATTGAGTCCAGCATTCCTGTACACACCAACTGAGCAAATAGTTCAAACCTTTCAATCACATCAGTGTTCGATGTTCGGGCAAATAGATGCTGTAATGACTTTCTGATTAAACCAACGACTAAACGGATAATTACAACGAATATACTTTATAATAATGTTCAGTTTTCTGTTTTATACAGTAAGGCTGTCTAACGTGTTTCTGACTATATTTTCGGGGGCATGGCTTATCTGACTAAAATGTAAATGTAAATCTACTTATTCTTTTTGGCTTATTGTTAGCGATCAGAAATGCTGATGCATGCATACACAGATTGATGCAGTTGTTTTAACCGACCATGAAATCGTGATGTCATGTTTCTGGTGATGGGAGCTTCAGGATTTACAGTATGTGCATGTACTGATATATTGCCTTTGAGTTGTTATGATAACAACACAAACTAAATTTGCAGACAAATCTAACATTTACACAAGGTAAAATGTTTTATTCTTGATTTGAGAATTTTAAACAAATTAAGAGCATCACATGCACAATAAATTATTGTTTGCAGCTGCGTTGTAATCACATAAAATGCATATTGCAATCTTTAAAAATTTCACCTAACTTGTTTCTTTCAATGAGCAGGTTTATTAAAACTGTCCTGACACTTTTACTTCACGACCTTCTTTCCTCCCACAATATTCTCTCTGGGTCACTCTTTTCTAAAGCATCTTCAGTCCCTGATTGGCTATTGCTGCTTATTGATCATGTTGCGGATAATGTTCCACACTAACTCAAGACTCGTGTGTGTGTTTTTCTGCAGTTTGAATCATTTTTACTGTTGTCATGAGCCTTGCTAAGCCTAAACACTAGATCAAACTTTTCAGAATTGCTTTTTATGTGAAGTAATATCGATACCATCCAGACCCCAGAGAGACTGTGATGATCTCTCTGTTTGGGTGTGTATAAGCAAGTGAATAATGTGTGTGTGCTCTTACGATTATTGAACAGGCCGTTGTGGATTTTTATGGAGCCAGGGGGGCTGTGTATTGACCTGTGGCTGACATCCACTTTTTACTTTCATAACATAATCAGCGTGTGACATATGATTATAATAACTCCATTCTCTTTACTGCATTCTCTACCAACAAATAGATTTTTTCAGACCCCCGAACCAATTACATTAATATGTGTGGCATAATTAGTTTACACGTTACTGAATTACTGACAGATTAGACGTGAAACCCCACAGTTCATACAAAAATACATAACTGCCAGAGTGGAAATTAATATGGATTCAAACCCTCCTTAGAGACTCGTGCACGCACACGTACAGAGTCAGAGAAAGACCTGGCTCTGGTTTGAACTGGATTTAGAGAATGAAAGAACTTGAGATGTGTGTGTACGGCAAGGAAAAAAGTCTGAATTCTTGGGTAATGGGAACTGTGGAGGGAAACATTGTTTGCTGCTGGTTTCCAGTTTCCTACAGAATCCGCTAATCCGGGTAATGTAGGTCATAATGAGATCAGCATATTAATGGAGGAAGGGAGAGAAACGGAGAGAGGGATGTAATTAAAGGCAGAGGAAAAGAACAGAAAACGTTATTTTAAACAGTCCATAACGTTAAGAAAATGGTTAAGGCACTACTTAATACCGTCTCATCTAACTTTTACTCAACAAATGTATGAACTCATATAGAAACGTAGATGAAATTAAACTCACCCTCTTGTCATTTCAAACCTTTGACTTTCTTTCCTCTGCAGAACACAAAAGAAGACATTTTGAAGAAAGTTGGCAACCAAACAACACTGGCCCCCATTCACTTCTATTGTTTGGACATAAAACCAATGCAAGTGAGTGGGTTCCAGCTAACAACATTCTTCAAAATATATTCTTTTGTGTTCTGTGGCAGAAAGTAAGTCATACTGTTTTGAAATGAAAAGAGGGTGAGTTAATGCTAACAGAATCTTCATTACTTTAAACTACCCCGATATCATTAAGTCATCTAAGTTGCTTCTCAGGTCTTCTACAAATAAACTATACACACTCAGTGTTTTCCTTGTTGTTCCTTGTTGCCTGGATCTTCCTGACCTTTGCTGGTGGTATTGATCCAACTTCTTCCTCGGCCTTCTCTGTTCAGACTAACACATATAATTGCTATTGGGTTCCAATGACCCTTTCTGCATGTCTGGGGATGCTTTACTGCTGATATAAATCAATTCACACTCACAGAAACAATATGTGGCCATTACTGCTGACGAGGGTTTGAAAAGGCTGCAGAGGGAGAGAGGCTTCAATAAAGGATGATTAGAGCACACAGATCTATGCCGCAGGAAGTGATAGTAAGCAAAAAGCAAGCAGAAGACAAGCAAAAGTCAATCATTCTTGATTTTTGCTTCCTTGCGTTGGAGCAAATGTGATTGAACTGAAGTTGTTTTGAATAAATGTTAAGATAAACATCTAGGCATTGGGTTTGAGCTTTTCCAATAAGCAAAGGCTTCCAAGCTGTATTGCTACTGTTGCTAAGACAAAGGTGTTTGTGAAGCACTTTGAAGTTTAGAAGTTTGAAGTTTTTACCCGGGATGGGTACAGTCATTTTTTCAGTAAGTTGCACTAATTGAATCTTATACTTTGTAGACTGTATCGTGCCCACGTCCCTTTCTGCATATCTCTCACTTTTGCATATGGAGAAAGGCCTGTAATATATTTATCAAAGGTGTGAAGCTGTGCACACATAGCCTCGAAGAACGTTTGCATAAGTATTTAGCATAATTATTATGCAGCGAATTGTTTTAAAAGTTTTCAGTTTGTTGTCAGTGTAACCTTTTTTGAGTGGCATAAATTATAAGGTAGGTGCTAATGTTTTTTTCTTGCGGTTAAATATGCGTCATGGGAATTCGAAACGATTTTCACTTCTTGGCTAATTATGTCACATTTCAATTATTATTTTTGAGCATGTGATGAAAATGTAGAGAACTTTTAAGTTGTTTAAGGTATCATTCTGCCGCTGATTGCAGTAAACATTTGACTTCTTGATATGAATTATAATGTTGTTGTTTTTTCCAATAGTTTTTACTACAAGTTGCAAACACAAGTGTCTTTGGGACACACATATTGTTTGTCATTAATTCAATCAGATTCATGTAATACGACAGACATTTTAATATTGGTAACAGATTTAACATTAGACATCAAGTGGTGACCTTGCATAGCTGAGGTCATTTTCTTTTAGCCCGGTTTTGTTGCTGGTTCGTAAGGTATGTTGCGCACCTGTCCATGATGGTTGTTCGACATGGACATTAGACATGGAAAGTATTTGTAATTCTTTTTTTAAATAATTTATTACTTGTGTTATTACTTTAAATGTCTACATTTATAAATGGGTATTTGGATTTGGATTTTTAGTTTTTCTCCAGCTGTTTGAGAACTTCTGTTTAATGAATCTTTCTTTTCAAAGATTCGGATGCGTTTCATATTTCAAACATTTATCACATTTTGAGGGTATTTGCTTATTGTTTTGTATTATTATATGGCTACTGTGTCTATCATCTGTGTAACACAGTAAGCAATATCTGAGTACTTCATGTATGGGGGCAACTTGCACAGAAAGTTCTCACATTTAAATGGGCCGATTCATTCTTGCTCTGTTTTCAACATGAAAACACTTAAACATTCTGACGTCACTGATCCTTTCATTTTCAGTATTACGCCAAACATCCATCCCCCCCCCATTAGCCATGGCAACACCATTACAGTCCCATTTTCAATAATAAAAATCATCCATGTTTTTTATATTTCTCCCCATTCATTCTTTTCAAGAGCACCCTAATGGTTTTGGGCTGTTTCAGGTTTGGAGTCGTTCTCGTACCTGTCCACAGAACGGTCCGGGTGTTTACACAGCTGCCGGGTGACTTGCTGTCCTCTCGCAGGTCGTAGGACCTGGACCCAAATATTTCATTTCCCAACTAAAACACACATACACACACAGCTTACTCACACGTGCACACACACGCGGTGATGAATGTGTAATCACGCTGATTAAGTTGTTATTAGAGGGCAGGAGATCCTCTGTAGGAAATGGGGGTGAGACACACAGATGATTATTTACATCCCTCTATACTAACCACAGCTGGAACAGAGAGGGGGGTGGGTGAGAAATATGAATGAACAGCCTGATGGGCTCTAGATAAGTTTTCTGTGTTCTTCCAGCGGTGGATATCCTTTAATGCAATCACAGTAAAGTTTATTTTGTTTCAGTCTCCTTTACTGGGATTGTTCACCCTTTTTTCCTGCCTTTACTTATTATTTCTCCCTGTCTTTTTCTTACCAGCAGGTGGCGCTCCTGGATCTTAACCATGCAGCTCGTGTAGCGCAGGGCGAGCGAGTTTCATAAAGCATTCCCAGTAATACATGCATATAACTGAGTACAGTCGAATTTCCAGAAAGATAAAGATTAAACACCAATAATTAAATAAGAATAGTAAAAATAATAAAAAACGGATTAGTTCCGGTCTTGAAGTTTGTTGAAATAAGATTCAATATTTGTTTCAGTATTATTGGGATTATTATTGAAAGAAAGGTGAAAGAAACAAGTAGTCTAATTACTTCCTTTAAAGTGTAGTGATTTTCTGACTTTTGCTCTTTCTGTCTCTTTTTACCTCTCTCTATCTCCGGAATTCAACGGCTGTGTGTCATGGAGTAGCGCTTCTGAGACATTGTCTCTAGAAAAGAAATAGAAACTGAAAGGAAGGGGAGAGAGAGAGAAGCAGGAAAAGAGAGACGAAAAGAAATGGTCTGAGAGAGAATGAAGGGACAGTGGAGCAGTGATGCAGATGGAAGCACCAGCATCATGGACTTCTCAATATGCACAGGATAGAGGTGTGTATAAATATATTTACTGATCGTAGTATGGTAGAGAAGAGTCCAGTACATTTACATGTATGGATTAGGCAGATGCTTTTATCCAAAGTGTTAGTACATTCAAAATAGACATTTTTTTTTAAATCTACAAAATACATATTTTCACATTCAGTCATACTGAACACCATTTTTTATTTTATTTACGATGATCTCAGTTATTAGTTGTATTTTTGTTGTGGTGTTAGGCTTTTGGATACCTTTTTATTTGTTTTAATTCATGTGTTTATGTGTGATGTATGTCATTCATGACTGATGACGATTAAGTGTTTATATTACGGCAGATTATAACCGGAAAAAATAACAGTATTATAAACACAAGCAATCACTCACACTCACAAAATGATGGGTAAATTGGTAGGTCTAACCTGTTACCAGTCCCTCCACATATAGGTCTAAGAGGGAAAAAAACATCATCGCCATCTACATTCTTTGTACTGTAAAAAATAAATACATACATTTATTCTTTGAATATCATTTTCTGAAATTAAGTGATTTGTTCATTTTCTTACTTTGATGTGATAATTGTTTAATAAACCAATATTAAAGAAAAATCATAAATTAAGCTCTAAATTCAACCTAGACCTAACTTCTACTTTTATAACATACTGTACAACATGATGCTTGTGTGTATCTGATCACGTCTATGCTAGATATTGGTTATTACCCCAGTTTTGACATTCATTTACATGCTGTCAATGACTTCAGCATGTTTCAAAAAATCTCTTTCTCACTGGATTCTGAAGTGAGCCTCTTTACAGTTTGGCTGTCTTCTAACCGTTGATTTTATGGCTGTTCTGTCACCACGTTTCTTGGAGCACAGCAACTGTATTTTCAAGATACAATTAAGGGAAAGTTGTCATTACACTCTACAGTCATTTTGATGAAGTTAATTGGAAGAGATTCGTAAAGTTATCTTGGCTCTTCCTGCAGTGAAAAGGGTATTCAACTGACTAATTTTCCTGTCTTAAACTGTGTGTTCAGGTGTGCTGGAAGTCTCAGTGCTGAGGATACAAACACACGCATACACATCTCAGTAGAATTGGATGTCACAAGCCTGCAGTCATGAGTTTTCTATCTTAATTATCTTATATACCGGATTCCACCGCCATATTAAATCTGGGGGGCTCTCTTATTGGGGGAAGGATCGCAGCTAATCCAATTGTGCAATTAGAGAAGGGCTAGGGGACAGGAGATGCAAGGGGTGAGGCTCTTGGCCCCTACTATTGAACTTTGACCCCAACATGAGCCGAGCTAATGTCATGTAGGAGATGAGCGGTTTCAATGAATCTCTCATATACACAGACCTATGGTGACAGTAATATATAAAGCATCATAGAGAAACCCTTCTCACCGATTGTCATTTAAGCAAAGAATAAGCCATAACACAGTAAGAATATTGTTAGACTGTTTATTTTGTGTAAATTCCGTACAATAGTTATTAATAGAAAAAGATGTTGTGTAGTGTTAACATTTTAAACTATTTTGTGTATGGCTAATTTATATTCTTATTATTAAAGCCATTAAAGCAGGTGATGATATTAATAGTCATAATTATAATGATAATAATAATAACACTTATATAATAAAGTATTCTATAAAATATATAATTATAATAATGATAAACGCTAACATAACAAATATGTTATATTTATGAAATTCCAGAATAATTATATGCAATAATAGCAATGTATTTGAGGTTTCACTATATTAACATTCAAATTGTATTTATTTTATTTTTATTTAATTACCACAATTATTTTAAAATATTTTTTAGTTAGGAGAACTTTTAATGTACATCTCTTTATGACTTGTCCCTCTGTAACCGTTTATAAACACACACCAAAACTATATAGGATTGTAATAATCCCATACAATCCTTTTGCTCACAGGTTTCCAAGTGTGATGATTGTAGGTAAATGTTTTTTTATATCTTGTCAAAAGATCGTTGTAACCAAGTTTCACAGATTCACACATAGATGATGTCCCTTAAGAAAACGGTGACCTGAGTAGATTGTTTGGTTAATGCAATTTAGAGAAATTGTTTGTCATGAAATTGTTTTTATCATTTTTATTTCAAGTGGTTTTTGCATGTTAATTTGATATTAAATATAAAAACAATAACTAGGTCAATGACTTTACACAAAATGTATATGCATGTGAATACTTCTGTGTATGTCTTTTTTGGTTGAATCCCACTGGACTGTACAATATCATAAGAATCATAAACTTGTCTATATCATAAACCAGTAGTTTAATCTCTAAAAATGTCTAATATTTCTCCAGGCTAATTTCAGCAATCTAATTGCTAAAGGGTCAATTTTATTGCTTACTGTCTGCTTTAGTACACTTAAATCCAACATATGCCAGCATGCGTATAAAGCTGCCGTGTGGTGAGGTCAATACGATAATTGTTAAGACTACTGTACCGTAAAAACTGAACCCCTTAAATATCATGTGATATTTATTTGAGGGTCCTGAATGACTAAAATTTCATTTGAAATGCCAAGTAAACGCTGACTTGCTTTACTTGCACTCATTTATTTGGAAAAGGATCAGGTGGGGTCTGGGTTTCACTGTTTTTGTCTGGTTTACATTTGGGCTCTTGTTTGTACGTGGCTGTGTCTCAAAGAGCAGACCATCTCCCAGCTTGTTTACACACATTCTCTCACTGGGCTGCTACAGCATTTCTGTACCTGACACTGCCAAGTTTTCACTGCTGAGAGTCCCTAACCAGCATTTGGGTTAATCTATTATTAGTGGGATTCATTTTCTGAATAAAGACATGACATTAGACCTGCTAGTAGGAGAGATTAAGAGTTTTTAAATAAATGAAGTACCTGCTCTGTGTGGATATCAAACCAAACACGAAAAATGTCTGCATTCACAGCGTAGTCATATTATAATCAAAATAATACTAATCCTAAATTAATAAAATAATACATTTATAATTATATCAAAATTTCTAAAGTTTGATTTTCACCATAAAGGCTTCAGTCTTCATGAATGTTAACATGCATGCATTATTTCTCTAATTATTGAAATTCCTGAAATACTCAAAATGCCCTCATAATAATTCAATTTCTGAATTCTGTTCACAAACACAAATGTGAAGATCTCTTTCGACAGAAGGCATCTGCTTTCTTTCGGTTTCTATTTATTTGCGCTGATGCACCTAAGAAAACTATTGCAGGACAAATAATGTTTACAGGAGACTAACCCTGACATCTGTTATCCCTAATGCCCAACAGACCAAACAATATGGTTTCAAATAAGATTATGATCGCTGAATAAGCCTTATCAGTGTAATTCAAAAATGTATATTGATTTAAATATGCTTTGTAGATGTAAGTAGATTAGGTAATCTGGAGTCCCTATCTGCTCTCAGGTCTGTCCTGGTGGGGGGGCACTGTTATAATCCCATGGAATAATCCTATGATTTCCTCAAGCTGTTTTGTGTTATTAAATGTCGAGTGTCTGAGTTGATTTAATGTCATATTAATCCCGTTAGCCACCAATTGCTGTCTGCCACAGGAGAAACAGACACGGGTGTGTTTATGTCTGCCTGAACAGTAATTAATGTGACTATTAATTCAAGCATCGTCTCATTTGAAGCAAATACACCAGCCTGAATGGATTATCACTGACACATGTTTCAAAGGTCCAAATCAAATTGTTGAGATTAAACTGAGATTAAGTTTATGACATGGTTTGAGTCGCGATCAGCATTGTATGTTTGTTTTCAATTTTCTTTCAGTGAACAGATTAAATGAGTTTCCTTCTCCAATTTTGCATGAGTTTTATTATTTTCTGTTATAATTAGTAATTGATCATTTATGTTATCTGTTTAACTGCTGTCGGTGTCTAAAATTCTATTACATATAAAAGGCTAATTTATATTTGTTGAAAATATAATTTATTTAATATAACTTTACAATTATAATAATAAATAATTGAAAAAAAATATCTGGGATGCCTGTGGTTATATATTATAATGCTGACACAGGTAAATAATTTAGCAAAATTCAAAAATTATTTAATTATTTACAAATTACTTCGTCTCAACTTCTTTTAGACAAAAATGAATGAAATGTCTTGCTTTAAGTGGCTCGCGTCGCAGCATTTTACTATAATTAAAGGCTGACCTTTCTGTGTTTAACTTCACAGTGACGGCTCTGCTTCGGACATTACAGGAAGAAAATCCATCAGGTGGCCCTTGGAATTTCTCCTAATTGGTTTTTACAATCATACCTTGTTTAATATAATTGGACAGTCATATAAGGCTTATCCTGGTTGTTATGCTGGGCTATTTTTACCTTGTTTATTGTAAGTCAATTCGGTTCCTGGAAGATCCTTTTAATGCCCTGACTTGCATGTCCAATATTATTAGGTGCTATGAGTTCAGCTTGTGCAAATCACTTAATGCATAAGTCGGTAAGAGGCTCTGTGCTGGCAGGTCAGACCGAAGGTACAGCAGATTAATATTTGATCATGCAGGGTTTGTAAGCACAGCTGATTGATCCTTCAGCTGAGTGCCCGGCCTATTATCATAATTGTTGCCCACCGAACTGACCTCTCACTTTGCCTTACGCTCGTCTGCTTTTCTCTTCCTTTCTTATCACGGGCCGCGGGCGGGGAGTGTGTTCCGTGAGATGCGGATTCCTGTACAATGTTGTGTGCGTTTGAGTGAATAAAGCAGGAGAATGGTGCAGTGAAGGGTTAGATGAGGATCTTCAGAGGGGACGTTTCCCTCTCTAAGATTGACTGTGTGTGCGTGTCGACGGGGGCAGTGGGACGTGGTTTGCTTGTGTTAGTGTTTCCGAGGACACACACATGCTCTATCCGGGCAGCGTTCGGAGTTAATCCCCACTCAGCCATGTTCCACGCTCACTCTCCCGCTGTGAGACACACATACAATACTACGTGCAAACATGCACACAAACATGCAAGAAATACAAAAGACAGAACACTGTTCGTATCGGCGCAAGACTTGCTCAAGACTACTGAATAAATCATATTTTTATTTATTTATTTAGGTATATATTTTATTATGCTTGATTTGGTTCTCTTTGTGTTTTTTGTGTGGTTATACTGTTACGAAAAAGCCTTATCATCTATAGTCTGTCTATATGTTTTTATTATTTGACAAATAATTTGAGTCTTTAATGTGTTTAATAATATGTGTTTAATGTGTTTTAATTGCAATAATTGTTTTTTATAAATAAGTTTTGTTATGATGTAATGATCTGCTAATATCATCAGTTGTTATTTGACATAATTTTAGAATACGAAGTGTCTTAGATGCAGCTTCCCTAATGCATTGTCTTCCAGATGAATTTATTCTTATTATTAAGTATTATTATGTACTTGTCTGGTCATAATATCACAGCATATTTACCCCATGAAGTGACATGTCAAGTAAAACAGATTTTATAAGACTATTGAAATGGCTGGAATATTTATCTCATTTGAATTTGCTTTACATGGTTTTAAACATTTTCAGGATTACTATCCTTTTATTTAAAAAGGAGACCCATGGCAGACACTATAATTTTTTTAAGTCCATTAGGACAATAATCCCCAGGGGGGTAGATACCTGTAATAATTTCCTAAACTATTTTCCGAAAACGTCTGTGTGCACCTTTTCAAGCACCTCTTTGTCGAAGTGGAAAAATACTAAACGGCTTTGTAGTTTTTCTAGTTTGTCTGCCTTTGAAGCTGACGGGTATAAGTGCCAGTGAATGCATGAGGCAGCCAGTGCTGTGCCACACTGCGTGTGAGTACTTCCTGTGCCATGTTTTTAGTGGTCCGCACAGTCTACCCATTGGAGGGGCAGGAAGAGATTGTGAATGCCAGTGCGCTCCCTGTGAAAGGATCAGCGGAGGAGATGTGACTTCAGTTCTGAGGTATGAAGCACTCTGTTTGTCCCTGTGTGGGCTTCCGTAATGCACAATTAGGCAAAGACTGACTGAAGACTGATGCAGTTTCGCCAAAAAGGTCAATGCCGCACACGCATGCTGTAGATGGCCCCGTGCGTGCACGGCCTTGTAAAGGCAAAATAATTCAAGGGCACTTTTTTGCTTGGTCATATATACTTTAAATACATCACTGGAAGGTTTATAAATGAATTTTTTTATCACTTTAAATTTTAAAATGCTGTAAAACCTTTTGTATTTTTCAACTTTTTTGTAGGTAAACCAATTTATAGCAGTACTGTGTATGTACATGCATGTTAAGAAGCATGTTTTTTAATAAAAACAACCTTTCTTTATTCGTTTTTGTGTTGGATTCTCATTGTCGTAGTCTCTCTGATTAAGCTATTTTTGTGTCAGACAATTTGTCATAAAACATGTTTTGAGAAAAGTCTAAAAGCTGCTCTCCCTCAGAGAGAGTCATCTGTCTAAACACACACGCACGCTTGCAAGACGCAGGACACACTGGGAGATGGGTTGCCATTAATCTGCTGTGACTGGGGGAAATTGTGTCTTTGTAATGAGTATTAGGTGTGCATCTACATGAATTAAAGCTAAATGAGTGTCTGATTGATCACCAGTACTAAATGACACGGAGCAGAGCGTCATTATGCTTTAACAGTGACTATATCATATCAGGATGATTAACACACTCTGCCTTTTCTGAAGAGCATGCTTATGCAAACAAAAGAGAAATGTGCTTAATGGAAGTATTTTTGCCTATTTTCAGATGAAATTAAGTGACAGTTTTTGATAATGTATCTCTTTTTGTTTCATGTATGCATGTTTTAAAGTGATAGTTCCCCCCAATAAAAAATTCTGACGTTTTTTACTCATTCTCTCGTCATTTCAAACTTGTATTAGTTTCTACTGCAGAACACAAAAGAAGATATTTTGAAGAATGTTGTTAACTGTCCCTCATTAACAAATGGAGTGTATGGATGCCAGTAGTGTTCAGTGACCAACTTTCATCAAAATCTCTTCTTTTGTGTTCTGCTGAAGAAAGAAAGTCATACAGGTTTGAAATGACAAGAGTAATGATGACAGAATTTTCTTTTGTCTGTGAACAATCACTTTAAAACGCATGCATACATGAATCAAAAGGAGACACATTTTCAAAAACTGTTACTTCATTTCATGTGAAAATAGGCAAAAATACTTCCATCTAGCTGCACAGTTCCAAATTCCAGTTTGTTGACAGTGTTTGTTTATATATTTTAATATCTTTCTTTTTTACTGCTTTCAACTTATTGACCTCAATTGCAAGCAGTAAGTTTAAAAAAATTCTGCTTATCCTTGAAAGCGTCTTTTATATATTTTCATCTACATTGTAAAATATGTGGTGCTTCATGTATTAACATATAAATGAACTACTTTTATTCTAGTCTAAAATATTATTAAACTGATATAAAAACCTGACAACAATAGCAACAATAAAACATTTCAAAACATGCATAGTTCTTCTGTTGAGATGATCCTCAGAAGCTACATGAATCACTGTGTGAGTGAGAGACAAGCAGCTCTGTTTTTAAGGTAGTCTCTGGCATTCTGACAGACTGGTTAGTGTATGCAGTGCGTGTTTGATGTTTTAGCCAAATTTTCTCAGGTGTTTTCATGAGCAGTCTGGCATTTATGTGGTCCAATCGTTTTGACTGCGAGCACCTATACAACACACCAGTCAAGCTTCTGTTACTTCATAAAGTCCAGGCAAGCAGAGCCAGCAGATGAGCTGTACTATAAGGTGGCGCATTAGACCTCCAGTGTAGGAGGTCTGGAGCTTTACTGGAAACTACGGCCACACCGCACAGTCTCCGTAACTCACAAATCCAATTGGCGCAGATGTATAATTAGGCGCAAACTTTTTTTAACCCGTGCTTTGTTCAAAGAGATAAAATGAAAATAAGACCCATGGCAGACACTGTAATTTTCTAAAGCCCATTAGGACACAAATCCTAAAGGGGCAGATAATTTAGCACATATCTAGATCCCGGCAGTGAGAGGTACAAGGTCGCGTCACCTCCGGTTCAGACATATTTACTGTACCTGGACACATTAATGTTCCACTGTAACCACGGATACCGTAATTATTCTGTCATGCTCCCTGTTGGGCTAATTGTTCTAAAAACCTTAATTAACATTTACATCAGGACATAACTCCTCTTCCAACTTCCTAAAACTCATTTGCTTCCTCCCAACACACACACTTTCCTTTCAAGCTAATTTTTCTATCTTTATCTTAAATTTCTCGATTACACTTTCTTCTCTCCATTGATGACCACTGACCATCGCTTCCCTTCCTTTAATGCTCATATCTGGCGTTAATGCTTAAAATACAAAATGTTACAGAAAATTCTAAGGCAACGTGTTTGTTTTCAAAATTGTATATATTTTCTATAATTGTACTGGAATGTAAGATTGTGGTATTCTTATGCGTCAATTTAAGGCTGTTGCTTTTTAGATGCATAAAAAATGACATTTGTATGACATATATTTTTTAAATTGACTATTTTGTCATTTTAAATATAATAATAATAGTAATAATAACTGATACACTTGACAAGATTAAACGAGAATGAGGAGTCAAGCAAACTTGAAACGTCTTGTTCATGTTGTTGAGGAATAAAGCAGGAGTCACTTACTATATTAAAGCAGGGTGGGTAAAAGCAGAGGTCTTGTTCCAGGCTTTCACTCATTTTGTGCTTCTTGTGCTTACTTTAAATTATTCAGTGCTTTAGCTTTTTTGTCAGCAATTGTGCGCTTCCCAGTGACGATCTTCTGGCTGTGCTAATCGTTTCCCAGCGTCTGCCATTTTATGACTGACATAGCAATAAGCAGATTGTCCTGATATTTATGCCTTGTGCGGCTTACAGAGATAATTAAAGTATATAAATTAATCAAGTGCAATTAATTAGGGGCTTTATGTTGGCAGCGGTACATCTTCGCATGTATAATTTATATTTATTGATTTGTTTGCTTTCATTAGCCTATGAGATAACAGTTGAAATGCATTAGCGGAGAGGGAAATGCAGAATTAGAATGAGGAGTGCGGGCGGCGGGCAAACGGCGCGGCCGCTTGGTAATTGATAGATCAGCGGCCGCTCAATGCTAATATGCTGCAGTGTTAACTGTCATAAGTGCGCACGATCGATGACTGATATTTTCCTCCATATCTGCTCCTTGATTAATGATGTTTTTGAAAGCAGCATCCTGGTTAATGGTACGTTGATAGGCATGCTAAATTTACTGTTTAATCAGCTGGTAGATTTATAGTGGCAGTACAGCCAGGCTAGCCCGTCTGGTGCTCGAGGAGACTATTTGCACCAGTCAGCAGCCTGTATAAGCATTTAGGACTCTCCACTGATTTCGCATTGACCCTAACACTATCATTCATCAAAAACCTGTTGAGAAAGAGAGAAGAACTCCTTTAAAAAGAGAGAGAAAAAAGGGGAGAGATTTCCTCTCCTTTCAGAATATCAAGCTAAAGCGTATTTATTATTATAAAAAGTTCAGCGGTAGGCCTCAACTCAAGCATAGTTGTGATGAAGAAGCTCAAGTGTCTCGTGTTGCTGTCGGCTCTACATTTAAGTGACAAATGTCCCAAGTGTCTGGTCAGAGGTCGTTGTCATGGTAACCTGCAGTAAGACAGATGATGGTGCCTCAGGCCTCATTGTACTAATTGCCCAGGTAGAATGCGCTCCTCTCTTCCTGCCTGTATTGATTTTGTTTTTGATAAAGAAATCCTGGACATTTTGCTCTAAAGTAAATCCCCCCACACTCGCCCTCCCAACACGGTGCAATAACACACATTATTAGTAGTATTACACTCTTTATTTGACTGCATTTGAGTTGCCTTTACTCTTGGCAAATAAATGTTTAAGGAAGCAGAATGTGGATGGCGTTGATGAGTTTACTACGATGGCCAAACAGATATCTTTATGTATTATTCAGTAACACAAACCTTTTAACCTTTCTGCTCATGAGTGCAAAAACACACACGCGCGCATCGAATGCTACCATGAGAACAGCTGGGCACGTTGGGTGCGCCACGGCTCTGCATCTGTCCTGTATCAAAATGTGTATGTGTGTGTGTGTGGGTGGCACAATAAGAAAAGAGAGACCATATTGACAATACTATAGCTGGCTGTTTTTTAAACCCGCTGCGGGCTATCAGGTTTCCCACTATGGACCCCCCGGGATTTACGTGGCTTCCACTTTTCTTTACGGCTTTGGAAGTCACCGTTTGAAACCAACCGGGGGGTCAAATCAATCTGAGTATTTATGACTCAGAAATGTGACACTGTTTCTTAAATGCTATTGTTCCTTAAAGGTGAATGTGTGTAGATTCCTATGCGTGTGTGTCAGCGTCTCTTCTTTGTGCGTGCCTGGCAGGGTCTGGAGGAAGATGCTTTATGACCATTGCACCAAATTGTCTTTTCCCCTGTCTCACCCCTTGTAAACAAAGATGGGTTAATACGTTCTTTTGATGACAGTTTTATGGAAAGCTTTTAGTCCTTGAGTATGTATCATATTTACTGTAAGTATACTTCAACTACAAAGGCATGTCAGAGGCTCATAAATTGACTCAGGGGGGTTGTTATGCACAGCTATTCATTTATTCAAATACAGCGCATATGATTGTTATCTTATTGGCCGAAGATGTGAAACCTTTCTGCTGTATTGTATCAAAACAACTGCACAGTGGGTGAGTCCTCTCACCGGAGGAAGTGATGCAACACTGTTACTCCACAAAAACAGGCTTATTTGCAGCCAGACGCTAGAAGACTAAAGTTCTCATGCTGTCATAATTATATACAGCTCTAAGAGAAAAGGTGAACAAGGCCTTCATGTTCTGTGTATACATGCAACACATTTAACTTTCATTCTCTTCATTTATTCTTTAGTTTCTACATGTGCTGGGTTAATTGGACTACATCACTCGTTTCTAAATGTGAGAAATATCAGAAATTGAGGAAATAAAAGAGGTGAGAAATAATTAAGCTAGAACATCAAAAATCCGAAAGCAGTAAACAAAAGGGAGAGCTGGAGCCCAGGGCCTTGATGTGAGGATGATTTTGACTGGCCCTCGGAGCTTATTGAAGGAAAGGCAGTCTGACAACTCATCAATGTTCTCTGCCACTGCACTAAACTAATGAAAGTGCTATTTGATCTCAGCCTGAAAAGGCTCAATAACACTCCTGCTATCATTTAAGTTCCAGACCTCATCCAACTCTGTCTCCAGATCCCCAGATATCAGGCCGATATGTGAGCAGGCGGGGGTTAATTAGACAGAGCCAAACACCCCTTTAGAAAATGTGTATCGTGGAAAAAGTCACTGGTTATACCGGGGATTGTAGATCAGATTTAAAATGGCAGTAGGAGAGGTCTGTAACTATCATGTTTAAATTATTTTGAATAAATATTAAAGTTGATTGTTATTTGCTTTTAGTGATGCTTACATTTTCGAAGATACTTGAAGATTTCCTATCCCTTTATTAAAACATTGCTAACATAATACAGCTGCGAGAAAAAATTAAGAGATAATTTAAGATAATCTTCTGTTTTTCTGAATTGACCATTTATAGGTATGTGTTTAGGTAAAATGATTTTCATTCTCTGAACTACTAAAAGCTTTTCTCCCTAATTTCAAATAATTGCATTTATTTGCAGAGAATGAAAACTGGAAAAGCAGGTCAAAGTAGCAGAAAATATGCTCGGTGTTTTACAAGCCTCAAATCAACCTCAAAAACGAGTTCATATTCACTTTTAAGCCATTCATATTTGTATATGAATTTAGGAAAAGTTTTTTATGTGATAACCTTGATTTTCAGATTGACAGTTTTCATTGGGTCTTGTCAAGCTGTCAGTCTTTCACATTGCTGTTGGATGACTCCTGAGGATTTTTATTAAATCCAGCTGACACTGGACTGGAATGGACATAAAACATGTGTAAATGTTGATTGAATGAAATTTTGGTATAGCCTCTTTACTTTTTCTGTGGCTGTATATTTATATGACATATTTGTCAGCAACTTTGAATATAATTGTAAGAACATTTGTTCTGATTTACCCTCTAGTACCTCTCTCCCTCTGAATATATTCAATCTTCCAGGTCTCGTCATTTCTCCTGTCAAAGGATCAAATTCCATTTTACAATTGTCACTTCAAGGGTTTTGGAAGTGAAAAATGTGTATAAGTGCCGCATTGGCCTTGTCTGATGGTTTTCCTTTAATATCTCTTATCTGTGCCTTCCGTATCGCATTTATAATCTTGTCTTCCACTCCTGATGGCTTAACATGCTGTACGCTAGGTTATTGCCGCACTGAAGCGTAAGGAAAACAAAGTGTTTCAGCGGGAATGTGTGCAGGCCACCCCGATTTTTAAGAGAGAGAGGGTGAGAGACAGAGAGACACTCAGAATCTCTGTGAGAAAATCAATGGCACATAGTAAAGGAGAGAGAGAGCGCATTGATGAGAGACAGTCCGAACTCTGGTCCAGAGGAAGGTCTGATGCGTCATCACCATACTTCAGCATTGCGAATGAAAACAGCCTCATGCCTGCACTTGAACTGAAGTGTTTCAAGGTTATGCTAACCGAAACATGGTGAAGTATCAACATAAACAGCATGATAACCAACCGTGCGGCAGATTTCTGTCATAACTCATGCTAATAGAATGTCCAAAGGCTGCTTTTTCCACAGGCAGTGTTCCAACGTTTGGAATGATCAATATTTTCATTTCAGAGGTTTGTTTGACATTCTTTTGGTTGCATGTTCATAAACCTAAGCTTCCCACATTTGATGTGTTAGACACAGTTATTACTGCATGTTCTCCTCATTCTTGGATTGTTTGATCAGTTGAATAGCATTTTGGGCCTGCTACTGTGGCTGTTATGTTGTAGATTGTATATAATTTTGTAATAATATTGTTGTTTGCAGTCCCCATCTGTTATGTCAATATTTGTGTTCTATTCAAATTACTGGATGTTCTACACTCTCAGAAAAAGTACAAAATGATACCTTTTAAGGTAGCCATCACTGGGGTTGTACCCTTAAAGGAGTCATGAATTAATACATGAATTTTATTATTTAAGAGGGAATCGTATTCAAGCGAAGATCCTGTAAGTGTCAGAACTGAAAACGCCCTTGTTACTGAAATTACAACTGTGATTGACTCCAGGCCCAGCGTATGCCAGGTCCTGGAATCCACCTATCTATAGATAGAATGAACACCGCCTCCACAGAAGAATATCAACGACTACTTCTCTAGCCCTGCCAACCGAACCAGATAGAATGAGCAAGCAACACACATGCCGTTAAAGATCGCAAAATGTTGTGCAGTGCTTGATTGTGGAAGAATACAGTCTCTGCATAACCTTCTTTCGGATTCCGACATTATTAATGCGGGGTTAAAGTTTATTTTTAAAGACATTCCAGCTCACGTTGGGCTTCATTTCACCATGGATTCCATTGCGAACAAGGCACAGGTCGACGCTGGATTTGCGAGAAACTAAAATTAAAAAGCAGTGCTGTACCGTCAATATTGGATCCGATAGCAATAGCGCAGCAATATTATGTGATTAAAACATATTTGTACTATGCGTCACCATTGCTTTGTTAAAGATCGCTTGACATGCCCTGATCCCCATTCGCACAAGATTAGTATTACCTGGTTACCTCTAGTCATTTGTAATAATTGCAGAGGTTGTCTGTGGTCTTAATCCCGTGCGACTCGGCCATGTCTGTAATATGTAAAGTAAAAATTACCCCCAAAATTACCGATCATATTTTGACGAACACCCAGGTCCTGTGATAATATTAGTCCCGTGCGAATCGGCATCTCTGTGATTTGGCGAGCTCATATATAATGGTTTTATCCACAGTTTGCGAATAATTGAGGGTGTTTTGATATTATTTCGGGTGCTGGGTCATATTCATACCTGCCAACACTGTCGTTTTGGCCGGGAGTCTCCCGTTTGTTTATTTTATAATGGAAACTCTTGTAACATTTGAGACCCACGTTCGTGGTAATCTTCCGTCCGGTTTGAGTTCACGGGTCTCAAATGCTGATAGGTATGGTCATATACCATTAAACACCATACAACTATACGGAAAGCCTTGCCATAACATCCGGGACTTAGGTCGGTAAATTTGAGTTAAATCACAGTCTTCACTTATCCCGTGCGAATGCGCCACATGAAATACAGATGTTGGGAGTTAATTTCTTTAACACACGAGGTCACCAGATAATACTAATCCTGTGCTAATATGGCTAATGTGTAACCTAATGTTACGTCTCTCACCAAATTCACAGAAGGCTCCAACTAAGTTTAGTACGCAAACTACCATCCAATCATAGCAGTGGGGGTTTACTTTCAAGTCTTCAATGTGGCACACCCATTAAAACCGAGCATTTGTCACGCCGGCCTCAAAATCCGGGTAGAAAATAGCCTAATACTTATTGATTTAAAAAATAAATAAAGTAAAAACCACGCGAATGTCATAATTTCATGACCATTTTAACAGTTCCTTTTGTTTACTTTCAATTGCAAAACATAAAATATGGTTTTATGTTAAAGATCCAGTGAATGAAATTTAGCGGTATCTAGCGGTGAGGTTGCGAAATGCAACCAACGGCTCATTCCACCCCCCCATATGGCAACTAACACAGGGCTTAAATGTTGTCACGTTTTCGCACATGTATTGCAATTTTTTTTAATACATTTATGCATTTGGCAGACACTTTTATCCAAAGGGACTTTTATTGCATGATACCATTCCCTGGGATTGAACCCATGACATTGGCGTTGCTAACGCCATGCTCTAACCACTGAGCTACAAGCAAGCTGTAAAATATGTGAAACACTCTATAGAGAAGTTTGTCCGTTTAGGGCTACTGTAGAACAACATGGCGAATTCCATGTAAGGGGACCCACGGTGTATGTAGACATTAACAGCTCGTTCTAAGGTAATAAAAACATAATGCTTTATTATGTAAGGTCTTTATACACCTCTGAAGACATAGTTATGTATATTATATTACATTTCTGTCAACAGATCGTCTTAAAAATGACACACTAGACCTTTAGCCAAAACTAAATATTTTGTCATCAATGCTTTATCCTTATGTTATTCCAAACCTGTACACGACTCCTTATTCTGTGGAACACAAAAGAAAATATTTCGAGAAATGTTTTGTGTCCATACATATGGGGGTCAATGTTGTTTGGTTACCATTGTGTTTCGAAATATCTTCTTTTGTTCTGCTATGAAGCTTAATTTTTGATTTTAAAGGAAAATGGACACCGTTTTCAATTTCCCCTTGTATGCTGGCTAGTGTCCGAAAATTTTCAAAGATTATGCTATACCACTGTAGTAGAGTAGGCGGGGCGAGACCGTGGTTCGAACTTCGGTCTCGCCCCGCCTACTCTACTACAACCACGCTACTGTACAGATATAATAATACTGTTTTTTGTATGAATTGTATGAATAGTTGCAATAGACTTTTGATCTTGTCATCTACAGTACGGTACATGTGTATGTGTAAGCGAATTTGTAGATTTTCTTGTAAACTTTATTTAATTCATATTGTTTAAGACATTTTTATTCTTTATGACAAAACTGTACTTTCAGAATGTGATAATACAAAAAAATGATTGTGTGTTTGTGAATTGTGTATTTCTTTCTCAAGGATCTTCCGCACGTATGTCTTCACAGAGCTGGAACACACACAGAACACATATCCCAGGAGACGATCTCAGATGCTTGCTGTCTTGTTAACCAGTCTCCATTCAGGACCCCCGCTCACCACCCCTATTAACTCAGTCAAGGTCAATCCGCCAAATCTACTGGTCCACAGATGAGGACCAGGCCAGCACACTGATAACTGACCTGCCCCTTTCCGTCCGGGTCAGTGGTGTTGAGCGGAAAGGTCGTCTGCAGCTGACGCTGAAACGCTTAACAAATGAACTTGGCCTGCTGGTGTTGGGGGTTCCGCCATCCTCGTTTACGCCGGCCTGTCCTGAGAGATGGGATTGTGTGATGCTGAGATTGTTTCCTCGATTAGGCAGTGGCAGAAAGAGAGAGAGAGAGAGAGAGAGAGAGAGAGAGAGATCCCTGGATCTCTAGTTCTGCCCTCACGGAATCAGCTTCATTCTTCCGACCTCTTGGAAAACAATACCCAGCTGTCCCTCTCTACTTTGATCAGCCAAATGAAAGATGCTGGCATTTCTTATGGAGTGGAGATTGCTTATCGATCTATATCAAAATATTCATGTTAATCCGTGGCCAGCCTGAGCGTATTTTCAAGCCAGGTTAGCAATCAGTGCTAGCTGGTCCGTCTAAGGCAATTGGCAGAGCCATGGAAGATAATCAGACTGGGGTCCAGCAGTCAAATGCACTTTGCTGTTTAAATTTAGACCCCTGACAGTGATGGAGGAGTCCACAGAAAGGTGTTGACAAACCAAATTGTTTGCTCCAGCATTATTTTGCCAGAGATCAAGTCCAGAGTAATGTTCTGTGGATTTGTTCATTACAGGGGCTGGCTATTGAAAGGGATGGGATACAGAAGAAAAGGGGGGGTCAAGAGTAGCCCTAGCAATGAGTGTATTAGCCTGCGTGTGTATGTGTGTGTGGCTGTGTGACAAGTATGAGATTAAACAGTTTGAAAGGCTAAGGAGGACATGAGCTCACCTTGTTGTTTGTGCAGCTGAAAGGGTTTATGATAAAAGTTGAAAATCCACTAACTTTATTGCACTTATACATTGTTGCCCTTGTGTTGTACTAATTGCTTCTATTGTTTACCTCATTTGTAAATCTGTTAAATGACCAAATGTAAACGGGTCAAAGACGTTAAGATGTCCCAATCAAAATAAATTTACAAAGATTTATGTCCATAGAAAAGGACAATACATGTGAGGAAAATGTCTAGTTTTTGGACAATAAAATGTCAAAATTTGGTTGAAATATTGTTCCAAATCCCTTTATTGTCACTCAACCATATACACAGGTGCAACAGTAGGTGAAAAACTTGGGTGCAGTTCCAACCAACACGGCAGTATGACAGACATTTCTTGTACACATTTACACAGTAAACATTTCTGTACAAGTTTTACACCAGAATACAACAAATGACACGTAATATACTAATAATAATACACAGCAGCAAATGTACACAATGTGCGTAGTGTGCATAGGAAAATGACACATAAATAACAAATAACTAAATAAATAGCAGCGAATGTATACACAATGTAATTGTGTAATATAATTGTCATTCAATGTAACACAATATTTTTTTACAAATTCAAACAACACACTTATTCTGATTTGTACATATTAAAACATGTAAGAGAATAAGGGAGCGTATTACATTTTATTGTGCTTTAAATTAGCAAAATATTGTTAATGACAAGTGGGAAAAATTACAACTAATTAGCATGTGGGGTGAAAGTAATTAGTCTTTTTATGTCATAAATAGATTTTTGTTGTAAATATGCCTGACAATAATGTTACACTGAATGACATTTTAGTGATCGTCTTATGTAAATCAGGGACAAATGTATGAATAAACAAAACAAAAATGCAATTAAATTAAATTAAACAGAAAACTTTTTCCTTTTGTTTTTTAACAACAACAATTTTAGATCATTATTAGACTTATTGTTTTTATGATTAAATCCCTTTTCATCTTTAAATATAAAAAATCATGCTTTTTTTAATGTCTCTTTCAAGTAATATCAATCAAACTGCAGCTGGGTTGTTTTTATTGTGTAATAATAAAAACAAAAAAAAGCTAACTAACACAGTAAAGCACAATGAAAAATGTTGTACATATTTAGCTTTATCTGTTTTTGCAGGTATGTTCAAGATTTTAAGATATAAAGACTATGGGGCAAATCAACTAAACAACAAGCATTTTGAAATAAAAAATGTCTTATTTACTAAAAACACTTCATCCACTTTAACCAGCTGTTAAATGCAAAACACACATTTCTTTTTAAATTATATTGTTTATTTTAGATTTGTGCATATTTACAAAGCGCACTGTTTGTGTTTATTGGATCTGTTATTTTCCAGTGATGGAAAAGAGTGTTATAACCAGGCATGTATTCCAGATGTGCCTTTTAAGCAAACTTACTTTCAACATTTTACAGTTAAGAGCTGATTTAGGTGCCTGGGCTGCAGTTATGGAGTGATGCTGTACAGTATAAATGTGACAGGTTATGGTCGTCTGGTGAGTTCTTTATAAACTACAGTAGCACCTATAAGATAGGAAATTGTACCTTGCATACTTGCTGTGCCTCAGTAAAACATTCTCACTTTCCGTTATTTTTCACAACTGGCCTTTCATTTGGTCCAGTTAGGCTATTTTGTGAAATGTACTTTCTGCATTCTACAGTAAGTGTTCATATAGAATATACATATATACATACATATAAAAGATTTTATCTGGGCTAGTGGTTGTTTTTTGCAAATGTGTGTTGTGTTATATCACATATAACGTCAAACGATGCACAGTATGGTTTGCTGTGTTTTCCACAACCCTCTCCAGATATCCTAGATTACAGTAGATTATGTATCCTAATTTCCTCTCACGAGCTGGATAATGCCCCGCCCTTCAGACGTGACGAACAGTACACTAAATCTGACTCAATACGATAATACTGTCATGCAATTATTGCTCTAAAGAAATCTGTGAAGAACCAGCAGTGCCAGAAAGCAGAAGCTAATCCCGCTGAAGGCCAAAGGCTAACAACTAGCGCCATATGGCTGTACACGCATAATGACGAGTGTCCTGCTTTCAGGTCAATCATACAGAAGTATTAGTGTCAGGTGCGGATTAATGCAGCCATGTTCCTTCACTCTCAGACAAAACATTTTCTACCTGATTCTGGCATATCTCCATGTTAGCCTGACAGTGGTACATTTGTCTTTAGCGCTAACGCTAAATCTAGAACTCTAAACCCTGATATGTCAGGAATAAAACCTGTGTTGTTCATCCACTGTGGTGGTGTTGCTGCTTTAGTTTATGTGGAAAAGTAAGCCTGGGGGATTATTTGTGCGGTTGTTTATTTTAAAGCACGGCATTCCGGTTAAACGTGATAAACAATTCACTTAAAAAGCAGTAAAAAATTCCAAGCCATAGTTTGCGGTGGTGTGATAGGCCATATCAGCTAATGGGGTTCCAGGTTTTTATTTCACCACTGTTAAACATATCTCTTTAATGGCCTATTTTTATAATTGATATGAGCATTCATACTCTGAAACATTAACAGATGCTTTAATATATTATAGCTTTATACGATTTTTCACATTTTCCATTTATTGTGTTATTTTAAAAGCATATTGCTCATTCAAAATTATCTCATTATTCTGCATTTATATCAGATTCTCTGCTGGAGCAAAAAGCAGAAGTGGATTTTGTACTATGCCCGACATCACAGAGGGTTGGTTTTTATTGTGGATTTTGTTTCGTGGCTGTATCAGATTCGAAACAATAAAACGTTTTTTTTGTTACATTTTTGTGTGTTTCTGCTTTATTGCTTTTCGTAAGACGACATTTTTTATGCACTTTTATTAAAACCTTTTTTTGACCCACATATCTAATGTATTATACATATCAGTTTATGCCTGATGCAGGCAGATGCAAGTGGCATACAAACACCCGCTCTCAAACACGCACATACAGATGGGCATACTCAGGATATTAGGTGTCAACAGCCTGTTTCTTTGTCACCTTATGTGCTCAAGTGTACTTGCGCATCTGTGTGTATGTGTGCCTGTGAATGTGCATGTGTGGCGATGTGAAGTGAGACTGATTCTGAGGAGCAACTGTCTGTGATAACAGATGGATATGCTTTTGCATACATGTAAATACCACAGCGACCTATTAACGTACCTCTGTACAGATGGCAAACCATAATAAAAAAGAAACCATAAAGCTGTCTTCCTTACGAACATGAAAAACCCTATTGACTTATATGGATATACATATATATACTGAATACTTAATATAAATATTTTTTCAGAATAGGAAAGAGCTTTATTGTCAAGTGTGCTTTACACACACAAGGAATGTGTCTTCGGTGACAGAAGCCTCCAGTGCACATTAAGTTGAAAGTGACACGACATGTAATAAAAAAGTGAAAATAAATAAGTAAAGACAGTACACTTTGACAAAAGACAATATATGACAAAAGTGTATATTGTATGTACGGTAACATTGAACTTTTCATGAGGTAGATGGCCTGAGGAAAGAAACTTTTCTTATGTCTGGTGGTTTTGGGGCTTAGTGCTCTGTAGCGCCTGCCAGACGGCAGCAGTTCAAATAGAAAGTGTGCTGGGTATGAGGGGTCCAGAGTGATTTTGGAACCCCTTTTACTCGGTACTCTGGTACAGTTCTTGGGGAGGGTAGTTGTGTTCATAGTAATTATGACAATAAATAAGTGAAGGAATATGAAATATACAGAATGATGCCGTTTTAGTTGGCTTGTGCAGTTTATGATGTGTATGAACATGGAAAATATAGGTGTTATTACTTGTGATACACTTATTGTCCTCTTTGCGGCATAAACATGGTTTAGTTTGAGTGTGTGTGTGAGGGTTGCGTGCCAGTGTAAATGAATGAGTCTCTCGGTGCATGTGGTATCGCTCCAAAAGAAACGGATGTGAGGAAAAGAGAGAAAGACCGATTTTTTTTCAGCACTAAAGAGGGAGAGAGAGAAAAGGAAGCTCACTCTTAACATATGTCTCCAATAACAAATAATATGTGCACATCCAGGTGTGTATGGCATATGTGTTTTTATTTTGATGCAGATGACTGTACTCACGCACCCTCAAATAACCCACAAACATGCAGGTCACATCATCCTCTTGCAATATGTTCAATTGCGCTTGTGTAACACACACACCTCTATTCTATATCCCCCACGTATACTGGACCCTACATGCACATCCACACACACTCCACACTTCTTAAACAGCAATATATGCAGCTCGTCCTCACATCTTACACACATTTCGAGCCTGCAAACTTCGCAAATTAGTTCAAAAATATTAGACTCTGCTTCTCGGTGTTAAACAAACAACCTCAAATAGTGTTGAAAGTAGGATTTTAAGAAGGTTGAAGGTCCAAAAACAGCATCTCTTCAAGAGAAGACGAAGACAAAATGGATAGAATAGATGAAAAGGTTAAGTCCTAAGACACTGGCTTGGAATATTTTTTTTTATTCAGTTTGGCTTCCCATCCTGTGTAGCCTCATTAGATATTCAGATTGGAGGTTTGCCAATGGCTGGCACGGATCTTTCATGTAAATGAATGTTTAACAACATGTTCCAAAAAAAGCTTCAAGATGATGAAAGATACCTCTAGGAAGTGTTGTTCATTAAATGTGTAACTTTTCTTCCACACACGACTAAAAATTCTCTCTCCCTTCCTCTCTCTCTCTCTCTCTGCCTCCTCTCTCTCTCTCTCTCTCTCTCTCTCTCTCTCTCTCTCTCCCTTCCTCTCTCTCTCTCTCTGCCTCTCTCTCTCTCTCTCTCTCTCTCTCTCTTCCTTCTCTCTTCTCTCTGACAGCATTTGAAGTGAAAATTGGCAGAGTTCTTTACACATTTCCGTGTCTTTTCGCCATTTCCTAAGAATTTCCAGGGTCTTGTGTGATGCCTGCCTCCCAGCTATTCTGCATATGTTAAGAGTTAACCACAAAATAGCAAAATGAAAGATGCAGCTAAACAGGTTAGACGCGGCAATCTGTTTGATGTTTTCTAACCGTATGCAGTCTTAAAATGATCATGTACATAATTATGCTGATTTGCATAATTTTTTAAGCAGTTGTATATCATAAAGGAAAGAGTGATACTGCAGCAAACCTTTTGCTGTTAGTGTCGATAGTTTGGTGGTAATATTAACTCGCATGAACTTAATTCTAAAGATTAATAAAATTATTTTAATAATATTTTAAAATAATCAAATTGGTGATGCTTCTTAAAGGGATAGGTCACCCAAAAATGTATATTCTGTCATCATTTACTCACCCTCAGATTGTTCTGAACCTGTATCAATTTCTTTGTTCTCCTAAACACATCGTTATTTGGAAATATGTCAGTAACCAAACAGATCTCATCCCCCATTAATTCTCATAGTATTTATTTCCCTCCTATGGCAGTAAATGGAGGATGAGATCTGTTTTGTTACTGACACTCTTCCAAATATCTTCCTTTGTGTTTAACAGAACAAATACATTTTTACAGGTTTGCAACAATCAGAGGGTGAGTTAAACTAAATACATTTTTGCGGGAACTGTCCCTTAAACATTTTATATACACAGAGCACAAATTTATATAATTTTCCTGTCCTCCTTTGATTGACAAGATAAATTGGCCCTTATCATCATCTGTTTTTAATCTATCGGCCGTTAGTTTTGATTACTGATTACTTTGCATTTGAAATATTGATACAAAGATTAAGTTACAGGAGACACATCGCAAACATAGACTTTGCATTCAATGACTGATAGTTTTTTGCATTTATCAAGTATACAGTACACTCAGACATCCCCTAACCCAGACTGCGCTTAAGCACTGTCCAGCTTAAGAAATCCATCTTGGACGAAACATGAAATACAGATTCTCTAAGTCTCTGTATATGTGTGTGTTAACACCGTGAGAGAGCTGGAGTCACGCCTCAGAATATGGCTGCCTTTGATATCCACTAGTTCCGCTTGCAACCTTATCTGCCTCTATGAAGAATTATATCAGCGTATGAATCTCCGGCTTTAATCACGTTAACCTGCGATAGGACCTTCATTGCATAATGAGTTTATGGGGTTTATAATAGACCTTGGAGGATTTCTTTCTCCTCTTCCTCTCTTCTGCAGCACCTCCTGGGTTTATTTGCCATCTATTTATTACATGCAGAAGGTTAAACACACAATTTTTTCTCCTTGTTTTGTATTACTAACAGGCTCATAATGTTATTCATTTCATTGATTGTGTTTATTTTTTATTATGACTACATTAGATTGAAGTAGTTTTTAAAGGCGAGATCAAATACAAATGCGGAACAATTCCATTTGACCAGTTTTTATTGTGCACAATGCCGCGCACTGTGTGTTTGTTAGTGTTTTGTGATCAAATCGCTGCGTTTTAACGGCGCAGGTTGTTGCGCGATCGACGCAGTGTTAATGGTGCTGTGTGCAGACATGTGGTGCATGCTTTTTATTAAACATTTTTAATGTGCCATGGCTTATGGCTGGCAGCGCTTCCCGCCTCAGTATGGCTGGCTGGCTTGTGCGTGTGCCATGCATTTAATGCCAGGCCTCCTCATTTCCTATCAGTGGTTGTTAAGGGTGTTTCCGTTGTGTGTGAGCTTTTGTTTGTGTGTTTAAGTGTGTATGTATGTGTTTGGCACTGGTGTAATGATATTGGTAATACTTGAGCAGGAAACTAAAGCAATATGCGTAACTTGGACCAACTACAGTAGGCCAACTCAAAACGATTGAGGAAACTTGTAATACATCTGATAACCATGGCGTTGTCGCGAAACATAAAAAACAATGTTCCTGTGAGGATTGCCATGACTTGTTTGAATGACAGTGTGCCCCGACGTTCACCAGATGATGTCAGAGCAGGTTGAGTCTGTGTCATTATGCGATTTGGTACAGGAGTTCATACAGCTTTGCTGTTTTTTAGATTCTAGGCTCTTGTAGATCCCACAGATTTTCTTTTCGGGGTTAACAGGATTTATTTCAGTTGGAATGGATCAGTGTAGCTGTATAAGCAACCATACAGTAGTTCTGAAGGACACATTTCTTTGACCTGGCTGGTGGCGAAGGGCACTGTTTAAAGCGACCCGGTCGAGTAACAGGTGAAACCATAATCTTCTTATACATTAAACTCCTTAAAAGCGATCTAATATATTTGTGTCACAATTAAACTGGACCAGATTGCTGCAGTCTTATAGATCAACACTCAGGCATATTGTCATTAGATTAATGTTTCTTCTCTGCGCCGCGGTCGAGCTTCTCCCCCCGGTGCCTCTCTCGCTGTGAAATATGTTTAATAAGTGCATAATTATGACATCTGTTAGCCTCATTGTACCTTTCAGTGGGAAGTGAATCACAGGAATAACAGGTTTAAGTATGTGTTAACACTATGATGGCATGTTTAATTGAAATATGACTGGGGAGCAATGAAGATTAAATTAACCCTGAAGATAATCGCCTCACACAAAGATAATTGAGTCGCAATCATCCTGGCTGTGCAATGAAGAATAGCAAATCGAGAACAGGAGAGCGACAGAGATGGAGAGCGGGGGTGAGGCATAAATAATCAGGGATGTGAAATAAGCCTGTTTCTCGCTGATAGAAGAACGATAATTTCAGTCGTCAGATTAAAGTGTGATTAATCAAAGAGTTAATCCTGTATTTGAGTGGGAATGAAGAAAGGCATATGTCTGGTTTATGTAATTATGGTGCACGCAGATCGTCAAGGGCTTTTTGAGATCTCATCATCTTTGCGTTTGAAGATGAGTTATCCGATTGGAAGGGCTAACAAAATGTTTTCATCTCACCCTCTTGGTCTCCCGCTCAAAATAGCACAGGAGGGCCTATGTTTTTCGAGCGGCATATGGTTCCAGCATAAGTGGCTGTGATGGCTGAAAAGAGATTGGAGAGGCACTACAGCATAGCTGATCCTCTCTGCTCCCTGAACCCCGTCCCAGACATTCCTGTTCATATCTGTAAAATGAAAAGCATCTCATTGTCTCAATATCACTTTTACTTTATGGCTTTAGAGGTCAATTGACCTAATATACTTTCTTACCTTCTGTGTAGACACTAGCTAAATATTTCTAGACTGATTTACTACTGATTTTAACTTTGGCTTTCACAATATCAGAATTTCACTTAAAATAATTAAAGTATTGCGATTTTTTTTTAATTAAGAAATGTTGTTGACATTTTATTTTGTTAACATTGTGTTTTGTCTTTTATTTAAATGAATCACACTTAAAATACAGAGACAGAGAGATGGGTTTGGGGTCTTATTGTGATTCTAAAAGTTCCAGTGTGTAATTTGTGTGAGGCTCTTCTGACAGGAATGCAATATAATATACATAACTATGTTATCAGAGGTGTATAAAGACCTTAATTAATGATGCGTTATGTTTTATTACCTAAGAATGAGCTATTTCTATCTACATACACTGTGGGTCCCCTTACATGGAATTTCCCATGTTGTTTCTACAGTAGCCCTAAATGGACAAACTGCTCTACAGAGCGCGTTTTGTAAATACGTTATCTCCTTCAGCAAAGAAGGAAAACCGCGACCACATCTTAGTTCACTGCAGCCATTGTAGTGCTTCGAAAGGGAGAGGTGGAGCGAGCCGTCGGTTGCAATTGCAACCTCACTGCTAGATGCCACTAAAATGCCCACATTGCTCCTTTAAGGCAAAATTTTAAATAGGTTCATAGTTTACAATATGTGTGATTCACCCCAATATCAATAATCGTGGTTTTAATCTTATGGTTATTGCCATTACTGGTATATTGTGACACCTATAATTCTAACACATTTCAGTAACAAACTTTTTTGCCACTATGCATATTATAATCTGTCAAACTGTTAATGGAATGAGTGTTTGGGTGGTTGTCAAACTACGCATTTGTCAGTAAGAAATGCTTATAATATACAAATCCTGGAGAGCCTTGCATTCATAATTCATTATGATCATCCCTGACAGCAAGACGCATTAGCGTTTCGATCTGACTCCCAACGAATTGAAATCCTTGGGCAGATTGCTAAAGATATATAGGCAGAAAAATCATTCTATAAAGGTCGAAGGGCAAATTTTATTGGCCTAACACACAACTATGAATGAATAAAAGGGCTCTGTCACATTGGTGAGTTCTGAATGTTATCAGTATGTGTTTTCTGTGTCGAGTGCTTCTAAGCGAGAAAAAACGGTGACAGCAGTAAACTGGCTAATCTTTTACTATTCAGCAGTCACATTTTCACAGCCTGTTTCTGTCTCTTTGCCTCATGCATTAATTAACAATATTGATTGTCTGGACCTTTCTGTGGAGATGAAAATCATAAACACTCTCAGGACCAAGGACACCACCGGTGTCAAAACTCATAATCCCTCAGAGTCTGATTAGTGCTTTCAGATACATGCACATCCCATAAACACACAGAAGGAATACAAGCGGCTCACATGAAGTTGGAAATAAGGACCGGGCATAGTCTCTCACACACACACTCAAGCAAATGGAAGAGAGGGGAGTTATCAGTGAATCGACTGCTTGCTATTGATGTGAATGTCATTATCTGTAGATTGGCTCTGAATTAGAAGAATGGCCACTCCAAACCCATGTCCTCTGGGCTGTGCTGCATGTGGAAGACATTAAAGTGCTGTCATTAGGCCAGGCTGACCAGGTCAAGACTGTTTCTCTGTACAGTCAACATACTCTAATTGAGCAGATTGTTCAAATAAAAATGAGAGATAGACAGACAGATTTCCATTTCTTAAAACTGTGATATTGTACAGAAACACAGTGTTCATTGGTGCATTTCCGGAAAGACAAAAAGCTGTCACAGGTTTGTACTCGCGCCTCAATACCTCATCTGAGACGATGTACAGAGTCATAAAAACAGTCCAAACATTGCCCTGTTACCATGGCACACTTCTGTGTGGGTTTTTGAAGTCACTCCCTCAGGGAGGATTCACTACTCTGCATGGAAGTGCCCGTCAAGCAGCAGCAAAGACTAGCCCTGTTCCCAGGAGCGAGGACTTTAAGGCTGCGCAGACACGGACATGCTCTCCCCTCGAAGGCTGGGAACCAGAACGATAGCAGCAAATCAGTGTTTGTTCAGCTTC
Organism: Triplophysa bombifrons; assembly: GCA_029783895.1. Taxonomy (NCBI): domain Eukaryota; kingdom Metazoa; phylum Chordata; class Actinopteri; order Cypriniformes; family Nemacheilidae; genus Triplophysa; species Triplophysa bombifrons. The sequence goes on from CM056448.1 coordinate 25,055,068, forward strand.
TCCACAAATATCCCGTGTGCAGATTAGTCGGGTTTCAGGAAATAGTGGCGCGTCCACACTCTGAGCATAGCACGGTGGCTGTCCGTGACTCTCCAGAGTGCTTGCGCTAAACACGCTAATAAATTTAACATGTCCGGCTTTGTTTTGGTTTCATTAGAGCTAATCTCCAGCGCAGAACGGAGAGTGTGTTTACTCTACAGGCACTGATGGATGGCTATAGCTGGCTCTCTCTCCTCCTTGCATTTCTATAACTATAATGAATGAAAGACCTGCATTGTAAGGAGAAAACTAGTGTGAAAAGATTTTATAAGAAGATAGATATCAGACAGATGTTGTCAAACTAACCCTGTAATTGAATTTTATTCTCTCTGTTAGTATACGTAGAAGTCTCTGTTGGTCTTTTTTTTCTGAACTTTAACATGCTGTTTGTCGGCTGATCAGGTTGCTGATCAATGCAGTATATCTGAACAGTGCAAGCAGGCAGTAGAGAAGATTCCGGAATTGTCGTTTCTACAAATCGTTTTACAGTAAACATTTTAATCAGTCCTTATTTAAAGGGATACTCCACCCAAAAATGAAAGTTATGTCATGAATTTCTCCCCAAGTCGTTCCAAACCTGTTTAAATTTGTTGAACACAAAAAAAATATTTGGAAGAATGTTAGAAATATCAGTATAGGGAATTTTTTAAATGGTAGTCACTGTTTGATTTGCTAACATCTTCAAATATCTCATTTTGTGTTCAATAGTACCTAATAAAAATGTATCTGGTAGTCAATGATGTCCCTGAAATGTTGCTATAATTAGTTGCATAAAGTGTTTAAAGGTTTGGAACAACTTTAAGGTGAGTAAATGTTTTTGGGTGGAGTATCCCTTTAACATCTAAATTGACAGTTCACCCAAAAACTAACATCTTGTCATGTCAAACCTGTATGAATTTCTGTCTTTATATTACCATTATATTATACAGCAAAGCCTTTCTTGTCACTATATATTGGCTATGATGATACCAAAAGCTTTAGCATCTCTATAGTGACAAAGACTGTAACCTTGCTATTCTCTACAAAATAATTTGATTTATTCATTGTGATACACTGATTCTTTATCTTGACAAAGCTAATTTTTTCTGGATAAAATATCTTCATGCTTTTGTAATGATCTCAGTAAGTATGTTTGTTTAACATATCACATGCTGTTACTGAAATTGGTGACATTTTCCAGTGTCTCAGTTCTCTCTGTTTTACACAAACATGCAATTAGATCAATAGATGAACAAATAAATAACTGATAACGACATAATCTACATCTGCAACCGAACACGCCGCAGTCACAAAATGAGCGCCACCTGTTCGAATGGCCCATGTTATGTGAGGGTCACAGGGGGTCTTGTTTGATTGGCCAGGGTCAAACAGGCCTTGATTTGGTTGGCTGAAGCGGTGGGTCAGACTGTGCCACGTGGCCTTTGTGCTAACTTTTAAAAATGTTCAGGAAGTTAGCTTCACCCTTTACAGCCTGGGACATTTCCTACTGCAGGAGTTAAGCACTCTGGACAGGAAGCTATTCACTCCAGCTGTAAGATCTTCGTAATGAGTGTCTAACTGGAACCAGATTGAGAGAGCGACAGAACAAGAGCAAGCTTTAGGTCTTAACCCCTCGTCATAGTTTCTCCAAAGTCTTTTTGACATGACAGCAATAAAATTTACAAGCATCCTCTTTTTTTGCTTGATACAAGGCTAAGTGTGGTCAAGAGAATGAAAAAGTAGAAGAGATGAAAACAACTTTCAGATCTTGCTTGAGCTGAGCTGTAGTGTTTGTGTTTAAACAGAAGAAAGGTTCAGAGGGGAGCACAGGCAAGAAAGTCAAGTGGCCCCATAGGAATTTGACTTGTTTGTTTCCTTCCTAATAGTTATCCCCTATATGGGATATATAACTGTAATGATATACTGTAACAGACAAAGAAAAGTTCAAATCAATTGACAGAGAGTGATTATAATATTTAGTCTTTTTTATAGGGTGTGTGCGGTATAGCTTGTGTTATTTATAATATTTGCCCAATTTTGAAGTCATTTAAATATGTAATGATGCTGAGAGTTTAATCATTTAAAATTCTGAAAAAAAAGAACAGTCTATCTATAGGAGCTCTTATGTAGTTGTGATATAGTACCTGGGGATTTGAAAAACGTCTTCATGTAGACACTAGAACGCAGTGATTTTGAAGAAATAGGTCATTCAAAAATGTAAATTCTGTCATAACTTTGAGTTCAATCGGTTGATATTTGTCTTTAAAAAAACGCTAGATAGAATGTGTTGATTTTCTTTTTACTGCAAAGGACTGAATGGTAATTTGTTGACGCTTTAACTGTGATACTCTTCACTGTTTACATTTGATACAAAAAATGAATCAAATTTCTACAATTGAAATGATTTTTTAGTCAGGGATGTCACACCAATTTTAATTGATACTAAAATTACCTAAATATGACATTTATTTATGTGAAAAAGCTGTAATATTTTATTAATATTTCCTAAATATTTTTTTACTAATTAAAACTGTCAACAATAGTTTTTATAAACAGGCAACATAAAAATATATGTTTTTTTTACAGAAAATAGTTTCAAGACTTTTATTTCCATTTGTACTGACATTTAACACCGTGTCTACATGTCTAAAAAAAGGGTTCTAATGCGTTCTATTGTCTTTTGTCAAGTCGCATCACGTGGCGTCCGGTGTAGACATGGTGTTAGTGTTTAAATTTTAACATTTTTCGATATTATTTGTATTATTTATTTAATGTACAAAGAAAAAAAACACTCAGTATGTACAAAAGTTAGTACAAATAAAATATGTACTATAAAATATGTTTATTTGAGATTATACATTTTTATTCAGCATTTGGCCTTTCACGAACCAGTGCAGTTCCATTGCGAACCCCTAGGCATACCCCCTTTGTGTGTAGGGAAACCTTGTATTAAATCATTGTTTGAAAGTATGACCAGAAAGATTAAAGTACTGAAGAAACCACAACTGTGTCTTTGAGCCACAAAGTAATGGTTACTCTGTCTGTGTGTGGGGGGGTGGACTAAGAAGGTGTGTGGGGTTTGTCACCCCCAGACTCAAAGAAGGCAAAAGTCTCTCTATCCAAAAAACAATCGGACTGCTTTTTTCCTTAATATGCCACCCTGTCTGTCTGTCTGGTTGAGGTGACACACTTCAGTACTTTAGTTTCACGCCATTTGGTCTCTTAACCCCCCCAAACACCCCCCTACAAGCTTTCTCTCTCCCCTTCTCTCTCTTCGAGGATTTAAACAAACCCAGTCAGAAGTAATTAGTGAGGAGTGAGAACAGCGCAGGGAGAACTGGCTCATGCTAACTTTGTTCAGCTGCTTCCCGCAGTGAGGAGGCCTCCTCTAAATGATTCGCTCAATAACCATCAGAAACACCCGCCCGGTGGGGGGGTGGGTGCAGTGGGCCGCCGGAAGGGGCAGGTAAGTGAGGCCTGAACTGACCACTGTTGTTTCAGGAAGTGGTATTATCAAAAGCACAAACACCACTTTTAGTGCATGTGTGTTTAAGTGCATTTTACGGATCATGTTTTAAAAGGTTCACTGAGCAAAATCTTCTTGAAATCTGAAATAAAGACCTTTTTTAACTATAGAGACACAGACTTCTTTTATTAGCCTTATACCGAAAATCTACAGTTCAGAAATGAATCACAAAGATGACTACATACACAGGTATACTCATGTATTAAGTTCTGTGGCAGTTACTAAACAAGAATACTATAACAAGTCTCTCATTTAAGGAGGCGTGAGAGAGCAAAAAAGTAACAAAAAACAGTACAATAAAAAATAAATAATGAATGAATGGATGGATGAATGAATGAATGATGTTAAGTGTGTATGTGTGTGTGTGTGAGAGAGAGAACCCAAGTTCTTGAAACTCTTTGATGTAGTGTGAGTATTGTCTTGGCCGTTCTGCTACTGCAAGGCTTCCAGCAGATGGGCCCTTTGTAAATGGAAAATAAAAATCCAATAAAAATGGTAATTATATAAAATGCATCACATTGCTGACAGGCTCTACAGAGGGGTCCTGTAGTTTGGAGTTAGTCCAAAGATTGACAAATACATCTCTCTCTCTCCCCTCTCGCCCGCTCTCTCTCCCTCTCGCTCTTTCTCTCAACACAAGTCATAACACAGTGAGAGACGTTAAGAGAATGCAGAACAAATTATTGCACCACCCCCCTTGGACACTTTGGCTCGTTGTCTTAGAGACTCATTGAAAAATGGAATGAACAAAAAAAGCATTGCCACAGCTTTGACATGCCGCACTTGTTACTGAAATACTACAGGCGGATTAATATGCCATAACTAATTGCTCTGGGGAACACGCAAGTCTGGACCAGAACAGACACACGGAGGGGAATAACAGATTCTTGACACCTTACACTATATACACATGTACATGCAAACTAATGAGAGAGAGAGAGCTTGACTGTGAAGGCGCACTTATTGATCTATGGGGGATCGTGGAAATATCAAAGACTTCACTTATCCTTCTTTCTTTCTTTATCTGATCTCTGCTCTTTTATTTTTAACAATATCTGTGACGCTTTTAAAGGTGTGATTTGCATGACCATGTGTGCGTGTGATTCGCCTGACCATGTGTGCGTAACATCCATGCAAAGATGACAAACTATAAATGCGAGCCAGCAACCTCGACTGTGTGATGTGACACTCTCAGATATAAAAGCAGAGATACATTTTAATTTGCTCTTTTGTGAATACAAAAGACAGACAGTGAGTGAGAGAGAGCGAGAGCGAGAGAGAGAGAGAGAGAGAGATTGTTCCCCACTGCCAGCCGTTTAAACAAGACCGTTGAAAGTTCGGTGTGTCATCCTAAACCAACGCCGTTTATCACCTACTATTATTTTTTTTCTCTTCTGCTCTTTTCATTTAATGTCATCTCTATGGGAACCGACAGCACCCTGGAAATCATTTTCAAAACAGCGTATTTGTTGAAAGGGGCCGATTGGGGGTGAAATATGTCTTTGGCACAGAGCAGGACATGGTGGCAGGGTCTGCCACAGTGCTGATGCATTAATAACCAGAGCTCCAGGAGGGGAGAGGGGGCCCAGCCCACCCTGTTCTCCACACACCAGAGGTCTTTGTCAGAGCGGGGCCATTGTAAAAAGTGCCTCTTTATTGGTTCTTCAGCCGCGTATTGCCATGCTCCAACACAAGTGCTGTGCCTGTCTCACTTTTTTTATGTTTGAAATGGTTTGATTTCTCAGACAGTGAGGAACGCTCGTCTAACAACGATAAAGAGAAAGATAATCTCAACAGACCTGGCGGCACCTCCTCTGAGTTTACCTCTGGCCTCTCTTGTAGTAAAACTTGCTGTTCTTGAATCAGACCTTGTTTGACTCCCTGGAACTTCATTATAAACATTATAAACAGGCAGAGCTAAAAATACCTGATTTATTCATAACTTTATATTGACATTGAATGTTAAACTTCCACCCGGTGATTGTCAGTGAGGTTGTATTTCTCCTGCAGTCTCAAAGTGTGTTAATCAAACAGACATTATGATGGGCACAGGCGACACGTTTCTCCGCGGATGGGGTGTAAAAGCTCACCTGGGCTCGGTTTTAGGCTCGGTTTTAGTGGCACAGACGTGGACTGGCATCTGGGAGCCTTATTTCTCACTCCTGTGAGGTTGTGTCTGTTGGCGTCATTCACTTCAAACCCACTTGTGACAAGAGAACCTCCTTATGAGCGTTGCCAGCAATAGACAGTGAGGACTGCCATGTGGTTGATGAACACAATTGTGATTTGTTTTTTAGTAGTGACAAAATGATATGTTTGTTAGATTTCTGTTATCTCCCTTTCTTATACTCCATGTATTTTATAATATGAAAGTTACACTATTAAGCGTAATTGTGAAAAAAATTATAATAAAACATTTATGATTATTTTAAAAGTAACTTAAAGGGACAGTTCACATAAAAATGAAAATGATGTCATCATTTACTTATCCTCGAGTTGTTCTAAAGCTGTATACATTTCTTTGTTCTGATGAACACAGAGAAAGATATTTTGAAGAATGCTTGTAACCAAACAGTTCTTGACCACCATTGACTACAATAGTTGGAAAATTGCTTTGTAAATATCTTTGTTCTGTTGAACGCAAAATAAGATATAAAAGAACAGTTCTGGGGCACTTTTGACTATCATTGTAATTTTTCTACTATGGTAGTCAATGGTGTCCAAGAACTTTCACTGTGTTCATCAGAACAAAGAAATCTATACAGATTTGGAACAACTTGAGGGTGAATAAATGATACATTTTTATTTTGGGGTTATTTACCCTTTAACACGTATACAGTGGATGTCGACCAGAATATTATATGGTCTCAGCAGTATGTGTGTGGTAAAACAACTACAAAATGTCTTTAGTTTTTTAAGCAACAGCTTTAGCATGTATTTTATTTGTATGTATTATTTATTATATTCGTCCTTTGTCTCTTTTTAAATAGAGAATGGAGACGAAAATGATGGTGAAACGAATAGGTGGGGCTCTCCCACGTCTCAATTGCATTTTTATGTAGATTTGTCTGTTTCGCTAGACTATTGGGGTGCAAATAGGCCAAGGCTATTTATGCCCAGTGCAAATCAGTCAATCCATTATAGTTTTCATTGATATTCGACTGAGAACGTTGCTAATTTAATTGTATTCATTTTACTGGTAAACCGTGAGATTTGAACACCTCATTGATTCACCAGCTTTCCACTGAGATGTGGCGCTCTAGTGAGGACACGTCATGTCAAGAATTGCACCTCTAACCTCACCAAGCCTACATGTGACCCTGCTGTCCTTTAGGGACATCATCCAAGCCTGCAGGTCGCAGTGGGAGAGACTTTACATATTGGTTTCTGTTACAATTTCGGTTTCATCTTTCAAGGGTCAATGTTTAGACGTGGACTAAAATTAAAGGTGTGTGTTACTGAAACCAGCTGTATAAGAAGAAATGGGTGTAGAACCTGAGCCTTTACAAATTAGGACCAATCCACTTCAGAAGTGAATCACGTTTCCGTAGGCATGATAAAGTGACAGCTGATGCTAATCTAAACTGTGGTAGAGACTAAAAGTAAAGACTTGAATGTATAATGTGAAATAATGTATGTATAAAAAACAACCTCATATTTTACAGTACCAGTGACAGTGGTATTACTAGTGATGCTTACGGTAGATGTCATTACGCATTATATCTTTACATTGTTCTATTTGTCAAAACCACCCTTATATATTTTGGCCTGGCACAATTGCACAAGCTCACTAGGATGTTGTCTTATTTACTTAGATGTGTTAATCTAGCATTATTCAAATGGTGAACTGAATTGTATGAAGAACCTTCATATCTGAGAACTTTTGTTGTTGTTTTATTGAAGGGATCATCCGCCCAAAAATATGAAAATTCTGCCATCAGTTTATCACCCTCAAGATGTTCTGATAAACATAAAATATATTTTTGGAAAAATGTCAGCAACTGAGATTTCTGGGACATCATTGACTACCGTAGTAGGAAAATTAACGTATCGTATTTTTCGTCTTTTTTTATCTTTTGAAGGAGAAGGAAAGCAAACAGTTCTAGGGCACCTTTGATTACCATTTTAATTTTTCCTACTATGGTAGTCAATGATGCCCCAGACATGTCAGTTGCTAATATTTTTCCAAATATCGTTCTCTGTGTTTAACCAAAAAAAGAGATTTAAACAGATTTGGTACAACTTCCATTTATATCACTATTCACTGAACATGTGAAATAGCGATTCATTCATTGTTTAAACAATGATTCAATCTCTTCCGTCCTCATCTGATTCTGGTTCTTAGTAAATATGCTAACCAATGGTTGTAAATCGTAATGATTTACAACCACTTTACCTTTAATTTAAATCATATAGTTCTATTAGGACATTAAAAGTGTCTGTATAGTTGTATGATCTTCATTAGTTCTTAATCTAACATATGCCTACCGGTTGTGCTTGTTAGCGTACTAACGTTATGCTAGCCATTTCTATTAGAGTAAACATGTTACGCTAATTAATTCTATTAGCGCATTAAGTAGCTATCAGTGTATTAACCTGACAACCTTACTCACACTGGTGTGAGTAATGCAAGCTGGCAAATTCTTTTAGCTTATCGATGTTTTATATTAAATGATTCTTAATGTATAGTGTATTTTACCTGTAAAACAATTTGCAATGCCTAACAGATCTATCAGTTTATTATCATGTTATGCTAATCAAGCCAATCTGTGTGTGCGCACCGTGCATGTGAGACTACAGCTGGTTTTAGTCTGTTTAGTTGAGTCAATTATGCGCAGACCAGGACTGTGCCACCCTGTCAGATCATATGATGAATGGGCCAAGTTGACAAGATGCTGAGGAGCAGAGGCCTCTGTGATAATTGGATTATTTACACACAAAAGCTCAAGAGAACGGCCCACATAACATGCCCAAAGCTTGCCACACATGGAGAGGAAGAGGCTAATAAAAACGGGAAGGACTTTACGACTTTTAGCCAACTGTATAAAATATATTGAAAAATGTATATAGTTGGACTATTTTTAATAGAAATCCTGTTAAGAATATAATAACATCTATAATAATAAATGTATAAATAAATATGAAAATGATATATTACGCTTACTTAATAATATTATAAATCTAAGGTTTGGGATAATATAAAAAATAAATATTCAAATTCAATATTTAAAACCTTAATAAAAAAATTGCAATATTTGTAAGCTGTATTTAAAAACGTAATTTTACAGAATCTTTCTGTTATTTTTTACAGTTTTGTCCACATATAATGTAAAACATGTCATACGGTCAAAAAACATAAAAGTACAGAAAAATACTGCAAATTTAGAAGGAAAATGGGGAAAACGTAATTTTTACAGGGAAAAGCTGTTGTTTTATTGTTTATTTCTGGTGCCCAGCTGCATTTTTCAGGTTTAGTTTTGGCACCCCAGCTGCCATAAAATTGCATTGCATTGAATTTTTAACAGTGTACCTTAATTCTCTGGAGTGTATTCCGATTTCCTTCTTCATACATGTTTAATGCAGTACATTTATCTCTGCAAGTTGACCGACAATTGTTTGATTTTGTTGTCAGGCAACTCTGTTTTATTTTAGCCAATAAAAGTTTTTAATGCAGAGGGATTTTTAACATTGGATTAATATGTAAATGTCCACCTGGCTCTATGTTCCATGCTAGCTCTATGATGTTTTCATGAGTTTGCTTTTGAAAAGGAACAGAACTCCTGTAATATACAGAGTGATGTATTAAAATGACAATGAACCAAGCTCGACCTCAGAATATTCAAACTGAAGAATGGTAAATGTAATCAATCACCTAACACCTGGCTATTTTTAGCATTTACAGTTTCATGTCAATCTAATATAACTCATGTAGGAAAAATTCCAGTTTGGGTAGGTATTTGGGCAAGTGGTCCGGGCCGGTTAGCAACCGTAGGTTTTACACTCTGTTTGTTGCTGGCAGGAGGTCATTGTAAATCTATCCGTGAAACCGGCTGAGAACAACTTGAAGAAATTCAAGAGAGTCCACAATGCTTTGCTGTAGCCTTGTCACATGATGCTCTTCCAGTGATAAGACTGGAAGGGTTTTTTCTTTCTAATTCGAGAGAATGGTCTCATTGATGCATCACCTAATTACCTGTATACGTCACCGGACAATTTTCTTAACGTATATTTATCATCCGCTGCTCTTGTACGATAGGACCGCAGATAGGGAATGTGCTTACATGCTGTTTCTCTTACTGCATAAATCCAATGGAAAATTCCTTAGGATTGTTTTTTATTAGGCTGAAGTTCCCAGGAGCACAGTGCCCAATAAAAGGCAAACCAGATAAAAGAGAGCGAGTGATTAGAGGAGGATGAAAGCTGTAAAATGTTCCATATTATATTGCAAACTGCTATGCTCACCTCAGCTCTCTCTGCAAATGCCTCACCAAACCATGAGAGGTCTAGTGGCCGTGTTCTGTAACCTGCTACCTTGTGTGCCTTCTTTTCATGTTGCCATTGGAAATTCATTTGTTTGATTGGTGGAGAGGGGCAGGCACAGATAAATAAGGCCCATTGTAGCGCAAAGGCAACCTGCCCGCATTAGCCCGCCCCCCGCCCTTTACTATTGCGTGTGTAGGAACCACATGGCGAGTCCTAGTGGCTCGTAAAGAGAAGGCAGAAGAGACATTGAAATATCTGAGCCCGGCAAAGATAAACAAACTGAGGTATTCATTGCACACTTTATGGGCTGTCCAAAGAATCCTGTCCTCTGTCAGAGCTACAGGAGAGAAGAGCCAGCGTTCGGACTCCAAATCAATGTACGCCACCCACAAACACATCAACTGTACTCGACCTCCTGTCTGATATCCGCGCACGCAGGTCCTTTCCGATACCGGCGTGAACACACACTCACATAAGCTTCATCAACATGCAATAAGTAGTTTCATGAATGAATAGATAAATAGGCTGTACTTTTTTCTCCATCTGAGAGTTGGTTTTCTCCGGCCTCCTCTATAGAACCATCTGGATCCCTCCTTTTCAGAGTTCTCCACACTGCCCAGATGCTTCTATTGTGATGCCCTCCAAATCTTAATAAGCAGTTAAAATATTTACTGAGGCGCCTTTCTCTCCCACACCAATTCTTCCCCCGGCTTTTCTCTTTTTTATCGTTATTATTATTATTTGTACCTTTTCAGGGACAAAAAATGGAGATGTCCACTAAATGTGATTGATTGGGCCTAAAAATGGCCATTATTGCCATTAAGACCCACATGTCAGCTGCTGCTTTTGTGCAGGCTGTATCTCTAAGCTAACCACTGATCCATGAGAGGAGGTGGGGGAAGAATGTACTGCCCTGAAAGAAATGCCCATTTCTCTATGGATCCTGGCTGATTCAAAATACAGCTGCGAGGAGGAGGAGGAGGAGACTTGTAGAGAGAGAGAGCGAGGGAGAAGGAAAAAGAAAGGAGAAAGTTTAAGAAAGGGGTAGAGGAGTGAGACTTTTTCTTCACCGCGTACAAAAAAGGCTTTCGACAAAAAGATTAATAACTCCGGCTAGCTAATCAAAATTCAAGATAGTGATAAGTTTTGTGACTCTTTCTCTTCCCTTTCTCTGCTTTTCCTCGTAAGGTATTCATGCGTTTCGCGTGTCAGCTGTGATTAAATTTTCTCCACACGTATGAGTTATAGAGCAATGCTTGAAAGAGTGTGGGGTAACCATGTAGATTATGCATTGTTTTCTTATTTTCATTTTTCAAAGACTAAAAATACACAATAAGTGTCTCCAAGTGAGGTTGTATGAAGGGCAGAAGCGTTACAACCACACAAAGACTTTCTGGCTGTTGGGTTTTTGGCTAGCACAATATAGGGTTCAACAGCAGGTGTTCAGCATGTTGGTAACAGGAGCTAGCGTGCATTCAGCCGCACGTGGGGCCGTTAACGTGTGTGTGCCCAAAATGAAAGTGGAGTATTAAAAATGTAATGAATAAAAACTCACCCCTATGAATATTTGAATGGACATATCACTGTGTCATGTTACTTCAAACAAGCATCTTCTTAAACAGTCTATGATAAACTGCTCCCTTAAGCCTAGAGATGCACTTTCGTTCTGTTCCGGTGATGTGACAGATATTTGCACAGCAGTTCTGGGCATGTTGTGTATATTGAGTGCACTTAACACATTTACCAAACATTTATCATTCTGATGACATGGGCAATGAACACAGATGAACGGTGCCATTTCTGACTTAATGAATCACAGCACATACACAACCTCTGAGTTACACTTCCGTTGCACTAAGTGCTTGCACATTTTCACATCATGACACAAATATGTTGTGTGTGCGACAGAGTATATGTTTGTAGTCTGTCTGAAAGCTACTATTAAGAAATATATTTTACGGGCATTGTTAAAAGCAGGAAATAACATTTAAACAACTTCCCAAAGATTCGTCCATACTTGCATATCAGCTTTCCCTGGTATGAAAAACACCTCTTTGTTTTATTTCTTTAATTGAAAATATTTTGTTTAAGAACTTTTAGTCTGTTCATGATAGGGAGTGTGGTCTTGTAAACAGCGGCTCTATTATTTGTGTATCAAGGTCAAGCGTGGGCTTACTTGGTAATTATTAATACGGATATTTTCCTTTTTGTTTGCACTTTGAAATTTGTTTAAAAATTGTTTATTGCACTTTGAACTGTACGTAAGATGACCACGCTCAATGTAATCAGGCAATCTGTATTAAAGTTCACTTACATAGTTACAAACAGTTGTGTGTCTCTGAGTTTGGTTCTACAACATTTTGCCTGTCATCTGTGTGTTGCAAATGGGAAGAAAAATAGCAAGTGTAATAAATAACCACTGTATTTTGATTTGAACCCTTACATGCAACACTTTAATTTTGTCTTGTCCTTTTGAATGAAATGTAATACAAATGCAATGTAACTATGAAATTATTCGAAAGATCTTGCTGTACGCTTGTTATAAAGCGAAGCCATTTTGAGTCATTTAAGTGTTCTACACAAAAACCGTGGATCACGACCTCTGCGACCCTCTAGTTGCTTACCCTCCCCACCTTTTTAGCCGCTCAAAAAATCATCTCAGTCATTGTATCACTTACGCCCCATAACATTTTCTTCTATCAATGCAGGAATTTGGAATTCAGACTTTGAAATTTAACATTTCCGGGTTTATTGGTTAAAATCTCCACCACAATGTGTTTCTGTAGCTCATTTAGTAGCCACAATCACGGGTTTTATTCCTAGGGAATGCATAAACTGCTAAAACATATGCTTTGAATGCACTGCGAGTCACTTTTGATAAAAGCATCAGCCCAATGCATAGATGTAAATGCATGTGCGCTAACTCCAAGACCACATATCCAATTAAATTACTTTCCCGGCTTTCTTTGATGTAAATGTAATGTTCTGATTTTAAAGTGCATGTTAGACAGTGTGCATGCAATATGCACTCCGCTGCCTCGAAAAAGGATACTGTTTTTTTCCAGTAGCCAAGGTGAATTCTACGAGATGTCCAGAGGTCCAGTGGTCATCCATCTCTGTGGTTTACTCACCTGTCTTCCTTCTCTCTTTCACTTACTCCATTAATCCCCTGATGGGGTTTGAACTGTTTTAAATCTAATATCAGCAGATGCAAGCAATGCTGCTGTTGGACAAAAATGTGCAGAATCACTACTGTGATCTGAGGTGTGGTCAGCTGTGTCAAAGAATAATCTATACATGCTCTGTCAGCCCCACATACAAAGAATGAGGGGATCGGAGGTCTTAAAATGAACATATAAGATCACATTTTCAATACATCTTTGTCTTGATGAAGGATGTTACTTCCTGTGTTGTAAAAATTGAAGAATTGCAAATCTTATTCAGACTTGCTTTGAACTGACTGTACAGTAATGCACAATAACACAGTAAAGAGATCGTGGTGGTGGTGGATTCTTCTCGTTACATCATATCTTTACTCAGCTGGGGAAGTTTCAGAGGGCCACCCGCCTTTATTTACACCACTGACTGCTGAGCAGCTCCACCAGAGAGGAGAATCCTGCTCTACCTTTACTGAGACCTGTCTTATATCTTCCCTCCATTACTCTTTCATTTTATCTTGCTTTTTAGTGCTTTCTCTCTCTCTCTTCCTCACTCTACCTTCTCCACCATCACTCTTCATCCGTGGGTAGTGTGTGTGCGCGCACACTTATTGCCTCTCTTTGTTTCTGAGCATAGGCAGTAACAGTTTGTTTTAGTTATCTGACGTGGCTTCGCCGTCGCATGGAGGTTATCTCCCGGCTCTCTCCACGGATCGCATTACTGCCTGCACCGGGCCCTGACCCGATGCAGAGTTCACCTTAGAGTCTGATTCTTATCATTACTTCTGTGATAAATAGAGCTGGCTTACTATGAGATTAGTCTCTTTCTCTTTCCCACACATACATGCACACGCCCCTCCCTCTCAGGACTCGGCTGTCATAGCCGGGATCTCCTAAGGAAGACACGCACTCCCTTTGGTTCCTCTTCAGATTTGGGGACTTTAGAGAGGAGGAGGAAAAAACACAGCCGTTCCCTGGTGTCCCCTCTCAGATCCTGCAGGCATCAACGTAAAGCCTCGCTCGTTGCCACTGAGTCACACGACAAGTCAGACTCTGACAGGTGATCTAAAGCCATCGATTTTTCACACGAAGATTATCACCTGCGTTGCTGAGAGAAAAAAGAGAGAGAGTTTGTTACTTTTTGATGTGCTCCTGCAAGAAAAGGCAACACTTGTCACATGTTCTCGCAAAATATCTGTCATCCTCCATGTCTGCCTCTTTTAATTGTGTCATTGTATTTTTATACAAGGATGCACTGCTGAAGTCATACATCTGTTGTGTGTGTGTCTGTGTCTGTGTGTGCGTGTGTGCATGCTTGCAGGTGCATGTGATAAAATATATAGGAGGTGTACTGGTTCTCTTTGACTGATCTGTCTTGGCTGAATCAGTGTTCGTTGATGGATTGGTCTCTAAGCGCTCTCTTACACACACACACACGCACGCACGCACACACGCACGCACGCACACACACAAACACACACTACTCCATTCTGGCAAATATGGAATTCATCAATAATGTTCCCTGCAGATCCCTCATCCACGAGGGGTCAAAGGTTAAACTGGGACCATGATAAAAAGAGCTAAGGGGCAAGATTAGGGTCCGGACCGGCCGCACACACGCTTACACACAAATGCCCCACACGCAGTTTCTCTCCCTCTCGTACATATGCGGCAGCTGCGTCTGCTCAGCTGGCAGTTTTAATACAAGGCTGATTGAGAATCTGACTCTTCTGATGCATCTCCCTTATGAAACAAAGGTCACAATACCTGCTTAGGGTCCTGTCTGAGAAACAAAAAACATGTGCACACCCTTGTGCGCACACCCATACACCCGCTTATGTTATGTTAACCCTTTGAGATAAGCCAGCTGTTAAAACCCAGTCTACCTCCACCTGAAAGATGTCAATATACACACATACACATTTAAAAATGTTTAATATCTAATATTATATGTCTGTCTCTCTCTCTGATGCATGTCTTTCCTATTCTGTCCGTCTAAGTGCTGTATATGTTTGGCAATTCGCTAAACTGGTCCAGGCCCTTTGACCTATGATACCTCAGGCCTATTTGGCCCAATTATTAGCCAAAATGACAAATTTGATGTCCTTTCAAAAACCTCCATGTAAAAAGCTAGCATATATAGGCAGTGACTAATAAGGGTGAACTGGCCCTTTAATGATGAAAGATACACCACAACGCTCCTTGGAGAACAATCATTCCCACAATCCCCTACTGTGTTGTGACCCTTTGCCCTCTCTGCGGACACATGCGGGAGGGATCTATAAGTTGATTTGGAAGCCCGAGTGACCAGACCTGAGCAAAGCTGACCACTGTTGTCGCCTAGACATGTGCTTTGTTTGCTAGGCAAACACACTCCAAGCGGTCTGTCTAACCTGCCTGTTAGAGCTTTAATCTCATTTTGAAGCAGTCCTGTTTTAACATGTAAAACAGAATGAAGGATGCAAAAAAGGATTCATTTATGCAGTGGTTTACTGAAGCAACTTCCCTTCTTTTGTCTTTATCTTTTTTGGTCAGACAGTGGCTGCGGTTGCATGTGTGTTGTTCCTTGGCCTTTGGAAACGTTACAAATGTAAAACGTCCAGTAATGTGCCAAACACCTGCTAAGATGCATCCATAAGCTGCAGATCTGCTCCTGTCGTTTATTTTTTTACACGTCTCCCAAATGGGCTGCTGTCTTTACAAGCAAGGTGATAATCCCACTTTTTATAGCTGTTAAGATTGCAAACTGGCCTGCTTTTGGAGTGTTAAAACCCTTGACTAGTGTCTGGAAGACAGGAGATCTCCAACCGGCGGACGCTGTGAGCGAGGCCTTCTGTTTCTGTCAGACAAACTGGATTGAATCCTCACCTCATTTTTATGGCGAGACTACGGTGGGACACAAATGTAAAGAAGCCTGACATTTTGAAGACAAAACAGATATGTTGCAAGCCAAATGTTCATTACGAGATCTCTATAATAAATTGGAGAAAGACAAATTTTGTGAGACTGACTGAATGGCATTGTTTATCTGCATGTTGTGTGAGGTCGTATATTGATGTAGCCTCTTATCACACCGAGGCAGGTCAGTTTCATCTGAACAGCATTAAATGGAGTCTTTCATACGTGTACCTCAAATACAAACACGCTTCATTCAAGGCCAAATTGTTTTCCATGAAAAACTGATAAAAAATGTGTTCATCGCTGTGTAAACATTGACCAGTATTTACATCTGTGAGGGGGGGAAAATCCATTTTGGGTGGAAGGAACAACGATTGATGACTTATGCCTGACAGGGCGTGGGAGGTGTATTTCATTTGGTAGGGCTACTTGTTTAGTCTCTCTCTCTCTCTCTCTCTCTCTCTCTCACCCTCCCTATCTCTCGCTATGTGCATAGAGTAATATCACAGGTTAAGTTTATTAACCTCGCTGGTAGATGATTTCAAAGCTGCTCAAGGTCTATTAGACAAACAGGAGAAACACAGATGGGAAAATTCCCAGAATTCCAGAAATGGTTTTAGGCAATCTTTTTATGAAAATTAAAGAAAGAAACATTCAGTTCAGTTAATCATAACAGAGGAAATGCACACAATCCCATGTGGTCACTCAGTCATCAGATATTATTGTAGCACAATATTGTTTTTCCAGATGTTGTTGTTTTCCAGTTTTGCGCCCATATTTACAGCAAACTAGATAATAACAGTGCATTTTTACAGGAAATGGTTTATATTTGTCATCTAACTAAGTGAAGTGACTCATAGCGCACCATTTAAACAAGCGGCCATATAATAGTGTGATTCACATCACTTGGGGATTTTTTTGTTGTTGAGGAAAATCCTGTTTTTGTTAGCATGTCTAAGCATACATTTCCAATGCGTCTCAATCTGTCTTGACATTATAACATGTGCTTTTGTATGTTTGTAGAACTTTAAGAAAACCTGTAGTGAACACAAAGCCCGAAATGAGTAATGTGGTTTCGCTCCATCCTTGGAGGCGGGTGCTGGATCTATAGCATCTAGTTGGTGTCAATGTCAGATAGAAGCTGGGTGTTCAGGCTGTCTGTTCCCAGCTGAAGGGTCCGGCTGATCATAGCAGACAGGTGTTCAGAACAGAAGCACAAAGGTTCTCCCATTGATGACTACATGCGTCTGGCACACAATAAATATCTATAAAATAGATCCCTCCAAGAGAAAACAGATAAAGCCAGGAGCTGAGGACAAAAAAGAAAAGAAAGAAATCTATAAAACAATGATGCTAAGGAAAAGCACTGTTAAGTAGATTTATTATGGTATGCAGCAGTAGCTATGAGGATGTGTCAAAAGTCATCTGGCAGTTCGTGAATGCTGTAACATGGAAGCTAAAAGCCACAGAGCAATCATAGATTTAACATTGCAATCTGTTTGTGTGTGTGTTTTTGAAAGCTGAAGTGTGTGTGCTTGTATAATGTGAATGTGTGTAGGCAATAGCGTGTCAGGAAAAAGCCACAAGCCAGATATCGTAGTCCTGGAGAATTTGCCACCCTCATAGAATAGCCACCTCACTGTGTGCTGAATGAATTGGGTGTTTTTGAAGTAAAAAATGTCTGAAACTTCCTGGCAAAAGCTGTTGCTTGTTTGTCCGGAAATAGGACATATATTTTTCTTCATATATATCTTTTTATTTGCAAAGTTTTCGTTTAAAAGTCTTAGTTTAATAATTATTTGCTTGATTTAAAAATGATAAAATGTGCCTATGTAGATAGTTGGGTGAATGTGTTTATGTGTATGTGTGTATGTAGGTGTGTGTGTGTGTGTGTATGTGTATGTGTTTGTGATAAGATTTCACTAGATTTTAGAAGTTTATTTTGACCTTGCAAACATTTTGATCTGATGGTGTATTTTTAAATGTCTGAAATTTGCTTTGTAGAAACAATTGTAAAACTTCAGAGATACTCGATTTTCATTACAAAACTGAAACTGTATATAATAAATGTTTATTAAATAAATGTAAAAAGTCCAGGTAAAGAGTGGCTACCTTGAAGGAGCTAGAATGAAACATAGTTTAATTTATTTTGGATTTATTTTGGATCACAGCATAATTTCAACAATACTTACAGTGCTATTAATAGTTTTGATAAGTTATTCTAAAATGTTGAAAAAATATTTGAGTGAGTGAGTGATCCTAAACTTTTGAATGGTAGTGTACATGTGTTTACTGTCTTATATTTTCTGCAGTTTAAAAGAAAGGCTGAGAGAAATGACTTTCAGCAAACAATGATAAAGCATATATAACTATAGGGTGATTTATCCAGCATAGTGTGATTTTTAGCTCAGGTGTTCTAATTTTAAGAAACAGAGAAAGCGAGAACAAGAGACAAAGAAAGAGGTAAACGTTGTTCACTTTTTCCCAAGCATTTCTAAGATTCATTATGTGCATAACTTACTTAATAGCATTCCATTCATGCTGGCTAGGCGCTATGTCTTCCCTACATGCATTGTAAAGCCTTTATATTCCCATGCAATGAATAAGAGGGGCTGAATGGAGAATGGAGGCAAGGAGGGAGGGAGTAAAAGGGAATAAAATCATTTTTAGACGTGAAACGATTTTCTAACATTTAAAAAAATAAAACTATCCCCAAAAGTGAGAAAATGATGCTCGCTAAATTGAATGTACTGTACCCACATGCACACACATATGGATACAAAGTAAACATTAGGAGACATTATGTTTTTGGAAGTTTTGCTTGTGGTGAAAAATGTCGTAATAAAGGAGATGCCACAGCAAACAGAGCTGATTAATCCCCAACTCCCTCCCTTTTCTCATACCCCCTATTACGTATACACACACCTCTGAAATGGTTAAAAATGATTCAACACAGGCTCTTGGCTGTGTTTAGAGCAAATGTAATTATGGTCTTGGGTAAGCGGTCTTCCTTTCTCTGCCCCACACTTCACTACCTGATGATGTCACTGGCCTTTGTACGATCGTAGCAACTCTTCAAATCAACTGCTAGCCATGACCTTTTCCTCTTCTGAAGTGCTTATCTTCCTCGCTTCCATTCCTTTTTTTTCCTCTCTACCATTTATCTTAACCAAAGTCTTTAAATAGTATATTAGACCTCCAGCATCGCCCCCTTCCAATTTGGTTGAGCTCTTATGATGATCATTTTACACTATCCAGCCTGTTTAACATCTATGTGAAGTTTTACAATTTAAGAAGGGACATCATTTTTTTACTTTCAATCGAAAGCTTCGCAAAGATGGAAAAATGAAAATGAGGGTAAGGGTGGTGTTTATAAATACATAGTGCATTTTTTGTCTTTATACATTTTCCAGTACATCAAAGGAATGCAGAAATCTGGAAAACAAATGTTGTGACAATTGCTGTGTTAGTCTGGAGAGATTTAAAGAGCGTCTGCCTGTTCAGTCAGCGGTTTAAACATATCACACACATCTGCCCATTAAACCAGCGGTTCAGCCATATCACACACATGCTTAAGACTACATTCCAACTTATCTTGATAAAACATAAGCAGTGTAGATCAGACCAAAATAGAGTATGTATTAATGGCCAACATAATGCATTATTACAAAACAATTTGATAATGAATCATATTTGGTTTAAAAGTGAGTTGACATAAAACTTTTTAGATGTCTTGCCAGGGTAATTATGCAGTCTACTTTCTTCATATTTCTTCAATTTCATTTCACAGCAGTGATTCTTAAGATTAGGCAAATAAGTACAACAGACCATTTCTGTCCTCTCCTCTTCCACCTTTACAGCCCACCCCCTTTCTTTTTCTTGTCCATCTCTTCCCACAATGAGTAATAAAAGACTTCCAATGTTTCTTATTTGGCTTGTGGTTTATTAGTGATTGTATTATCAGAGCGGCTCTATTCTTGCCTGTTGAGCCATGTGTGAGCGGAAGACAGCATACAGCTTTCAGCGCAATCCATAACTTAGACAGGCCAGTTATATACCCTCTATTGTGTTTGCCTTCCTCTCTTATCCTCCTCAATACAGACCCTCCATTTCTATTTCTTCTCCCCTCCGCTTTTATTTAATTGAACATTTTGCTATTTGTGATTTTCTTTTTTGTATCAAAGACAAATATGCATAACCTATATGTAATGTAATGTTATAAATACGATCTGTAAGTCAAATCTATAACCACCTTTTTTGCATCTAAGATTTTACATTTATACTATCTATGGACAGAATGTGTGGCATATTTACCACAGAAAACAATAATGAAATGAATATGCCTCATTGGAAAAAACAGAAAGTTTACAGCAATACTCTTATTAAGTTTAGCAGGTGGATTAGGTGTGAATGTGTTACGTATAATTTTTTGGAAGTGCATGGAGTTACAACTGCTCTTCACAGGTTAAAAAGTTCACACAGTTGTTTTTAGACTCGTACATGACAGGTTGGTATATTAATGATCCTTTGCCCTGTTGTTTATTTCCATGTTATAAACTATGGAAAATGTGGTGTTTTTGTGTCCTCGGCAGACCCCAAATGAGAGGCTTTTGAGTGTTTAACTGTTTAGCAGTACAGGATCAAAGACGTCCTGCAAACACTAGGTTTAGAGATTTGATAGACATGACTCCACCCCTTAATGAGCAGCCTGTTGTTTACTTCCTCCTAACTGTCTAGCTTCAGACAGGTGGACAGGAAGTTTGTCTCCGCCTTAGCAGGCTGACCTTTGAACTACCGGTTATGCAAGGTTCAATTTTGTTACCTCTCTCTCCCACTTGATTGACAGACAGACAATCAGACATAATATGGATGAATTAAAATAGGTCTCAATGTTTCATGTCAGAATATAAACGATTGTAAAAAATATAAAGACGGACAAAAAATTCACACAGACTTTTGTGAAACTGTAACTGAGTTCTCACAAACCACTAACCTGGCATCAAATGTTTTCCTCTTTAATCACTCTAAATGGGTGATCCTCTAGTGACCAGTGAAGTATTGTACAATGGCATTTAAATATTTTCCCACAGCCCAATATAAAGGTCTTTCTAAAACCACCTACTTAATAATACGTGTGTGAAGTTACATGGTTGGCTTGAATGACTAAGATTTGTTCATTGTTATGAGCACATGTAGTACCAAATCATGCATTTCCCTTATTACACAACATAATACACATTATGTTCATGAAATATGAGTATACATCTCACTGCGTTCCTTAAAAGGTGTGCAATCGGCGAATGTTGTGTTTCTGGGTCTCATGTTTTGTGGAGTCAGTAATGACTCGAGTGGGGCAGGAATAAAGCCTGCGTGCTTTGGGGTAGGGAGAATGTTGGGGACTGATGTTTTTTAAACATCCTGAAGTTTACGACGTAAGGGATTAACATATTTGGGAAAACTTTACCAGTCCACTATCTTTGTGTGTGTATATGAGCAAATGAGTGAGTGAGTGAGAGAGAGAGATCCTTTGAGAGCCAGTGAAGCCAGGGAAAATTGTTTGTTGACTGCACAACAACAGTCGAATTTCAGCTGTCAACCTCCACCAGACAGCTTGGAATGCCTTTGGGAAACAGATTAATAGTTTATTTTCATGGCAATTGCATATAAAGAGAGAGAAAAGGAGGCAAAGTGGTTTTACTCAAATGTAGCTGTTGTCGCCATTAATTCACTCTATTTTCCCACCTATGAATATGCCTCATAAAGCCCGCTGAATCTTGACATATCCCATGCATGGCTTAACATATGCTAATACATGGGAAGGGGGAAATAAGGTTTCTTTAGATGAACGCATTCTTTCAGTCTGTCCATCAGCGAGGAGTTTTGTAAGCCTCCATTTAAAAACTACATAAGAAATGGGAATGAACTCTGGGAAAATTTTGCAGCTTTAAGAAAAGAAATCATTCGCTGGTCTATATCATCAAGGACATACAAGAGCACCAGACTAGAATTTCAGATTTTATTTTTATAATGCTTCTCTTTATAACTTTCTTCATTTGTCTCGTGCCATTTGTCATGTTTCTACCCTTATTTTAATATGGCTTTGTTAAACTCAAAAATATATATATTTTTAATTTACTCACAATTACATTTATTAATTTGCCAGACGCTTTTATCCAAAGTAGGAGAGCATATAACATTTTGTCAACACGAAAATTAATATTAATATACTATTAAAATATTCTTGTATTGACAGTACTCCAATTGAAAAACATACCCTGATGCCACAGTTTTCTCTGTTGTGTGACAGTATTACACACATATTGTGTCTGTAATGACTGCAGCAATTGACGACATTTTCAATGTAAGAAAATGCGTAAAAGCTTTGTCTCCTGTGTCTTTGGACTTTAAGAGCGCACATGTTCTCCTTGAATATTTGTGTGTGTCAGGTTAACTTTTAAAGGTGTTAAAAAAGCCCTCAGAGGAGGTGATCGATAAGGTGTTTGGTCGTTTACTGTGCATTAGCAGCCACATTAGCTTGCAGTGGATTTATGAGGAGGGCCTATAAATGAGGAGTGAAATCAGCATAGTGGAATGGGTATAAATATCTGTATAATGGTAACATTGTCCTATTGTTGCTGTTGTATAATGGAGCCATTATCGATAATGTGTGTGCGTGTTTGCGTTCAGCATGGGCTAGTTTCTTTTTAATGCTCAGGAAAGCATACGATTGACGAGTATAATCAGAAGGAATGAACCACATATCGCATGATGTATATGAATATACCAACTTAAAATTTCTGCATGCTTTGTTTTGCATTTATATGCATTTTGTTAGAGAGCCCTTTACTGTTTATGTACACGAATGCTTGTTAAGAGTAAGGAGTTCTTGTCTAAACTGATCATCCTGTCACACTGTCTGCAGGATTTGCTCTGTGGCAGATATACAAATGACCAAGTTGAGCTTTCTGTCATTCTAAGAATTTGTGTTAGCCTTAAGTGTTATCCTTCCACTCTTGCCTGCATTTCTGTCTCTTATTTATCGAAGGCGGTGAGAGTTAGCAGAAATCCTTTTCACATAGACATCGGTTATATTACATAGAGAATCACTCATGTAGATGGCTTGGGTCGAGAGGGGGGGTTGTGTTGTGCCAGATGATGAAAAGGACATTTTAAATCTATCACAATGAAAAAGCGCTGGCTAAATCACAACACATTGTGAGCATAGACTTAACAAAAGAAAGACTTCAACTGAACTGTAGATTAAGGATGAAAATCCTTTATAAGCCAATTGTGTGTTAGTGTAATTCTTTGAAGGACGTGCGGAAACCAATCCTCTCTCTCTCTTCTTGTAAACCCCTTCTTTTGAGAATGAGGCATTTGGAGAGATAACCCTTTGAGGCTGCTCAGGTTCGAGTGATCACACGCATACTTGCGGCCTCACTCTCACATATGACATATGGTCCAGATTTCTATGAGGAGTGGTCTTACTCCATAATAATCTGGATTTCTAAAAGTAGTTCTTAGCATTACTTATTGCTTATAGCTAATGTTATTGGTTTCATTTAGGAGTCTAGTGTGATTGTGATCTAAATCTGCAACAACAAACCAGAACACATACCACTGCCGTCTTTCTGTAACCATCTTTATTTTCCACATATCATGATTTTTGCCATAAATCATTATTTTTAGTCACACATTATGTTTGTCACTGTGTTTTACAAATATCTAACCAATAAAAAAATATTTAAAAGTACTTCCAGCTTTGACAACACAGTATTGGATCATTTTAAAAGTACTGTGTTTTTTCCATTTCCTATAAAACGGCAAAAATGGACATACACGGATTTGGAAGGGTAGCCATGGTACATGTATAAAAGTACTTTTAAAATGATCCAATATTGTCTTGTCAAAGTATGAAGTGCTTTTTAATCATTTTTATTGGTTAGATATTTTTAAAACACAGTGGCAAACATAATGTGTGACAAAAAAAATGATTTATGGCAAAAATATGTGCCATAAATATGTGGAAAATAAAGATGGTTACAGAAAGACGGCAGTAGTATGTGTTCTGGTTTGTTGTTGTGGATTTAGATCACAATCACACTAGACTCATAAATGAAACCAATAACATTAGCTATAAGCAACAAGTAATGCTAAGAACTACTTTTGGAAACTGTGAAGTATGTAAATGTTATTTTTCTACTCACTGTAGTGTGATTGATAGACTGCAAGCCTTATTTTTTAAGGTGTGTCGAATATTGTAAAATTCAGCAAGGAAAAGTACTGCCGGGTTCACGTGTAGTAAATGCAGTAAATATCGGCTGGCATTTAACTACGTACGTTTCTCGCTGGTAGCCGGAGTTAGTACGGAGCCCATGAGCAAAGCTGATCTTTCCCTACAGACACTTAAAGAGTTTGACCCGTTGAACTCTTCTGCTATGGGACTAAGGCAGATTACAATGGGACAACCGCTGAGAGACTAGACCAGCTGTCGTAGTCTCGCTCTCTCTCTTATTCGTACTCTAGATGTAGCTAAACATTGCTCAACGTATGAAATAAAAAAAACATGCAATAGTTTAGAGCATTATAGAAATTACAGAGCTGAGAAGAATCTACAGCAGTGAGTAATTAATAGGGAGCGGTACGTGCGTGTGATGTGAGTGGGCTGGAAATGGGGGGAAAGCAAGAACTGGTTAGCATTTTCAAAGAACTCTCATTTCAAATAAATTGCTAGCATTCCACTACAGCGTCATCTCCTGTAACTTGTTATTTTTTTAATCAGCTTTAATGGAATTTGATAAAAAAAGGACATCTTATTTGGTTCTATAAATGCCTCATAAAACCGGTAGGTTAATGCTTACAACCTGTGAGGTTCACAGTAATGAGATTTTATAATTTCCCTCTAAAACTGGGTCCCTCTGTGTTTGTATGCGCGTGCATGTGTGGGGTATTTTAAAGCTGTGTAATTCATTATGCTTTGTCAGTGGATCGCTCAATGTATTGAATGTATTCTCTCTAAACTAACTGACTAGTATGGCAGAGACAGGCTGAATTACGCCAATAGGCCTCAGGATAGGAAGTTGGACTTGATTTACTACTCTGAATGCTGAGCTGAATCAATGTCCCAGCCCCACAAAACCCGAGCATTCCACCACTCAAATCATTGTTATAGCCCAGAAAAGGGAGATTATGCAACCCTAATGGCTTTCAGTCAGTCGGTGTGTTTGTGTCAGTCTGAAATCATATTTGATGCTGGACTTCTCTTTCTCCTATTCTTCTCTTTTCTTCTCTTTCCATACCCTTTTATTTTTGAATATGAAAAATGTCAAAGCAGAGCATTTCACATCT
The DNA here is from genome assembly GCA_029783895.1 of Triplophysa bombifrons. Classification (NCBI taxonomy): domain Eukaryota; kingdom Metazoa; phylum Chordata; class Actinopteri; order Cypriniformes; family Nemacheilidae; genus Triplophysa; species Triplophysa bombifrons. The sequence continues at coordinate 25,080,499 of CM056448.1, forward strand.
GTCACTTCTCACTTAATTACCTCGCACAAAACTGTGTACCTTATTCCTGAATAACCTTTATGCCCTGGCCTTTTATTTCACTGAATGTTCATTTTTTCATTCATTTGTTTGTTTGACTCTCCGCAGTAGTTGCCTGGGTATGTAGATGAGAAGTGTTGTGAATGTGTATTCTGTTCAGAGAGAGAGAGAGAGAGAGAGAGAGAGAGAGAGAGAGAGAGAGTCTGAATCTCTTCCCTTGAGTAGAGATGTCATTTATCCTGATCAACCAAGAAGGAACCCACGATTATATTTCCACAACTACTACTGCATTCATTTGCAAATCACTCTCGTCCTGTTTTTCTCTCTCTCTTTTATCCCTAAAATACTTCTAATTTGTAATGAGAGCTGAGAGAAGCAAACATTTTGCTTTTTTCCTGTGTAGCCGCTCCAATTCTCTCCCCCCCTTTCTCTCTCTTTCCTCCTATCTTGTTCGACCTAAGAAAACTTTTCTCTTGCTTCCTTTTCATATGGGATTGTGATGATTCTTTATGTTCTTTTATGTCTCATTTATTATATTCATTGTATTGTATATAACCCGCATCAACGCATATCTGCAGAGGCTAAAGTGCATAAGACTGCACAAATGTACTAGTAATGCTGATGGAAATATTCCCACAAAATAATGTGATCAGATGCACAGACCAAGCTTGTGAGGATGCTGAGGCCTCACAACAGCTCTGTGTTTTCTGAACCATCAACTCAGGTGTGTGGATGACGCTGGCACAGCTGAATCAAACAACAAGCTATAATATATGAACTGTAAAGTATCTAGCTAAACATGTAATATCTGTAAAGATTGTTTTATTATCTTTCTCTGTTATCAAATCTAAATTGAAAACAATAATTTACGAAGGGCTTCGGGATTTTTTTCAGTGTGACTTCTCTTTTCTTTGCGTCACATTTGGTTTCTTGTTTACTCTTCCCTGTCTGTACTTTTTGTTCCTCACTGTACTTTTGATTTTGATTTTTTATTGGTATGTTTTTCATAACTTCTTATAAACAGTTTCTTAAAATGCATGCTTCAAGCATAATAATTATAGTAATAGAAATAATAACAACAACAATAATAATTGTCATCATTTAGTGGGCAGTGGGCAGTCGTGGCCTCATGGCAACCCAAACGTTGCCGGTTCAAGCCTCAGTACCATCAGGGATTGATCAGCGCTCTCTTCCACCTTCAATACCACGGCTGAGGTGAGACCCTTGAGCAAGGCACCGGTCCCCCCAACTGCTCCCCCGGTGCCGCAGCAATGGCCACTCACACTTGATTTGTGTGTATGTTCACGGTGTGTGTGTTACTCACTGCTGCTGTGTGTGTAATTGGATGGGTTAAATGCAGAGCACAAATTCCGAGTATGGAACACCATACTTGGGCTCACCTCACTTTCACTTAAAAAAAGAGGAAGTTCTAAACATAACCAACCCAGTCTCATCAATTGCGTATAAATAACACGCTATTGCATGTAATACGTACACCAAAGTTCTATTTTGCGTGCATATGATACGACAATGTTTGCGTGTACCTGGGTGGAGAGCAGCCATTTTTTAACGTACATGAAGAGGAAACACTGAAATAATTAAAAATATACTGTTAGGTTTAGTGTTTGGGTTAGAGGTTATAATATGCACGCACGCTAACATTAGGTTTAGGGTTAGGGGACAGGTTAATGAGACAAATTGCTGTTTAAAATGCACACATGCTAAATTGGCATATCATATGCACGCAAAAATAGGCGTATTGTTTGCACGCAAAATCAAACTTTGGCGTACGTATTACACGATATTGCACAGCGCGTGTTATTTATTACGCAAGTCATGAGTGTGGGCTGACATAACTACATAGAAATTCAGATTCATACCATGATGAATTTTTTTTCTGGAATACTTTACAGTCAAAAGCCATTATAAACCAATACTGTCACAAAAACTCTTTGTCTCTGTGGAACAACGCATTTTGCAGCTCTAACATTTAGTCTGGGCTATTAGAACTGATCCATGTGGTAATTTTCTCTTTAATGAGCACCAGGCTCATTCTATCCATTGATTATGCAGAGCTAATATGTAACAGTGCAAATCGATGGAAAGTTCATTCACAATTTACCCATCACAGCGCAAAACTAATTAGTCCTGGTATGTTATATTAATATATATACCATCTTAACAAGAGTAGGAAAAACTGATATGAATGTACCAAGAGCGTACCAAATCATTACTGATATGCAACCTATATATACTTTTCCTCTCAACTATAATTCTACAATCAGCTTACTTCCCTGTTATTAGTATTGTTGGATTTTTTATAATTAATAATAATAATAGTATTATTATTATTTTTAGTAGTAGACGCAGTATTCGTATTATTATTATTGTTTTAAATAAATCCATAATTAAATCCCTAAAATAACTATATTTCTCTTCTTGGTTATTGGTCAGTTGAGATATAGTGCACTTCTAAATAGAACATTGAACCTGATTAGAAAAAAGAATCAAAGGAGAAAAAAGTGGACATGGGAGCGAAACAGAGTGAGCAATCTGCAAAATTTAAACATTGTTCTTTATGTGCAGTTACTTACTGTTTCCTTGAGCGATTGGAGTGGGGACTCAGTAAGTGTGTGTTGGGACGTCAAGCCTTTTCTCTAATTACAGAGCAAGAGCAAGAGCAATTACAGGAGAGAGAACAAGATGGAAAGAGAGAGAGAGAGCTAAATCTGTATATTATAAGCATGAACTGCTTCTCCTGATGTTACCTGTGCTTCCAATAGTGAGAAGTGCAAATAATCCCATCAAAGGGAACAATGGTCCTCCACCTGCTGACATCCCTCCTCCCCGAGCCAATTACACACCGCTAAATGCATCACCCCTCGTCTCGTACCTCCTCACCCACTGAGAGCATCTCCCCCCCACACGTTAAAAAACTTCAAATTTTTTGCTCTCTTGCTGATATGTTAATATCGCAACGTTGTGACGCTTGCATACACACTGTGTTTGGGTGTCTTTTAGTAGGAACATAAAAGTAAACTTGTATGTGTGTGTGTTTTTCATATCGCTCTGATGATGTGGCTCATTATCATGGATGTGGGCTGTTGCCGTGGTAATGAGCTGACCTTCAGGAGCGGAGGTTAAGCTCTTTCGCAGTTGAGTTGTCAACACAGCAGGTCCATTGTGTCTGGGGTGGCAACCACAGAAGCAACACAGTGTGTGTGTGTTTATATATGAGAGTCAGGGGCTAAATGTTTTATTTGTTGTGATCCACAGGCCACAATGTGACCCGCCATCTTTTTCGTCAAGTGTCCCTTTTTAACACGAATCTGGCTTACAAGGCATAAGTTTCGACAATTGTTAATGTTATATGTGTCTATTTATTTACCTCTCAATGCTCTTTAATGTCTGGGGTTTTCTCATGCGCAGTGTGGAGTATACAGTAATTCTAAAGTGTTTAAGTAATATAACTTGTTTTTTAACCCTAGGATGTTTTAAGCTGGTCAAGCAACGTAGCAATGCATTAATACGTCATCGGTGGTTTTATTAATCTATTTTACAAATGCTTGACATTCCTGGTCCTATCCAATAACAATTTAGAATATTTATTTTACTATTACTTTTAATAATACTTTGCTGGCTTTTTATTTATTGCATTTTAGTCATTTTTGGTTGACACGGTATAAGAGCTTTGTCAAAAACAAAGTTCCTTCACACAACTCAACGCAAATTCTTTGTGTGTGTGTGTGTATGCTGTCTAGACCATGACACCGTCACCCCCCTCCACCCCAGCCCAGACTATAGTAAAAAGCTTCATTTAGGGTGGGATAAGAATGGGGTTGTCTGTGACTGCCCATATTCGACTTATGGGAAAAGTTTGCGTGTGTGCGTGCATGTGCGTAAAAGGATTTTAAGAATATTATAATCCAAAGGCGTTTTCACGTAGACCTGTTACATCTCATTCTGAACACCTACAGCACAGCACTTATCACTGTGATGTATTATTTGCGATTTATAGGAACAATTTATTACATTTGTTTGCCACAAAAGTGTGTATCTCATCTTGTGTGTTCTCACAAAGTTGTTCTCTGCTGGCCAAGTTTGGGCTTGTTTTTATTGAGTGTGTTTCCTTTGCCCGTGTTTGAAGTCTTGTCTTTCTGTCAGTCTCCATCACTGATACGTCTGTCACACTTCAGTCAACTTATGAAGTATGCAATTAACAACAGACGTTGTGTGTGAGATACACCCAAGATGAATGATGTCTTCTTCACTCACTTGTTACAGTATAGAGCACTTCACCAAATGTACACTGGGCCAGAAGCACTTCTGGTTTTACTTATTCATTTTTTAAATCTTGCATAAATTATAAATATCATAGATATTAGTTTAGCACTTTGATTTGATTGCAAATGTTCTGTTGGTTGTATTCTGTTCAAATGAAACAGGAAGTTCTTGGACCAGCATTGTTAACGAAGTGATCTTTAAAATCTGCTTCACTTATGCACATTTGAAGTGTTCAACTGGTCAGCATTTATTTGGAAAGTTAATTAATTAATTTACTTATAATTGATTAGCATTCAAGCACAGGTGGATTTGGCTACCACTACAAAACGAGCACCTGTTGTCTATTTACAGAGTTTGGGACTTTTCCTGGCCGTATTTTTTATTTTATTTTTTTAAAGCCAATTGTGAAGATTTGCAGCATGTATAATGATTTCATCACTAATCTCAAATCTTATTTATTTATACATACTCATTTTAAAACTAATAAATCAATGCATTGTTTATTTTAGATCATGTAAACCGCTGTTTCTCTTAACACGTCCACATAAGTCCTATTTGTGAATATTTCTTTCTTCTTTTTTTCCCTGATGAAATTCTAATAAGCATGGTCACACATGCACAAACAAGTCCTCACTGTTTCTTCAGGGCTAAATGAGCCTTTTGTCTCATGGCAGCCAGACCCTAATCTCTGCAGCTATTCCTGTCATGGCTGACAATTTGATAGTTTTTTCACACATGAGTTTTGCCAAGGGTTTGTATTTACACACTCTGTAAGCCAGCTGCACTTTACAACTAATATCCATGTCTTCCTACACAGCTACAAGCGAGAGTGTTATACCCTTACAGAGACATGTTATAATTCAGCACTCTGTCATAAATACAACTCGGCTCACAGTCCACTGAGACCCCTGCATTCACAGCAATGATTGAGAAGGGAGTATACTTTATTAGTTTAATACAATTAATATCATTTATTATTAAACTATATCTGTAGACAATGGTGTGGTTGAGTTGCACGTGCGCAGAAGGCCAAGGCTCAACCGTCACGATTCGCTACTGGTACACTGTCTAATAGACTGTGTCATCGGATGCTCGCACGCCTGACCCCCAGTTAACTTCCGGTTTGTGTTTGGTTAGTATCTTACAATATAACTATTTATATTGAAATTAATTTGTTTTATTATTTTACTGTACAATAATTGTATTAAATTAAAAATTTAATGAATTTTGTTGTATGTTCATTTTATTAAATAAAAATGTATTACATGGGTCCTGTAGTTTGTTTGCATTTAAACAAACCGTTGGATTCATTGACATCTAGCGGTTGAGCTTGGCATCGGAACTAAAGCACGAGCACACGATACATCATCGCATTATCCCTGCATAACAGTTGATTCACTAAGTTCATGTGTTGTTACTTATGCACTTATTAACACAGACATATGACTCAGTTTCACTTACTGCGTGTGGTTCATGTCCGGCATCTTTTAGCGCTTGGACCGCTCCATCAATCAGTTTCAAACGATCTCCAAATCCAGCGTCATATAACATGAAATGCAGTGAAAACTCACACACAGCTGAACTTCGCGAATGCAGCGGTCTCTCTCACTCTTGCTCCAGCTGGATGACATGTGCCCATGCTCCTTCTCCCGCTCTCCCTGGTTGACGCGTGTGTGTGCTCGCAGCTTGTTGACGTGTGGGCATGCTTTTCCGGGAGAATTGTCCAATAAGGGACTAAGAAAAGTTGTTACGTGAAGGAATTTCATGTTCGAAAAAAACTTTCCATAATCTATAACGAACAGAGATGCTAAGTCATACGTCCAACTCATCTTTGGACAAGTTGACCACGTCAAACATGAGAAGCCAGCACGTTTAATATTATAAAGAAGTCAGAATGCATGAAACACTGTGATACCCCCCCTTTAAAGGTTCTTTATGCCATTTAGAGTAAATACAAATATTGATCAAAAAATCAGTAGAAGGATATTCCTATTGCTTAAACAAGTGTCTGGCAGTGCTGTGTTACATAATTTTAAGGTAAATGTATTTTGACATTTTTATACAAGCAGCTTTGTATAGTGCATTCACTATTCATCACATTAGTAAAAGATGTGTATAATCTTCCATTAGGCATTAGTCGGTAATAAAAGTTCTAAAGTTGTCTTTACTATACACCAAGCTTGAAATCATCTAAAATATTGGTAGTTTGTGTATATATATGTATATATGTATATATATATATGTATAGGCGACCACATACATAGTGATATATTTGACTATATCCATATATGTGTATATCCATATCCACATAATTAGAATGTGTTTCATGTTGATTGTTCAGTTCTCTCTATCAAATACTTTATATGCATATAGTACATTGCAAAAGTTGTAAATAGTTTTGTAAACATGAATCACTGCTAGATTTTAGGGTTCCTATACCTCTGAAATCTTAGTTTAACCCCTGGTTATGACCCCACTAAAGTGAAGGATATGGAGGCTATGGGTTACAGAGGGTCCAAATTTACAGTGCTGTAATTGTATCCTGTTATGTGCTAAACTATGAGTGGTACAGAACAAATATTATGTAGACTTTGCCCTCTGTTTTTCTGGAACTGGCATAGCTTGACAAAGCCTGCATATGTCTTTGTATTCACTTGTGTGTGTGCCAGCGTGTATTTATGCTGATTTATTTCACACACCCTCTCTTTGGTCTAGATGATCACCACCTCCTGCTTTTGTTACCCATGTGTGAATGTGGAAGCCTTTGACCGGTGCTGACAGAACACATTTCTTCTCCCCTCTTAATATGCACTCTCATACTTCATAACAAAAACTTAACCGGAGGCGAGAAATATCGAAGGGACGTTGTTCACAGTGTACTGTCATTTTAATGTCACGTGGTGTCACGCTTGAGGTGAATTATCTAAAGCGTCTGCCATGTACTGACACCTGTGTGAGATGTGGACCACCTTGTGCCTACATCATCCTAAACAGAAGTTGGAATTCATGTTTTTTTTTTCATTTATCCTGTTTAAACTGCCGAATGATTTACGTTTGTGGGTATGTTTTTGATTCTGCTATGGAAGAAAAATCTCTTTAGCCAGAAGGCTTACATATAATCATATAACCATGTACCTTTCAATATTAACCTAGGTTGAATAAAATGTATATGTTATCAGTTCTTCTAACAGGTGTTGTCAGGTTGAGTTGGGTATCACTGTGTTCTAGTTCTCAACACTGAATTAGGTCAGACATGCATTTAAAAGTCACTCATTGTCCGACTGGGTTTGTGAACAAAAGATATTTGTTATTTTCCAATTATCAAAATTCAAAGAAAGGGATCTTCGATTTGGGTTTAGACCACTAGTTATAGTACACTTTCTTCTTTTCATGAGCAAAACACACCCGTGAGCAGGTGTTTCACAGGACGCTTCAGCAATTCAGCCTTGGTGTTAAATTTCAGGATGTTTATGTTTTTCTTACGACATTTCATTTTTCCATCCCCCCCAAACAGACCGAAGGATGTCTGAAATGTACGCCTCCTGCGTCTATATTTGTTTTCTTAGTTGGCTCTTTTTTTACGAAATGTCAATAATAACATGTTTGATGCTGATTTTCTGATCTCCAATCTGTAATTGTAACGTAATCTAATTTTTGCACTTTAAAACAACTGTATCGCACTGAGGCCAACATTTCATAGTATGGGATCAGATAGTATTATCTGAAGATAGTATTATCTACTGAATTTATTTCTCTTCAGAATATAAGTTTTGTTTACTTCATTGACGCCAAGTGTTGATCTTTAAGCTACGCACTCTGATCAGAGAAGAATTCAGAGTACAAGACATACTTATGCAACATTTAATCATTTATAGTAAACATTGTGAGCAAACATACATTCACACAAGTTCTCTTGAGCAAATCGATGTTTGTTGTAATCTTTGATTTCTGAGAATGAAGGGAATTTGTTGGAACATCTGAAAGGTGAGAGAGGTTATTATAAACTGCGGTAGACCTCTGAAATGATTTGCTCTCAGCATTGCTCCAACACCACAGAGGAGTTGACTATAATCTGATGGCCATTTTAAATATTCACAGGAAGACACAGACAGACTCAACGCTGGGATTTATTAATCTGGCTTGATTATAAAATGTTCTTTATCCTCTCCCATCCTGACCCCGTTACACACAAACGCGGAGCTTACAGTAGCTACATATGTGGCATGTGAGAGCTGTGGTAAAATCCATATTTTGGTTGAATGCATTTCATCAGCCCTTGGAAGTTTGACAGTTATTGCACAAGGCTCTGACAGTTTTAGATTTTAATTCACAATTTAGAATCAGCATTCATTGTATTATTATTGACTATGCCACAGACATGTTTCGATAATTTATATCTCATGAGCTGTATTCTGGGTCATTGTGCCCACCAGATGGGAATTAATACTGATAAAGTCACCCCGCCTCAGACCTCCAGTCCCTTGCTTCCCAAACAATTTTTCTTTTTCCCATAGTTGGAATGTAAGCAAAGAGCAACGGCAATCTGTGCTGGGAATTCAGGATTCTGTAATTTCAGGTAGTCGTACAAACATTAGAAATCATAGACCTACGCATTTCTGAAATCGGACAATTGTAATAAATCTGAATCACCCATATGCCTCTGATGCCAATTCAGTGGAAACAAAATATTTGCAGATACTTCATCTATTAAAACATGTTCCACCTAAATGATCTGCTGTGAATATGCGCGTAATTGAAGAACCTCGAAAATGTGTCGGAACAGTTAAGTGGCCTTGTAATATGTCATGTTATGAATGTGTTAGTGTGTCAGACTGTAGTCAGTTTTAACTGCGCTCATCTTATGATTTCAGCTCTATAGACTTAACATCAGGTCAGAGAGTAACACAGAGTGATAAATCACACAAACACACACACAGTCTCATAGACTCACATTAAGACAGCTGCTGTAAGTTACAGGGATGGTTCTTGCAACATAATACAGTGTAAGCTTGTTAAAAACCACATCTATCAAGAGACATTTTGTCTTCTATCTATTAGAAAATAAGAGGAAGGACTTTTTTAGGATGATGGAGATAGTTTATGATAATGTATGTTGTCTTTTTATGAGATCAAATCAACAGTATTTTAAATATGTATCTTACAGAATCATTCTTGTTGACTCCATAAGGTGTTGAAATACTTTTTGCACTCAGCCATGAGGAAAAACCTTGGGTACATTTCTCGAAGCTGTGTCACAATATTTTTTAATCATTGACCAATTTTAAGAACATTATGAGCGCTTGTTTCAAACACCGGGAAACTCACAGAACAATATTATGAAGTACTGTTGATAGGAGCTTTCACACAGTCTCTCTCTGTTTCTCTCCCCGAGGGAACTCTAGCTGTGGGGGCTTGAGTAGCGTGTCTGCTTCTCTACGTACCATTGTGACAAATACATTAGTATGCTTACATAACCCTCAGTCTGACAGGATACTGTTTGACTATATATATCTATGTTCATTGTGATTGTATATGTGTTACTGAGTCGCTACAAAAGTGTTATTAGTAATGACACAGCAGTGAGTCACTCTGCCCTCCCCAGTCTGACTAACAACAAGCATCAGTTACAGGAATGTGGACACATGCGCACACACGCATACACATGTACACAAGAAAAGTGGAGACCAACATCTTTTCGTACATTCTCATTATTGAATCACTCAGAAATATTTTACAGCAACAACTCTGGTAACTTGTAATATCAACTTCCTGAGAAATTCAGAAAAACAGAGTAAGAATAATTGGAACATTTAAGCTTTGAATCAATATACAAAGATGCAAGTGGAAGGTAAACAAACTAATTTGCTCTATGGATGCCCATTCTATATACCTGAAAAATATTAACCCCCAAGATAATGTGTTGGGTTTCCACGATTTATGGGGATATTTATTCTGTTATAACTATTTATTGTAACCCCTCACACTACCCCTGTTTCTAACCATTACAACAACAATTCCGGAATTTTTGACTTTTTAAATAAACTATTTTTCAAATAAATTTAGTTTGATTTATGAGCGGTTTTCGTAAAGGGGAACAAAAAATGTCCCGACAGGTTCATAATGGTATTTACTTATAGAGGGTTTCATCAGAGGAATGTGCCAGGCCTCAAGTTAACTTCTAGTATGTGTTTGGGTATAATACAACAATTTAATTGATATTAATATTTTATTTGATATTTATTGTATCAAATTAAATGAAAACTACTCAACAGTTATAGCGTCTTTGCGGAGGTCTACAGAAAGTTCAGTTTGGTCCACATAACGTTTGTTTATGTTGTTTCCCGCTAAAATCATGTATAAATCTGTGTGGTGACATATGGTACACCCACACAAAAAGCATAATCTACTGCATTGATAATCCTTCATTATATTGCATAATCTATAGAATAAATACTCCTCTATCAATGTGCAAATGTCCACACTGGTTTCACAAATGTGATCATTGGTTTCAATTTTCTGATCATAGATCAGAAAAAATGTCACCAAACTTTGTGTAATGTGTTATGCACCCCCGGCGGATTAGCTCAGTTTGAACGTCAACTAAATCAGTATCAAAATATCTCATAGTGATGTCTCGCAGAACAAAGACTGGCACTGTGCTACTGTGAAGAGACTGTGCGCATACTTCCTGTTACTGACGGCCTTGGCATAACCAATATTTACAGAAATGTTATAGGTTAGACAGCACACAATTAAACTTGTCATAACACAACTCATCCAAGAAAAAAATGGGAGGAAAGGTGAGAAGATGATGTCAGCCGGCGGACAGAGAGAAAGAGAGAGAGAGAATGTCTGTAAACATCTGTTATGCTTGGACAGTCCCCTCTCATTTGTGTCTGTATCTGTTTTCTGTGTGCAGGACAAAAGATCTGAGTTTAATGGGTCAGAAAGTCAGTGGTTTATGACGAGACATGTCTGTGGAACCATTATCCTTTTCATCTCTTTGAAGCTGATCTGCTTTTCGAAACCAAACAAAAAACTTTGGCTTGTTATGCTACGATTTTGAATTATTGTGGGGATGTAAGTAAGAAACCTTACCCTGCCGTGTGTCTGTGTGTATAAGAAGACAGACCAGCCTTGACCATTTGCTCTAAAAGGTTGGGTTGTCTGTTTGGATTTGGGATGTTGTAATGATCCTTTCAAAGAGAGTAACTTAAACTTATCAGTGTAAAACAGGATAGAAAAAAATCAGTGATTTGTTGTTTATGGTGGTAAATGCCGGCAATTTGTTTTTGAAGTTTTATCGTTCATGTAGCTCAATTTGAAAAGCACTGCGCTAGCAACGCCTAGATTGGGGGTTCGATTCCCAGGAAAGCATGTCGTAAATCATGAGTTTATGTAAATGAATGTGTGTGGGTAAACAAGGATATGAATTAAAGTGAAGAAATGAATTAAAAGTATGGAGATCCATGAAATGAACCGACAGAAAAGTTAATCAACGTAACATCTTGTTTGGTCATAAACTCAATCCTTAAGCATCATGCATTTATTTTATATCATAAAACAGATTTTTTTTCTTCTGACATGTTGAGATATCATCTGAAGTGTAAAGATACCAGTGCTCATGTGCTAAAAGGGTTATAACATGTATACTTTCTATACATGATTTAATAAGATAACTGAAGTCTTTGAGGGATGCAGTATGTGTAAGTTGTTGAGAGAGCAATAACATGTTTTCTTTCTCTTCGTGCGTCTTTTTTCTCAAGAGGGGGAGGTTTTTGGTCTTTCGTTTTTTTGTCCTTCTTTCCTCCGTCTTTTCTAAAAAGCTAGTTGTCAGTGCATCATATAAAAGAAGATATACAAGCGATTCACATGCTAATGCTGGGACTGGTTTAAAAGACCACGCAGAAGAGAAGAGGGGGAAAGTGCTATTGATGGAGCAATGGAGAGGGGGGTTAGCTGTGCAGAGCAATGGGAGGAGGAGTATGAGTTTGCTGCTGTAGAGACAGAGGAGTATTTGTGTGCATTTGACGCAGACCTCTATGTATCAGCACTACAGAATAATACCATAAAAAGAACCCTTACCTCATCTGCCTGGTACAGCCAGGACATAAATAAAGAGAATGAACAATACTGTCAGTAATGGCCTGCCCCTCAGCTGTGCCACTGTACAAGCAGGGCAAAGAGATTAATACTCTGTTTAATATCATACAGGGAGCTATAGGGAGAGGAATGTTTGAGTGATGAAAGAGAAAACTTCAGAATGCTCTAGTTTTGTACTTTGTTTGTTAGTTAAAACCCAGATCTTTGTTGTGCTGTTTTATGTAGTGGTCAGTTTACAGATTTACAGTACCTTTGCGAGACATCAAAACTGAAGAAAAGTAAGAGTTCTACCAATCCATGCGTCAAACTGTTTAGTTTGGACATATTACTAAATTACCTGTACTTTGTTTATTAATTACTAATATTAATATTAATTAAATGGAATTTGTTTTAGTGTTTGAGAGTTTCACTTCACATATTCTTTAAAGGTCTCATGAAGTGTGCTTGTTTATTGTTTTATACTGTTATATGAGGTCAACTTATGGCGTTTGCATGGTTTTTTACATTAAAAAACATCAAAATCAATGAGTAATAGGCAATTTTTTACACAGGTTTTGAGGGCAGCTCTGCAAATGCTCTGTTTTAATGGGCGTGCCGCATTGAAGACACTTGGAAGTAAACACCCACCGCTTTGATTGGATAACAGTTTGGATAGTTGGAGCCTTCTGTGAATTTGGTTAGAGATGTAACGTTAGGTTACACATTAGCACCATTGAGTTTTCAGGGCATTAGTATGATCTGGTGACCTCCTGTGATTTATAAATGACCTCCCCACATCAGTGTTTCACGTGACGCAATTGCACGGGATGATTTTACTCAAATTTACTGACTTATTTCCTGGATGTCATGGCAAGGCTTTGCATATAGTTTTTATAGCCTATAGTTATATTGCGTTTAATGATATATGACCGTACCTGTCAGCATTTGAGACACGTGATCGTGAACCAGATAAAAGATTACCGCTTTTGAGGGTCTCAAATGTTACAAGAGTTTCCATGATAAATAAACAAATGGAAGACTCCCTGTAATTTATGGATATCACCCAGCACTCTATATAATCCCAAAATACTTCAACGCAGCCTCTATTATTCGCAAAAAGTGGTTTATATATGAAATTATATATGAGTCTACCAAATTTCAGAGATGGCGATTTGCACGAGCTTAAGATCACAGACAACCTCTGCAAATTATACAAATGTCTAGAGGTCCCCAGGTAATACTAATCTCATGCGATACGGAATGTCTTTAAAAATAAACTTTAACTTAATTTCAGACTTTACTAATGTCAGAATTTGAAGGAAGGTTATGCAGCGACTGTATTCTTCCACAACCAGGGATGGCACAATATTTAGCTATCTTTAACATCATGTTTTGTTATTGCTTGCCCGCTCTATCTTGTTCCGCGCCACTTCAGAATTTTCATGCGTTAACAAGTGGGCGGGGCTAGAGAAGTAGTCGTTGATATCGAGGCGGTGTTCAACCTATCAATGACGTCATAGAAAGGTGCATTCCAGAACCTTGCGTTCGTTGGGCCAGATGTCAATAACAGATGTAATCTCAGTAACAACGGCGTTTTCAGTTCTGACACTTAGATGATGTTCGCGTGATCACGATTCCCTCTTATATAATAAAAGCTTGGGTTAAAAATATTATGTATACTTTAATGTATACTTAGCTTTACAATGACCTAATGACCTAACTTTTTAAGGAAATAAAAAAGGAAATATATATTGAGAACTAAGTTAGAGTGAAGTATGTAGTTGGAGCTTAACTAATATGTTCCCTTTTTTTCTCAAGCACCAGCAGTTTGTTTGGAAATGTATCATACTGTACTATTGTAGAGGATTTAGTTTACTCAAATGCTTCAAAAACATTGGGATACCTAATTACATGGAAAGTCACACGTTCTGCTAAATAACATCCAGTATAATGTTAATTTATAGGGAACATGCTGAAATAACATTTGAATACACCCTCACCCACAGCGAGGATCTCATTTGATAATGGATTTTAAAGTGCAGTCACACTTGTGTGAAGCATCAGTAACTTTGGAAATGAAACACCTATAAAGAAGCTCTGTCCTTTCTTAGTCATTCCTTTTTAAATTTAATACACCAACAGATTAGCCTGACCGATCTTGTTGCTTGCAGCTGGCCATCAACAGTGTGCTTTCAACACCCCAAAAAGAAACTGAAAAGTTACTCTGAGTATCCAAATAAAATGTATTTACCTTGTTTAACTAACGCCTGTTTCACACAACCCCCTTTTGCAGCGCTTATGTTGACGTGCCCATGTTAACAGATTAGATCATTCACACAGAATGTGGTTTGTGTTTATGCATCAAGTCTATTTTTGCTGTACAGCACGGAATGATTTAATGCGATAGCACACGTATCATCCTTAAAATCACACCGTTGAGATTAAAATGTAGTAATTTGATCATAAATTCATTTTCACCTAATCTGTTAAAAATTATATCTAAAAGTATATTTTTATGTGAAAGACACTACACAGTTAAAATGTTAAAATGCGTGTGGGAGGGGCTTCTCTGCTGAAAGTGAAACTATGTTACAATTTGTGGGTCACCTGAGCCAAGGATCGGCACCGCACAACAAACGCACTATATGTGAAAGATCACCCACGAGTGTCGCTTTCGCAAAGCATAGGTACTGCAAACGGTGTTTGTGTGAAACATGCGTAGCAATTATAAATTGTCCATTGTAGTTGCAATGATTCAATTAAAGGTGAATACAGAGCTACAGAAATCATTCAGAAATTCAGAAGCACGAACCACAGTTTGAGTTGAATAACTAACTCTTAACTGGAATTACATAATACTGTTTGACAGTGGACCATGAAAGACATAACAAACAAAAATTGCAGTTTATAATTTTTTACCCCAAAGTACATAAAAGACGTAGAACATTATTCTTAGAGTTGCATTAACATGTTAATTCTGACTTGCTTTGAGCAGGCAGCTATCCAAGAAAAAGCGCTGTAACTTTAACTGTTTCTGTTAATTTTGCACAAAAATATTTTCTCATCTAAATTTCAGTTGCATATCTTAATAAATTCCTGAAGCAGTAAAGTGACTTACTGTATTGCCAAAGTAAAGGTATATATTTGTATTTATACACAAACCAATAAAAACCCTTCTCCAGTAATGTGAAATATTATCTAATTTGTCAGTAGAATTATTTTTAAATGAAACTAAAACCATGATTTTAACATCTGTAGCAACACGTGTATGGACATGTTAATATGTTGCTGATAATGTCAGATGAAAAGAAATGATGAAAAGTGACTCTATTATTCTTTTTAGTTCCTTCTCTTTCTTTTTTCCGCTGTCTTCATTTCTCTCAGTCTTTCTTTTTATGGTTTCTCTGCCCCCCATTCACCCTAAAAATTCATTCTTCATTCTCTTTCATTTACTTGAGTACTCAATTACATTTCTTCAGCTTCTCTCTGAAAAACATTCTGTCCACTTTTACACACACGCACACACACACCACTTTCCTGTCTTTCTTCAGGTGATGGGTCCAGTGTGTGGCCTGAGCCTTTCAAAGTAATTAACCCTCTCACATTCCTATTGCTTCCCCCCTCTCTCTCTCTTTCTCTCTCTCTCTCTCTCTCTCTCTCTCTCTCTCTCTCTCTCTCTCTCTCTCTCTCTCTCTCTCTCTCTCTCTATCTCTGTCTCTCTCCCTGTCCCTGTCCCTTTCCCTCTCTCTCTCTCTCTCTCTCTCTCTCTCTCTCTCTCTCTCTCTCTCTCTCTCTTTGATCCTGTGAGCGGCTGCTGCAGGCTTCATTAAGTTGAGGTTCTTTTGTGTGGGGGACGCTAAGAGCTGCTTCACATCCTTCCTGTTTGCACTGGTCATCATGTATCACTGAGTTGACATCCCAAAGAGAGAAAGAGAGAGAGCAAAGACTTCCAATAGTACAACACACGCACACAAACATGTACCCAATGACAGCCGCTGAGACATTACATACACAGAATATTTTGTACTTTGTACTTTGAAATGTACTTTCATGTTTAATTATTTGCATGATCTGTCTAGCTTGAAAAATATGCAATTAAAATTATGGTAAAGTTTGAACCAATAAACAGAAGTTGTGCATTTAAAATATTCTGTCATTTTTTTATGTGATGCAAGCAATTGGTGATATTGCTTTCCTTCTTCCTCTTAATATTGTGAAAAAAAAACATTGATTCATAATTGAATACACTTTCTTTGATCACTGAAATGTGTCATATGCCATTTTGGACAATCATCTTGTATTATCTTTCATGACTTGAAGATATTAGTATAAGGCTGTTTTGAATAAGTGAGTTTTTGTCAGTTGTTGGGAAACACAGGGTTTTGTGTTGTCATGTGTCTGTTGCTAGGCGCCGGGGGGGCAGGAGGTTTCTCCTCTTTCCCTAATGAGTGTGGAGTGCTTCTCACTGGACACAGGCCAGATCCAGCTGCACACCTGGGGAAACCCAGACATGTTGCTCGCCGCTATGCTAATGTCGTACCTCTGTATTAACGCTCTCGTGTTTTCACAAAGTCTTTCATTTCACGCTCAGCACACTTCTCAGTTCAGACTACATAAAAATATTGCACGGGCCTTCTCTAATAAACATGGAACGGGTGGATAAAGTCATATGTCTGGGGTCGCTATGAGCATCCCAGCAGCCCCACAGTAATTACTTGCATGACTGAAAGACACTAACATGGATTACATCACACATTATACTGTAGTGTGATGAGTGAATGATTTACTCTTTTCACAAACATATTAATTACAGAACATTGTGGTTTGCAATTCAGTTATGAGTCATAGAGATTTTTCTATGGCTCAAGCAAATAACTATGTTTATCCTAAATTACCATTCGCCATTGAAAATGGATCATGCTCTGTGTTTTATTGTTGTTTTTTGTCTTTTTGTTTTCTGTCCCCTGCACCTGTGTGTGTACCATAATGAGCTTTGATGTTCCAGCTTTACCGAGATTTTTCCCCCCTCCATCTAAATATGAGCTAGTAAATGATCTACTATTCTCATCGGAACATCTCCCATTAAATCAGCTCACGTTGTGCGTGTGTGTTTTCTCACACTCCTCCGCTGTCATATAGAGAGGATACCCCACTAATCATACACCCCCGATCTCACAGCCTCCCCAAAAACACACAGACACACATGCGCTCACAATATCACAAGGTGTGGGTCGACACCTCACAATTACTTGCTCTGTGTTTGCCGAGAGGACGTTTGTGATTCGCGCTAACCCTTGTACAGGAGCCTGAGCTCAAATTACAGCCTTGGCCTGTGCGCTGGGAACTTTATTTACTCTGCCACCTTTTCTTTTCTTTCTCCGTCAGTGACAGTCGACAACAAAACCTAATTAGGGCTTTCAGCCCAACACCCATTAACAGCAACCCGATCCCTCGGCAGCACAGAAAAGGCGAGGAAAATAATTATGACATTCCTGGCATTAAATCATTGGTTATGTCTTTATCTCCGGCGTGGAAATATGATTTGCTGCACTACAAATTGTGGGACCTGCTCTCTGTTTGCTCGCACTTAATTACAGCTGTGGTATTTACAGGAAGTCATTTTGTTCAAAGGCTTTTTGCCAATAGAAGCAGCATGTCTTGCGCTCCTGTAAGAGACCGCCACCGGCCAACGCGCTTACGTGAGACATGTGTTGAATTATTAGCAAGAAAACATAAGTGTATTTGCGTATGTGTGTGTGCTGTTAGTGTCACTTTGAGATTGTGTGAGTGTGATTCGAAATTAGAGTTAAAATAAGTAATAGGCCCCAATCCAATGACTTGGAGAAAATGCACAAACACATTACAGCCGTATTTGTGTGCGAGTTTGTCCACCCTTGTTCACACATCGCGGCTTTCACGAAACACAAGCTTGATTTAATAAAGGGATTTGGTGACTCAGGTATAACTCAACCTCCAAAATTGCAATCTGCTCTGGGATAATCATAGGAAAATATGCAAAGTTAATCCAGGTACAGCAACTATATCAAAGTGCATTCCTTTTACAAATCCTGTAAAATGCTAATGTATGTATGCATAATCTACTTCCAGATGTTTTACATCTATACCGATGGGTAGGCTACGAACTAAAGGCGCAGACCCCCTGGAGCAAACTTGGGCTGGGCACTTGGCTAAAACACAACGGGGGGATAAAGTGGGATCGTGATCTCAGTAACTGTCCTTTTCCTGGGTCATCCTTATTCAGAACCAAACCTGCAATCTTTGCATTAGCCATCCAGATCCTAATGATTAGGATAACATCGTTTTGCAATTCACAAAATGCTAACCACATTCATATTAAACAACCTGGCATGCACTGTGGCCCACTTACGCTGTAAATTTGTAAATCTGGATCTGTTTATATAGTTGTTTTCCACAGTTGTGTATCATTTTTATTTATTGTGCTAGAGCTCTTCCTAAACTCTTTTGCTGATCCGATTAAATCCTTTCGTTCTTATAAACATGAGTTATTAAAGTTTGAGACTATGAGTGTGTGTGATGGCAAACGTTACTCAGGAGAGTGTGTCTGAGAACATGTTGGGGGCAAAGGTGAGATGAGCTAATCTGCTAATCCAATTGAGCGGCTCTGTACAGTTCACATGATCCTGTATTTCTTAAAACTGTACAGTAGATGAATGTTTTTTTTAATATGTACTCACTGAATCACACATGAAGAAGTGGGCAATGACACTTTTACTCACAAATCCCGCAAAATTTGTTACATTAAAGTGAGCATGTGGGTGTTGTCACAGTCTTTCCTTGTCATGTGCATGTCTTGTCCTTGTGACATGCGAGCGTTTGATGTCTGGGAGAGGATTATCAAAGGTGACTTCTGCAACCCTTGGAAATTCCGTTCCATAATTGGCAGAATTTATTAACCAATTAAAAGTGCATTCTACGGAGCGTCACTGGAGTTATTCACTGCTATTATTGGCCCCTGTGATCCGATCAGCCTCAGAACATCGCAGACTCAATCTGCCTACATCCTGCACAATACGACATCTCTCAACTCTCAAAGACTGCTCAATTTTGTAGTACTCAGCCACAAGACATTATATTTTTACATTATTCAAAGCATCATGAATCCACCCATCAAAAATATCAGTTCACTTTCTCTTGCAAAACTGGAATCATTAATCATGTATAAGAACTTAAAAATGTAACGCATTCAGCATGTTTATTACAGTTCATTGTTGCTCTGGTGCCAAATTCATATTTTCATCAAGGCAACACATCTGCAGGAACAACAAGAGGTCTTTTTCTATTTCCCAAGCTTCACCTCAGCCCTCAGGCTCTGTGTGTATACATATGTGTATGGTTATGTGTGTGTGTCTGGATAATTACAGGATGAGAGGGTTGCTCTTCCATGACGTAATATGCTTCATTAAGATTGCAGAATTTAGTCATATTCAAGAATCTTTTTTACTGCATTAAACACTTCTAAAGATACGCTTTTGGTATGTTTTTTTTTTGTATTATCATACTTTATAGAATTCAATTAAATTCCCTAATATTATATTTAAAGGTGTAGTTCATCCAAAAACGTATATTCTTCCATCATTTCCTTCCCTTCAAGATGATATTTTGAAAAATGTTGGTAATAAATATATATTGGTCCCAATTGACTTGTATTGTACAGACAAAAAAACTATGCAAGTCGTGGGGGACCAATGGTTTTTATTTACCATTCAAAATATCTTGTTTTGTGTTCTGCAGATGAAGGAAAGCCATGCAGGTTTGACATGAGGTGAGGGGGAAGAAAGGATGGCAGAATTTTGGTTTATGACTGAACTATCCCTCCAGGCTCCAGCTCTGTCAGAATTTACATCTAAGAAATCATATCTATCTCTGTCATGTCTTTCTGATCTCTCTGTCCCCTCCTCCTTGTTTATTTAAATGTTGGTTGCAATTGTTCTTAAAAGAGACTAGAAAACGTAGCATTATTTACATTGTTTACTTTACTCAGCACTCAAAGAGCTCTTAGTCAAACCCACATTATAGATACGGGGAGGATGTGACACCCTCCAGAGCAGGAACCAATCGACACCTCTGTCAAGTCCTGCATTTCGGGGTGGCCTTAGAATTGACAGACGCCACTGTGTGAATATGGACAATGAAGCCGTGCCAAAGACAAATATACATGCGAGATAGAGACAGATAGGTATAAAAAGAGAAAGAGAGCAGGAGAAGGGTGAGAATCTGCAGAGGCAATATTTGACTTGGCCAGATGGCCACTACATGTAGACCAATCACATCTGTAGCTATTTAGTTTGCCTGCGAGCTCTATGTTGATGTGTGTAACCAGGAAGGTTTCTTTCTCCTGTTAGGTCATCAGTCTGCGATTGGCCATAGAAGACTATGACTAACTTTAGCTAAGAGAAATACAGTACAATGACATCACTGGTGAATAGGGGGAAACAGAAGGGTATTGTATAGTGCTAAGGGCAGGAAATTATAGCTTTGGGTTTCTGGTGGAAATATCCACTTAAAATTGTGTCTGAATACTGATTGGTGATCACAAAATGTAAAAACATGATGGATGGTGCTTAACTAACTAAGCTAAATATATGAATCGGAAGTCACAAACGCACTTTCATATTTTCACTCTCTCTCCACCTCCCTGTCTCATGGTGTGGTCCGTTGCATCACAACCCATCCCCACTGCGTTCAGAAGCTGTGCTTTCTCAGCTGTTTAATATAAATTCTCCGTGAATATCTTTGTCCAGATGGTTTATTTTTACAAACAATACACACAGCCCACATTCCAGTACAGCACCCCTTCACTGTCAGACTACTCATGCACACAGCCAGAGAGATAGGGAGAGAGGGAGATGAGGGTATATTCAAAGACGGGTGCAGGCTGAACAACAGATGGTTGGCTTACACAATAAAAAAGATGTATGTACTTGTACAGGTAAAGATACATAAACACACATTCATATTCAGAGAGGGTATGTAGGCAGATGCATTACAGAAGGGAGCATATGAGTGAGAGTTATTTAAGATGTGCTGCTGTAAGTCTTTAGTTGAAGTCATATGAAAGTTTAGTTTAATTTTTTTAATCTCTTCTGATGTTACAAATGATTGTCAGAGACCTCTTCCACTCTCCCTTCCTCAGTCCCAGACAGAAACACACACATACACGCATCCATGGTTTCCTGCCAGCCTCTAAAGACCCATTCACTCCCCTCAAAACAAAAGAAGGCCGTCCAGAGAGAAAGGAGAGGTAGGGGTATTTGGCCAGGATTACAGCCCAGTAAGAGAGCTCAGACTGGGCTTCCAAACACCCCTCTGCCCTCCCCTCGCCTGGAGCTCACTGAAGCGAGTGAGAAGAGAAAAAGAGAAGGACAAGGCCGAAATGATTCAAAGGGAGAGAAATATTCATAAATATACATTAATTAATTTTAATGTCTTACCACAGTAACTGATAGACTAATATCATTACACAATTTTCACAGTAGTAAAATATAGTTCTACATTGTCTATTAATCTATTCAAACCCAGATATACCCAAATTAAATCACATAAATAAACAAATGTATAACAAATTCAAAATATTAATTAATTTATCAATATCAATAGAAACTAGTATACATAATAATACATTTTGATATTGAAAAGTTTCGTGGCTCATGTTGTTAAAGATGGGGTAACATGCAATTTCATGCATTCTGACTTCTAACTTCTTTCTCATGCTTAACATCGTCAACTTGTTAAAAGACGAGTACTTCTGTGCTCGATACACTCCCCCAGCACTCCAATTTGTTTCGGAACGTTTTTAATAAGTCTATTCCTTTTATTGGCCATATTCCCACGAAAGCACGCCCACGCGTCATCCACCGAGGAAAAGACCATGCCCACTCGCTAGCGTAAGAGAAAGGGCACGCCCACTAAAGAGCACGCCCATCAATGCTGCTTCACTCGGCTGATGGAAGTGTAGCTGTGTTTGTTTGCTCACTGCATTTCAGTGATCTGTGTTTTGTTGGCAATCGGTGCATACGTGCATAATGTAAACAATACGTAGGGATAATGCGATGATGTATTGTGTGCTCATGCTGTCATTCCGTCCCCCCTGCCTGCCTCCAGCAGCTCGTTTTTTTCCGAAAATAATCGTAAAGCTGTATCTCTTTTTATAAAGTCAATCAAACTAAATACTCTTCGAAGATAAGACTTATGCAATACCACTGTATGGTACTCAAGATTAATATGAGATTTGCTGAAACCGCGTGTCTTACCCCATCTTTAAATGGATAGTTCACACAAAAAATACATTTTAATCATTTACGCACCCGCAGATTTTTTCAAAACTGTATATATTTCTTTGTTCTGTTGAACATGTTAGCAATTTTCAGTTCTGGGACATCATCTACTTCCACAGTAGAAACAAATATTGTATTTTTTTGTTCTGTTAAACACAGAATGAGATATTTTATCAGCTCTGGGGTACCTTTAACTACCATTTTTTCCAACTTAGTCAATGATGTTCCAGAACTAAAAATTGATCACATTCGTCCAAATATCTTTCTCCGTGTTCATCAGAACAAAGTAATTTATACAGGTATTTACAGTGAGTAAATGATGACTGAGTTTTATTTTTGGGTGAACTATGCCTTTAAAATAACATGTTACCACATCAAGTACTCTTAAAATTACTTTTTGTAATTTTTTTGGTGTTAAGTGTTAAAAAATGTGTTTTGCTCAGAGATGACTCGAATAAAAATTATATCATAACTAACATAACTAAATGAAAATTATTTGTCCTCTACCTGTGGTATACAAAAAATGGAACATTGCTTGTTTGAGCACCACAAAAAATATTGTGCCCTGGAGTAAAGCACCTAACCCAAGAGATTGCCTCTGATAAGTGTAATCTATATCACTTTGGATAAAAGCATCTGCTAAAACAAATTCTGTTCTTCGCTGTACAGTGCTAAACTCTTCTCTTAAACGCCCTCCCCAACTCCTCTCATCTAACTGTTAGTGGAAGTCTCTCTCTCTGACAGGTGAATAAAGGCCAGAATCAGCAGCGTTAATGAAGCATATGAAAAACTGAATGAAAATGTTCCACAGTTCCATTTAGAACATAGCTGCCATTCCAGAGGTGAGCTCATCAATCTGAGACCACCGTCATTGAAGTTACAGGGATTTTCGTTCCCAGGGAAACTGAAGTCGGTGGTAGAAGAAGCTATTGAGTTCACAAAGTATCCAATAACATCAGAGATATTTTTCACAAGAAAGACAAGGGCATGAGACCAAAGAATATGAGTTCTGAACATCTGCAGTCTACTAAATGAGACTCCTGATGTTAGTGGATTCCTGATAAACTGGAGATGACTGCAGCAGTGCATGGTTGGAAAGACAGTTTCTTCTATTAATCAATAATGTACAGAACCTTTCAAGATTTATATGTAAATAAAACAGCTTAAACACACCCACAGACACACCACTTATGTACGCTTGTTCCCACTTAACGCCCCACAAACACTCACTCACACTCCCTGGAGCCTCTCCCGGAGTTTGCCCCCAGAGGCTGATGTCTGGCCCTAGCGCGAAGCTCCTTGTCCAGGTTTGGCTGTTAACACCACTCTCTGGCTTCAACGGAGGTTTGGTTCGCGGACGCGAACGCAGCAGCAGCCAGCCGGCCCGTGTGATCCCAGTAATTGATGCCTTGCTCTGGGGATATATTTAATCACTACTACAAGCCTCTCTGAGGAAGAAATGGCCTTGTAAAGACTCGCTGACTATGCCTAACCAGCACGTGGGAATCAAAACTACGAGAGAGGGTGAAGGCACAAGCTACACCTTCCTATAACAAGCACATTCTGCCACACACACTGGCAGACACTCACATACAGTACTCCTGCATACCCACACACATACACACAGACAAATTCAGGCCAAAAATCTGATTCCCGCTGCCCTAAAGCGGCCAGTTTTAGAGGCCTGTAATTATTAGCGCTTTAGATGTGGCTGGGTCGAGAAAAGCAGTAAATGAGGAGGAGAGGGGGTGCCAGCCCTAAAGCTGTGAGAAAACTGAAAACAAATGATCAACCGTTCCTCTGCTCGCCTCGCTCCCCTCTAGTTACCCCACACGTACTACATGTGGAAGCATGTAGGGATGAAAGTGCATGTTATTATGTGTGGATGAATAATATGAGCAAAAATCTGACCATTTCTGGTCAATAAATCAATCCCATTAAGGTGTATGATAACCCTTCATACGTCCAAATTTTGAAATTGGAAGCTTAATGCTGATTAGAAGTGGTGCAAAAAAGTTTTAGAGGAAGTAAGAGAGGAAGACAGGTGCATTGGAATGTTACAGGCACTGACACAGAGTTAATTGAAAGAAGCTAGAACCATATTTATACATATACAAATTTTGTTGTGTGCATGTGTTGGGGGTTGTGGACAGGAAGGGTTTATGAGTATGAGTGTGAGACGGTGTCCGGATGACAGTACCTGGCCTTAACACTAGTATGTGTGTCTGTTGTTCACTGTCTGGCCTGCCTGTCTGTAATCAAGTCTTTTAATGGTTCCAGCCAGTAATTGCACTGTATAGCCCCAAGATAGCAATCAAAGGACTCAAAGATGCTGGATTCTTCTCTCTCTCTCTCTCTCTCTCTCTCTCTCTCTCTCTCTCTCTCTCTCTCTCTCTCTCTCTTTCTCTCTCTCTCTCTCTCTATGTCTCTCAATTTTCTATGTGATTTCTAGATTTTTTGCAAACCATGTAACAACAGCATCTTGGCATCTGTTTCTTAGTGTTTTTGGGGGGAAATCAATTCAAACTGAGCTAATGGCAAAATGGATATTTCTTTGAAGACCGGCCTGGGCCTCTACCCCTCCTTCTATCTTCTGGCCATTGTTTTCCTCTTATCTTTTCGCCATTACTTGCCCGCACTAATGGCCCCTTTAAGTCTGCGGCCATCTGCATTTGCTAAAAAAAATATTAAACACAGTCACTCTGAGGTTGAGTCTTATTCTGCGCCGATTACAGTTGTGGAATCAAACATCTTTGGACTTTGGCCCCTGTGTTGTGATTGGAAACACTGTGACTCTGAGTGCATTACTGTTGTGTATGGACAGTACGTCAAAGCAGATTTCATTGATTAATAAACGGGTACTCTTCTTGAAGTATATTTTGGTTGGTTGTTCTATTGTTTCATATGCACAACATGTCTTTTAACAGGAACTCTGTAATTGTTCAGTGAAGCACAATATAAGGAAGGAGATCTGCAGATGTTTCATCTATTTTAACTCCGCCCCTTTCTCTTGCCGTTCCTCTTTTTGGTTTTGGGCCTGTCAAGACACTGTGCTGTCCTTGATATGTTTTGTAATAATGCACACTAAATTGTGCAATATTTCCAAATCCAAAAACTTAAATCACCCCTCCCTGGAGATGTTAAAAGAATAACTTGCTTCCAAAACTGTTGTTGGTAGCAGTGTCAAGGTCATGGGTTCAATTTCCAGGCAGCATACATACTGATAAAATATACACTATCGTTCAAAAGTTTGGGATTACTCGACAGAAATATTTGTCATGCTCTTAAAAATATTTTAATCTGAAGGTATATGTTTCAAAGTTATAAATTACTTGTGTGGACAAAAATATAATTGTGGCACTGGCAAAATATTTCTTTCTTTCCAGATTTTTCATTTCCATTGTTTTTTAAATGGATTACTTGGACAAAATAATGAATAAAAAGCAGCCAATAAGAGTCCAGCAAAGATGGAAATTCCTTTAATGCTGTTTAAAAAGCGTCCCAGGTTGAGGTATCCAGAAGCTGACTTAGAAAAGGCCAAGAGAACGATTTGGCAAATTCTAGTCAAAGGGTGACTACTTTGAAGGTGCTAAATAGAACATTGAGTTCATTTGTTTGCTTTTAGTCACAACATAATTCCCACAGTTACAACTGTATTATTCCATGGTTTTGATTAGCTTACTGTTATTCTAAAATGTAGAAAAAATATAGATAAGGAATGAGGGAGTGATCCCAAACTTTTGACCGGTAGTGTATGCCATGAATGTGCTTTAGGCTCCTTTAGATACAACCATCATGCAAAAGCATAAGTCACATTCTATTTAGTGTTTAGTCACATTAAAAAAAAATCTGCTTCAGACTTAATGTAAGACGCTTATGAGAAAAAGTGAGGAGAAGGAAAGAAATATCAGTGTCTTCTTGATCTTTGTGGAATGTTTTGCAGTGTGCAGGTGCAGAACCAGGGTAAGGTTGCAGTCATGTTTTGTGTGGCCTGTGTGTGTGAGTGTTTGTCCATTTACAACGCAGCTGGTCGCTGTCTTCTTTTGCCCTGAACAGAATAATCACCACAGTCAGGTTATCATGACCCGCTGAAAATGAACATAGTGCACAAACAAAGCAAATGAGATCACTAAAACTCATGTAGCTCTCTTCTCCTCTCTTATGTATTCTACTCTCCATTCTCTCCATTTATCCTTTCTTCACTTTTCTCCTCTTAATTTTGTGTTCGCATGCTCAAAAGAACAGCACAGCCCTCTCTGGCATCTCCCAAAACTCTTTTTATCCATTCCCCTATTTAAAAAAATCTAGTTTATCTTGTATCTCCATCTCTTTATAGCCTTCCCCTTTAATTCATGTTGACAGTGAAGTTTGAATAACAATTTTGGTTATTTCACAGCAGATCTTGTGATGAATGTGTCGGTGAATCCAAGCATTGGGATTCTGAGCATGATACTGGCACCAAACAACTTTATGTGGCCGAGCGTCATTTGCAAAGGATTGAGAATATTTAGGGAGGGATAGTGGGAAGTAAAAAAGAGATTTTAAAAGACAGGGGTTTGTTAAAAAAAATTAAGAGGCGGATTGTCTACAAAACAAGATAATAAGGAAATATAAATACAGCATTCTAGATAACTTAAAGGCAAAATGCAAATTAAAGAAAATGTCACAAATTCAAAACATATACTCTATATCAATAATGTTAAATTGAAATAAGTTTTAAGATGAACCCTTCCTTTACTGATGCTCCCGTCATCTACTTAGGTTGAGTTTCATCAAACCTCTACTGTATCGCCAAATAAGCCCAGTTTTATACTAACACAGTCCCTCACAACATCTGAAAACCTACAGGCAAAACGAATATCCTACAGTGCCAGCTAAAGTTTTTTATTTATATGTTTATCTGTTTGTTTATTAAAAGTCTTTGTTAAAATTCTGTCATCATATTCTCATCTTCAAATTGTTTTAAATCTGTATAAATGTATTTGTTCTGATGAGCACAGAGAAAGATATTGCTCATAACCAAACAGTTCTTCAACCCCACTGACTACCATAATAGGAAAAATGTTCTGTTGAACAAAAAAGAAGATATTTCGAAGAATGTAGGATAGCAAACAGTTAAATTGTCCAAACCATTGTAATTTTTCCTACTATGGTAATCAAGAGGGTACAAAAACTGTTTGGTTACAAGCATTCTTCCAAATATCTTTCTCTTTGCTCAACCAAACAATGAAATTGATACAAATTTGGAACAGCTGTAGATTAATTTGTGACAGATTTCTCATTTTTGGGTGAACTATCCCTTTAACTAAAGCATTGTATAGCCTTTAGTCAGAGAGGTGAGTCTGTTTATATAAAATCCAGTTCCCCATGCACATCTCGGCCTTATTAATAACTCTAGACATATGCTTTTTAAAAATCTCTTTCCTCCTTTTCCGCTCTCTCTCATTTGCCTTTCACTGCCTCGGAGGCTCTCTGTTGGTTCCTGTAGTATTAAGGCACGCAGGCTCCCATGACTAAATTGTGTAGTGTCATTTCCACCAGGGCTTATGATTAGAGGAAAAGGTCCTCAGTGCGTCAGATAACATCAGGCTGAAGAGACAGGGGTAAGACCACTGCCTGGAAGGGATACGTGTGTGTGTGTGCTGCGGGTGTGAATCCCCAAACAATGTACCAAGTATCCGCTTTCGTTGTGAAAATTCTCAGTGATAAAATCAGAGAGGCGTGTTGGTGTTGTCTTGGTAGTAAATGTTTTACCTGTGTGATATGCAGACAGTATCTATGATTTACAGGTTCAGTGTTGATAAAAAACACTCACAAAAGACCAGCCTGGACCATGGAGACCAGTGATTTCACCCGCCCGGCTGAAAACATATCAGACAGACGCACACAGATCAGTCCTTTCAATACACCACTGACTGCGCCATCAATTAGCAGAGGAGTGTGATAGTGTGATTGTGCGTGAGTTTGGGAGGGGGGAAGGATTATAAGGGACAATGAGAAGGACATGGAGGAGGGTGAGAGAGAGATAAGTTTGCAGGGTATTGTTTCATGACACAGACCTGGATAAATGCCTTGCCTTTCGGTTAATGGAATGAAAGGCAGAATTATTCCTTTGTTTCTAATATGTAGCCAAGACAGCTGGAGAACAATGGAAAACAAGCCCCCTTTCTGCACCGCTGCCAAGCTACTGTACGGCACAGCTAAATACAGCTCAATCAATCACACTGTGATGAGCCTCAATGCAACGGGAATTAACACACACACACGTATGCATATTCTGAAATCAAAGAATTGTTACCATGTGAGGGGGAAGTAACACGCAAACAAATTCCTTAACTCTACACTTAAAAACATACAACACATGTGATGGTGTAACTGTTTTGTTATCAGTTTCAAATAATCTTCTTTAAAGAATCAAACAACAATCCTCTGAAATACGTCTCTGTAAAACATATTTGCACAAGGGATTATCAGGCCGCAAATGAAACAAATATATTTACTGCAACGTCAGGAGTCACGTAAGGATTCGCTGATCTTAAATGTGAACACAAATGTGGAGCAGCTACGAATGTTTTTCTGTTTTTAAGAGGATGAGTTTAATTTAGTTCGGCAATAATTATATCGAAACAAGCCTTAGTGTTCCTAATCTGGGGGTCCAATCTGTACATACGTAGTCAGATTACATTAATCTTCCATCTGTTTTTTAACATCCTCAGAAATACACATTTTCTTAAGATGAAAACAAGAGTATTAGGATGTCAACGGAGTGAATGTTTACCAGATCAGGAGAGATTAATTCTGCAGTCTCTCTTTGGCACACACAGGAGCATTCCTGAAGTTCCTTGACCCGATGGCACACACATAAATACACTCAAAAAAAAAAAACGCATCTATCATTCTCATTACCATGCCACCGACTTTATATGCAATCAGCTTGTATATTGCTTGGATGTGTTCTAAAAACCAGAGCAGTGAATTAAGGGCTCAAATTGACAGAAGGAATAAATCAAATGGATGATAAAAAAATGACATCATCACATCCCTTGACTGATCCAACCAGAATCCCATGAAAAAACTAACTCTCCCTCTCTTGTCTCTCTCTGTTTTTGTGTGCGTCTCGCTAAACCCTTTAGTTTTATTTGAGTTCTTAATTGTAGGTGTCCTTGTATTTTTAATTGTTCTCTGGACATTTGTTGTGCCTTTAGCTGACCACATCAGAGAGCTTTTTTAAAAGCCCTTATGCCCACTCACCCTGTTGTTACCTCTCCACTTACTCACTCACCTGTATTAAAGGAGAAGCCAAGAGGATGGGAGGGAAACGCTGTTTGCAGGTCACAAAAGATCAAAGAATCCTCTTAAAGTGCTTTTAAACTTCTCAACTTTCCAGGAGTAAACTCCTTAAACAAGCTTTTAGCAAATTATGCCACCCATAAAATATATTTTCTGATCATTGAGATATAAAGTGTTGCATTGCTATTCGAAATGACAGCATTTTATCTTTTTCAGTATATGACATTAACAATAGGACCTCAAAAGGCCAGGAGAAATGCAACATAAGATCATGGCTGGGTTCTTGAGGAACTAATAGAATGTATTTCATTTTTAGAGCATGTTTCCCAAAGTATTCTAATATGATTTGAGAATGATTGATAATTACTATTAATAAAAAGAAATAAGGTAAAGCACGCCCCTAGCTAGATAATGTTTTTGATTCCCAGGGAATGCATGACAAACTAATTATATATATCTAACTCGAGTGCATTGTAAGTCTTTCTGTAAAAGCATCTGCCAAATGTTGAAATGTAAATAAATAATGTTAACAAAGAAGATTTGATCCTCCTCATCCTCTTTCATATTCAACAGCAATTACAGTCACTGATTGCTTGTTGCTACACTTTTAAAAAGGATGTGTTAGTTTTAACACATTATGTATTATTTTTTATAAATAACTGTGTCCTAAACACAAGAGTGTATAGTCTCTAACTTGGTTTTTTTATTCTGACTATTCAGTAATGTTTAATAACTCTTAGTGCCTTTTTGTGACGATTACAAGTCAGATTTCTTTTATTAAAAGTAATAAAACTGTTTTCATTGGTAATTCAAATGGTGCTACAAAGAAGGGTGCAATACTATATACTAAAATCCAGTGACGAGAATAACACAAGTGTTAAAATGTTTGACCAGAGACTTAACTTCTGTCAGCGAGAGCTACAGTTTCTTATACCTTTTGCCTGCCTGTTTTTGGCAAAGATTCCATCTCTGTGACTGACTGTCTGTCTGTCTGTCTCTTGGTGCGTCTCCATTAATGCCGGTTTCACACATTATTTCTAATGCTAATGTTAAACATTAACCATAAATCTGCTCTGTCTCCCTCTGTAAGCTGCTTGCTTTTGCTCCTGTTTTTAATGAGTGTAGCAAATCAGATATGTGCAATTGGCAACCCGGCCTGTTCCTCATAGAGGAAGCTATTGTGTGTTCAAACAGAGGAAAAGAGAGTGAAAGAGGTTTGTGAGTCAATGTCAATGATTTATGTGTCAGACATCATGTAACCATTTTATGGCTTAGATTCTCATATGATTATGTGGCATGTAGTTCCAATTGTCCATACACATTTCATTATAGACAGATTGTCCCCGTGTGTTCGTGTTGAGTATGTAACCAGTGTCTTGAGAAGCAAGCAGCTGCTGTGTTATAAAACTTTTAATAAATAGCGCTATGGGTCTGAAGCTGTGCTTCTGTTCATTTACGTGCACAAGATTAAAATAAAGCATGAAAATGTACCTGTTTTACTTTCCAAATACGCACTTTTATCAAAATGTAAAAAGTTCCTCTGAAATTACTTCAATCAAACTGGCTAATGTTAACCAACACTTAATTAGATAAGCACAGTGTAATGTAAAATCATACAATCCAGTGACGAGAAAATCATACAAATCCACTTTCAGCAAAAATTAAATGTCACTGCCATTACAAAACAATAGGAAGATATTACGCATACATATGCAAATATTCACACACTCTTTGCAAAAAGGAAATGGTCGTTGAAACCTGTAATAATTGTTTGTGACTATGTTGACATTTTTTGTATCTTTCCACAGTTGCATGATGACAGAAGATAACACGTTTCAAAAGTACAGTTATGACACATCCTCTAGGCTTAGGAAAGACTTGCATTATTATTTGCAGATAATGTCAAAAGTCCTGTGTTATTATTTGGAGTTAAAGAGTGATGTATGTGTGTTAAAATGTGTCACTGCCATTGTAATGTCTTTTTATGGTTTTAAAAAGGGAAATGATATTATCTTCTTTATTCAGAATCTGATTTGTTTGTATAAAATAATAAACAGTATATAGGTAAAAAATCTGTATTATGCATAGTCAGTGTCTCCCGACCTGTTTCCCGGAGGCACCCAAACACTTCACATTTTGAATGTGTCACTTACTAGACGATCACCCTAAAGTTGTTCCAAACCTGTCTTAGTACTGTTAAATACAAAGTAAGATATTTTGATGAATGTTAGCAACTGAGGTTTCTGGGGCACCATTGACTACCATAGTAAAAATTGTGTGTGTGTTTTTTGTTCTGTTAAACACAAAAGAAAAAAACAACTCTTGGGCACTTTGACTACCATATTTTTACTACCCCAGACATGTCCGTAGCTAACATTCTTCTAAATATCTTTCTTTGTGCATAAGAAATAAATTAAACAGGTTTGGAACTACTTGAGGGTGAGTAATTCATTACAGAATTTTCTTTTTTGGGTTGACTTTCCCTTTAAGGTCCTGGAGAGCTTCCCTATTTAGATGTTAAATAAGCTGTGCTAGATTTGTAAAACATCCTAAATGTGTATTGTTGGAGTTCCACCAGGAACACAGGGTTAGACACACTGGACAGAAAGTTTTCACTCCACCCAGAGGGTCGCCATCATCCCTTTATCAGTCTTGTGCTTTTTTGTTTTTCCTCTTAAGGGCAGGAAAGGTATGTGACAGGCCGCATTGTAGAAAATCAAAACTCCCTCAGGTAAGCTACTTAGCCAGTCTCAAGAGCCTCTTACACAAATCTCCATCAGGAAGAGAGAGAGAGAGAGAGAGAGAGAGAGAGAGAGAGAGAGAGAGAGAGAGAGAGAGAGAGAGAGAGAGAGAGGGGAATACAAGAGGGGGATCATATCTCATCAGCATGTGCTTCTTGGCATGTCTTGTTATCACTGAGCACCGATTCTGCGTGACAATGTTAAACAGCATGATCACTGACCCCATGCTACTATAGGGATCAAAATTTCCGTCCGTGTATGTTTGTGGTCATGGTAAATGGTGGCTGCCTTCAGGGCGACTGCATAAATATTTGAAAAAGAAAAACCTGCCAATTGTATTATTTATTAAGGCCGTTACAGTGAATGCAAGGTGTACATTTTAAGGTAATGCATTCCCTGGGAGTCAAACCGATGACCTTGGTGTTGCTACCGTTGTGCTTTACCGACTGAGTTAAAGAAAAGAGATCAGTCATTGTGTAATAGTTCTGTCAGAAATACTCGGCATGGACATGACATTAACATGTTCCTTAGTGCTAGAATAATGCAATTTGTGTAGGCCTCTGTGCTCGATGATCAGATCTTGCTGGAGGAAAGTGACAAGTGCCAAGAAGCCTACCCCAGTCAGGACAGGGCCCTCATCCAATGACTGTGATGAAGGATGAATGCAATCACAGGCACATTAATACAACAAATGAGTGGACCTTAATAGCGTGAGATGCAATATGATAGGATGAGAGGAATGAATGACAATACTGGCATATACTTTAACTAAGACTTCCAGGTCACAGGTAACTTCTTGCCTGTATCCGTGAATGGATGAATGGAAAAGTATCAACAAATGAGGCGAAAAGGGGTCACATAGAATAAGAGAGGAATGGAGTGATGGGCCTTTTGCAGAGTGTTGGTTTGATAGAGGAGCATCGCTGTGCTCAAATACTCTGCACCCATCTCTCTTTCTTTCTCTTGCTCGCTCGCTCGCACTCTCTCTGTCACCTAAAGAATGCTCTCCAGTGCTGGATTAATTAAACTCTAAACATTAAATATTGATTGATGCATTATCAGCGCCTCCCAGTCGCTTCCGCCCAGATTGATTTCCGACGTGATTTATTGTCATATTTGTAGAGTCATTTCACTTGATAACAAAGAGGAATTGCTGCTTGCAACCTCAGACCCCCCACCCGTATTTCTTTTACACTCCCCCCGACACTAGTCTCTCTACTCACTTTTCTTTCTCCTATTTTCTCTCTCTCCATTTGTTAGGCGTAAGATATGTCTGCACACTGCCTGTGTATATTATCATTATTCAAATTGAAATGATAAAACAGCCCATGACTGATGTTTTTCCGCTTTGTCCTTCTTGCCTATCATCACACTGAAATGAATCCACAGAGAAAAGGGCTAGTTAAATCAGCAGCTATAATTCATGAGCATGAGTCTTCACCTTTTTCAGAGTTTCGATTCTCTGAGGTTTTATTGTTATTAGGCTAAGTGAGAAAAGTTGTGACTGAATTTGAATGTGGTACAATGCATTCATAAGGCTTTGACTATCAGAATAATCTCAACTACACTTGCGTGATGTTTTTTATTTAAACATTTGACTACATCTTATCACATTACAATTTACATATCATATTAGTACTGGCTTTCTTCATCTGTTTCTCCTTTTGTATGGCCACACCAGGCTATAATTTATATAAATTTTGGCAAACAAAACAATATACTTTGCACATTTTTTCTATTTACTTTCTGGTCTAAACACAGGTTTTTTTATTTTACCAAGAAATCACAGGTCATTTTTGGCAATACTTATCTTTTAATATTCTCAGTTTCTGAAGTTTTCAATTGAACATCAAGTCCCAGTTTAGTTCTGAATAGACATACGTAATTATATTTGTTCGTGACTTCTGAATAAACAAATATGCTGTTATATAAGCATGTTCTCTGTATATTTAGAGTTTCTATTATTTTCAACCGCATTTGGCAACAAATTGAATTTGACTCATCTCTATTGAATTTGGTGACATTGAATTATAAGGGGTTTCTTAATTAGGGAAGTTTTGTGGTGTCTTTGGGTCAGAAGCTTGTGGGAAGAGAACAGAGGTATGTTTACATCTTTTGTGTGATGGTGATAAGGATCTCCCGTGACTTTCTCAAAGGCTCATATTAAAAATGGACCCTCATTTTATTTATGAATTACAACCGACTCTCATTTGGACCTATAATTTGGCTCACAGTTTAAATGGGTCATGAACAGGTTGAAAAGTAAAACAGTTACATTAATTTGTGTCAGGCAAAAAATCCAAGACGTCCCTTCCCTTTACACCGCTATATCAAGTACAGTGACATATTTTTATTTCAGAATTTAAATAATGAAATTAATTAAAGTGTTTAAAATAACACATTATTGGACAGGCTCATTATAAACCATTATATACCATTATGAGAAAGATTTTTAAACATCTATTTAACAATGTCAAAACTGATTATGAAACATATTACTTTTTTATTTGAACAGTTAATAGGATTAGCTAGGGGGTAAATTTGGTACACTTAACAAATTATCGGTTTGTAAAGGGAAATAATGCTACTCCTTTTGAACAACGTTTGAGACAGATAAATCACTTTTCTCATTACTGATACAATCAATCTCTCTGGCTACAAAGGTTATACGCAGGAGACATTACATTGTGTAATTGAATAATTAATATACCTAATCTCATTAACAGCAAAATTAAGGAACAAATTTTCCTTTTCTTTATAAACCTGCCACTGATAACCAATGAGGGCGTTCTGTATAATTATATTCATCATAATTAGTGCATAGTAATGAGTGATTAACATACAATAATGGATAAGAGATGCTCTTTGTTTCTAATTGCTGAACATGTACTTGACTTCATACCTCTTCGTATTTAATTGATACCATTTTGCAAATGATTTATCTTATTAATTAGCCTTGAGTATTGCTTTACTGTTATGTTAAAACACTTGAGATATCGCGTGAAATATCTTTGCTTGGCAATCAAATACACATTTGCTTGGCATCTTCAGTTTCCAAAAAGAACAATTCAGCATGCATGCTTTTTAATTATAGTTTTATTATATTTATAAACATAAACAGATACAGAAAACCACACTGTTTCTATTGGATTAGATTTAGCTTTCTCTGATCAATTTTATTGATCACTTCTGAAATGGCAGCGGGATCAATAGAGGCTTAATGCGAGTTTGCTGTCAAATCAGAGACTGTTAAAATCAAGAGAAAGTCTTCAATAGACTGTCTGCTTCCTGTCACATACTCCAGCCCGGTTGATAACTGTTCATAATATTATCTTATAGCACACACATCAAATTAAAGTCTAAATAAATGAAAATAAAAACAGTATTTAAAAACAATAAGCTCTAAAAAAAAGACATCTGTGTCCTGTGCCACAGGCTATTCTTGGTACCATAAGATTCAATGATTTCCTATTTTCATTCATGTCTGGTAAATATGTCCCACGCTACACATGTGTGCGTTTGTAGGTGTGTACGCTTCTGTCAGAAATTGTACAGACCAAATACAATAAAACATGTCAAAAATAATTTGATATGGTCCTCACGTTTTTATCCAGGCCTGTTTTTTTGTAAAGGTTAGGTTAAGGGGCAGGGTATATTAAATATCATGTGCTCTGTCTGTATTATATACATGTAATGCAGACATACCAAAGT
Organism: Triplophysa bombifrons; assembly: GCA_029783895.1. Lineage (NCBI taxonomy): Eukaryota > Metazoa > Chordata > Actinopteri > Cypriniformes > Nemacheilidae > Triplophysa > Triplophysa bombifrons. The sequence goes on from CM056448.1 coordinate 25,116,941, forward strand.
CATATTGTTTTTTGATTGTCCTGTTTATTTTGCCCTGCAAGAGACCGATCTAGTGGCACCTCCTGTAGATGTTTGTCAGCGGTGTAGGTTTGTTCTCACAGGGCCACAGTTGGCTGTGACTCTAGAGGAGACTTTGTAAGTGCCTGGGCTCTTACTGTGAATGTTAATGAGAGAGAGAGAGAGAGAGAGAGAGAGAGAGAGAGAGAGAGAGAGAGAGAGAGAGAGAGAAAGAGAGAGAGAGAGAGAGAGAGAGGGAGAGAAAGAACTGGAAGAAAAATAAAAAGGGAGAAAGAAACTGAGAGACGGAGAGAGAAATAAGGGCATGAAATCTAAGAAAGCGGCTGCTATAGAGGAAAAGATGAGAAAGACAAGGGGGGAAACTGGGCCAGAGAGGGTAACAGGCTGTAGCACTTCCACTGCTCCCTGAAACCTATACACAAAGGACGAAAGGAAGCGATAGTGGGACATGTGGGAGAAAGCCAGCCAATGGAAAAGGAAGTAATAAAAACAACTTTCCTGCACAGGAACCCGTGCATGTTTGTGTGTGGTCACTCATGGGTGTGTGTGTTTTAGTGTGTGTTTCTGTGGTCAAGAGGTCAGTAGTTGTACATGTTTTGTGATGTCACACTATAAACAGAAACATGGTTGGCGTTCTATAAAGAGAGAGAGATGAAGAAAAAGAAGACAGTAGAACTTTATTTCAAAGACATTTTTGTCAGCTGTTTGGCTGATTTGGTCACTTTCATGCTGAAAATGTCATACTTGTTTTTTCCTTTTATTTCCCGCGAGTGTGTTTTACAGTGTGGTCGTTGTGAATGAGGCTGCTAAGTCTAGTTTTCAAAGACAGACTCACATATTGCTTATTCTCTCTCCAGACAGTGGCAGTTTGTAACCACCGAAACCCCAGTTCCGTCTAATGTGTGTTATTGCTGTTTTAAAGAACAATTAAAAATGAAAGCTTGAATTTAATGTCGTTTTTCCTTTGTTGGGTGTTTGAAAGATGCGAATGAAAGAACTGGCATCTTTAAAGATTCAATTTACATTTCTCACATTTACAAATGCTGCACCTCTTCTTAAACAAGACAGTTATTCCAGAAATGTGCTGGAAATCCCTTAATGCCACAATAATAAAATCATATTATAATGTTCAAGACTTAAAAACTGAGGAAATAGAGGGCTTTTTTATTTGTCTCTACAGAGAACTTGTCTAAAAATATTATCTAGTCATCATACTAAGTCAAACACGTGACTGATAATAGTGCCAAATGACAGATTTATTGTTTTATGACTAGCCCTGTAGTATTTTATTTGATCATGGGTGAGTCATGTATGTGACTGTGTACTGGGAGTTTTAATCTGTTCCTATTGAGCTAAATGCTGTGTCATCTCTCGGCGTCAGTGAATGCCCAATTGAAGAGCTGTGTGAGTCTGTTTACATGTTGCTTTCTGTGTTCAAGATCGCATGCCCCTTTAATGCCCAATTTACTGACCAGATGTGTTTGATTCTTGGCGAGTTACTTACAAGTAGCAAAAAGTGTTTGTACATGTTGTTTATTTCTCACAGAAGGTCCATGTAGCTTTTACTCACTGTGTAAACCTCAGCACTTTCTTTATCTTGAGCAAATTTCTATGATTCGTACAGTTATAACTATCGCTTTCATGTCATAAAAATATTTAAAATATTAATTCCTAGAAACATTTAAGTGAATCATGACAGAATAATCTCTCCCAATCACTGCAAATGAACCTGTTCTAAAGACGGCATACCCCTTCATTTTTTACATACCCTCCTCTCTCTCTTCCCCTGTCTCACACGGTCCCTTACACACATACACACACACGCACATCTTGTATCTGTGGCCATTCTCTTTTTTTTCTGGTAACTCGACACTGAAATCTTCTCTCCCAAACAGCTAGATACTTGCTGAAGTGTGTGTAATTAAACTTCAGGACATCTGAGCATGTGCAACAGCTTTATCCCTGTCCTTTCATTTGTGCTGTGGAGTTTTTTCCAGTAGGTACTTTTGGGCATTTACAGTGGTAAAAATACTGGTAGTGGACGAATCCTCTGTTTTCTGTGTAACTGTGGAAGTCGCTGAATTCCATTCAACCTGTTTCTTCTTTCTTGACATCAACAAGACACAATTGTAACTTCAACAATTACAGAGGTAATGCCATGTGAATAACATGTTGAGCTTATGTGTGTGGTAGTGGGAGGGTGGGTTCACTAGAGGACAATGGTTTCACTATGATCTCTTAATTATTAGGGTCTCCTTATGCCTGTCCAGGTATTATACTTTATTTAAAGCTTTTTTACACTTTTATACCAATACAAAAGCTCTGTGTATTTGGATTGTGCAATATTCTTTATCTACATATCAATAAATTAAGAATGTTAAACATGTGTACAGGTTATGTTGCACAAAAAAGTACAATGTGCTGCCTAGTTTAGATATACCACATTTTTTAATAGTCAATAGCATTTTCTCCCTGTTGGTACAAAATTTTGGTATGCATTACAACATTTATTATAATTGTTTTAGGCATATTTGAAATCAATGCAAACACACTGATACAAGGTTGTGCTGTTAATATTTGTAAATGTGTTGAGTAATTTCCTAAAAATATAATTTATGTTGATTATACAGGTTTGGTGAGAATTCGATTATTTACATCGGATAAATAAACTATATGTTGTTTATTTGTAAAAAATAACATTGACACCCTGAGGCCTGGAACTTAACACATTAGAAAAATGCTTCAGTGGCTGCAATAATCCGCGTCATCTGTTGATAACAGATGGTAGATGTCATCAGGAGACGACTGTCTCCCGCTTGACATGATCATCACGCCTGCCATGGAGACAAGACCACAATTTACAACACAAGATATATTACACGCTTAAACAGTGCCCACTTTACAAAGTGTGAGCAAAATCGTAGAACAAAAAATTAGATTCGAAATTAAGATATTTATAATAACAAACAATAACTATATATATTTTTATATACGTTTTATTTATTTTGTAACAGCTCTTGAAATGAACACCCTATTCCTCTCGTATTCAGCCATACGCAAAATGAATGTGGATAAACGGGGCTTAAAACAATCATGCATCAACCTCCAACAAGCAATGTGTATTTCAGCCTAATATAGAAGAGCAGCCCTAAATTCCGCAAGATGAAGAATAATGATGAGAAATATCTTTCGCGTAAACTCAGTGGAAAATGCAGTGCGCAAGTTTTGCCTGTAACGTGAAGTTGAGGATTTAAAGTTTTATAAGGTCCTTCTTCACCCTCGCAACGATCGTATTCTGAGTGTGATCCAACTGTTTGTAATTCCCCACGCTGAGAATGTAGTTCAGCCTCCTCACTGGGGCTACGTGTTGAACTCTGCTACAAATGGAGCACTTTAAGATATAAAAGACATAAAACGGTGTGAGGCGTCCACAAACACGAACCCAGGGTCTCGTGTCGAGGCAAAAATCATCCATACTGCTTATACTATTCAATTATGCGGTCAAACGCCTTCTGTTTCTGTAGAATGATCAATTATCGGTTGTCAGTGATAATGGTGAATGATGACCCCACGCGCTCCCGCTTCTATATGCTACGTATCGATTTGCGCGTGACACCCAGAGTGAGCTCGAGCATCTGCGCTCTGGAAAGAGCCCTGAATCGTTCTTTTCATAATCTAAGCGGGACGTTATCTTTAGGAATTATGATTATGTTTCATTTTTCTAATAGATAAAATATAGATAAAGAATGTTCTCACATCAAAAGAAAAGTTGAACGCCAGGTGTTTCGTGCGCTCTGTCACTTTAAGAATATTTCCAAACATTTGTCAATTAATTTCCACCGCATAAAAGTAGAATAGAGGGAGTGTTTGAGCGCTTTCACTTAACCCCTACCCTCATTCTTGCGGTGCACCCCTGATATCTCTCGTAGTCACAGCCCGAATTTCTCGCCGTTAGTGTCATTCATTCGGCGATTGTCCGAACGCGCGCGGGGAATCTCATTTATAGCGTCTCGCGCTCGGCTGAGCTGCAAACCAGCGTGTTTACAGCCCCACACCGACACTCACATCAATTAACCCAGCATCGATCCTCTCGCCGGGGCTTCACAATATTGCCCCCTTCCCACAGTCCCCATCCCCGTATTTATTACACGATATGATGGTCAGGTGGACATGGGGACTTTCTTAAGCATAATGCAGGAGTTTTCGAGTATTCCTTCTCGGAAAGAAAGAAAGAAAGAAATGTTTGTTCTGTTATTCCAATATGAAAACTATCACGACTAGTTGTCAACGCAATGTGAACAGGTGGACACAGGCCTGCTGTAGAAAGAATCTTAAAAATGTCAGTATAGTCAGATGTGCTTTAAAGGTAAGTCGAATATTGATTTCTCCTCCGTATGTCATTTTTTTCTAACCAAAAGTATTCGTTCTCCGTTTACCTCTCTCTCTCTCTCTCCATCTTCTCTTCTCTTCTTTCATTAATAAGTAAATAACAGTCGCCTTAAGTATAGATAGCTGACGCTATAGGACCTGATCCATCTCGCCGGCAGCAGTTCGTTAAATATTCAGTGAGAAATAATGGCATCCCAGACATCACCCATAGTAACGTTATTATCTTCATTTCTCAAAATCAGCTAGACTGATAGCTTCGTTTGTCTTTTTCAGGACATAAATCTTTGCAGGTCGCTGCAATACGATCCGGTGGGGAAATTTCCCTTCTTCAAAACACTCTTTATAAATAAAAAAAGTTGAATTATTATTATTCGTTTAATTGAACACGAAATACGGGATATTGAAAAACATTAGACTATATGTATAGATATTATCTTATAGACATTATCTGATAAACACCGAAGTGTTTGTATAATAAAAAAATACTATGCGAAAATGTGGTAAGAAAAATATACAAATATATTGAAAACATTTAAAATATGAAAAATTATTAAATTGAATAAACAACTAAGAAAATTGCTCATATTGTGACCTCAACTAAACAAGATATTTTTATGTTTAAACCGTCCATTCATTTAATTTGACACTATAATCAGTATAGGCTACTTCAAAAAAGACTGCTTTTGTTCGACAAAATTACAACAAAAATGTTTAATCACATAAGTTGTTTTACCCTCATTACATCTATGCAAATATAATTGGTTTCCAGACAAAACATTTTTAAGAGACATTATTTGTGAACTGTCCTTTTAGCAAACACGTTGAAATAAATCTAACATAAACCTGCTTTGATAAATTATTTTCATATATACTGTGTTATTTTCTCTCATCTTCAGAGGTTCGGTGTGAAGCGTGCGCGCTTTCTCTGTCTTTCGGTCGTGCGGTGAGATAGTGAGAGTGGGAAGGAGAGGTGGGTGTGCGAGACTGAAAGGGACACAGAGCTATGATAGAACAGAGCAGTGGCCAATAGAATGACTGAGGGGTGGGGCTCTCGATTTCTCACCGTTGTGCATGGGCCCTTAAAGTTTGTTTGTTCGCTGAATGCGGCGTGTGATGAAAACGTGTTACTGATCCCGTTCGGCAATAATCAGATGAATCTGATTTGGGACATTTGATTTTGGACTTTCGAGACGCCGACTGTTGCCATTAGGCACGAAACTCATTCAACCGACCTACTTTTTCCACTGTTGCCTTGAGGAAAGACCGACTAGGTTAGAAACGGTGTGCTTGCAGTCATACAGGGACTGAATTACAACAACTTTAATGCCAATCACGAACGAGGATACGCGACGCACCATTCCGAGAAGGCAAACTGCGGAAAAGTCTGCTGGAAAGGCTCTGCGAAGAGATATCGGAAAGAGTTTGGCTATCCGGACACTTGTGGTGAATTGCAACTTTTGAGCAGCAGTTTGATAACCCGAAAGATCAAAAGATACGGTTGGTGTCTTGAACGAGAAATTGACATTCCTGTAGTGACCAAGTTAAGCTCTAACGTAGCCTCCAGATGGTTGCTAAGAAGGGTTAAACTGTATCTAAAGGGAGTTGGAAAATCCAGCCTTTCTTCCACACGGATCAACTCATTGGGTGGGAGCAGCGAGAGAGACAAGAGTCCCCAGCAAATCAGAGGCTAATTGATTAAAGAGACTTCATTTGAATAGGGGCTGGCAAGGTGCCAATCGCCTTTCAGAGGACCCCCCCTCCATGATTAATCGTAAGGCATTATTGATAATCATAACAGGACACATGCGCGGTGGATGGGCTCCATTTCCGTAATTTTGAGCAGATTTGATAGTATTTTTATTCTTTCGTGGCTGATGCGTGAGCCAGCATGTCGCGGAGGAAACAAGCGAAGCCGCAGCATTTCCAGTCCGACTCGCAGCTGGTCCTTACCGCGCACAATGGTGAGTATAAGCCCTTTTCCACACAAACTCACTTTTGACTAACATTTGACTAAAAACATTTTTTGTCTAAAACGTTTTTTAATAAATTTTAGTTTTACGTACTTTTAGTTTTTACTCACTTCCCACAAGCCTTTTTAATTTCAGGGATTAGGAATTTTTAATCTTACTGAGGCAAAGTGCTATTATCGAAATTCTGTTTTGGAAAGTTTTGGTCTACTTGTGTTGTCATCAAAACAATCACCTTACTAAAACTGAAGCAAGATTTTAAAGGTGTGTTTTTAAAGATCTCTCATTATTAGTAATATTTTTGTAGCTGATAGTCTATTTAAGTTGGTTTCGAGCTGTCTCTCATGGAGGAAGAGTAAAAACAGTCAAGTAGTGCTTTATTTTATTAGGAACGGCAATTAATTGTTTAGACAAAAGTCATTGTTCAAAGTTAAAGATTCTCGAATTTGTTTTGTTCTGGCCCGTTTAAGTTGTCCATATAAGTGGGGATACGCGTGGTTTTAGCTTTCCCCTCCTCCTTCCATCTCCTGTAGGTTAAGATATTGCATCTCTCTTGCTTGTTACAGCCCGCAATCTGGGTTTATATATATTGAATAGATATTCGTTTTGTTAAATGCAGATAAAGTTTTTATCTCTGTTACCCGAGTGGACAACTATGCCTGTCGCAGTCCCTCTTCAAAAACTTTATCATGCAACCTTCCCTACAGCTTAATAAGCGAACAGCAAATTGTGCAAGATTGTTGTGATTCATCGATATTTTAACTTTGATTAAACTTTTTTTGAGATTGTGTCACAATCAGAATGACAGAGCCTGTAATCCGAGGCTATCGGTAAACAACATGCTATTCACAATCGCATTTAGTCAGGATTATTTCATTAGGATTTAGACTCTTAAAACAATTTTATTTTACACTAGATGTGTATTCGAACCGACAGTCGAGATCTTATTTAAATATGTCTGCTAAAAATGCTTATAATTAGTTTTCTGCTCAATAACTGACTTATTAGAAACCTATGACATACATTTTTGTAAATACACATTGTCTCACACATCACCACTGTTACAGTGTTTTGCCAGGTTTCAAAACCAACAATTACTAAATATCTTGAACGTAATTCGGGTTACACAAGCTTACAAAAAATTGTCTATTGTGTTTGGAGCTGTAGCCTACAGTAACTGTAAAAATCGAATGATAATTATTAACTTCCTTTTATATTTTCATCGAATGCAGATTTTATATGTTCTTAAAGTCTTCCTCGTTATAACACTTCTGTTTCAGTGACTAAAATATTTAGCAACAGTCATTAGCCATGGATTTGTAGCTTGTAGGCTACCTGTTTTACTTCTTTTAAATTGCATACATCAAAGGCCGGCACATATAGGCTACATTCAAGCTTTTAAAGAATGTATAGTGCATACCTAACATTTAGTTGGGTAAAGTGCCTTATTGAAGCGCTTTTAAATCGGAGTATTTCAGAAAACCGTATATCTCTTGCTTAACTCGACGTTTAGTAGGCGATCATGTTGCTGATTAGAATGGGACCTTTGAGGAGGTAAGGATTTTGTTTCATATCGAAATTAGATCCAAATATTTTTGTATGTTTAAGTTTTTATCAAGGTTTAATTTTCAGCGAGTTGGCTATTTTTATTTTAAGTATGTAAGTATTTAGGAAGTATTTTTAAAGTTTAGAAACACGTGAAGAATGTAACAGAAATTACCTACTGATTACGTCAATGCAAAAGACAAAGTTTAAACGTATTTAAATATATATCTACAATTCTCATAATGTTCGTATTCTTTAATAAAGGTACACATGAAGACTTTAATCTCTTGCTCGCTCTGAGCATTGCTCTCTAAAAGTTGGAGTATAGCGAGCAGTTTTTTTAACCTTTTTTCTGGTTTCATGTGTTCTAAAATAAAACCAACAAAAGTGCTAAGCGTTGCAGCTTTAGATACCAGTTGCCATTTGTCTAAAGACACCATTGTTGTCAAAACAACAATGCGTTGATGCGTATTACGATTTATATAAAAGACATATATATATATATATATATATATATATATGTATAGACAGATACAGATATGTGCATTTTTATTTGCCTTTTGTCAACAAATCCTAATTTTCAAGAGTTATTTTTGAATGTAAGAAAAACAATGTCTTAAGGTACACTGGGCTTGACTGTTTAAGATCAATGTATAGTAGAATAGGCCGGGATCTGCATAATACGCAATTGTTTAGCGACTCTCGTGCAAAGGGCATCCAGAAGTTTATGTGATTACTGCTAAATTTTCAGAATAAAAAATAACACAGATTTTCAAAATCGCAAAATTGCAGGATTTTCCCTTTCAAATTGAATAAAGAAGTGAATGGCAGTGTTTGTCAACTGCTGTCAGCTGACCAAGCAAAACAAAACTTCCTCAAATAGAGTTTAGGCCTATTTAAAGGAGAGGTAAATGTATAATCTGTAGTTTAGCTGGTCTATATGCATCATCTTTTTATATGCAGACATTGCTTGTTTTTTTCTTTCGTAATCCGTAGTGTGCACCAGGCCTTTAAAAAGTTCTTTGAAAGGTAAACTTCCCTTGCTGCCTTCTCACCTGAGAAAATTTTAGAGGAGAGCTTCTGTTTCTCCACATGGTTGGCAGCCTCTGTGAGGTATTTGAAGCGGTATTAGGAAGAGACTAAGGCAGCGAGTCTGTCCCTATTGGCCTGTCACTGAGGGTGGGATGCAGAGCTTTTTTAACCTTTGCCAGGCTCCCTCTGCGGGGAGGTGAGGAGATTTCAGGTCACGGTGTGTTCTTGTGTCCCATGTCTCTGACCTCCACGCACTGTGCAAAAGCCAGCAAGGGGCTCTTTTTGCTCTAGAGGGGTGGGATTGTGTCTGCTTTACCCTTTCACCTCAACAAATTTGCCACACTCCCACCCAGAGAGATTAGGTCCCTCTCCAAAACACACACTTAGCAGTGATCACGCAACGTGTTGTGTTTTGCAAACATCAGAGATTTAGTATATTGTCGTTTTGCCTGTGTTTATGTATATAGTGGAAGTTTTGGGAAGTGGCTTTGATGTTTGATTATGTATTTTATTCTACTTTCACACCGTCCCTGTTTAGGAGAATGTCACAGAAATTTAGGGTAAGGGCTTAGTGACCAGCAGAAAAGACTTTCCCAGGCACACCATCTAGTGTTCAGTAGGAAGTTTTCTCCGGCTTGCGAGAGAAAGTGAGGGAGGGACACGGAGGGAAAGTTGAGGGCGGGTGAAAGACAGAGAGACAGAAAGAGGTTGTGAGTGAACAGTAACTTGGTCTTGGAAGTCACAACTAGCACGGCGCCTGCAGCTGAGCAAAGTAACGTAGACATTAAAAAAATCTTATTTATATTTATCTTCTGTTTTTCATTCACTATTTTCTTTTATTCGTACCACATCATTGATCCTCTACCTTCTTTATCTTAATTTTCTTAGGACAGGATGTTTGACCATACTCTGTAACATGCTGATGATGACAACCCAAAGTCATCACTTTAGAGAAGTGTTCTCAAAAAACTAAAGCACACTAATCTGCAGCTCCGAATACAGCCATGCACTGTGCACAATAGCTATATGACAAACTTGTGTTGATTCTCGTTTTGTAGAGTGACTTAATTTGGCATTCTGAGCTGCCCGTTGAGCATTGTTGGTTTTGTCTAATGAAGTGCTTCAATATTCAAGCTACAAAATGTCAAAAATATTTTTCAAGTCAAAAAGTGTTCAACCTGAATAAACAATTAAGGTTTGAAACTAGACTATTGTTATTAATTAATTTTGTTATTGTTGTGATGTTCTTTTTAAAGATTTAACCTGTGTTTGCATGAGTGGGAATGATTTTTATTATTAGGTTATAGTAAAATATCTCTTTGTACTGATATGGCGTAACTTCATATTGCAAACTGGTTTAGAAATTACTAGTTCATATGCCAACTTAAATTTTGTTCTTAAATACATATTTTTTCAATCTATAAATGTATAATAGAATGAATAATAATTTTTGGTTACATTGTGAGGTACATTTGAAATGTTTTATTGCTCATTTTAATGCCATTGCTAATTTTGCTGCAATTTGCTTTTGCTTTTATTGAAGCGAAGAATTTTGAACTGTATATTTAAATTAGTTTTTCAGGATGTAGGCTATGTAGCGAGTTCTTACTTAAGGTTCTTGTTCTTGTTTTTGCTCTTTCTTCATTTTTTCCGTTATTGTTGTATGGCAAATTACGGCATTTACTTATACAGTAAGATATGTATTAGAGAACTGTAAGAACCATGATAGTGACTGATTGTCACAGCAAGATTAGTGTTCTAAAACATAATTCTTGTCTGCAACAAGTTGCACAGAATAAAATGAAGAATAATGGAATTATGGGCTGAACAAGATTTACATTTACGCCATACACAAGTGGAGTGTGTATAATTACCATTGCACTTAAAAGTAAAAATAAAATAGCAATTTGTCGATTACAATAATTTTACTAATAATATACTTATTTTTATACATTTTTAAAAAATACTCTGTTCTATTTGCCGTTATAATAAATTTTGTGTCTTAACTTAGCTACAGCCTAATACTGCTTTCCAACTAATCTTTTCACCTACCCCCACACTAAATTGAATCACTTTTTTATGCTTGTTAGCCTCACTTCAACAGACTTTTAGTATTAAAACTTTTTCATCAAAAAAGTTGACTTTCCTGTCTGCACAACACATTGGTTGTGTGAGACACGGCTTTACTGTCATGGCAACTTTAGCGTTATCTGATGTCCCAGCTCAGAGAGACACAGGGGGAAGATAATCCCTGAATTAAACAGGATCTGCTTTAGAGCCAGCCGTGATGAGCAGGCTGGGCCCTCGCCCCACTCCCCTGCTCTGACACTCCCATGCTGGGGAACAATGGGGAGCCATCCTGTCTCTCCACAGGGCTGGGACACACTTCTTGCAAGGGTTTCATTTGCAAATGAATCTCCACACTGATGAAAATGTTGAGAGCGAAGCACTACAATGAGTGGGATTCATAAAGAATTGCAATTTGTAAATCAACTTGTATGTTAAACAGCATGATTTTTTTATGGACAAAAAGGCAGGGGGGAGTTGTTGAGAAAGAATGAGGAAACTTGTGAAGAACCACAGCCCTAGTGGAGAGTTTTTCTTGCATGCTTGGATTTTTTTCTTTCTGAAGGCAATTTCTCTTTTTTTGATATTCGAAAAAGGAAAGCGTATTGGATGGTCAATTTGAAAAAGTTGCATTTGTTCTTTTTTTGTAGAGTTATTTATCTTTGTAATTGAATTGTTATATGATTCATATGCATGCACTAAAATTTTTTTTTTTATGAAAATTTATAAATCTTTCATTTCATTTCACTGTCACTAGTCAGCACTGATTTGACTATTATTCTACAAAATCTAAATAAGTGATTGATGAATTTGTCTAGCAATCTTATTGTATTCTCTCAAAACCCACACAGGGTAAAACAATTCTATAAAGGCTTACTTGTTCCTGTCAGGTCCTGATTGCAGCCTGACTGGTTACAAATTAGTTTAGTGACAGGGATAACCTGTCCAAGATGCCTGCAGTTGGTTGAAAATGAGCAAAGTTGACAGCAAATTGAAAGTCTAATAAGTCCTTCAAATGGTTGATTTGTGCCTAGTGGACATGTAGACATTGAGGAGTATGAAATATTGGAAATCAATGACCCTCTATGAAATTTCATTAGGGCCCATTGTTCTCAGTTCACAGTATTTTTATGTTCTGATGGATTATCTGAAGAAAATGATTACCTAAGGTGGTTGAATAGATGGGACTTTGATACACATCTTCAAAGATCACTTTTAAGCAATATTGTAAAAGTGCTATTGATTTTGTTTCTTTTCTTATCCTATTTCATCATAGCTATATGTAGTGTGTGGAGATTTTTTTCTCTGTGTTATTTGGTATTTGTTCCCATTTTATGGTTGTTTTTTGAACATTTGGGGAGGATAAGCATTAAACTGATTAACAGAAGATTAACAACAAAAGAATTTGAACAGATAAAGCTGCTTCTTCAGATACAAACCCCTCTAATCACTAATCCCCCTGTTCACCCCCTCTCTTATTTTCCTCTGCAGGGGACACAGTGGCCAACTCAGACGACTCCCCTTGCAAAGACTCGGGTGCCCATGTCTGCGGCAGATGTTGTGCAGAGTTCTTTGAACTATCGGATCTTGAACACCACCAGAAGAATTGCACTAAGAATCAATTAGTTCTAATTGTAAATGAAAATCCAGTGTCTCCCTCCGGAACCTTTTCCCCGGGCTCCTCTCCTCATAATCCGGATGAGCAGGTGAATGACACAACTAATAACACAGATCAAGCAGAGTTGGCTGACCTTTTGGAGCAGAATATACTTGACAAAGAGGAGGCCATGGACACAGAGGTGTCAGAAGTCTCTGCTACACATAAGGATGGCATTGGACATGCGGTGGGTGGAAGCCCACTTGGGGGTGCTGGAAGCAGCCATGGACCTCTGGGCAGCACTGGGTCCAATTTGGGAAATTCTGCCATTTCTCCCTCACTACCTCAGCTGGGCAACTTAACTGAGCTGGGAAATTTTTCCATGATCAACAGTAATGTAATTATTGAAAACCTACAGAGCACCAAAGTGGCTGTGGCTCAGTTCTCTCAAGAGACAAGATCAGTGGGAGGACAAAGGGTGGCTGTGCCAGCCCTTATGGAGCAGCTCTTGGCACTGCAGCAGCAGCAGATTCATCAGCTGCAGCTCATCGAGCAGATCCGTCACCAGATTCTTCTGTTAGCTTCCCAATCACCTGAGCTCCAAGTACCACCTAGTTCTTCGCCAGTCACTTCAGGTTCAGGTGCTAGCCCACTAACCACTCTTAGTTCCCATTTGTCTCAACAGTTGGCAGCTGCCGCAGGGTTAGCACAGAGCATAGCTAGCCAGTCTGCAAGCATTAGCAGTTTGAAACAGATGGCTAATGCTGCGCAGCTACCTCAGAACAATTCTAATGTGGGAGAGTCGTCTCAAAACCCCGGAGCACAGGGGGCAGCTACAGTTAATGTCCAGTCTTCTGAGAAGAGGCCGGGCCATACGGGGAGCTTACATCCTCAATTAGCAAACCCATCACTTTCAAAACCATCCACACCACCCTTTGGGATGAGTAATCTTTTGAACCCAGTGGCTAATACCCTTCTACCTCAGCCCCCACCAGGCAATCCAATGTTTTCCAGTGCACTGCCCAGTGTTGGTACTACAGTTGAAGATCTCAGCTCACTGGCTGCACTGGCTCAAAGAAAAGGCAAGCCACCCAATGTTGCATCTTTTGAACCGAAAAGTAGCTCAGAGGATGCTTTTTTCAAACATAAATGTAGGTTTTGTGGCAAGGTGTTTGGTAGTGACAGTGCTCTACAGATTCACTTACGTTCTCATACAGGTGAGAGGCCGTACAAGTGCAACATTTGTGGAAATCGCTTTTCAACCCGTGGTAACTTGAAGGTGCACTTTCAGCGACATAAGGAGAAGTTTCCACACATTCAGATGAATCCATACCCTGTTCCAGAGCATTTAGACAATATTCCAACAAGTACTGGCATTCCCTATGGAATGTCAATGCCCCCTGAGAAGCCAGTTACTAGCTGGTTGGATAGCAAGCCTGTACTTTCAACTCTGACCTCTTCTGTTGGCATGTTACTTCCACCAACAATACCAAGTCTGCCTCCATTTATCAAAAAGGAAGAGAATAACTCGCTGGTTACAAGCAGCCCTTCTCATTCTGCTAAAAGTGACTCAGGTCCAGCTGAAGCAGCCACAAAAAACACAGAGAGGGTGTTGGAAGAGGTTGAGAGCACAACCTTGCCTACCTCAAATGGAAAAACTGAAGAAAACCACCACTCCTCCAGTTTAACAACTAATGTGATTGCTGCTGGAGAGGGCACCATCAAGTACACCACCCCCAACAGCCCTCCAATGGCCACCAATCCACTAATGCCCCTGATGTCAGAGCAGTTCAAAGCTAAGTTTCCTTTTGGTGGTCTGCTTGATCCCTTGCAGGGCTCAGAAACATCCAAACTTCAGCAACTGGTTGAGAACATTGACAGGAAAGTGACAGACCCCAATGAGTGTGTTATCTGCCACCGTGTTCTTAGTTGCCACAGTGCCCTGAAGATGCACTACCGCACACACACTGGGGAGAGGCCTTTCAAATGTAAAGTGTGTGGCCGTGCGTTCACCACCAAGGGAAACCTGAAAACTCATTACAGTGTCCATCGAGCAATGCCACCACTGAGGGTCCAGCACTCTTGTCCTATTTGCCAGAAAAAGTTCACAAATGCTGTTGTACTGCAGCAGCACATTCGAATGCATATGGGTGGCCAGATCCCTAACACCCCTCTTCCTGACAGCTACCCAGAATCCATGGGCTCTGATGCCGGCTCATTTGATGAGAGAAATTTTGATGATTTTGACAACTTCTCTGATGAAAATATGGAGGGAATTGAGGATGGACCAGACAGCAGCATCCCACACACACCAAAGTCAGCTGATGCATCTCAAGACAGCCTCTGTTCATCCCCTACACCAATTGAGTCGTCAGGCATGGAGACCCAGGAAAAGAGTGCCAACCACATAGCAGAAGAAGTGAATTGTGGACAGGAGAAATCAGTGGAGAATGGATTCATGGAAGGAGACAGATTCACAAATGACTCCTCTTCAATTGGAGGTGATATTGAAAGCCAAAGTGCCGGAAGTCCAGCTGTCTCTGAATCTACCTCTTCCATGCAGGCACCATCACCCACTAATGGAAATCACCAACAGCAAAAATCTCCAAGTCTAGAGGATCGGCAACATCGGGCATTGTCATTTGAGTATATTAGCGCAGGTCTTATGCAGACTCATTCTGCCAGTCCTGGAGCTCTGGATCTTACTTCAATTAATCCATTGAAAGAGCCTCTTAGTATGATTTTCCCCTTCCGTGATCGAGGCACCTTTAAGAATACAGCATGCGATATCTGCGGAAAGACATTTGCCTGCCAGAGTGCCTTGGATATTCACTACCGAAGCCATACCAAAGAGAGACCATTCATTTGTAACGCATGCAACCGAGGTTTTTCCACCAAGGGTAACTTGAAACAACATATGCTGACCCATCAGATGCGAGATTTGCCCTCTCAGCTCTTTGAGCCCAACAACAGTCTTTCATCCAGCCCAACTCCTTCGCTTCTTTCTGTTGGACCCTTGTCTGCCTTGATGAAGACTGAGGTCAATGGCTTTCTTCATGGTCTTCAACTTGATGTAAAAGACTTGCCCTCAGGACTGGTGACCTCATCTGCTTCGACCTCTCCAGTTCTATCAGCTGCCCCACCAAGGAGAACGCCTAAGCAGCACAACTGCAACACCTGTGGAAAAACATTTTCCTCCTCCAGTGCCCTGCAGATCCACGAGCGAACCCATACCGGAGAGAAGCCTTTTGCTTGCACCATCTGTGGACGAGCATTCACCACCAAAGGAAATCTCAAGGTAATTGTTACTTAATGTTATTTTACATGCCAATTCTTCATACATTTCTGTACGCCTTTATATATAATGAATGAGAAGTGGAAATGTTAAGTCATCCCATTATTATGAATATTGGGCTAAAACTTTGAGATTGGTTGAATGCTTCACTTAACAGGCTTTAACCACAGTTACCAATGGCAACCACCCTTTGCAGTGGTGTGTTCAGTATTTTTCCAGAGTTTATCTCCTGAGAAACACAAGTTTCTCTTTTATCATAAGTTTTAAAAAAGTCCAGCAGACAGATAAACAGTATCTCAGGGGTTTTGTGTGGGTAAGTGAATGTAGAAGTTGACTGTGGAGAAACCTGACACAGTACAGACTACATGGCAATTCACAAAGCAAATGAATTTTATTCTAAATTAAAATGTTCCCTGCAAATAAATCACAAATTAAAACAAACTGTATGTATGAAAAGGAAACGTATGTTATTTGATAATGTAGTGATGCGATGCACTGATGTTACTTTAGAGAGGTAGCATGAAAATATCCAGCCTTGAAACAAATTACCTTTCTTATGTTCAGGGCCATACTAACAGTTACTACAATAATACAAAGCACTATTGGGGGAATGTATAACATGCTTCAAGGGCGAACAGGGGGGAAGTGTCAGTTACGATACAGTCTGACACAACGAGAGTGGACAGAGCAATTTTCTCAGGACACATGACCACCACAGACCATTTGTTGTATATGCAGACCACCATCTCACTTAGTCAATGTTAAAACATTGTACTCTCGTTTTAATAATTAGTCACATGCTGTTTCCAGTGGGCCTATTTTGATACTAATTATTTTGCTGCTCTCTCTTTTTCCATTGCATCATCTCACGTGTTATTCATTTTAATGTTTCCAAATTTTAAACATTGTTAAAAAAAGAGATTGCCAGATCCACACATTTTTAACCTTTCCTTTCAATTTCCCCCCTCTCTCTCTCCCCCCCTCTCCCTCTCTCCCTCTCTCTCTCTCTCTCTCTCTCTCTCTCTCTCTCTCTCTCTCTCTAGGTTCACATGGGTACCCACATGTGGAACAGTGCTCCTGCTCGCCGTGGTCGCAGGCTTTCAGTAGACGGTCCAATGGCTTTCCTAGGCACCAACCCTGTAAAGTTCCCAGAGCTCTTCCAAAAGGACCTAACTGGCAGAGCTGGAAATGGAGATCCAACCAGCTTCTGGAATCAGTATGCCGCTGCATTCTCGAATGGCCTGGCTATGAAGACCAACGAAATCTCTGTTATTCAGAATGGAGGACTGCCCCCTCCCCTGTCAGGGAGTGTGGGTAACGGGGGCAGTTCACCTATCGGGGGTTTGACAGGCAGCATGGAAAGGCTGCATAACTCCGAGCCCAATCCTGCTCTGGCTGGCCTTGAGAAAATGGCCAACAACGAAAATGGGACTCCCTTCCGCTTCACTCGCTTCATGGAGGACAAGGAGATTGTGACCAACTAGAAAACAGTTTTTGTTGTACTACACATACGCTCTTCAACAGACCAAACACGTGTCCCTGTATGCGCGTAAATGAAAGAGGAAAGCAAGAAAATAACTATTTCAGCTTTTGCTTGCAATTAAGACTTTATGAAGAAAAGTTTGAAAAGAACTCGCTTTGTACAATGTACAACATCTTATAGTTTTACGGAGCCTATTTATTAGTGATTATAACCTTGCTCGAAAACCAAGTGGAAATATTAACAGTAACTTAGTTTTTGTTATTTTCTGTTTTATCTACATTTTCAGTTTTATCTGCAGAGTCATTCTGTACGAGTGTTTTAAAGTGTGCTTTTGAAAATCAGCTTTCCTTGTTAGAGAACTTCATCATGGCATTAAATTATTTTCTATCTGTAGTACGTGTTAACAAAACTTGATGTTCATGTAATGATTTAGAGCTTACAAAGTGTAACTTAAGGCTGTAAATACTGTACACTTATCTGTGCTAGATGGTTTACAAGATGTGTAGTAACTTTTATCTGAGAAATATCAACGTTTCATGAATCCAGGGACACAGGTTAGTCCTTTTTCTCTCTTAGAAGTTAAAGATAAAAAGAAAAAATTCTTCACCTCAGCTGTCTATTTCGGCCCTTAGTATTTTCTCTTCCTACTTGTTGTTTCATTTTGCTTTTAACTGTGTTCAGCTTTTCACTCTTTATTTGTGCTTGTAGCATACAAAGCATAAATGATTGTTACATGACAGAACATGAAGAGGTCCACATTCCCGTTATGAAGTGAGCAAAGATTTTTGTTGAGATTTTAGATTTGCTGGGCTTTCAAATTGCTGCTAAGAACTAGCATATTTGTTAACATCTACTGCATATCGTGTGTTAGCGCACCACACACATGTGGAGCATCAGATTCTTTTACAATTGTACATAGTCTTACTCGAAGTCCATCTCGGTCGGGGCAAATGATGATAGTGTTTTTATAAATATCTAAATATATATATATGGACTGTTACATGCACTTTCTTGGAAAGTTGAAAGATCTTTTAGGGCCCAGTTTCTCTACAGTTTAATACCTACTAACAGCTATACTGTAATTCTTTACTCTAATAATCAAATACATCAGTTTTCCAAAAGAAAAAGTGTGTCGGTGTTCATGGTTATTTTTTGCATAAATCTTGTTTTGGGTTTTGTCGATGGCTGTTTGCAAACAGATTTTTGAATTACAAGATGTTTACAGGTCAAAATACAGTTTTTAGCTCACGATTCAATTAACGCGTCGAAAAGTCTGCTACATATTTAGCGAGTCCATCAGGATGCAGATGCAATTACAGAGCGCTTCATTAAAAAACATGCAGCTCCGCTGTAAGTCAGATTTCTGAGGTTCATCATTCTGGCGGCTGACGGGTTTCAGCATCTTTAATTAAAGAATCGATCGCTTTAGACGCCCCTTTCTTTCAGCGTTTGTTTAGATGGATTGGTTTGCCATGTCTGGCTCATTAAGGAAACTTTTCATATAAGATAATAGTCTGTGTATTTTTCGAAGCTTTTTAATGCAATACAAGGTACGGTACTTTTAAAAGTAAAGCTTTTTTACTGTGCTAACAACTAAGGGTTTAGTTTACATTTTGATGTAGACAGTTTATTTTGTTTATGTAAATATCTATTAGTTTTGTGCTGCACAAATTAAATTTCACGGGATTTTATTCTCACAAACAAAAGCATTCTTTATCTTGTCCGCATGTTTTCTTTTTGATGCAATTGTTTTAATATTGCTAGAATCCATTTCTTACAGTCTCAGTACTTTCAAAACGCAGCAGTTCCTTCAGGACATGTCAGGGCCGTGATAAATCTACCTATTTATGTTTGATGTGAATAATGCAAAAAATAATATAATGCCCCTGCTGCATTTAATTTAACACACTATTGCGCTTCCTTCAATGCAGGATTTGTTAATTCGAGCTCTGCATCCTCTCTTTCTCTCCCGACGCCCCCTCCTCTACGGGCTTTTATAGCTGGCTAAATTCCCCAATATTTACAAGATCGCGATGCTAAATGACCATTGCAAACAGTCCGGGTCCGGCAGAGGGTCTCCGCCCCAACGAACCTGTGCTCTCTCTTTGAGCCTCCCATCTGCTTCGTGCGACAGACGCTTTGTTTGAACAGCTCGTCAGCTTCCGGATTTTCCTTGCAGAGTGGAGCAGCTCACTGCGAGCAGTTTATTGACCCTATAGATAACAAATCCCTTTTGAGCTCTGACATAAAATGTCAAAGTAAAAAACATTTGTTTGACATGGGTTGAACTTTGATTACTCCCATTCTAATTTCCGTAAATATTTAATCACATGTATTATTTTATATAATTGTTATTATTTCATTACTTGAGCAAAATAGTATTCAAGTTATTGTAATTTAATATAAATTAAATTTAAATTGGACCAGATTGCTTTTGCCCTTTTCTTTTTGCCTACAATCTTTTATATAATATAATTAAATAATTAGACAGTTTTCTATATAATTTCAATTTATATAGAATAGATAAAATAATAATAACAAAAACAACAGCATAATAATAATATTACAAATTGATGGTTTAAAATGAAAAAAATACTTAATTCCTAGATATTCCTATCTCCATGCAACTTCAAATTGTAATATAAGGAATGGTCTATTTTCATTTTTCAAATTTTAGGTCAACTGACTACTAGAAAAAAAAAGAAAAAAAAAATCTCATGTCCTTTAAAAATGCCATATGTTGAATAGACAATTATCTGTATGGCTATTATAAAAATTATAATCCTATTTACTATTATTTTAATAGCTATTAGCAGGGTTAAAAAGTATTATAACCTACAAAAACCTGTATTTGAAATAGGATATTTTCTAAAATTATAAGACAATGCAAGTTTATATATATTTTTTTAATTATTTTAATAAGATGAATAAAGTGTGTTCGTGTGTGTATAAGAGGAAAAGGGAAAGTCTACACTAGGTCACTTTTTATCTGAAATTTATACTGCAAAATGAGAGGGGACAAAATAAACTACAGTAACACTAACAAACACACTTGTACTCACACAAACAGCAAATAAGGCAGTGAACTTAAAAGCGAATAAAAAGAGAGAGTGCCTCTTCACTTTTCTTTATTCATTTATTACTGTATGTTATTTGAGCAGGGTCAAGTGACCAGTGTTATTGGTCCCATTCAGAGTTATCTTGTTAAGAACACATAGTCACTAGAAAGAGGTATCAAAATAGACGATTAGATTTAACTCTGTCCATTTTTCTGTCTTTACACTTCTGCTGCAGTGCAGTGTATACAGTCTCGAGGGTGTGAGGGTGTGGTGAGAGTGAGTTAATAATAAGGCAGGTAGCCATTGTTTCAGTTTATCAAAGAATTAGTTTATAAGATCTGACAGGATTCGGTACTGCGACTGGCCTCAGGGAGGTCTCAGCAATGACCTCTTCACATAACAGTCCCACCTCTGCACTATACCCTGCACACACACATACGCTGGTGTGTGTATTCTGGCTGTAGCCCTGGGGGCTGGCTGTGACTCCCTGCTGTGTATAGGCCTACGCAGGGGACATCAAAGACACATTTGGGACAATTAAAGTGCTGCTCCACCGAGCCAAGGCTCAGCCCCACACCTGCACACCTGTCAATCATTCCCAGGTGACAGCCGTGTGTGACTCTTAGGAGCAAAGGATGCAATTAGGACAATTAGCGTAGTCTTTTGTGCCCTATGGATCCACTGGTCATTTTGTTTATCATCTGTACACTGTCTCCGTTATTAGGTCCTCTGTCGCCATTGTCATATTGACTGCTTCAGAAATGTTCCTTCCTTCTCTCTTTCCCTCCCTTTCCTTGTTCTCATGCTTCATGGTTTCCTGAGGAAAAGACGTGTACACAGCTGGCTGCAAGAGGACCTCCAGATTGCAAGAGCAAACATAGAGGAAGATTTCTCAGCCTGTGTGTGTGTGTGTGTATGTGTGTGTTTGTGTGCGTGCGTTATCATGGCAGAGTAATCAAGGTCAACATGGAAACATTCATCCATCCAAATCTAATTCACTAAAAAGCACTGCTTTCTCAATGTTTCTTCCTCTTTTCCCTCTCAAACGCTCCTCATTCTATCTCTAGCCATCTCTTTCTCTATCTTTCTCCCACTAAATCCTGAATTTGGTCTCTGGAGCCACAGGTTGCCTCTACACAGTTACCTTAGGTGGGACAGAGACCTGGCCTTGGTCCAAGAGCGCGAGTCATTTATCTGTCCGCTCCTTCTGCTTTTATCCTGGCACAGAACGACACACACACTGAGATATTGTATTACAGCGGCTATTGTCCTAAAAGACAGACAGGTGGGACTCTCACTGTGGGGTCTTAAAAGCCAGGCGGCAGTGGGCAGACATTGGGTGTGTACTTTATTAGAGCACTCATGCCTGCAGAACCCTCCCAACAACCGTACGGTGGAATTGCAGAGGACTAGGGGCGGGTGTACAGTAACGTCTTGTCCCTCTTTCAGAGCAATAATGGCTGTCTCAGACTTGGTTTATCATCACTGCTGAAATTGCTGGTAGTTCTTTTGTCAGGGTTTTATTGCAGGAGGGGTATTTAGCTTCTTTCTGATGCTAATGTTTTCAATTTTAGGGGCTCGGAGCTCCGTCTCAGAGAACCGCAAGGATGGTGACACTGTCCGTTTTGAAAACGGCTCCCTCTATCTCTCCCTCCTTTCTTTTTTCCCTTGTGAATAAAAGAGGAGAAGGCCTGCATTTAGGCCATCTGTGCTTGAGTGTAATTTAATGTGTAGCTCCATTTTAAGATGAAGCCCATGTACTCTTGCGTGGTTTGTCTGTAGAATGGAGCCCAGATCGGTTTCCTCTTCCTTTAAGAGCAGTTGGAGATTAAGTAGGTTGATTGTGTTCCTTTCACCATCAGAATGAGGACTGGTAACCTTAGCCTGCACTGTCTGCAATGGGGCTCAACGACAGGTAGATGCTCGCTCTTCTGTTAATGTCATCTTCATAGATTACGTTTCCACATGGCCAAAGTGTCTTAAAATGTACTGAAGGGACACAAATTCCTCCATCCCCTTTGTATTGGAACTGTTGTCAGAAATAGAGCTTTCTTTACACTCTCACCATCCTTATTGACTGTGGTATGCTGCCTACTTTGCTGTCTGAGAATCTTATGTAATTCATTTATTTATCACATTTTTTATTATTTTATATACAATTAAAATATGAATTACGCTATTATTTTATTTTTCATACGAAGCAGGCAACAGCATTTTATTTTTACATTATAGAATTTATTTACCATTAAAGCATTACACAAATCTCACGTTATGAAAAAGGCATTCAAATTAAATTTTCATGTTACTTGATAATACATTTAATAGTACTATTAATAATGTGTATTATTTTTTTATTGTTAAGTTTTTTATATGTCAAAATAATAATAGTGAAAATTTTAAATAATCGAAACCAAAGCAGCTGGTCGACCTGTAATGTTGTTCATTTTTAGCACGTAAACTATATAGAAACTCAGGAAATTCAGGAGCTATACATTGTCCTTCTGATTTTCAATTCTGATCTTCTTTTCTCTCTCCTCTTCTGTTCTTGGATGCACAGCTCATTTTTAAAACTTGTTTATTTTAAACTGCCTATTTTCTTTCTCACTCTTTATGACATCATGCACCCTCAGTCTATTTGTATCTTCTACCATCACTCCTGCCCTCTAGCTTTACTTCATTTCCATTTGTCAGTCACATTTGTGTTCATATCGTTCTTGTTTTCTGTGCAATGTTTTTCCCAGTCCATCACTTTTCTTTCTCACTCTTGTGGTCTCAGGAATAACGGCTGAGTTTTAATATTAACCTGCTGCGATGCGGGCCGTGAGGCAAAGTGATGACCTCATGACCATGAATATGTATGTTGTGTTCTAAATGGATACTGAGCTCTTTATATCACCTCTGAATGGTAGGAATAGAGATACAGGCTCTGATAGGTCTTTTTAGGACTCTCTCACAGAAGCCATTAAGTTTCCAGTGTTAGGACTGGAAACAGCCTGCAGACATTAGTAGTGATATCACTGGTTCTTTCCAGTGTGCCACACTTGACTCTAGCTCAGATCTCAAACACATATGAGCTTTGTGTTACTTGTTGACCCAAATAAGGATGTAATCATTGATAAATTATAGTCCAGTGCATCTAACAAATACAGTATTTAATACAGTAAATTATTGTTCTCAGGTTTTATCTGTAGAATAAAGAGTCAAATCTACTGTTAATGAATTACCAGGAAAAAAAGGGATATTTTATGTGTCCTTGTTACTGTTTTTTCTGCATGTGCAGCACAAAACATTGACTTAGCTCCACTCTGTAGTTTAAAGCCTCTTAGAGGCCTATGGGTTTTTTATTAGATAATCAATCCATCCGTATTAAAACAACAGGGTAAACTTAGTGGTTCTCATATACTTCATTATTGCAGCTATTTGACTGAGCAGCATATTTGAGCAAACTGCATGTCACAGACTATCAATACAGCTCTAATCAGTGTTAGTTATGGCTGCCCTATAATGGCCAAGTCTCCGGCGGTCAGTGGACCACCTTATGATTGCTCTCCACGCATGTGTGTATGTGTAATTTGAGTGGTTGAAACAAGCGCAAGGAGAATGGGAAGCTCAGCAGTTGCACTAACAATTTGATTATGTTGTTGGGTTCCTGTTTTATAGATCTTGTGAGGCATACATTTCACCATATGAAAGAGAGAGAGAGAGTGCGCTGGTGTTATTGTGACTTAAACAATGATAATAACAGTTAAAGACCCGTAGAAAAATATTTGTTGTGACATTTCATGCCGGGACACATAAATGATGTCTATGAGGTGTTGTAGTGTCTCTCCTCACCTGTTGAACTGCATGTCACTCAGTGTTAGTATTAGTGTCCTTTATTGGTCTATAGGACTATATTTCCTATTAGTCACTTCCTTCGGCAGCATTGCGGACATAAAACAGGTGTCATATTCCCTAGCCATGAAGGTAGGTAGGCCTTACCCAGGTAAGATTATCCCTTCTACTCACCACATA
Organism: Triplophysa bombifrons; assembly: GCA_029783895.1. NCBI lineage: Eukaryota > Metazoa > Chordata > Actinopteri > Cypriniformes > Nemacheilidae > Triplophysa > Triplophysa bombifrons. Next base: position 25,141,407 of record CM056448.1, read on the forward strand.
ACTCAAATCAGTCAGCGTTATCACCCAGCTCCACCAGGAACCATATCATGAAACTCAACACACGAACATTTGACACTTACACCCGTAAAACATCTCCGATATTTAATATTCAACGGCTGGTGTTATTTACATCTCACTTAGTGATAGACGATCAGCCCTGAGTTTACTGCAGTTTACAAAAATCACTTTACGTACAATTTCGAGGTGATGATCTCATCACATCAGTTTTCTATGATTTGTCTTGAGTTTTAGGACACATAAGCATTTTTCTTTTTTTTTGTTATAGATTATATATTAATGTAACACTACCCTGACTTCTACATTTCTGTAACGTAACCCCTAGTGATGTCAGATGGCAGTGATTAAATATGGATGGAGATTTGGTATAATTTCCTACAAGGAGAGAACGACAGAGACAGCGGGACAGAGAGAGAGAATAAGAAAAACTGTTGGTCTTTTTTTACCAGCCAAGAATCTCAAAGGTCCTGTCAGTGTCACCTGCATTCACAACTAATGGACTTCAAATCGGCTCTACCTCCCAAGCTTTAATGAGTGTTAAATTAATGAATTCCATCTCCTCCGCCGCCTCCCTTTTCTTTAATTCTCTCTCTTTCTGCACAGTTTTTGCATGACAACATTTTCAGATTGTGCTTTGAGACGGATCAGTCCCTTGTTGGCAGTAATTGGGTGCTAGCCTGGGTTAATGCGCTCACCGCCATTAATGAAAATGTTGAGCTGTAAGTGGAACTGTATGAAATGGAGAACGTTCTCAATAGCCTCCAAACAGTCACCAGAGTCCATTCTGCAGCAGGCCCGGCCCAGCTTTTATTGGAGTGAAGTGAAGCATGAATTCTGTGAGGGAAAGATGGAGCCAGTTATATTCAAAGCCGTAAGCCAGACGGCTGAATGAAATAACCTTTTTAAGATAAAGAGAATCTCTTGGGTACGTCAGGTGAATAAAGGCCCACACAGAGTGTAAAGATGCGATGAAAGACAGTTTATTATACATTTCAACACGCACACATTTGTGAAATACAGTGCTGGATTAAACCTGTGTGCAATTTCTCAATGTACATCGTTAATAATAAAAATAACCGTTTATCAAATTGTTAGTTAGATAATTTTATAAATGAATGCCTCAAAGATTACAATGACAGCATTCAGGTTCAAGTTTTTGTCTGCTTTTGCTGAATTATTTCATTATGGATGGTGTGTGTCTTAAAGTGCATTTGGCTGTGATCATTTACCCAGAGATGCGAAATTGTTGTACACTACCTCTATAGTGTCTGACAGGATCTGCTTGTGTGGGTGGTGATATGTATTTGTGAGTCAGACCACAACGGACCATCAGTAGGGTCACCAATTCGGCATTGGTAACCATCGGCAACAGACCTTTTAATGAGAGTTAATCATGTACCCCAAGGTGTCGTGAGAAAAGCAGAAATGTGTGTTAAACTGTTCCACTCTCATTACTTAACTGGGATTGGTTGATGATGCCTGTTACAGAATTTCGCGTCAACTTTGTAGCTGCGTTCACATAAACATTATGAAAGAACTTTGTGGTGTCAAATGCCAATTATGGATCAGTCCGTTTGGTGTTTTTAACATAAAAAATGTAAAAGTGTTATTGTCTCTCTTATGAATTGTTTGGCTTTCTTCTACACCTTTATTTCTTTCTTTCTTTTTCTATCTCTTATCAACAGATTTCTTTACGGTTTGCTTACATCAAGACACATACTAACTGTTAAGTCAACTGTGTTTAAATCACCAGCTCTATCAAACTGTGAACGTAGCATTTAATAATCGCTTAAACGTGCTGTTTAGCAGGAAAAAAGTTGCCAGAGATGTAAAACTACGCAGTAGCTAAAATAAGTGTGACACCAGAAGAGAGAGAGAAGAGTGGAGATCTAATGAAGGGCTGGAGATGAACAGATTGCCTGGCAAGGAAGGGCAGTCTCACAGTGCGGATGTGACTGTCGTATCGACATATGCACAGAATCTGAAATCTAAATTTTAAATGTTGTAGAGCTGCTCACACTCTTTAGTGTCAAAGAAATGCCATCCTGTACAGCTGTCACATGACACCTCAGACCTCACACACACTCAGACACACACTCACACCATCAGCACACACACATACACAGACCTAGCATACCTAGCTTTTGCATTCACACACGGCTGTGTGCATGGGAGTGGAGGAACTAGTAAACACCAGTCTTGCCAAATCACAACATCTTAGAAACGCACGCCACACAATATTGTCGTTAAGAGAACAAGGAACATGAGAAAAGAGAAGTTTACAGACTTTTATGCAAAGCGACTTACATTGCTTTTATCCTATACAATTTACATAGGTATTTGCAATCCCCTGGAATCGAACCCACAATCTTGCATTGTTAACGCAATGCTCATACCACTGAGCTACAGGAAAGCTTTTTTTGACAGAAGTTTTTGCTAGTGATCTAGAAAACAAAACTAAAACAGAAAGCACCCACACACGTCTATCTGTTTTAGAAAGATTTCGCCATGTCCAACTAACCGTAATTTAAATATTATTTTTATCATCAGTTGGTTTGAGTTGGTGTCTGAAGACACTTTCTCAATTTGTCTCAAAGAGATTTAAAAATAATTCTGTTCGCATTTCTCACATACACTTAAATGGAAACTTGTTTTACATGAACTAATTATAACTAAAACAACTAACTAACATATAATTTCGTCGCTGTCCTTCCAAAACCTTGGATGTCCAGATTTTTTAGGAAATGGAAAAACCACAGTACTTTTTAAATGATGAAATACTGTGTTGTACAAGTTGACAAGCACTTTTTAATAATTTTTATTGGCTAAATATTTACAAAACCCGCAGTGAAAAACATAAAGCGTGACCAATAATAATGATTTATGTAAAAAAAATCATGAAATGTGCAGATAAAAGGTTTCAGAAGAACATATTAACATATAGTGTTTATTAGTAATATTTTATTGACTAGACTAATATATAATATATAACCAATTTCCAAGACTTTAGACTTTAACATGAAGATTTTTAAATAGATTGTACATTACATTTAAAAAAAATATAAACAAGATTTAGATTTTTTATAAAGTGAATCTTAAATGTTCCCAAAGGAAAGAATTTTCAGATTTTGTTAACTTCTTCAAATGTACAGTATTCCCAAAGGATTTTAATACTAGATCACATATACGTTATTTGTGTATTTGCACATTCTTTGCATATGCAGAAATGTTGATGATTAATACGGGCATTTATATGAAACATCACACTGAGTCTAAATGATGGTGCACCTGGTTAATTAGTAATGAGTGACGCATGGGTGACTGCACACAGAACGGAGGAACAGAAACTTCATGTTGAGTGTGTGTGTGTTCGTTTGGGTCACATCTGCGAATGGCTTTGTGTTTGTGCCCTGTGTTTCATGAATGGCTTTGTGTGTTTGTGTGTGTGTGTGTGTGTGTGTGTCTGTGTGTGTGTGTGCGCGTGCATGTGCATGTGTGTGTGATAAGAATCTTTAACAAGTCTATTGAGGGTGGCTACACACTTACCCCACATCCAGTCCCCTACTGAATCAGATCCGTCCCCGTTGTCAGAGCACATTAGATACAGGCCAACACACACACGCACACACACACATACACATTCAAACACACTGCTATTAGCATAAGAAAATGGGCTATCAGCTGAAATGAGTGTGATGGAAAAGCAACACAACATGTATGTGTGTGAGAGAGACAGAAAGAATTAGTAGGCTTAACTTACAACTTAACTTACCATACAACACAAACACTCAAATCAAAACAAAATCGTTTTTTGTTATACATCTCACACAACATCATCCTGTTCATAAACACGAGAGCTGTGAAAATCACTTAATAGTTTGAGAATGTAAAAGCATCAATTATAAACCAAGTTCTAGCTGTATTACAATTATTTGAAATCGTTTGAAATACGTCACACTAGGACAGTTTGTGCTCTCTGCACTGCTATGAAAGAACCCAGGGCCTCCATCCCAGCTGAGCAGAGCATTTCTCTGTGTCTTTCTTTGACTTTGGAACATAATTGAGTTTAAACACTCAATACAACATTAATTAGTTTAGCCGTCTGCTGGTGATACCATAGATAAGAGACTATGTAATTCATATTGATTGGAATATGCACATTGAATACAACCTCTTAAGACAAGCCTCCTTTATTAAGCTGGCACAAAGAGCAGGTCATCATTTGTGCAAAGAAAGATCGCTTTAGATTTTATCTTTCTCATAAAAAGATTTGATTGGGTTTTCGCTCTAAAGGACCCTCACTGGCCATGTTATTCTACGTTGATTATATTACCTCTTAATTAGTTTGCATATTGAGTTGAACAGAGTTTATTGATTTCACCAGCTTTCATTTGCATTGCAAAATTCTTCTAATCCAATATAATCTTATCCATATAGCAGAGAGAATAATGACTTTCTTTCTGCCAGTTTTCTTTTATCCCTACAGTTTAACATTACAGTTTTTTTGCTTAGCATTTGACCATTATAACACAGCCTTTTTAGCCACATTCTGTTATTAAAGTCACAGTTCAACCAAAAATGAAAATCATTTATTCACCCTCTTGTCATTTCAATCCTGACTTTCTTTTTTTTTCACAGAACGCGAAATAAATTATTTTGAAGAATGTTGGTAATTGGCATCCATTCACTTGCATTGGCTTTCTGTCCATACATTAGAAGTAAATAGGTGCCTGGACTGTTCGGTTGCCAACATTCTTAAAAAAATCTCCTTTTGTTTCATAAAACACAAAAGAAAGTCATGCAGATTTGAGTAAATGACGACAGTTTTTTTTTAGGTGAACTATGCCTTTAAGTCTCTTGTAGAAACAAAACAAATAAGTAACACTTCAGCTGTTTGGTAGCCTTTTAATATCATTTTATAATGTCACAGTTATATATTTTTTTTATTTTTGCGTATACATTTACATGGTCGAATATTATGTCATGGTCCATGGATGTACAATGGATGTGTGTATGTGCAAGAGGGCATACATTTTCATATGTGTTTGTGTGCGTGTGAGACTCCCATGGAGAGGTTGGTGAGAAGGTGTCAGGTCTGAAGCCCTTGATCCCACACACATTGCAGTGGCATGTTAAAATGTTAAACTATTCAGACTAATCAAACGCAGGCCTGGGCTAATGGCCATCCTTTGGGAGCAGAGCTGCCCTTCAGGGTCCCTCCTTTCTCTGTCTATTTGTATCTACGTGTTTTAGTATCATCACACAGAGATACACTTGTTTTTAAGTCACTGGCAGAGGTGTTTTCCCATGGATGATGGTGATATAATTCTGTGTGTATGTGTGTTTTATCATTAGGCTCCATGATCCAACTGCATGTGAGAATATACAACCCGGCACTCTTATGTGTGTGTGTGTGTGTGTGTGTGTGTCTGTGTTTGTGCCTTTGGTTTAGTCAGTGACTCATTCACCCCAGGTTGGATCAAAGGTTTTTAAATGGGCCGCACTGACTTCAGAGTGAGTTACCCAGAGCTCGCAGCATATCAGCATGCTGACTATCTCCACACACACACACACACGCAGACACAAAACACACACTGACCTACTGCAGTTGAATAACGGCATTGTTCTTCAAAGAGCTTCACATACCCTTAAATCAAAATCTGTGGTAAGATGATTTTAGAAAGTATTGCTTAATATGCTTAATAATTAACCTTTTTTCAGATAATATATTTTTGGAAAATGTAAAATCAATTTTTTTAAATAGAGTTTTTCTTTCCATATTACTGTGCGATTAAAATGCAAGGTGGGTTTTTTTTAATTGTGTGTGAAAACAGAATCAAAATCATGTTTACATGTCTGGCAAAAGACCATGTTCATTTGTTTGGGATTATGGCAAGAAGTGGCTATGAGTAACACTGAGCTTTCCAACTGGAATGTGACAAAGAGTATTAGTAGCCGGTTAATGTGTCACATTCATATTGCGCTTGAAATGGATTCCTCCCAGCACATAGCCATGTATGGTGAATGGAGGAGAAATTATCCAAGAATATTCTAGTTTTTTTATGCATGTACACGTATTGCTGTTAGTATTAATGACCATATATGCATTAATTCCACATATATTGCAAAGTGCAGATTTCAAGTTAAGTGGAAATCTACCTGAGGTTGTGAAGTTTTTCACAGCACATATCTTTAAATTTACCACAAAAGAGCCACTATGTTTACTAGAACCAGTCATAATAAAATGGCTAAATACCTCCCACAAAGGCTCTGCAGCCCACATCATGCTGAACTCTGACCTTATCAGGTGAGAAGGCGTAAGTGACTTGTAAAGCATGTAAAGGAAGACCTGTGCCCTGCGAGCGGTTACATAAGACCCCGAGGACAGACAGAGAGGTGAAGTGCCTTGTCATTGTTCAGAAGAGTTCTGGCTCACACTTTTGCATGTATGGAGCCCTGTTGCTTGATCGATGCCGTTCTTTGTTGAGAGGTGGCTTCGGGACAGCACAGTCTTGTTTATGACTCAGAGGAACATGAAGCTGCTTGTCTGCTTACAGTCAGATAATAAATCTAAGAAAGGCTATTACTTTTTAAGCTTACAATGGGACTTATAAAAGGTTTTGCTCTTTCTTCAATAAACTGAATTTCTCATTTACGTAGAAGACACAGAAAGATCAAATTCCTGTTAAACTTTCCCCTTAATAATTCCCCATATTCAGATTGCACTTTCACCATGAACTCTCCGTGTACAAATGATATTCGTATTTCAATGGAATCCAAAAATATTCATGAACAATCACAATATTAAATATAGTGATATAGATTTATTAATATCTGAAAGAAAATGTTGACTAAAGAGTCGTCTCACTTATGTGACGAAAAAACATCTCTCACTCATCGTCTGCTCTCTGTTGTCTGTCTGTCATCAGCGTCCCACCAGCCACTGAATGATTTATTGACAGGGTAAACACTGTATGAATCAGACCTAATCTTTAGTTATACAGTTTACAATGTTTAACTAAACAGCATGTGTGTACACACACCTTTCAGTATAACTACTGCTCTGAAACCTGTAGGGAACTGGTATAAGCCGTGTTGAAGGAAATCTCCCAATGTCTTAATGTTCAGCTGTAATCATACGTTTAGAATTACACAAGACTGTTTAAATTGCTAATTTAAGCATGTGAACAAAGATTTAGATCTGTGGAATAAATACACTTAAAAACAGACCACGAGGTTGTTCTGTTTATGAATGTCTGTGTGTATTCTAGCAGAAGGATCAAGTCTCCTTCCTCTATCAATATTTAAAACTCCTTCATAGACAACTAAAACTAAACTTAATTTTTTATTAATACTAGTGTTGTTATCGTTAATATTATTGTGGTCTAACACCCCGTTACATTATCGCCATACTTACATCTGCACAGAGGCTTTTTTTCTGGCATGTTTAAGTGCAGCTATTGTAAAAATGGCTGGCTTCCTGTTGCTCTGCTGAGCAAGTGGTAATATTCAAGCCCGAGGAAGGGGAATAGTTTAAATGCAGATGTTTTTTACTCTAAACACACCCATGAGACACCAAGAGTGAATGCACAGGAGACAAAAAAACATGAACAACACACAAACACTTTTTTAAGTTGAAAGCAGGTAAGAGAGGTGTGAGATAAGATGTCATATTTTCTGTGATAGTACAATGCAGATGATCGATCCTTATTAGTGTCCGGTAGAAAAATAATCACAGAAAGCATGTTGGTAAAATGCATGTTTATTACTAAGAGTACTAATAGACAAACAGATTAAATAGCTGAAAGAATTCAGAAGAGAATCAGAATTAGAAGAGCTTTATTCATGCATGCTTGCACACACAAGGAATTTCTTTGGTGTTGGAAGATTCAAGTACAGACATTCAACACAATGACAATACAATACGATAAAATTTACAGTCTTAAATATTCTAAAATACACATTTATAACATAAAAGACTTATGTACAGAAAATGGGGTATAATAACATATAAGAGACATTCTATAGGGTAGTACATTCATGTTGCGTCTCACATATAATAAATATAAGAAAACAGTAATTAAAAAAATAAGACAAAAAAACGAAAAAACTATCTTTATAATTTTTCTATTAAATTTGTAATAGGAAAAAAAATAAAGTAGGCTGCAAATAAACTTTGTAATTATATAATTGTAAAACTGATAATTGTAAAAACACATTTTTATTGTCATACAATTTCATTTAGTAAATTAAACAATTTATACAGTTATATAATTTTTTTTTGTTTTATATAATTAGTTTTATTTTATGTGTAAGTAATGTGATCCTCGGACACTAGAAACTGTGTTGGATGATGAGGCACAGGCTTGATTTTTTTGCGTATTAGCATCTGTATGGTACAGCCTTGATACAATTTATCTCATGTAGGCTGTAACAGATTTTTCACATGTAAGATTTAATTTGGTTTGAAAATTGAATGTATATTATTAAATATCTATTTTTAAAAGCTCTTACCAAAACAGTTTTTTTCCAAATCTAAATTGACTTGCACATGTATGTAATTGAGGATTATATTTATTATTTGGTATAAACAATTGTTATTATAACGCTTTTATTTTAAGAAGAATAAATACTTTAAAAATATAATACAAATATTTAGGGACAAAAGCACCTCAAGCATTATTTTGACTTCCCTCAAGCATAATGCAGGGATCATATCCTCCAATCCTTGACTCTCATTATTTTTTTTTTACATTTGTTCACCTCATATAAAAACATCATTACTTTCAAGAATGCCTTGATCTCCTAGCCCCTACACCCTCTACCTTCATACACATTCCCATTAGGCAGATGTATCCACGCTAATTAATTAGGGACATTATCTAATCAGTGGATCAGTCACTGTGCTTTGGGGGATTCTTAAAAAATGAACATGCAGTTCTCCATAACTTAAAAAAGGTACACAGAATATTCTGTCCTGCTGTTTACAATTAATTCCATCTTTTTTTTAAAGGGTTTTGCAACAGTCGGCCTCAGGGTTTAATTTGTGTTGTGTTTGAGATGTCCTCTGATTACCGATGCCTCTTTATTCCTTTAAATATGTATAATCTGATCTAATTGCTTCCATAGAGAGTCTGAGGGGCAGAAGTGAGAGAAAGGATGGGTTTTATTAATAAAGTATGTTGTGACTACAACAAAGTAATATACTCAATAGTGATAAAATCTGAATCTCTTTTTGGTTTCATTATAATGTGATCCCAATTGATAACGAAAGTTTAATTTAACAGGCATAAGTATAAAAAATAAATACTTCTTAAACTGAATCTTAAAAAATTGTAAAAATAAAGACTAATTATAGAATTACAGTCGTGATCATTAGTGATTAGTAGGTTTTGTGACTTTTCGTCATGACATCCCATTACTTCTCTCCTCCGTCACTCTCCTTCCTTCATCTCACCACTCATCCTCCTTGATCAGCTCTCTTTTGTCCTCGCCCCCTCCATTTTGTCAAGTGGTCATCGAGGGGTCAGCTGGGGTGATGTGAGGTTGTAAAATGGCCTGAGCCATGCATGCTGACCACAGAAAGCGAAGAGTTTAATCTCAGTGGTGCTGACCTCTGACTGCTGAGTCGAGGTTAATGTCAGTGCTGAGCCTCCAGCCCCAAGCTGCCAATACCACCATGATTATGACCAATCTGCCCCTCCTAATGCAATTATCTGATCAATCTCCCATTTTACTGAATAAATAACGAGGGAGAGATGAACAGAGGAAAGAAAAATGAGAGCAAAAGCGATTCAGAATATGAGCTCTCCAGCAGAATGAATATAAGACATTTCAAAGATATTTTGCATCTTTGACTTTTGACATTTCTTCAGCATTTGCAAGTGGAAAAAAAATGTTCCGTGTGAAAAAAATCGTAGCCTTTGGAACTTGACAAAAGCAAGGAGATATTTTGACATACTACTTTTGAAAGAAGGAGAAATGGAAATAAAGGGAGATAAAGACAGACTTATTGAGACAGACTTTCCCAGACAGACTTTTCTGAGCAATATAATTCAGATGTTAGCTTTTGATGCCGACTTTTTGGGGGTCCACTGGGTTCACCTTACTAAGCTGAACCCATAAATCTCTCTCTTGTAAGTTACACTCACCAAAGGACAAGAGGAACATTGAGGAAGAGAGAGAACAACGTTTTTGAGTGACATAACCACACTGCGCTCCACAGCGAGAATTCGAGAGTATGTGATGACTGAGCCTTACATGATATTCAGCCGAGCTCAACCGACAAGGAAGTGACACGCCAGTGCCTCGTCATTTATTTACCTGTGGCTTTTTGTAGCTTGCTTCACAGTGTGCACCTGACACCCCATTCGCTTCTTCTTTTCGTTCTATTCTTCTCCATTGCTCCAGGCTTAGCTTACCTCTTTCTCTCGTCATCTAACTTTAATCAAGTAAATGGATGCATTTAAATGCTACTAATTTCAGCTTGGGTAATTGCAATCCATTAATTAAATTTGATCAAAAAGGCGTTGTAAGTGATTGGAAATGTCCAAAGACACAACGTGATTAAATTGTCTGTATTGTGCAAGGTAAGACATTGCCCTCATGTTAACTGGTCACTCTGTAGACGCAAAAATGTAGGGATTGTCAAGCTCAAATTCACAGAGCTGGTAATACCTAGAAGATTAAGTAAATAAAACATAACTGCATCAAAGCATGAAGATAACTTCAAAATTAAAGGTTTTTTTGTGTTAAGGAGAATAAAGAAATGTATGCAGGTTTGGAACTACTTTTGGGGGGCAGCAATTCCATACAGAATTTTCATTTTCAAGAAAGTATCCCTTTAAACTTAAAAACGGGTTTGATTTTTTCTCTGTAGGGTCTATAAATGGTAGTAGAGTCTGGTGGGTGGCCAGCTGTGGACAGCAATACTGCACTCTGAATAAGATAACATCTGGAGATCAGATTAGTGTGAGAGAGTGGAAGAGAGAGAGATGCCAGGATGAGGTAGTGTTTAAGAGCAGCAACAGGTGGCCGTTAGCAAAAGACGTTAAGTGTGTATGTGTAGAAATATGTGTGTAGCCTATCTGCTTAATGAATCACAAGTGTCTAGTTGACCCTCTTTCCACTGATTAAAGGAAACACAACTTAAAGGATCCAGACAGCTTCCGTTTCTGATTATCCGTTGCTATGGATATATTAATCATTACTGTTTATTTGTTTGAAACATTTGAGGGATTACTGACATTATATCTTCTTCTCGTACCAAAATATGGTCGTCTGCAGTTTCAAAGGATGGATTGTTTGTGTTGGTGTGGAAACACAGGTCTTTCCGTTGATAGTGTTGAAGTCTGGTTGCTCTGTGAGTCTCACTGTTTCCATCGACTTTATCAGCGCAATGACAGAACACAGGGCTAAAATGCAGACTTTCTCAGGACCTCACACACATAAACACAGCACTGCATACAAAGATACATACAGTATGCAGACACTGACGTGCACACACCACGACTTAAAGATAACAGGCTCATAAATTGTTGCTTTTCTATAAGACTGCTAAGTTCAGACCCTTTGCTCTTTACACTGCTTAAGTATATGTTTGTGTTTAGTTGGAAGTGTGGGGGTGAGAAAGTGAACAGAGAGAAATTGTATCGCTGTATAAACTAAAGATCCTGATTTTATACCACCAAGAAATTGAATACATTTTTGTTCATTATTATTATTTTGTTCTTTATTTTTTGGAAGATGCATTGAAAGAAATGCAACATAATGTAGATAAATATTATGTTTTCATAGGTGTATAAAGACCTTACATAATGAAGCGTTATGTTTTTACTACCTTCCAATGAGCTGTTTCTAACTACATAAACCACGGATCCCCTGACATGAAAAACTGCTCTACAGAGTGCGTGTCATAAATGCGTTACCTCCTTCGGTAAAGGAAAGATAACATGACGACATCTTAGCGCCTCCATAGAGCGTCGATAGGGAGAAGGGAGATGTTGGTTGCAATTGTCAACCTCGCCGCTAGATGCTGCTAAATTTTATAAACTGGACCTTTAGGTCTTGCAAATGTGTAAATGGAATGAGCATCAATGAGATAAAATAGGATATTTTAAAACAAGGGATAAGCTTTTGAGGATGAATTTATTAAAACAAATTGCCACAAATCCAAAGTAAGAGCAAGTAAAAACATTTAGCTCGGAGGAACAACTGATGGCTGCAACCAAGCAGCAGGGATGAGAGGAGAATGTAAAACGAAAGCAGCTGTTTGCCGAGACAAAAATTGTAAGAGGAGTAGAGGGCAGGAGGTGTGTCTGTGTGTGTGTGTGTGCATGTGTGTGCATGTGTGCGCATGTGTGTGTATGTGTGTGTGTGTGACAAAAAAAAATGTGAGCACCACGTTTCATTTTTATAATTTAGTAATTAAGTGTTCCAAAATACAAAAACAGTGCAAATATGACAATTTTGGGTGTCACAGTAAACTGCTGCTATTAAATAAAAAAGAAAGTTACTTGTGGAGCCCTTTGGGGACCTCGCGACAGTTTTCTAAACATAGAACTTGCTGTAAGAACTATAAAGACTGTCAACAGTTCCTCCAGCCATTTGGAATGTGGAATATAATAACAAAATAACACAAGAGGGCTGGTGTATCTGAACCCCAGATAATATTAATGTTTACACAGTAATGCATTTTTTCAGCCAATCCATACAGAATAAACTATATTTTCATTGATTTTGTGGAAAGCTATACAATTAAATGATATAACCTCAAACAATTCTCATAAGGGGGGTTTGTATAAATTGCTGAAATTGTTTTATTGATTCTTGCAACATTTGCGCATCTTAACACACACTGAGAGGTGAAGCTTGTTAATTAAATAGGAAATTGTGTAGTCTTTACACACTCCTACTCTCACTCACACTTCATCATCAGCATGTTAGAGGAGGCTGTAGCATGTGCCAAGGTGAAGGAAGTATCAGGTGTTGTCCTACTGTCTACTGTAAAACAATGTGTAGAATGTGTATTGTTATAATTTCCTAAGAATAGTGTCCCAATATGCTTTTAAATACATATATTTATCGTTCTTATTTTAAATAAGCCCAAAAAACATATGTACTATATATAAAAGATTTGTATATTAGAGATAATCTGTCTTTTATGTACAAGACATAATACCACATGATGCCCCCTCCGCATGATTACAAATGGAACATTCCATTAAAATGTGGAACAGAGGAAATGACATCATCATTTGGACACTTTCTACAACCTGACAGGAAGATGAGCATGTTTATTACATTCATCTAATCTCTACACAGATTTTTAGGTTAACTGTACTTCTTTAAGTCACATATTTAACCCTGTTTCACAAAGCTATTGCAATTATTTTAAATCATGAAAAGTCTATAACACAAACCATGTTACGTAAAACTAGTAGTTCACCCAAAAATGAAAATTCTGTCATGAATTACTCTCTAGATGTTCCAAACATGTATACATTTCTTTGTTTGGTTGAACACGGTGAAAGGTATTTGGGCGAATGCTTATAACCAAACAGTTCTTGGACCCCGTTGACAACCATAGTAGGAAATCTGACAATGATAGTCAAAAGTGCACCAGAACTATTTGATGTCCTACATTCTTCACAATTCAATAGAACACAAAAATTACAAAGTGATTTTTCTACTATGGTAGTCAATGGTGTCCAATAACTGTTTGGTTACAAGCATTCTTTCAAATCTCGCTCTCTGTGTTCAACCAAACAAATATATTTATAAAGGTTTGGAACAACTTAAAGGTAAGTGATTTTTTTTTAATGAGTTGAACAAACAATTTTTTCTAAAGATTAAGTACCTCACTGATGCTTTAAGATTTCAATCCTCCTCATTGCAAAAGGATTCCATACAAATTAGTTTTAAAACCCAAACTGGAAGGAAAAGACGGGCCATTGAATTGTGACTGCAACGCTAGGTTTTTCTAGTATGGGTTGATACCTCTTGCTGTCCTCCCACAGCAGTACTGCTACGATATCCAGGACATGACCAGAGTGATGTAATATCAGTCGGCGCAGTAACGGACACGGGTAGAACAGCGGATGGGCGATCTAGTGACTCTTAATTATGCAGCCCTCTTTTTTGGACCGAACTGTGGAATGGACCATTAAGCAGCACACAACAAACAGGCCATGGGTCAGAACAGTAGTTGCGGAGGGGGCATGACCTCTGTGTGTTCAGCAGAGATAAAATAACAGCCATGCTAGGATAGAGTAGATCAATTGAATTCAGAGCTGGACGATTTATCTAGTTTAATAATGATAGCATTAATCATTCTTATGAAGGCAGATTGAATGTTTTAGACTGTATAAATAGCGCCCTGTTGCAGACACACTCAGACGTGTCCGTGTTTAAATACCCTGATAAACGCTTGCTGTGCAGTCACTATGGGGTGCTCCGGGCTTTCCCTGTCATGGTTAACACAGCCCTGCTGCATTGATGTAACTGGCATAATTCGGCATGAGAAATCACGCACGCAAGCAGCCTCTAACTCTGTGTGAGACCGCTATGTATAGTCTAAATGTGTGTGTGATAGTCCCTCCGAGATCATTGTGTGTTCATGGATGAAGCTCGCTGAGCACGGTTATGTGTGACATGGGGCCATCAGTGAGTATGATGGGCAGTATAAGATATGAGGCATGACAAGCGCGGCCGTCACGGGTTATGACTGCTGGAGGGGGCAAGATTGTGTTTAAGGAAGAAAAAGGGTGCGAGTGTGAGAAAGCATCCGGCACACGTGACGAGCTCATGCTATATTATCCGGCTGATTGAGTTATGACAGCTGTGTTCCGTTCAGGGAATATCTCTCTCTCTTTCTCTCTCTCAGTTGATGATGATGAAGAGATCACTTTAAACAACAATCTCCATAATATTTCATGCTCAGTAAGCACCCAGAGGCTGTCGGCTCACTTCTCCATCAATTGATTTGATTCACTGTCGAGCTTCCTGTGCATACACGCAAACACACACACCTCTACTAACACTCAGCCCAGAAGATAAATGGCAGGTTAGATGAAAATAATATGTATGTCCATAGGAAATGGAAGAGGTGTGACTGTGTGTTTGTGTATGTCAGAGAAAGTGGGCGGAGGGAGGTTATTCTATATCAGACTAGAACATCACAGGAAGCATTGAGATGAATTGTATCAGTTACGCCTCTTCCTGCATCTTTATTCTTTAATTCATCAACGTGTGAGAAATATTGTGATGAGACACAGACACGTAGAGCTTTGTGTTTTGCTTAAAAGAGCATTTAGTTGAGTTAACTTGATGAAATCCTGTTCTGGTGTAACTGATCTGAATCAGAGAGCTGTTTACAACTGCATTGTTCAATGGAAAATGTCCCTTTAATTTGAAAGATCTCTCAATTAGCCGTCCTGAAACATCGTATGTGTCTCTGTGACAGTCCTAAGCTTTGTAAACTTAAAACCAAACAGTGAGTGAGCTGCTGTTGGATTCTTTGTTTGACCAGTTTAAAGACTCTGAGATGCTTGCTGTCGGAAATTGAAACATTTAAAAAAAATGTTAAAGGTCCAGTTAATGAAATTAAGCGCCATCTAGGTCGTGAATGGCAACCAACGGCCACTCCACCCATCCCTTCCATTGCACTACAACAGCTGATATGGGACTAAGATGTCGTCATGTTTTCGCTTCTTTGTCGAAGAAGATAACATATTAACAAAACACGCTCTGTAGAGCAGTTTGTCTGTTTAGAGCTAATGAATACAACATGACGAATTCCATGTAAGTGGACCCGTGGCGTAATAGATACACTGTAAAGCTTTGCTGTAATTTTGCAGCAGGTTTGCCAGCAATTTACTGTAGATTTAATCAACAATTTTGATTTAAACATAAACTTACCTAGTTCAAATGTTCTTTCATAAAACAAAAGAAAACTAATCAGGAAAAACATCTTTTTTCTAGTGTTGCTGTGCTAATGCCAGTAATGAGACCAGTCTCTCATTTTGAATCTCAAAATTCAAAGTGTTTTAATTTAAGTAAAGATGTACTCAAATTGAAAACATTATTAATAAAGTAGTACTAAGTAGTAATTAAATTTAAAGTAAGTTACTGGCAAACCTGCTGCAAAACTACAGCAAAGTTTTACAGTATAGAAATAGCTCATTCTATGGTAATAAAAACATAACTCTTCATCATGTAAGGTCTTTATACACATTATGTATATTATACATTATGTATATTATATTGCATTTCTGTCAATGGATCCTCCAAATATGACACAAATAAATAAATACTGTGTTCTCAAAGTTGACAAGAACTTTCTAATGCTTTTTATTGTATAGATATTTACAAATCTCAGTGACAACACAAAGGATAACTAAAAATCATAATTAATTAAAAAAATGTAGGACAGCTTCTATATATTAATATTCACATTTGCACATTTATTACACTCTTTTATTCAAACCCACTTATAGTGATTCTAGATATTATTATGTGTGTTTCCTAGGAATTGTATCTATAACATTTTGTAATGTTGCTAATGCAATGTTTTTAATTGTTACTTTTGATATAAGTTCCCTATTTTGTATCATTTGCTTTTGACAACATCACTCACCTTAACACTAATGTTTGACACAATTCTATTTGGTTTGGTTTTGTATTTGAGGCCTCATTTATTTTTAAGTCCTACATTGAAAACAAGTAAACTAAACAATATTTCAAAGAAGAGGATGATAAAACCAAGTATGAAAAAATGCAATGGAAGCATCAAGACTGTGCATGTTTTATTTGTTTGAATAAAGTATTCAAGTGTGCATACATTTAGTTTGTGTGTGTTTGTGTGCGTGCGTGTATGTGTATGTGCAGATGTGGTTCTAGACACTAGGGGTATTTTTGAGCTTGAACAGTATACTAATGAGTCCACTGGAGACCGCCTCCACTGGAAAAGCCGGAGAGAGAGAGAAAATGTGAGAGAGGATAGGACTACTGCAGGATTAAGTATCTCTTAAAAAGATCTACTTTCGGACTCTGTAGTCAAACCACTAGTGTGTATTAATTATGCCTAATGTAGGGATGGGTTATTGGAACTCTCTCTCCAGCACAAACACTCTGCACACCTCCATATAACACATACAGCACTGATGTCTGCATACATATGCAGACATGTTGCTACTAAATACATAATTAGTTGCACAGCTTAAACACAACATGCTGTTTTAATCATAATATTAAGTAATAGCAGGTCTGTGCAGCAGTGTTCTGGTTGATTGGAGGGGAGCTGGTATCAGTCAGCCCTCAAGCAAAGCTCTGCTTTGATGTTCTGGAACATGTTTCCTGGTGCGGGAATGGGATCGTTTTAAAACCCCTTTCTCTCATCACTCTTTGCTGGGTCATCACTGATGATTATTTGTGTGCATGTGTTTCTTCCTGCCATTTATTTCCTTAGCAGTTTATGGCCTTTAAATAAAAAATTCCACATTTTGACAATAAGTAGGCCTATAACCTTGTGGTATTTTGTTTCAATTATTTACACAAAAGTGATGTTTTGTGGCCTTGCGTCCTAAAAAATGTGACAGTAACCACAGCTTCTGCTGTGTTATTGTTACAATAATAAACAGGCTATACATTGATACCACTGTCATCCAAAATAGATCAAATACAATTACAGTGAATTAAATTATTAGTTTTTTTATTTTTATTTAAATCCCATAGCAGTATAAATGGATTGTGTTTTACAAATGAAACATTTACATTCTTAACACAGAATGGTTGTAACAAAGGTTTGTACGTCTTGTCTTCTATTCCATATAATACGATTTTCACACTTTCATGTGGTCATATAATTAAACCGAGCAATGAGGAAAGGGTAACAAGGCTTGGTTTTGTGTCTGCATTACAGGTTTAGGCATGAAATTAGCAGTGCAAAATCTTTGTGTAGTTAAGTGCCTGATATCACACAACAATAGTTTAGGGAACTTCGGTTCTAGTTGAAGACTACAATGTGGTGTTCACATACATTTTAGACTTAGTATGGAGAGAGAGCTGGCAGGGGTACCCCACTGTCCTGGCATTCACCCTTTGACTGAATGGTTAAGGCATGGGTAGTTTGCCAATGTTGTGTCAAAGTTGTGCCAACATTTGTATCAGATGTAGGCCAACTGTGCCACTTTTGGGTGGTTTCTGATGTCCGCTTCCAATCGCAGATCAAGTGGGCCAAATGAAATAAAACAGCTGTAATTAGCATCTCTGTTAAAAGTTGGCTGGGTCCGGGCTGCTACAGGGCACAGTACTTACCCTAATTTTTATAATGTCACATTTCAACCCTACTGTCTAACAAGCGCTCTGCAGACCAAAACAAATAAACAAACCTTCAATTAAATGGATAATTCAGCCAATATATTTGAATCATTTACTTTCATGCTGTTCCAAACCTGTATGACTTTGTTTTGTGAAATGCTAGATATTCATTCTTAATTTTTGTATTTTTTTTTAGATTAGATTCAACTTTATTGTCATTACACATATACAAGTACAGTGTAACGAAATGTAGTTTAGGTCTAACCAGAAGTGCAATTAGCAAGTGCAGATATACAGTGTGAATAAATACAGAATACAATATTAGGAAAATAATTTACGATGGGCATGTACTATGAAAATATGACAATCGGTATGTACTATGAACAAT
Source organism: Triplophysa bombifrons (assembly GCA_029783895.1). NCBI lineage: Eukaryota > Metazoa > Chordata > Actinopteri > Cypriniformes > Nemacheilidae > Triplophysa > Triplophysa bombifrons. Next base: position 25,160,131 of record CM056448.1, read on the forward strand.
ATATACAGAAGGCTATATACTGTGAACATTAGTGTACAGGAGGTTATGAACAGATAACAATATAGACTATACAATAGTGCAAGTGACCTGAGTGTGCATTAGTTACAGACATTAGCTATTAAAGTTACAGTGCAGTAGATGAGTTAATCCAGTTATTAAAGGTACGGTGCAGTACATGAGTTAATGCAGTTATTAAAGGTACGGTGCAATATGTAGATGCAGATATACAGTTACAGTGCAGTAGATGAGTTAGTGCAGTTAGTTATGCGATAGATGCAATGCAATAGATGAGTTAGAGTGCAGTAGGTGAGTTAGTGCAGTTATTGAAGTTACAGTGCAGTAGATGAGTTAGTGCAGTTAGTTATGCGATAGATGCAATGCAATAGATGAGTTAGAGTGCAGTAGGTGAGTTAGTGCAGTTATTGAAGTTACAGTGCAGCAGATGAGTAAATTCAGTTGTTAAGGTTACAGTGCAGAAGATGAGTTAATGCAGTTATGAAAGTAGTCCATTAGTGCAAATGATCATTCAGTATAATATTCCTGGTGTGCAAGTGAGCAGTATAGAGTGCAAATGATGCTGTGTGTGTGTAAACAGTCCGGTAGAGCAGATACATGAAGTACTGGTGTGTACAGTTCAGTCATGCATGGCAGCCCTGTAGTGCAATGTAAAAATTGTAATAGCAGCATTAAGTTCATTGTAAATGAAGTCAACAATTCTTCATTTTTTAAGTGAACTATCCCTTTACTAGTTGATGTTTTATGATTACTTAAAGTATGATTAAGGTAATGCCTTGCTGATTCTATTAAAAATATTAAATTAATAATGATAGTGAGGGGAAAATTGTATTATAAACATTTGTAAGTATAACATTTGGTTGTGCTGTTCTTTCACCATTGTGTAAATGTAAATGTGTTAATGGTAATCTTTAGCTTCCCCTGTGGCTGTCACTGTTGGATCTATTGATTCCCAACATGAGTCAACAGACAAGACAGCATGCCACAGATGAGCCTTTCTCTCTCCTATTCTGTCTCGCTCTATACTTCATGCTTATTATACCAATTATTGGTAACAGAGAAACGTTTCACTTTTTTGACTGCCTGCTGTGTGATTTGAGCAGATCAATACTCCTGATCAGAGTTGCTTCTGCTGCATTCAGCAGAGGCTCCAATCACATCTTGTAAAGAAGCTACAGCATCATATGTGTGAAACTTACAGCGTCATACAGCATCCTGATAAACTCTTAATGCTTTGAATGTATATTTATTATGTACTATTAGGGATGGAAAAATCTCTTGACCGTCGTCGTGTGCCACAGTGCTTTCGGTCTCATCACCACATGAAATGTTACAGTGTGAGAGATGAGATCACTTGGAGAACAATGAACTGCTGTCAGTTGCACATGTCTCCATCTCCGTCTGGTCTAATTATTCACCACAATCAATCTTAAAGTCAGTACTGCGTCTGACCTTAATGCTGTAGACATACTATTCGTAAAAGGCCAAAAAGTAAATTAGGGTTCCCAGCACCTCAGAAATTTCCCACATTTTGAGCGAGGGATAATGTCCGCGTGATCTGAACCTCCAGCGGAGATTGAGCTTCGCATTCAAGCTTCGTTGTTTTCCCCAGAAAATTGATTGACAGGTTGTTTATCATGCAGCTGGGGCTGACACTTTTGAAGCTTGAGGGTGCACATGTGTTTGTGTGTGTGTGTCTGTGCAAGTGCGTTGGGGGTGTTGCAGATTGGATACCCCTCCATACATACACACCAGAAGCAGCTGACCCCTCTGGGTCGTCACGACTTAAGTAAGAGTGAAGTTGCTTATACAGAAGAGCTCTGGTCAGAGGGGCCTGGCCTGAACCCACAGCTGCACAGATCTCCTCCTCTGCTTGGGCCTGTCTGTGATCCTTTAAGAATCCATACATATTGATTCAGACTGATAATAAACAATTTGATTAGCCTTCTTCTATAGGCTGTCAGTCCAATCACTCTCTGTGAACCATCCGAGTGGAAGAGGAGGGGGAGGAAGGAGAGAGATCGAGAGATGGAAAGCGAGAGAGAGAAAGCAGTGAAAAGGACGGATGGAAGGTACGAGGCCTAGGGGCGAGAAGAAGGGAGGGCAGAAAAAGGGATCCAGGCGTGATTAGGCGTCAGCGTGTGGTGAATTGGACAGGACAGCTGAGCTGCCTGGTTATTAACTCCCTCAGAAAATTCTCGGGCTCTTGCGAGCGCGCCTGAATACTGCCATCTGGATCGATAAGCAATCTCCGCTGTGTACTGAGCAACTGCACCTTTCATTTGTCTCCAGCGGTCCCTCTCTCTTACTCTTGCCCCCTCGCCATTGAACAGGTGTATTGTCCAGTGAAGAGCGAGAGAGAGAGAAACTTCTCATCTCTTCCTATTTCTATTTCTGCCTGCCCATCGCTCAGATTCGGTCGTTGCTTCTCTTATTCTCTGACCGTCTACCCTCTCGCTGTCTCTTCACCAAACTCTCTAGTTTGACTTCAGCTGGGTCTCTATCGCCGCATAATGACCCTGGGGGAGAAAGAGCAACTGCCTCTCCGTGTCCCATCACTCCCCAGCACTGGCAGGTTTTCGGAGAGGACGACAGACCTGCAGTCAGGGGAGGTTCAGGGGGGATGGGGTTTGACGCTTGACAGGGTAGCAGATGTCATGACCACAGCTCCACCTCAGCCCTGAAAGGAAAAGCATTCGACTGACACCAGAGAAGAGAAAATCAGAAAATGGGAATTGAACATGTTCTGCTAAACATTAAGGAAGGCCTTAATAGAATATATATCATGAAATAGAAACACACCTGTGAATGGACCTGTTTTTTATCTGTCCTTGGGTTAAAGCATACACATATATTGACACGTAATGCGTCATTTCAGCTAAAGCTTTAGACATAGTTGGTCAATGTGTCTGTTTACTCATAGCACTAGCCTGCTTCTTTTGATCTGTGCATCCAATCAAAAGATGAATGTCCATACTGATTGTGTGTGCAGATTGAACGGACCTTGAGCTGATCACTTTGAGTGATTCTGCAGATCATTGATTGGGTGGATGGATCTATTGACGAGTCGGGCAGCTGATGAAGAAGATGGGATGAACATTCACTCTTCCTCTCACAGCACACTTTCACACAGGCTTAACTAGTGTGGAAGCCGACAACACAAATGCACATACATTGTTAGAAAGTGCTTCACAATGCAATAGAAAAACCTTTTTGGTCTAAATGGTTCCATAAAGAACCGTTAACGTCTGAAGAACCTTTCTGTTTTACACAACGTTGTGTCTTTGGTTTGAGAAGTGGGGGGACAAAAAATGGGGGGAAATGTTTTTGATTTGAATCCCAATTCCTGCATTTACTGTACATACGTTTAGGCACTATGATGATACAAAATCCATGAAATAATGGATTTTCAGCATGAAGTGAGCGAAGTGTGGATGGAGGGCAGCAAGTGATTTTCTCTATAGGGAATTCACTATCACAAACTCAGAATACCTATGTTTTGATTGCTTAATTGATTAAACCACACAGTGTTTTTATTGTTTAGCGAAAGTTGATGTTTATGAAGGGGGAAATGCGAGTATTGACTGAGAAACGGAGGAAAATATGGCTTGTAAACCTGAATCTGTGGTCGTGAGGAGACGAGCCGGATGACTTTCTAAAATGCTAAACGAGGTTTAACGTACCTAAACAACAACCAGGGAAGCACACATTTCTGCCAAGCCTTGTCATAAACACTACCTGCAGTTAAAAGAACGAGTCTGATCGTCCATTATAAGGAAACAGCTTAACATAGCCTACCGATCCAATGACTACGCAAAAACAAATTTCTATTAACATTAATTGTAATAAAAACTACCTACTTTTAAAAGAACAAGAACTTATTCCAGGGATAACAATAGTCTTATTTTAATTTAAAGAAATCACATAACATGGCTCAAGGAAGTGACGACTGAGAACATACAACTTTTCTCTTATCCTCTTATGTTTGATATCAGTGATAAACAAAATGTATTTAATTTGGTTTTGCGTGGTTGTTGTTATGGCACCTGTACGTTAAGCTGTTTCCTTATTTTGGATTTGTGGAAGGAAACGCTTAGCGCAAGATTTTTTACTTTATCTGTTTAATAAGGGCCCGTTCTTAGTAAGGATTTGACAGAAATTTGGGCTTACCTGGTCGTTGTTCAGGTCATTAAACATGAGAACTTTGAGTTTGTCTTTCTATGAAGAAAGTTACTAGCTGTCATCCACGTGATTAAAAACAACCTTTCTGTGAGCTATGCCAGTGAGTGTGCACGTGACGCCCGCATCGACACAGGCAGACTTCTCCGTGGCGATGACGGCGTGCGGTTAAATATCATAGCTAACTAATTTGAAAGTGGGGGGATTTTGAAAAGGATTTTGAACAGGATTTTGAAAAGTGGAGGGGACATGTTACCCTTGTCCCCAGTGGAAAATACGCCCCTGGTTTCAAAAAGGTTCTTCAGATTATAAAAAGTTAAGAAAGAGATGTTTTTTTAGATAACCTTTGACTGAATAGTTCTTTGTGGAACCAAAAATGTATATTTTATGACATCGCTGTGAAGAACCTTTTAAGCACCTTTATATGTAAGTGTGTACTGTATAGACTATCATGGTTCATCTGTGCTCATATATGAGGCATTCCTGATTTGCAAAAAAAGACAACTGTGCATTCCAAGTAATGTCATTTAAACTGCAGTTGGGTTGTTTTGATTAAATAATAATAACTAAAAATATATAGTTATATAAATATAACTAAAACATGAAAATGTATGTAATCCTGTTTTGCAAATAAACTCTCATTGACATCTATACTTACTATGCCAGGATTACCAAATTAAATCTTTAAATCATTAGTTAGAGGTGAAAACATTCTGAACTATTCTGAACATTCTGAACAACTGAACATCTTTGTCTATGGCTATTTAAAATAAAAGAGTGAAAAAAGTGCATCATACCCAGAATCAGGAATTATCAAATGCACAGACAATATCCGCTAATGAACAAAAAAAACAACACTTATATCACAGACATAACAGGAATCGTAATCGTAAATCTTAAATTTACTTTCAATCAGTTCTGAACTGCAGCTGTGTGGGTGTGTTTGTGTATGGAAACACAGATTACGCTATAAACGCCCACAAATTTCCTGCATAATAATAAATAATGTGTTTTCTCAAGATATTTTAAGAAGGAATGTATAGCTGTCATAGGAATGTCTGCTGTAAGAGTTGCAAAAATAGGCTATAAAACAGCAATTCATGCCAATGTCTGAACATACAGTATATGTAACAGTACCTGTAATTTAATTCATTATATACCAGTTTTGTGTGCATCTCTCAAAGAGTTTGTATATAATATTTTTTGTTGAAAATTCTTTTGTTAGTGCCTTTTTCATTCTACTGGTTTTAAACAGCTGTTGCTCTCCGACATTACTATGTGAATTTTCCTGACCATGTTTTCCTTATGTAGACACTCTTTCCTGAGCAGCTTTTATTCATCATGCGTGTCTCTTTGTCTAGCTCTTTTCTTTCAAGGTCATTTCTATCCACGAATCTATAAACCTCTGAATGGGCAAAGTTATATGAATTCTTACTTTTAATGAGCTAGGTAAAATATTTCCATCTCACACTGGCAGATTTAAAATGATCCCACAATCTACCGAGAGGAGAGAATGAAATTACTGGGCAATTACTGATCTCTCTCTCTCTATCTCATTCAATCGCACCTTGGGCATGCACTTCTCTTGTCCATTTCAGATCGGTTGATGTTTTACAGAACCTCTGATGTTGCTAATCCTTCAGCTGATGCAATTGTGTAAGTTGAATGGAAAAGCCGTAGATCCAATCGTCCCGCTCTCTGTGTTTTCTTATCAATAAAAAGATCTGATTCCCTGCCATTGGATATTTCTTCATAGACCCCAAGGCTCAGTAGGCGAAGTAAACAAAAACACTGACAGAGAAAGAAAGACTGAGAAAGAGTGACAGTGATGGTAATACATCGCTAGGTGAGCTGTCTCCTGGAGTTGGTCACCTTTCACCACCTGTCATCCACACCTCATATCAAAAACACACAATCACTCACTTATGTCTTCCCAAAGGTGCTAACATGCCCTAACCCAGTACACTTTTCAGGAAGATACTTCTTACGCTCTCTTTACATTTCCCCTCTGGACCCATCTCACTCTCTGGAGCATTGATACAAATGAGATGAGACTGTGTCTGGTTTTTCTGAATCTCCTTTCCACCTGTTTGTGATCTATAATTAGCGTCTGTGACACCTGCTGTCAGGAGGTAAAAGTGTGAAGCAAAGTTTAAATCCTTGTAGAGGCTTGAAAAACAGTCTCCTGTCACGCAGCACTTAGGAGAAGACAACGTAAGAAAAGCCTTTTTGAAAATATTTTCAGTCTTAAAGACAGCGTCTTATACTATCAATTCGGACGTGTTTCATCAAATACTGTATAATGGAAATGTGCTGTATTTGCTCGCCTTTAAGCACACAGAGGAGAGGCCATAGATTATGCTCTCTTGGCTGCTTCCCGAGAAAGTGCATATGTAGGCATCATACAAATTAGAATTCATTTGATGACTTATGGATTTAAATTTGCAACAAATTTGATTGAGGATGATTCACTGGCCTGGACTGGATCCATCCTGCTCTCTGGCCATTGTGTCCCCTGATTGATTTTTAAGTTAGTGGGAAGCAATCGGTAAGCACCACCCAATCAAGGCCTACGAACATAGCGCAGATTAGACAATTTGTGGTAATCAATGAAAATATTCCATGATTTGCTAGCACTCAATCTGCACCATGAATCAAGACCGTAATGCCTGGGTTAGTTAGCGATAAAACAAGAGTCCCTGACAGGACAAACTATAATGGATGAATTACAGGGGCAGGTCAGGAAGTGTGCAAGTGGGGGGCTGTAATAAGACTGATATACAGGCTACATACCCACCGCATCCCGGCATCCTCACCATGGCTGTCAACTGCTAATGGCTTAGCAAAAGTACAAACGTTTATCATCTGCTTCCATCCACATATTTATTCATTTATTTAGTACTCTGATGCAGACTCATCATTTTCGATGTTAAGCATCCTGCCATCACACGCAAACATGTCAGCGCACACACATACCTACAGCTTCCTGCTCCACATCATTTTCTGCTGAGCACTGTAAGATAATTACACTCATGAGTAAGGCAATCAATTATATGCTGTTTAGGTCAGTTATTACTTGTGTTATGAATACATGTTAATTGCCTTGTACATAATCCAGATTATTTATTTAACATTTTTCACAGTATTTCAGAATACATATAGAGGTGGACAGTATTTAAGTGTTATAACTTTTACTAAAGAACATTTTTCAAGTATCTGTACTTTATAAGATTGTTTTTAATTTGGAAGAAAAAATACTTTATACAGACATTATAAAGACATTATAAAGCATACAGAATGTCACACTTTTACTCCACTATATTTCATAAATAAATTTTTACATGATTTTTAGCTTTAATACAGACTTTAAGTACATAAAAACTCTAGTACTTTCCTTCTTTTAAAAGCGTAATGTAAAAATACTTATGTAAAGATAAAAAATCAAGCGTAGAGTTAGTTCTGTCAGGTCACGTGAGTCTAGCTTGCATTTGCCGATCACATCAGGTGCAGCTAATCAACGTTAACTAATAGTCATACAACACACACTAGACTGCGTTCTATTTAAGTTCCCTTTCTTTGCTCCTCATCAGCTGCTTAATCGTGCTGCAGTCAAAACCCACCTCCATCCCCATCTCCTCCTTCTCTGTTTGTATCATTTAATTTAATCCTGTTACGCATCATGAACTGTTCTGGTTCCCTAGGTGGGGGATACTTATTGTTGCGCTCCCGCTATGTGCCAGACTGCATGAATGGGTGGAGAGTGCCCAGAACAGTTTCATTCTGCAAACCTTTAATATATGCTATTGTTAAATATTTGACGACAATGGTCCTCACAGAAGTACTAGATTTGAGCTTGTACTCAAGTATTAAAAGGTAAAACACAACATTTATCCATGAAATCTAGTGGAGTAAAAAGTCTGATATGTGCTGAAGTAAATTATAAGTAAATTTAAAATGAGGTAAAAACACTCTCAAGCACAGTTATTTAAAAATATACTCGAGAGTAAAATTACTTCTATCCAAATGCATACGTGACAGAGCCTGTTAGGACCATATGGGATACCCATATGGGATACATTTTTCTCCATGAAAAAAAGTACTTAAAATTATATTTTTATATTAAAGAGACTGTCCACCCAAAAATGAAAATTCTTTCAAGAACAGGGATGGGCGTCCTGGAGGCTGACAGGGAACATGGACATGCTGGACATGACGGGAAGCATCCAGGACGGTACTACCGGCAGCAGGGTTCAGAGGATCCACGGAGGTGCCCTTAGCACAGGGGGGCAGGGAGGATCCGGCAGTCCGGGTGCCCATGGGGGTGCCGGAGCCCGAAGACCGCCGTGGTCGTGATGCTGGGGCGAGGAGACAAGGAGCCAGGAATGACTGCCGTGTCATTGGAGCCGTGAGATGAGCTACGGCCTGCACGTCGCCTTGAGGAATGGTGGCGAGGCTTTGTGGAGAGCTGGGTGGTGGAAGAGGGAGGCGTGGTCTTAGGTTGAGTCGGAGCGAATCCCCCTCTAACGACCAGTACTGAACCATCGCTCAAGTCCAAATCAGCCATCCTGAATGCCACTAGGGCGGCGGGGAGGTCTGGGCCGGCCTGCTGGCGTTGCGGGGACCTGGACCGTTTCATTGATCGCTGTCCCATGATGGAGATGGGGATGTTAATCCGGGTCCCGGACGCCCCGCAGGCTGGCCACGGTCAAGCTGGCTGGTACCAAATACCTGTGAGTATAAAGGGGGGTACATACCAGGCTCTGGTGGATTCAGGTTGTAACCAAACCTCTATCCATCAAGCCTGGTTTGGCATAGGGCATTAGATAATAGCCGCATTGTTCAGGTACGGTGTGTACACAGGGATGTGGTGAAATATTCTTTAATGTCCATCATGATACAGTTTAGGGAACAAAATAGAGTAGAGGTGGCGGTGAATCCTTACCTCCGTCATCCATTGATTCTGGGAACCAATTGGCCCGCTTTCTGCAAATTGTTGGGGTATTTATGTACGGATGTCGCCTGGGGGAAAAAGGCGCAGGCAGAAAGGGCGCTCGTGCAGGCGGGTGAGGCAGAAACAGGACCACCGGGGTTTGATCCAGGGAAACTGAGGCGAATCGAGAGGCTAATCCTCTCGGATCGCAATGACTTTCACCTGGAACAGTCCCGGGACGATTCACTAAAATTTCCTTTCGAACAGGTCTGTTATGTGGATGGTCAGCCTCTCCATCCTACACAGACACATTCTTATCCTTATTTTGCGATTATAAAAGACCGGTTGTATTGAGTAACCCAAGATGCTCAGACAAAGGAAGATACTACCCAGTTGTTAGTTCCACGGAGCCGCCGGGAAATGCAACCCAATATCCCGAGGCAGTGCCGCTCCATAGCATCTCGGCCCAGAGTGTTGCGGAGACACTGTTTTGCATAATGGGGATCCACTGTGAGATCCTCATGGATCAAGGCACGGTATTCATGTCACTTACGATACGCAAACTCCATGATTTGTAACACTTCCATTCGGTTTGTTCGGAGCGCCAGCCACTTTTCAGCGTCTCATGGACCGTATCCTCCAACCTCCTACGGCATATGCAACATTTGAGGGCGGTCCTGGGTGCGCTGAGAGCATCCGGCCTATTGGCCATCCCGAAGAAGTGTGCGGTTGGGCGTGTGGAGGTCAGGTATCTGGGCTTCCACTTGGGTTACGTACAGGTGCATCCCCAAATGAACGCAAAAGACCGCAGCCGTTGTGACTTGTCCGAGACCTAACACCAAAAAGGAGGTGAGACAGTTCCTGGGGCTTGCGGGATACTACAGATGCTATGTACCTAATTATTTGGACCTCACCAGCCCGTTGACTGATATCACTAAAAGGAAGCGCCAGATCCGGTCCAGTGGGAGGAGCCGTGCCAGCAGGCGTTTACCCAGGCGAAGGCTGCCCTGTGTGGTTGACCGTTCTTACACTCTCCTGACTTTTCTCTCCCATTTTTTGTAGACTGACACGTCAGACAGAGGGCTGGTTACCGTCCAACCCCAGGAGGTGGGGGGGAGGAGCAGCCGGTGAGCGGCTGATGCTGTACATTAGTCGTAAGCTCTCAAAGACAGAGACTAGGTACAGCACCATAGAAAAGGAATGTTTGGCAATCAGGTGGGCCGTCCTCACCCTCAGATACCATCTCCTGGGCTGGGAATACACCCTCTGTTTGGACCATGCCCCTCTGCAGTGGCTCCACCGTATGAAGGATACCAACACCGGGATCACCCGTTGGTATCTGGCCTTACAGCCTTTTAAGTTCCAGGTGTTCCACAGGCCGGGTGTACAGATGGCTTTGGCTGACTTCCTCTCCAGCAATTGGGGGGGGCTGCAGGACTGACGGCTCCCCGGCCTGAGTCGGGCGGTGAGGGTATGTGGCGAAGGGGGCGTGGTTCAGCGAGGTCTGCAGCGGGAGTTAGAGCTGGGAGACGAGTGGTGAATAAGTGGGGCAATTGCAAAGTTTCAACACCTGTGTCTCATTCCAGTAAGAAGCAAACCGACCGAACTCAGGCAGAGAGAGACACGGACTGTGTACGGGACGTCAGAGTGTTGCCGAAAGGAGTTAGCTTTCGAGGAATCTATCAAGAGACTTTATGTTTTCATTTGAATTGTACGGCTGAAGGATCAGCGCGTGTGTGTAGGTGTGTTTATATGTTGAGGAATCTTTCTATTTGAATAAACCCGTTCTCAGTCCAGCCAACCTCGTCCTCTTCCTTCCTTGTTATTCTGAAGTTCGTTACAGTCAGAATGAGCAAAGCATGATAAGGGATCATTCATGATCAACTGACAATGTTTCAATTACATTTTTTATGAATTGGTCATTGATAACATTGTATGCAACTTACAATGAGATAAAACGAAACAAGCAGTCCCTGCTGGAGCATTGAAACAAACCGCGACGACCTGTCACTCCCACAAAGAGAAAGACACGAAGGGCAAAGACTAACAAAATGCCTCCAGCAGTGTATCAGTCTGAACACCAACAATGTGCACAAATTCATTATGTCCATCATTGATGTGTGAAATACGAAAGCTTTGTGAGTAGCTGGCAAATAAGCCGCACATACAGTATGTCCTATGGGTCTGACACGGAATTATTAAAAAATAATAAATAAATAAAGATACATCTCTCTTATGCGATTTTATATTGCAAACATAAATATAATATTAATATTAATTATTTAAATTAATATATTATTAACAAAAATGTTGCTGTCACACCATAGGAAATATGATGTGGTATATTTGCAAAATACCCATATATAAAACACTAAAATATATAATTTTTTTATTAATACAAAATATATACTGTAAATAGCAATTATACTGTACGCTTTTGTATGTAATATGTTATATGCAGGGGGTTTGTTTGTTTGTTTATTCATTTTTTATATTACTCATAAAATTTGTAGTGGTCCTGTTTGTTTTTATTTTTACTCCGGTAAGACCCCACAGACTCACAGGTTGGCCCTGCCCCTGACTTTGTTGGGAAAGGTAAAACTAATCTATTTGTGTGTTTCTATCATTTGGTTTTAGAAAGAAAAGGATATCATGTAATCTTTCTCTCTCGCCTACTTGGCCTGTTATGCTGTGTTCACTTGACAGGTGCTGGGTCTTTGTATTCTGTTGTAATGGCTTGACTAGACTGATGCTCCAACCGGCGACCTCTACCAGAACATTTGATTCTATCATCAGGGGTCAGACTGCTTTATCAGAGGAATTACCTAAAGTGCCTGTTATTTCATCATCCTGCCCGCCAATACAGACTATTCCTTTAATTTATACACCCCCAAAACAACTGCAGTCTCCATATATCACCCTCTTCCTGCAAGAGGTAAAATATCGCTCGCTCATCCGAGGCCAGGTGTAGAATCATTAACCTCCGCCATAGCAAGAGCAAAAGGCTATTATGGGATGGAGGCAATGCTTGTAAAGAGAGAGAAAAAGAGGCTTTTGTGACTCGAGCTGTTTTTTAATACGCACTCCTCAGAAGCTGGCACGCATCAATACACTGACTTCCTGCCCTTATAGGAAGAGCACAGACTCAGTAATGTGTGCTTTTAAATAGGACTTTTCACTTTGGGCAGTCCTGTGCTTTAGTGTGAGTATTTTTGCTTATTGTTTTACTTTTTCACCGTTTAAAAGAAAATAACTTAAAATCATTTCTTTTATTTTCAATTCTAGAAAAGATTAGCATACTGTAGGTTGATCCCAAAAATGACAATTCTGTCATGTCATTTCAAACCTGTGTGAGTTTCTTTCCTCAGCAGAACACAAAAAAATATATTTGAAGAATGTTGGGTAACCGAACAACGGCAGTACCCATTGCCTTGCATTGGTTTTGTATCCATACAATAAAAGTGAAAGGGTACTCCCATTCGGTTACCAAATTTCTCAAAATATCTTCTTTTGTCTTCTTTGACAAGAGGGTGTGTAAATATATATATAACAGAATTTAGATTTTTTGGTTGAAGTACCCCTCTAAATGGGACATCATAACAAAACATCTGTCCATTTGGAACTCCCCTAAAAATTTGTCCCAGTGTGTTGTAGATCCATTTAAGAGGACCACAGTGAACATGCGTTTCATCTATCTATCTGTAGCTGTAGTATGTTGATGTTACAGTAAGGGCTTGTCTGACTTTCCTTACCCTTGGAAAGCGTCTCTCTCCCTATGATCCAACATCTAAAGAGATGATAAAAAGCCCCTGGTAGCTTCTGAGTAGCTGCCTGGCTTAACATTGTCAAAAAGGTTTTTTACTCCCCTCATCGTTTCAACCTCTGGTGTGTATTTTATCGAGCCGTTCTCATCCCTCCCAACTGTATAAGCTGTGTTCATAATGTATTTCCCCACTCATTAAAACGGACAGGCATGCACACAACATGCAGCGGTTCGGAGAATGGATCAGGCTGTGAATTTTCTCTGAACTCACTTTTCAGTTTTCAAACAATGAACCTGATTTACCTACTGTTGTTATTTTTCTACGTACTATTTTGAAAAAAAAAATACTTTTTAGACATGCTATCTATGCTGTATCATAATTTCTTGCATCGCTTTTGATATTTTTTCCCTAAGGGGCAACAGGATTACAATTATTCTCATGTTTACATTTCCACAAACACTTTGTAGCTAATTAGTCTCCAGACACAAATTCATTGTTTGTGGGGGTAGAATAGTGAAAGTGAGTTGACACGAGAAAGGGCTCTCTTGAGACTGAAAAAGGCCACACTTAGAGCATTACACTTCTGGAATACCATATGCTGGATACTTTATACATGTTCAAGGATGATGACTTACTAAACTAAGACTTATGTGTAAAAATGCAGTAGCACAAACCTTTTACCTTCAATACGTCAAGACCAAAGTCCCTAAGAGCCTTCACAAGGGTACAGAGAGCTCCCAGTACACTTCACCGGCTGTTTTCATCTTATCTCCCATCATTCAGAGCAAATATCAAAAATGTGATTTGAATGTCAGGGAAAATTATCCCTGAAGGACAAAGGAAGGTACAAAATGACAAACCCGTTCAACACCAGAATCAGTTTTCTTTTATTGGAATCCAACGAGCGCTCTCTCTCTCTCTTTTTCCAGTATTCCCTTATGTAAAGACCTCATGGCTTAAAGAGGAAGAAGGAGGGAGAGAAAGCCCTCATGTCTCTAGACAGAAGACTAACAGCCCAGAAGGTTAATTGAAGTCTGGGAGAGGGACTTTGGTGGCCTATCTTTAACAGGACGACCTATAAATGTTTAAATGTTTGATTTCTGCTTAGCTATAGAAAAATGGATCTTGTGATCTTTTTTGCGTGGCCAACGTCCTTGTACAAGGACTCTGGACAGGTTATTAAGTTAGAATGCTAGATAGATCTGAACACTGAGCTTACATTACTCAACTAATGAACTAATGAAATTTGAAAAATCTGTGTACCTCCTTTAAGGATTAGACAGGAGCATTATCAGGTGACGTGAGGATTGTTTAGAACTTTGAAAAAATGCTCTGACTCGAAGTGGAATCATCCAACAGCATTTTCATCCATCAACCTGAACCTACAGATATTTCACAGCCGCAAAACTTCAGGCCTATCTGAGAATGAAATCTACAGAGCATCCTAAATCTTTAAAAACTAATTTAGTTAATGACTTACCGCTGGCGATTAAAAGCTCTGCCTCCAGTTATACTGGCCTACTGATCAAAGTGTTTCATGATTTACTTTGCAGTATTTGTGTGTCTCTGTGTGCGTGTGCGCACGGGCACTGGTACACACATAATCCGCCTTTTGCATCCTCGTCATTTGCGAGATAACCTTGTCATCGATCTGCAAAAAAATGCCTGTAGATGAAACGTGCATTCTTGAGTTCTTTTAATCAAGAAGCCTATTGATTATATGACTAATGATGGGCCATTAAGATATGGCTGAAATGAATGGTCTGTCGTATCATACTGAGCTCTCAGCTAATAGGATGTTTCAATCAAGAGATGTTCATGATATCGCTTCTGTTACAACTGCTCTCTAATTTTATCTGTTCTTTAAGATAAGTTAATGTCCTTGTTATGTCTAGAATACTATTGATTTGCCACTGCTTGGGTATTACGGAGCTATTTCATCTCTTTTCTACAACACATAAAAGTATGATAAGCTCCTGAGGGCGAGGTAGAAGCAGAAGCTTTGTTATGCTAAAACAACGTAATAACTGAAGCAGATGTTTCACTATAGGCTACCTGTCTTGCTGATAGTTCACACTAGGTTTTTCATAATGCTGGATAATGTGACATGAACCTGTGTTGACTGGGAATCATTTCAGTAAAAAACATTTCACAAGAAAAGAAGCACATAACACAGAACAGAGGTTCAGAAACTTCAGTTTAAATCTGGATTCATGAATAGTTTATCCCAAAAATTAAAATAATCTGAAAACTAATTTACTTTATGACTTCCTTCTTTAAGCTGAATACAAACAGATAACTAACCAATAACTAACTAACCAACAATTGTCTATGTTTTATAGTGGTTTTAAAGTGGTTCGTTGCTCGTAATCATAGGGTAACCACTTGTAGTGCTATATAGCACCATATCTTGCACCTAAAAGGGGTCCCCCTATGATTACGAGCCAAGAACCATTTTTAATGCTATAAAGAGGGTATCATCACTTTATCACGTGAACACACGTGAGCACGCCGGAGCGTGCCCTCCTGGGTGGCAAAACACACAAAATGACTGCTTACAATATCAGAAAACACAATTTCGCACAACATATCAGTGTCCAGAAACACCTCATTTCTATTTAAGTCATAGACGGCGTAAAGGATCACCGTCGAGTCCAGCTGCTTGTAATTGCGTGTTTTAGTCCTGGTTTCTTTGTTTCTCCTATTCTACCCAACCATTTAGCTGCATGTTTTACAACTCAGGGGAACATGTCCCGACGCTCAAGGGTGCGTGTCCCGGTGTTCACGTGGGAAAGTGACGTCAATGCACACCCTCTTTAGCAGTATTTTTTTAGTGTTGTTCATTCTCTCCTTTACTATACTTTTGCTTTAATCCTTCTTGTAAAATGGCCTTGTAAACTATCAGTACTGTTAAGTGTGTTGACAAAATGTTGTACAGTATCCTCTCCTACTTGTAAGTCGCTTAGAATAACTGCTTCTGCAAAATAAATAAATGTATATGTAAATTAATAATTTTATATTAAAAAGTATTCTATCTTTTATGGGACCCAAAATTGAAGCTCTAAAAACATGAAAGTAATCCAAATGACTATGTTAATAAATGTTACTAAATGATTCATGGTGACAGCATGCTAAGAAATGCCTTCTGATAGAATCCAAATAAGCACATCTGATTGCTTAATTCAAATTTGGAACGTTGCTAACTCTTGCATGTCTCTAAACAGTTTTCTCTCTAAATATGGTCTTTTTGAGGTTTTAACATTTTGAAGCCTATATCACAATGTGACAGATATTTTAATAAACTTTGTTGAAGAACAGAATTCATATTCCTCTAAGATGGCATGACAGAAATGTTTTGTTCATTTTGGTAGAGAGGTTCAATAAAAGGAAGGAAGGAGACGGGAACCGGCAAACATTTAAATAAACATTTAATCAAATAAAAAGTAAAAAGACAGCCGGCCGGCCCTCATGGTCGACGGCCAACGAATACAATATAAATACAAACATAAACATGTTCGGGCCCGGTCCTCTGTCCTCGACGGTCCGGTCGCTCGTTCTCTTACATGCTCCCGATCTCCTACGTGATTCGAGAACCACGGTCTTGCCCCGCCTACTCCACTACAATTTTGTTTTGAATTTTGGCATATGTTGTCCTTACACTGCATATGCACAGTCAAGAGCATCCATAGGTTACAGTAATGCTAAGTAAATAAAAATTAAAACAGGATCAGGATCCAGGATCTTCCGGTCCCAGTGGTGTTGGGCCGTGACTGGCCGGGATTTGAGAAACTGATCGCGGCCACGTTCCAGGTGAAGAAGGGTAATGGGGGCCACGGAAGACGTCGGACCCCGAGAGCCAGAGACCATCAGCGGGCGTTTCTGGCCACAGGCAGCGAGAGAGAGGGTGAGTGTCAACCGAATCCTCCCCCTAATCTATATATGGATCTCTACCATCAGGTCACCGTTGGTGGGACGTTCGGCTGTGAACAGCGGGAAGATGAACGATTGAAACATTGTTGGAGCCAAGTACGAGTGTTGGAGGAACAGGAGCGAGTTCCCGTGCCTCACCCTCTCCCCCACTTCGTGGTAAAGAACGGCCTACTTTACTGTGTCGCGGAGCGGCGGGGGGAAGTTAAACACCTTCTCGTGGTGCCGAGAACCAAGACAGAGACCGTTCTGGAACTAGCGCATTCGCATCCAATGGCGGGGCACCTGGGAGCCCAGAATACTCTCCAACGGATCAGGGACCGGTTCCATTGACCCGGAATTGACGCTGAGGTGAAGCGGTTTTGCCAGAGCTGCCCTACTTGTCAATGGACGTCTCCTCGGCACCCGCCCCTCAGCCCATTGATTCCAATGCCATCATCGAGGTACCCTTCGGTCGGATCGGCATGGACCTGGTAGGGCCGTTGCTTAAGTCCGCCCGAGGCCATGAACACATCCTGGTTATTGTGGATTACGCCACCCGATACCCATAAGCCATTCCCCTCCGCAAGGCCACTGCGAAGAACATCGAGAAAGGAGCTATTTCTGATGTTCAGTCGGGTGGGTATTCCCAGCGCCATCTTGACGGACCAGGGTACTCCCTTCATGTCCCGGCTGATGAGTGACCTCTGCCAGCTACTCAAGATTAAACAGCTCCGCACCTCCGTGTACCACCCCCAGACGGCGGACTGGTGGAGCGGTTTAATCAGACCCTCAAGCGGATGTTAAAGCGAGTGGTAGCCGAAGATGGGCGTGACTGGGACCTCTTATTACCATATGTGTTGTTTGGGATTAGGGAGGTGCCCCAAGCATCCACTGGTTTCACTCCCTTCGAGTTATTGTTCGGACGGCAGCCCAGAGGCCTGTTGGACAGCCAGCGCCGCACCGGACGGTGATAGAACATGTGAGGGAGATGCGAGAACGGATCGATCGGGTGATGCCTTTGGTGAAGCAACACTTAGTCGAGGCCCAGCGCGCACAGCAGAAGGTGTACGACCGACCCGCTCAGGCACAAGAGTTCCAGCCTGGCATCCTCGTGCCCAATGCTACCTCCAAGTTTCTGGCATCCTGGCAGGGTCCCTATGCGGTTATCGAAAAGGTGGGACCGGTAACGTATCGACTTCGTCAGCCGGGGCGTCGGAAGGAGGAAAAGGTTTATCACATCAACCTTCTCAAGAAGTGGATCGCGCCGCCGACACAAGTAGCGGCATATGTCCAGGAGGCGGATGCCAGCTAGCCGCAGGCCAGAAAACCGAGCTTGAAGCCCTGGTCCGTCAGTATCAGGATGTGTTTACGGAGCGTCCGGGGCGGAGAAATGTGATCCAGCATGAGATCCGGAGTCATCGTACGGCAACGGCCCTACCGCGTACCCGAAGCCCGTCGGCAAGCTATCGAGGAGGAAGTGCAGCGTATGCTCCAGTTAGGAGTTATTGAGCCCTCACGTAGCCCGTGGTCCAGCCCGATCGTGATGGTTCCCAAGCAAGACGGCACCCTCCGGTTTTGCAACGATTATCGGAAGCTCAATGAGGTCTCATCGTTTGACGGATATCCCATGCCGCGGGTAGACGAGTTGCTGGAGCACCTCGGTAGGGCTCGATTTATCTCCACTCTGGATCTCACTAAGGGGTACTGGCAGTCCCCATTGTCGGCTGAGGCCAAGGAGAAGACAGCCTTTAGCACCCCCAGTGGCCACTGGCAGTACAGAGTCTTACCGTTTGGCCTACATGGAGCCCCCGCAACATTCCAGAACGTGATGAATATCGTATTGGGTCCCCACCAAAGCTACGCAGCCGCCTACACTGATGACGCAGTGATACACTCTGAAGGCTGGGAAGAACATCTAGACCGACTCCGGAGGGTGTTCGATGAGTTGCGTCGGGCTGGACTCACAGCCAACCCAAAGAAATGTCACCTGGGTCTCACAGAAGCGAAGTATCTGGGATATCAGATTGGTCGGGGACTCATCCGCCCCCAGGAGAAGAAGGTGGAGGCGGTGCGATCTGCGGCCCGACCAATCACGAAGACCCAGATGCGTGCGTTTCTAGGGCTGGCGGGCTACTATCGCTGTTTCATCCCTCATTTTTCCTCGATAGCTAGCCCCCTAACAGACCTGACGAAGAAAGGGCATCCAGAGAACCTTAAGTGGACGACCGAGGCGGAGACAGCGTTCCGGACCCTGCAGCAAGCTCTCACCTCGTCGCCGGTTCTGTACGTCCCGGACTTCAGATGCCCTTTCGTCCTCCAGACGGACGCCTCCGGTACCGGTTTGGGGGCAGTCTTGTCCCAGGTCCAGGATGGAGAGGAACACCCCGTCACGTATATTAGCCGTAAGCTGACGCCGGCCGAAGCCAAGTACGCGGCAGTAGAAAAGGAGCCCCTGGCCGTGAAGTGGGCAGTTCTGGAGCTGCGCTACTTCCTGTTAGGCCGAAGCTTTACCTTGGTCACAGATCACGCTCCTTTACAGTGGATGGCCCGAGCAAAAGATACCAACGCTCGAGTGACCCGTTGGTTCCTCGCGCTCCAGGACTTCCACTTCACGGTACGACACCGAGCCGGGGCCTTCAATGGCAACACGGATCTGCTATCTAGGATGTGGTCCGGTTGGGCAGGTCTGTTAGGTAACACTTCCCTCCCACCCTTGTTATCATCCCGAAACACTGGAACACCAGGTCGACGCTGGGGGGGGGAGTGTGGCAGAGGGTACAGGTCCAGGATCAGCGTCGCCTAGGAAACGGCCCGGCAGCTAATGCTGATCACCTACACCTGAGGCCGATTAGCTGCCGGGCATATAAGCCACGCACACACGCCACTCTGGGGCGAGTCTCTCCCACAGCTAACACTGTGTCTCTACTTCCTTTACAGAGTCGAGTGAGTAAAAGGAGGAATTGGAAACGCAAACACGGATCGGCGGTATCCTGAGCACTTCAGCACCCGGGTTGTTACATTGTGGAAACTTTCACTTGTGTACACAATAAATTTCCCTCCGGGGTTGTTAAAACTGCCGTCTTGTGTCCAATGTGTCTCTTACCGCGCCACAACAGATAGATATTTTCCAAACTCTGACTATATGCTAGAATAATTTAAATCTTTGGTGATTCATTAGATTTATGTATTTAGTTTTCATTTTGTTTTAATAGTTTAGATGAATTTGGTCCTGTTTGTTTTTTCAACAAATTAACCAAACGTATTACATTTATTAATAAATAGAAAACTAAGCTACAGTTACCCCTAAAAAATAAACAATGTTTGGTAAAAATGGTGATACAAATAGGAAACAATTCGTGAAAAGCATAGGTCCTATACTTGTGGCATTAAGGTTGTTAATTTTCTCCATATATTATACTCTTCAACCCTAAAATCAAGATGCCGACAGTGAAATGAAATCCCTTTATTCTTTTGTATTTCATATTTCATAACATCTGCTTTTTATCACCAGAGATTCAGACCAGCGGTGAAGAAATCTGACTTCATCTAACGGCATCTTGCCTTTGCTTTTGTCTCTTTATGAGAACAGTTGGACAAGCACATTATTTTTTTCAAAACATACAGCCAGTGCTAAAATGCATTGTTTAGCTGCTTTGTTAACATCTAAGTGGTGTTGGGTTTCTCGGCACACAATGGCCTTAAGTGGTGTAAGTTTTGTTTAACTGAGAACTTCCAATAGCTTGAAAACAGTGTTCAGCTATATCCAGGCCAGAAGGGAAGCATGTTATCCCGAGGGAATGAATGTGCGCGTGTGAGAGCTTCAGTGCTGAGGGAGGTCTCTGACAGCTTCCACATGATGCCGGTCAATGATGACCGCCACAAACATGATATCAGGTGCACCAGGTATCAAACAGCTGCCACCCAGCATGCTTATATAAAGTGAGAAGATCTATTCTATAATAAGCATAAATCTATAATTATATCAAACATCTCTCTCTTCTTCTTATAATATAATGTCAAGAATTTTACTCATTATCTTACATTTTAAATTGATGCTTTAGATTTATTGACAACCCCCACCAAAAATAAATCCATCCTTCCAGAATGCTTCTGACCCCTAGGTGTGGTGCGGCGCATCACCTGTCTGGGCTTCGGTTTGGTTGTCTATTCTATCCTATTTGCGCCACATCCTTGTCTGCCGCGTCCCCCTCTTCGTTCTGGGGTGCAGACGCCTGTAATGGCAGGCGCATAAACAGAGTGTGCAGCTTGTCAGACCTAATGGTGCAATGTTAAAACATGAGGCCTCTAGGGGTCCATAGCGTCACACCCTCAGACCATCAAACCCCCTGCCCTCATCCGGCATTATGATCAAAAGCTTCACCTTGCAGGCGAAGGTGGAAAGAGGCAGAGGAGGCATGAAGAAGAGTCCTCATTATGGCTCAGAGATCCATTTGGGCATTTTTAATATGTGTATCCTATTAAGCTCTTTAAGTGCTTTTTGATAATTGTGCTTTGTACTTTTACAGCACTCCAGTCTATTCCCAGTTCAATTTCCTCTTTTATCGGACGTTTGAAATATTGATCTCTGACAGATAAAAGCAAACACTATAATCTTGCTCCTGAGAGAGAGAGAGACAGAGTAAGAGAAAGAGAGAGAGCGGCAGCGCTGTTGGAATGCACCTGGGACAGCTCTTCCCTCCAAACCCTCTTTGCTTTATTGCGTTTCTTTGTCAACAGAATTTGCTTACCGTGATGCTCATGTAAAGCACCTGCTCGCTGATGGGCCGTTGATATGACCATCTTCCTAAGTCTCGTTTACCTCTATCCGACTCACATTCCCAGTCTCTCTTCATCCACCCCTCCTCTCCGCCTCCCTCGTCCCCCATCAAATCCCACACTCCCCCCTCGACATTTTGCAGAGCTGAGCGGAGGGGCGGCAGAGGTGCTTTCGATGATTGCCACAGCTTAAACGGCTGTCAGGCCGGCCTGAATAAGCATGATTTATCCCCGTAGTGCTTTATGGAAGTTAGTGTTTTCTGTTAACCTGAGCTCTCAAACGCAGCTCGCCGCCGCCTGGCCGTCACATTAACCTGAATCAATCACAACTTGATTTTTCCATAAAAGAAAAGCAGCTGTAAATAACTGGGTGGACGCCGCACAGGGATGAATGCGTGGTGCATGGTGAGACGCAGCGGCTGCCACTCAGCGCTCCAGCACAGGCTTATTACAGCTCCGCTGTTGCTCCACCAGCTCTTGCAGAAATCAGCTGGTGGAAGGTTTGCTGTAGCCTAGTGGGTGGGAGGTGATATTCTCTCATGAGATTGTGAACCTTTGTTACAGCTGAATATATATATAAATGTGTTCCAAACTATCAATTTTTCTCTTTGATATTGGCTTTATGCTGTTTGTGGAGTTTGTACTCATCCCTAATCCCACATACTAACCAATTTTACCAGTGTAATGAGGTCTTTCAAAGAACTTTTCATTAAAAATTATCATACACGCTCATTCTATTTAAGATACTTTACATGTCTCTCCTCTCCGAGCTTTGACCATATGTCCTGTCAGTATATACTGTATGTGTAAGTGGAGACGCATAGGGCTCAACCTGAGAATGTCTCTGAGCCCTCAACCCATCTGAGGAGTTTAGACTTTTGCAGTACTGTCAGTTTTATATCAAGCAGACAGCACAAAAAGCAAAACCCATAGCAACTCTTCCATTTTTCTGCTGCCGTTTTCAGACTTTTAGCTTTCACAGACACTATTTACAATTTACTGCAAACATTCAAGCATCCAGCCCACTGTATTGACTCGGTTTGACAAGCGTAATCCTTCTCCTCTTCCTCGTCGTTTCCATCTCGAGATCAATCACCTCATCAATGCAGCCTGACTGCTATGAAGTGCATGCGGGAGGTTCGATCCCTGCTCAGCACCCTTACCGGCTCGCTATAATATAGAAATTGATTCATCTTCAAAGTTTTCTTAAGTGCTCGCCCTGGTGTCAGGGGATGTCACTGTTTTTGTGTAAACACAAGCTCTTTGTGTTTTGCACCCGAGTGCAAATTCTGAGAAAACAGCCCACACAAATAGAACAAAAAGCTTCCCTGCCGTTTTTAGCACATGAGTTTTGTCTTTAACTGAAATTGTGTGACCTTAAAATGTTATTACGTCTAGTACATAATAGACATAATGTAACATCATGTGATGAAATAATGACATCATCATCAATTAATGTATTTACTAGAAATGAAATAGTATCATATCATATTTTGATTATCATATGCTTTGTTCTTTGTCTATATGTAACCATGTTGTGTATCTATATTTTTTCAAACAACATATCTATATTTTATTCACCATTACTCAATATTTTGCGATTTTTAATATGGTTGTTACCCTTGTGTCAGATTTAGTCTATAATTTGTTGAAAAATACCTACCCAAAGAATATTTGAAGAATGGAGGAATTGTAATACGGCCTTCAATACTATACATTTTGTGCAGCAGAAATTGTGTTAAACCTAAAGTGAGTGAGAGAGAGAGAAGGAGAGATGAAAAAGCACCAGGTTCACTTTTGCTCATTCGTTTTCCTCAATTCTGTTCAGTCCAGACAATAACTTATGGCTTTTCAAAATGCCTCTGACATATTCATAGACCCACAGTTCAAGCCAGAGAATCGAGACTGTCAATTTTACTTTAGACTCCTCTTTCATTCAAAGCATACCACTGAAATGGACATCTCTCTCGCTCTCTCTCTCCATCACCTATAGGGCCCAGATGACGAGTACACATGTCCCTTATAAAGCAATCTCCCCGAAAGGGGGCACAGCTATACTCACAAAATATCCACATTTTGGACCCTTGTTTCTGCTAATATGCCTGGGTTAGAATTTGAAGAGAGAGTAAAAGAGTGAAGCTGCTGGTGCCGGTGTTTTGGGAAGTGTAGTAATTACTGTTCGGACAGTGTCAGTGACCTCCAGATTGCAGGATCTTGTCTCTTTTGTCTTGGCTGTGCCACTCTCTACACCGGCTGAAATTGTATCTATTCACTTTGGCTCCGTTAAAGAAAATGCTGGTAGTATTGTGAGCCAGTGATGCGTGATAGTGAGGGCTTCTTCTCCCGCTCAGTAAACAGACACACACATAGGCACACACACACATTTAAATGTGAGGTCCATACAGAGAAGCTATGCCATTGGGTCTCAGAGGTTATGGTGTGTGATTGAGAAATAGGAAGAAAGAGAAAGTAGTGAGGAGAGAGAGAGAGAGAGAGAGAGAGAGAGAGAGAGAGAGAGTATAATTTAATGATCATTAGGTGAATGCCATACCCCACCCAGGCTATTGACAGGTGTCAGGTGACATGTAGACCGTGGAAGTATCTGTCAGCTGTCCCTCTATGTGTATCTCGGGAGTTTTGCATTCACAAACACACACACAGACAACAGAGACCGCACAGCCACATGAGTATACCATTCGATCAGCCATGTTGTCAGCGCTTACCCTTCAAAATTTGCACCCCACATTCTCTCTCGCCAACTCAGATTATTCTGCCCTCTCCCCCATCGCGCATCTGTTGGATCCATAATCATGATTCCATCCTTATACACCCCAGCATTTGGACTAAGTTAGTGTGAGTGGTTAGCGCTTAGCGTCAACATGCTAATTGGTATTCTGCAGCGCGGTAGGAGGCTGTTCAGGATGTGGGAGAGTGAACCAGTGTTCGATCCTATAAGAACAAACACTCTGTTCCCTGCCCTGCTGTCAGAGCACAGCGATACGAAAGAGAACAGGACCTGACATCACATATACACCAACAGACAATACCTCAAAACAAGCATAGTCCATGGGATTTAAAACACATGTTGCGATCATCTCGGTGGATATAAATTGTCCCTCTGAAATATTTTTGTAATATTCACTTCATACATTTTGTTGTAGCTTTGTTTGTATTTTAAAACTGAATAACAAATTCTGTAGTCCTTTCATTGTTCATTTTATTTTCTATGTGACCATCAGTTCAAGGACACCTGTCACTCTGAACAGCGTTTTATAAGCAATGGTGACCGTGAAGCACAACACAAATTAAAAAATAATCCCTTAACCTTTAGAGAGATCTTAATATGCATGGAACAAATCAATACCATTAGCCGCAACAAAATACATAAAATAAAATCAATGCTAATAAAGCGACATCAGTCATATACTCTCATTCATTCCCCCCCAGCCTGTTGCACCATGATTCCCATAATTCTTTGCCCAATCATATGCACCCGCATGGATCTCTTTCATTACAAGTGGGGTCGGGTCAATTAACAGAGCTGTTAACACTCTTTAGCTTAAATTCACACACCAGCCAGCTGTTATTACCATCCTACTCTTAAGAAAGAGGGTCCATTCTTCTAATCCACTCAGTGTATAGAGAATGTAGAAACACATAAAAAAAAGTTTAAAGCCGCTCATTTGTTAAGAATGCGTTTATATATAAAACAATATATATTTTAATCAGTTGATGTTGTGTTTGATAACCACCAATGCAATTACAAAACAACTAAAACATCATACTATTTGTATATCTAAAAACATGTTTAAGCTCATTCTACACAAAATCCAGGTTAACGTGCCATTAGTTCAAATGCAATTTGTAATGATTTTGCTAAGGTATTTCAGTGTCATTTTATTTGTTAGTGAATATATGTGAATCTGTTTGTAGAAAGACAGTGTGTAGGAGAGAGTGTGTGTTAGTAGACCCTCATACCTGTGGGAACCCTGTGGAGCCCAGCGTGTTTCCTGCTCTTGAGTT
Source organism: Triplophysa bombifrons (assembly GCA_029783895.1). Taxonomy (NCBI): domain Eukaryota; kingdom Metazoa; phylum Chordata; class Actinopteri; order Cypriniformes; family Nemacheilidae; genus Triplophysa; species Triplophysa bombifrons. The sequence goes on from CM056448.1 coordinate 25,185,727, forward strand.
TGAAGAGCTCTCCAGCTCGACCGTGGCCTCCGAAAATCATTAACACGCCTTTGTTTCTCAACTTCATGCCAAAAAAAGAGAATAAGTAAGAGAGAGGGCTTTGTAGAAATATGAAGAAAGTTTTATGGGTAAGTGCTACATTTTAGAGTATTTTTATTCACATATTCTCTGAAGTGATAATTTAATAGTGATGTATTAGGTATTATTTCAATTTCATAAAAGTTTTAACACATGTCCGATAAATGATTCATTGTGAAAATTCTTTTGATGTTAAGACGGAATGTTAATTTTGTGCCCTAAGGTAAACAACTGTTTTTAGATATATTTTAGGGGATTTTGCCTTTAATTTGCATTTGCAGACATCTCTCTATCTAGAGCAAAGGACAATCGCGACAGGAATCAAGTCCACTGGCACTATATGTCGGCACACAAACCACAGGGCTATTTCTACCGAAATAAAGCAACTGTTTAACAGAAGATTGTTTAATAAAATATGTTTAGCTATTTTTAGCTTGATCCCTTATATTCAAGTAGAATCATCAGAAACTGAAACTTTTTATGTGCAAGACTAAATTTTAAGAAGTCATGCATTTATCACTAAAAATGCTGCAGGGAAAAACACTGTGTTTTATTCAATTTTGTATAAGTAAACAACATTTACAGTTTATAGCCTAATCCTTGATACATTTACTAAGAATAATTTCCAAGCATTTTAGTTTGGGAACAGAGAGAGATTTACGGAAAAGCTCCTCCTATTTTTAACAAAATTTAAGCAGGAAACCTGCACACCACACACACAAACAAACAGGCACCACATGGACTCTAGAGGTTCTGTGCCCATCATGCCAGTCTTGCATAAACATGCCTATACTTTGGGAGTCGTGTAAATGGCCCTAGAAGGGAGGTCAAGTAAGTGTAATTGTGCTGAAATTGGCCATGTATCCGCCCTGCCATTCCTCTGCCATTACTCCATTCACTACCTCTACAAAAAAACTCTAACAAACCAAGCTGAACCAACACAGTACACAAATCGTGAAAAACTAACTTAAAAATGCTAATACAAACTGTATGCGTATTTTTTTTGTAATTGTACCACCAATATAGCCTATTAGCTTAAAACACTGAGATAAAGATTACATTAAATGTCTGTCTTTGGTTTAAACTTCATACCTAATGTTGTTTTTTCTGTTTTTATACTATTACCTTTATAGATTTATTTATAATAATAACAAATTCTGGATTCTTAATATAGATACATTAAATAGCTACATTAAAACAGAAATGTTAGAATATTTTATATGTCTTGGATTTCATACACAAATAGTAATGCAGAAGTTTAATAATATCCTAGTAAACTCGAATGTCTGCCCTGAAGTAAATTGTCCAAGTATGATTAGCCTAATTAATACTGTGTACAGTAGATCTACATATTTGAATTAATCCTTAAAGTTAGACCATTTCAATTCATTAAGGCTATACATAATCCTATTTGGAAAGACTGGAAACTGGTGATCTGAATTACTTAATTTACACCGAAAAGTCCTGAAGCCAAACCCAAAGACTTTACCTTGCCGAATTATTGTTGTTATTTCTTAGTATTTTTTAAAGCCAAGAATATACTAATTCATTTCTCTGCTGATACATCTGACACAAGTTGTGTCCTCTCTTCTCAGTAATGTGTGATATTGAATAGGGAATGCAATGTACGCACCAAAAACATGTTGTTTGCCTCGTCTCAAAAACTCTCTCTCGCTTCCGATATTTAACTTCTTAAATAAGAAAGTCGGACTCGACACCTGGCTCGTGTGTGTCGAAGCGAGAGGACACACTCCACGCGTACTGAAGGCGCTGTTCTGCAGTGTACTGGAGTGCAACGCCTCCTTGCGGCTGCTCTGTTCATCTCTCCCGCCGCATCCGTGCGCTCTCGTACGGAGACCTCGATCAAGAGCTGCGTGAGATCAACGCTAAAGTTTGTCACCTGATCAGCGCTATGTTAATGCAAACCTGACGCAAAACAAAGGATTCAGTGATGTATTAAGCAGGGAAGGTGGAAAGCAGATAGGAGGATGTAAGAAAGTTAATTAGCCTAGTTGATGCAAGAGTTGATTTTCATTGACACAAGAGAAAAGTGCCGTTCACTCACAGCACTTTCAGATACACACGTGAAACATAAAACATTTATTCTTTGTTTTGAACCAGACGTAATAATACTGACAAAAGGTATCTGCTCTGTTGCAGTAGATAATCCAGTGTGTAGCGGTAAGCCTATGTGTAGAAAGCTCAGAATGAAATGCTCATGGAGGAATAAGAGCGCACGAGCAGAAAAACATCCTGACCTATTACAATGTTCACAAAAATAATTTCACGTTTTTTATTTTAAATGGATGTACAAATCCAGATAGTTATCTGTTTAAAAAATACCTCATTACAAAAAGACTGTATAGACATAGAATGCCATGCCCATGTGTGTTTATTGTAGCTATACATTCTGTGTATGAACTAAAAATAATAACAACTCAAAGTCAACTCAAAAATAAAAAGGTATCACATTTGAATGAGTCAAAGTAAACAGGGCATATTAAAATGTGCTGTAAATGAATGGCAAAATACATGTAAAGTCCTGATCAGTGTACGGATGCAGCAAAGGCTGTAAATACAGACTGTATTGCTCCTACAATACACAAATGTAGTCAGAAAACGAGCGTTTTTGACATACAGTATATCACAATCTTTGCGGTCCAAAAGATTTATGTGTAATGTCTGCACAACCCATTATTTATACATTTGTTTTATTTAACTTACTTTAATATGTAAGTGTGGTGGTCATTTTCCGTATGATGTAATAATAATAATATTTGATGTAATAAAAATATAATATTATTTCATTGATAATTATGTTTGTTAATAATAATGCTTCCAATTCAATTCTTTACATAGACAGACTAAGGCATCAAACACTTTACTTTTGTTACTGCTTTGACATGCTGAACATTATAAAGATCCATGGACATTCACATTGGCTGTTCCCATTTCTGTCTTACTTTAGTCCACATTCTCCTGTCTATCTTTTTAGACGTACTCACACATTTAAGTGTGTCACACACAGGCACATACACATTCGCACTGTATGTTTCTCACACGCACACTTGTTAGGTGGATACATTTTTGAACACTGTACAAGGACCTGTTGTTACTTTAACCCTTACCCACTTAAAGCACACACATGCACTAAAGTGTGATCCCACTCATTGCGGTGGTCCACAAGCTGTGAGGAGCACTACATAACCCAGCCCCCCAAAGCACACGCAATCTCTCCTTGGCATGGGTTGTTAGTTGAGCTGTATGAACATGTGGGTGATTCTAAATTTGTGTGTGTGGTTTAAAGGATGTTAGGAAACTTAGTGAGCTGTAAATTAGTTTAAAAAAGTCTTTGAGTTGTTTGAAAGGCTGGCCGTAGTGAAAAACAGATTTTATTATTAAGCTTATGTTACTGTAAGCAGCTAAATGTTTTAGCCAGTCCAGGAGCATTAGGCGTTACATCTGCACTCGTATAACACAATTATCCTCAGGAATTTGCCAGTTGTTTTTAAATGCAATCCACCAAAACATGCTAAACGTTCCCCTTTGTTTGGTATCCAGTATAATGTCAACACACACTGCCATTAGAAAAAAGCTGACCTTTCATGTTGTTTGTTTGATATAATCTGAATGTTCTCCGCTCTGTGCATCTCATTCTTGCTCGCAGACCTCAGGCTATCAAAGCTGATATAAATAGCCAGACACTTCTGTAAAGGGAGACATTAGAGATGCTGGTTCGTGGTCCGTGTTTAAGCACATTTAGTCACAATTGTTCCTTTTGGAAATTCATTGTTGGCAATGGTAATGTATGACTTTGATCTGGTGGGTGTGAAAAAAAGGCCAAACGTTTGGACACATGGAAAGAGTTGTTCATTTTACATATTATGAATATTTAAGTAACTGCAAATCTAAAACATAAACTTCATACTTCAGAAGCTTTGTATAAATAGTAGTCAACTAATCTCAATGCAAATATATTTTGGTAATTTTGAAACCAGATGCAGAAAATCGGTTCTTGGAGTTTTGAATAAGCAGAATTTGTTAGGCTGTCAACACATTCTGTATTGTAATATACATTTATATACAAAGTACATACATATGTGTGAGAGTAAATAACATATATCATTTAAAACAAACAGAAAGCAGAATGAATAAATATTTATGAATATATAAAGACATATATTTAAAGACTATGATTAATGTATGTGTCTTATGCTCAGTCTTAAACACTTATTTGTTTTTGCCATCTGTGTCTGTGCATGTAAGTACAAGCGTGTTTATCATTCTGTCTTTCAAAGACTGCTAGTGTCAGTTTGTGTATCATTGTGTCAAAGAGTATGTTTATCTGTCCATCGCTATGTTTGCCTGGTGTCTCCTCCTGACAGCTCTCTCTTACTATCTGTGCCCCCGCCTTCACCAAGGTTGCCATCATTAAAATGCTGGCTCAAGTTTAGAGATATTCTCTGTATTAGTGATAATAGGGAAATAGTTAAGAGGAAAGCAAAGACAAGCGAAGATGAAACTGAGCAAGATTGCCATTGTGAGGGTAACAGCAGTCTTTAAATTTGTTCTTGAACAATAAATTAACTGACTCACTGTTGTCATTAATTGCCAATTTACTGCTTTGCTTCTGCAGTCATCCTGTGGATGTGAAGATGCTGGTGGTCTTCCGCTGATCTCTGCTCTGGGGTCTCCAGGTGGAGGTGAGGTAAATCTGGGAGGGGTCATCTGGTTAAACAAGGGTTAAATGTAGTCGGCAACCCTACGGTTGTCATTTAACCCTGATCCGCTGTCTCACACACATACACCGTGTCCCTCGGTCTGAGGCCAGAAGAGACGGGCTATTGATTGTTAGCAATGAGAGAGCTAGCTGCCATTATACCATTACAACCCTGACAGAACAACTGCACTGCATTGATCTGCAGGCCAAGGCCCTCCTTCTGGTATTTATAGAGAAGAGAGAGAAACATCCTTACCCCATTCTTCTTTATCTCTCTCTTTTCCTCCCTCTTTTTCTGATGAGGTGTAATTGATTGTAAACGGGAATGCGCTTCCTACCTGACCCCAGTGCACTGTGGGTAAGATTGATTACATCTAGGACAATTATGATTGATATGAATCATTTGCTAAACACACCGACACTTGCTGTTTCCTAAGTGCAGTGTGTGTGTATACAGTTATGTGTGGAGTTGTGACGGACAAATTTCCGTACTACATAACATAATGAAACATTTCAATTTTAGGTTACCTTACAAGAAAAAAGGACTAGCCAAATTATGCTTTACTTTCCAGTGATGGCTAGGGTTTCAAACTGTGGTCAGGACCAACGTGTGAGCTATGTAAGGTGGTAAGGGGGGTTGTGGACACAACAGTCCAGTGATGACAATGGTTTTGATATTGATTCGGTATTGCAATATAAACCATAATGACAAGGGAAAAAACTACTAAGAGAGCAAGAAAGTGTATTTTTCCATTTAAAATATTTGAATGGGTCTTAAAATAAATTTGTGGGGATACAGGTATATATGATATTTTTCAACATTTGACAGGTATGAAATGATGAAAGTCTTTCAGATGTCCTTTGTAATAAAGTGAAATAGATCTTTGTGTGCAGGGTTTAAAAACCACTAAATGCAGGTCAAATGAACAATTGTGTCAAACCCTGTCAAATCACTACACTGTCGGAAAAAAGGCATAAAATGAACTTTTACTAGGATGGTACCCTAAAGTGCCCTTTTTGTACAATTATATACCCAAAACAATAACATCATTTTATACAATTCTTCGTTCCGATTACCACAGAAAAATCGGTGCTTGTCACAAGAATGCTTATAACCAAACAGTTGTTGGCCCCCATTGACCACCATAGTAGGAAAATTGCTTTATAAATGTCTTTGGTCTGTTGAAAACAAATAAGATATTGTGAAGAATGTAGGAAAGCAAACATTTCTGGGGCACTTTGACTGCCATTGTCATTTTTCCATACAGATTTGAAAGGTGAATCTGTAAACTCGAAGGTGAGTAAATGATGGTAGAATTTTTATTTTAGGGTGAACTGTCCCTTTAAGGGTTCTTGTATCTTAAAAGGCACAGTTTTGTATTTTTTTTTGACAGTGTAGTCAGTTTGGTGGGTTATGTTTCATAAATTATGTTCACTCACTTTGCGTAGGGAAATTTGTGAAAGCCAAACGTGCACAGCCTAGATTTAGCACAAATACGCTCTTGAAAATAAAGGAGCTTAAAAGGTTCTTTACAGTGATGCCATAGAAGAACCTTTTTGGTTCCACAAAGAACCATTCAGTCAAAGGTTCTTTAAAGAACCATCTCGTTACTTTTTTATAACCTGAAGAACCTTTTTTCACCACAAAGAACCTTTTGTGAAACATAAAACACACAGGATGACTCTGATGAGTGAAAAGGTTCATTTCAAACCCTGTTTTGTGCATTAGCTCAGAGCCTTGCTAGCTGTCCCATAAACACAGCATTGAAACGTAACACATCCTAAGACATGTTCACTAAAGATACCAATTAGATATTTTTTCAAATGAAGGTTAAAACTCCACTTAATAAATCTCACCTTTTCATCTTCTTTTCTTTGTGTGATGTAGCACATTTCACCTTAGCTTTGCCAGTGTTGTGACAGCACACGCTGTGCCATGGTGAATATTTCAGTATGTGTAAAAGTTGAAGCAATCAGCACTGGTCTATACCCCTTGCTTAGCAGGAGGTGTTAAAAAGTATTGGCAGCTGACATAGCCTGACTTAATATCCATCTAAGTGATTTAATAGCTTCTGTTGGATTCTTAACCTCTGTGTTTTTTCTTGTATTGATTTATGAGCTCATAAAGTATACAGTGATTTCCACCCACCGCGAGTGCTATTGAACCAGTCATCTGATATTTCATATCAGCTCAATATAGTAATTACCCACAATTTGGCAACCTTTTTATTTGCCGATATAAGCTAAATGTGTGGAGATGCACATGTGAGTGTGAATCACTGAGATGTTCATTTTGTTTTGCTTGCGAGTTCTCCTTTTTCCAGAATCATCAGTCGTTTCGCTGTGAATTTAACTTCCCAGTTCTCTGATTATGTCTTGTTTCTCACTGCCTGCTTTGTGTCCAAAATGATGCCTGCATGTTAAACATTAGATGAATAACATCATTGTGTCCAACAACTGCCATATCTGTTCCTGTCAATAACTTACATACTGCTCTCTATCAATCCATCTCTCCGTGTTTTTATTTGGTGCTGTTTCTTTCCTCCATAATCCAGTTATTGTGGGAAACCATAATGAAATTTCTGCATTCTCACAGTGTGTAATTCATCCCATCGCACAACAGACTTAAAGTTTCCCACTGCCTGTTAAAAGCAAGAGAAAGAGCGTCTTCATATGACACTGTGATATTTCAGCCTGTCTCTCTGAGGGGAATTAAGTTAAGTATGTGGTTGAAATGGTTGGTTATGAGTGGAAGCATTACAGCAACAGGCTTTTAAAATCCATTTTGCTCTCTCTTATTAGATTTAGTGTTATCATCACTCCAGCGCTGAAATGACTGGAGCTTGTTCATATTTCAGTAGAAAAGCATAAATCCAGCTAATTGGGACCTGTCTGCTCCAGTTAAGGCTGATGAAGAAATATTGGCTGGAAAAAACACAAGTCGTTTAAGACTTCTTTATAAAGTCTCTTCTCTGTCTGTCTGTCCGTCCGTCCGTCCACCTACCTACCTACCTACCTACCTACCTACCTATCTATCTATCTATCTATCTATCTATCTATCTAACTAACTAACTAACTATCTATCTATCTATCTATCTATTTATGGGTCCCTACATTAACAAATCCTACATTTTTGTCCCCAGGCTTACATTCTTGTCATGCGAGTGGTGTAAAACTATTCCAATCTGGCAAAACTGTTTTAGTGAACCGTCACTAGAAAACTGGCAATCACCAAGTCTAGGTTGCCAGTCACTTGAGTATTAGCAAAGCTGCACTTTTTGCCAGGGTTCCTAGCACCTGCAGAGCGGTGAAGTGTGTTGTAATTGCCGTTGTATAATGGCCTGTTTAACGCTATGAATAGGAATAGTGCACCTGATGAAAACAATGTGCAAACCCAAGAGATTGAGTGTCTGCCAACTGTAAAGCCAACCATTCAAGTTGCACACATATAAAGTTACAGTTCACTCCACTGCACTGCATTAAACTAATGGTGTTCATTGATATGGCCAAAATGGCGTTGTTTTTCAAAAATTTCTTTAGAATAACGAATGGCTTGAGTGCTTAACATATGGCTCGGCAGATTACTAATTGAATATTTCGTCTCTCATTTTGTGGATCGCCTTTCTTGAAGGCAGGATGCAACCTCTCGCATATTACATATGTTATTCTGTCCATAAATTACATATGGCGTCACATGATATTATCATGAATAGGGAGGCAGTTGGCCATTAGTGCAGAATGATGAAGATGAGTAGATTAACTCATCGCGTTTCACATATTGAGGAGAGCATGTGAAATCTATACAACGCAGACCATATTTAAATTGGACAAAATATACAGCTACATAATGTTTTAAGAAGATCGTTTACAATAGAAAAATTTGTTGCTGGATGATAACAAAAGTGGAATGGTGAAAAAGAAAATTTAACATTGTTTTATTGGCACTGCAGAGTTTGGGGGGTTTTGGTCCTATGCGCCCTCTCTGTAGAAGCCTTTAATGAATCGTTTTATTTCTGAAATTTAGTTTGAATGGTTTCCTCACATTTGTATATGCTAAAAGAGCGAGCAATAAATTATTTGAGTGTGCTTTTAATTCAGGATGTGCAGCCTTAACCATAACTCTGACAGAAGCCCACTGTCTGTGGCTGTTTTATGATTACATCACTATGGTAAACTTATGGTATGGTTTTATTGTTTTTGATCAGTGGTATATTGCCTTTGATATCAGTGCTTTTATAATAAGTACAGGCTCCATTTGGGTCATTATGTTCTCTCTAATGCCTGTTCCTTTTGTCAAAATGTCCTACAATTCATCTAGTGAGGCATGCTTTGTGTGAATAATTGAAGATATCAGAATTTTAGAAGTTAATAAGCCCAGCGTTTGGCCATGTTAGAGGAGTGCTTTGACAAATGCATTATATTTCCTCCTCCCTGATGCACTTACTATCGGTTACAGCTAATATAAATATGCAAATCTGCCTGTTGAACTTTACCGGGGCTGCTGTGATTCGTCTCTTTAAGATATTCATTTGCATGGCTGAAGCACCCATGCATCATGCTAGTGTCATTCTGAAAGCAAATATTAATCAATTTTGCGTCATGTATCCCTACCCCCACCAGCGCCTGTTTCTTTGTTTGACTGTATTCTTCTCTTTTTTAAGGTTCGCTTGGATTACAATTTAACAAAGGTCTTTGTGTGTGACCCAGCTATTGTTGTCCTTGGTTCGTGCACAATGGTAAATGACATAATGAAATTGGTTAATCTGTGTGAATTACTTATGAATTTCATTAGTATGAGCTGTGCCCCGTCATCACAGAGGGGAAAAAACGGCTCTATTTGAACATGTACAAGACAACCAATATTTTCAGATCTACATGCATTATATGTGTGTGTGTAACAAAGTGTGTGTGTGCTAAAGTGTGTGTGTGCTAAAGTGTGTGTGTGCTTTGGCATGAAATCCTTTATTTGAATTTGAAGTAATGAAGTAAATCGTCGCTGTCCTTCAGACCATGGATGTCCAAATTCACTGTTTTTCAGAAATTTTAAAAACATTGTATTTGTTAAATGATTAAATACTGTGTTGTCAAAGTACACGCTCATGAACTCGTACACAGCAAAATCGCCAGTGTTAAAAAAGGTCAAAGTGTGGATTATATATATACGTATATGAGTATATATGAGTAAATTTGAAATTTTTTACACTGCCGATTTTGTTGTGAAAAGATACACACCAATGACCGATACCTCATGTGACATACCTGACAGAACTGACTGAGATTGTGCTTTGAAAGTTTGTGACAATTACATAAAATTATGTATTTTTTCATAATGTGTTTGTTGTACGTAATAAAGAAGCTATTCTATTTTTAATAGTTTCAGTTGCCACCTCACCGGAAAAAAACACGTACAGGCACCAGTATCAGTATCGGTGAGTACCAGGAAAAAATGTCTTTAAAAATTGGTATTAGTCCATCCCTACTTTGTAGTGGTTAGATTTTTGAAAAACCCAGTGACAAACATAAAGGGTGACTAATAATAATGATTTATGGCAAAAAATTGAATTACAAAATATGGACAATGTTTGAGAAGGACAACAGCGAAATTAAAAAGGCAATGAACCAGCTTTAATCAAGTTCGACTGGTTCCTGGGTCAACAAATTGTGTCTAGAAGTAACATCACTGACAGCATTTAAAGGTTATTTTAGTGTAACTGTTTGGGCTGGGTCAGGATTTTTTTATCAAAACTTACCCTCTAGAGTAAGTGGTTTCTTGAATTTCTTAAACAAGATTATTGACCACAGTAAAGTATCACACCTCTAACAGCCTGGTCCGTTCAAAGAGACTGGACTGTGCACATTCATAACACAAAAATGCTAACTGCTGTGTTGAAGTGAGATGAGGATCGACTTATTTATTGCACGGACCAGTATCAAAAGGCTGAGATAAAAATACAAACCCATCCATGGTGCCTGCTCTCTCTGTTTCCCTCACACACACACACACATACACACTCAGCTCCTGTGGGATCCCCAGTCTGACAAACAATGATAAAGTAGTGCTCTTATGCCTCTGACACTCTGAGGCGATGCAGACCTCAAAACGCCTAACTAATAAACCCTGTCTGACTGCCACACACACTCTCAGACACAGAGCCACACACCTCCATATCAAATGTAATGTAAGAGACGTCTGTCTGCGTTACTCGGGTTATTGTTTGTTGAGAAATTGCACATTTTCCTCAACGCTGCAAGTGAAAGAATGAAAGGCCACTTTTGGAGACGAATGGCAAAAGTGGCTTTATTTACCCCTAATACACATATATATTAACCTTCAAACAAGGGCTGGTCTCATCAGCATTCAGCACAGCCCATTTCAGACGGCTGGAAACGATGGTCAAGATGAGCAGTCCTTCCCGTCTGAACAAACAACTAATCTCAGGGACAAAGTGAAAAAAAGAGGGAGGAAAAAGTTTGATTGTGTGCAAGACCTGTGAAGTAGCAGAGAGGGGAAAGATGAGCGGACGGGTGGGGGTGCAACGGCAAAAAGGTCAAGCATGTAATATAAGCGCAAGATCTCGACCGTCTCCGTCACACAATAGCCTCCCTGCTCGTGGGCGGCCGAGCCTCACTCTTCTCTTAATTACAGTCATATCACCTCGCCACCGTCTGTCCTTAACATATTCCTCTTTATTTGGAGTCCTTTTTTCTCGTCTAATGGAATGTCAGCTCTCCGCTATTCCCTCTCCTCATCTCGTGCCGATCAAAGTGACCTCTGCCTCTCCGTCGCTGAGCAAATCAATACGCGCACTGACAGAAAACCACACAACATATAATAAATGACAATCCGCGCGTGGACGCCAGAGCATATCTGACAAAAGCCTTTCATAGCAGTCATTCCGGCACAATGGCAGTGAGTTATGTTTAAAGGAGGATTGGCGGAGCGCTCGGCTCTGCGCAGGTGTGGATATTACAGGGCAGAGTTGGTTAAAGCGTCTCTCCTCAGCGTGAGAGCCCCTGTCCCGGCCCAGGGCTGACAGCACCAATGCCATTACAGTTGTAGCTGTTTATTGTGGTTGTCTTGCTGGGAGAGGTTCCATCCAAAGCAATTTTCCTCTTAAGGGGGCAAATTGCTGGCGGAAAATTGTATGTGCTGTCGCTCAGCCGTGATTGGCAGGGAGGCAGAGTTTGGCAACAGCGAATAAAGGGGAATGAAAGGATTTCATACACGGAGCCGAGAGAAAGTGAGGGAGGGATGGATGGAAGGAGAACGAGAAAAGGCACAGTGCATATTAAAATGTGTTGTGAAAAACGAGTGTGAAATTTCACACAATTCAGAGAAAGACTGCTGTTCTTCCAGGTGGAGAGAGAGAAGCCAGGTGTTTGTGAAGACCTCATAGAACTAGTAAATCTCGTTCTCTATCGTTTTCTTTCTTTTTTTTCGTCCATGTGTGCGAGCTTTGTGAAGGATCAGGAGGATTTGTAACAGCTGGCATCCTTCCAGTCACTTGAAACAAAGAGAGAGTGCTGAAAAATTGTGATGTAGAAAAAGACAGATGCTCGCTGCAAACTTTGATAGTAGCTGTTAGCTTTGGTTGCTCTTAGGGGTAAAGTGCAAAACTAGTTGAGTTGACTTGAATTTTGTTTTTGTTTCAATTGCATTAACCGCCTTGGCAACTTGTCTGAGCATATGCAGGTTTTGTTTTAGGTGCATATAAACAATTCTTCTTTTCTTTCCCTAGTCTCTGCCTCTCCAGCTTGTGACTCAGTCTCATCCATTAGCTGTTATTGTTTTTCCTGAACATGACATTGATTCAATTCAACACCAATCAATTCCAAACGCTTCTGACATTCAGATGTGACCTTAAGGCAAGCGACTCATGAACTATGATCAGAATTAAACTTTTCCTAACGAGGTGATCTCTCAGCCTTGCCCAACAGCAATGTTCACAAAAAAATTGATCAATTATTATAAGGCAAACCGTTTCTAAGTTGATTACCCTGCCTGCACTAATTTGTGTAATTAATAACCAACCCTGGACAAGAATAAGATGTTTAATAATCCATATCTACAACCAGGTAATGAAATTGCATAGGCAGGTCATCGTTTAGATGCTAATGTCATAATCAATGCTGCCACACCGTACATGTTAATAAGTATTGTTATGAATTGTTACAGTTAGAACTGTGTGTGTGTGGTGATGTCAGCCTCTTTGTGTTGTTATGTATGGCAATCAGCCGCGTGAAAATGGCAAATCTAATTAGGAATTCCGACCGGAGCGGCTGGGAACATTGAGAGCAATAGACGATATCGGAGCTGACAGCTGCCAGCCGTAACGCTGAGTGTCGGAACAAAACCAGCATTCCGCGCCACAACAGGAATGACAGGAAAAAAGGATGTATCACAAACGAATAATTGCACTCCGCATGGCCTCTTGCCATATAGCACAATAGAGCTGCCAGCACAGGGAGAAGATGCTATTGTGTGTGTACAAGCACTCTTTATGAGTTTTACCTCCGAGTCGAGGGGATAGACTCGTGTCATCTGCATGGCGATGAGGGCTTTCGCACACCAAACCCTTAAAATTAGTCTTCCTCTGTGGGCCTGGTCCACCACCTTACATAAGATACTGTTCTATATGAAGGAAGAAATAAGTTAAATGATTCTGTTAATAGCATACAGACTGATTTGGTGTGTGTCTGTGTGAGTGTACCCACTAAGCTATATTTCTGAAACTAATTTGTACCCAAACTCAGCAAAACCTCAGATTTCCCCCCAAAATTATGAAAATGCTCCGATTTCTTTTATGGTTAATGTGAGTTAGGGTAAGGTCATAAAACTATATATGTGTATAAAAACAATAGAAGTCTATTGACATCCTCATGTAGATAGGTAAGAATGTTTGTGTGTTTTGTCATGACACTGTCTCTGACACTGTTTGACCCTTATAGATCTTTCTGAAATTGCTCTGGGTTGGTTTCCCGGACAGGAATTAAGCATGGTCGCACAACAATTTAAAGGTTAGAGTTGTCTTGATTGAAAACAACTTACACTGACATCCTAGTATATCAGTGTGATTTTGTCTCAAGATTCACACAATGTGTTTTTTAGGGTCATTTTAGTGTTTTAAAAATGACTTCAATATACTAATTTAACTAAGGCCTAGTCCTGTTTAAAGCTAATCCTAGAAATGGAAACCGCCCCAACGTGTTATTTATTTATAAACGTGTCATCTCATTTATAAAAAAGGTGCTTATAGTTTTTTTTTGTTTGTTTTTGTTGTTGTTGTTGTTAAGAAAAATCAAATAAAATGGATAGATTTTTCACCCAAAAATGAAAATGCTGTCATGAATTATTATGCACTCTCTGGTGGTTCCAAACCTGTATAAATGTCCTTTGGTTGAACACAGAGAAAGATATTTTATATGAATGCTTGTAATCAAACAGTTCTTGGACCCTATTGACTATCATAGAAGGAATAATGACAATGCTAGTCAAAAGTGCCCCAGAACTGTTTGCTGTCCTGCATCTTCTAAAATATCTTCTTTTGTTTAACAAAACAAAAGAAATCGAAGTATGTTTTCCAACTATGGTTGTCAATGGGATCTAACTGTTTGGTTATCAAAGTAAAATGTTTGTGAAAATGTACATTACACAGAGACAAACACTAGGACACTTCCATGTGTCCTAGTAAGCGCTTGTAAATAATGCAGCGATACAGACAGAAGAGGTTGAAGAGTGTACAGGTGTGCAGCCCAACACACCAATTCTTCCACAAGTCACACTCCACCAATAACTGCTTATGGCACCTTAAACACGACAATGTGTGTGTGCATGTGTATATCCGTATCTCTGTGTGCCTGTTAAGGTTAAATATTTTGCACATGCACGCTGCATATGTAGTTCAGCAACACCTGTTCTTCAGAGTTAACAGCACCAGCTGCTACACAACTCATTAATGACTACAGAGATACACACTAACGTGTATTAAACAAAAATGCCGCAAACCATCTCTCGCAGACTTTGCACTCATCACAAACTGAACTCGATATAAATTCCCCTTGATAAGCAAGGCTATGTTTTATAACTAAAACAAGTGACAAACAGATAAAGTTGGATCCGAGTTTGATCACAGACATTGAGATGATCATCTTGAGATGAAACATAATCAAAGGGATAATTTAGACTGGGGTGAATGAGAAGAGTTAATACTATCATCATTCATCATTCCAGCGTTACCTGCTCGAGCGTTTGAAGAAGGCCAATAAAAGCTGCTGTTAGGATAAAGTTAAAGCGATTCTCAAGGTTTATATTGGGTTAGTGCTGATTGGCTTTAAATTGCTCTGTCTTGAGATTCCCTTTCATCTTTACCACTGGAAATCACTGTTTTCCTGTTGTCTGAGTAGGTTTAAACATTTACTCTCTGTCTCTCTCACTGGTTCGTGTGCATGTTTTCCCTTGGGAACGTGAGAAGAAATAGCTGAAGGAGTGAATCTCAACTAGCACTGTGGGTGAAGAACAATCCACTGTAAATCAGGAAAGAAGAAAGGCTTTTGGTCCATCAAGGATATTATAGTTTACTAAAACAATTTCAACATTTCGGTTAATTGGAATAATAAATATTTGCCTAAATATTCTTTGGAAAATCAAAATCAATAAGATAATTAAAAAGAAATAAATACTCAAATAAAAATTCTACTCAAATAGCAACATAAAATAAAGAAATAAATGATGACAAAAGCACAAAACAAAATAGCAAAAATTAACATGAACTGTTAAACGATTAATTGCATCCAGAATAAAAGTTTGTGTTTACATAATATATGTCTGTGTACTGTGCATATGTTTATGAATACATACATGCATATATTTAAGAAAAAGATCAAAAATAAAAATGTTTATGGATAACTTCAATTATGGGTGTATATATATGTATACATTTAAATGTAAACGCAAACTTTTATTCTGGATGCGATTAATCGTGATTAATCGTTTGACAGCCCTAAAAATTTAACAATCCATTTCAAAATGTTAATAAAACTACAATAAATATGAAAACAAAAATATAATAACTCTGTGGTCCATCTTCATTCATTTACAACATTGTTGGACAGTGGCTTTAAATCACTATAATGCTGTGTTGTTCATGGACAATTTGCACACACACCACTAACTAATCGTTCCATACCTCCAGTCTCATTGGAAAGCTCTATTGTAAACCTCTAACAACAGCAGGTCCTCTGTTGATCAGAATCAAAGTAGACAGAGATATAATCCATATGCTTTGATTTTATTTGAGACTAACCCCCGAGGCTATACGCTAATGGTGAGAATGGCAATACTGTTTTCCATCTGGTCAGGTAGCGCCAACGCAGTCTAAATTAGCACGTTGCACACAGCAGGCATATGTTACAGCATAAAGCTACAAGAGAGCATTGTGTGCCAGCTGTTGTGATGACAAATACTGGCATCGCTATTGTGCAGTTTGCAGCCTTGAAGTGCAAAGGAGATGACAAGGCTAAGTGGCAGCGGTTGTGAGGAAATACATTAAAAGGGACAGTTCACCCATAAATGCACAAAAGTAGACAATTTGAGATGGTCCTCACTGCAGAACACAAGATCCAGGGGGTGAGGATGGATCCAACTCCTCCCACTTTATATACTTAGCAAAAGTTTGGAGAGAAAGTTGCAACTCGTGGTTACCAATGTTTGCTCTTATCAGTGTCATTATTTAGTGTACGCCTGTAAGTAATAATCACAGTTCAATATTTGCTAACCCAAACCCTTAACCTAAAAAATACGTTATTAAAAATGTGTTAATAAATAATGTTTGTCTTTAGCAAGTTTGATTTCCGTGAAACGAATAAGTTTAGTTACGACTCAATGCGGAAATAGTAGAGCAACAACACAAGTATGTGTTGTGGTAAAACTGCTGCAGAAATCTGTTGTCCAGTCAAAAGAGACTGGATCCAGTGTCAGCCAATAACAATGCAATGGGAGGAGACTAGATATGGATCTAACCTTGCCCCCTGGATGTCCCGTTTTGCAAGTTTAGCGAAGGCCAAGTTACTTATGATAGTATTGTTTTCAGTTGTATTGTAGTTTTGTTCATATTTTAAAGTTTGTTATATTATTAACTTATCTATATGTCACATATATACATACATACTTTATTTATACAATATCTCACAGAAGTGAGTACACCCTTCGCATTTTTATAAATATTTTATTATATCTTTACATGTGACAATACTGAAGGAATTACACTTTGCTACAATAAAAAGTAGTGCGTGTACAGCTTGTATAACAGTGTAAATTTGCTGACCCCTCAAAATAACTCATCACACAGCCATTAATGTCTAAACCGCTGGCAACAGAAGTGAGTACACCCCTAAGTGAAAATGTCCAAATTGGGCCCAATTAGCCACTTTCCGTCCCCGGTGTCATATGATTTGTTAGCGTTACAAGGTCTCAGGTGTGAATGGGGACCAGGTGTGTTAAATTTGGTGTTATCGTTCTCACTCTCTCATACTGGTCACTGAAAGTTTAACTTGGCACCTCATGACAAAGAACTCTCTGAGGATCTGAAAAAAAGAATTGTTGCTATACATAAAGATGGCCTAGGCTATAAGAATTATGGCAAGACCCTGAAACTGAGCTGCAGCATGATGGCTAAGACCATGCAGCCGTTTAACAGGACAGGTTCATCTCAGAACAGGCCTTGCCATGATCGACCAAAGAAGTTGAGTGCACGTGCTCAGCGTCATATCCAGAGGTCTTTGGGAAATAGATGTATGAGTGCTGCCAGCATTGCTACAGCGGTTGAAGGGGTGGGGCGGGGTCAGCCTGTCAGTGCACAGACCATACGCCCAGACTGCATCAAATTGGTCTGCATGGCTGTCGTCCCAGAAGGAAGCCTCTTCTAAAGATGATGCACAAGAATGCCTGCAAACAGTTTGCTGAAGACAAGCAGACTAAGGACATGGATTACTGGAACCATGTCTTGTGGTCTGATGAGACCAAGATAAAGTTATTTGGTTCATATGGTGTCAAGCATGTGTGTCTTTCCTACAGTCAAGCATGGTGGTGGGAGTGTCATGGTCTAGGGCTGCATGAGTGCTGCTGGCACTGGGGAGGTAGAGTTCACTGAGGGAACCATGAATGCCAACATGTACTGTCACATACTGAAGCAGGGCATGATCCACTCCCTTCAGAGACTGGGCCGCAAGGCAGTATTCACACATGATTACGACTCCAAACACACCTACAAGATGACCACTGCCTTGAGCATCTGTGGGGCATCCTCAAATGGAAGGTGGTGGAGCACAAGATCTCTAACATCCACCAGCTCCGTGATGTTGTCATGGAAGAGGACTCCAGTGGCCATCTGTGAAGCTCTGGTGAACTCCATGCCCATGAGGGTTAAGGCAGTGCTGGAAAATAATTGTGGCCACACAAAATATTGTCACTTTGGGCCCAATTTGGACATTTTCGCATAGTGGTGTACTCACTTTTGTTGCCAGCAGTTTAGAACATAAATGTTTTTTATATTTAATACATTTAAATTTAACATATATATATATATATATATATATATATATAATTTTTATTTAATGTTGAGATTTAGTAAATTATAACAACCTCAATGCAGTTTTCTTTCTTTTTTTACAATGAAAGTGAATGGTGCCTGAGACTATCAACTTGCTTAAGGTATCATTACATGTTCCACAAAAGAAAATGGTGACAAACTAACCTGACATACTATATGTGAGACGAGATAAAAAGCCATGAAGAGCTGCATTTCTATTGTGCGTTTATTCAAATATTTTATTTTATACTGATACACTGTGGCCAATTTATATAACTTTCCCAACTATTATAATTTAAAACATAATGGCAGTGACTATACATGGTCATCAGCACAGAATAGAGATGGAATATTTAATAAGATGTGTGTGTGTGTGTGTGTGTTTCTCTAGCTACTGAGATTTCATTACAGATCATGCCCATCTGTCCAGCATCAGTGTGTTTGCGCCCGAGACCACCTCATGCTCTGACCGTGACACCATGTTAATGAGATCCACACAGGTGACAGGTGAAAACAGCACTGCTGCCAGCAGCCAAATCCCCACACAAACACTCACAGACTTGTGACAACACTGAAGGCAATGGACATTTAAATACAAGCCCCATGTGCCTGCTTGAGACTGTCTACAAACACACTCTGACTCCACGCACTCAGCACTGCTGGCATCAAAGCACAAATGTCGCAGACATCTTTGTGACACGTGAAGACAAGAGGTTCTCACAGCTCGGTGGCACATCTGTCAACATTCCAAAGTAAATATTCACTCGACACACCCGCACTCCTGCTTGTCGTGAAACTCGCACCATTGTTACTCTTAACTGACATCATGAGAAAAAATTAAAATAACACACTAAAAAAAATATAAAACAAACAGCAGTCACAACATAAGCTGTTTTCAAAATGGCGTTTTAATTTAGTTAACATTGATGAGAACGGCACAAAGATAAGTCCACAAGTACACCGGTCTTCATACTTTCTCCCGTTACAGCCGTTACAAACAGTCGCTCCCATAGTGTGCAGTTACATCAGCAGAGATTAAAAACAATCCCAATACATGTGCTGGACACATTGGTCTCTTTTGTCATGAGAGAATTCTTCAGTCGTTTTAAACAGGCTTGTGTACACAATCCACTAAACCTAAGCAGAAGTGTACAAGGGACCAATATCTCGATGGACAGCGTTACTGCGGATTAGCCAACAGCACTGCAATATAGAGCGAGCCTTGGCGTTCGACACTCAAACCAGAGCACTTAATGTACAAACAAGTAACAGTTTTCCTATCATTGACTGCAAAATTGTAATTTATGGAATATGATAATTACAAGCTAAGCTTGAAATTACTCTTTCTCCTGATTTATGTGCTACGACCACAAGAGCTTAGTTTGAGAATTGTTACCTTTATCTTTATTTTGTAGTTTAAAATAATATCCATATTTCAATATTTCAATGTAAAAGCCAATACTTTAGTTATAGTTACTATTTCAGCAGAACAAAGCTCTTATTGTACTTTTCATAAAAATGTTTCCAAAAATATCTGTGTGCTTTTTTGAATCATTCTCATTCTTCTGTCTTGATCTGTGACCAGCGCGTGGCAGTCGGGGCTCTGCTGTACATGGACACACCAGACAAAGACTTCAATGCAAAGTATAAAGGCAAAAAACAGGGATGGACACACGGAGCATCTTAAATATACTTAATGCTGGATTCTGCAGTGCATTAATGGGCTGGTGGACATGACTGCGTTGACAGAATAAAACCATCCTGTGTAATTCATCCACAGCTTCATTTACAGGTCAAGAACGTGTCGCCGTTCAAAGGGTTCAGGTCTGGCGGTGGGTGGTGAATATGAAGCCATGAGGTAAGTGAGTGTCTGGAGGGAAGAGTGCAGACCCTGTCCGCGCTCAAAGGCAGGATGGGTGAGATACACTGATCCAAACGCTCAGAGTCTGACCTCAGCAAAAGACAGCACAAATAAGAGAACACAACAACAACAACACTTCAACAAACACATACTGATACATACACTCTCACACAGTGCAAAAAAGCTTGTTTTTTTCTGTTCTCTTGATCCCTCTCTCGCTCTCATGCACAAATTTCCCCTGCAGTATGTACAGAGAGATGCAGACGAGAAGATGAAACAACCGGAGGAGCCGTAGGTGGGTTATTCAATCTGGAGGGCGCGTCAATGCATGTCGTCTTGGGCAGCATTCTTCCTCTTTCTTTGCTTTCTGTTTAATCACACTTTAGTCCACAACTTGCTTGCATACCTTCTTTTTGTTCCCTTTTTCTATCATCTGTCTCCTCCAGCATTCCCTCTCCTTTTTGATTTTTCTACCGTTCTGTCTTTCTCTTGTTCTCCTGCTCTATTTATAGAGGCTCATAGTTGGACTCTGGTACATGCACATATAAGCATCACAGAGAAGTCTGCGGGCATAGCCCTGGATGTTCTTGGGGTCTAGCGCGTGGAGCTCCTCAGGGGTCATCTTCAGGTAGGCTCCTACTTCTGGGCACGGGGATACCTGTGGTATGTTAAACCCGTTCTGACCACCTGCCAACAAGAACCAGCGGCGAAAAAAGAAAATGAAGAATACAATGGGAAGTCAGTGATGAAAAATTCTGCACAAAATAACAATTAACATATTGATGTGTATGTTATTCATATATAATACAATCACAACAAAATAAAGTTTCTCATACCATCACGGTCAGCCATACTGTCAAAGAAGAGCCAGGCAGAGTCTGCAGATCCGTATTTGACGAAGGCGACATAGTGGCTTGTCTCGATGCAGAGCACGGCGAACAGCTCCATCTGCTGGTGAGGGTAAAAACCCTGTCTCCACACTGACTCCTGCAGCTCTTTGGGGACAGATAACCTAACATACCGATGAGACTTACGCCGTGGATGCAGATGTACCTGAGTCCATAAAAACACACACAAAACATGACCGTGTTACAAATATGTAAAATACATTTACAGACAAGACATGCGAAGCTTAGAGATATACATTAATATTAAACAAATTACTGTTATCAAGCCAATCTAGGTAAATGCATTTGAGCAGGCCACAGAAACGTTTATTCATTTGATAAAGTCTCCATCTAATGGAAATGAAGAGTACTGCAGACAAGGAAATAAGGTATTGTTGTTTTACCTGTGTGTTGCACTTGTCACAGAACTGCTTAATCTTTCCTGGTGTAATGTCACTGTCATCATAGCACTCTCTGCACTCATATAGAGCTAAGCCACCACAGATTCGACATTCTCTAGGAGCTAACGCACACACATAAAACATTGAAACAGAGCACAGCTAACGTATAACAAATCTGCGAGTTGATTGTCAACACAAATATACTTTTTCTGTTGTGCAATGAACTTTGCTCTAATAACAACACACAATAACATTCACACTGTAAAACTTTGCTGTTTTTTTGCAGCAGGTTTGCCAGTAACTTACTGTAGATTTAATTTACAATTTTGTTTTAAACATAAACTTACCTAGTTCTTATATTTTCTTTCATAAAACGAGACTAAACATTGTGAGTCACTTTTCTTGCCATGTAGAAAACAAGATGCTTAGAAAGAACGTAATTTTTGTGGTGTTGCTGTGGTACCCGTGGCAGTATTGAAACCAGTCTTGCTCATTTTTGATCTCTTAAATCAAAGTGTTTTAAATTTGATTAAAGTAAAGTTTAGTCAAACTGAAAACAGTACTAATAGGAAAGTAGTTTTGAGTAGTAATTAAATCTACCGTAAATTACTTGCAAACTTGCTGCCAAACAACAGCAAATTTTTACACTGCAGTTACTTTTTTTTATTTTTAGATGACTCACTGTCATCTAATAGATCTGTTATGTCAAGCTCCAGAGAAGGGAAGATTTTATTAAACATCTTAAAGTCCTTCCCAAAACGAGGCATCTGGATTATAAGGCAAGATGGGGCCTGGAAAACACAAACCGAGAAGAACATTAAAGTAATATTCATCCTTAGCCCATCATATAACAACAGTATTTTGGTGTATAAATTTGGCTCTGAATGTGTCTCTTTAAAGTTGTGTTTGATCTATGTGCTCATGTAAATAAATGGTGTTTATTTAATTCAAATAATTATTATCTGTACCAATATTGTTATTAAAAAAAATTACCTGTTTGCAAGCAACAACTAATGACTAACAAGTAAAGAAACAAACACCTCATGTCCAAAAGGCTGGCGACCCCTGACACGGAGTGTGCCTTGTGTGTTTACCTCTGCAAATTTGAGGTCACTGTTGATGAAAGACCATTCCAGAAGCTGCTGGCTGGTTGGCACCAGCACTTTATCTTTCTTATCCATAAAGATTTGATAGAAGTAACAGTCCTGCACCTTCTGTCCGGCAGATCTGAAAAAGACTTTCATTATTTTACTTCTGTCTCCTGTAGCGTCAACACTGAGGTAGAAATATTGACCGATAAAAATGGTGCAAACTGAACATGACCCATTAAAAGCATGCACACACTACCATGTACTGAAAGAGGTGAAGATAACTGATATAACGGCCAATAACCATTTATACAGCTTTGTCTGTTTTTCACTAAAGATTTTTAAAAAGGACAGTTCACCCAAATATAAAAATTCCTTCATCATTTACTCATCTTTGGGTTGTTCTAAATCTGAAAAAAAATTAATAAAGATATCTGGAAGAATGCTTGTCACCAAACGGTTATTGCACCCTATTGACTACCCTAGTAGGAAATTGGTTTGTAATATTTTTCTATTGAACACATTTTTGTTTTTTTAAGAATGTACGAGAGCATAAAGTTCTGGGGCACTTTTTACTACCATAGTCATTTTCTCTACTTATACAGTTTTGGAACAACTTATGAGTAATTCATGACAGAATTTCATTTTTTGGGTGAACTATCCAAAGAAGTGAAAATAGAAATCAAAACATAATTAGCTAGAGTAATAATTTGATCCCGCCTCCTTTGTCCTCTATTAATCTTTCATCTTTCCTGCAGTAAAACAAAGTGTTTAGAGTTCCTGTAAATATCAGTGAAGATTCAAGCATGGATTGTGGTTGAGGCTCACCGTAGTTTGAGAAGAGGGTCAACCCTCAAGATGTGATGAAACAGGATGTTGAGAAACTCCTCAGGATCTTATAAGAAAGATAATACTTTAGCTCACACTTACCACATTTAAATAATATGTCAACAAGGGATTGTAATCAATCTTTACTTGCATTTAAAGGGATACTCCACTTTAACATTTTTCAAAATATCTTTGTGTTCAACAGAACAAAAAATGTATACAGGTTTGGAACAACTTAAGGGTGAGTAAATGATGAAAGAACTTTAATTTTGGGGGAACTATGCCTTCAACAGTTATTTTATTCATTCAATTAGCTGAATATACGAACTTCTTGAATTTAAACAGTAAACATAGGTAATGTTTTAATTAAATGTTTAATCATTCAGTAACATCACATTATGCAGAAACATCACGTCCTAATGTGAACTTAACAGTAAACAATACATGTAAATAACTAAGTGGGATCCAAGAACTTTCTTGAGTGCTTAGAGTTCAATGCATTACAAATTTTCTTCAAATAATGATGTATTAGCATAACCTTAAAGTGATAGTTCACCCCAAATAATTGTCAATTCTGTCATCATTTACTTACCTTCATGTAATTTCAAACCTGTATTAATTTGTTCTTATGAAAACAGAGAAAGTTATTTGGAAAAATGTTAGCAATTTTCAGTTCTGGGACATCACTGACTACCATAGTAGGAACACTTAAATGGTAGTCAAAGGTGCCTCTTTGTTATCCTAAATTTTTCAAAATATATCAAATTTTGTGTTCAACAGAACATAAAATAAACTATATTTTTTTTCAACTATGGTAGTGGATGATGTCCCAGAACTGAAAATTGCTAACATTCTTACAAATATCTTTGTGTTTAACAGAACAAAGAAATGTATGCATGTTAGAAACAACTTGAGGGTGTGTAAATGAGAATTTTCCCCTGAACTATCCCTTCAAAAGGTTGGTGCATTTTTAATAATGGATACTACCACACAATGTGTCGTTTTACGATATAATAGACAAAAAATATGGATCTGATAATAACTCAACTATTTAAAAAGCATTACACGAAAACTATTAATACAGACTGTCTGTCAGTTCCTATTTGTGCCTACAGATGGCAGTATTTATACATGAATACATTTACAGCGATATCACAGTAAATTTTAATGGGAACTTCTCTCACCCTTCTCTTCTGAAGTGAATCCTGATGCTGCTTCCACTTTCTCCAATATCCTTCTGAGTTTCATGATTTTTGTGGCACACACATACCCATGTCTAAACACACACACACACACACATATATATATTGTTTACATAGATTATGACTTGGTATTATCACCTATTGTATTAATGTTCCTGTATGACATATCAGTTTATTGCTCCCTGAACTCTCTGTCGCTTTGGATAAAATAGCAGCCAAATTAACAAAAAATAATGTACACAGTACAAAGTTTATATTGAAATGATTTAGTCCAATAATGTTCAGAAACAACCTAAAAATCACTCACATCCGCAGTGGGTTGACGATTTCTGTTCGCAGTAACTCTTGTGTCTCTTTGTAATATTCTACATCAGTCTTGGACCTGGGCCTTAGGAGCACTGTATCCAACACAGAACTAAAGGAGAAAAGACTGACACACACAGGAAGACATAAATATAAAATGTAAATGTCAACCGCGCCAAAAAAAGCAACATGGCGGCATAAAGCACTTTAGACTGAAGCACACTTTCCACTCTGCATAAAGTGGATTTACTGATGTCCTGAAAATGACATAAGTTTAAACTAATAAACGGATAAGCAAGTCATATAATAAACCAATGAATTCAACAACAGAAATAAGACAGAAAAATAAAAAAAAATGATGTTCTCACTTGCGATGAGTGCTCTAGTTACGCGAATGAGACGTCATGGTGTATAGGACACCTCTAGTGGGTCAGACACTCGTGCAAAGTTATGACTTGCTTATTACCTTTATCGCTTTATTTCTGCTTGTATGTCTGTATTTATTAATTTCTTTATTCATACACTTTATTAATTGATTTCTCATCATCCATAGAAAATTATGTTCTGGTGTAATACACGTACGGTGGCTGATGTTATTTATGTAAGGATGGATGAGATATATATTGATATATTTAATTCACTGTAAAGAATAACGGTACAGTTTTAATAAAAATGCACAGGGAAGGAATCAAAATTTCACTCGGCTCCAAAATTGCTCTCCTGAAATCAAAGTACATCCCTATGAATTAATGCAGCCTCTTCATGAATCCTCTATAAAAGCACATATGACAAATAAGTCACTGAGTTGGTGTCCGTCTGATCATAATGTGTGCCAGGAATGACTGTATTAATGAATAAATGAGGTACACCACTTGCGCTTTAAAATGGGGAGGAGATCAAAACAAACCCTGGAATTACCAAAGAAAACCTGCTCAGGACCAGGTTTGGTTCACAGAGTAAGTTACTATGGTTACTGACTCTGAGTATAAGTTGCCTCTCCTTTAGAAACGGGCTTGAGTTACCCTTGGGTTGGACATACCTCACATTCTGAAACAGAAAGCCCAGAATTTCCCTCAATTCAGGGTTAATATACTCAGTTTTCTCTAAACCGCCTTTCTGAAACGGGCCCCTGGTATCTGTGATGGTCTGTACTCTGTATATGTGTTTTTATTTACCAAAACAGAGTGGAGTCCAGATAGCAGGAGTTATAATGTCCTTGAATTCCTTTCTTCTTCCCCACCATCACCTCTAAGCCATCATTCTCCGTCCGAGGAGGAGTGTTCTCATTAACTACTTCACTCAGGTAACCACCAAATGCTGCAGGAAACACACATTAACATCAATTTAGTTCTTAATATTTAACTTGAGATTTAGTGCTTTTATTGAAAAGAATGTTCTGATTACCAAAGTTAATTCTAAATCATCCATCACCTTTTAAAAATATTAAAGAAAGGCTTTCAACATACAGTAAAGTTACGTTGAAAGAAACCGCACAACATTTGAACATAGTATATGCATATTACAACATTCAGAACCAGTAATCTATGCAAAGATATATTCATATTCACATATTAAAAAGAGAAAATTGAATGTATTCGTCATTTACTCATGCTTATGTCATTTCAAACCTGTAGAAGAACACAAAAGAAGATATTTTGAAGAACGTTGGTAATCAAACAACAATGGACCACACTGACTTTCATTGTATGGACACAAAACCACCAACACATTTCTTAAAATATCTTCTGTCGTGTTTTACAGAGAGTCATCTACAGAATTTTAATGACATGAGTGTGAATATATGGTGATAGAATTTTTCTTTTTGGGTGAGCTGACCATCTAACTTCACTTGTATGACTAATTACATGAATATTTAAAAATAAGGAACAATTCAAAATTATTTCTTGCGGTAGTCAATGCTATGCCACATAATGTTGTCTGTAGAGATTAACATTCTTTTTAAAGTCTTTTTAATATCAGTGTACACCCTTTAGTTTGAAAGGTGCATTAACTCCCTGAACTTTTAAGTACATGTGTGCTTCTCACCTATAGAGTTGCACCGTTCTATGGGGTTGGGTGAATGATGTAAGGATGGAAACCTTGAGTCAGGCCGGCAGCACTTCAGCTTGACAAACAGAGCTTTCTTAGGTGGACACATGAAATAACGAATCCCTTTAAATGTGCCGTCAGTGCAGCCCACACACTCCTCCTCCTAAACACGCACAATAAGGTAAATTTATCATTTTTTTCTTAAGATATTGAGAAAATGCTTTCTTCAAGCACATAAAAATACTCACCAGCTCTAGCCCGGCAAGTGGCTCCTGCAGCCCTGGAGGCAGGCCGACCCACCGAATGACCCCACACAGTGGAGGGTTCTCTTTGACCTCCACCATTGACCCGACCTCTAACCCTGGCTGACCTTGTAGTGGTGAAAGTGGCCTCTGGACAGGTGTTGTTGCAGGTGGTAGGATTTCCTGCTGCTCGCCCATCACAGAGCCGGCAGACAGAGAGAGAGGGCCATGGTTCATGCTCCCATTGGGGCCAACTTTGCGGCTCAAGCTGAAGGGCAGGGAGTGGAACTTGTTATCACTGGACAGCGAGGAGGTTGTGGGTGGAGCCCGAGAAGGGGATGAGGCCTGATTGAAGTCTGGAGGCATGTCTGTCAAAGATTTGGCCGGATCCTCGCCGACTGCCAAGAAACGGTTTTAAAGAAACAAGACGCTGTGATGCAATTCCAAGAAGTCATGATCTTCATACAGTACAATGCAGCAGTGTGGATTACCAGTAAATTTTTAATAAATATAAATATTATTAAACAAAGACACATGATAGGCACCTAATGGTTTAAATTGAATATAAAGGATATTTTATAATGATTGATTATGAACTAAAATAGTGCTGTTCATTGTTCCACACTGAAGCTCAGACAAATACAGACACAAATCACAAAATGTCCAAAACATTAAATACACAAATACAGTATCTCAGAGAAGCGAGTACACCCCTCACATTTTTGAAAATATTTTATTATATCTTTTCATGTGACAACACCGAAGAAATGAAACTTTGTCTCCTGTTAAACCGCTGTATGGTCTTGGTCACTGTGCTGCAGCTCAGTTTCAGGGTCTTAGCAATCTTCTTATAGCCTACGCCAGCTTTATGTAGGGCAACAAATCTTTGCCGTGAGGTGCCATGTTGAATTTCCAGTGAAAAGTATGAGAGAGTGAGAGCGATAACACCAAATTTAACACACCTGCTCCCCATTCACACCTGAGACCTTAGTAACACTAACAAATCACATGACACAGGGGATGGAAAATGACTATTTGGGCCCAATTTGGACATTTTCACTTAGGGATGTACTCAGTTTTGTTGCCTGCGGTGTAGACATTAATGGTTGTGTGTCGAGTTATTTTGAGGGGTCAGCAAATTTACACTGTTAGACAAGCTGTACACTCACTACTTTATATTGTAGCAAAGTGTCATTTCTTCAATGTTGTCACATGAAAAGATATGATAAAATATTTACAAAAATGTGAGGGGTGTACTCACTTCTGTGAGATACTGCAAGTGGGGCAAGAAACATTGTGATGAGCTTAAAGGAAAAGCCACCACATGAATTGAGCACAGAAAATATGATCGAAAGTCTGGGGAATGAAAATGAAAACAGCACCACCTACAGATACATGTAAACCCCTTAAAGGAACAGTGCACCAAAAAATGAAAATTCTGTGTTTATTTCCTCACCCTCAAGTTGTTTCAAATCTGTATACTTTTCTTTGAACACAGATATTTGGAAAAATGCTTGTAACCAAACAGTTCTTGGCCACCATTGACTACAATAGCAGGAAATTGTTCTTGTAGATTTGTTTTGTTATGTTGAACACAAAGAAGATATTTTGAAGAACGCAGGAAAGCAAACAGTTTTGGGACACTTTTGACAACCATTGTCATTACTCCTACTATAGTATTCAATGTTGGCCAAGAACTGTTTGGTTACAAGCAGAGGCGGATAGGATTTTTTAAAAGCAGAGGCCACATAGTGGCCACAATTTACAGAGGGATGCCAAGTATAGTGCGCAAATCTTTTTCATTTTTCAATTGCTGCTGGCACTACCAGATTTCTGAACAAAACACTGAAGATGAGTTAGAGAACAATGCAGGTTTATTGATGATAAATAGAGATTTAGGGTTGAACCAACAAGGATTAGTCTTAAATCTAGAATAAATCATGTTTTATTTAATTATCCTGTTGCATCCAAACTGTAAACCTTGTTTAAAAATAATCAGGTTTATAATTAAGGTGTCATTTGTTCCAGGTTATAATTTTACAGTTAATCTAGACTAATTTTAATCCTGTAGCTCCATTATTTTAATAATCTTTATTTCCTCTTTTGACAGCCACGAGGCCGTGCCAAACACTGTAAGGTTGTGTGTTGGAAGTCTGGAATGTTGAGAAAACATTGTGCTTTGTGCATTTTTTGTTGTTGTCTTTAGAACCAACCTTTTAGGTCTTTAGCCGGTAAAGTTTAATTCCTGTGTGGCTAGTGTGCAGAGAGTAGGGAGTAGGCGGTCTTTTGTGGCTGCTCGAACGCCTTTAACCACATGAGCGTCTACAGCACAAACATAATCCGGTTGAATTCGTTTGGTAGAAAAAGTGGTTGAAAGTCGTCAAACTCAAAACGTTTCCCACCCCGTTTACACCTGTATTTAGTGTCATTCGATCGACCAAAACGCATATCAGTTGTAGGCAGTCTCCCTCTGGCCCCACCCCAGATCCAGCAGTGGTTACAAGCCTTCTTCAAAATATCTTTCATCAGAACAAAGAAAATTATACAGATCTGGAACAACAATTTGAGGGTGAGTAAATGATGAGAGAATTTTTATTTTTATGTGAACCGTCCCTTTAACCAATCCCAGACTGACCTCCTCCTTTAGTGAATGTTAGTAAAGAGTGATAAAATTAAATATGAATCGATGTTCAAAAGGACCTACTTCCCATTTTGACCACAGCATAACACATATACACAATCACACACACTACACAATGCATGAGTGGAGAAACTGCTCAAGTATGCCAGCAAAGCCAAAAAAACGACTTTCATAAATTCATAGATCATAGTCTGATAGTAACTGCTGTTTATTTTTCTTTAAAAGTATATTCAAAAGTACAATTCTATTACGGAGATAAAAAGCACAAGTCTAATAAAAAACAATCACAAATGTCAACTAAAAATGTGGTTTGATGTCCGGACCAAAAAAATAAGCACTGAGCATTGTTTACGTTTCTGGATGAACGATGTCATGCTATGAAGTCATGCGCCACTCACGTCACAGTGAACCCGATCCCAAAACAAAATCTCAGCAGCAAGTTGCCTTTTCAAATCAGAGCAGATATTCATACACTATAGACAACAAATATTACTTTATCCTGTATTTTAGTTTTACCATATATTTTAATATCTATATTATGTCTCTAGAGTTGTCTAGATTTCATTTCACTGCAAGTAAACCGATAAAATCTTGAATCTGTTACGTGTTTACTTATTCATGGCAAGACTAGCAAAGACACGTACAGTAAAGTGTCTAAAATTAGCTTTGATATTCGGTGGATGGCACCTTGCTGTTAAGATGTTTGATTAGAGCTTCCCAGTCGTCCATCTATAAAGATTATTGATTACCTTCATCTATGTACCATGTGCTTTTGGCTTTGGACTGGGCAGGGTGATCGACCGAGCTGCCATTTAGAGTATAATAAAACTCAGACTTGCTCCTGTTGCCAGGCTGCAGGCCTAGCCCTGAATAAGTCATGATAGGAAGATAGAATGTAAACCGTGTGTGTGTGTCTGTGTAAACTACAATTATAATGAACTACAAGTAATTTGTACACCATGTCATAATGCTGTTGTTATCCTTGGAGAAATCACCTGTCTGGTATCACATGACCCATTAGGACATCATTTAAAAATACTTGTGCAGTCAGTAAAGCAGCATATGACAGCTAATGGCCAGTTAGTGTGTGATAGAGGAAAAAGAGAGAGGGAGACTCCAAATCTCACTGCTGTTGACTGAAAAAAACAGCATGTGATGGGTTAGGTATGTTTTGATGATGGTTTGACCAGTTTAAAACAGCTACAGACCGGCTCATGACCAGTGTAAACAAGCACATGACCAGCTTAAACCAGCACAAACCATAATCAAAACATGCCAAACCAGCATATGCTGTTTTTTTTCAACAGGGAAAGCTTACTAAAGTATGTCCCTTCCTGTTGTGGGTTAGATAAAGAGTAATAACTTCTGCAAAATATCCCTTCGCAAAAGAACACAATATACACCGTACATTCAGACATCTGATTTCTGATTTTAACATTAAGCATTTTTTAAATAACACAATCTCCCATTCTTTCGCTACAACAGTTCTTTGTCGTGTGAACAGAAAGACAACAGACCCTTCTTTATGGAAGTCTCTGAGTAATACCTACCACAAGAAGTCCAACACAAATACCTATATTTATATATTTTGCTGTTATTTATTTGCCATTAGACTTACAGTTTACAGCAGTAGTTGTGGAGGACACTCCCAGCTATAGGCTACGCATTTTCGATGCATTGCTAACAACACAACCGAAGACTTCATCAGATCATTACCAAGATCAATGGGTGTTTCGGACAAGGGAGACATCCAAATTGTGATGCTAGGGTTTCTTCAGGAACAAGTTAGTGTTCTGCTAATAGGCTATATGGCATGTATTTTATCACTGTTGTGTGTTGAGGACATTAAAACAAAACTAAATCAGGATATATTACACCAGATTTTGAAGTATGCAGATAAATACCTTTGCACTTTGGTTTGCTCTGGCTGCCGGACTTTTCACTGCCACTCCTGCAGCCAATGGCTTTGGCCTGCCTCTGATCCTGCATGGAGTATTCTGCAAGCACATACAGTACCGGTCCACATTTTACTCCAACGTGTCAGAAAACAGTAATTACCTAATGACTGAGTTTAAAAATGAAGGGCTGTGCCTTTAAGACATCTTGTCTACATACGCATACGCTCGCTCGCACAAACAAACAAATCAATAAATAGATGGAACAAAGAGAGCTCCACACACGCCACTCTCAAAAACAAGGGCTTCAGACAAAAGAGCTTCTGTTAACTGTGTGTTAACATGACTCACACACGCACGTGTGCACAGACAGTGCCCACTGCCATCTGACAGCAAATACTTAGCCTACACCCTGACAAATGTCCACAAAACACATTGAAACATGTCAAACAATTACTCAGTTGGAAAGCAGTTTATTAAAACATAATGCTGTGGTTTTAACAATATAAAGTCAATTAAATGAGAGTAATTATAGTACAAACAACAAATAAGAAGATTTGATAACTAAAACACATAAACTTAAATGGATAGTTGACCCAAAAGTGAAAATGATTGCAAACCTGTATGACTTTATTCTTCTGTGTAACACAAAATACATTTTCAAGAACGTTGGTAACCAAACAACACTGGCCCCCATTGAGTTCTGTTGTATGCACACAAAACATTTCTAGAAATATCTTGCATTTCACATAAACAAAAAAGTCATACAGGTTTAGACTAAAGAAAAGTTACATTTTGCGTGAACTATACCTGCGTGAACTAAACTTAGCAAGAAATCCAAAATATAATGAAATATCCACATGTGACAAACACAGAGAAATTAACCAGAGCCCTTACCTGGCATCACATCACAGATGGGGACGAGACGGGTGTGTTCAAGACTAGCGAAATTACACAGCAGTTTACCGTCGAACATCCCATCCCAGTCTCCAATGGGATTGTCCTGAGGGTGAGAGGTACAGCACCCTATTACTGCACCTGATCTAAATCATCTCATGAGAGTTCACATCTACAACACTGTCATTCATACCTCTATCACCTATAAACAAAACATTTCTAAACAAATTATTTCCTGCATCCTAATAAAATTTGTTCTGATCCACCCACTGAGAATAATCATTTTCTAATAGTTATAATAAAGCAATTATTAAAACTGCCTGAATATTCTTTAATCTACAGTATAACTCCAAAATCTAGCCAAATAATATTTAAGCGATTCCATTACTAATATTGTATGTACATTTTTATATTTAAGGAAATAAATTCTACTCTATTTTGGTCAAATCTACTCATCAAACATTTAAACAAAACTCAGATAGTTGCAGGAACCTACTGAAATAAAACCTACTCCATGCAATCTATTAACAAGACATTAATTCAAATAAAGCCCATAATGAATGTCATCCTATTTAAAACAAACTAATAGTGATAAGTTATCCTGAGAACTAATCTATGCTCTTCAACCTGTAGAGCCTAACTCCTAAACATATCTAGACGGTTTAGATCGTAGTGAAGTCCAGCCTAGCACTGTTGGGAGCAGGGAGAGGCTACCAGAAAAAAGTAGAGAGAGAGAGAGAGACAAAGGGCAAGAAAAGAGAACAGTGGAATGGTGTGTGTGTGTTGGTTGTGTCTTGTTTAAGCCTGTGGCAGAAAGCCATTATGGTGGTCACCCAGAGCAAACTGTTCTGTCTCTACACCTCTCCCTACCATCTGCTTCTTCTAATGGCCGAATGACATCTATCTCACTGCTACACTCAATAGATCAGAATTCTAAGATTGATACAATCTCCCATTATAATTTTATGTATTTGACCAAATTTTTCTTAGATTTATTTCCTTTAATTATTTATAACAGTTCATTTAAATGCTCACCAGTTAAAATGTAGGCAAGTTATGAAAATGTACTGAAGATATCAGATTGTTCTGATAAAGAGATGTATTATTTATTTATATTTATCTTCTGGCTTTATCATATGTATACAGGAAGATGGACAACGTGTATAGTAATGAAGTATGAATTTATGGACAAACAATGAGAGTAGAGCATATGACTGTTCATGGGGTCTGTACTGTAGGCCTTCATCGCTCTAGTCTTCACTCTCAAGTAGATGAGCATTTTTAGTGCGTTGCGACTCTTTGTCTTTAGGTATGTTTATTGTGGCGCTTGTCTTTGCACTGCGAGTCTCTGGTGACTCCACGGGCGTCAAAATGGGGGAAATCGGTGAGTCACTTCAAGTGCTCACGCGGCGAGCATCATCGCTTGCTTCGACGCAAGTTTCACCTCGGCTCGCCTGAAGTTAAACTTTATTAAAACAATTTACATCTTCTCAAAGCAATCTGACTTTTGAAATACATGGTGAGAAGGATATTTTTATATGTGGGTGAGAGAGAACGCGCCGGACTGGAGCGGATCACAAAACTACAGACTGAACGAATTTTAAAAGAATATGTTGCGGTTGGACTTGATTTTTCACAATAACGCCCAATTTGCAGAGTGCCGAGTTAACCACGCCTACTTATTTACATTCCGCGGAATGCACGGAATAGAAAAATCTGGTTGACATTTTATTCCGCGTTAACGGATTATTCCGTCAAACCGTCCAGCCCTAAATGACCCTGAACATTTGAGCGGAGTGTACTTCATTTTAGCTATAAAAGAAATCGTCCAATTGCACAGCACGATCTACTTACCATATCGACACCGACATAGTAGCCAAGACTCTCGTTGCCAGGCAATAAGTCACAGAAGATTACAGTGCCCCGTTCTGGGCCATCCCGCGTCTGCACCAATACCCGAGAGTTAATTTCCAGTGGTGGGAGATCTCCTTCAACTTCCAGTTCATTATCCACTAGAGTCACCCGGTCCACCTCCAGATCTTCATCTTCCCACAGCTCAAGTTTATCCAGTGCAACGAACACCCCACATTCATCTTCACAGCGAAACAACTGCTGACCCTGATAAGAGCCCTCTGTGAAACCCTGACCCCGGCCCTCCTCCTAAAACACAAAGAGTCTGCTCACAATTCAACACAAAGCAAGACAAACAGCATTCAACGAGACATAGAAAAGGTGTTGCTTACCAGCAATTCAACACCAAACCAGATTCCACTCAGTGCTGGGTCAGGAAGCAAAGCTCCTTTAAAGCGGACAACACCTGGAAGGGGCTCGTCGCCAGACCTCAGCTGCACTCTGACTTTGGATCCGCAGCTAATGTCACGGGCCCGGTCCAGACGTGCTCTGTTGCACAGAAGGCTGTAGCGCTCTTCGCAGTTGGTGATGGGGAACAGCAGCTCGGCAAGCTTCTCCTCAAGCTCCATTACATCCCGCTCATCCACGCTCACCACCACATTCGTCTGGTCCAAGATGCGCAGGCTGCGTTTACCCTTACCAGGAGGAATGGTGCGGCCGAGGCTGTTGCGCTCCTGACAGGCCTGGCCGAGGCTTCCCCGTGCAATGCGCAGGGTCTTCTGGCTCGGCTTTTCTACGGTGCATTCCTTCACCACGATGTAGAAGCGCCAGTCATCCCGAAAACCTGCCGGCTTCTCCTGACTCCACAGCGTGGAGCTCATGGCTGCATAGCAGGAGTGGGTTGAAGATGACAGGAACGCACGTCAAAAGACTGTCAGGGGTCAGTGGGACCAGGGATAAGAAGATGTCATGATCTTTTTTTCAAAGCTAGGATAAATTGAACCAACAAAAAAAACCTGCAAATTAGAGAAAGAAAGAATTAAGGGAAGGCTTCAGAAAAGGCTTTTTTATGACATTGTCGACTAATGTCTGTAGTACAGCCTGTCGCAGAGAATGCCTATTCTTATTTCAGAGAACACAACTGTTCTTGTCAGCTCTGACCAATTCCTCCTGAAGGAACCAGCAGCGACGTGCTTGCATTTGCTTTATTATTACTCTACTTAGAAACAGCAAGTCCGTGGTTGACAAAATTGGGCTGGGTTGCATGTGCCACATGAATGTGTTGTTCCCCAACAACTAAATATAACACTCATCAAACAGCAGAGATAGATCAAGTTCATAGTTCAAGAGTCTGTTAAACATGAAAAGGCCAGATGCAGATTTGACTAAACAAGGTTACAGCCCACATGAGGTTTGTAAATATTAAATTACTCTTACAGTTATGCAACTGGTAAAAGCTTTATTAGTGAATGCAAGGTGTACTTTTGATCCGTATGTTTGTTCCCTGGGATTGAATTTATGACCTTTTTGACACTGACCCAATGCTCTGCCAATTGAGTTATAGGAACACTCTTTAATAAGGGAAATCAGCTTTGTCTATACATGTTCATGTGCTTTTCAATAAAACTATACACAGATGCCTTAATGAGATCTATTTTCAGTATCGTTTAAGCAAAGATATTATACAAAACTGTAAAGCAGTCTAGATAAGTAATTATACGCAATTTAAACATATAGACATCTAGGTTCTGTTCTTATTGATACAGCATTCCTAACCATCACCCATAGAGAAATGCATGCGATAGCAAGTGACCTGAATGGAAACATCATGGCGCCAGCCAATTGGACAGGCCAGATATCTGGTGCCGGATACTGAGAGCTGTCTGTTTCTCCCTCTCACGCACATACTACCTCACACAACAGGCTAGAGGCTATTACCAACCAACTACATAAAACGACAAAGATTTCATGTTTTAGAAACATATATCTATCATACATGCCCTTAGTGAACTCATGAGGTCATAAAACCCTTGTCTATGTCATCCGTGTCAGATCAGTCTGAGGCTGTTTCACTTTAAGTGGTCTATACGTTTTGCTACGTCAGTAGAAGAATACCACAATATGTTTATTTAAAAAAAAACTTAAGGCAAGCAGGACACTTCAGTACGATAACCAAACCAACATACGCTTAATAACCCAGACACAAGTGAACTGCTAGGTTTTTCCCCAGCAGCAGGGGAATTCACACAGCAAATGAAATCACGCTCTGCTTCCTGTACCAACAATGATTCAAACAACACTACAGAACAAATACTAATATCAGGAATGTAAAATGCATGACCTTTTATTGATCTTTAATGTCAACCAAATGTATAATGGGGTAGAGAATGAACACCCTTTCTAGCAGGCTTTTCTTCAGTGATTTCATTCACAGCACTCCATACACTATCGTTCTCCGTGTTGGAGTATGGATTGGTAAATATTTTGGTCCGGACCTACAAACATCAGGGTTCTTGCCTCACTAAACTATCCAGGGAGTCTCCAGCTCTGCGAAGCTATTTTGATTTTGACCGTCTTTCTTCACAGCCATAAATAAGCCACACACAGTGACTTGTGAGACAATGTATCATGTATGGCGAGCATACTGTAAGCAACATGCCGCTGGGAACACCCACTTGTAATGCCAATGTTAGAGAAACATCGACAGGCTTTTACAAATGCGATCATTGTACTGTTATGATAATACACATCGTGTAAATAGGGTATTGGTGCTACTCCTCTTCTACAGATGACAGACTCCTATCACTGAATGAACGTTACAGTAGAGATGTCCAGGCCCTACAACTGACAATGGCGAACAGACACAGGGCGATCTCATGCTTCAAGCTCGGTTTACAGAAAAATCGTCGACGAATAACGTTGTAATGACAAGTGTAATCCGTGGATCTTGTTACAGATCTAAGCTGATCATGTATCAGACTCTGCGTAAAGGAGGCAAACATGTGACATCAGCCTGGACTATCAGACTCTTTCCTTACCTGACGTTTAGATATTCCGGTTTTAACCCGTCTGAAAAGCGATTATTGTTGTAAAGCTCCTGTGGCGCTGTTAGAGATGATGGTGTTTATTTGACATTGTCGGATGCGACCAGATCTGACTCCACTGTGCATTACTACTACCGGTTAATGATGAGACAGCCTCCTACTCCGTGCTATAAACCGCTTGAAATAACACTGATGATTAGAACAAAGAGAATGAGAGGAAGGCGAACAAATCCGGTGAAACCGATAGAGACGATGCTGTTAGTTACATTAAAATCATTAAGCGAGTGTTATTTACAGTGTTATTGTGTATGTGACAGTAAACCAAACTTGCTATGCTCGCGGAGTGACTTGCTCTCCTATTGGCGAAAGTATGACAGTCGCAGCTCTGATTGGTCGATTCGATTGTCTTTTATTTGACCCCGCCTCTTGGGGTTTTCCAATAGTTTGGCTGTGGAGTTTGAAGAACTGGCTGTGTGACATAATGGTTGTACCATTGTATACATGCAAATCCGAGTGTATTTTATGTTGAATGTAACAATGTTTATTACGTGTTTTCTTTGTTTGTTTTATTTTTGCCGCATGCCACTAAACACTGTAATAAACAACATTTAGTATGTAAAGTATGTTGACTTTTATTGGTGTGTAAATTGATAAACTGAGAAATAGAGGTCTTCACGGGAAAATTCAGCCCGTAAACAAGTTGCGAAAATTAAACATTTGTCTTACGTTACATACTGTACGTTTAGTGGCCTTATGCCTCCCTGACTGTGACGCAATCCTCCTTTGTGTCATTCATGTTATTCCTCTCTCGCCAATTGAACGAACATGTTTAATTCCAGTCATTATTCCAGCTTAGAAAGTCTGCTTGCTGTCATGGAGACGAATGACTGCGACTTTGGACGTTTGCGTTGCTTTCCTCTCTCGAGTCAAGTAAAATAAAACTTAGGCTGTTTGCCCTGTTGAATTACAATAATGATTGCTCGTTTAGTGCCATCCGTGACCTCTGACATTAGCCGCACGTGTTTGCTATCATCTCTTAGCCGAGTCTGATTTTTTTAGATATAACAAGACGGTTCATTCATATTATTGTAAACATGAGGGAAAAACCGACACATCACTATTGAAGGCATCCATGATCACAGAGTGCGTAAAGGACGGCTGAGGATGATCGTGTTTTTCCCTTCTATCCGGACACTTTTCTCGTCTTACGAGATGCACGTTCCTAACACACACTGATTATTTGACTGACATGTTATTCTATATGCAAAATTCTTTATTCACAAACAAAATATTTGACTGACACCGCTGAG
Source organism: Triplophysa bombifrons (assembly GCA_029783895.1). Taxonomy (NCBI): domain Eukaryota; kingdom Metazoa; phylum Chordata; class Actinopteri; order Cypriniformes; family Nemacheilidae; genus Triplophysa; species Triplophysa bombifrons. Next base: position 25,224,610 of record CM056448.1, read on the forward strand.
GTGTTCTCCGATCGACTCGGGTATTACACACAATGTTAAACAGACCCAGGACCCGAAGTTATACATAATACATCCCTGAAGAACTCTACTGAGATGCAAAAATGATCATTCTTTTAAATATTTATGTATGTTTGTAATCACTGTTATTTAAGAAAAACACCGTAGAGAATATCGTAACTTTGACAACTGTAAATTCTGCACTCCAAGTAACAGACCCTAGAACAGACTAAATATATATAATACAGAATTAAACTATAGTATGGTGATGTGTGTGTGTCAAGATACAATGGAAAATGTCATTCTAGCCATTTAGTTCTCTGTGCTTTGAATAATAGCCAGGTATCCTGGATATTGATGTAGTAAAATACCTATTTAGGCATACTCCTCCAGATTACCAGTCTACAAGACAGTACTTCCACCACCTAAACCATGGCACGTTGCGTATGTCCGTGTTTGTGTGAACAATGACAGTCTTATGTACAAATTTTAGTCTTCTTGCATGCCCTTAGAAGGTCAATCTGCTTTCTTCTTTTTTCAGCTCTTGTTCTTCCTCTGGGCTCAGATTGTTTCCTTTAAGCCTTTAGAGATACAAAGCAAACATCTTAACGTAACTATTTTTTAGAACACAGAAATATTCACCTGGGCCCCGTTTCAGGTTCAAAAGGAGGTTTAGTGAAAACTTTGAGTATAATAACCCTGAAATGAGTTTCAGAATGCGAGAAATGTCGAACCTGAAGAAGCGGGGTAACTCAAGCCCCTTTCTAAAAGAGAGGTGACAAATCTAAATCGATGACCAGTCTGACTTTGACAAGAAAGTTTGACACCCTAACAAGTGTCCTACACACCATGATGTCCCACACTTATCACTAAACCGCTGTTTTTTCATTCATTTACATTCATCTATTTATTGATTTAATCTTAAATCATTTTCAGCACATTAGTAAATCCACTGTATGGAGAGCGGAATGTGTGCCACGCTCTCAAGCGCTATTTGCCGCCATGTTGCTTTTGTTGCTGTTGCCATGGTGAATCGTAATATCGGCGCTCCACTGGTCATGGCTTGCGTAGTCGTGGTGCACACGCTTAACTCAAGGTAGGCTTACCCAGAGTTGAAATAACTAACTCAAATCAGCTGTTCTGTTACCAAAAACTCCATCATCTCTGTGTAAATAAACTCAGAATTCACATTTTAACTCTGTGTTGGTTGAACCTCCTTATTGAAACGGGCCCCAGGGCTAAAACAAACTCAGACTCATTGTCATTCTGATAGTTCAAGATGTCAGTTTCATGATTAATACTAATTATTAGATTGCACCTTTAGCCATGTTATTCTTACACATCATAATGACCCTTTTTACGGTAATGCTAAATACTGAAACAGAAGATACCGGCGCAGCTAAAACAGTGAGAAAATGTTCTTACCAGACTTCCTTAACTCTAGAGTTCATCTTCAGAGCCTTGATCAGACATTCCACCCCATCCCTGCTGATAAAGTTTTTATTTAGCCTGAGAGAGAGTGAGAGAGAGCATGTCAATCCGAGGAACATGTTAAATATGCAAATAGGTATTTTAAGTGTGTCACTCACCACAATTCCTCCAGGGTTTTGCTCTGGCTAACAAGTTCAGCAAGAGCGCTTGCACCTGCACTGCCCACTCCATTATCCACCAGACTGACACAAAACAAGAAAAACTTTATCAGTACACATACACAGAAACATCTGCTTTCTAGAGCAGCTCAGATCTTATTTTAATTTGATGTTTTTAAATCTTTTTATGAAGTATGAAGACTTCCTTTTACCTCTTAAGCATGAAAGCTACAAATTGGGAATTTACATTTTTATGATTTTATCCCATGCGATTTACAATGTATTCAAGCTATACCTTTGATCAGTATGTGTTTCATTCATTGATTGGGATACTGATGTTTACAATGCAGGATTACATCATATTTTGTACTATACAGAATTACCTGAACCATTTTATCTCTGTGTTATTTTTCAGTGCATTTGCCAATGCTGCAGCCCCCCTGTCCCCTATGTGATTACCCCACAGCCTGAAAATAAACAGTCAGAATGAAAACACTATTTATTTGTTGGTAATAAAACATTAAGATGGATATTATATTGATAACTTCTAGGACGCAGTTCCAGTGCCTATAGACACACACAGAGATGCATTCCTCACATATTGACCTCACCCTAAGAACTGCATAGACCGGTTGCAGCTTAGCCCTTTTGCGAGCTGCTCTGCTCCTTGGGATGTGATGTTGTTATTTCCAAGCCTACAAAGCAATTATATAATTTTTAATGTGTAGTTCAGCACCCCAGCGCCATAACTATACCAACCTTAGATGAAGGACTGACCTCAATGAGAGGAAGTTTTGCTTTGATTTCATCAGCAAAGCAAAGTGCTGCATGCAGGCATCTGTAAGCTTGTTGTTGAAAAGACTGTGAGAATATAGATGTAGAGATTAAATTTTAAGTATGTGATCAAATATAATGCATGATCATTAAATGTGGAGTTAATGCATTTGATTTTCTCACGCTAATTTTTGAAAGCGTTCGCAGCGCACTCCCTTTTCCACAAGTTTCCGGATTCCTTCATCCGTTATGTTATTGTTCCTTAAACTGTGGGATTCAGAAAAATGTACAGGACCATGGTTACACTGTGAAACCTACACCGTCATTCAAAAACAAAGACAACCTCTGTTCTTACTAAAGTGAGTGACAATTATGTAGACATGGAAGAAGCTGCTCCACGCCCACATCTCCCACACAATTGTTGTCCAATTGTAGGCCGATGGGATTCCTCAGATGCTTCAGCACGTAAGCCAATGCCGTACACTCCACGGGTCCAATGTTACAGTAGGTGAGCTTGAGGTGTTCAACGTCCAATTTAGCCATTGTATCATGAGCAATGCTGTTGTCTTGCATTTCATAAATACACTTGATCAGCCAAACAAAGCTTGGCATAGCATGCATGCTCTTCTTTTCACCCTCTACAGGACCCGGAATAGATTTGAAATGTCTCTGCATCGCCTTAGATAATGACTTCACAACCTGCTTGACCTTACGTTCACGCAGAGCTGCAGGACAGCAGTCTAACAGGAGATTACGATGGTGCAGGGACAAAAGTCCGGACGTGAACTGAGCTGTTATTTGGAGGTCTGGTTTCTCTACCATTTTTGACTCGTCCTTCTCTACTGAACAGTCAACACAGTGTCCCAGAAACTTCGGAGACAAGCCTGATGGCTGCCTGTGACAAAGAAAGAGTTTGGGGATGTCGGAGCGATTATTGCTACAATTCAGTATGACATATAGAGCAGCAAAAAAACACTGTAATGTAATGTGCAAAAATTCATAGCGTTTAGAGTCTGTCACAGATATGTCATAGCTGTAAATGAGAAAACCCATGCAAATATCCTGTTCTGTGAGACCGTGTCTTTGCAGTTCGTGTCCTGAGAAAACGTAACTGGAAGCTTCTAGGCCTTCCATAGCCAGCTGTCCAAGTTTTAACACTGTGTCCAAGTGTTGCTCCAACCAGCCCTTTCTCAAAGCTCCTTGGGGCTGAGATGACTTCCGTTGAAAAAAATGCTGCAAAACCAGGAGGTACACATCTGTAATGGTCTGGGGAATACAATCCTCACCACCTAGAAGCTCCTGGTGGCACTTGGTCACAATCCAGCAGAAAACCGGGATGTGACAAAGGCTTAGCAATGCCGAGTTACCCTGGAGAGACTCAATGACACGTCCAGCCATACCGGGATCGCTGTACTGTTTCTTAACAAAGCAGTCAATACCCCCGGGAGAAAAACCCTTAAGGTGGACCTCTTTGCGAAGGTAACGTTTCAGGGACGGGCCCACAGCCTGTGGCCTGCTGGCGACCACCTTCATGACTCCTTTCATTAGAGTACCCTGCAGTAGGTTAAAAAGCAGTGTAGGTATGGGCACTGGCTGCGTGGGGCAGCAGTGACGCTCTTCATCTGTGAAACCCTGTTTAAACTCATCAAGCCCATCGAAGGTAAACAGGACCAGGTGAGGATGGTCTAGGATAAACTGAAAAACTTCATCCTGATTTCGATCAGGCCAGCAGCAATGCAGAAAGAGAAGCTCTTTTAGAGACAGCGCTCTGTGCTCTGTATTAAGCTTGCGACAGCTGAAGGGGAAAAGCAGGTAAATGTCTGTGAGCAAGGATTCTCTCGCCCAAAGCAAGTGGAGTCGCTGAAGCAGAGTGCTTTTGCCGTTACCTGCCTCCCCAGAAACAAGCACAGTGTCAGCATCTTTATTAAGAATTCCCACAGGACCCACCACATCCTCCAGCTCTAATGTTGTAGTTTCTCCACCTCCGTTTATCACTTCAAGAAGTCCGTCTGTGTAAATGTCATCCAGGGAGAAACGTCCTGTCCCACCATATGTGCTTAGAAAGTGGGACTGGGCAGCAACAGAACTCCGTAGCTTTTTCTGATAGAGCAGGGTGTCTGGAGAAGCTATCAAGTTAAAGAAAAATAGAAATGTGTTTATAGATTTAAATATGTAATAATACATTTAAGTTATTATTTGAAATTGTTATTTAAATAAACGGTAACACTTAACAATAAGGTGGTATTTGCTAACAATTAATTAAGGCATTAGCTTACATGAACTAACAATGAACAATACTTCTGCAGCATTTATTAATATGAATTCATGTTAATTTCAGCATTTACTAAAACATTATTGAAAACAAACGTTGTCATTGATGATTTCAAATATAAAAGACGATATAATTATCCCCTCATTTTCAGACATTAGTTACATAAAGTGTCAGAATAGGTAGATATTTAATACATGGAATAAAAACAAACCTAAAACACACCTGTGAAACGTATGGTTTCTTCAAGAATTTGATGTTCTTTATTTTTAGGTTCGGTTTGATCCAGATACTTTAGTAATGTTCTTGCAGCAGTTTCCCCTTTAAACCTCACTTGGTCCAAGAGTCTCCGAACCTTTCACAAATAAAATAATATCACTTATTTCAAGTGTTTAGGCAAATTTTAGAGCAATTGACAAAAAGTTATTCAGTAATTCAGTCATCAACCGCAATAAAATGTGATATTCATAGGGCATTTTACTCAATATTCTTATTTCTTCACAATAAGACAAAAGAGAAACTACACAAATCAAAAGCTTAAGCAATTTGAAAGCACAAGCGTATTAAAATGTTAACATTACCTGTTGTGAGGGTGTGTACACAGGTAACTGCACCCCATCACAGTCTTTGATGGTGAAGCACCCTGTTGTCATTAAAACATCCAAAGCCTCATCAATATTATCTCTGAGCTTTTTAACTAACACAGGTCTGTCACTCAATAATGCTGAAGTTGCAGTGGCGGGTCTGTTCTTTTCCAATACAGCAGACTCTTTCCCAAAACACAGCTCAGACTTCTGCTCCTCAGGTAAGACCTGCTTAAACGCAGCCAACAGAAGGCCAGAGGCATCTTCTCCTTTTTCATAGACAACATCTAGAAGGCGTCTGGCATTTGAACTCACAGGTTTCTCAGTGACTCGTATGATTAGGTAATCCTCCCAGATAAGTACCTCCCAGGCCAGGAGCAGGTCCAGAACACAGTCCAGAGGTTCAGCACTGCCTCCACCACACAAGGCATCCAGAAGCAGCGCTCTCTGCCTTAGGACCAGTTGTTGGGAGCTCATACTGAAAGTGAATAGCTCAGAGCCACCAAGAATGAGATCCAAATTGAAGTAGAATCATTTATAAATGTATATTATCTGTGAGACCTTGTTATCATAATTTATCTTTGTCAAAAGTTTAATAGCCTACTCAAAAACAAATCTAGATGTTCGTTTCCTCTTCCTCAGTTTTTGTCCACACCCTTTTAAATTCCTTAAATTATACCCATTTGATATTTTATGCGTGTGAAAAAAAATCGCTTTTTCGTCGTTTACCTAGTCGGAAAACTGATCGTCACCACGATGTAAAATAAACAAGGTTTTGTTATAAAATAATAGCTTTGAATAAATGCGCTTCGCCGACGTCAAACTTCAAATTTCAACGTAAAACTTAAACATGCTCAAAATAGCCCATATCTCCCTCATCATTGAACGTACAGAAATTACATCTATCATCATTTCTACATTTCGAGTGTTATTTATGAAAACGAGCTTTGTCATATCTGAAACTCGAAAATCTGTGCGCTACCGAAACTTTCGAGTAGCCTACAAAGAAACGAATACTCCCATAACGCCGACACCTCATTTCGAGTCTGTTGCCTCCAAATCTAGAAAATTGGCCAGCTCATGCTTATCTCTGTCAGTATCATAACTAGCTTAATGTACCTTCTGACCATCGGAACAGAAAGTGAAAGAGTCGCTGTTACTCGTACCCATTGAAACTTCACTAGGAAGTAACCTATTGTGAGCGGGAGGTTGAACTCGATCTGTTACTCAACACAGTTACAACACACTCTGTCATCCATCCATCCATTCTCTACCGCTTATCCGAACTACCTCGGGTCACGGGGAGCCTGCGCCTATACACTCTGTCATATCACTTCTAAATGTTTGAAAACAATGAAACGAGTGACGTTTATGTCCACTCTATGTCAATAAATAAATGAACGATAACCTTGAAATAGCCATTCATAAACACATTTCAAAGTTTAATGGTTTCACTTTATCTTTGCGTATTATGATTTGTTCCAAATAAATCATGTACTCTTTAAAGTAATGGTTGATTTATTCATATCTTTTTTAATTTATCAATGTAGCGCGTGAAAGTGAATATTGAACCTTGGCCTTATCACTGGGGTAAAGTAGCTAATCTGCAGAGGCACATTTTAAACACTGGAGGGAACTCTAACATCATATAAAATGCATTGTTTTGTCACAGCACACATTCCATAACTGGGAATGTATAGTCTATTGAATTTGCACTACAGCATGCATACATAATAAATATATGTTAAATATTTTTTATTTACAATCAACCAGTCTGTAATCTCTCTATTTTTAGTGTTTGCTTATTCTAGAGTTTTTTTTTCATAAATTGTGAAGTGAAATAATGCCCAGACCCCTTTTCTGTAGCTCAGTGGTTTGAGCATGACCTAGCGATGCCAAGGTCATGGGTTCAATCCCAGGTACCGCAAATACTAAGAAACACACTGGATGGTATATTATGTAAGTTGATTTAGATAAATGCGTCTGGCAAATGTGTAAATGTAAAATATAATTCTGGATAGCACTGTGATTAGTGCGCTGGTATAGCGCATGTGCGATAATGGCAACCCGGGTTTGATTCCTGTCTCATCGGCCCATTGTTGATCCTGTTTCCTTATCTCTGCCGAAGGCTTTAGTATCAGATCTCTACTGTCCTATCCCAATAAAATGCAAAAAGACCCATACATATTTAAATCCAACAGACTGTAACCTGGAAAGGGGCAGAATGAGACAATGTGTAACATGGTCATGGATAACTTGGTGTGAGTTGTTGTTTCTCGCTTCTAAATATCACAGGTCAGGTAGTCAATAACAATGGAGGAGATGACACGTTGTAGAATCTATTAGCTTGCCCATTTTAAAGTGTTTCTCACTGTTGAAAAAACTGCATATGCTGGGTTAGGTATGTTGTGATGCTGGTTTGACCAGCTTTAACCAGCACATGACCAACTTAAACCAGCACAAACCAGCAAACCAGCATCAGAACATACCAAACCAGCATACAATGTTTTTTTCAACAGGGTGACACTTGCTAGGACATCAAAATCCATTGTATTCATTTTCAGAGTAAAAAACAATACTTACGGCCGTACTCTCCTTAAAAAGGTCTTTCAATGAACTTGTCTGTCATGCTGAATATGGTGGATTTTTGCCATTACATTAGACACAGAGGAACAGTTACCGCAGCAGCCAGCTGACATGTGCTGACAGTGACAACACAATTAGCAAGTCACTGACTTAGCTGAGTGTGGTATATCTTCCTCACTCTCACTGTAAGTGCTTTGCGGGTAAAGACAGCACAACAAATTAATATCAGAAAATGTAAATGAATGATTGAATAAAATTGGAATCCCCGTCAAACCAGGCATACTGGCATGTTGCTAAAGCAGCTGATTTATTGAACAAAGTTTTCAACATTTAAAATAACATGAATTCTTTTAATTTACTGTTTATATGCGATATACTGAGGTTCATAATGCAGGTTTTCAAAAAAAGACTTAAAAAATAACCCTTTGGGTTAAAATACGATAAGATTCTATGAAGATGCTTGTTGATTGTTATCTGATTGTAGTCATGTTTGTATCTTCTCCGATCACTGTCTTACTTGCACCATATCTTCTCTGTTCAAGTTGTTGTTCATATCTTCCCTGTTCACGCTGTTGTTCACATCTTCTCTGTACACGGTGTTGTTAACATCTTCTCTGATCGTCGTAGCTTTTGTAGGATCTCCTACGGTAGTAGTCTTTGTTGCACCTCCTCCGGTCATGGTCTTTGTTGCCAGTGCCGGCCCGAGCCTCTTGGGGGCCCTAAGCAGAATTTGATTTGGGGGCCCCCTCCCAGCACGCGGAGTCACCTGTGCTTGAAGATTATTGACACAAATGTCACGCTGAATAAAAATACTCAATACGATACTTAAATAAAAGACTTTACTCTTCAACTTCTGAATACAAACTGTCACAAAACAAGAAATAAATAATTTGCAAACGTGCAAATGCAAATGTAAATTAAATGTGCAATCTTTTAAATACATTTACAATTAGACATTTGGCAGACGCTTTTATCCAAAGCAAATTACATTGTTTTATTCTATATTCACATAGGTATTTGCAATCCCCTGGGATCGAACCCACAACCTTTCGTTGTTAACGCATTGCTCTTACCACTGAGCTACAGGAAAGCTGTATAAAACCAAAATAGACAAGGATTCATATGTATTGGTGCAACCAACATGGTATTGGTATATTTTAACATTCACTTCAACACACACAGCAATGCTAGCGGGCATCCCTTTAACTTATAAGGTTAAGTTCCCCTTCGGCTGTTTTCTCCAACTTAAACTGATGTCTATTGTCAATACGTGAAATACACCTAGATACATGTATATTAATAATGCGAGACATTTCACTGTTGATGGCGGGGATTTAACGTTCGCTCTGGTGAGCGCTTATATAAGATCACGAGTCATGGATAGCAGCTACCTCAAGTGACGTGAGCACAATATTCACTAATCTTGCAAACATACCTTTATCTTGCTCTTTTTTCTCCTCCTCTGCACTTTCCTTCTTTCTCTTTTCGGCACCAGAGGGATACATCCTTTTTTGTGACATGGCTTGTCATTTATTAATTACACTGACACGCACTTGCGCGCCGGCGCGAATTGTCAATGCACGCGAAATGTGTCTAAGCGCAATTGCGCATGACTCAACCGCTGGCAGTCACAGCAGCAGTTGTCGGCAAATCAGATTTTTCTTATCTTGAATTATTCATTTCATTCATTTCATTTATTCATTTATATTAATTTATTTATTTATTCATTCATTTATACAACTTGTTTTAAGTTATTTAATTGTAAAAAAACGATTGGGGGGCCCCCTGGTGGCCAGGGGGCCCCAAGCAGCCGCTTAGTTCGCTTATGCCTCGGCCGGCCCTGTTTGTTGCACCTCCTCCGGTCGAAGTCTTGATTGCACCTCCTCTGGTCATAGTCTTGGTTGCACCTCCTCCGGTCATAGACTTATTTGCACCTTCTCTGGTCGTAGTTTTGGTTGGATCTCTTGCGGTCGGGAACTCCTTGAGTTGCTGACTCAGATCACCGTCTATGCTACACCTTCACCGATCTTGGATGCACCTTCTATGATTACAGTTGTGTCTGCACCTTCTTCAAATAAAGTCTCATCTCGCCTCTTTCGATTGCACTCTTGGCTGCACCTTTTAAAAACCCACTTATGTCTCTGGTCGCATCGTCAACAAACCCACTAATTTCTCTGGTCTCTCTTTCAACAAACCCACTGAAGGCTCTTGTTGCTGGATTGGCTGCATCTTGAATGATCTCACTCATGGCACTCAAGGCATCCAACTTCAGCATCCAATTCTTTGCCTCATATACGAATGGGACAAGATAAAGCTCACCTCCACGCAGAGCATCTCTGTTCTCTACAATGAGTTAAGGGCCCTTCACACTTTAAGGATAATTATAACTATAAAAAATAAAGAATTAAAAATCGTTCTTCATTTAGGAGAATACTGGGGTTCACATTACAACTAACTATAAAGGTAATAAGAACACCTTCGTTGGGATAACTTTCAGAACGATTTTTCCAGCTGATGAACGCTGAAACATACTGTCAAACAGTCTCTGGGAGATAATGTTTTACGATTAATGATCGTGATGCAGGTTTAATGTCTGAATTAAAGAATGTGGTGGTCAGTAAGTAGCAGTCATCTATTCATTTTATTTCCTACTTACATTTACATTTAGTCATTTAGCAGACGCTTTTATCCAAAGAGTTTAAGGAGCAATCGATATGTCACACAGGAGCAATAATGCAATAGGTACCAATACTAAGCAAGACCACTACCTGTTGAGAGGTAGAGAGAGGGTTAGTGTTTTTTTTTTTTTCTTTTCTTTTTTTACTTTCCTTTAGTATGGTGAGCTGAAGGCGTATTTGTAACAGTATATAGAAAAATTATATTATTTATTAAGCATGGATCTTAAAACCTTACCTTCAGTGACAGACTAGATCCCATTTTTCAGGACTCACATTTTCTCTTAATGACAAGTTTACACTGGGGCAGGGAAAATTGGTCTGCAGTTACATTGTTGCGCAAAGTTTCCCTGATCCTTGCTGTGTGCTCTCATTCAGAAACAGAGGAGGACAATGTAGGATATCCCCACAGAGAGGGGACAGAATGCCATAAGGCAGTAAAGGAATATGAATGATATCGTAATTTTGGTTTAAATCTCATCAGCTATGTGAAATATTCATCCAAAGCACCAGGGGCGGACTTACCCATAAGGCAAAGGTAGGCAATCGCCTGGTAACTATAGAAGCAAATAAGAGACATAATGTTTTGAAATTTAACAGCCTATGAATACTTGATTTTGAATTATTTTACTTTGGAAACTGTATCTGAATTTATGTGTTTCGAATTTACCTCTATGAAATTTAAATATGAAAATTCTTGATTTCCAATTTAAAAACCTGAATTTAATGCTCACAAATTCAGATACAAAAAAAATCAACTTACAGAATTTCAGATAAAATACATTCAGATTGATCAAATTTGATTGCTCTTGTTCAGATCTCAAATTTCAAGTTAATACTTTTCAAAGAAAACATATGTCTAATTCGACTGCTCAAATTCAGATCGAAAAATTCAAGTTAAATATTCACATGGTAACATCCGGGCTACCCAGGATAGGAAGAACAGTTGCGCCCAGAGCCCGTCTGCAATTGAACCGAACCATTGAACCGAACCAATGAACCGAACCGACGTCGAAAAATAATAATAATAATAATAGTTCCAAAAAATAATTAGCAACAACATACTTTTGTTCTGTAGAGTCTGATTTTACATAAACAGCAAACTTACCGGAGCGCCTTCGTTTTCCCTAGAATTCATCTTCTTTACAGGTTTAATATCCGTGCCTTGGCCTCTTCTTGGATCATGACAGACAGTCAGGTTGTCGTGCTCTGATAGGCCGCCCGACGTCGGTTCATTGGTTTGGTTCAATTGCAGACGGGCTCTGGGCTCAACTGTTTTTCCTATCCTGGGTAGCCCGGATGTTACCATGTGAATATTTAACTTGAATTTTTCGATCTGAATTTGATCAGTCGAATTAGACATATGTTTTCTTTGAAAAGTATTAACTTGAAATTTGAGATCTGAATAAGAGCAATCAAATTTGATCAATCTGAATGTATTTTATCTGAAATTCTGTAAGTTGATTTTTTTTGTATCTGAATTTTTGAGCATTAAATTCAGGTTTTTAAATTGGAAATCAAGAATTTTCATATTTAAATTTCATAGAGGTAAATTCGAAACAAATAAATTCAGATACATGGTTTCCAAAGTAAAATAATTCAAAATCAAGTATTCATAGGCTGTTAAATTTCAAAACATTATGTCTCTTATTTGGTTCCATAGGTAACCCCAAGCTTCCAGGGGCCTCCAAAAGGAAGGGGTGGATTTATAAGCCATTAAGCTAATAAGCCATGTCTGAAGCCACGTAGAGCCCAGAGGAAAGCTGCTCCAACAGCAGCAGCGCCTCTCTCTCCCGCCAGACGCAGCACTCTCCCGGACACAAGCAATGATTAAATTGCGATAATGTATCAAGTCCTTACTATAGCTGGCTGCTGTCCATCAATTCCAAGTGACTGGCTATAATGCTCAACGCTGCAAAGCGCACTGCAATTAGAAATCAACTCTTCAGGCAGAGTTTGAAGACAAATAAGCGCAGGACTGTGTTAAAGCAACTTCATATCAGCTATGGTGAGTCGAAATAGTCTTGGCGACGGTATGTTCATACATTTAAAAAAATTCCCCGTAAATTTACGCAGTAGCAGCGGTTCCAGCCATTTACTCTATTGTTAAAGGTTTGCAACCGTTTTTTTTTTTCATTTTACAGTTTACATCATCGTATCTGCATCAGGGCTTTGTTCAGCCCCGAATAAAGGTTGCAAAACGTTTTTTAAATGGAAACGGTGGTGCCATTGAACACAATTGACACAAGAAATTATCTATGGCAGCTGAGAAGGCCATTCTTTGTGTTCTTTTTGAATAATTTTCGGAGCCTGATGAAATCGCTGTAAATACATGTTGAGTACTGCAAAATACATCTCTTCAATTGTTGCATATACCGAGCTGCAGCAGACACATTTAAACGTCTTTACTTGGACCCATTGTGTGAGATGTCTCTTTAATACCGCATGGGTTACATGTTGCTGCTGATTGGGCTGATGTTTTTGACACACCCACCAAACAAGAGAAAAGTATCTCAAACCCTGCACACCGTTTCCAGGAAACGTATCGTTCAACCCGGAAGCCGTAGCAAAACATGCCCCAGTGGTGCAAATACCAGATTAGTGATTAGAAAACAGGCGAAGCAGTCAGCTCTCTCAAACTATACCATTCAGTCACAAAAAACACCAATACAAATAATATAAAAAATAATACAAAATCTATCTAATGAAATAATTTGTTATATAATATAATATAAATATTTGCCTTCTTAAAATTAGTTGTTGTATTTCTCATTTGATATAAATTGGTTTTGATGTGTTCGTGATAGTAATAATAGTATCATATTGTAATATAGTCGGCTCTAATGATGCACACAGCATCATTTGCACTCTATACTGCTCACTTGCACCCCAGGAATATTACACTGAATGCTCATTAGCACGAATGGACTACTTCAATAACTGCACTAACTCACCTACTGCACTCTAACTCATCTATTGCATTATTGCATCTATCGCATAACTAACTGCATCTTCTCATTTATTGCACTATAGCTTCAATAACTGCACTAACTCATCTACTGCACTGTAACTGTATATCTGCATCTACTCATGTATTGCACCGTACCTTTAATAACCACATTAACTCATGTACTGCACCGTACCTTTAATAACTGCATTAACTCATCTACTGCACTGTAACTTTAATAGCTAATGTCTGTAACTAATGCACACTCAGGTCACTTGCACTATTGTATAGTCTATATTGTTATCTGTTTATAACCTCCTGTACATTAATGTTCACAGTATATGGCCTTCTGTATATATTGTCATAGTACATTCCTTCTGTAAAGTATTTTCATAGTACATGCCCATTGTATAGTAATTTCCTAATATTGTATCTGTATTTATTCACACTGTATATCTGCACTTGCTAATTGCACTTCTGGTTAGACCTAAACTACATTTCGTTACACTGTACTTGTATATGTGTAATGACAATAAAGTTGAATCTAATCTAATCTATATTATTATTGGCAGTTTTAGTTGCTTTTACTTTGTGGCTAACCAAAACCGAACTACGTCCCTTTTATGGCAAGCCTAACTCAAGCCAGGATGTAGACAAATTAATGCTTGGCTTTTTGTTTCTTCTGACTGACCAGACTCACGCCAAAAACAAGCCTAATTCTGTTTCACACAAGCCTGAAAACCAATGCCAGAATTAAGCCAGAATTTGTGGCTGGGAAGAGACGACCTTTGACGTGATCTTGATTACCGCGCGGTTTTGAAAAAGTGCGATGTGTCAAGAATCCCCACCCCCACATGCTTCTTTTCACAGCGCAAGACTGTTTTGTTTAGGGGCCAACGGGTGTACAGTTAAAAGCTGCAAATTTACAGAAAGGGCTTAATCTATGGGCCTTGGTCTGTCAATCTACAGGATCAAACTGTCTCTTGAAATAACAGTATTTTACTGTTGGAAATTGCCGTTTTTTAACAGCAATTTTTTACAGTCTATTTCCCGACCCGCATCCGAACCCCAAATGACACATTAATAATTATTACACCGGTTACATCATATATTAGCGGTTCACACAATGGGTTATGGTTTTGACACCATTCCGCCGAACAATGCTTCATGAGAGGCCTTTTTTGTAAATTTAAGATCATAAAAAGGAATAACACATGGACTGACATAGATGAGTTTGTGACAGAATTCTCTAATATGAGCAGAAAGTTAATGCTTTGAATATTTGAATGATGTGCATAGTTATTTTTTATGTTTTCATCAAATCTAAAATTACTAAATTGAAAAATAAATGTAAATGTAAAAATATATGTAGGCTAAATTTATAAATAAGAATTTAAAAATAAAATATACAATGTTAATAGGCTATGTAACAAATATTCAAAAAGCTATATAGTTATTTTGTAAATAGTTTCTTTATAGTAAATCTTTTGGGACAAAAAATATAAATTTTGTTTGTGTTGTGTACATGTATTTGATCACATTGGTAATTTTGAAGGCAGTATTAAAACTCTTTTTTGCTCCTTCTCTGTATGTTCCTTAGAAAATATACCTTTATTTGGTTTTCTGAAAACTGACTTTGCATTGTATCAGCTTTATTTGCAACAGTTGCTGATGTAGTCATATTAATGGAGAGTCTTTTAATTCTTGAAACTTGGTCATAATTTTGGAAAACAATTGTGTAACGCTTTTCAGTACACTACACTGTATGATAATTAATTTGCAGCAGAGGATGAAGGTCTGCTGTGACATGAGGTAAAGGTTTAAAATGTTAGGCCTAGTCATATATACACAATAATCATGTAGCCTTTATGTACAGTGAGGGAAATAAGTATTTGATCCTCTGCTGATTTTGTGAGTTTGCCTGGAATTTATTTGGAAATAGAAGAAACGCAAAATAACTATCAAATGCCCTTGTTCTGGAGCTCCCTGTTAGATTTCCCCAATGGAGTAAAGATGACCATAAGAAAGGTTAAAAATCAGCCCAGAACTACATTGGAGAAGCCTGTTAATGATTTCAAGACAGCTGGGACCACAGTTAGCAAGCAAACCATTGGTAACACGCTATGCCTCAACAGATTGAAATCCTGAAGCTTGCAAGGTCCTCCTGCCCAAGAAGGCCCGCTTGGCTCTTCTGAAGTTTGAAAATGAACATCAAAATGATTCAGAAAAGGCTTTGGCGAAAGTGCTGGCACTGCTGTGAGACCAAAATTGACTCCTGTGTTTGGAGGGAGAGAAATGTTGACTATGATCCCAAGAACACCATTCCTACAGAGAAGCACAGTGTTGGAAACATTATGCTTTAGGGCTTTTTTATCTCTGCTATGGGTACAGGATGACTTCACCGCATTGAGGGGCTGAGGGACAACCCAGTGTACTGTAAAATCTTGGACAAGAACCTCCTCCCCTTAACTAGATCACTGAACATGGGTCGTGGATGTGCCTATAAAATGACAAAGACCCAAAACATATTGCCAAGACAACCAAGGAGTGGCTTAGGAGAAGCATACTAAATGTTCTTGCCAGTCTCTAGACCTTAGTCCTATAGAAAATCTGTGAAGGTGGATAAAATTTCAATTTGCTGAGCGACAGCCAACTCAAGGATGGAATAAAATGTATCCTGACACATGTGCAAACCTGGTGACCAACTGTCAGAAATTTTTTACCTCTGTGCTTGCCAACAAGGGTTTCTCCACCAAGTACAAAGTTATGTTTTGTTCAGGGATCAAATAATTATTTCACTGACTGAAATGCAAATCAATTTATAACCTATATATAACATTTTTTTCCCAGATTTTTTTTTATATTCTGTCTCTATCCGTTAAAATGAACCCACCATAAAATGTATTTACCCTTCATTTCTTTGTAAGCAGGCAAACTTACAAAATCACCAGGGGATCAAATGCTTCTTTCCCTCTAGGTATCCATATACACTTAGATTTTTTTTATTTGTTTCTTTTGACAATAATTGCTAAAAGACCATTGCTTTCCAAATGTGGAAATGGCTTATCCTGAAAGGCTATTTGTAATTTGAAGAATGGCCTTTCATTATTAAACTCACTGTAGCTCAATGGTAAAATCAACGTTGTGGGTTCGATCCCAGGGGATTGCACATACTGTACCTATGCATAAATGTATTGGATAATGGAATGTAATCCGCTTTGGATAAAAGCATCTGCCAAATGCATAAATGTAAATGTAAACTGTAGGAGGAGGCTGAGGATCAGAAAGACATTTTTAAGGAATACAGTCAACCTTAAGTCTAAGTTTTTAATTAAATTTTATGTAAATCGATTTAAAATTATAAAAAGAATTTAAATATGTGAACAATATGCCATGGTGATCCCATTGGGGTCACCTTAAGCCTTACAATCTTTGAGTTTTAAATCTGTCTCTCTAACCATTATGCCACAACAATCTTTGGTTGGGTGCCGGAGTTATAAGCGATCGTAAGTCCCCGGCGGGACGATGATGACCTCGCGTTTTGGAAGAATATACTTTTTTCGGATCGACAAACCAACATACATCGGTCCGTATCTCCGGTCCAAAAAGACTTGTTCGCGATCAAGCTTCATCTCCGGAAGAAGTAAGTTTTACACATCGTTTTTAAATCCCCTTTCTTAAATAATGTGTGTAGCATGTTAGCGACTGTTGTTTACATAGTCGCGGCTAAACCTGAGACATGGTCCAAAGAGAGTCCTTACGAAAATTAAACATGTTTTTTTTGTGGTATAAGTGTAGTAACCATGTTTTTTTGGTGCATTGATGACTTAGAGCAAAACCATGGTTTTACTACAGTTACCAACGTTTACTATGTTTTTACAAATAACATGGTTTTCAAAACCATGGCTATTTTGTGATAACCATTGTTTTACTACAGTAACCATTTTTTTTGCTTTTAACTCTATTAAAACCATGGTCAATTTTCGTAAGGGAGGTAAAATGTCGTAACGTTAGTGGTAAATCGCATCGCGTTTCAGAAGATTTGTGACTGACGTATTTTCTGTAAAGCTTATTCATTACAACGAAAGAAAGTTATAGCAGTGTCTTTCTCTGTGAGTTCAGTGTTTCAGTGTATGTCCTAAGTGCGACAATACTTAGAACAGATAGAAACAGAGTTCGCATTTGTAAGACAATGAGGTTTATGTTTATGTGTGTTAGTAATATGCATGGACATGATTTATCATCAATGGCCAACATTACATCCAGGAAATGGTCAGCATATGTTGTTCATATCTATGTTTTTGTCTATCTATTTAATTCGTATTCATGAACAAGGCATTAAGGTGATTTTTATTGCAGTTAGTGTATGGTTTTGGTTGGGCAAGGCTTAACACACGTTATTGCACGTTCTGCTATATTGCTTGTCTTGATGTCATCCAAAGCACATGTGTAAGCGCTCTACCTCATATTTTGCATACAGGAAGGGGAGCAGATGCTCATTTGCATTTAAAGAGACACACACAAAAACGGTGCATTTCCATTGCAGCCACAAATGACCATGTTCAACATATTGTAATGAAAGATATGTGGTGTATTTTTAGCTGACACTTTACAGAGACATTCTGGGGATAATACTGACTACTTTTTCTATAACACCTCCCTCACTGAACATGTTTTTATTTACAACTGCTTTTTAACAATGAAAATTGTAAAAAGCGCTATATACATAAAAGTTGAGTTGACTTGTTGAGTGCTGATATTTGATGTCTCTGTGTTTAAATTATACAAAACTTCTGTTATTTATATATCAATCCTGGTTACCAGTTTCACCCAGAGGTATGAAAGAGTGACATCTCGGGATAAAATAAATCAATCTGCCTTTAGATGAGAGCATCAAATCATGATCATATTTCCAACAATATGACATCAATGTGACACAGTTTTACAAACACACAACTAACATTAAGAGGAAGCATTAGTCTGTAATAGACCTGTTAAATCACACTGCATTGCTGTATTATCCTGCATTTTTAATGTGGGTTACTTGGTTCTTGTAAAATCGCAATGCTGTAGTGTCCCTATACAAGAATTTCCTGTGAAAGTAAAAAACAACTAAAAAAACTGAAGTTAAACAGCTTTGTTAAGGTGTGTTAAATTAAATGCTCGATGAGTAAATTAAACTTAAATTCTTTTGAACTGACTTAAAAAATCTAGTTGTATTTTCAATTCAGTTGTTCAATTGAGTCATAAAGCTAATTTGAGCTGAAATTTGTGAATTTTTTATAGTGTAGTCAGTCAGTAATTTACTGTCACAGTATTGTACTTTCACTTTCCGGGATTTTCTTGTACGTTTCTTATAATGAATTCCTGTGAACGTCATGCAACCAGTAGCCAGTAATTTCCTGTAAAATCAGAGTGTAATTAATAACAGTGTCAGCACTTTAAATGTTGCATGAGTTGACAACTAAATTCAATTACAATTAAAAATCAATTCACTCAAGTTATCAATACACATTACATTTTAATGTAAACAGTTTCCTATTTTTTATTATCCTACTCAAATTATAAAGTTAACCAGAATATCTTGCTGCGACACTCCAAAAATTAAGAATTGCCAACTAAAGAATTTTAGGTAATGCGGCTTAAAATGTCACATATCATTTGCTCAAAAAGAGTGATTAAAAATGATGCACTTAATTTTTTAGTATATACAGCATGCTATTGTTAAACATAATCCAAAAATAACAAGGTTGTAATGATTACTAATACCTAAAGTGGGTGTGAGAGAGATATGTATCCATTGCATCTTTTTTCTATTTGATTTAATAAGACATTTGAAAGCGCCTTGTTTTTGTCTGTTGTCTGTTGTTTTGTCAGTTATTGCCTGTTGTTCTGTAATGATTGCCTTATTTCACCCATTGTGTAGCGTGATAAGATTGTCGTCTCTTTTATCAGTAGGTGCAGAATATGAATCTAGCTCTCAAGAGTCCATAAATGAGAAATGTAATAGCGAACAAGTGGGTGTCAGTGGGGGACAAAGATAATAGTACTGATGGAAATGATCATACTGCCTATTCAAAAATGATTGTTTCTGTGACAGGGCCACTAAAATAGCAAATTTTAAAGGCAGAGGAGAAACTCAGGCGACCCTATACAGTACATTCATGCTATACAGTACACATCTGATGCGTGCTTCTTTCGAGAACAGGTTTTGCGCTTAAGTTTTAATTGTGCTTATAACTTTCAGGGAGCTTTCGAAGGTTCTAGCTTAATTTTCACTGTGGTTCTGAATTCACCACAGAGTGACATGGGTGTGATCTATACTTGTCACTGAATGGTTGGAATGGTGGCAGACCAGGGACTCGTGGGTGCACAAAAATCTTGAGTATCTCCATTTCTCCTTTTTCACCCCTTTAGAATAGCCCACATATTTTTTATATGGGCGAATATCAGATCTTTAAAGCCAAAGCTTCGGCTCAACTCAAAGTGCCCGGCTATGTTTGCTTGCTTGAAATAGCTACATTATTAACGAAGGTCTGCCTCACATCTATTTCATTACACGAAAATCCATATAATAAGTCAAAATCCACACACCTTCATGACAGCACAATTCACACATCTACTGGTTTGATAAAACCATCAATTAAGATTCCTTTACCTATGTTTGATCAGCTTTCAATTCCATTTCAGATTTCCTCACTACATAGCAGGACACTGTTAGCGGCCCATCACACTGTTTTTCTAAAATAGCACATCAAAGAAACAGGTGAGTTGACACTGTCTGAGAGGCTGATGTAAAACTCTGTCAAGCGCAGTGGTGGACAATGGCTTCAAACAGACAGGGGAGGCAAGCTGCTAAGCGGTGTTCTAATTGAGACGAGTCTGGTGAAATAGGAAGCTAATTAGCGCAAAGCTTAGAGAGAGACGCTCTGTCAAAAAGAATGACATCAAATGTCATTCAGCGAGAGAATGGAGCCGCAGAAGTGACCGAGCGCGTTGGTCGCATCCGCTTATGTGGTTGCTTTTCAATTGAGTTTTAATTGACAAGAAGATTAAAGCTTACTTCTCAGGAGTTTTAAAGAGAGAGAGGGAGTGAGCGATAGTCGTTAGAGGAGAAGTGTGGGCCGTTGTGCGCGTCGTTGAAGGTTAGCTCTGGTTCCCGCTGCGTGAGCACTGCCTGAGATGGGCTACTTGTTGGACATTCATTATCAAACCCTGTTTGGTCCTTTCATCTGCTGCTCTGCAGAGCCCTCCTCGCAAACTACAGAGGCACCTTGCAGCTTGACATCTTTCCATTCACTCTGTACCTTAAACAGCATGCTGCCACATCAAAGCAGACACAAGCCCTTTGATGTTGCAAAAATAAAGAGCCCCAATGATCTACTCAAAACCAATGGAACTTTTTGGTGCCTCTCTCTCCAACACACTCTCTCTCCTTTTCTCATTTTATTGGTTTCTGATAAGCTTCATCAGAGTTTGGGGATGGGGAAGTTAGGGTAACCAGGGCTAACCATTGTAAGTGCTCCTGTTAGCTAAATGTGTTCATCAGCATGAACAGTACATACAGTATAAAAACATATAGTTAAAACACAGATAAGCTGAATAAAAAGAATGGAATTTGATTCAACTTGCACTTAGGTTATGCTGTATATCAACACTGTTCCAAAACCATGTGCCTACTTATGCATTACTTAATTTTATAACAAAAAAGCCTTCCATGTATATTTCTGATGTTACTTACTGTACCCAACTAAGAAAATATGTTAAGCTCAAATAACAATAACAGACTAGCTGAAAGTGTATTGAAATCATAGTCAATGGTTTACAGTAAAAAAAAGTTATTCAAAAAGTTCATGGTGCATATTCCAAAGTCAGGACTTATAATGACATATTTCTGAAAGAAATTTGACACATTTAACTTTTGGAAGTAAACATCTGTTTATGCTTACTGAAACAATCTTAAAGGGACAGTCCACCCACAAATATGAAATTTTTAGATGACAGATTAAAAGAAAGAAAAGTACATAAAAACAAAGAATTTAAGTCATAAAATAATCATAAAAAACAACTCAACTAAGTACTACCCATAACAGCAAGCATTAGCCATTTCAAAAAGATAGGTTTTTAACAACTTACTGAACTGACTACTGTGGGTGCATTTCTAATAGTGACTGGATGAGTATTCCATAACCTGGGTGCAGAGACAGGCTGCTGGAGAAAAAGGAATTAGCGGACCGAAGGATACGAGAGGGCGTGTGTAAGCAGACTAAGTCAGAGATGTTAGAAGGGGCTATTCCATGCAAAACTTTATATGTTAGTGTTAGTGTTTTAAAAACAATACACAACTGAACAGGAAGCCAGTGCAAACTATAAAGCACGCCAGTGATGTGATGACGAGGTGCATTGTATCTAAGTACATGGCTGCTGAATTCTGAATGTACTGCAACGGTTTGATAGATTTCGCTGGTAAACCAACAAAGATTGAGCACCGATCTGTCTTAGAACAATTTAATTTGAGAAAAATATGGGGCATCCATGTTTTAGTTTCCTGCACACACTCCTAAAGAATTGTGGAGGCGGCAGCAAGGTCAGATCTGGAGCTGATGTAATTTGGGCATCATCAGCATAAAGTGATATCCCAATCCATATTTCCTAATGATTGGCGCTAAAGGAAGAATTTAAACCCCCAAAACAAATCCACGAGGAACACTTTGGACACCCGTTCAGTTTCAGATTTGATGTTTCCCAGGAGGTCAACAAACTGAGAGCGATCAGTGAGGTAAGATTAAGCCAATTAAGTACTTGGTGCTGTAGAGGGATCACAAAAGATTTGTGAGGAAACACTAAAGAACTGAGATTGCAGGTGACTCAGGCAAGATCTCTGCAGACTTTGAGAAAGCAAGTTTCTTGAGAAGGAAAGATGAAACAATAAACCAGGTGAAAGACCAAATCAGAGGCGGGGGATATTAGTAAGGATTTATTGGAGCACTTCTTGTGTCCGCTGACCATCACTCATTGGCTTCAAATAAAGGGGAATCTTTCTCATCTTGGTCAAACATTTGTTTATGCCAGTGAAGCTTACTGCTAGGGTGACTTAACCTTTTCCAAATAATTTGAGTCTCAACCATTTCTTTGCATCATGTATATTTATCATGCAACTAGTGACCTCAATATCTTTAACTTTTAGCTTCTGATGTTCTTTTAAACACATAGCATTTTGTTCTTAAATGCTGTAATTACAGGGATCTTGGATGAAAAATGCCCTCAAGCATTTTTCTTGTCTTTCCGCTCTCTTTTTTCTTTTTCTTTTTCTTTTGAATTATTCACTACAGTTCATTAGCCCTTGGGTTCCTGACTTTAAAAATGTCTTAATTTTTCCATTCTATTATTCTATATATATATATATTCTTACATTTTCTTTCTTTCATTCTTTCTTTCTTTCTTTCTTTCTTTCTTTCTTACTTTCTTTCACAAAGTAAGACATACACTGCAGTGTTGACTCATACACGTGTGCAGTCAATCACATACACACCCACATTCCCCATCTTTCACCCGTCACACGTGGCAGCATGATAACAACAGGACTCTCAATGACTGTTATCTTCTCATGCCCTTAACAGAGTGATATGGTGCAAATGTCAACAGGGTACTGAGAAATTACCTCAAAGACAGAAAGAGGAAGTGTGAACTTTAACACTCCGTCAGCTTCTTTCCTAATTCAATAAACTTGAAAGTTATTAAAGTGCTTTATTTTCACACCTCTTCTCTCAGATAAAAGCCCGCCACACCAATTAGCTTTAATTCACTTTTTTCTCTCTCTTTTTCCTTTTCATGCTATCAAGCCTGCAGAAAGCGTTATATATTACAATCATTTGCATTATCCTGAGAATCAGCTTTGAAGTTGTGAGATACTGTAGGAAAACAGGGCTCCACTAATCCTCCAGAAAAAGAAAAAAAAACGTTCAAAGCCTCTAAATACTCTGGAACAGATGTACATTATCATTGGATTTGCGTTTTCGCCTCTTTGCTCCTGTATTGGTAATTGTGTAGCGCGCAGTCGCGTGTCCCTCACATCGTCTGTGTTTAGCATCTCTTCTCGACAGAAGCTAGCACCCCACTGGGCCAATTCGTACTTCAAAGCACTGTGACTATCTACGGGAGACAAAGCACACTTCACACATATGGAAGCAGCCTCCTCACTCACGCTTGAGTCTGTAGCATCATTCATTTGCTCTCTGTCTGTCTTTGTGACACAGAGATACGGCTATCCCCCTCCACACACACTCATCACACAAATCCAGCAACCAACCTTGTGTCACCATTCATATGTGTGTGTACATATTTGTGAAAGTTTTTGTGTACCTTGAGATGAAAGAGTGTTTGGAAAGTGGAAGTCTTGGAAGGATGCAAAGCAGATGTTCAATGTTTGTGTATATTTCTGCTGAAGATAATACTGGGGTCAGCAAAAAGTGTGCTTTATCACAAGGATAGGCAGATATTGTATGTAGGGGTGGGCAACAGTAAAAAAAATCGCAATTTATTGACTATTCATATGAATATCTACAACACATTTGACATCACAGATTATTTCGT
Source organism: Triplophysa bombifrons (assembly GCA_029783895.1). Taxonomy (NCBI): domain Eukaryota; kingdom Metazoa; phylum Chordata; class Actinopteri; order Cypriniformes; family Nemacheilidae; genus Triplophysa; species Triplophysa bombifrons. Next base: position 25,248,624 of record CM056448.1, read on the forward strand.
TCTATTTGGCAAGGTTGTCGGAGTCCAACATGTGGTGCGGTTGTGCATCGGGCGACCCGAGTTTGATTTCCGTCTCGAGTTCCTTTCTCGAAACCCTCCCACTTCACCTACATTACACATTTGGCAGTCGCTTTTATCGAAAGCGACTTACATTGCTTTTATCCTATATATTTTACATAGGTATTTGCAATCCCCTGGGATCGAACCCACAACCCTGCGTTGTTAACGCAATGCTCTTACCACTTAGCTACAGGAAAGCACTTCCTGTCCTCTCTACTACTAAGCGTTACAATTAAAGGCATAACGCCAAAAACAAATCTTTAAAAAGAAAAGCTGTAACAACCTCACTGGATGCATAGTTTGCTAGGTAGATGGGATGCAAGAGAACATGTCTGTGTCATTTAATTCTGAGCAAATCTCCATTTTGTTCATGTAAGCAGTCAGGTATGCTGTAAATGAGACGAGCAGAGTCTATGTTCACTAAATAAAGATGTAACTTAATAAAAGCTTGGGAGGACTTTATGTGTTGATGTGCGTGAAGACATTAGAATGCAGTGTCACGCTCTCTGTGAGCCATTTGTGTCACATTGGAGTCATGCCGTGCGGTAGAAGGGCTGGACTGCAGCTGTGGGAAATATCTGAGGGAAATAGCACAACATTCAATATAGATTAACAAAGACACACACATACGCTTGCAAAAGTATGTGACCAAATGCACCACGCATGCAACGTCAAATGCATTATATTACATCAAGAATCAGGACCACACAGTCACTAAGCAACGGTTTAGCTTTTAATGAAAGATGTTTTAGCACGGGGTCAAATAAATAAAACAATTATTTCCATATTCCACTGTAAACAAAACAAAATCAAGAAGCATTGAGACAAGTCAAGTGGGTAGTGGGTGTGGCATGAAATCCTAGCAAGTTGTGTTATTTATATACAAGCCCCTCCATGAAACACTGTGACTTTGAAATGTGCTGTCACAAACCTAAGCACATTATAAATAATGAAATGTTACGAATGGCACTATGTGAAAGAGCTGATACTAAATAGCGCTCAACTCATCCATCATCACAGGAGTCTGTTCACATTGTATTTACATCAAGCCTTGACTAATTCTTTTCAACTAAACAATCTAAAACATATCAGTCTATTGATTTTTTTAGTGTAATGAAGAATCTGGTGAAAAGTATAAAAGAATATTAAAGGATTATGAGTCAATTTAATAATGCCATATCGGCAGTTTTTAGCAGCAGTGTTTCAGCATCTGGTCAGGAAATAGTAAGTATAGTTGACGTCCACCAATGTGTGCATATAAAAAGCAGTAATATTAACTGCTAGGGTGTAGCAGTAATGTCTCATGCTGTAATGAGAGTGAGAATATGAGAGGGATGGCTGGGGTGGGAGTGTTAACCTCCATACCACACATTCATTTGTTAGCAACAGAGAGACTGGGAGAAGGTCGACTGTCACTCACTTACTAGTTGTGATGAGACCACCATGAAGTTAGTGGGTTTTCCAAAGTGTAGCCTGATACTCTCATACTTCCACCATTCGGAGCGAAACAACAGCCACTCAAACTCTGACATATTCTAACCAATGGCAATTTATTAACACCTTTTCATTTACACCAACTAAATTTCTAATTAATGTTGGGACCACAATTTAGGCATTGCAGCAAAATGTATGCATGTGTGACTCTTTGTTAGAAATGGCAAGATACAAATTTAGCTGAGATCAAAAACATCTGTCATACCTCATTGGTGAGTGGATCACTTACATCTGTTCTGTTAAAACACCTAAAGTGTAAGTTTTAACACACACACCTGCTCACCATCTAACTATAAAAAAAGCTAAAACGTGTCTTATAACCTTCAGAAGTGCCTGTTTCAAATACGCACGCATACACTTTCTGACAGTAGGGTATTGGTGAGTTATGGGACGACTGGAGACTCCTAGGCGGCGATAATGTCATCCTGCCCCTACGGAATGAGACAGCTGCCACACACAAACACACATACACATTCACTCTATCCCTTTAGGTGACTCTGATTGCATCAAAGCTAAAATAGATTCCTAATGTACAATTTAAATGTTTAAAAACTGCTGTGAAGAACACTTAAACCCCAAAATAAACCAGACTTGCTACACATTTTGTTTTTGCCAATACTGAGCTAAAGGCACAACCCTATTATATACAGCATCCTAATTTATTACAAACTATTCGATTATGAAGATTTCTTTTAAGGTCCAATGTGTCCTCTTTTGGGAGAATCTACTGACAAAAATGCAATATAGTATTCCTTACTATGTGGTCAGAGGTGTAAAAAGAGCTAACATGATGATCCATTATGTTTTTATTACCCTAGTATGAGCTATTTCTATCCCCTGCAGACCATGTTGTTTCTACAGTAGCCATAAATGGACAAACTGTTATAGAGCATTTCATTAGTACGTTATCTCTTTCAGCAGAGAAGAGAAAACATGATGACATCTTAGTTCTGTGTCAGCTAACGTAGTGCCTTCGAAAGGGAGGCGGAAGGGCTTGAGTGAGCCGTTGGTTGCAATTTGCAACCTGTATCGCTAGATGAAGCTAAATTTCACACTCTGAACCTTTAAAGTAATCAAATTCAACGGTAAGTCTCCGTCAAAACATCCTTACAGCTCTGGTGCTTTGCTGCTCTCGTAAAATAAGATTATTATATTACACAGACTCTAAAATGAACCTGAGAAACAAAAATACTATCTTTCCTTGACAGCACCTATTGCTTTGGAGTTTACAAGGTGGAAAGATGAGAACTTAACTGAACTGAAAATGGGAAATCTGAAACCACAACTGAACAATTACAAGACACAATATAAGGTATAATTTCGTGTCATACAATATAAACTTTTCCAAACATTTGATTAGGCCTAATTTGACTTGACATAAACCCGACAGAAATATTTTTTTCAAATAAATTATTTTTTTAAACTTCTGAACATCCTACAAGATCTCATATTGTATGATACACATAATTACGCTATAAACTCTGATACCTGGTCTTACAATGCAGATAGCTTACAGTCAGACAGAGAAAAACCAAACAAAACAAAAATAGAAAAAAAGGATAAATAAAAATATATCCGTAATAAAGCTTACAATGGATTTCAATCCAGTACATCTTGACGACACTGCAGATTGGTGGCATATTAAAATAGAGACAAATAAAAAATACAATCTGAATGATAAAAATCATGTTAATAATACAGATAATCATAATAATACTAGAGGTAGCAGCTGATTATGATGTTCTGATTTCTTCATGTCGATCGGTTAAGTTCTCGTGCTCTCTGACCATTGGAGCGTATTTACTGGCTCTGTACATTGTGTCCTGTATTGCATTTTAAAGGTGTTGATCTCTGTGAGAAGCTCTTCATAAATAAAGTGTCATGAATGCAACGGCACAAGAAGTGCTTTTCAAGTGGTCTTTCAGTGGAAACGCAAGATAAGTGTAAAAAAGACACCATAGGCACACATAGATGCGCAGATTCGCGCATACGCACACACACAACAATTACAAAAAAGGAATTGCATTCCTTCAAAAGTGGTTTGATATACCAAGTTCTTCATTAACTCCACCATTTCGATCTCAGTGTACACTGAGCCATTCATACAGATTAAAGAGAGTGATTGAATCTCAACAAGACTAGTCATGAGAAGTCTGTTTCATAATGACCCAAAAATCATATGAGAGTGGCATTGAAAAACTTGCCTTCGTTTCCTTTAATATTTTTAATTTTCGATTGAAATATGACTTGAAAAAACTTTTTGACAGGTTTCTTGAGATTCACTCATAGAGAAAGAGAGAGACTGAGAAAAAGAGCATCAAACAGAATGAGAGAGAAAGACAAAGCAAAGAAGGAGTGAGAGATAGAGCCCTTACTTATTACATAATTCATTTCAAAGACTCGAAGATACAACACACTCACACATGTTAATATCTACAGATTCACACATACTCCGACACACACTGTCTGCCATTATAGCATAAACGTGATGCCATCTGTCCTCCTCATCCTCAACTTGGCCAAGCCAAAAAAATCTGATCATTCGACTAATTTGTTCCATTTCCCATCTGTTTCTTTTTATCCACATCCTGTATATCTGTGTGACTGTGAGCAGATCAGTTCTTCAGGACTGATAAAAATGATGGTAGTGATGATGGTGTTCGTGGTGATGATGATGCTCGTGCCGCTGGACGACCTGAGCAAGTCCTCCTTCATACAGCATCAAGCTGGGCAGATCTTTCACATGCTCTTTCTCCACCACATGACCAGATGCCCCGGTCGGCCCCAGAGCCCGATAATGTGTCCCTTCTTTGGGCCTCTGTTTGTGTCGTCTGTAAGGTCCTGAGCTTTGGTGTGGAGGTGTCTGGTTGGGCACCACAGGAGGAGGGGGAGCTCCTCTCCTTATCACCCGACTGGCGGAGGCCTGAGCGGTGTGGGTGCGATGTGTTTTGGGGGATCGGAGCGCGTGTGTGTGTCGGGTCAGGACAGCTGGGGGATCCATGGAGATGGTCTGCGAGCGCCGATGGTAAATGGGGTACGCGTGGTCATTTTCGGGTTCGTGAGAGCGTGAGCGCATCTGATTGGATGAACGGGTTGTGTGGGTGGGTTTCGTTGGCTCTGTGGCAGGAGCGGCTGTAGGAAGCACAAAAATAATTTAAGTGTGGTGTATTATATTTTGAGGACAAATGTGTGCCTGTAGTGATTCATATCCCAGGAAACAGAAGCACTGGCAAAAAAATTTATGCTTTGTACAAAAGTGTCTGCCACATGCAAAAATATCATTGCAGCGAAATTTATTTCTGTGATCGTGATCTCACCTGTTCCAAAGCGGGATGTGTAGTTTTCGATGCCGGCCAGGTCAAGGTAATGGTTTCTTCTCTCCAAGTTCTCATCTACACAGTGCCGTTGGCAACCTTGCTGGTTGTGGTGGTCACTATGATAACGCCTAATACAACAGGATCAAATTGTCAATATCAAATAAATTTGTGTGAAGATATTTCTACAAATCTGTAAGTCAACACATCATCATTTTTATGTCGAAAGCTTTTTATTGACATAAATGCCGTTAATTTAATATTTCAAAATGTATTTTTGTTATTAATGCACAAAACCGAATGAAGAGATAATGTGGTCTGTTGACATAGCGTCTCAAGTACCTTAGAAAAGCTCTCGACTTTTTCACTGAAGTTTTGGAGTATTCAATGCACTTTTCCCCCTTATGTTTGGAATGGGGAGCATCTGAGAACGAGACAGAGAGAGAAAGAGACTTTATCAAAGAGAGCTGCGTTGAGTTGCACAGCATCACACACACACGCACACATACCGCAGCAGCTTTAAAGACCAACCAAAATAAGAAAGAAACCTTTGTTCCCTGTTTTTCTATTTATTTTGAAGGTTTATAAAAGAAGAAAAAACAACAATGCTTCATTTATTCTATTTTGAACCTCGGGCCTCATATAAATCTTAAAAACACACAAACACACACATACACACGCTTGTGAATTTGCATGAAGGCAGCTGCTGTTTTCAAAGACTCTTCTCTTTTAAAAGCATGATGGGTATAAATAGCCCAAATGACAGCACTAAACAAACAGAAACAGTTCTTCTTCAAAGTTCTTTCTTCTTTCCATCACATTGTTTTAACAAGTAACACAGTTAAGAAGGTTCGGCTAAATGTGGATCTATTTATTTTTCAAACAACAAAAGAGAGAAGACTTTCAGAGAGGGATAAGATATCAGTTTCCATATCTCCATATCTCTCGTAGTTATCGCATATCCGGATTTTAACTATGAAATAGCATTACAGCAGATGCACTTACAGGGAAGATAAGAAAATAGAAGAGGAGAGACAGAGACACCTGGTTTTAACACTCATCTAGGGTAACCCAATCAATTTTCTTCAGCTGAGACATATTGCTACTAAGACGTGATTTTCCATGTGTAATATGTAATATGTATTTACATGTTCTTTTGGTATGGATTTGTCTACACCAAAGGTAAAATATTAGAGGTTTCGGCCGGTTTTCGCATGATCGGCCGTGACCGGTGACCGTCCGGTCAGTCTCACCTCTTGCTGATTAGAAGCCGATTGTATGTTTCCAGCGACATTTACACTCGTGACTGCAAGGTTCCACCGAACACACACATCATGTAGTGCACAGACAATTTTTGACTGTCCAGTAGTTCACCTTCGTTGCTCCGTCTACTTCGTGTATGTTCTACATGCTAACTGTGATGCTAAACTCTGACACATGCTAAACTCATGTTGAAGTCGTTCACTATGTGTAAAACAAATGTAAATTCCATTCAACCCGATTAATTGTCACTGAGGTTTTTATAATTCATATAAAAAATGAATAAATCAACCAATATTTGTGATATATATCTGATTGAGTTCTTTACTATCACAAAAAAGGGCAAATACATATATATATTTAGAGTAGAATTCACACAAGATTCTTTACTTTTTATTGAAGTGGCAGCTAAAATCAAGCCACTTCTTTTAGTTCTACAGACCCAAGATAAAGACATTTCAGAAAAAATAAAATAAAGCAATGATAGTTTCATAAACCGAAACAGCCAAGAATAGAGTTGAAGTATTTTATTGTTATCTTAGACTTTTGTGAGAGTACAAAAATTAAAAAGGTTGATTAAGTGATTAAGTTTAGTTATATTTTATTATTTATACTTATTTTCAGTCACAGAGTTCTTCAGTTTAAGAGTTATTTGGGCAAGAAAAGATTCTGTAATTTAATGCAGGTTGTAGAACTGTATTTAGGGAAATTGTAATGTTTAATAATTTATGTAATGATAATAAAAAAATATGAAAAAATATGTATTGAAGAAAAGTTAATGTTTTTATATATACTGTCAATTATAGTTTGTGGATATAAAATTGGAATCGGCAGGTTTCACTTATAATAAATTCGGAAATCGGAACCGGCAAAGAAATTTGCAATCGGTGCATCTCTATAAAATATGCCACTAATATACAGACAGATATACAGACCACTGAGCAAAAAAGGCTTGAAAATCTACCGCAGCAAGCATAAGACAAACACAACATCCAACATAGTACGGCAGAGAAAGCGTGCTGTGCAGAGGAGGGTCTGATTTGGTTGTAAGGAAGTTTTTCCAACACCAACTGACTGCCACTGACTCCTGTAAATCTAGACTGACCGCTGCAGATGACAGCATGGAAACCCAAACTATAGATGGAAAATAACATGACGTGTAGCCAGCTATATTTCTTGTTCGGACTGGACTGCAGTGTTGAGATGCTGTACAGTTAAAGTATAGAATGATAAGTGCATCCTCCACTGCCAAGAGCTCAGACTCGATCTGAGTTTTAAAACGTGTCATGCAACTAGCATTCAGAACTAATGCAAATAAACTTATCAGCTGCGATTCTCTCTGTACCTGCATTGGTCTGGGTGACGTTCCTCCATCTCTGGCTGGAGTCTGGGGCGACAGAGAGCTTAACTCTGAGGGTCTTACTGCTGCTGGGGGAGTGGTTAACTGACGCGTCCACAACCTCGTATATAGTGTGCAGCAGACTGGTGATGTCCTGGACGAGAGAGACAGGAGAACAAAGAGAAGGATGCATACAATTATGACTCCATTCTATTTTGCTCAAATATCTTAATTATTACCAGATGCTTGATTATAGTGTTTAGCATGCACAAGCCTGTATGCACCATACGAGATCATGCAATATTCATAATTCATGCACAGACATGTCCATAATGTGTTAATTAAAGTCTCCCCAGCCTCAGGGCAGGAAGACAGCAGAGCGCATGGAACACACTGTACATCAAACATCATTTAGGATGTATGCAATGAAATGCAAAGCGAGTATGAGGTTGAGGAAAACCACAGTGAAATAGTGAGAGATAGTGAGTGACAAAAATGGTACTCCTGCCTGTCCAACTTGTTCAAGCAAACCAGTTAAGATTTATTTTAGTTGTTTGTTCCATCATCTCATTCACAGTGTTCTGTTAGCAAGCTTTTCCCTGCCAAGGTTCGTACTGAGCAAAGGTCTCTGTCGTCTTACCTCTCTCGTGACCTTGCCATTGTTGTCGAAGTCGTATAGTGTGAAGGTCCACTCCTGCCTGTTATCTTCTTCTACTGATACAGCACACTCCAACTCCTGATTAATAAACAACAAAAGATAACAAGTGTTTTGGAAGAATAATACACACGTAAAAGTAGCATTTACTAGTGCTTTTCGAATGTTAAGCAATGACATGTAATGTAGGAAAAAATGCTCTTTGAAAGTGACTGCAAGAACAATATTTTTGCTAACTTTGAGAGAACGTTGACTAAAGTTGTGAGAATGTGTATGTGGTTTATAATGACCTCGAACTGCAATTGTTTGTGTTGGCCGACAGTGGCAGACCCATCAGTGTCCTGCATTCTCTCTTCCACACTACAGCTCTCAGTCTTCTCAGGGGGCAGAGCCACTATGGGACACAGAAATAAACAGACAGAACTTTTAAATATTGTATTATTTATACAATAATTCTTATTCTGGTTTAATGTTTATGGTGTGAGAAGCAATACAACAGTTTAGTACAACAATTAGAAAATCTGCCTTTGAAAACCCCACAATGACAGACCAGTATTGGGTAAACATTTTTCAATATAGGTTGCATGTCTGGGAGAGAGTTTACTGTACTGAAAGACAGTATTACAGCTCGGCCAAACGCAACACATTGTCAACATACAAAATCCTTACGAACAATCACAACCAAAGGGCCAAACCTTAGAAACATATCCTTGATAGCTTATTTCTGCCTGATAACCTTAACTAAATTCATAGAAAAGCCAAACAGAGTCTAACAAAGGAAGTCGTATCAGTGTTAGTCCTGAACTCAATACCCAAATTTCAGAGGTATTTTGTCTCTCTGTGTATTGTGGGTAATAAGATGGAGATGTTTTAAACGAGAGCAGATCTAACACAGCTCAGCGAGGACACGGCTCAGCATCAGACTGGGTCCTGCAGGCTAAATCCCCCCCTGCCCCAAATCCCTGCGCTTTGAAGTTCCATTCTCAAACCTTTTGGCCCAGGATCAGTCCGTCTGTAAAACAGAATCTCTAATTAATTAAGCAAAGTCAAATCTGAAACAGTGTTTGTTGTACGAGCCAAAAGGATAGGCAGACACAACAGTATCTCCCTCTCTCTCTGTGTCTTCAATCTCGCTCTCTCTCTTCATTCACATCTCTGCTGCTGATCCACTAAGATCAAAGAGGACCTGTCCTGTCCCTCTGCAGAGAGAGGCAAGGGAGGATAAAAAAGAGAAGAAAAGCACCAGAGGATGATAGCAGTCGTCCCAGGGAGCTTTTACAGGTTTTTTGGAGGGAAACAGCGTCAGATCGGGGCTTTTGATCAGGGCCAGAAACTCAAAGGCAGCGTTGAGCTCCGGGGGCCAATGCCTGCTTGCCAGCTAGCTCACAATATACAGGAGGTGTTTATCTAGAGGACTAAAAACTGGTCACAAAGAAACTATACACACCAAACGCGCACACACACAAAGGAAGCACTACGCCACATAGCAATAGTCAAGGCCTTCCAAGCTGAGCGGTGAGACAGCCAAACCAGCAAAACTGAATCCGTGACAGAGCTTTATAACCACGCTATGCACCACAAAAAAATAGCTTGCCGTTGGCCCAAAGGTTGCTTTCAATCTGAAGGTTCACCTGGAGTTCAGGTGAGTGTTTAATAGCTCAAGCGGAGTGTTTAGTTTAGTTGAGATTAAATTGCAGTGAAAAAGGCACATCCCTGCTTCCTAAAAAGTAAAATTTTCTAAGTACTAGATGAGAAACTTGATCCCAGTTCAGATTTTCCCACTGCAAAGATGTGACATGAAATATCAACTTTAAAACCTTATGAAGTCATTTAAACCTCGAAAAGGTTGCAAACTTATTATCATGGAACCATCAACTGTGAATAAATTGACAGGCCAGTAATTAAAGCTAAAATTAGGAGATTACTGTGATGCGAGGGATATGTGAGACGGTGAGAGGGTTTTTACCTTCTAAACGATAGTGTTCATCACTGATACCTTCAGCGTAACCTTCATCCAATGGCTCCTGCTGAGGCAGAGAGAGAATTTGGGTTATTTAAAAGGAAAGTGTAATGTGACTAAAAGGATTAAATTAATTCTGTTAATTCAAATCAAACAAAGTATTGATATAAATATTATTTGAAAAACTGAATAAAAATGATAAATGTTGTTTAAGGTTGAACTGAAAAAAAAACTCAACAAATTCAACTCATACAGCAATTTAAAAAAAATTATACAATGACAAAGGCAAACACAACTATTACACTTATTACTTTGCTATTAATTAATAACAAATATTCTAGAAAAATTGCAATTAAAAAAGCTAATTAACAATATTAAATGAATATTTATAAAACTTAAGTCAAAACAATAATAATTTGATACAGAAAAGTGTGAAACTAGACCTCAGCAGAATCCAAAACAACAAATAAACATATATAACAGTCTGGATTTTAACCTACATTTATCACATTAGCACCAGAGCTCCAATGTCCTAAGCATGTGCAGTAACCCCTTGAGCACAAGACAAGGTAACCATACTGAACAGATAACATCACAGGAAAGGAATGAGAAAAGTGAAGAGCAATAGAGACTGTATGAGAAATGAGAGCCTGTCAAGCACATACCATAATTTAGACTACAGCAGGTGTGCATAGCCTACATACCCTTTGCAGCACAACAACATCCAAAAAGGCATCATTCATCATGTACCCTGAAACATATTTGACCCAGAGTCCTCTTGCATTATGTAAGGTGACTTTGAGTTGATGTCACCCTGAGATTAATTCTTCTATCATTTATTGTTGTAAGCATAAGAAATCAATGAGAAGTGTCTCATCTACAATGATTCATCATTCTATTTTCTCCATAAAAAACATCTGTCCAAAAAAGCGCTACTTTCTCTCACACACCTGCATCCTCATCTCGACTATCCTACCGTCTCTGTCAGCGTATTACTGAGACTTCATTTCACGTGCCCATAGACTGACCCTGCTATGTCATTGGCAGTCTGCAGCTGTGTGTGTGTATCTTGATAATGCCTATAAGGGATTGCTTTGTCTTCATCTACACTAGACAGCCACACTAATGTCTCACTGTAGTGCATAGAGCCATACACTGCTGTGCACACAAACACACATTTGACATTATGCTCAAGAGGTTTGCTGACAGCACGCTAGGGGAATGTGCTAATTATGTGTTGTCTGAATGATGGATGTGCTGTATTATAAATATGACTGCTTCTCAATTGGACGAAACAGTGTACCGGACGCCAGGCGGTTCTCCCAGTATTTTGCTTTTATTTTCTATCATTCAAGGTCAAGTTCAGCTAAAACGTGTGGCTTTAAAAGCGCTACTTGGCTCTTTCAAATGAGTGTGCTGCATTTGAGTAAGTATTTATTTTTTGCTGTGTTTTCTTCCACAAGACATTGAGGGCTGTGAGAAACTCACTAATCCCTGAACTTCACCTTTAAGAGGCATTTAGCACAATCACTATGGCGTCTGTCACCCCCTCTCAGACACCCTTAAAAAGCTCTATGGACCCCTGCCTCAGTCACATGCACCAACAAATCATCACCCTTCTAACTTATTCCACCCCCAACTATTCAGTCTCTTTCCCCTCTCGGTCTGCTAGAGCCGTCTCACACAGTCCAAACAACAACATAAACAACAAAATATAGCACCCAAAAATGATTCACAATGCATGAAGGAAAACAAGAGCATACAACAAAAAGACAATAAGAACACAAAAAGGAAACAAAATAAAAACAAGGTGAATCAAGCTACACACCCAAAAATCTTCCTTTAACGGAAGTTGTGCCACTCGGCGACCATGTTTGCAACGCCTCTGGGCAGTTATTTACATCAAAGCAAGACACAAGTCTGATCTCTTTGATTGCTAGAAGGCAGATATTTCTAAAATTGCTGTATCTTAATTCTAAGATCTGTAATTAAACCAGATATGGACTGTATCATAACTTTGGTTTGCTAAACTTAAATTGCACTAAAAATCAGCTTTTTCAAAGTCGCTTCACAAAAGCCCATTCTTTAGTAAAACACACACTACACGCATAAAGCGAACTGTAGTGTTATATAGAAATAACTCCATCATGACACACAAACACACTCCATTAGGTGAGCTTGTACAACAGGACATATTTTTGTGAAACAATGTCTTGTTTTTGTTTTCAGAAAAAGGCTAACTGTCCATGGAGAGTGTGATCAATAGTGGCCGATCTCTCTTCAGCAGTGTAATGAGGGGCTAAAGAGGGATCTATTTCTCATTTCACAGATGAAGTCTTGTGAGTGACATTTTAAACACAAAGAATAAACAACTTCTGAGAGACCGTCTTGTTAAACGAACTAGATTTGTTTCTCCAGCCTGTGTTTCGCGGCGTTTAAAAATGCTGGAACAGATGGAACAATGGCGTTTCTGCTGTGGGTCAATTGCCTCACGAGCTTCGTGAAACGCAAACAAGGGCTTCACTTAATCTGTGCCAGCAACCAGAAACTCTTTTCCAGACACCATGTTTCACACTTTGTGGAAAACCAAGCAGATCCGTCTGTTTCAACACCAGCCAAAACAGGAGAGAAGAGAACTTTTAGTGCTTTTCTACAAATACATGCTTACAGAGAACAGCGCAACATTTCTTGCCATCCAAAACACATGCACACGCATCAGACACCCACTGTGTATTTGTTAAAGCTGTGATCAGTGGAAGTACATGAATCTTTCAATATGAGAGCATAAAAGTTAATTAAAGGAGCAGTCACAACGGGAGGGAGAAGCAAAGCGAAGAGCTGTTTACAAAGGAAGCGTTCTTGCATTCCATCTGCGGTGTTTTTATAAGTCTGTGTTGCATGTGCGCAAGACAGGCATCTCTGGCAATTGCAAAATGTCACGCTACTTTTACGGGATCGTGCTCCAAAGGGGCCCGTTGGTAACAAGCTGGGTCAAGCCAAAGTGAGCCGTCCCCTCAGTTCTATTAAATCATTTTTCATATTCACACATTTTAATGTAAGTGACCACATGCCACACAGGGAAGACTACAGAGAGATATCAAGGGGGAATTCTCATCCCCAGACAAGGTCAATTATGTGTCTGAATTCAATTATGGATATATTGTAGCTTGTTAAAAGTGTCATTACGATAGGAATGTGCATTTGCATGTCTGCATGTACATTAAGAAGTATGCGAGTGAGGAAGCAAATAAACTGTGTTGTGGAAAGTCCCACACAACTCTGTGTCTGTGTTTTCTGTCTGCTCGCCACGCCACAAGGGCCGACGAACAATTTACACAGCTGATGACAGTTCTGCATGATCAAGCGCCAAGTGCGCTCAAACATACGCATAAAACACGCACTCTCAGTTATGCATGATCAGTCGCCAACCCCTTGCTAGGCCACAGCCTTGGAACTTCATCAAACCCATGAAAACCTAATTAAGAGTGTCTCTCTCCCTCTGTCTGCCACCTTCGGTTCTCACTCAAACCACAGACTTAATCATATTAAGGCAACGCTGCGAACTGCATCCAACCAGAAGTGCTCTGTTTTTATGACGGTTTAAGCCTTTGTAAGGACACATGCATCTACAGGTGCCATATTTCACCGGAGAGACAATAAACTATCTGCATGCACGGAAAAAGACCTGCAACTAAATTCCTTTTTAATCTGCTGCGTCTGTTATTTTGCTTAAGTGTATACAGTTCCGTGCTCTCTGGTCTCACGAGAGGGATCTACGTATATGCTAGCGTGGCCCCCTGTGCTGAGGGCACAGCTGACGAGTCCGCGCTAGCAAGACAACCAATCCAAAAATGACTCCTAGCACTCCCCCCAGCACATAGGCCTACTTTCCTACATGTGTATGACAGAGTGTGGAGTTCAGTGACCTACATAAGAACCACATACTATATAATGAGCAAAAGAGACATCCCAGATAACCTGAACTACTGGAATGTCAGCACTCAAGCTAACCTGTGAACTACTAGGACATCAGCATCAGACACTGTTATATAGAGACATTGGTTACATTTTAGTTTAATTATTTATGAATCTTTTAAGTGGGCAGTGGTGGTCCTGATGTCATTCACCCTGGGTCACAAAGCAACTTTCTGATTGGTCAATAACTCAATTAGTCCAATCAGACTGGGTAAATATTTCATTGCATTTTAGTGATTGAGTAACCAATTAAAACTACTCTGTAAAAGTTGAGATATCATGATATATTATTTCATCTATTGCAGGCAGTCACCACGAGAGAGCAAGCTTCCATCTCGAGGACTTTCGGAGAAAGCCGCGTGGCACGCATTTTCCATGCATTTTTTATGCTTTTGAGATGGTACTGGTCAGCTCCGAGCAGGGCGCATCAAACTGTACATCCCCATAATTAATCGCAGTCTTTGCGGTTAGAAAACCGCATTTCATCACGGCGCGATTTATTCGCAAATGCAATTAATCTATTCACATTAATAAAACTTGTCACAATCACTCGTAAATAAAAAGCATACAACAATAAGAAATAACCACACAAACTAAACACAAAAAAGGATGCAATTCATAGGGTGCCTTAAGGCTGTGAATGTGTGTGATGTGTATTTGTCCCTTCGGGGCTTGCCGTAGAAAGCATATGTTCACATGTGCCGGAGGCCTGTCAGCTATAGTGAGAAAAAGACTTATGTTCAGTAAGTTTTCTTATGTTGTATTATATTTAAGTTTAACCACAGAAAAATACTCCATTATAAACAAACCACTTTTGTTAGGTTGTGACAATCTAGGACAATATGGCTTATAACAGTATATCAGCATTCAGTTGGAGGTGAGAAGAATGACGCAAAAAGCTCCACAAGCTCAACCATGCCACTTTTTCACTCATAAACACGCAAAACAAGCAGATTACAAATACATCTCGGAAATCATATGGCCCTAGATATCACACATATTTGGAGCAAACTTTGGCCATTCGGACATTATTCAGGGATGGAAAATGACAGGTAGCATTAGCAGCCTCTTATTCACCATTTAACACCTGAATACACAGAGATAAACAAACGCAAGTATCGATAACAGTATCGTTTGTCATGAAGCTTATCGATACTCTGGCATCAACCCAAACATGTACCAGTCCAAAAAAGTACCAGTTCTTGGTACCCATCCCTAGTTATTACTGACTGTAAAAGGGTTAGGGAAACAAGTGCCCATTCGTATCTGTCCAGCCAAGTCTTTTTATATCGTCCTTGTAAGATGGAAGGTACTTGGTGTGGGGGTTTTCTGTATGCCAGTGTCTGTATAGTAATTTATTAGATGAGATTAACATTGCAAACATTTCCTTACACATTACCTCATACACTGTCCATGGTAAAACACATACCCAAACACACACTTGGTCTCTGTCTATATTAAAAAAACAGAGTGGTGCAGAAATGATGTATTTTTGTAGGCCAGTTAGCACCTGACTGGTTCCCTCAACCAAAAGCCTATGCATTTTCCCATAGACATTTGGAAGATCACGTAAAATAAGATCTGTGATTAACACAGGTTTATAATGTTTACACATTTTGTCTATCAAGATAATCTGTACAAATTATCACAACATTTGTTACTTTTGAAGCCTAAATATAATCGGCAGAATAAAAAAGATAACACGAGGCTATAAACAGACTACACTACGGTCGCTTGATATCAACATCACCACCACAAAGTCTCCGCTAACTTCTTTAAACTTTATTAAAAACATGTTCCCTGGTAGGTAATTTCTTTTCATTATTCCTGAGATTTATGCATGATGACATTGAGGATGTAGTTGCTTTAAGCAACCACCGTATTTAGGACACAATAAAGCTTTACAAATCACAAGGGGTTTATACGTGGTGTGCTTCTATGTCATAGATTAAAATGTGAAAATATTTAGAGGTTAAGTTGGCCACAGACCTTATTTCTGGAAATTACCAAAATTCCCATAAAAAAAAAACATAAACTTTGGGGCGATTGAACAGAAAGTGCTAAAATGCTACAACTTACATACAAAAAATGTCATCTCAACGGTAGTCTATATCACACAAGCAAGAGTGTGTACAACCGTATATTTAGCTGATATGAAGATTATAAAGGATTCAGAACGGCATACAGAGCTATTCCTCAACCAACATGAGTGTTATAGTTCAAAACAATACACAAAAAGCATTCAATAACATGGAAGAGTGAATGAGAGATAAAATGATGTTTGAAAGATAAAATGAAGCAAACATATAGTGCTAGTGAGTCTACACTCTTTTTACTAGACACACCTTCAAACCAGGAGAGAGAGAGAGCTTTGAAGCACTGAAAATGAAGCAGTGTTTCCGTTTGTTCTCTCTGTTCCCCTTAGGTGATCTCTTCTTTACCCTCTCTCCATTTCCCATTTTCCTTTCTCTTTAAAAGCAGAGAAAAGGAATAACTAAACTGCCCCAAATACAGAGGAAAGACTTTTCAAACATTGTGTTTGAAACTCCAGTCTATTCCTCTACAAAAGAGTTAAAACACCAGACTAACAGAGAGCTTGAGATTTGTCGTACAGGCAAGACGGGAGTTACCATATCCTTCATTATGACTTTTTAATAAGATATCTAAACAGAAAGACGGTGACATGAATTAAACATGTTTACAAAAAGAAAGTAGTCATTCTGCTCTCATGTTACTGTAGTTTTATTTACAGATTGAGGATGAGCTAACAGCTGATGAAAGGAAAAAATAAACTACAAATTAAAACTTGATCTTTGGTTTATTTTTAACTGTAACGTTGACAGATCAGTGTTTGGTACTCTAGTAGACTAGAGCTTGATTTCAATCATGTGTGCAAGGCGAAACTATCACTTAAAGGATTCACATGTTCACTCAAATGAGTAACTACATCTCACCCTTTAAAAGAGGGAAAAAACATAAATGTGTCAGAGCAGCTGTATAAATAGGGGTTTTGAAGAGGCTACAACACTTTCCTGAGCTCTGCGGCTAGTGGATGCGTGTCTGTATTTAAGTTATTTTGGCAAAACAGAGCTCAATTCTCAGCTGTTAATCCCAGAAATTTGGTCCACACATTCCCTCCAAACACTTTGATCCCTAGAGCACATCCGGACAGACATGCTTTAATGCACCACAAACACACGCTTTCTCCCACTCAGACGCACCTAGCCAGGCACCGTTTCGGACCCCCAGCACACCCCCATGCCACGCATACCTGAACACTATTTTTACACACGCACACTCAAATGCACAGTGTACCGCTGTTGCATTACTCATAGTCTAAAGGAAAAACACATACAACACAGGGTGAACAGTTTAAACACCTACAACTGAGATGAATCCCAAACCTTCAGAAAAGGTGGTTTTCCTGCGTTCTATGTAGCCTGAAAAGTTTGAAGTTACAAACCAGAACTTCAAGTGTAAGTTAAGGTAGCAACCTCAGAGTTTTTTTTTATATTTTAGTAATGGTTCACCCAAAAATGAAAATTCTGTCATTTCATATGACTTTCTTCCGCAAAACACAAAAGTAGATATTTTGAAGAATGACATTAACAGGCAGTGTTGTGCTCATACAATAGAATTGAATGGGTATCGCCGCTGTTCAGTTACCAAATGTTTAAAAAAAACTGCATCTTCTTGTATGTTCTGCAGTCGGGTTTGAAATGACAAGAGCATGTGACGACAGAATTTCTATTTTGGGTGGACTAACCATTTAAAGAAAATAAACCATTCGATCAAACGAACATTATTTAGTAAACTTATTTTCACTTAAATAAAAAAACAAATAACAGATTTCATACATGTAACCATTTAAGAAAAAACGTGATGTGTTGTTATGGCTTTTGGAGCAAGAGCGCCGCCATCTTGCAGCACCATGGCATGTGACATCACCGGGTTGGTTCGAAACATATATTATCTGATTGCAATACCAAACATTGAGCAGTGAAGAAATAAAAGTATTTCCTTACTTTTTGAATGTGCACTTGTTTTAAAATGGATGGAGACTAACTAGAACGAGCTGATGAGCACATGATTAATCTTATTAATCAACCTTAAATGGTTACATGTAATATGTTTTTTTTATTTAAGTGAAAATAAGTTTAAGGTTTACAACACCAAGGTAGTGCATGTGCTGCATTTTCTAGACAGATTATTCCCCTAAAATTCATCATGTACAGCTCAAAAACAGTTTAAACAGTCACAACTCTACCAATGACAACTTAACCATTTACGAAACATTAAACAATAAGACACTTAATGCAGTGAAAGAGCAGCCACCTGCAGGTCTCACTCTTTCTGTCCTGGAAGATCCACCTCCTCTTTCTCCCCTCCTCCCTTTCCCATTCTTCTCTCCCATCTCATGGGAACCCCTCAGCAGCCCAACACTGGAGCCAATTGCTCTCCCGCTCCCCAGGGGCACCCTCTTTAACAGAAAGAAAAAAACAAAGTCTTCTCTTTCCTCCCTCACCCTCGGTCCTTCAATCTCTTTCTGTCATCCTTTCTCAACCACCCTGGAGAGATATGGTGAACCTGACATCCTGAACAGGAAAAGTCTAAGGGTAAGTGTGTGACAACTGCACTTGAAGCATAAACTGAAAGAAATACTTTGGATACAGGGAAGGGAATGTGAGAAACAAAGTGAAGGAAAAAAGGGCATGCTCTGTCATTCTTTGTGCTACAGTGAGAAAACATCTGAGGCAAGTCGAATGTGTATCTGTGCATGTGTGTTGTCGGGAAGGGTTTATATCTAAGCAGTCGTGTATAAGCGTTATATCCAAAAATATTCCCCCAAAAGTTCTCCAATTCCTTCAAAATGTATTTTTAGAATGAGAGGGCTCTATTTGATCTAGCGTTCAAAGTGTTTAAGTGGTTCAGTCTTTGATATTACACACAGACTGGTTTCAAAATCGTGATATAGAGCCTGGTTTTATAGCTGACCTTCTAGCTTCTTTTAAGCTGTAATGAAGTTTCCAAAACATATAGTCTGGTTTTAACGTGATGGTATTGCCCTAGTTTAGAGCTGAAGTGCTAACTGGTTTTAGAGCTCTGATAAAGCCATATTTCAAAGCAGTTATAGCGTCTGGTCTTGGCACTTTGATACAGACTGATTTTAGAGCTATGATGTTAAGTATCTTCTTTGATAGTGTAATTCTCTCTGGTTTTAGAGCCCAATGATTGAGAGCAGCTTTATATAAAAGCAGTGTGGCCATTGGATAAAAAGCTCAGGTCTCATTAAGCTAAATGATACTGAAGTGGTCAGCTTAGTAATGGGATCCAGTATGACCAGTAAGGGCTGTTTTGCTGCCACTTTTGTAGAAACACAGAGTTGGAATCAAACCCCCATCACCCGCATACACACCACAGACATATCAGAAAACACACGCTTACCACTAGGCCATAACTCCAACCCGCACCCTTTAACTCAAGTAGAACTGGCAGCGTAATACCAGCTATGGGACCAATGCAAGCCGGGCTGGAAAATGTAATAAGCAGTACTACATAAGAAAGTTTTGTGTGGGACAGCCAGTTAACCCAACACAACACAAACAAACTCATCAAACGGATTCCTGGCTCAGGCTCCCCACTGTCCACACCATCTGAACGCCATTTACAACACAGACACACACACAACAGTCCGAATTGAACACATGCTATAAATAACTTACTCTCCAGGTAGCCTCTATTAGTTTTTATCAGCCTATAGGTTTAAGAGTGAGGTATGATTTCTTCATGTTCAGCGAATAAGGTCATTCTTCTTATACAGCAAGCACTCAATTGCTCCTCTTTCTAACCTGTCTTTCAAAAGAAGAGAAATATTTAATTTAACATACAGTTTAATTATCTCTGACAATCTGTTTTTATACCGTCAGTTTTAAGTTACGTGCAAAAGACTTTGAAGAGAAGCCAAAGAGTTGGTAGCTGGAGTGTAACATCAAAACCATAACAAGAGCAAATGAATAAAACAGAAAAAACAACACATGTTTTCAATCAAGACTCCACACTCTCTGATCTATTCGATATTTCTCATTGGAATAATAAACAGAACGTTTGAAATCATTCTCAAATGGTTCGCTTGCAATCTAAAATGAAAGAGAACTAACACAAAGATGCAAAAATCCCTCCAGTTGAATCAGCCCTAAATTTCATCTATCTATAAAATATGAAATTGTCCTGGAGACGCTTTGTTGTGTCAAAATAAAGCAAATACCTCCAAATAAATATTTATGGTTGGGAACACCTTTCCTATTCTTTTGTTTCCACAACGCTCCTAAGACCATTAAACGCACACAAATATTTATTTCACAAAAAACAGTCCTGTAAAGTCATAATTGCATTAAAGGTCTAATGCTCTCACAGCAAGAATCCTGCCCAAATAATTTCACACCAGCTTGGAAATAACACATACACTCTGTACTGATCTTCATCAGAGCATCACAGGGAAAACAACGTCTCTCTCAATTGAAGGCTACTGTAGTGACGTAATTAAGAAAGGTTGAAAAGTCATCAATAAAAGGCAGGTTGTGTTTATGAAGCCATTTCAGACTTTGTGACTGTTGCTTAGTACTATATGATCTATCAAGCAACAATAAAACCCACATTTAACAGAAGAGAGTAAAAAAAGTCATAAACTTTAAACTGTCTGACTTTGACCCAATAAAGCACGATGCGTTCATGCTTCCAAGCTCGTTTTCCAGTAGTAGCCTATCTAAAAATCCACTCCTCTTTTTGATAGAATTTCTTTGTTTGTAATGCAGCATTTTGCGTGCGAAGCAACTGCTGACCTAGAGTGAGAAAATAAATGAAATGCAATGTTCACAGTGCAATATTTCTGCAAACTCTCAGGGTGTCTGAGTCAGATAAAGGTTTGTGTTTGTATGTCCACATCTGAAGACTGGTTTTCAAGAAGTTGCGGTTGCAAGCTCCTGCTGTTTGAGACGGCCGTTTAATAGCAGCCTTCTGGATTTCCTCTCTTTCTGTCACTCTCCACAACTCTCCGTATCTCTCCAAACCTCAAAGTCTTTTGCAACAGCTCTTGACCGAAAGAGGCTTACGCCAAGGTATTTCCAGAGCATTTCTCTTCTTCAAAACGACAGTGCTCTTATGCGTTTACCAGGATGCCAAATCTGAGACAGACTGGCCCTCCCTCCACCCCTCTCTTGACTTCACAATACAGCGCTGTCACCAGCCTGTCAGCCTGCAATGCTTTCAAGCCGCCGTGATCTATTACCTACAGAGAGAACTTGCATCTGTTCCTAGCCCTCACACAGTTCTTCCCACCACGTTCAAATAAACCATTTACCCATGTGAGCCGCCAGAGTAAAAGTTGACGTGCCTTTTGTCTAAACATGACTGCTGTTTTACTTCCTGGGAAAATTCCCGTTATAAACACGCAGCCTAAAAAAGGATAAAAAGCTAGTCAAAATAATATATATATATGCTCAAAAAATATATGTGCTGCCATTAATATACCAAATGTATTTATTTGCCTGTTGATGTTTGACCTCAAAATGATGTGCCTGTCAAAAGTAAACAGTCTGAAACTCTTCAAAACTTGACATTTCCCCTGTTCAAAGAAATAACAACAAAAATCTCCTCCTCTCGCTTCAAAGGAAGCATCTCAAAGTGCGCAGAGCGCTTTAACAGACATCATTAAAGGGTGTCGGGGAAACATGCATTCACAGAATGTTTCTCCTTTAATCACTGCTTGAAAAACCTCTGCCTTTTATAGTTGCGCTCAAACTACAGACTGTTTCCAAAGACTTAACTATTGTCCAGAAAACAATGGCACGAAAAAAGTGCTGGTTTTAAGACAATAGGGTGGTCAAGAAGCGCGTGTGGCCCCTAAAACCGGGAAACGACGACACGCAACACGAACAGGCTATAGACTATTTAAAACAAATCCTTTTAAATCACATTTATAACTGAATAAACTTAAATGTAGGCAAAGATGGTTTTATCTATAATCTAGAAGATGTCCCTCATTAATCCCACAAAAAAAGCTTTTAGTTGGTTAAATACAAACTCCGACCTGACAAACCTTACATGAATACATAGTCACTTCTGAGACATTTTATCCAATCAATAACAAATGTATCACCCAAATGGTTTACCCCTGCAAAATATACACTAAATTAAACGCAAAGAGCAAATGAGAGCCCATGCTAAAGTTCACTCAGTCCAACTTTCACAAGGTCCAAAATCCTCACACCTCGAACATGCAAGTGTGATAAATTTATTAAATGGATTACGTACCCGTGGAGAAAGTCCGCATGTGTTTTTCTGCTGGCAGTCCTGTTGATCTACACGAGAAGTCGAGCAGTAATACTTCTGCTTAACCATCCAGTCATCCAATCCTTTCCTCGCCAAACATGCGTTAACTACAAAACTACCGCCTAAAACAGCAAAGAAAATCCATTTGACACCCTCTTAAAAGCAACCGGCTGAAATGTTGAACTTTACTTCTTAACTCTTTATGTCAAGCGTTTAAAGGTGCATCAAAAATGCCCTTCGCATTGTTTTATTCGCGAATCATTCGCTAATAAATAATAATGTCTACTCACCTTCGGGGCTCTCCCTTGCTTTACAAATAGCAGCTTTAGAAAAGAAAAGCGTCGTGTAGCAGGATTAGTCGAGGTACATCACAACAGCTTTAAAATCAAAGACTCGCTTTAAAACACCGAGTTTCCATCTTACCATGTTTGGAGTGAAGTTTACCCATTTCTCTGCATCGGTGAGCAATAGAGAAACATCAGAAGCGAATAACAATTCCGAAAGAATGCGATATTTCAGAGCGTCCGTAGAGAAAAGCGCACTGGTCGCATACGCATCCAGCAGCGGTGGACTGATCGAGTGATCTGCCGCTTTAGCGTACTACACGCGTTCAGCGAGCGTGATTGACGCCTCGCACAGGCCGCCTCTCCCTCTGTTTGATTGGACCGAGGCGGCACATGAAAGGGACGCGGGATTCTTTTGGAGTCTCCAAATATAAAAAGAGCAGCACGAGCCCCCGCGGGCGCGTCAGCTAAACACGTCCAGCGGAGCGCACAGCAATCGCTGGTTTGTACGACGGATGAATGACATTAAAGAGTAAATTTCGATTGTATGGATGTGCAATAAACTTCACTCTGCAGTTAGTTTGTAAAGCTGGAAGAAAGGTGATTTTATTTCAATGTTAAAAAAACCTGTTTCTGTTCCAGATTCATATGGATACAACAAGTCATTCTTTTAGTTTATACGTTGTGAATTTCTCGGAAAAAAGTAAACACCGGGCACTCTAAAAGCAATTTGGGAGACCGGTTTGTGAGGTACAGATCAGGTAAGAAGAGGTTATAAAAGTGAAAAAAAAACAAAAACAGGATCGATTGAATATCTGTCTGTCTGTTACACACCAAAGGGTGACTTACCATCTCTAAAATAACAGCTTGACACAGGTCACACAGCTGCAGGTAACAACACCATGAGAGAAAAAGTACAGAATACGTATCACATATAAACCAGGGGCATAGGTCAGTCGGTCCAGTTTACATTGATCTCTGCAAAACACTCACAGCAGATACCTGTGGTGCAGTGATGCATTTAGGAAACCCAGTACTTTTGGGAAAACTATTACTTGTAAAAAAACAATGCACTTAAGTAACAGTAAAGATCTCTCTATATTTCTTAGAATTATGTACCTATTCAGTCAGTAAATGTGCACACCACTCTTTAAGCGTAAGCAAAGTGTACGTATACAATGTACATGAAGCGCCAGGCAAAATTAGAAGCCAGACATTCTTAAATAGGCTAGTCGACTGAAATCATTAAAGACTTGCATATTAAAGTTGAATGAGGCTGGGTCTGGGGAAAGGAAAGTGAGGTTATTGCATCACCATCTACTATACATAAAGATTATTTTTTCCAGAACAAGTTGTATAGATCCGTGGTCAAGAAAAACCTCAAACAAAACACACAAACATGAGTAGGACATCAACGCCGCAGCACATTTCACATCCTGTCTCTCGTAGCGGAGGATTCTGTCTGGCTTTGAACCTCCCAGAAACACGCATATATACACGCACAGAGATGAGCATGTTATTATACCCTGCTCACACATATTTTCTTCTCTCTCACTTGCTCACACACTAACACACACCCAAGGGCTGGGAACCAGCCGGCTAGTCGCTTTGACACACTTCCTGTGCTTTGAAGCGGCCAGTGGAGAGATGGCTTTTCCCATCATCGCCTTTGAAGCTTGCATGAGTAGGAGGTTGTGTGTGTGTGTACATGATATGGGGGAATGGAGATACTGGCCTTAACTCATTGTAATGGCTTTTACTTAGCAATACAGTCTAATAATTGTTTCTTTAAGGTTTTTCCTCTTGTGCCATTTGTACAAACCTGCACACAATAATTGAATCACACTTCTTGCCGTTCCTGTGTTAGTGGGTCCTATAGAAAGTTGCATTATGTTGTTTCTTTCCAAAATGTCTACTCATCACGGAGACACCATGATCACATTCATACTTCGTTTATAATCACCAGTAAAAATCTCAGACAAAGAATGAGAGAGAAAGAAAGAGGAGTAAGTGGCCAGCAGCTGCAGGGTGCATGGTGGACATGTGACTGTTGCTTTTTTCTCGCAGGACAAAAGAGTGCTGGGTGTGTGAGAGGGCAGAGGGCAACAGTCCTGCAGTACAGTGCAGAGCCCAGAGACGGCTGCAAAATGGGGCTTTGTAAAGACCCAGCATGCCGTGTGTCAGCAGAGGAGGTTCTCAGACGTTTGTGTGTGTGTTGGGGGACGGTGTTGAGAGACAGCAGGCTGGCATGTGCGTAGTGTGTATGCCCACTGGATTAGCACCATGACCCTGTTTTGCTTCGAGTGCAGCCGCAGTCAGAATAGGTGTCAGACTTTGTATGTGATGAAGTAAGTTAGTCAGGTAACGCTAAAATATATATATATATATATATATATATATATATATCTAACATGATAGCAGATTTAAAAAATGCGATGCGAGTTGTGCTCTAGGAGCAAAGCAACTTACAGGATAAGCTACTTTTTTAAAGGTCCATCCTTCTGTAATTAAAAGGATGCTGATGTTGTGTTTTATCTTATGAGCTCCTGGTGTAAAAAGGGAAAACTGCGGCGTCCCACTTAAGAATGCTGTTTAATCTGGTGAGACACACACACACATAATCAAACACATGTAATGCTTCTAATGCAAAATGTGTCCTTCATGGCTGTGAAGATGTAGCTAAAAGGAATCTGAGCATTTAGGGTATGCTGTCTCCCAATAGGTGCGTAGGTCACAGAGACACAGATTAGCTCCTCTCAACAATATTTCTGATTTTGCGCACACAAAGTTTTGCTCTGTCACACTGATCTAAAACCAGGTTACTCTATAAAATCCCGACTATAACCATTGCTGGCAACCCACAAAACTGTTCGCAGGGCAGCGTCAATGGAACCCTTCTCCCAAAACAGTTATCTGAGTGTGTGTTCCCCCTTTGTGCTGTCTGTGCCCTGCACTGGCTGGTTTTGAAGCAGTTGGGGGTGTTTGCACCATCCAAAATGAGGACACAATTAGAGAGCTGAGCGGAGAACAGTGGGGATCCCTCTTTGAAGTGTGGATCAAATAGAAGAGCCGCATGGTTTTGTTCAGAATGACAGAGCTGGCAAACTCACAACAGCACGGCTAATAGAGAGAGCACTTTATGATGCTCGTTAATTATCCTTTCTGTCAAAGGCCATAGTGAGCAGGGGAGAAAGGAAGGAAGAGAAGGACAGCGTATGTAAGTAAGATACTGTAATGGCACAGTGGGTGTGTAAAGGCGAGTGGTAAACTACATGTAGGGAACAGTAAGACGACTGGAGGGAAATTGTTGTGAGGAGAATCAATGATAAAATGCACAGGGCTCAGGGCAATGTTTGTATCAGTGAGCCCCCTCTCCATTAAGCCCAATGAGGAGGATACAGGGGACCCCTCATACCAGGGCCAGGGACACCGCTCCTAGTTTTCCTTTCATGATGGTGGGAGTGGTAGTGAAAAGCAGAAAGACAACGCGATGAAGGTTCCACAAAGACAAATCAAATGTGCGGCGCTGCCTGGGGGCATAATGACAAATTCAGTTCCAAACACTGGTGGCCACTCTAAGGCATCTTCTGTATTCTCTTAATTTTATTAGATTTATTGCCCTATGAAGTGACAAGACAAGGTGTAATAGACTATTAGAGTGGTAGACTGTTACAGCAATGCATCATTTTCCACTTATCGAAACTGCAGTGTGGAAGATGCTGTTGTTTTCAGAGGAAGGGTCAAACAGAGGCACAGATGGCAATAAAAACTGAGCAGATGTAGAAAGACAGGAAGACTGATATGTCCATGTGTTTAAAAAGAAAACACAACTCAGAAAGAAAAAAATCTTATAAAAATATTTTGAGACACTTTTCGTGAAACTTCTAAATGAGAAAACAAGAAATTATTTCATCTTAGTCTTTGTGGTTTTCATTCTATAGCCAAATGTTCTCAATGCTCTTTGAGAACATGGTTTTAAAATAAATGCATGGAGTCAATGGAGTTAAACTAAAGTCAAACAGACTTTAAATTTAATCTTGTGCTTTGTAATGTTGACTTGCAACATTGTTTTAAGTCCAATATAGAATTACAAAACTATATTTCAAAACACCAAGGCAAGACAAGTAAAATTTTCAAACACATGCTTACATTTCTTCAAAGAGATTGTTCACATCTTGGTGCAGTGCCATCCACACAAGGTCAGAGTTGTGGCTAAGAGACATTTCAAGTCAAAACATTTAAAGCTTAACTAGCGAACAACGTCTGTGGTGCCATCCCAAAAAGGTAAAAAAAATCGCTCTCACGAACCTTCTCTGGATCAGTTCCACCTTTGTGGGATGATCTGCCTGCTGCAACAAGATCAGCAGATTCTGTGCTCATCTTTAAGAACCGGCTAAAAACACATCTCTTCAGTCAGCACCTGACCGATCATTTCTGATTTCTATATCTTTTCTACAATATCTATAAAAAAAAAGAAGCACGCTTACTTAAACTAAGATAAACTAAACATAGCTCTGTACACTGTAGTTGGCTTTGTGAGACATTTTATGCTTTTTGTTGTCCTAATGTTGACCCAATTGCTTCCATTGTTTACCCAACTTGCGAGTCGCTTTGGATAAAAGCGTCTGATAAATGACTTAATTGTAATGTAAATGTTAAACTAAGCCTTTATGGTGTCCTTTTAAGCCTATACAATTTTAAAAGACATGTATGCAAGACAAATCTTTCGTTAGGAACAAATTCAAGACATTAAAGTTGGGTTGTAGTGCTCACGGTTTAATTAAGAAAGAAAAAAATACAATACTTAAATAAAAGATATGTGGTTATCTGAGCTGTAAAGGATAATGTACAGTCAGTTGATCATTAGCAAAATAAACCAATAATGATAAAATAACACATGAATATGACTGGCTGACATTTTCCACCTTAAAAAAATGACTGTAGCTCAGTTGGTAGAGCATTGCTTTCGCAGTGAAACGGTAGGACAGCGGCCAATTACAGTACTGTGGTTGGTACACAAAAATATTTGACTGTGGAATAATCTGAATCTAGTAGTAAAGAGTGCACTCTGACAAACTATCATAAATAAATAGATAAGATGTACAAGTACAAATAAATATTTGCTTTATGAGTAGAGTAAATGGGATAATTTTACATGTGTAAATCCCGTTACTGAAATTAGTGAGACAGGCAGCTGAGAACATTTTTAGGAAAGAAAAATTTCTAATAGTAAAAATCGGGATTATAATTTCTTACCGTGTATAGATTCATACCATACTACAGGCCGTGACTATGTTTCCTACCTCTATTTTGGCCATCTTTGTCTACAATTAGGTTTCTGAAGGACATGAAGCAGTTGTGTATGCATAGTTTTGTGTGTCCTCTGCAAGAGGAAGTTACAAGTTCCTTTAGGATTTAATCAAAACGCATGGCAGGAACTCTCACCTCTACCCAGAATCCCTGCTCTCTCTGACACATTCAACAGATGCGTGTGTTCCTTTGCTTGCGTGCGGACTCATTTTCCCTTCACATGGATACTTCACTATTGGTGTGACTGTCAGTGTGTTTGTGTATGCGCATGTGTTATAGAACATCATGGCCTTCCATGATGTGTTCACAAGACCTTGAGGAAGAAAAACATGCTTCAGTCTCACGCACCATGTGTCCTGGGTCAGCTGCACACATTCAACTATTTCTTCCATAAGACTCTTCAGGCAGCCCTCCTACAACCAGCAGCGTAAAGATGTGTTTACGGAGCCTGTTTTGTCACAGAGCCTGTGAAAGTGATTGTGTTTGCCCCCCTTTCGGAAAATGTCTCTGTTCATCATACGTGGACACATTCTGATCTTCTAAATAGCATTTAAGTAAGCAAACTTTTGAACATTTTTAAACATACTCTGCCTTTCTGTTTTTGTTTTCAAGTTCTGCACACTTACAATTTTATTATTAACCATTTTATGGTACAATTTGCTTATGCTTCACTCAAAGTTCTGTTTAGGGGAAAAGAATAACATAAATTATTTTCCAGACACTTATAAACAAAAAGAAATAATCGATTACTAAATTTATTCTCAAATTTTAAAAGAACCAAAGAAGCATGTCCATTTGTACAAAAAAAACCTTTAAAAATATATTCGCATTCAGGGAAAAAAATCCCTGCTATGAATGCCTCTGGAAAAGTTCATTTCTCACTGAGGGCCCTATCATACACCCGACGCAACGTAACTTGAAAGTGTTTTTGCTTGTTTCAGCACGATGCAGTTCTCATTTTCCCGTCCTGCGCAGCGTTGTTTAAATAGCAAATACATTTGCACTCATCTGTGTGCCCATGGGCGTGTTGGTCTAAAAAAGAGGTGTTTTCAGGTGCATTGTTGGTGTGTTGCTATTTTGAGGGACTGAAAATAGACTGCGCCATATATCAACTCAAACCTGGTCTTTAGTCAATGGCACAATATTTTTTGTTATTTAAAGAGCGTGCTAGTACAAAATACACCTCTGGGCGGGTCCACAACGCGTTTTCACTTTATTTATTACACAGAGGGAAGCGCATTAGCACACAAACATTTCAATGATGATTATTGTGGACATAAAGAACAAAATCCGGTCTGTCCTGTAGATGCCTTTCCTCCCTGTAGATGCCTTTCCTCCTCGCTTTTCCATCTAGTCTTTGCTCTTGCAAAATCCGCTGTGTATATACCAACTGTCTCTTAAAGTGAATGAGAGATGAGACTCTGATTGGTTTACTGCACGTTACGCCCAAAAACACCCATTACTTGTTATGAACATCGGGACAACCCTTTTAGACCATTCAGGTGCACTATTGGGTATTTCCAAAGCCTTTGAGTGTACGTCAGTTAATTCAAATAAAGCTTTATCTTTGCTTTTGCTCAGCATAGCAACTGGAAAAACAATTACATATGTTCTGGTCATTAGAAATAATATTATCCTATTTATCCTTGACTGGGCAGCAAATTAATAGTTAACGCACTCAAGTCTCATTGCTTATTTTACTTCTTTTCCCTTTTGTAAAAGAGCAAGGAAAATGTAGAATTTCCATTATGTTACTAGTTAAATCTCTGTAATTACATAGGCCCAGCCCATGTCGCGATTTATTAGGAACTATTTTTTTAAGTCTCAGAAGACACAAATTTCAAGCCATGTAAATGAGGTCAGCATAAAACATCCACTTCTCCTGTTCACACTGTTGTTTATATCTAATCAATTAAAAACCTAACAAAGGAACAATGTAGATCCACTGACGACCATGCGTTTTAAAGGGTGTTATCATATTAGTTGTGTAGCTATCTAGTAAAATGTACTTTTAGTGAAATACTTGTTCCGTTTCAGACAGAACTGGAAAGCCACTCCCTCATTCTCTCTTAGGCAGGATGGAGCATTTACATTCTCCAGAGAGTCTCCATGAGCTCACACAGCGCTCACTGACCCCTGAAGGAAAGGTCACCCTGCGATGCCCTGATGTCCAGCATGGCCCACCCAACTGAGTGAACCTCCAGGACATACCCTGCGGCACTCTAACAATACATTCCCTATACCTCTGAAAGACAAGAGAGAAGACATCAAACATTTCTCCTCCAGGTCTAACAGAGTAACCCAGTATTTGTCAGTACATTTGTGCGGCATACAGTTGATGATGATCCATCAACGCCCAACTAACAGAAATGTGTGACATGTTTAAAGACAAAGAGAGAAGAAGGAATACATGAGAGCGAATGTGTGTGAATCAAGAGGAGGTGGTGTGGGAAGACTTTTTAAGAGGCCAATGATGTCATCTGAACCCAAGCATCAGGCTGGTGCTGTGTAGCTCCTTGAAGGCCTGGGAAAATGTTCCTCAGTGTGAGGCAGCATCTGTGTGTGTGCCGTTAGGTCATGTGTTTGTGAGAGTATGTGTGCTCGAACTAAGGGAAAACAAAGGCTGAATGAAGAAACAATGGCATTCAATGTATCCTGTGAAGATGAAGGACGTAGAAGGAGAAAAGAATGTAGAAAGGATGGAAAGAATGGAAAAGAGACATGAATGGATGTTTATTGAGATAATGAGGACTGCTTGTTCTTTCCTACAGATGTTGGTATATTATTAAATGTTGCTAAATTGAACTATATCATGGCTGCTTAAATAAAATGAATGAGAAAACATCCTTTAATTGTTCACTGGTGACATCTGAAGTCTCTTGATGTGATGCTAACCAGCCCAAATCCACCATAAAAAGAGTGTGCATGTATGTGTCAGAGCCTTTCTGACGCTTTTCTCCTGCATGTTTTAGCAGCATGTTGAGGAACATCTGGAGAACGTATGGGCCTCTTCTATTAGGACTGATTTTCCCCATTTCTTATGGTCTCTCTTTTTCTCTTTCCCATGCTCACTCACTGCCCTGTAAAAAAGGTTGATGTTGATCTTGCATAATATGATACATATCGCAAATGCTTTATGCTCATAGTGATCATCTTTGGGAAAGCTTCTTCTATAGATCACTTCAACTAACATCTATTATACCTTCTTGTGATAAAACCACATCCAACTTAAGTGATAGTTTACCAAAAAATTTGCCCTCTTGTCATTTTAAACCTGTATGACAGTGTCAATGGAGTCAACCGCTATTGTTCGGTTGATCATTCTTTAAAATATCTTCTTTTGTATTATGCATAAGTAACACAAGTTTGAAATGACAAGAGGGTGATGACAGAAATTTTCATATTATCTGGGGGATCTTTCAGAAATTCTTGAAGTGTATAATTTCTAAACTACTAGTATCACTAACATTTGCCCTGTCTGCCACTGTTCTGACAAACAGTATCTATCCAAACTGATGCCACTGGTTGAACCAAGGTTGCTAAATCAGCCTGATCAGGATGCTCAAACAAACACAGAAATCATCTGATGGACTTGCAAATCCACAATGTTTATACTTTGTGGGAATATCAACCTACGGTTGGGGTACTCTGCATATTAAGATTCTGTAAGGAAAGTAGTTTAACATTGAAAAGCACCAGTTTTCATATAGTCCCAAATGATTCAATAGTGACAGTTATGATAAAGCAAGTCTTTATGGTTCCCTATAAATGCACGGCAGTTTTAAATGCATTTCCATAATACAAATAAACCAAAATTACAGTCATTTAAAATGCTATCTTACTCAGTCTATTGCCTTTTGGCCTTTTACTGAAACAACATATTATATGAACTAATAAAAACAGCAATGACTGACTATGCTGTGGAAGTTGACCTTTTCAGTGTTTATAACAATCCATCAAGTTATCCGCAGTGTCTATGTTTTCTCTTTTCAAAGACAGCTGAACTTTGATCTTACTCCATTAACTCTGCCATAATCCCAGATGAATATTCTAATAGTGATAGGAGGAAAAACCCCTCACTTTATGTTCAATCAGAGGAATGCTTTTCAAAACATCCCACCCTGCCAAACAGAAAATAGAAGCCAGGCAGCCATGACAAATAAAGAATGCAGTAAAGAGAGGGAGAATGTGACCGAGGGATGCAGAATGGGAGAGAAGTAGAACAACAGCTATAAAGGTGTGTTTTCCTCCATTTAATTTTTTAACATCGAGAACTCCAAAGATCCACTAACTGTGGCACAAATGTTTGAGCATACATACAAGTGGTATTAAAGCCTCGGTATTCCAAAGTTCAATAATTACATTACTGAGATTAAAAATACTGGCAAATACTTTTTTATAGAACAATTTTATGTACTAAAACACACAAAACAAGGAACTGTATATGTTCAAAGGCTAATTTCACACAGTCCTTCCTCACTTGCATGTGTTAGCATTTAAACCAATACAATGCCAAACATTAAACGTGAATTACACTAATTGTAAAACAAATAGCTAAATACCTGCATACCACATACAAAGTTCTACTAAACGCCTGTTTATCCAGAAGTAACGTTCTACAAAGCCTGTTTGGCCTCGCTTACGTTCTGGCTGCTGTTTCAGCCCCACAGCAGGTTTATTTAGTGGAGGTTTTTCCTAACAGGTTTAATAACCTTACAGGTCCTTTCCAACTCAGAGCGTTCTAAGGATTTTTTTCATCGTATGTATACTTGTGTGTGTAATTGAGAGCAGACGCTGAGGGGCCTGTTGACTGCGTGTTTCCACAGTGATGTCAGCTCTGGCGATGGGGAAATGTGCGGCAGTGCAGAATGTCTGAGAGGCCGGGCTCTCTCTCTTCATTGTTGTATTGTATCCTATATCATCTATGACCAGCTATTTAGGGGTGTTAGGGGTCAACATTCATGTATAGACAATTATTGTGATATTAGAGAACCATGAGTATTGATATTGTGTCAATGCACGACAATATCAATATCAATAATTCAGCACCCATTTTTCTCAATTTTGCCTTGAAGGTAAAGTTCAGGCAAAAATAAAAATCCTGTCAAGTTGTTCCAAATCTGTATACATTGCTTTATTCTAATGAACACAGAGAACGATATTAAAAAGAATGCTTTTAACCAAACAGTTACCAAACCATTGACTACCATACACTCTTAAAAATAAAGGTGCTTGTAGGTTCTCCACAGCGAACATTTGGGTTTCCACAAAGAAACATTCAGTCAAAGGTTCTTTAAAAAAACAATCTCTTTCTTACTTTCTTATAATCTAAATAAATAAGAACTTTTTGTGAAACAGAAAGGTTTTTCAGATGTTAAAGGTTCTTTATGGAACCAAAAGGTTCTTCAATGGCATCGAAGAATCTTTTGAAGCACCTATTTTTAAGAATGTAGGCAAAACTGCTTAAAAATTATTTGTTCTGTTGAATACAAAAGAAGATATTTTGAAGAATGTAGGAAAGCATAAAGTTTTGGGGCACATTTGACTGAACAAAGAAATGTATTGTATACAGATTTCAGGGTGAGTAAATGATGACAGAATTTTGGGGTCTACTGTCCCTTTAAGGGCTATTAAAACTCTCTTTATGTATCCTTACATTCATATTTTGTATGTGATTCATTGGTGAGAAAAGCAACATAAATTAAACATAAATTAAAAGATTTGTTACTTTCTGTATTTACTTTTTGTTTATAGTTATTGAAATAATATCATTATCGTGAATTCTTTTGGCCATAATAAAAGTGTAGTGAAAATCTGAGGATATGACAGCCCTACTATTATCCCAGAGGGACCCAAGTTACTCTCCGTCTCACTCATAATTGTTCCCTGTCTTGATGTGTTCTTCATTAGAGATTTAAAGGAAAAGTGAGACTATTGCAAAACTTTCCACAAAGTTGACAGTGCTGTAAAATTAAAAGGAACTATGCCTGATTGCCATGAGGTTGTACATTTGCTCCTGTTGGCATATTTGTTTTGTAAATACTTCTCTGTATTACAAGATATTATTCCACACACAAGCTGGATTAGTGTAGAAAATTAATACATATACACACAGCCCTACATTAGGTTTTCACAAAATGTGACAATCAACTAAGCAAAGCACAGTTGAGCAGACCTTTAGGGAAAACAATAAACACTGAGGCCTAATAACTCTCTCTCTCCCTCTCCTCTCTCTCTCTCTCTCTCTCTCTCTCTCAGTCTGATTTCTAATTTGCATGTCTCTCATTTGGCAGTTTGTTGACTGCTGTGCATAGACTGTACCAGACATTTCAAAGACACATACACAAACACTTACGGAGAACATACAGCTAAACACATGCATCCAGACAAACGCGCTCACAGCACACACGACGTGTCATCTTCTGCTGCTGCCCTGACCCATTTCAGCCTGCTCTGGATCATTTGCATGAGAGGATGCAGGAGATGAATGCCAAAATCAACATCAGTTATAGCTGTCATCATCTAACAGCCAAAACAGCTGCAGCTTTGAACAACACTGCAGTGGCTTCAAACGGGGGAACCTTTAAAGCACAGCTCCACACAGACTCAAGGCCAGGCTGTTTATAGACCACTGATCCTTTCTAACACCAGCATAACCAGTAGAATGACCTTGGCACAGATTACATTACTGAATGTATGTTAATCTATATGTGGAGTTATGCATGGTAAGTGATAATGTAAGTCATTTTTGTGTATGTGTCCTTTTATGTATGAGTGCCCTGGCATGAAAGGGTGTTCATAGTTTAGTGTTCCCATTTGTGGTTTAAAAAAACTGCAGAAGTTTATCATTTTGTGAATTGTAACAAATAGTAATAGTTGTCTGAGTTACATAGATCAAAAGTGGAAAGCAAAGTAAGTAATGGAAGAGTAGAGAGAGAAGGATACTTTTCCAAACAGCTATTTTCTCTAAAAGATTGAGAATAACGATGAGCTTAATTTTCAGGTATGTTAGAAATTTGTCTTGGTGACAGTAGCTTCACTGTAAGAAAAATAAAGTCTAAAATTCACTTACTGCAGCTTTTTTGAGTTACTCAACTTTTTTGTGCCAAATATAGTTCATCTAACTCAATTAAATGAGTGATGTCACATGTCTGTCATCTTCACACAAAAAAAAGATTAACAAATAAGAAAATGTCTGAGTTTACTTAACTAGGGATTTACGTCGTCCACCCAACTCAAACAATTAAGCTTTGATTTAATTCTCTCCTACTACTTTTATAACTACTTCTACTACTTTTATCACTCCACTTATAGGAGAAACCAAAACTGCTCAAACAGTTTGTGTTAAACACAATGGCCCGGTTTCACAAACAAGGTTTATCTTTAAACAGGACTATGGCTTTGGTTAAATTAGGATATTTAAGTATCTTTTAATAAAATGCCTTTGATAAAACATTACTGGTGTGCATCTTGAGACAAAACAATGGCAATTACATATTTTAAGCAATGTCAGGGCAATTTATTTTTAGTTAAGACAGCTCAAACTTTCATTTTAATCTGGGACTAGTTCTAAACTGTGTCTGTGAAACCGGGCATATGTGTTTTCACCATCAGCACAGTGACATGTACTTATACCACGCAGACCTCAATCATGACGACAGTCATCTTCCTCTCCAGTGAGCTGTTAACTTAAAGCTGATTTGAATAAAATAATAATTTAATTGTCATTTTGTGTAAACTACATCAACAATACAATTGTATAACCCTTTCTTATAATCTTATTGACTTGAGGCTCAAAGGTTGGTAGACCCACACTGAGGGAAGGTTTAACATTGGAATGGTCTCATACTAATCCATTATGTTTCTTCTCTACCCCTACAGCTACATCCCGCTGAGAAACAGCATATGTGAAAACAGCACAACGACTCCAAAAAAGTCAAGAGACAGTATTTTACTCTGAAAGGTTGTGCAGTTTTACTATACTCTGGGAGTTACTGGTTGCCAATTGTCCAGTTGTATTAGTTTGCTATTTGTAGATTTGATTATACCTGATAATATACTCCAAGTTAGAGTATAGGAGTATGTTGTGGGAATGTATCTTACATTAAAGTAATATGAATATATATTATATCACAAATATCACATTACCATAAAATATACTACAGTACAGTTTTAAACATAAGACTAAAATATGATGCAGGAAGTTAGGGACAGAACATAAGTGTGGGTTACTCCAACAAATGGCCTCCATCAGCAGAGCTTTTTACTTAAAATGAAGGGTAATTTAAAACATTACAACAGGATGAGAGGAGAAAAGGCAAAACCCAAAGGCTAAATGTTCAATTGAGCTCACATAAGAGGGAGGGATAGGGACAAGATTTCAATCCTCTTTGATGTGAATTCTTTAACTGAGGTCAGCTTTGTGACCGCTAGACAGCAGCTCAGAAGCCCCTTCTTTAGAGTCCATCTGCTCTGTATGGTCAAGGTAATTTTGACCCACTTGGCCTACTTTGATCCTCCATGCCACCTTCACAGATCCTAAAAATCTGCCAGATTTAATCAATGCAGAAGCACGGAGGTAAAAATCCGAGAGCGTCTGAGATGAGCCACTATACCAGCTGTCAGCAGCACTGTTGAAAGCACTTTCTGATGCTGACAGTCAATCGCGGCGACTAGCTGCTAATAGGTTGAACAATTCAATCCCGCTCCGTGCTCTCTGTTTTCCTGTCTAGCTCTCTACTTTTTCACTTTTGAGGTTCCTTTCACATCGCTGAGCTGCAATAAATGCAAGTAAATAATGACAAGTGCTTACACGACAATAGCTAAGCGAAAAAAAAGTGGAACGTTCTCAGTTGATAAGATTATTTATAAGGCAATTACTAGTTTGCCGGTTGTCTGGAAACCTAGTTTTAAACACATCAAACGCACTGAGGCTTATTGTTCCTGTCAGAATATCGTTTTTTCTTCGAAGTGAATGTTCAAGCTACAGGCTAGAGTATATGGGTGTTGATTTTTTTCACGCTTGGATGCATTAATTATTTTTCTTATTATTGTAGTGTTCGAAGTACCAGACAGATTGCCCTCCTTTTTTTTAGTGATGCTGTTCATTTATCAGAATGAGCGCTAAATTGTGGTCCCAAACTTCGATCAAAGAGTAAGTTGTGACGCCTGCATAAAAAAAACAATTCATGAAAAACATACATTTTTAAAGAAAAATTATGGTCTGCACTTCTGGAAGCCGTCTGATGAGAGTTAAGTAGTCCTGGACGGGATTTCTTGGGAGTTTTTGTTAGTTCCCACAGATTTTCAAAGTACCTAAAAAAACAGAGAGTGCGATAGAGTGCGAGCGAGAGCCGGACAGGAATGTTCCCAGCCTCCCGGAGAACGGAGCGAGAAGGAAATAAACGCTTAAAGTTCCATGCAAACATGCAAGAAATCTGAAAATAATTTGTGCGTCTCCTCTTGCTTGCATTTGCACATTACTGGCTAATGAAACGCCGTCATGTGCTGCTCTGTGCTTTGGAGTCT
Organism: Triplophysa bombifrons; assembly: GCA_029783895.1. Lineage (NCBI taxonomy): Eukaryota > Metazoa > Chordata > Actinopteri > Cypriniformes > Nemacheilidae > Triplophysa > Triplophysa bombifrons. The sequence goes on from CM056448.1 coordinate 25,286,131, forward strand.
AGCCCTAATGCTAATTAATTGATTCCTAACAAAACTGTATAGCAATTACAACATTTCTGCAGAGCCAAGCTTTGAGTGAGTGTAGAACATTAATAGCATAACCTTCATTTAAACAGAAAAAGTTATTTGAGACGTTTCGAAACAGCTTTTGCTCATTAGAGGGAAATCTGTTGAGTTGTCATTAAGGGATTCCTTCCTCCATTTTCCCTCATTCCCCGCACAACCGAAACGCCAACGGAAACAAGTGAGAAAGAGCGCATTATTTCCCTGAAGTAGCTTAGAAGTAAGAGCTCCAAAGACATTTGTTTTAAGTTGTAAATGGTCAACCATTCAATATTATTCTTTATTTTATATAAAAAGGGCGAAACTTTAAAGGCTGTTTTTATGCTAATGCAAAGCTTAATTGGCATTAGCAAAATTGCTGTGGCATGCTGAGGGGCTGTGAGATTAGCTAGAGAGAAAGAGCGAGATAAAACCTTCAAAAGGCCTATTTCAGAGGAATTATGGGTTTCCTTTGAACATCTTCCAAGATTTAAATACATTAAAAGCCTGTTGGCATACATGTAAATTAAGCAGTACCAAAGCGTTCCAAAGAATTCATGCTGGATAATGCCAAGGGTGGGAGGACAAATAAGAAAGAGCCCGATCACAGGGGAAGTGCAGCCAGAGATCCTTCCATTGCCTGGAATCCCTCTCAGCTCGTTCATTCTCCCTCTTGTTGTCCATCGCTCTTTCTCTCTCCTTGTCTGTCCGTAGGCCAAGTGGCTTAAGAGATGAAAAGGCAGCAGTGTGGTGAGTGATCTCAGAGAGACAGATTCATCTGAAATCACAGCTCAATGACAGAGTATCACAAACACACATACACATAAGCCCATTTAACACCACTCAGTCAAGCGCAGTCACAGCAAGCCTTGCGGTGAGAGTTCACAAGACACACACACACAGTCACCACTTAAGTGAAGTCTGAAAGTTACCTATTCAATTGTATACCACACACCTACTCAAAACCGAAAGATACCTGGTCTTGACAATAACGCTATGAACAGTTTTAGACCGATATCAAACCTCTCATTTGTTGTTAAAATTCTTGAGAAGGTAGTTGTATCACAACTACCGTCTCACTTGTAGAAAAATAATCTTTAAGAGCCGTTTCAATCGGGCTTCCGCCCCTCTCATAGCACTGAAACAGCACTTTTAAAAGTGTTTAATGATCTCCTTCTGGTTTCTGACTCAGGTGCCTACAGTATCCTTGTGCTACTTGATTTAAGATTTAAGCCCAAAATTATGGAATAATCTTTGTGTTGTCCCTACTCTCCAGACCTTCAAGTTTCAATTTAAAACTCATCTTCACTACTTTCTCAAATTAACACTTTCCATTTTTCTAATCTCCTGACATATAGGTTAACTGACCATTTTTTATGTAATTGTATGTCTTTATCTATTTGTGTTATCTCTTGTCTGTCAATTATTTGTTGGTATTTGTCTTGACCCTGTTTGCTGCATACATTCTTCAAAATATCTTATTTTGTGTTCAACAGAACAAAAAAGGAAACAAAATCCTATAATGGCAGTCAATGGGGTCCAAGAACTGTTTGGTTACAAGCACTCTTCTAAATATCTTTCTCTGTGTTCATCAGAACAAAGAAATGCATAAAGATTTGGAACAAGGCGATTAAATGATGACAGAAATTGTATGTATTTTATCGTTTGTACTTGATGTACTTAAGCACCATATATTTATGTTATTTATATGAAAAAAGTGCACAAATATATTTATACTAAATATATATTTAAATGTTAGGGCTTTTTATAATTAACAATAAAACAATTGTGGTTGTGAACTCAAAGACATCATTTACTCTGATGTGAGTGACGTCATAGATCTTCAGGCTGATCTCCTTTAGAAACCTTTGTCAGTGATTAGAGTTTTGTTAAAAATTACTACCAAGCAATGGATAGTACCTACTGTAGTTTGTTACACTTATTACTTTTCAGATAAATCATCTACTGTTCATAAACTGGCTTTATAAATCCTGGTTGCTTTCCATATTGTCAAAAGCTTTAAACATGTAGTAAACAGAAATCTACGATGGCCAGCACACACTGCTTTTCATTTAGGAAGAATGGGCGAACAGACATATTTTGTTTGTGAAGTGAAATGTTTGTGAATCTTCAAAGTGGATCAGGGACATGTGACAACATAGCGGGGGCTTAAACCCCAGAAGCCCCCCTCTTACGTCATCTCTGGTTAGAAACCTGCAAGGAATAGCACGCATTTCAAGTCTCAGTGTCACAGTCTTAACAGTTACCTCACCATAATATAGCACTCTCTGGCTAATTTAAGCAGGACAATGAGAACCAGTTAACTACATAAAAGGAAGAAAGAGGAATCATTCTTATGGGTCATTAGCAATGTTGAAAAGACACTTACTTTCTCTAAATAAACAGTTGTGCAAACACAGCCAAACATTCTCCCTCATTCTCAAATACTACATGCAAACAAAATGACATTCAAAACCTGACCCTGCCTGCATGCGAAAAGTTAGATCAAATCTTTTTTTAACATAAAATGATTATACGTAATTTAAATGACATATATTATTGATATTTTTAATGTCAACAGTCAGTTTTTTTATTTTGAGACTTCAAATGCCAGAATCAGACAACCAGTTATTGTAAACGCTGGGACACCTCAAACACACCAGAGCATTTAATATACACTTATATGATTAAAAGGTTAACAAGGAAAAACATTTGGGCTTAGATGAAACTCAGATGAAAAACATTGTCATCGCAGTTTTTGAGCCACGTGAGTTTCTAGGGAGATATGAGACTCTGCTGGTTTCCTTATAGCCTATGAGAGATGAAAGAAGAGATTGTCCGGTAGCCAGCGCCACATTAGACTCTGTTCTGCTGACCATGCAGCCAGCTGAGAGACTGCTCAGAGAGCCTGGCAGTCTGAGCCTGAGTTTACACTTTGAGAACTCAAAGATGCGCTGTGAGTGTGGCCCATCACAACTGTTGGAATGAGGGGGGATTTGTACAATGTTAATTACTTTGGCTTAAGATGAGACGTCTGTGTGCACTGAAGCCTTGTTATTTGGTATTCAAAGGACAGAAGACTGAATTTTCCCCATTGGTGGGACGTAATCAAAAAGCCCTCTGTAAACTTCAAACATCCCTTGACCTAGAAAAAACATATTTTTTTCACTCTTTGTAGGAGGTCAATTTTTAAATGTATTTTTATTTCGTTTTTTCCCTTCAAAATATTCTTTTAAGAAAGCTGGAGTGCTGCAAGATGCTCTCAACCACTTGGTGAAAATGAAGCAGCTAATTTGTCAGCTCTCTGTGAGCTTCAATTATCAACAAAACAATAATCAAACAAAATCAAATCTGATCAAAATCAACATTGTGAAGCAAACCAAAAAACAGCCAAACACATCAAGCATTGGGACTCGGTCGACGCTTGCAGGTGGCTAATGGCTAAAGCAGTCTGGGGCCATATTGACACCATTTACAGGCACAGCTGTGCAAATGACAGCTCAAGTTAATTAGCTCATGCTGAGCTTTACGCTAAGCCAAAACATTTAACACACTAACGTGAATAACTTCTGACTCCATTTAGTCAAATCCCAGTTTGTCATGTTAGGAATCAAAGAATAAAATGACACAATCCAAATTTTATAAAATGATATGAATTTGAAAGAAGTGATGTCTTGTGAAGTACCTAAGGTGGCATTTCACAGATCAGAAAATTGAGTATTAACCATTATTAATTCATGAGTGCTCTTTGAACAGAAATCTCAAAGTGTCTTGTTGAAATGGCAAGTTGGAAAACAACTCTTTAGATATTTATAAACAACTTGATGTATAACATAGGAAAGATTATTTCATCTAACTTCGAAACAACGATCTTTAAAAATTCATCAATGATTTAGTAATTAAAAAAGAAAAGGTAACAGCAGACAAAATTTGGTAGGAAAAGGATGTTTACAAGGCAAAGGAACATTGAAAACAGTGTTACATTCTTCTGTCAGATGTTATTGATAATGTCAGCTCTTTTGATATTGTGGCAAAGCTCTGACATTCTGAATTCTTTCCCACGACTCTAAACAAAGTCATGCCCTTTCCGTAGACTATTCTCACCAACTGACCAGTAAATACATGGAAGCACAATGACTCTTCATTTTAGAAAGTGTCTTAGGATATAGAAACAAATAACTCCATAACCTCTGTCTTTCTCTTTGGTTATCGCACTCTCTGTCCGGCTGGGAATGTTTTTGTTGGTATTTGAGGCAGTTTTGAGAATGCTTCTCTATAGCTGGTGTAGACAATTCCTAGCTAAAGATACAATGTCAACCTGTGTGGTCGGACATTTGACACCGATTCAAACACATACAAGTACATTTGCCATGTTGGGATGTCTAAAAGGTGGACTAAGTGATTTTTGAGAAATACTGTTGAAAATTAAAATCAATAGTCAAACAATCAATTTTGTGAATATTTTCTTGTCTGTTCTGTGAGTGCTGATAAAAATATGTGTGTATGTGTGTGTGTATTTTGGGTGTCTGTGTTTTATACATGTGTGCATGTGGGTGTGTATGAACCCAAATGTCTTTGTTCTGAGTGTGTTCACTTTGTTGTTTTAAATTGTATAACTTTACCATTTTGTTTATAGTAAGTATGTTTTATGTGCCATTGTTTTGTAACAATGAAAATTGCGCTGTATAAATAAGGTTGAGTTGAGAGATGAGTTAAAAAAACAAAGTGAATCATGCGATCCACACAACAACACCATAACATGCTTCCAGCCAACAAGTAATAAGGGCGTGTATCCTTATGATAAGGGTGAGGAGAGAATAAATAAGACCCTATATCCACCTTAATGTGTTTAATGAGTGCAAGTTAAGTTTCACTTTCGCAGATTTATAGTCTTGTGTTAAAGGGTGTTGAAAGAGACTAATCTCTAAATTACCTCATTGTAGGTCTATTTAAAAATCAGTGTCTTTGCTCCACATTGACATGCAGGAATAATGCAGGAGGTAAATAAACGACTGACTGAAATCACACATGCTGACAGGTCTTTGGTTTTACACATGCACATTACATGGATGTAAGCATTTTCAAAAGTTTCAGTGTGGATGGGATGCGTCTGGGAAATGCTTGAAAATGCTAGTGTGGACGAGGAGCATTTTGAAAACAAAAACTACTAGTTTAGCCAGGATCTAAGCATTCAATGTTTTGAGGTCAGAGCAATGAAGGTGGGCGTTCTTTAAAAGCACCTTAAAAGCAATAGTTCGCTCCAAAATCAAAGTGGACGTGCAGTTGTGAAATTCTGAGAGATTTTTTGTTGTTTTTGTTTGTATGTTATAGACCATTTCAGCAGCAACACTATAAACGTCTTGGTTACGTATGTAACCTCAGTTCCCTGATGGAGGGAACGAGACGTTGTGTCGAGAACGACAGATGGGGTTCGCCCTTGAGAACCAATCAACTCTGACTACTATAGAAAAAGCCAATGAAATTTGGCGAATGAAATTTGCATGCCGGGCTCCGCCCCCGGATATCCGGTATAAAAGGAAGCCGGCGTGCATCATTCACTTACCTTTTGTTCTGAAGAGCCTGACAGCCTCTCACGACTGCAGCAGAATACGATACGTGTTTGTGGCATAAGGGACACAACGTCTCGTTCCCTCCATCAGGGAACTGAGGTTACATACGTAACCAAGACGTTCCCTTTCTGTCGGTCTCTCGACGTTGTGTCGAGAACGACAGATGGGGTTGCCTATGGAAAACGCCACAACGCTGAATCGCGTCACAATCTCTAGCGAAGCGACGGTAACAAGCCTGGGCGTGTCAGCTCGATGCTTTCGCGAAACTGTAACCTTCCAGTGTGGTGGTCGGGGGGTACCAGAGCTTTCTTGGAGAAAGATGGGTACAGCCCTGACCGGTAACCTTTCACGGACGGGGCCTTAGCTCTCTACAGGCGAGACGCCGTCCGGCTCGGGTTTACACCGGGTAAGCGCCACTTCCTTAATCAGGAATGCGCTGCAGAGGCCACCTCCTACCCGTGGGGAGGAATATGGTGGATATAGGTATGGTCTCGTCCTTGGAGGAGAACGCATGGAATGTGCGGACTGGGTAGTTAACCGCGAGGTGGAGGTCCACCTGGGGAAATTCATGGGTTACCACGAGTGGGAACCATTCTCATGAGGATACATCAGACGGAACAGCCCACGGAGGGGGTGTTACAGACGTCCGGTAGCACTAGGTCCGGTTAGAGCTATCTGTGATAGCTCACATGGTATCCCGGCCTAAGGGGGAAGGCTGCTCTGCCCAGCCAGCCCCCAGGGTGTGCTAGTTTAGTGATGGAAGGAGTACCTGTTCTTAACCAGTATTTGGGTAAGAAGGGAGGTTGGTGAGATACCTATTCTTAGCCATTTGTTTGGGTAAGAAGAGAGGTAGATAGCACACTGACCCAACCTAGTGGAGGGTGGAAAGGTGCTTTCGCAGGCATACGCCCCCCCGGATGCCAGTCCTACATGTCGCCACGTAGGACGTGGGCTGACACCGGGTTTACGCGCAGGTTGTTAACCCTTGCGAAGGTGTTTGGGCGTAGCCCAACCCGCAGCTCAACAGATGTCTGCAAGGGAGGCGCTTCTGGCCAGTGCCCAGGAGGTGGCTATACCCCATGCGGAGTGAGCCCTCGCTGCCAATGGGCATGAGAGATTCTGAGATCGGAATGCCGTCGTAACGGTATCCACGACCCAGTGCGCCAGCCTCGGCTTGGAGACAGCTTCCCCTTCTGCTGTCCTCCAATACAGACACCGAGCTGATCAGAGCTTTTTGGGCTCTGCGTGCGGTCCGGGTAGAGGCGCAGTGCGCTGGACACAACACGAATCGGGTCGGGTCTTCCTCCCGATAGGGAGCGCCTGCAAGTTCACCACCTCGCCCCAGAAGGGAGTAGTGGGAAATTTTTGGGCACGCATCCGGGCCTGGGTCTCAAGATAACGTGAGAGTTTCCAGGGCCGAATTCAAGGCAATCCGGGGACACGGAGGATGCTCAGGGTTCCTCTACCCTCTTGAAGGAAGCGTGTACCATCAGGAGGTCCGTCTTACTCGGGTGAGGAAGATTGGAACCTCCGAGGGGCTCTTGGGGGCCCAGAGGCCCCCCAGGACCACTTAGGGGCCCAAGAGGGTATGGAGCGGAGATGAGGCGGATTCCGCCTTCTCGCGCTCCTAAAGAACCTGATGACCAGGTCATGTCATCCTAGAAACTTTCCATCAACTAAGTCATGATGAGTGGCGATAGCGACTACATACACATTCAGTGTGGAGGGGAGATGTTAGTCTCCAGTCTCGTAAGAAGGAAAACACAATCCTGATCGAACATCTCGGTGGGTCTTTCTCATTGAGAGAGACACCAGGACGAGAAGAGGCGCCATCTAGAGGCATGTAACCGCCTAATAGATGGGGCCCTAGCCTGGATGATGGTCTCTGCCATAGAGGGGGAGTAGCCATCTCAGGATCTTCTCGTCCCGTCTAGAGACCAGACATGGGTGTGCCAGAGGTCTGATCTGGGATGCCAGAACGTGTCCTTCCCCTGACAGAGCAGGTCCTCTGTCAGGGGAATGGTTCAGGGGGAGTCGCTGTCCAGAGCATCAGCTCTGAAGCCAAGTGCGGTTAGACCGGTGGTGTAACCAATAACGCTTGGTGCTCCTTCTCCCTGACCTTGCACGGTATTTGTGCAAGGAGGCTCCTGAGGGGGCGGAAGGTGTGCTTCCGTCCGTCCCGCGGTCAGCTGTGCGCCAGGTTATCCGTGTCGAGGGCTCTGCCTCGGACAGGGAATACCAAGCGGGTAGATGGGGGTGTTACGGGAGGCGAACAGGTTTACCTGGGCCTACCCGAACAGCCTCAAAATGAGCTGGACTGCGCGGGGGTGGAGTCGTCACTCTCCACGAGGCATAAACTGGCGAGAAAGCACGTCGGCTGTCTAGTTCAGTTTGCCCGGGGTGTGTGTGTGGTCCGCAGAGAACGGGTCACGTGTTGACTCCACCGGAGGAGGCGTCGAGCAAGTTGTGTTAGCTGCTGTGAGCGAACGCCACCCTGACGATCTGAGTACGCTACAGCTATAGTGCTGTCCTCGGACCAGCACGTGCTTGTCTCGCACGAGAGGCCGTAGCCTGCTCAGTGCAAGTAGCACAGCCCACAACTCTTGGCAATTGATATGCCAGCGCAGGCGGGGGTTCGTCCAACACTGCACTATTGCACTATTGCAAGCGTGCCCGTTGCACACTGCACCGTTCCCCTGCAGGGAGACGTCAGTCGTCACCACGACCTGTCTCAACCTGCCTAGAGGGACCTAAGTCCGTCGAAAAAAGTCATGGAAGACCAGGGGTTATGGTGCGTCAGAAGCAGGGCGACATCACCATGCGCCTGCTGCCGGTGTGCTACGCTCTCCTCGGAACTTTACTCTGAAGCCGGTGTTGGAGCGGTCTCATGTGCATCAACCCGAGGGGTATTACCTGGCGAGGATGCCATGTGCCCAGGAGCCTCTGAATTGTTTCAGGGGGACCGCTGTCTGCCTGAAAATGTTTCAGGCAGTTCAACACTGGCTGGGCGCGAACTGCGGACAGTTGCACCGATATGGTGACAGAGTTGAGTTCCGTACCGAGAAAGAGGATGCTCTGCACTGGGGAGAGCTTACCCTTCTCTCAGCTGACCTGGAGTCTCAATCAGTCTAGGTGCCGGAGCACCAGGTCCCTTTGTGTACATAACAGATCTCACGAGTGTGCCAAGATAGGCCAGTCACTGAGATAGTTTGGTACCCGCTCGCCTTCCTCCCCTCAGGGAGAAAGGGCGGTTTCCACGATCTTCGTGAAGACCGTGGAGACAGGGACAGACCGAAAGGGAGGACTCTGTACTGATATGCCCGCCTCTCGCACGCGAACCGTGGGAACGGCCGGTGTCGAGAAGGATCGAGACATGAAAGTAAGCGTCCTTTAGGTCGATTGCCACGAACCAATCCTAACACCTGATAGATGTCAGGACGCGCCTCTGTGTGAGCACCCTGAACGGCAGCTTGTGAAGGTGCCCTGTTCAGGGTACGCAGACCTGCAACCCGCCGTCTTTCTTTGGAATGATGAAGTGCGGGTCGTGACCCACTGAACATCTTGGTTTTAAGGGACGAACTCGATGCCTGTTTTGCCAGAAGGGTGGTGACCTCTACCCGAAGTACGGAGGCGTCCCTGCCTCTGACAGAGGGAGAGATGATGCCCCTAAACTTGGGAGAGTCTCTGGCGAACTGGATCGAGTAACCAAGACGGACCGCCCTCATTAGCCAGCGAGACAGTGTGGGCAGCTCTCGAGCTCCCAGGGACTGTGACAGGGTGACCAAGGGGACGGTCTGCTTCATCATTCCCACGGGGGGGTTCGTCGGCTGGCGGAGCTAACCATGTCGCGGGGGTCCCCGGAGGGAAGGTTGGCTCCGCCTTTTTACCTGCCTGGCGGGACGATGGCACACACTGTCTGTTTGAGAGTGGTGACAGCTGTCGTATGTGTACGACCTCACGCCTCGCCAGGGTGTGAGGTCGGTTCGCCGTGCACAGTCCAGTGGAGTGTGCGATAGGCTGCAAGTACACCCGGGGAGAAGTAAAAACTCTGCGAGTAGTGGGCGCCAGGCCCTGAAAAGAAAAAATATTTGGAAAGACACAAGGGTTATGTCAGTTATGACAAAATTTTATTTTGAGGTAAATAGGCAAACTTTTCTCATTCTCTATCTCCGACTTCACAAATCAAGAATTTTCTTTTCCCCATATAATCTTTCTTCACCCTGCAGTTGTCTTTTGTTCTCCTGCAGAGCTCCTAAATACACTTATGAATAATCCAGTGTCATTTCAGGGTGTTTTATTGCAGCTTACCAGCCTCAGTGTTCTGTTAAAGGGCTTGAGTCCGTCTGTCATGCTAGAACATTTTAAGTCAAAACAGGTGCAATGTTGGACATTTTTTGAACACACAGATTTGAACACACAAACCTCTGCGGTCCACACAACCAAACACACATATATAGCCACAGCCACACCATATTTGTATGCACTTCAGACAGGACAAAAGGGACAAAGTGAGACACGAGTGGCCATTGAATTTTGTGTTGCGTCAACATGGGGATGACATTTAAAGCGCCTTCAGAAAGTCTGCTCCTCTTCTATTTCCCTCTCTCTCTTTCAAGCCCTCTGTTTCTCCCTCCCTCTCCTGCAACATGCCTACAGGGTTTTGAGGACAATGGCGCTCTTCTCCGTCTAGTAGCTTCAAAGGCTTAGCTACAGCAAGCAGGCGTCAGAGACTTCCTCTGAAGTGCCTAGTTATAATATATAATATCTTGATGTCCCCAGAGTGCCCCCCAGGCCTCCATTCTGGACCAGAACCAGGCCAGGGTCTCCGGCCTTCCTCATAAGATTATAATCACTCCACCAGGACCATATCACGTTGAGAGGCCACTGTGAGATACGAGTGAGAAAAGCAAAATGTGAAGTCAGAAATGGCGTCTTTGTTAAGCCAGTGAAGACTTCTAAGATTTGACTTTAGAGAGTTTGTGGGTACACAACAATGACACAAAGGGAATACCAGATGAAAGCATTAGAGATGTAAATAACTCTTCTGCCAGATAGAAAGAGACACTGTGACACATAGATAAAAAAGAGAGAGTGTGTGTGAGTGTGTAGAGTTAGTAGGGATAGAAAAAAACTATGAAAGAAAAACTTCTTAAATATTCTATAGTTTACATCTAAAGAATACTATTTAACAAAAATGTGTTTTCTAAAAGAAAAAGTAGTTTTTGTTTTCTCCAAATCAGTGTGGTGGCATACTGTACAGTGCATTCCTTGCACGGAGCCACCAAAACTAAAATAGTTCTCCCAACGACTCAATGCTCTGACCTGTGCTGTATGTCACACATTTAAACTGAAAAATAGAGAATAAAAATATAATATGTCACAGGAATAACTGTTAATATTTAAGATAACACCAATACAAAATTCAGTTTTATGGCTGGTTGTAAAAACACGTGGCAGCTAAATCTGTACAATTCACCCGTTGTTGGCAGGTTCGGTAAATGTTTTCAGATTTTGGACCCTTTTGTTTAACAAAGTTCTGCCAAACAGTGATCAATCATATCCCAGATGGAGACAAAGCGTGCAGCAGACAAACAGATGTCTTCAAAGATGAGTCAATTTTTAGGCAAGGATATTACCAGAGAAGAAAAAGAAAACCTTTACGTTCATAGTTCTGAGGGCTTTAAACTCAAAGCGCAAACAGACATATCCATAGAGATGTAAGCCTGTAAGAATGAGAGAAGAGATCATTCTCACTTTTCACACTTCTCTGCCCCACGCCTTTTTCTTCCTTCATCTTCTTCTTCAAGTGTTTCCGTTATTAAACACTGCTCATTTGAAAGGGAGATTCATCAAAGATGGAATTTCAGTCCAATTTGTCTTCAAAAGAAGGTAAAAGAAGTCTCTCATTATGTGGGCTGTTCCTCTTCTTTCCCATTAGAAAGAGAGAGAGAGGGAGACGTGTTAGTCATGGCCACTTATCTGGCAACCTTATGAGCGCAGGATTAAAAGATGAAAGAAGAGAGAAGGGTTAGTGTTATAGAGAATGTAAGCCGTTCATGAGCCCTGCAGACTGCTTTTAATTCTTTCACAACATATCACAACAACACACTGTCCCTATTAAAGTCACCTAAATGAGGAAAAAGTGTTGACTATATTATTTTCAGTGACGGCTGTTTCAGACAGGGGAGCTTTGCTCTAGTCTAGACCGACATTCTGAACAAAAACATAGGCTGGTCTTTGCTGGTTTAAGTGGTCTGGTTTATCTCCCAAGCCTGCAGCCAGCCAGCTGGTCTCTGATCCTGACCAGCACAGTTTCAAAACTTTGCTAAAACCAACAAACCAAACCAGACCAAAATCAAAGCAAACTAACCTAGGCTGTTTTACACTGGATTTGTTTTCAGTAGGGAGATAATATTTGACATGTTTTGACGCGGCTGGATAGACCGTCTAAATAGATATACGGAAGAAAGAAATCTGCTTTAATCCAATCACAAACAAATTGTAACATTATAAAGGGATGGTTCACCTAAAAATGAAAATTCTGTTATAATTTAAACACCTTCTAGTTGTTTCTAACATATATTAATTTCTATGTTCTGTTCGACACAAAGAAAGATATTTGGGAAAATGTTAGGAAAAAATTATAGTGCCTCAGAATCGTTGGTTGCTAACATTCTAAAAAATACCGTTCTGTGTTTAAATGCACAATGAAATTAATACAGGAACTTTTAGATAGAATTTTCAGTTTTGGGTGAATTATACTTTTAATGCCAATCTGGAAATTCCAATACAGACTAAATGACTTTTGACTTCACTTCCCAGATTCATCTGTGATGTTTTAAGGTGTATGGTACTCTAGTAAGTAATCTACATACATTCACCCGTGAAAATGATCAGGGGCCAGTTGCACAAGCTGCTTAAACGGGCACTAAGTTACGCATTACTAAATATTTTTGAGTTGCACCATTCAATATAGTTGAAACGTAATGTTACGTATAAACTTAACATTTATGGAAGCCTCCCGTCAGGAGTAACTGTAGGAATAACACAGCAGACTCACTGAACTAACTGAATAAGCTCTTGTTTCACTCGACATTCTTCAATGATTTACACACATAATAATGCTGATATTTACAGTCACTTACCTTTTAAAAAGAGAACATTATGTGATGACATTTAACGGCTCTAACACAAACCGTCCTGGCGCACATCCATGTGTGTATACTGACGTGTTGTGCACGTCAAAATAAAATCATCTTTTTATTTCAATGGCGGTTGGCAGTGAAATGAAATCACTCATATTGCTTGGAATTTATTCTTGCGTTAATTATGCTCTATTGTTTTTACTCAGCATTTGTTTATTAATCTAATTTTAAATATGTTATTTCTTGATAGGTAGAATTGTATTTAATAAATACATTTTAACCGTTATCATGTGAGGTAAAATAAGTTTTATGAAGAATGTTTTGAAATTCCGAACATTTCAATAGAACTTGTTTTCCAAATTTAAAGGCTGTTATTGGACTATTTAAGGCAAAGTCATATTATGCGACTACGCATTACTTTACAGAGAGCTTACGAACTACTAGCTACGTTCTGCCTTAAGACTAAATGGTAGTAAACTAGATAGTAGTTACTAAACCTCTATTGTGGACTTATGTTCACATTTAAGAAAGAACTTACAAATGGCTGGTGCAACCCTACCCAGAAGACATACAAAGTAATTGACAAAAAGCAATAGAAAAACCAACAAGAAAACCACAGAATATGTGAAAGAAATGAATGCGCTTGTTATCTTGCAAAAATACATTAATAAACAACTTTAAAGAGTCAGGTGACCTTACGGGCCGAAGGATTATTTCTGTGACAAGGTCAGCTAGAGAAGGATATCTGTACCATGTTGTGTTTGTGAATGTGGTGTGAGGGTATGTTTTAGTGGCAGGCATTTTCTAAACAATGTGGACGCTTTGAAGTGTTTCATCCGTTTCATCACCCTATTTAAACACAGCTCTGGAAAGTGAGAACGAAAGAGAGAGTGAGGGAGAGAGAGAAAGACAGAGAGAGAGAGAGAGAGAGAGAGAGAGAGTGAGAGAGAGTCAGAGTGAGGGAGAAAGAGACAGAGAGAGAGAGAGAAAGGAGGAGGCAAACAGAACACTTGAAAAAAAATATTTTCAGACGATGAAATAAATGAATTGTGGTAGAAAAATAACTCATCAGTTATACTCGCAAAGTACTTATATTGTTTGTGTTTAAAGGTCACTGACAGATGGCTTGAATCCTCCTTCAAAGCCATAATAAACTATTCACAAGTTCACATTGAGCTTGATGACTGTGATGCCCAGACTACTCAGTTCTTTAAGTTAATGTTACATTTAATTTGCAGTATAATAGAAATGAATAAAAATGAAGGCATGGCGAATATTGTAAGTTCTTTTGTCGTTTTGTTCATCAAATCATGTTTTACTTTAAAGAGACAGTCCACTCAAAATTAAAATTGTGTCTATTCCCTCATGTCATTAAAAACATGTGTGGGACTCTTTTTGTATGTAACCCAAAAAAGGTGATTTTAGAAATGTGCTAGTGTTTTGTGTCCATGCAATAGAAGTGAATGGGGGCCAATCGTGTTTGGTTGACAATTTTCTTCAAAATATCTTCTTTTATGTTATCCAAGAGAGAAACCCTACAGGTTTGAGGTGACTTTCACTGTGACAAGAGGGTGAGTAAATCATGACAGAATCTTCATTTGTCGTGTGACCTGGCATATAGGGCAATTCAATTTCCTTTCCATTCAGTAGCCTGTATTTAGCAAAGCAAGAGAAAGATAAATAAATAACAATGAGATGAAGGATTCAACTAGCGTCCTAAAGAAAAAAACAGATTTAAACAAATGTTAATTAATTACATTTATTAGTTGTTCTTAATATTTCAAGTCATTACCTCAGATGATTAAGACTTGAAGCCTTTTTAAATCAGCGCACTCGTTTTAAACATGTTCTGTATTCCGTCCTTCTTTTTCTCATTTTCGGTCATCTTTATACTATTTTATGCTGTTTTCCATCCCTATCTCACCCCTGCCCCCTCTCTCTCTCCCTCAGCTGGAGGTCCCATGGGTTTGAGAGAAGATTAAAACAAACAGGGTCTAATCAGTGAGTCCTGTTCCAGCACAGGAGCAGCAGAAGGAAGGAGCTCTCTCCAGGAGAGCAGCTTGCAATCAAAGACTCCTGCATGCCTCTCGCAGATCCCTATCACAACAACACAACCAGCAGAAACAATTATTTATTCCTTTTGATGTGGGGTTTTGAAGTTATCCCTCCGTACTTTTTCAGCACTCCCCGTCTTGCTCTCTCTATTTCTCTCATCTCGTGCTCCCTTTCCTCCTGTGTCTGTGGTTTTTTAAACACTTAGGAAACAGGGTCATGTTAGCTTATTCCAGAGAGGGGATTTGAGTTTGAGTGAGCAGAAATCCAGGCATTGTGTCTCGCCCTGTTAGATCTGTTCTGAAAGATACACTCTCTTATTCATTCAACTTCAATTAGACAGAACATGCCTCACTATCAACTTCTCCGTTCCATTATCTAAAGAAGGTGGAATAAAGACGTGCGTAAGCTTGCAGCTTTGAAATACCAGGGATGAGTACATGGTCTGGCAGAACCATGAACGTTTAATCTGTTTTTCTCTGGTTCACATTTACTATAGAAAATACAGCTAAGCCCCCTGTCCTTATTTACTCACCCTCTCTTCATTTCAAACCTGTGTGACTTTATATATTCTTCAGAACACAGAAGAATTCAAAAAAAAAGTTGGTAACTGAACAATGGCGGCACACATTTACTTGCATTGCTTTTGTGTCCATACAATGGATGTGAATGGGTACCCCCAACATTTTTCAAAATATCTTCTTTTGTGCTGTGCAGAAGAATATTATACAGGTTTGAGATGATGAGATGAGGGTGAGTAAATGATGACAGAAGTTTAGCCTTAATGGGAAAACTTAATCTACATGTTTCAAACCTAAGGGTCTGTTGGTCATCACTATAACCCTTCTTAATTCATAAGATGGGGTTGCAAAGCTGACCATTAGCGAAAGAGTCATTCTGTGAAAGTGAACATCCAAAGTATACACTGCTTTAGAATGTACTGTCATTGAACATCCACCAAAAAAAAACTTAACTAATGACAATATTTAAAAAGCTAAAGGGGAAGTTGGGCAATTAAAAGGCAAAGTTAAAGATCAGGTTTTTGCCAATCTCATAAAAATCTTGAGTGCCTATACAGTAGTATTGAATACATTGTATCTTCGAAAAGTATTTAGTTTGATCAAATTTATAAAAGAGATACAGCTGTACGATTATTTCCGCAAAAGTACGATCTGCCAGTGGTGGGACTAGTGGGGAGAGTGGGATAAAACTACAGCATGTGCAAGCAACACATTATCCCTCCATGTTTTGTACATTATGCATGCACACGCCGATTGCTAACAAAACACAGACGTATGACTTAGTTTTGCAGTTCATGTCCGCCATCTTTTAGCACTGGGACCACGGCATCTATCAGTTTCAAATGATCTCCAAATCCAGTATTATTTCCATCATTTATATAACTTCCATATCACTGAAATGCCGTGAACAGACATATACACCTAAACTTCACCATCGCAAGAGTAACGAGCTGCAGCACAGTCCATCTTGACGATAAGCAGGTCTCGCTCGTCGGTTTGTCTCATGGGCGGGCTATTTCGCCTTGCCATGCTTTTCAGGGAGAATAGACAATATAAGGAATGTAATCCTGTGACGACACAGGGATCCAGAATTAGAAAAACTTTCAGAAACAATTTGGGGTGCTGGGGGAGTGTATCAAGTAGAGAAATACTGTTGAACATGTTAAGCAAGAGAAGCCAGAACGTTTAACAGAGTAAAGAAGTCAGAATGCATGACATAGCATGATAGCTTTGCTTTAAAAGTCATGTCACAGAGCCTTTTAAGTTTATTTATGTAATGAGCACAAACAAATAAAAGATCTGTTTTTATTTACCTTAGCATGTGAGGGGTCGCGGTTCTCAGAGGATTTTGTTGACATATTCAACCAAATAATCCATTTAAAGGTCACATCACTCAAAAATATTACAGTTTAAATCTGTAATGACAATAAAAGCAGTATACTATTTCATAGTGACAAAAAATAGCTTTTTACAACTCTCAGGCTAAAACATCTGCTGAAACCATCAATGCTCCCAAATCCCCTCCAACAAAAGAGCAAATACACTTGAGTCATTAATCATGTTTGAATCGTTTTTTGTTGGGCTGTAATAATTTCACGTCATTTAAATAGTGTAGGCATAATTTCACATTGATACTCTTTTGCCAGACAGACTTGCTGTCTGGCGCGAATATAACCCACCCTGGTAAACACAAGGCTGTGTTCTTGACTCATTCAATATTGAAAATGATCTTTTATTGAAGCGCTGTTTCACAAATTCTCTCTTTATTTAACAGATCTTTTTAATAAATCATGCAGATATGAATAGTAGTTCTTAATAATAGTAATACTCTTTTTACTCTACCATATGTACAAATCCTCCCCCCCGTATTTTACCCACAATCACCTGTGTCCCACAGTAGCTCTCTTAAAATCAGTAAAACTTATTTTGTCTGTTTCGTACCAAGCCTTACATTTTGTACTTTGGCATATTGCTGAGCCCAGAACACATTTGATCATTCACTTTAATGGGGTTACATAGAAGAAACTGATCTTCTGGCAGCAACTCTTGTAGGTTTAACCACTACCCGCATCTTTGAGTCTGAAATAAATCACAAAATATGAGGCTATCCATCATGAAATTATATTTCAGCTGGCACCAGTGTTAACCGCACTCCATAGGCAGTAATCCACTCCAAAATAAGTAAAGTTGTTGGCTCAGGAATGAGACAGCCCTTAAAATATATAGCCTCAGCCGATGATCCTGTGAGAAGAGATGACATGAGCACTTCATTTGACAGTAAACAGACAGACAGTATCAGTATCATACTGCTTGAATATAGAGGCATTTTTTTATATATATTTTATCTAGCTTTAACAGATAAAAAAAATCTAAAGGTTTGATCAACTTTACAAAAGCAAACAATTTAATCCTTTAGGAAAATGTGGTTTGAGGAAAATCTTCATTGGAACAAAATTCTAACCCAATAACTACAGTTATATTGGTGGGATTAGGCATACACCTCCGATGTAATCTCCGTTCCCAAGAATGTTATAAATTCTTGAAGTCATGGAGTGGAACTGCACGGGGAGAGAGAAAAAACACAATTCCTATTATTCAGTAAATGAATAGTTCTAATCAGGATTAACATACATGCTTGCCTAGGCTGCAGCGTAGGGGCCCCACCTGTTTAGGGGCCTCTAATTGGCCAAATCATTATTTTTTCAAATTTACTCCAGCGCGAACCAAAAATGGACCCTCATTGGCCCATAAAAAATATAACAAAAGATAAAACACAGATTGGATAGATGTGACATTTCAGTCACATCTGTCCAATCAGCTGCTGGAAATGATGTCAATCATTTTCATTTACAGTATGTCACTGCTATTGCTAGACGGCATGGCAGCAAAATTTCCAAAAGAAAGTACAATTGTGGAGCACAAAAAAAGGAAAATACAAAGATTAAAAGAATAATGTGACCAAGATAGCAGTAGGATTAACAGCATGCATTGGTTAAAGCAGGCCTAACACACAGGGTTTCTGCCAATCTCATGCCACGTGATTTCCGGGAGAATTGTCCAATAAGGGACTAAGAAAAAATGTTACAAAAAAGTTTTATACGCTAAAACTTTATGAAACCTGTACGATCACAGAAATTGAGCACAGAAATACTACATATAGTAATGGGCGATAAACGATATGCGATATAAACGATACAAAATTGGTCTACGATAGAGATTGTAATTTTATTGCACTATCGCGATAATGCATGTTGATGACGCAATCTACCCGCGAAATTTAGAGCCACGAGCTGCAGCCGGCTGCAACGAATCATCATATTCGTCATCTTGAATAAACATGGCTGGAAGCGTCAGCGAAACAGAGGAGCTCGTGAAAAAGACCGGTGCAACATCTATTATTTGGACTTGGTCTGGATTTAAGCCGTCCGACGAGCAGCAGAAAAATATACTCTGTAGAGCAGTGGTTCTCAACTCTGGCCCGCGAGATCCATTTTCCTAACGAGTTTAGCCCCAACTCTGATATAAAACACCTGAACAAGATAATCAGCGTCTTTAGGAATGTTTAGCGTTCAGTTTATTGCAGCGCTGCGCAAATCTATCATCTTATGACATTTAAGTACCGCGAGAGCGATTGAAGTGCAGATTGCTCGGTACGCATTTGAATCGATCTCGCAGTACTTTAATGCGATATGCCAAACAATCTGCGCAGCCCTGCATTAAGTTGAACGTGTCTGTTCCTGAAGTCAATGATTAGACTCATCAGGTGTTTTATCAGAGTTGGTGCAAAACTCTGCAGGCAAATGGATCTCGCGGGCCAGAGTTGAGAATCACTGCTGTAGAGTGTGTGGGGCAAAAGTTCCAGCTAAGAGCGGTAACAAGACTAATCTGTTCTACCACCTCAAAACTAAACATGTCGTTGAATACCAGCATTGCCAGGCAATGCAGCCAACCGCAAAAAAAGTTTCTGCATTTACACAAAATAATTTTCTTTGCCTAATTAATACTGGAAGTATTTTCAGTACAGTGTGTGTTCCTTGACTAAAAAGACACCAGTTGTTCTGTTCTCTGCAACTTGGGTGGCATTTAAGAACCATGGACTTAAACTAAATATAGTGCCTTTTAGAAGGAAATACTTTTATATTCATCTGCAACATTTTGTTGTATAATTACAGTTTTGCTTTTGCACAATAAATGTTCTCAAAATGACATACGTTTCTTTATTTCTTTAAAAAAATATACA
This sequence comes from Triplophysa bombifrons, assembly GCA_029783895.1. Lineage (NCBI taxonomy): Eukaryota > Metazoa > Chordata > Actinopteri > Cypriniformes > Nemacheilidae > Triplophysa > Triplophysa bombifrons. Next base: position 25,305,701 of record CM056448.1, read on the forward strand.
TTTAGCAGTTTGGCTTTCCTAAGGTTCTGTGTAACCCATTCTGAAATGGTTCTATTATAATTTATATATCGCAATATATATTGTTATCGCAAGAGGCTGCAATGTATATCGCAATATGGATTTTAGGCCATATCGCCCATCCCTAACTACATAATACGGCCAATTCGTTTTTTGACAAGTTGACCATGTTAAACATGAGAAGACATTTGCCATTGCCAAGCAACCATGAATGTAGAGGAAACACAGTAGTATTTGCTGTCTCAATGTGTGTGTATCCCGACGCCCCTCGCAAAGTTAATTTGGTATCTCAGCTTGATTCTATCGAACCCAGGTGCATTTGCATTCTTACGTCATCACGAACGTGCATTACACAAGCTAAACAGTAAACAGTAAACAGAACACGGGTCAATATATAGTGTTTTTTATTCATAGATGCTATTAAGCCCAGCGCAGAGTTAAACAACACTTGGTCTTACTGTATGTTTGCTCTCAGCTTTCTGCTGCTTGCAAACAGTCTATTTCTACATCATTAGCGATTTTTCATGCAAACCGTGCCCTGTTCCAATCTAAACTGCAAGTGTGAAAGCCAGGGCGGATTTAGTGATTTGAGAGTCCTAGGCAAATTCATGTATGGGGGCCCCAACTATGCACACAACTTTTCACCCCCAGTCAAAGTGATAGGGGAAAACTAAGCTTAATAAACACAGATACTCACTTATTAAAAATAATAATAATGAATACCCATATGAAAAGCATGGGGGAAAAATACATCTCGGGATTGCTATATACAAACTGTGCCATCTCTCTGTGTGTTTTTTGTGGTTTACGACCTTTCAAGCATTTAAATGTGATCAAATTTCTGTACTAGTGGGTACAGTATGAATTGTTAGCACTGTACTGACATCATTATATTATGTCTTTATGTGGCAAACTGCCCATCGGTCTGCGAAGCAGAGTCAAACAACCTTTCTACCTTTGAACTGGCCATCCTCTCCTACCAAGCGCACAACACTCTTTGTTTGTCAGATGTGTTGTCGGTGTTCATGGAGAAATAGTCACCGGCACAATATCATTGATCGTGGCCGGGAGAGTGCTGTGCCTGGCGGGAGAGGGAGGTGCTGTTGCTGTAGGAGCAGCGGTGGAGTTTGTGTGGGGAAGAAGCATAGACTTTGGCAAAATCGTCTTTTTTCCGCTCCGCTGATGTAGCTGAGTTTCTTTGTTGTTTTATTTCCCTGCGACTTTAACTTCGTTTTGCAGCTAATGTACAACAGGCTGACAGTCTCGCTGTGGGCAGTTCTACTAATAACTTTCTCTAGCTGGTGTCGAACACTTCTCGCACATATACGGTGCTAATAAATTGGTCCACTCTAATCTATAATGGGGGGAGTGCCTTTGCACAGACGTAATAACGTAACATGTAATAATGCAACATGTAATAAAATAATAATAAGATGTAATAACGTAATGTTAACAGCGATATCCAAACTATTTTGATGATTACTTTGGGGCTCTAGGTGGCTACTGATAAGGCTTATTGGTTAAGTCCACCCATTCCTTTTGGAGGCCCCTGGTAGCTCGGGGCCCCAGGCGATTGCCTAACTTTGCCTAATGGGTAAGTCCGTCCCTGTGTGAAAGGCACCTGAAAGCCATCTAAAGGGGGGCCTCCCCCAAAGAGCAGCCTAGGGTACCCTGACCACCTTAATCTGCCCTTGGTTATAAAGCATTGGAGGCTTTTGTGCAAATGTATTCAAAAGCTATTGTGCTGAATTTGAGCAAGGCCATTAATATTTTATTGTCTTAATATTTTAAACGATTAAATCACTTGTAACGCTAAGCTTCAATATCAAACGTTGCCAGCATATAGTACACTTCATCTGTTGTGTGTTTTTGATAAAGCCTAATTTCTTTCTAATGGCAAAACCATGGAGACGTAAAAGGCCACAGAACATTAAATGCGAAACCTTCGTGAAATGTTTCTGCAATTTCAAAACAGCCTTGAAGGACAACACAGAGCTTGTAAAGCGTTTAATTTCTGTTTTATAAGCAGCTTTATTGTGCCTCTCAGCTTCCCTGTTTTAAATCACTCTTTAATTAAACTCCAGCTAATTACACAACTCTGAAATGGCTGTTGTCACTGAAATGACGGCTCCCTAGGAATGAGGGGACTTCCGAGGGCCGCGGCTTCTACAACGGAAACGTCAGCTGACGCCCAGAGAAACGTTGTCTTCTCTGCATTACACCCGCCGTCTGGCTACATGGCTAGTAACACACAGATTTAGATCAAGTAACTTCAGCCAACTGTAATTATGTTAGATTAATTTGTTCAAGAGAGTTGATTGCTGTGTAATTAACATAAAAACACTGTCTGAAATATAACTGTAAATGCACACGTTGGATGCATTCTTCTTTAATTCTAATTTGAAAGGAAGATAAAGAGAAGGCAAATTATGTTTAAAGGTGTCTCGTAATTTCAGAATGAACTTTATCATCACTATAGAAACAGAAAAAGAACTGCATCAAATAAAAAGATGAAAGGTGAATAGACGGTTTCATCAGACGTTTTTAACCTGTTTTAGATTTAATTTATATGTATAAAACGATCAGTCCTGTTCCTTGATTATGATTGGTTGAGTCGAGTTCTAAGCTTTATAATATACACCGATTTATAACTGCTGATTGCATTACATAGCTTAAATATGACTTTATTTACTTTATTTTATGAAACCTTGCTTTGCATATGGAATAACTTTTTTATAAAAGCATTAACCCCAGCAAAGCAGTGGGTTACTAAAGCAATAAGCCCCGCGAAGCAATGGGTTACAAGTGCATGTTATAACAGCTAAGGCTTCAAGTGGTACCACAATGCCCTTAGCTGTTATAAAATGCACTGTAACCCACTGCTTCCCGGGGTTTATTGCTTTCTTAGATTATACATATTGCAAAAGGAGGAAAACCTTTCAAGGTTTAGATCTTAGTTCCAATGCATTTCTTATAACATTTAACAATTTTCAGGATTGAGTTTTAGGATTCATCAGAGAGATCTGAGATGTCATGGCTTAGATGAATATTGATTTAAGAGTTCAAGAGTTCACATCTGGTTTACCTGGCAATATTGTAATAATTCAGCTAAAATTGAAGCTGTCAGTGAATGACATTCTGTAATAATAAGGTGTTTGCAGAAATTTTTGTGTTGTTTCACTTCTGACAGTTTCATTCTTGCTCGTACCTACACATTGGTCCAATGACTAGTCACAGGAACAATACTTTAAAATGGCTTTAAAGGGTAGAATTCAGAGGAGGATAACTTCACATGTCTTACTGCATCTGTAACAGAGGCAAGCTAGTGTAGAGCTGTGCAGTATGTAAACCTCACTCCTCGGCCTCAAGGACTCTCTAGCGACAGACGCTAGTGACTGCGGTCTTTAGCCTCCTCACTAGAGCGCCCGACTCCCGTGCCGAACCGACTCTGTTCAAGGCCCGCCTGTGCAGGTGTGGTTCGTTCTGTTACATTGGTGCCGTGACCCGGATAGGGAGTGAGGTTTAGGGGGGTGAATGTAACAGAGGCAAGCTAGTGTAGAGCTGTGCAGTATGTAAACCTCACTCCTCGGCCTCAAGGACTCTGTTCGAGGCCCGCCTGTGCAGGTGTGGTTCGTTCCGTTACACATCCACTGTTTTCATCAAATTTGGAGAGAGGTCACATAATCCCAGATTTTTAGGTTTGCTGATTTGCAGATTTTAAGGGGATGAGATTAAACACTTGCCATTTTCCAAACTAAATTAGACAGGCCAAGAACATCTGAGTGATACGAAATGAAACCTCATTCCTCATTCAGCCATATAGGCTACTACAGTACCTTTTGGCCAACGTCAAGCTTGTTGGATGATATTGTGTCTCTTGGGGACTAAAACAACAACTCTTTGTGACAAAAATGTAACCAGCGTTGTTACTGGAAAAAGTAGACTGTAGATCTGGAAATCCTCCATGTCATTTTGCAATTTTTCCATCTCTGACAACTCTCTCATGCTATGCCAAGATGAAAAAATATTCAGTTTGGTTTGTTTCCCAACATTTTTCATGTGAAAATTTTTGAGCTTCTCCAGGCACTAGGTGTGCTGTTCACTTATTTAAACAAGTAGGCCCACAGTATGTGTTCCTTTTTACAGGTACACGGTTTTAAATTTTAGCTACACTCAAAAACCCGAACCATGAAAGGGGGAGAAATTAAGGTGTTTGACAGGCTGCCGTGGGTCCAGTCATCTGTCAGATGCTCAGGGGAAATCAGGCCTCTCTGTATGCTTCCTGTAGAAGGTGGTCTGCTTGCCGTTAACAAGTCCCCTGACTCCTACTGGCAGCCAGCCGCAAAGAAAGGGTTGGTAAAGTCAGACAAATCTATGCTCTACTGAGCATTGCTAACTAATGCTCTGTCTGAAGGGTTATCAGAGAGAATGAATAGTAATTAAATGTGGTAAATCGATGAACCACACACATAAAATTGCCACCTCACCCAAAGAAATACAGGTACAGGCATCGGTATTGATATTGTAGAGTAGCAGAAAAAATATTGGTACTCATACTCGTTCTTTAAAAAAAGGTATCGGAGCATCCCTACACATTATACAAACACACGTTTTATTTTATTACTAGGGCTGTGTAAAAATATAACGTTTTTTTCCGATAGTGTATCGATATTTTTTTTAAATCATGTCATACATACGGCCAAAAGTAAGTGGAAGCAGGGATGGGGAAAAATATGAGAACCCTTCGAGCTCTCAGAGCTGATGTGTGGGTGCTTTGGATTTGAAAATAAGTGATGGAGTAATGAGCTATATGAAAAAAGGCTGTTTGTAAGCTTTGCAAATCATGACCCAAGTCAGCGTCAGTCGCTTTGGATAAAAGCGTCTGTCAAATGAATAAATGTAAATGTGACGACCCACCAAGTCACTTGGTTTATGCAGTGCATTGACAAACAGTTTATTCCAAAAAGTAACAATGGCATTTATTGTGCTTTAACGGATGTGACACCAGCGCATTTACAGCATGGATGTTTTATACTGACCATGTTAATTGTTTTAACTGTAATGCTCCATAACAGCCAAGTGACTTGTGTGACCCACCTTATTCCCCTGTGCTACCCACTTAAGGGGCACAATCCAGTTTGGGAACCCAAACCTCTGATCTAAAGGTCCATGCATCCCACATCATGGTCACTTTGCAGAGGTAAGGGATGTTTTTACACTTATCCTTACAGAAAACCCCAGGTGGTGAACAACATGTTGTATTTCTAGCTCTACTTTTTACATTTTCTATTTAAAGTATTGCTATTTATCACAAATGTGTATGGTATTGAAATACATAGCAATATATTCTATCGTGACCCATCTATCATGATATGTATCATATCGGGAGGCACTTGCCAATACACAGCCCTACAGTATATATTACTATTCTAGACTACAAACTTTTGGAATCTATGCTTTGGTATAAATGTGTCTATTGACTTAACATTCATACTGTAACATCATCTCCGCCCTCGTCGACCACGCACCAGAATCAGCTACCCACTTCACCCGCTCATTTTCACCGGACATTTAACCCCAGAACTACATTCCCCATCATGCACTGGCACCCCTCTGACTTCATTGATTACCGCGCACCTGACCCTCGTTACACTCCACCTGAACCCTATCTCATGGACACTATTTATACCTTTTGTTTTGTCATGTTACTTGACCAGTATTGTTGTTTTTTGCCCTAACTATTATCTTCTCTGTGGATGTAATTCTGTTTCACCTGTTATCATTTCGTGGATTATTATTCTAGATTCTTGGATTTATATGTTATTCACCTGGATTTATTTGACATTCTAACGTCTGTTCTTGTGGCATTGTTAGTCATCTAGTGAACTGTTACACATACATTTTGTAAATGTTAAATAAAAGTTACTGATAACACAGTTACACTTATGTCCAACATTTATCACTTGTGTTTCCATCTTGGAGGTCTTTGCAATGGAATGCAATGTTCCAAGCAGTGTTCGGGTCAGTCCATTAGGCTGATAAGCTTTGATAGTTCTCAATTCAAACGGCTGATTATATTTACTTAAAAGATATCTCATGCCAGTTTCACAGTCACTATGATTCCTCCAATTTCAAAAATAGCAGATAATTCAGATCAAAGACTCGAGAACACAAGAAGATTGTGGCATCTGCTGATCCCATAGCAGTAATCCACACTGCCAATACTGCTGGCCAGTCACTTCTGAATTAAACCACCTTCATCTCGGTTTAAGCGTGAAAGATCATCTTGCACCCCTCACATATGCCTTCACCAACACAACCCTGCATACTCAGTTGATCCGCTAGCGAATACTTGAAGAAATGTTCTATGAGACATGAAAGAGCGACAAAAAAGAACAACCCCACTGATATTCCATTTTCTCTCTGCCTCTGTCTGTCTCTTTGTTTTTATCAGAACAGCCAGTGCTTGCTGTGTGAATGATCCCTTTATCTCACTTTCATTAGCGTGTACGTGTGCGAGTGCTGCTCTCGGCGAGGATGGTGCATCGGGTAGACAGTCACTTCCTGGTGTCTGTGATGTTCAGGCAGATTACAGAGATGCTTTGAAGCTTTGGCTCCTCACGTCTCTGGTGACAGAACGAACAGACCCCTGCCTTCTGCGCCGTACACAGAACCGAGTGAAAGGCCCCACGCTGAACCTAAAGCCCCTCATCCGCTTTGTACGTTTCTCTTGCTCCCGTTAACAATAAAGCCACACCTATTCAATCTCAATCCAGGGGATTTATACAAAGGGAAATGTCATGCATAATGGGGGAAGTCCAACAGGGATGAAGAGGAAACAATGGCTGGTCAGTAATCAGCCTTTACAAGAGCTTCCTGGACTATGGAAAAGACATCATAACCTTTCACCTCTGCACACGTCAATCATGAATTTAGCATATTGACATGGAAGCTGAAGTTATAGCTAAGCCAAGAAAGCAAATAAATGATACAAAAGGACTCAGATCTTTGATAAGAAGGGATTTCAAGATAGAATTAATAATCAGAGACAGAAAAACTGAAGCTTCTTTTCATTGTTGTTTGATTTCAAGGCAATGAGACCTATGTGTTGAAACCTTTCCTTTGACATTCAATTACTTAAAGGGAAAATCTACCCCAAAATGAAAATTCCGTCAACATTTACTCACCCTCTTGTCATTTCAAACGTGTTTATTCTGCAGAACACAAATGAGGATATTTTCAAGAAAGCTGGTAACCAAACAATGGCGGTACACATTCACTTTTATTGTACGGACACAAAACCAATGCAGTCATTACCAGCATTCTTCAAAATATCTTCTTTTGTGTTCCGTAGAAGAAAGTAAGTCATACAGGTTTGAAATAACAAGAATGTGAGTAAATGATGACAGGATTTTAGTTAATAGAGATTTTGAACGGAGTGCGAGAGGCCTTTAGAGCAAGTTTTAAGGTCACAGCTTGCCTTTCTTCTAATCTCTCTTTTTCCTTCTCACACTTTCTCTTCCCTCTCTTCTCCCTCATTTTTTATCTTCCTCCTTCTCTCCCTCATTCTTTCCCTCTCCTGTCCCCCTCTGTATGATAAACTCAGCGAACAGCAGTCTAAAGCACACTAGAGCGCTGTGTGTGTTAAAAACGTTTCCCAATAGCAGCATCACAGATTGTGTTAACTTTTAAAACATCTCAGAATCTGCTGGAAGACCATCATGGTGCTCCTTGGCTTTGAACGGTTATTCTCCTGTGAATTCATCTCTTTAAAGGGCTCCTGCCTTCAGAGGCTCGCCGAGAAGAAAGGCCTCGAGCGACAGCTATCAGTACCCCCCACCCTTCTTTTCTTCATCACACACACGCAAAGTGTGTGCCTCCCCCACAGTGTCTCTCATCTGAACAGGCTGTTAAAAAGCCCACTACTTCCATTATAAAGAAACCTTCAAAAACCGAATAATACATTAAAGAAGCTTAAACATCAGAAATAGAGGATGACGTCCTGATACAAAAACAATAAGTAAGCCAAATGAAATATTCATTAGAGTAATTGGATCAGAGAGCGATGCGCATGTGAGGGAGTTACTGGAAAGGGATGTTGCTGATGCTGACAGTGTATCAGATTTATGTCACAAGTCAAATCTAAGTCTATTTTATTTTAGCATTCATTCTTCCAAGTCTGATGCTTAGGTTGCTGACACCTGTTTACATCTTGTGGAGGAGGAAAAGCTTTGCCGGAATTTTGGAGTACATGAAATGATGCTTCTTGTTATAGCTGTATATCATCTGCACTGTAACGAATTGCTGTAAAAACTACAGCGTTATTTTACAGAAGCTGACTGTATTTTAAATAATACAGAATATTGCTGTAAAGTGCAATGCATTCTGGGATCACGTGACGGATTAACTCAAATGTACAGAATAATGCTGTAAATTTCAAATCTACAATGGCGGGATGATCTTCAACAGTCGAGATTGGGGAAGTGCGCAAAATGAGTGATTCACACCTGTGGTAAGTGATTTATTACGTTTATTTTCTCCATATTTGTTAACTATCATACTGGTAACATTATATAGAAGTATCTACAGTCGCGTTTCATATTGGTAACCCGGTATTCAACCTCCATCCGCGGGGACCGAAGGAGTCTTGCGCGGGGTTTCAGCAGCGCCGTCGCGGTAAGATTTCAAACATTCCCCGTCGCTATAGCACCTGAGGACAGAAGTTGTTCACGTTATTAAGAGTTTTTGTACACAGCAGGTGCGAAGGCGGTATGTGACGAGCTACAGTTCATTGTATTAGTACATTGACGGTTGTTTGTTTAATATTGAACATCGCGCCCGCCGTAGACACGGTAAAAGTTACATGCTTCGACTGTTGGGATTCACGGGAATTTACTATTGAATACCACACTCGGTCGTGATTATTTTGTGGTGTAAATTCAAATTTGCAAATGCAGTTATCCGTTAAACCGAGCGCCCAAATTAAAACGAGTCACCAAAGCTTGAGGTAAATCGATGTTCACGGAGGATAGCCCGGTAATGTGATTAATGTACGTAACGAGCTAGATATACAGTATATATAACGGAGGCCAGCTGAGAGCTTGAGCAAAAGACGTTAGCCACACCCTCATCGTTAGAGCAAGACTGTCCCAGATAGGACCGTTGGAGGGTAAGAGTGAGACGGCCCGTTATAAATACCAGTGTGACAATTTCTTGATCGTGACATCCCAAACGTTAATGGCTTACATTTCTGTATAAGTACGGTTTTAAGTGTAAGTTACTCTGTGTAATTTGGTTAGAGTTTGTTTGTAGAGTCACTTATACTTAAATGTAGTTTAAATGTAAAAAGCTTAAAGATAAAATTGTATTGTATCTATTAACTATTGTTACATGTGGTATTGTTTGTTTTAGGACACACTTTGCCATGCAGGCCACTGGATACTGACTGAAGGTTAGGTTGTGTGTGGCGTGCTCAGCACAGCTTCATGTCTGGCCTTGTCACTTTGTTCATAGCATGCACTGTAAAAAAAATCCTGTAAAATTTACAGTAAATTACTGGCAGCAGGGTTGCCAGCCAGATACTGTAAATTTTACAGCCACAGTTCTGTAATTTAATTTACAGCCATTTTCTGTAATGGCATAATACAGGAAAAAACTGTAATTTTGAATTGAAACAGTATAATGCTGTATTTTTTACAGCCAATTGCTTGATTTTAATTTACTTTATTTAGAAGAAATACATAATCACTGTATATCCAGTATGTTTTGCATACTGGATTTACACTGTTTATTTATGTTTTAATTGATACAAAAATAAATTACAGACAAATTTTGTACCTTGTTGTACATTAAATATTTTTATTTAGTTACAACTTCATAGTAGCCAACATGGCTCTTTAAACAAGGAATGTTTAAACAATACCTTAACCAACATATCCATCATGTAACAATATCGCATAACAAAGCCCAAGTGAGTCTGTAAAACGTTCCACATCTTGATCCATCAGAGCACAACAAGTAGCTGGAACTATGGAAAAGAAAAAAGAGAATAATTTTATATATTTATACTCAGAGGAAAAACAGAGGACAACATATACAGTCAGAGAGAGAGAATAATACAATGATGTAATTCAATGATGAGATCTGTGTGTGTGTGTGTACGTGCGTTCGTACGTGCTTCTTACTTTTCATCGATTTCACTGAAAATTCATCATTGTGTTTAGAAGAGCGGCAACATGTGGTTTCACTGCAACCTGTTTCTTCTGTATCCTGCCATTTTAGATGACGCTTCTTGTTCCACTCTCTGGATTAATATCTACGAAGAGTCAGGAAAAACAAAATGTTGTATATTAAATATACAAAATATATTATATTAAAACACATGAATTAAATGATCAGCTTGCTAGCGTTAAATAGGGCAGACTTGTAAATAGTTTGCACTAAAAAAATCCATCTCTCGTTGAGAAATATTGTTTTAAAGTTCTAAACAGGTATATAACATTAACATATCTATAAAATGCAGGTAAGGAAGTGGTTCAACTAATACCTTTCAGTGGACTCCAAGAGACACGCTGCCCCATCCTGGTACTCAAGATTGAATATTTAACACACTGTAACGAATTGCTGTAAAAACTACAGCGTTATTTTACAGAAGCTGACTGTATTTTAAATAATACAGAATATTGCTGTAAAGTGCAATGCATTCTGGGATCACGTGACGGATTAACTCAAATGTACAGAATAATGCTGTAAATTTCAAATCTACAATGGCGGGATGATCTTCAACAGTCGAGATTGGGGAAGTGCGCAAAATGAGTGATTCACACCTGTGGTAAGTGATTTATTACGTTTATTTTCTCCATATTTGTTAACTATCATACTGGTAACATTATATAGAAGTATCTACAGTCGCGTTTCATATTGGTAACCCGGTATTCAACCTCCATCCGCGGGGACCGAAGGAGTCTTGCGCGGGGTTTCAGCAGCGCCGTCGCGGTAAGATTTCAAACATTCCCCGTCGCTATAGCACCTGAGGACAGAAGTTGTTCACGTTATTAAGAGTTTTTGTACACAGCAGGTGCGAAGGCGGTATGTGACGAGCTACAGTTCATTGTATTAGTACATTGACGGTTGTTTGTTTAATATTGAACATCGCGCCCGCCGTAGACACGGTAAAAGTTACATGCTTCGACTGTTGGGATTCACGGGAATTTACTATTGAATACCACACTCGGTCGTGATTATTTTGTGGTGTAAATTCAAATTTGCAAATGCAGTTATCCGTTAAACCGAGCGCCCAAATTAAAACGAGTCACCAAAGCTTGAGGTAAATCGATGTTCACGGAGGATAGCCCGGTAATGTGATTAATGTACGTAACGAGCTAGATATACAGTATATATAACGGAGGCCAGCTGAGAGCTTGAGCAAAAGACGTTAGCCACACCCTCATCGTTAGAGCAAGACTGTCCCAGATAGGACCGTTGGAGGGTAAGAGTGAGACGGCCCGTTATAAATACCAGTGTGACAATTTCTTGATCGTGACATCCCAAACGTTAATGGCTTACATTTCTGTATAAGTACGGTTTTAAGTGTAAGTTACTCTGTGTAATTTGGTTAGAGTTTGTTTGTAGAGTCACTTATACTTAAATGTAGTTTAAATGTAAAAAGCTTAAAGATAAAATTGTATTGTATCTATTAACTATTGTTACATGTGGTATTGTTTGTTTTAGGACACACTTTGCCATGCAGGCCACTGGATACTGACTGAAGGTTAGGTTGTGTGTGGCGTGCTCAGCACAGCTTCATGTCTGGCCTTGTCACTTTGTTCATAGCATGCACTGTAAAAAAAATCCTGTAAAATTTACAGTAAATTACTGGCAGCAGGGTTGCCAGCCAGATACTGTAAATTTTACAGCCACAGTTCTGTAATTTAATTTACAGCCATTTTCTGTAATGGCATAATACAGGAAAAAACTGTAATTTTGAATTGAAACAGTATAATGCTGTATTTTTTACAGCCAATTGCTTGATTTTAATTTACTTTATTTAGAAGAAATACATAATCACTGTATATCCAGTATGTTTTGCATACTGGATTTACACTGTTTATTTATGTTTTAATTGATACAAAAATAAATTACAGACAAATTTTGTACCTTGTTGTACATTAAATATTTTTATTTAGTTACAACTTCATAGTAGCCAACATGGCTCTTTAAACAAGGAATGTTTAAACAATACCTTAACCAACATATCCATCATGTAACAATATCGCATAACAAAGCCCAAGTGAGTCTGTAAAACGTTCCACATCTTGATCCATCAGAGCACAACAAGTAGCTGGAACTATGGAAAAGAAAAAAGAGAATAATTTTATATATTTATACTCAGAGGAAAAACAGAGGACAACATATACAGTCAGAGAGAGAGAATAATACAATGATGTAATTCAATGATGAGATCTGTGTGTGTGTGTGTACGTGCGTTCGTACGTGCTTCTTACTTTTCATCGATTTCACTGAAAATTCATCATTGTGTTTAGAAGAGCGGCAACATGTGGTTTCACTGCAACCTGTTTCTTCTGTATCCTGCCATTTTAGATGACGCTTCTTGTTCCACTCTCTGGATTAATATCTACGAAGAGTCAGGAAAAACAAAATGTTGTATATTAAATATACAAAATATATTATATTAAAACACATGAATTAAATGATCAGCTTGCTAGCGTTAAATAGGGCAGACTTGTAAATAGTTTGCACTAAAAAAATCCATCTCTCGTTGAGAAATATTGTTTTAAAGTTCTAAACAGGTATATAACATTAACATATCTATAAAATGCAGGTAAGGAAGTGGTTCAACTAATACCTTTCAGTGGACTCCAAGAGACACGCTGCCCCATCCTGGTACTCAAGATTGAATATTTAACACACTGTAACGAATTGCTGTAAAAACTACAGCGTTATTTTACAGAAGCTGACTGTATTTTAAATAATACAGAATATTGCTGTAAAGTGCAATGCATTCTGGGATCACGTGACGGATTAACTCAAATGTACAGAATAATGCTGTAAATTTCAAATCTACAATGGCGGGATGATCTTCAACAGTCGAGATTGGGGAAGTGCGCAAAATGAGTGATTCACACCTGTGGTAAGTGATTTATTACGTTTATTTTCTCCATATTTGTTAACTATCATACTGGTAACATTATATAGAAGTATCTACAGTCGCGTTTCATATTGGTAACCCGGTATTCAACCTCCATCCGCGGGGACCGAAGGAGTCTTGCGCGGGGTTTCAGCAGCGCCGTCGCGGTAAGATTTCAAACATTCCCCGTCGCTATAGCACCTGAGGACAGAAGTTGTTCACGTTATTAAGAGTTTTTGTACACAGCAGGTGCGAAGGCGGTATGTGACGAGCTACAGTTCATTGTATTAGTACATTGACGGTTGTTTGTTTAATATTGAACATCGCGCCCGCCGTAGACACGGTAAAAGTTACATGCTTCGACTGTTGGGATTCACGGGAATTTACTATTGAATACCACACTCGGTCGTGATTATTTTGTGGTGTAAATTCAAATTTGCAAATGCAGTTATCCGTTAAACCGAGCGCCCAAATTAAAACGAGTCACCAAAGCTTGAGGTAAATCGATGTTCACGGAGGATAGCCCGGTAATGTGATTAATGTACGTAACGAGCTAGATATACAGTATATATAACGGAGGCCAGCTGAGAGCTTGAGCAAAAGACGTTAGCCACACCCTCATCGTTAGAGCAAGACTGTCCCAGATAGGACCGTTGGAGGGTAAGAGTGAGACGGCCCGTTATAAATACCAGTGTGACAATTTCTTGATCGTGACATCCCAAACGTTAATGGCTTACATTTCTGTATAAGTACGGTTTTAAGTGTAAGTTACTCTGTGTAATTTGGTTAGAGTTTGTTTGTAGAGTCACTTATACTAAAATGTAGTTTAAATGTAAAAAGCTTAAAGATAAAATTGTATTGTATCTATTAACTATTGTTACATGTGGTATTGTTTGTTTTAGGACACACTTTGCCATGCAGGCCACTGGATACTGACTGAAGGTTAGGTTGTGTGTGGCGTGCTCAGCACAGCTTCATGTCTGGCCTTGTCACTTTGTTCATAGCATGTTAAATATTCAATCTTGAGTACCAGGATGGGGCAGCGTGTCTCTTGGAGTCCACTGAAAGGTATTAGTTGAACCACTTCCTTACCTGCATTTTATAGATATGTTAATGTTATATACCTGTTTAGAACTTTAAAACAATATTTCTCAACGAGAGATGGATTTTTTTAGTGCAAACTATTTACAAGTCTGCCCTATTTAACGCTAGCAAGCTGATCATTTAATTCATGTGTTTTAATATAATATATTTTGTATATTTAATATACAACATTTTGTTTTTCCTGACTCTTCGTAGATATTAATCCAGAGAGTGGAACAAGAAGCGTCATCTAAAATGGCAGGATACAGAAGAAACAGGTTGCAGTGAAACCACATGTTGCCGCTCTTCTAAACACAATGATGAATTTTCAGTGAAATCGATGAAAAGTAAGAAGCACGTACGAACGCACGTACACACACACACACAGATCTCATCATTGAATTACATCATTGTATTATTCTCTCTCTCTGACTGTATATGTTGTCCTCTGTTTTTCCTCTGAGTATAAATATATAAAATTATTCTCTTTTTTCTTTTCCATAGTTCCAGCTACTTGTTGTGCTCTGATGGATCAAGATGTGGAACGTTTTACAGACTCACTTGGGCTTTGTTATGCGATATTGTTACATGATGGATATGTTGGTTAAGGTATTGTTTAAACATTCCTTGTTTAAAGAGCCATGTTGGCTACTATGAAGTTGTAACTAAATAAAAATATTTAATGTACAACAAGGTACAAAATTTGTCTGTAATTTATTTTTGTATCAATTAAAACATAAATAAACAGTGTAAATCCAGTATGCAAAACATACTGGATATACAGTGATTATGTATTTCTTCTAAATAAAGTAAATTAAAATCAAGCAATTGGCTGTAAAAAATACAGCATTATACTGTTTCAATTCAAAATTACAGTTTTTTCCTGTATTATGCCATTACAGAAAATGGCTGTAAATTAAATTACAGAACTGTGGCTGTAAAATTTACAGTATCTGGCTGGCAACCCTGCTGCCAGTAATTTACTGTAAATTTTACAGGATTTTTTTTACAGTGTGGGCAGATCCAGTTTAATACATCAGTCTGCAAAAATTGTTGTATAAAATTCTAGGTTGAAGTATAAAGATCCCTGCCTTTGCAGATGTTCTTTTGGCTATCTGGAATAATACAGATAAAAAAAGATTCTAGAAATAAATCCTGTTCAATAACCTTTTAGTATAACTCATTAATAGTATTATTTTTTGATGAATTGTCTGAATTTATAGGTTGTTATATACAAGCTTTGATCTGTGTGTTTTAGGAAGAACTGTATCAGCATTATGAATAAAGATCTGATAAGAACTATGACTGTAACGTAAATGTTTTGATTTCCAATACCATCATATTTGTCCACTGTGACTCACTACGGAATGTGAAAATTGATTATTCAGGGAGAGGGAGTCTCCAAACATTTACATTGAGAAATATCAGGTGGCCTCAATTTAGCTTTAATGGTTTTGCCTTCATGAAAACATTGATCAAATTGTGCAGATTTCTTCAAAATTCCTTTAGTTTTCACACTCAGATGAAGACGTACACTGTAAAAAAAATCCTGTAAAATTTACAGTAAACTACTGGCAGCAGGGTTGCCAGCCAGTTACTGTAAATTTTACAGCCACAGTTCTGTAATTTAATTTACAGGCATTTTCTGTAATTACATAATACAGGAAAAAACTGTAATATTGAATAGCAGCAGTATAATGCTGTATTTTTTACAGCCAATTGCTTGATTTTAATTTACTGTATTTAGAAGAAATACATAATCACTGTATATCCAGTATGTTTTGCATACTGGATATACAGTTTTTATTTATTTTTTTATTGATACAAAAATACATTCCAGACGAATTTTGTACCTTGTTGTACATGAAATATTTTTATTCAGTTACAACTTCATAGTAGCCAACATGGCTCTTTAAACAAGGAATGTTTAAACATTCATGTTTAAACAACACGTTAACCAACATAACCATCATGTAACAACATCGCATTACAAGGCCCAAGTGAGTCTGTAAAACGGTCCACATCTTGATCCATCATAGGACAACAAGTAGCTAGAACTATGGAAAAGAAAAAAGAGAATAATGTTAGATATTCAATTTATAGTCAGAGGAAAAACAGAGGACAACACATACAGTCAGAGACAGAGAATAATACAATGATGTAATTGTGCGTGCGTGCGTGGGTGCATGCGTGCGTGCTTCTTACTTTTCATCGATTACACTGAAAATTCATTATTGTGTTTAGAAGAGCGGCAACATGTGGGTTCACTGCAACCTGTTTCTTCTGTATCCTGCCATTTTAGATGACGCTTCTTCTTGTTCCACTCTCTGGACTAATATCTACAAAGAGTCAGGAAAAACAAAATGTTATATATTAAATATACAAAATATATTATATTAAAACATGAATTAAATCATCAGCTTGCTAGTGTTGAATAGGGGAGACTTCTAAATAATTTGCACTAAAAAATCAATCTCTCGTTGAGGAATATTGTTTTAAAGGTCTTAACAGGTATATAACATTAACATATCTATAAAATGCAGGTAAGGTAGTTGTTCAACTAATACCTTTCATTGGACTCCAAGATACACGCTGCCCCATCCTGGTGCTCAAGATTGAATATTTAACATGCTATGAACAGAGTGGTAAGGCCAGACATGAAGCTGTGCTGAGCACGCCACACACAACCTAACCTTCAGTAGTCAGCATCCAGTGGCCTGCAAGTGTGTCCTAAAACAAACAATACCACATGAGACAATAGTTAATAGTTACTATAGACTTTTATCTTTAAGCTTTTTACATTTAAACTCCATTTAAGTATAAGTGACTCAACAAACAAGCTCTAAGCAAATTACACAGAGTAACTTACACTTAAAACCGTACTTATACAGAAATGTAAGCTAACTAACGTTAGGGATGTCACGGTCATAACGGGCCGTCTCACTCCTCCAACGGTCCTATTTGGGAAACAGGCCTACTCTAACGATGAGGGTGTCGCTAACGTCTCTTACGCAAGCTCTCATCTGGCCATAGACTGTATATCTAGCTCGTTACGTACATTAATCACATTACCGGGCTATCCTCCGTGAACATCGACTTACCTCAAGCTTTGGTGACTCGTTTTAATTTGGGCGCTCGATTTAACGGATAACTGCATATGCAAATTTGAATTACACCACAAAATAATCACGACCGAGTGTGGTATTCAACACTATGTTCCCGTGAATCGCAACTGTCGAAGCATGTAACTTTTACCGTGTCTACGGCGGGCGCGATGTTCAACATTAAACAACCGTCAACTTACTAACACAATGAACTGTAGCTCGTCACATACCGCCTTCGCTCCTGGTGTGAACACAAACTCTAAATAACATGAACAACTTCTGTCCTCAGGAGCTATAGCGACTGAGAATGTTTGAAATCTTACCGCGAAGGCGCTGCTGAATCCCCGCGCAAGACTCCTTCGGTCCCCGCGGAAGTAGGTTGAATCCGGGGTTACAAATATTAAACGCGAATGTAGATACATCTATATAAAGTTACCAGTATGATAGTTAACAAATGTGAAAAAAAACGTAATAAGTCACTTACCACAGGTGTGAATCACTCATTTTGCGCACAACCCCAATCTCGACTGTTGAAGATCATCCCGCCATTGTAGATTTGAAATTTACAGCAATATTCTGTACATTTGTGTTAATCCGTCACGTGACCCCAGAATGCATTGCACTTACTGCAATATTCTGTATTATTTAAAAAACAGTCAGCTTCTGTAAAATAACGCTGTAGTTTTTACAGCAATTCGTTACAGTGTATAATTTGGAGAGACTCTAAATAGAAACACGTTTCATCCTTGCAGTGCACAGCAGTGTGTCAATGAACAGATGTCAGTGCTCTTGTCTAATGCGCTGTTTGTGGGCCTGATAAAATGATAATAATTTCCTTTGAGCAGAGCAGACAATGAGTTGGCAATTCAAATTCAACCCAGACTGCAGCAAACGGAATCACATACTCATATTTTCCCACTGAGATAAGGTATTAATGTGGTTTTTGTGTGTGTACTCCTTTCGGAAAGACGTGTCCCCCGAAGTTGGCTAAATCCTAATTTGTGACTTTCCAAATTTATTAAAACAATCTAAAAATAACGTAAATAATGTTGTTAAAAATACTAACAAAAATGCAAAGCATTCATTGTTAGCGTTGGTCACCAGGGCCGGTTCCTGCCAGGTGCATATTCCGGTATAGTACTTTTCTGATAAGAATGTGTTTTGGTAAAATTATGATTTTTGTTAAGGCTATTTATGTGAACTTCTGACAACATTTCTCCCATATAAAAATATTGTATTTTTTTGCAGAAAAAGTACCTGGAGAAAAAACGGTTCAAAACAACAAAAAATGACGATCTGCGTTTTAAAAACAGATAAATCGCAAAAAACTAAACCAGTTCCTATTTAGTTTTAAGAAACACAAAACTAATGTTTGTAAATGTTGGAAAAAGAAAAAAAATAAGTTTTATGATATATGTTACAATACATGCAGGATTGAAATGATTTATGATGTTATACATAAAAAACACGCATTCTTTACAGAAGACAGAGATTAAAAAAAAATGATTGCCTTTTATATAGTAATTGTATGCGTTTTATTTTACTGATGTTTTAAGCATTAATAAACCGGTTATGTAAACTGGACATAAATAGATGCCTATAAAATAATACCCATCAACAAACTATCACTGACTTCTGTTTAATTTCACAAAAAACTCCCGTTTTAATAAATTAAGTAAAAATCTAGCCTCTTGCAAGCAAATAATAGATGTTTGTTAACAGCACAAAATAAGACAGCAAAAACTCCCATTTTAATAAATTAAGCAGAATTTTCTGCAAAATTACTTTACTTGCTGTTTATTAAAAACTCAAAGCAAGCATGCAGTTCGCCTAAAATTCCTATGCACAGTATTTTGCGTACACCATAGCATGTAGCATGATTCTCGGTTACAAACTAAAGCCGCTATGTGAGTGAACAGTGGCGTTGATTCCAGCCAATAGAAAATTACTGCAATTTTGGGTGTTCTTTTTTCATTTTCATTGGGTGGGCAAGACAGACGTTTAGGGCGGCTCAGCCCACCCCTGCCCATGCCTCGAGCCGGCCCTGCATTATACTAGCCTTGAGATTACAAAGGTGCATATTTTTCAACTACATCTGAGCTCTAAATAAATAAACATGTATGCCTTGTTTTTACAATAAAACGATATTTACAATTATTTAGCAAGTATGACAACCTGCTGAAAAAGGAAGGAGGCTTATTTTCTTCATTGCATTTTTTCTGAGGTTAGTCTCTCTAAAATGAATCACTATGAATGTTTAATCGTTTGATTGGGGGTGAGTTAAAGATAGCTTCTCTTTGCTGGAGCAGAGCCCATGTTTAGGAGCCAAGGTAAACTAAGACTTCACGGAGGACTGCTCTAAGTTTTCATGAAAGCACTGAATCTCTGAAGCACCTGATGAAGGAATCTGTCTCCATGCAGGCTTAAGAGTACCAGACACAGACAGTTACCGTCCAAAGCAGAAGCAAGGCCCTAGCTTTAACCTGCCATGCTAAAACAAATCGCTATAAATCTAAAGCCAGGCAGAGCAAACCTACAGTTACCTCAGGCTGGACTCAAAAACTCCATAGAATAGCAGGCTGAAAATTCAACAAATTCTTAAGAGACAAAACAAGATTTTATTCGGTCGGTTTATGGAAAATGTCCAGTATACAAAACAAAAGCCAATGCCATTACCAGTGACAGAGAGCATATAGCAGTGTTTATATATATACACAAGGCAAATGGAAAACAAATTCTACCTGGTACAGATTAATTAAAGTCAAAAAGTTATAGGACAATAGAAGAAAACAGCTGAGTAAACATAAGTTTGACAGATTATTGTGTATGTTTAGTGTTTCAGGGTAACTGATATATTAGTAACTGTGCAGTGTTATAATTATTAGTCCCTTTCATGTCCAGAGATGAGTGGAAATCAAAACCAGTCCTGTTTTATATATTAACAGTAAAAAGAATCACCAGAACAAATGTGATGATTGTCTTCAGGGGTCTGTGGCTGCTTTGATGAGAAATCCATCCAAATGTCGGCATTGAAAAGACAGTAAAGACCTGCTAGTTGAATCAAACGCACACACACACATAGGCTGAATGGAGTAGATGAAACGGACCTACCTCACTCTTGTGCTGTTGGAACTGGAATCTCTTCAACAAAGCCAAATTATGGCTGGTAGCTGGAGCGCTTCCATCAATTTCTGTTTCTGGAATGTGTTTCAAAGAATAAAGATTATTTATCCTGCTTTTATAGAACAAGGTGTGGAGGGAGAGATCAGTGTATAAGAATATGGCATCAATGTTATGGGATTGCTTCACACCTACAGTATATACGCTTTGTGGGCTTTGGTTTGTCTCACCAAAACATGAATATACAGCGGGGAAAATAAGTATTTGACACATCAGCATTTATATCAGTAAGGGGATTTCTAAGTGGGCTATTGACACAAAATTTCCACCAGAAGTAGCCATCAAGCCAAATATTGAATTCATACAAAGAAATCAGAACATTTAAGTATACAAGTTCAGTCATAATAAATAAAGTGAAATGACACAGGGAATAAGTATTGAACACACTTTATTTAATACTTTGTAGAAAAGCGTTTGTTGGTGACCAGTTGTCTGCATTGCTCAGGAGTGATTCTGGCCCATTCTTCCACACAAATGGTCTTTAAATCTTGAAGGTTCCTTGGGCCTCAGTTATGAACTTTGATCTTCAGTTCTCTCCATCTATGGGATTTAGGTCAGCTGATTGACTGGGCCATTCAAGCAGCTTGATTTTCTTTCTTTGAAACCACTTCATTGTGTCCTTGGCCTTGTGTTTGGGATCATTGTCTTGCTGAAATGTCCACCCTCTTTTCATTTTCAGCTTTCTGGTAAATGGCAGCAGATTTTTACCCAGAATGTCCCGGTACATTTCTCCATTCATCCAGCCTTCAATAATATGAAGTCTGCCAGTACCCCATGCTGAAAAGCAGCCCCAAACCATGATGCTTCCACCCCCAAACTTAACTGTTGGTATGGTGCTCTTGGGGTGGTGGGCAGTGCCATTTCTTCTCCAAACATGGTGTGTAGAATGACTGCCAAAAAGTTCAATTTTGCTTTCATCTGACCATACTATATTCTCCCAATAATCCATAGGCATCTCCAAATGCGCTTTCGCAAACTTTAACAGAGCCTTAACATGCTTTTTGTTAAGCAATGGAGTCTTGCGTGGTGAGCGTGCATGGATGCCATGGCGGTTCAGTGCATTGCTTATAGTTTTCTTTGAAACAACTGTACCTGCTGATGCAAGGTATTCATGAAGTTCTGCCCGAGTGGTTCTTGGCTCTTGGAGAACTCTCCTGATTATTCTTTGGACTCCTCGGACAGGGATTTTACGTGGAGCACCTGATCGTGGCCGGTTTATGGTGAGCTGATGCTCTTTCCATTTCCGGATAATGGCCCCCACAGTGCTCACAGGAACATTCAGCATTCTGGAAATGCGTCTATTACCATTCCCATCAAAATGCTTTCAAACGATACGATCACGATCTACAGCGAGTTCTTCGCTTTTATCCATCATGAAGTCTTTCCTGTGTGCCTACTAGGTAATGAGAAGCCTATATAGGCCATCAATTAGGACTAAAGCAGCTGATATCAATTAGTACTGATAGGGGGCAGGGTTTCTCTCTCAATACTGACAGATTTCAGGAGATCTCCTGGCTTCCTATACCATTTTGCACCTTGTTACCTTCATGTGTTCAATACTTATTCCCTGTGTCATTTCACTTAGTTTATTATGACTGAACTTGTATACTTAAATGTTCTGATTTCTTTGTATGAATTCAATATTTGGCTTGATGGCTACATCTGGTGGAAATTTTGTGTCAATAGCCCACTTAGAAATCCCCATAAAAATGCTGATGTGTCAAATACTTATTTTCCCCGCTGTATATAATCATAGTAGGATGGCTAACAGCCATCCCATACTTAT
This sequence comes from Triplophysa bombifrons, assembly GCA_029783895.1. Classification (NCBI taxonomy): domain Eukaryota; kingdom Metazoa; phylum Chordata; class Actinopteri; order Cypriniformes; family Nemacheilidae; genus Triplophysa; species Triplophysa bombifrons. Next base: position 25,328,019 of record CM056448.1, read on the forward strand.
GACTTTATTGATCACAATGGTAAATTTTCTCTATCAGTTATTTCTGTAATATTAATCATATTCAAAGCAACCTTAGAACAGATTATATGGTGTCATAGTTCCACCTCTCCTTGTCAGGTATTTCTTGGTCTGGAGGTGGAATCATACAGGATCCTTTGTTTCATGTGGGAGAGAGACGATTTCTTCTCTCTCTCTGGTCTGCGTCATCGTTCCTACCCTCTTGTTTCCTAGTTTGTGTTAATTAGCTTTCCTTGAGTGTTAATCCCTTGCACCTGTTCCCTCTTGGTTTCTCTCCCTTTAAAACATCCTCGTGTTCATTGTCCTGTGCTGGTTCATTGTATGCTGTATGTCTTACCTCGTTTGTAAACTGTGTTTACCCCGTACCCCGTACCCCGTACCCCGTACCCCGTACCCCGTACCCCGTACCCCGTACCTATTTGAATGTTCCTTGTTCCTGGTTCCTGTTCCCCTGTTTTAGTAAGTTTAGTCAGTGTTCTTATCAAGTGTTTGTTTTTGTAGTCTTAGTTTAGTCAGTCAGTGTCCTTGTTTGCCGTTAACGGTATCCTGTCTTGTTTTCCCCATTGTGGGTTTTTAATTTGTAATTTTGTAGTGTTCTTTATGTTTAATAAATCCTTGTTAAACCCCTTCACCTCCGTGCTTGCCTGCAATTGGGTTCTCCCCGGTCAAATCCATGACAATATGGTATTACAGTAGGTATGAATTAAAGAAGATTAAACATGAAAAACTTTTCTCCGATTTTAGGACTATTGTAGGCAGATTTGTGAAAGATTTTTAAAAGATGTTTTTATGTGTGCAGGGGGTTGTGGCTTTATGAGTGAGATACGACCAAAGCCTATATAACACGAGGTGAGATGAGGTAAATCACATCAGAGACTGCCCGGAGAACCGCCTCAGGGAGCTCCAGTTTAAAGATAATGGCAGCTTTGAAAGCTTACGCCCGACCAGAGAAGGATAGATTGAGGGTCATAAGATCATACACATAAAATGCAATTTTGAGATCAAGTTCGAATTTAGAAAAGTGAAATGAAGTGCTTTCATTAAGATGCCAAGGCATCATGTATATCAGTGGATAAACCCTGTTTGCATAAGATATACTGTAGCTGAATTATATACTGTGACATTTTATGAAAGCCAGATAAAGGCAGTGCTAAACAGGTAGACTATTATGTGGGTTACCCTGACATACTGTACTCGCACATCCCTATCAGTAATGCAAATCCCTCAAGAAAATTAATCATGGTTTTACTACAGTTAAAACAAACAAAAACATGGTTACTGTAGTAAAACCGCGGTTACCACAAGATAACTATGGTTACGAAAACCATGTGTTTTTAGAACCATGGTAAAACGATGGTTATGTAGTCAACCCATTCTTTTGCCATAAGTAATCTACACAACAAAAAACATTTTTAGTGCAATTTTGCCACAAAAAACATGGTTAATTTTTATACACAAACATAAATTACTTAACATGAGGATTTCCAAGCAAAGAGTCTTACCTGCAGTTCTAAGTCATTCAAAAGCAACACATGAAGATTTTGAATTAAAAAAACTTGCAGTTTTCATTCACTGCAGACACACAACAGGTTTTGTTTGTTTGTATCATAAGATTGTTCCGTTGTCTTCACTGTTTGAAGTGAGAAACCATGTTCAAACCATTCAAGCTGAGAGAGTCGTCTATTTATTCAAGTAAAAAGTCGATTCAGACAATTTTTCTTAAACGTTTGTAGAAAAAACCTATATAAAGGTTTCATCTTAACAACATGAACAAACGTTGAGGGGTTGTGCACTTTTGTGACACCCTTAACTTGGTACACGTTCACAAACAATCGAGTGCCTGAAGATTATTTCTGTAAACAATTCAAATAAACCGAGAAGAACCGTTAACGTTACTTCCTTACGAAAATTAACCATGTTTTTTCAAATTTAACTATAGTAAAACCACGGTAATTTTTCGTAAGGGTAGCCACTAGCCAAACACAAACAGGAAATTAACTGGGGGTCAGGCGCGCGCGTCCGATGAAACGGTCTGTCTGGAACACATGACATGGTTGTTGAAGCCATAGACGTATATAATAGGGCTATATACAGTATATACTGTATGTCTATGGTTGAAGGAAGCCGTGCTCTTTCAAATGACATCAAAGTACCGCCAGAGCGATGCGCAAAAATGCGAACAGAGTGCTCTCGCGGTACTGTGATGTCATACTTTGATTCGTCTGTGCAGCTTATCATGAAGTTTAGGCTGCACGGCACATGTTTCTCGGTTCAGTCTCAACGCTTGTGTTAGTTAGACTACACACGCCGCCCGACCAGCTGCAAGAGCTGCTCCTCAACATGTCTACTGGCGGTAACGGGTTTTGCTTCACAGTAAAAAGACCTTAGTGTCTGTTTGTTAAAAACATTTTAACGTGTTTTTGGTGGTCAGGAAAGTTACTGTCAGACTTGATGCCCCCTGTGTTCAATAAGAGCGAAATCGGTTAGACTGGACTCAAACAAATGACCACAAACTAAGAGTGCTAACCACGATAATTCTTTATGTGGTCACTTTTGTATGGAAGCCCGTTTCCGCCAGGGTTGGGAATTTTTTTTAGAATTAGTAAGTCATAATAATGAGATACTAAGTCGAAATTTCGACTTACTAAGTCATAATAATGAGATACTAAGTCGAAATTTCGACTTACTAAGTCATAATAATGAGATACTAAGTCGAAATTTCGACTTACTAAGTCATAATAATGAGATACTAAGTCGAAATTTCGACTTACTAAGTCATAATAATGAGATACTAAGTCGAAATTTCGACTTACTAAGTCATAATAATGAGATACTAAGTCGAAATTTCGACTTATTAAGTCATAATAATGACTTAGTATCTCATAATAATGAGATACTAAGTCGAAATTTCGACTTACTAAGTCATAATAATGAGATACTAAGTCGAAATTTCGACTTACTAAGTCATAATAATGAGATACTATGTCGAAATTTCGACTTACTAAGTCATAATAATAATGCTGCTACATTCATTTCGAAAGTAATTCCCGCGGCTCATAATGATTTACATCTTATAAAGCGATTTGATCGGTCAGTCCAAGAAACTTAATGTTATTTACAACGTTATAATCAGCAGTGCATTGCACAGCCACAGGCAATCGGTCTGCGCACGCGATAGGTCGCGTTCTAAAACGCGATTCGGGCCCTTGAAAGTAGGCTAACTGTAGGAAGGGTTCATCACGTGAGCAGTTGTCTAAGATAAGGGGAAAATATGTGTTATTTGCATTCATTATGTATAACAGCTATATTTAAGAAAAACAGCTGTTCATCTCTCCCAGAACTCGCACTATACAAAGAATATAAGTGCGTGGGGCACATGAATGCGATTGGATTTCACCCGAAGATGTGATAATAGCGTTCAGTTTCTTGCACAGATCCATTGACTCGCTTTATAAAACTCTAATTTAACGTCACGAGGGGCAGGAATCACTTTTGAAAACCAAAATAGCTTGATAAATATCTTCTTGAAAAATAATGGCATCCACATATTGGGCAAAGTAACGCATTAAAGAATATTAAATAAGCCAAATAACCCCTATTAATTTAAAATCATGAAAAGGCACAAATGGATGTACTGGAAGCAATATTTGTGTACATGTTTTAATATATGGCCTATAAGTAACAGCAAGAAAACATTATAAAAGGAACAAAACGCAATAAATATTAGAAATGCAAAATGACAGAATAAATGAAGAAACAATCAAAATAACGGCCTGCATCCAATTTATACTTTTGGAATCTGGCTCTCAAAGAGATCGTTAAAGACCCCTAATGTAACGCAATGCACACGTCACATACAATCACCCCCCCCCCCCTCGACTCAGTAACTCATTATTTTGAGATAATTACGTCATTAAATAATGACTTAGTATCTCATAATAATGACTTAGTATCTCATTATTATGACTTAGTAAGTCGAAATTTTCGACATAGTATCTCATTATTATGACTTAGTAAATCGAAATTTCGACTTAGTATCTCATTATTATGACTTAGTAAGTCGAAATTTTCGACTTAGTATCTCATTATTATGACTTAGTAAGTCGAAATTTCGACTTAGTATCTCATTATTATGAGAGACTAAGTCATTATTATGACTTAATAAGTCGAAATTTCGACTTAGTATCTCATTATTATGACTTAGTAAGTCGAAATTTCGACTTAGTATCTCATTATTATGACTTAGTAAGTCGAAATTTCGACTTAGTATCTCATTATTATGACTTAGTAAGTCGAAATTTCGACTTAGTATCTCATTATTATGACTTACTAAGTCATTATTATGACTTAATAAGTCGAAATTTCGACTTAGTATCTCATTATTATGACTTAGTAAGTCGAAATTTCGACTTAGTATCTCATTATTATGACTTAGTAAGTCGAAATTTCGACTTAGTATCTCATTATTATGACTTAGTAAGTCGAAATTTCGACTTAGTATCTCATTATTATGACTTACTAATTCTAAAAAAAATTCCCAACCCTGGCGGAAACGGGCTTCCATACTTTTGTATATGTTGCATGATGTTGCTTCATTTGTCCATCTTAGAGGAAACACCCCCGGAAGAGGATGTCGACAGCGTGCAGTGTACTGGCCACCTATTACTAGGATTTTAATTAGTAATTTAATAAATCATTATTATGCTTCCATATGTGTTAAAGCATTGTCTATAAAAACACATGAATAAATTGTTTAATAACTTTTGAAAGCCCAAAATGTCCATGAAAATCCGGACATCTGTTTTCCTAGATGTTCACTCGTTTACACACCCTAATGAAAAAAAAGGTGAAACTGTTGAACTCAAAATGAATGCATTTTGAATCTCAAATCAACCCAAACTGTGTAGTATGCACAGACTTCAAGCAGTGTGGTTTTAGGTACATTCGCTTGTACTTTAATTTAATTTAAAGTGACTAGTCTCGATGTAAATTAGGCCTGTGAGTCAAACTGTTCTGGTTGGTGGAACTCCTCAGAAAGCTTTAATATGAGAGAAATGATTAACAAGGAAAAGAGTGGCACGTTTTGTGACATGGTAACAAACTGAAAAAAACTCTTAATTGTGGGACAACACTGAAGTAAAAATTCAATTCCATGTTAAATTATAACATTGTCGTTCTAAACATATAGCAAGGGTGCCTCTTAGCGGTAGATTTGTAAACTGCATTTTCTCGGTTCATAGTTAAAAGTAAAACCATAAAACGAACTGTTAAACGAAACCTATTATAGTTACATAAATCCACAATCAATCACCCTACATATGTTAAAACTCGTCATTGGACCCACAAACACGTTATCGCTGATTACGTGCCGTACACACCACCGAACACATGGTGTCGCTGTGGAAATTCTGAAGCGCATTGAAGACGCGCACTGTTGTCTTTACTCTTACCGACACAAAACAAAGAGCAGACTGGTCAAGCACTGACCTGACAAAACAGTAGCTTTAATATAAATTATGGGCAAAAAGCACAAGAAACACAAATCAGAAAAGCACACACACGACGGTAGGTCTTTTATTTTTTATTCAAAAGGTTAGAAAATGTATTAAATAGGTTGAAAAAGGCTGAAAGTAAATGAAACTAGAATATAAACTCGTGAGCAGGGACTTGGCTGCTGCTGTCAGATGAGCGGCGGTTTAGGATCTTCTCCATCCCTTTCCTATACACAATATTAATACAACAGTTGTCGAGTTTAAGTCTGTTTATGTAGAAATGCGTGTGTTTTGTCGGTATGTAAATTTTCAGGCTAGCCGTCTGGTTAGCAGTATGCTTTATGCTCAATAACTGTTTATATTTGCTAGGTAACTCATAGGTTAGGCTGCTCGTTGGAGGAATATGGAGTTGTTAGTATAAATCAGTCATGTAATAAATAAACTGTTACCAAATAGCTTTTCTGCATAAACTTCGTGCGTTGTGATGTGATGTTTATGAACTTTACTGCCCTGCAGAGTTCACTGAGCGGCCTCTGAAGCTGGTGTTAAAAGTGGCTGGGAATGAGGTCACCACAGGCAGCCCTAAACTCGAGAGCACGTATGACGACCCGATAGATTACGACAAACATAAAGACAAGAAAAAGAAGAAAAAAAAGAAGGAAGAGAAAGCTAGAAACAGTCCACCGATCTCACCAGTTGACGAGAAGAAAAAGAAAAAGGTGAGCTTGCGGGTGCTTTCCGACTGCTTTATTGATGTGGATGTTTACATACTTGCTAGACCCTAAACAGTATAATGTTTGTTTAATAGATGGTCAAAAAACGGAAGGGGCAAGACTCTATGGATCCAGACTTTGATGAGCAAAGCAGAACACCAGCTCGCTCTGATGTTTCCCAGCCCCTCACCCCTTCACTTGCCAAAATTGAAGGTAGTGCTATGCACTCTTAAATAGTTAGTTAAGAATTTGCTGATGTGTAGTGAGATTGTGTATTTTATGCTGATTATCTGTTTATTCTGACTGATTTGTTATTCTTCAGAAAAAGAACAGACTCCTCTACAGGAAGCTTTGAGTCAGCTCATTCGACAGCTCCAGAGGTATGGCCACATTGTTTTCCCTATCCACCTTATATATCCTCACTATAACAGATGGCAGTCATATTGTGATTGAGACAAGTGTGTTGTTTTGACTGGCTAGTTAATATTTATTATGGAAGCCAAGGCACAAGCTTACTGTGTGCAGTTAGTGGTTGCCGTAATAGCCGGTACAAATACAAAAAAATACAAAACATTTGTTTTTACCTTAATACATGCACCTGAGCTGAATCAAGATGCTGCTATGATCTGCATCCATTATCCATTATTTTAGCCTATTGAAAGCCCTTTCTCCTGGACAATTTACCTTTTTCACAACAATAACTAATAAACATCGTTTGGCAGGCATTTATGGCATTTATGACACTAAATTTAGGAAAATATAATTATTATATATGATAGATCATATATAAACAAAACAGATTTAGCCCAACTAAATAAACCGTATGCAAGTGGTATAATAATATTAGCATCAGTTAAAATTGGGCTTTTAGCATTTTTTATGTATTTAGCATTTTAAAACTGTTTTTAGCAGTTTAAAACTTAACAGGGTAAAGCAAACCTTCCTGCTAGCGGATCGCATCTGCATGACTAAGTTAATAGTTACAGGTATTACACTTTGATCCAAATCACAATTAACATTTGTCAACACGCTAACAGTACTGCCTAGTTTACCAGGGGCCCGTTTCAGAAAGGAGAACCTCTGAGTATATCAACCCTGAAATGAGGGAAACTCTGGGTTTTCCATTTCAGAATGCGAGGTTTGTCATACCTGAGAAAGTCGGGTAACTCAAGCCCGTTTCTAAAAGAGAAGTAACTTATACTATACCAGACCGTAACCATAGTAACTTACTCTGTGAACCTAACCTGATCAGGACGGGAGCTGGTTTTCTCTGTAGTTGTTTAATGTACCTTATTCATTAATACAGTCATTCATGGCACACATTTTTATCAAACACAGAGACCATCTCAGTGACCAAAATGTAATTTGTGATTTTATAGAAGATCCTGTATGTGAAGAGTCTGCATTCAATCATCGTGATGTACTTTCGTTTCAGGAGAGCAATTTAGGACCTGAGTGGAATTTTTACATTTTCCTGTGGATTTAAAAAAAACTGTACTATTTTTATTTACAGTTAATAAGATATATCAAAACATATTATTACATCAATAACATCAACCATCGTGCATGTATTGCTTCAGAGCATATAGTTTTCTATGGACGATGAGAAATGACTTAATAAAGTGTATAAATAAAGTGCATGAATAAAGAAATCAATAAGTACAGACAAAATGCAGAAATTAAGCGATAAAGGTAATAAACAATTAATTAAGACGTGTAGCTATTCCCTCCCAAATCTTCAAACTGGTGATTAGTCTGTCTGACTTGGACACGAGAGTCTGAATCTCTATGGGTGTGCTATACACCATTTTGTCTGACGTATATATCTAGAGCACTCATCGGGAGTGAGAACATACACATTTTTGTATTATTTCTGCTATTTCATTCATTTACTGATTCATTGCTGTGTTTATTGGTACATTTATCTATTATTTAATTTAAACTTCGGTCATTTTCAGCACATTAGTATATCCACTGTATGCAGAGCGGAAAGTGTGCCTCGCTCTTAAGCGCTTTCTGTCGCCATGTTTTTTTTTTTTTGGTGCCCTTGCCATGGTGAATCGTAATATTGTTGCACCAATGACCATGGCTTGTTGTAGTAGTGGTGCATGTGCTTAGTCGAAGACCCGTCAACTCCGAGAGGAAATACGAAATAATTGAATATATCTTCATATGATATATAAGGCCACTTCATCCTCCCACTGTGTAATACATCGCAGGTGTGAAATACATTCACCAGAGCTGTTTTAATGGTGTTTTGAGCGTGCTACCGCGACACCCCATTGCTTTCCAAGAGCCAGCTATTAAAATAGAAGTCTCAAGACAAAAAGGAAGTACTTCACATCGGTTACTTCCGCGTTAAAAAATAAGGCGGATGAGTGCTCCTCTTGAATAAAATGTTTTGTGTCTGTGGCCTCACATCAATTACCTTTGATTCCCTGTTATTATTTGCATTTATTAGTGTGTCCACTATTTCCATATTTTAGTATGATCTGAGTACAAAGTGATGTCTGTATAACTTGAAAACTTATCTGTATGAATGAATTAGAGTTAGAGTTAAAGTAGCAGGCTGTTTTTACAGGAAGGACCCCAGTGCATTTTTTTCCTTTCCTGTGACTGACCTGATCGCCCCGGCATACTCCCTCATCATAAAGAGACCCATGGACTTCAGCACTATTAAGGAGAAAGTAAAGAAAGAGCTATACCAGTCACTTGAAGAGCTTAAGGTAATGTGTTATCATCCAGATAATGAGACCATACTTAATCTAAATACCTTAAAAGTCATCGCTGACTAACAAAATGAATACAGACTTTAGAAAGTTAACTGGAAGTGTGTTTTCTTTTTTATAACAGCTGGATTTCAAAACAATGTGTGAGAATGCTATGATATATAACAAACCAGATACCATTTACTACAAAGCAGCCAAGAAACTCCTTCACTCTGGGATGAAGATCCTGAGCACAGTGAGTGTACTGGATTTAAAATGTGTTTATATGTTGCATTAGACTTGGCTTTGTTTTTAAATTGTATCAGTAAGTTTGTTTGAATGCCAAATAACTTTGAGAATGTATTGAATGTCAATGTGCACCACCAGATGGCACTGTTATGCTGTGGAGAGTGTTGTTCCTTTGCTGCTGTTATTTTAATGATGGGTTTAACTCAGTAATGTTAGCTCATCTAGAACAATTTTACATGGGAAACAGTTAAGCGTATGTTTATGTGTACATATAGGAGAGACTCGACAGTTTAAAGCAAAGCATAGAGTTCATGGCTAACCTGCAGACATCCAGTCAGTCTACAGAGGATGGAGAGGACGAGGGCGGAGCTTCTGACCCTGCCAACAAGAACTCATCTGTCATGGACACAAGTGATAACTCACAGTCACCCCGTGTTGCCAACAAAGACACTCGGAGGTATGAGTCATACATTCGACACGTGTAATCATAATTGATTATAATGTTTGGGAGTTTGAGTCTTAATAATAAACTGTGTATATTATTCATGGAATTGACACTTTCCAAATAGCAAATGTGAGTAAAGTGTGAGCTGCTTTGGTTAGCACATTCAACTGTATTATAAGCCACCAAAACAAATATGTAAAAAAAAAATATCATTACAATTATGTACGTTTTTGTCAAGTATTTGAGACTGGTGGGGAAAGTTCATTTTAAACCCCCCATCAAGATTAATATGTTAAATTTGAAGAGTCATATCTATTTATAATTTAATATGTCATATCTGTATATCAAAATGTTGTTCTGTTGACACGGTATGTGAGAAGATGATTGAGTTTCTAAAATAACTTGATTTAGTAGTCAAAATCTTCTTTTTGTTTTCTGAATATGAGTGTTATGTTAAGCACTACGTGAAGTAATGGTTGTGCAACAATTCACATTGGTTTCTAGCTGCTTTAAAGTGTGAGGCATTCTGCTTTTGTGCTAGAACCATTGACACATTCCAGGATGTTGCTGGGGTGTTCTCTGTCTTTATCTGTTTTATTCTGTTTTTTGTTTCTTGCTTGCGTAAATCAGTTTGGTGGATGCAGTTGCAAAGAATGTTTATAGCATGTTGGGTCTTGTAGTCCATCTGTAGCGCAAGAGCTACACGTTCCTCACACATGTTACACAGCTTTTCAGTGAATGTGAATCATCTTGCACGCTGCTCAGCTGAGTTGGGTAAAGGGTTGGGCATATTCCCAGCTAACATTTTGAATACAATCATAAACATAGATTCAAAGGAATTTCTCCAGGCCCTGCTTTGTCCTCAGTTTTCACAGTTGGGCCCATGCTACACAATCTATTGAAATCTTTTAATTCACACTGACGATGACAAAGACCAGAAATGGGAGGGACTTCTTTCCACATGCATCTGTTTTTCTCTGTAATTGTTGAGATGCAGTCATGAATTATGTTGATGGTTGTGCCAGAAATCTTCATACAAACTACCATGACCCTTTGACCAATTTAACAGTCTTAAGATAATGACAAGAAGCCTTTGTTGAATGTGTAGCCGGGGCCGTAAGGAGGAAGCTCAGAAAGCAAAAAAAGACCTGGAGGAGATCAAGAAGCTCATGGAGGAGTCTGGAGGAAAATTGTCTAACAGAAGCCTGCAGTGTGAGGTAAGAGCAGTGTTATATTATAGTGTGCATATGAGATCATTCACTGAAGAAACTCTTGGTTCATGGTCATTGTTTCTTTTTTCAAGCAGCTGGATTTTGAGAGAAGGAAATCTGATGGTTCAACCACTCTGGGCATCCTGAACCCTGCTGACCTGAGCGCTGGAGGTATGTGAAAATGAGTCAAAGAAGTGTCAAATTGAGTTTTCTTTAGCAATAACGTGTTCTCTGCATGTGTAATGCTTTTATGTTAGATCCAGGTTACTGCCCCGTCAAACTGGGCATGATGGGAGGAAGACTTCAAACTGGTATCAACACTCTTCAGGGCTTCAAAGAGGACAAGAGGAATATGGTCACTCCAGGTAATGCACAGTAGATGCACTTTAGATCAATTACAGATTTGAGGAAAGTCATGTTTAGTCTATAGGGATGAGATTCACTCAGTGAACTTCACTTAAATGATGTGGAGAGGATCATGGGAAGGGTGTATCAAAATCTCTGTTTGCACACCTTCTGCTGCCGGTGGAATGTTATGTTACGTGCCTGAAAAAAATCCATTGTTCTTGCTGTCAATAGGAAAAGATTCACTGGTGGATCAGTTGGGCTGGGATTTCTACTGATCATATCTACTAGGGGTGGGAATCGTTTGCTCCCTCAAGATTCGATTAAGAAATGATTCTTAGGGTCAATATTTGATTCGGAATCGATTCATGATTTACTTATTAGCCCATTTAAGATGTCAGACTAGTGTTGGTTCTTTGGCTTCTACTCTTAGAATTGTCACATATGGTATTTAATACAACTGAGTGCCTAGTAAAGCAATTCTCATTGACATATTACGTTGTCAGACATTAAAACAGGTACATAATAGTAATTAAACAACAGTCACTTCCACGCATTGCCACATCGTATGACATATCATCATTAGGGCTGTGTAATGGCAAGTGCCTCCTGGTATGGTACATATCACGATGGATGGGTCACTCACGATACAATATATTGACATATTTTTTCTCTCCCACCCCTAATATCTACACCATTATTATTGTTCATACTTGTTCAAATCCCTAATTCCTTGTACTAAACTTCTGCCTGAAACCTCCCCCCGTCTGTGCTACGCACCTGAATGATTTCTTAAAGGGGTCAAAGGACAGGGTGAAAACTGTCCCTTTTTTGAGATGTAATGCAATGTGTATACAGGATGTAAGGTTAAAAAATGCTGTATTTTCTTTTATAAACAACAATCGCGGTCCTAGACAGTGAGTGACATTACGTGTTAAAGTTAATCAGATCATTTTCCGAGTCATTCTCAAAAAGCAAGCAAACAAAACGTGCTCCCTAGCATTAGTAATGTGGCCCGAGGGAACTTTCTGCCTCCAGCTGAGCTCCACCCACAAAAACGTGTTACAATGTTTACTAACAGGAAAGGCGTCTATAAAGATTTGCCGTTAGTGATCAACCAGTGTTACGCCATGTCTCGTCGCGACTCAACAAAGACAATAAACCTCATTAAAAATGCAACATTTGTTGCCTCTAGTTGGAACATTATTACTGATTATTAGGACTTGTGTTATCTTTTTCACGTTCCGCATGTGTCTGCATTTGCAGATCACAACACACGACAAACTCAACTCCCGTTAGTCCGTAACAAAGTCTTTTGCAATGAAAATATACTTACAGGCTGCGAATCTGAAGCGCCAGACTGTCCTTGGAAAGTTGAAATGGTTGGAATTTCCCCACTTTTTAACAAAAGCTTTCGTGCAAAGCCGGCCTCGATCTCTCCCAGGTTCATGAAGCAATCATCTCTGAAATGTGCTGCACAGACTTGAATTTTCGGTTTGTACTGTGCTGTAAATGTATTGTAAATTAAATTTAACCATTCGTTTTTAGTTGTCTCATCTTTTGATGAGACAACTAAAGGGCAAGCAAAGAGGCTTTCTTTTCGCAACGAAACGAGCAGCTCCATGACACGAGTGCGGTAGCAACGATACAATTAGATTTACAAGTTCCCTCACCTTACTTGCGTATACATTTGGGCGGTCTTAGTCAAGTCATTACACGAAATGACGTACATTCGTGGGGGTGAGCATTCGCTTTTAGATGGACTGGATCTTTTGTTCCGACATTTCATTTTTGCAATTTTACGTGTCTAATACATGTATGGGCAACACACATTAAGACACAGAAAAACACGTATTCGCGCCATATGACTCCTTTAAATGTTATTATGGAGGGGTGTGCTGTTACTCTTCAAAGCGATTGGATTTTCTATTGTTGTTTGGTGAAAGATAATATGAATTTGTGACGGACTTCTTTGTCTCAGATCAGTTGCTTTGCAGTTCTCTTGTAACCACCAAGGTTTGCACTATTAAGCATTACTCAAGTTTGTTCTTAAAAAAGTACAGAGTACTTAGTTGTGTCATGTATGTAGGCGTATCAGAATTTTGTGGCAGTTCAGTTGAGTTTGAGAGTTGATGTGAGAAATAACTGTTTTGAAGGTAGACAAGCATTAGCAGTTTAATGTAACCTTCTTCTGTCCATGCTCTCTTAAGGCCTGTTTATACACAAGCCTGGCTCCGCTTCGCGAGCCTCCGCTGACCGCACACGCAACTCCCCAAACGGATGAGACGTTTATACTTAACGCGTTCGCCGTTGAGATATTCTTTGAAACAACAGGGGGCGCACAAACGAAATCGTCCTGTAAATCCGCAGGAAGTTTAGAATTACGTCACATCATTCAGATGATATTCAGATAGAGATTTTGTGTTGTTGCTGCTATCAAAAAAAAGGGCGAAAAAGGAGATGGAATTTTCGCCCACAAAACGTGGAGATGTAGAATACATCACTCTTGTGAAGCAGATGCGTGCGAGCAGATGCGGGGAAATGCATTTCAAACTATTGTTTGTTGATTTAATACATTTTTACATCAAACTTTTTGTTCACTCTTTCATTTCTGTGCATAATGCAGACACATTTCTACATATTGTTGGTTAGGGACTGCTAAATGTACATTGCCATAGATTAACCCATTGGATGTCTTTGTTATAAAAAATTAGAAGATATAAGAACAGTTCAAAAGAGCAATGTTGATAAATATTGTTTTATACTGAATACAATATAAAACAGATACACTAATCATAAAAGATGTCTGTACAGGCGTATCTGTTCAGCCAGAATCTCTTCAAAGCTTTCATGTTGACTGCGGCGCCACGCGAACTGTTCGCTCGAGTCACAAAAAATGTTGTGCATGCCGCCAAGCGAAATGAGCTCGCGCTCACCCAAAGCAAACTTCGCAAACACCGCGATGATGTCATATTTGGCACGCGCACCCAGGCGAACTAGCGAATGCGTCGAGTATAACCAGCCCTTTAAAGATCTCAGTGTCTGTTAGATTCCTCTGTGTTTATTCTTACTTGCATTCTAATGGCTTGCATTGGAAAAAATGAAGACATTCTTATAATATAACTGCTATCTTTAGAATCTGTCTGAAGTTTTGTAATGTGTATAAAATCCTATAAAAAGTGTATAATTTTATAAACTCCTCACATTTTTCCTTTCTCTTTTTGCAGTTACATATATGAATTATGGCCCATTTAGCTCACATGCACCTACATATGACTCCAGTTTTAGCAATATCAGCAAAGAGGACTCGGATCTTATTTACTCCTTCTATGGAGAGGACAGCAGTGAGCCAGGCTATGAAAGGTATGTGTGTGTCAGAGTTCATTAAAGGTGTTTACAGTTCTAAAATTTGCCTTTAAATTTAAACTTATTTACAGAAGAGTTACTTGAACAGGGTGACTGGGATCCTTAAAAAGTCTTAAAACATCTTAAATAAAGTTCTCCTAATATAAGGCCTTTAAGTCTTGAAAAGTATTCAATTCAGATTCTACGGGTCTAAAATATTTTGGTCACATTTCCGCAAAAATATTTCTGCCTGATGGACCAAATGACTGTTTAAAATCAACAGACGTAGGATTTTTAGTTACTGCGACATTAGGAGGAACTGAGGGTCACAGATTACAGGTTGAAGTAGGCCTACAGCTAGTTTACGGCATCCTAGCTAGTGTAAATTGTTTAAATGAAGATTAATAAAAATGTCTAGAACGATTAGTTCTCGTGGTGGTCAAAGCCGGTGCCTAGAAATGTCTACTGGGCAAACTGTGCCGTTTTTCGTAGATGTTTTAAACTCTGTATAAATAAAATCTCATATGTTATTAATTAGGCATTTAGATTTGTTTTTATTGGTGAGTATTAAACTAAGCCTGTCAAGATATGTCGCAGCACCCGTATTACCCTATGTTAGTTCATAAAGAGCACTAACACATGTACACTGTAACTTATAGCCACAGAAAAAGTGAAGAGATCATTCCAGTTTTGCTTTTAATTAGCATTTCTAGATGTATTGCAAGCATTCCAGTCCAGTGTATCTTCAATTTCAACAGAAACAAACTTCAGGAGTGACGTACAGTAAAGTGTATAATGAATGAAAGCTGTGATTAGAAATCAGGCTTATTCCATCATTTGTGATTCGGTGTTTTTTTCATAAAATCATCTTATGTAATGTAAAGAACATTCTGTAAGAGTATAACCTTGATATCTTTAATATTGACCGAGTGAGGCCATGTCAAAGATTGAAATCAAATTTGATGCCCGTTATCTCAATTAGATTCAGAGACTTTAACCTGGTTTTCTCAGACTGGGGCACATACATTTATTTTTACAAACATCTAAATACATCTAGTATTTCTGAAAACCAGTTTTCCCTTTACTGTTTTATATAAAGCAATATTTATATTTTGAATTTGGGTGAAATTGGGACAGTAGTTCACAGAAAAATTGAAAGTAATTTGAGCGGTCTCCAAATTTTCGGAGGCTGTGTATATGAAATATATTTACTAGAATGTGTATTTCTATCGCAGGTTGGGTCTAAAAATTCATATAAAGTGGCTTTAAAAAGTCTTAAATTTAACTTGCTTATATCTGTAGACACCCTGTTGGAAAGTGCTTGAGGCAATAGGCAATATAAATGAACTACAAAAAAATCTTTCTGATAATTCACAAATGTTTGCCCTAAAAATAAATAAGCTCAGTGAAACTGTTGTGCACGGACCATTGCCTCTCTCTCCATGAACTGTGTGTATATAAAGGGTATTCTCATATAATAAACTTGAACCTCAGTTTTAAGTTGTTGAAAACTAAAACACTAATTCGACCCTCAAATGATGTCTGCGTCCACACCTCGTCTGAATTACAAGCGATCTACTCGCATCAAGCACGCTTTACTTTTTGTATCACAGTTTCTCATAGAGCGATTCACAGATGTTATAGTATGTGGTGGTATGCACCTGAACAAGTTGGTTGCGACCTGCCATATAAGCACAGGGAAAACTTGCTCATTTAAACCAGTGCATGTTTACATTACAAAAAAATGGAAAGTGCAATGGAAATAAATGTCCTTTTACAGTCTCTCTTTTATTCACACACACATCCTGTCTCATTATTTCTCACTAATAACTTCACTGACTCAGGTGAATGTACTTAAATCCATCTAAGTGTACTCCACTGCTATTTTGAGACGCTATTAATATGTACTAAAATTTTAACATACCATCTCTGCGTTTAAAAATGTATTGAGATACCACTTGAAGGATACTTGGACCCATCTTTCAAGTACTAGATTGTTTAAGTTAAGTGCAACAAACAAATACTCTGAGATAGTATGTTAAGAGCATATTTTAGTTCATTTTCATGGTGTCTCAAAATAGCACAATTGGGTACAAATTTAAATGACTTTACGTTTGGAATAAGTAACAGAGGTTTGTTCAACTCTTATGCTGGGCTGGAATTTGTGGTGGATGAAATGAGTTCCCCAGTTTCTTTAAAAAACGTAGAGTTATAAAGACACTGCGATATTTTTCTGATTTATCTACACACTTGTGCCTTCAAACTGTTGTATAAATGTGTTATGTGATAGGGCTCTATATCAGTCCCTGTGATTCAGCCAGAGGCACGAGGCCGCAGGCGATATTGCATTATCAATTTTCAAATCGAACTAGAAATTGATGTATCTGTCATAATAAAGTATTACTGATTATTTTAATGTTTCTATTTTGATAAGATATATATCATATTTTTTTACATTGACATAAGCATTTTAATCCAAACATATGCGCTTGAAAAGTCTTTGCTTGAAAAATGGGTTCGAAAAGTTCTGTGAAAAGCTTATAATGTGCGCATGAAAAGCTGGGTTTTAGAAAAATGTGTGCTTGAAAAAGTCCTTGAAAATCATGGAATTTCCGTATACAGTCAGTACGAACCCTGGTGTGTGTGCGTGTGCGTGCGAGCACCGTGCTTTGATCTATTGTGGGGCTCTACATAATCAAATGATTGATTATTCCTTACATTATTTAATAATACATAATTTTTATGGTCAATATCACACTTATAACCATTTAACTACTTACTCAATTAGGACAGAGATTGATATTGCTTTAAAATTGTATAATGTATAAATGTTTTTTTCTATGTGAAGCATTGCAGATTACCTAGTCAAATCCGAGGAGCACATGAGCAGGTTAGCAGATAATATGCTGGATGCTTTAACCGGTGGAGAACACTCCAGACAACTGAAGGAGACAGAATCTGTAAGAAACCTCACTTCATCAGTTGAAATGTACTGCACATATAATATATATAACATGTTATGAAGGACTAAAGATGTTTTGAATGGTTTAGATCAACATGCTTGTAAAAACTGCATAATTTGACTACTTTAGGATAATCTGCAATCGGAGGAGCCTGCTGAGAAAGCAGTCGTAACAGCTGACGAGGTAAGATACCCTCTCCAAAAGAACACAAGTCAAATGTATACAAGTATAAAGAGGGCAGTATTAGCGTACAGCCAACCTGAGGTGCATTAAACGTACAAGTGTTGTATTTGAAAGCAGTGTTAGGATCACATGCTGAACTATAGCAGCTGTGTCAACAACACCAGCCAACTCACATACACACTTATGACAGAAAATTTACATAGACACGCTTTCCCTTCGGTTTCGACTTCCTCCTTAAATCACACATGTGTGAGTGAATATTGTAGGGAAAGGTAACTATGGGTCGTCTGAACGTACAGCAGCGTCAGTGTATAGAGAAGCATCTTTGACTGATGGTGCTACTTATTTAAGACTTGAGAGTTTAAAGGGATAGTTCACCCAAAAATAAATATTCTGTCATCATTAACCTGTTTATGACAATTTTTTTCTGTGGAACCCAAAAAAGATATTTTGAGAAATCTCTCAGTGGTTTTGTGCACATACAATGGAATTCAATGTAGGATGGGGGTGTCTTTTGACTGCTGTTTTCTGAATGTCAAGTTATATTACACTCAACTCTCTTTGTATGTTTTCTCACGTGTTTCTCTTTAGGTTGTTGGGTCGGAGCCTAACAGTAGAAATGTGAATGCTCTCAGTTCTGTGCTCGGTTCAAATATCGACCTTCTTCCTGAGAGCTTTGACTCTGAAGGTGAGAATCTCCTATGATTTATATATTTAGCATAATATTAATTAAATATTTTCTTGATCCTCTTTTGAGACATCTTTCATCTCTATTACATTAAAACATCATGATGATCCTGCTCTCTGAGCGGTGTGGTGTAAACCAGCACATCAGTGGGGAAATATATATATGTAGACTCATTATTTTGTTTTTAAATAAATATTGTTCTTAAATGAAATTAACTTATTCTTCTTCCTTCTCGCTCTTAGAAGCAGAGCATTTTCAGCAGAAGCTGGATGAGACAACAGTGTTGCTGAGGGAGTTGCAGAAGGCTCAGAAAGAAAGATTAAGTGCTAAACAGCCACCAAACATCATCTGCCTGCTGGCTCCTACTGCTAAAGAACTTGAGCTTGGTATGCACACAAACACTAGTACACAAACTCTTTATTCATCATCTGCTGAATGGTTTTTACTGCTGCATCTATGACTGCAATGGCACAGGCTTCATTCCAGGAATTTTTGGGCTGCTGGGTGGAATCCTGGTCAGGGCTAGTTTAAATGTTGGTGACCTTCCTTTGGCCAACAATATTTTTATAAACTTTAATTTGCTGCACCTACATTGATTTGTATCGCTGTTTTTTCAGCTGAGAAAATGTATATTGATTATTACCTTCCAATTTGAACGTCTTGATTAGGCCCTTATTAACATTTGCATTAAAAGTTCAGTAGTGTTGCACATTAATACCCTGTTTATCTGAAAGTCATTTTAGAAGCTCATAAACTTTGTAATATGATCATGTGTAACCTTGTGCTTTTTAACCAGGTTTTATATCAAAATAAATGTGCTTGTCTCCCCTTCCCGTTTCTGCAGCGGAGAAAGTTACGGGTAATCTGACCCAATTGACCAGTCAGGTGACCCCTAGTGAGGTGTGCAGTGTATATGGGATCAGGAAGGCCATGGGTATTTCATTCCCAAACAGCACTGTAGAGGATACCTTTATAAACCTGAACACAGGTAATAGAAGCATGCGCACTCTTCTGGAAATAATTCATCCATACCTTGTGTTTATTGTCTAGGGCAAATTATGCTTTGACGTTTTTTTGTTTACTTTCTGGTTGTTTTCGGTTTCAGTGGGAGATATAGCTGAAACCATGGAGGGAGTGTGTTGAGATCCTTCATAAAGGCAGTCTTCAATCGGTTCTGCTTATTCTTAATCCTCCCTGGGATGGTGCTGTTTCTGTTTGATGTGTGTTTTGCATTTCATTTAATAAACATCAGTTTTTTTTTATCGAGTATGATATTTCTTAATATAAGTTATAAGAATGTGTTTGAATCACACTTAACTCCTCCAACAGCTTACACCCATGAAAACACAGCTTACACTTGCAAAAACCATTTTAAACTGTTCCCCTTGAATAGAACTAGCTTTTACTTCCCCCACCAAAGTCTTGTGGTCAGCATGTCCTTTTGGTTGTCGGGTTATGTTGTAGATCACTGTTCATCACAACTTCAGTGGGAAGCATAGAAAGTGTAAACTTTATTCTGTGACATTGCATACAAAATGGAGATCGCAGTCATGTTTCTCAAAAACAATGCAGACGAGGTACAGAAAGCTGTCAATTCAGTCGTATTGTTATGGTCACTAAGAGAGCTTAAAACCATCATAGGCACATAAGATTGTCTTGAAATCTCATTTGAACAGTTAAACCTAAGGCTTCATCAGACACGAATTGGAATCCAAACACATGGCAACTTCACAAAACATTTATGCTGCTGTTCAGAAGCAGACCGTTTGAGCAAAACTAATACAGTGTGACCTAAGATGTGTAGCAAGATGTTCGACTACAACGAAAAGCAAATATACAACCTCAAATGGGAGGAGCCACAGAGCCTTTTGGTCAGAATTTCAGAGTCAAGAGACGATTTAAACCAGATTCATGTGGCTAGCAATAGCAATCTAGCTTCGAACACATAAAAGGAAAAAATATCCCACCCTCCTTTTGGACTGAATGCAAAGATTTAACAAACATTCTGTGGTTCTGATACTTGCAAAGAAAACAATATAAAACCACATATCTAACTTAATTATTGACGTTTATGAAGAACATTGCCTAACACAGCTTTAAATTAATCCTGAAGCGATAAAAGGTTTGTATATCAGTAAGCTCCTTTTTCTTGTCTTTGTAGAAGTAAACAATCATTGATAGTTTTCATCTGTAAGATTTCATGAAGCAAGGGAAGGCTGATAGCAACCTCCACGATCAATTCAACAGCAAATCAATGCAAGAGAGCACTGCATGAACATTTGGCCTTGAAAACATTAGGAAGGAATACAAATAGTATTTGAAGCTAACAAAATGTTTTAAAATAAGATCAAACAATGGAAGAAGTTCTAACTGTTTTTACATTTGCTATTATCTTTGATTGGTTTTTGTGGGTCACGTCAGATGAGAGTGTATGTAAATTCAAAACTCCGTCATCCCAATTCAGTCTAAATCCAACTGGATTAAGGGCATGCTGACAGCAGTATCCAGATAGTCTGCAAGTAATACTGAGAATGAGTTTTCCTTCAGTGAACTCAGTTATCCAATGTCTTGTGGTCTGTTTCCCACAAGAGGAGTCATGTGTAAAATACTTAAATGTGTTGTTGTAAGACGTTTGTGTCTGAAAGTGTCAGCTCTTCACATGCTGTCAAAACAAGCGAACATTTCAGAGAATGTGCAGTTCTTTAGTCATGCTCTAAAAAAAAACATATCCAGAAGCAATAAAACATTAAACAAAAGATCACATATATGTCCGGAGTCTGTGTGTGCACGGATCTGTCAGTGGTAGTCTCAGCTCAGACCCATGCCCTGCTGTTTGCTGGAGTCTGTGCACACAAAGAAGGTTTTGAGTTCTCCTTTGCCCTTTACGTTTATAAGGCCACGGCACTCACATGAGTAACCCAGCTTCTGCAGGACATCACATGTCTCCTCAGTCACCTACAACACAAACAACACAGGGACCAATTGAAAATTAGCTTTTCATTTAGCTTTAAGCAGTTACACAGCATATCTAGCTGTAGAAATAAAGTATGTCAATAATAATAAACCAAATAGGTGGAAACCAGAGCAGGGAGTTTGTTCAGATGTGAAAGATTTTGATTCATAGTGAAGTGTACCTGTATTTTGCCCATTTCTCCAGTGCTTTCCATCCGGCTGGCCACATTCACAGTGTTTCCCCAAATGTCATACTGTGGTTTCCTGGCTCCAATCACCCCAGCTATAACCGGCCCGTGGTTTATACCTGCACATACATTTGCATGATGACTGCATTCATGCCTAACCAACATTTACTCTGAATGCACTATTGTTCACAGCTCAGACTCTCTGAAGCGCACTGTCATTTTTGGCTCAAACACATAATTGGCATCCACACACTCAAATCATAAAGTTGTTCTTCAGCCTCCGAACACCTGGAAGGACTGACTGCTGGAATGTGCTTTTATTATCTTTCTAATAAATGTCTTTCCCTAACAGTATTAAGGGATTTCTGTCTGTTATTGTAATCTCTCTGATCTGTGCCACAGATGCAAGATCTGTTCTCAGCATCAGAAGCATTGTTTATGAAGCATTTCAAGCCAGTTATCGAGCGCGTTTCTTATCCCTGACCTGCTGAAAATGCTCTACTGTAAGCTGCCTCTGTTTTCAGCCGCATCCTGTACATATTGCTTTCGTTTGTTAAACCCTTTATTTAGACATTTTTAAAGGTTTTCTTAAATGTCTTAATATCTTCTTAATGCCCTCTATAGGTCTATTAAATCTAAAATATATGAATCATATATATAATAAAATATATGAATCATATAAAATTTGCAGCTGACTGCAAAGGTCAACCTTACCATGAAAAAAAAATACCTTAGTAAAAGGTTTTAAAGCCTGAATGTCATATTTGGTGTCACATCCATAATGTTCCATTTTCCTCAAAATAGGCACATTTCCTCATGACGAGACACATGATAAACTATGATAATGATTATGACATGATATTTTTTTTTTACTTTTCCTTAATACATGTACACATATTACTGTTGCATTGCTTAAAAGTGAATATGAACTTGTTTTCTTTGCAGTATTTGAGGTCTGAGAAAAATACAAAGCATCTTTTCTGTTATTTTTTATCTGTTTCTCCAGTTTTCAAAATTTGTATTTAAAATTTTGTAAAAATAATGTTAGTAGTTAACAGAATTAAACAAAAATTGATGATTTTTGAAAAAATGATTTTACCTAAACACACTAAACACGCATAAATGTAAAAACATTCTAAAATCTGAAAAAATTTAAATGGTCTGTTGATTTTTTCTGTGGCTGTGTGTTGTCTCCCAGAATGTTTTAGTTTTTGTGTCCATTTTGACACATCAATAACATGTTTATTTTCCTCATCGTAGCCTGTTAACTGTCACCTGTTCCGTATACGGGACTAAAGTTCGCGTCAATATTGTGCATGTAATTTCTAATCGAATCATAAAAAAACAATATATCATTGGAAAGGTCTAAGACTCTAGAATACAGATTTCTTTGGTGTTTTTAATCCTTTTGCGACCCATATTTTTTATGTATTTTTAAATTAAAAAATAATAATAATAATTAAAACAAATTATTTTTAAAATAAACCTAACAACATACCTTTTAAATATTTTATTTTTTTGTGATATTTTTTGCAACAATCAGCTTCTTTTCTTCTTTCAAATGAGACCAACCTTAAGTCTGTATTCCATTGAATTCATGAGTTACAGCCATTTTAGTTCCAACATGCGTTTTTCAGGCCCAAAAAGGGCTCAGACAGTTTTAAACATAAAACATGTATAGACTGATATTTTTCTAATGTTTAAACTCTCTCAACAGTAGTTTAGCAAAATAAAAACTGATGGTTCAATTTATTGGTAATAAATTCATTCAGAGAGTTTACATTTGAGGTGTCACATCCATGACGGTGAAATTGCCCTATTTTACCAATAATAATAACAAAGCAGCATGCAGAATTAAGAATAGTGTAGAGTTGAGAGACTGGCATGTGACAGTGTTTTGCAGCCAGACTTACCCACGCGAAGCCTGAATGTGTTGAATGAGTGTCGGTTGATACCATCAAGTTTGCCAATTAAAGCGATGGCAAACTCCACCATGTTTCCAATCTGTACATGCTGCCTCTCACGGTCCTGAGAGCACACACAACACAACATATACATTTAGAGCTCTATGTAGAATAAACTGCACTGTCACTTCCAGAAAATGAAATGCTGTTGGTACTTTCACTTGGTTTTATAACATGCAGCAAGATTTACATCTCAAAACCAGTACTCCATTAACCAGTATTTAGGGTTTTAATGACTGACACACAATGTAAGTTCAAGAGTTCACTGCATCACC
This sequence comes from Triplophysa bombifrons, assembly GCA_029783895.1. Taxonomy (NCBI): domain Eukaryota; kingdom Metazoa; phylum Chordata; class Actinopteri; order Cypriniformes; family Nemacheilidae; genus Triplophysa; species Triplophysa bombifrons. The sequence goes on from CM056448.1 coordinate 25,351,758, forward strand.
TGATTGGTCTGCTCGGGAGGTCCACTCAGTCCTGCAGCAGCCATGTACGTGCTGCCAATGGTTTTAATCTTCTCCACACCACTAAACTTAGGTTTAGATAGTAACTGCAGAGTGAAGGAAAAGAGCAAAGTGAGTACCAGAGTTCTGAGCAGAAGAAACTAATTAAACAATTTTATTTCTACAGTAAAAGTTAGAGAGAGCAAGAGTTTCCACACTGAAAAGCAAAAACCAAGCAAGCGTGACACTAGCCTGGATTTTCTTGGAAAAAGTTGCAACCAGAACTATTGTGATGTTTCCAGTAAAGTCTTTCTTTGTCTTATGACAATAATGTAAAAAATCCTTACAAAAACATCTGCACCAAATGACATGCTCAAATATGCAAGCACTATGTATATTCACTGATTTATCTATTGGAGGAATAAGAGGTAAAAGTGTAAAAATGAGATCATATAAAAGTATAAAACATATATGCTAAGAGAAACAAGATATCACCTCATCAAAGTCAGCGATGATCTCATTGAGGAGCCTCAAACACTCCAGTCCTTCTTTATTGATGTCACACTCAGTGTAGAACTCTTTGAAGTCTGGCACAGAGGCGAACATCACACATACACAGTCATACGACTTATAGTAGAGGTCCTGGAGAAGAGAAATGGACACACACACACACAGCCCAACGTTACAATCAGTCATTTGCACCATAAATAAGGGAAAAAGTTGTATGGTAGAACATCCACAGATTCAAAAAGGACATATATGACACACGATGGCAGTTTTGTGATAAACAGACATTTCCAATACAGTCCACAATGCGTAGCGGAAACATTTCTTGAACAATTTCGTGTATCAGAACGTTTCACGTTTTTTCTCTAATGGGAAATTGTCGGGAAGTTCCTTTAAATACCATATGGGACAATTGAAGATTCGTTGTATAGTGTATGATGTGATTGTACAGTATGACATTGGAATGATACAGTGAACTACATCCTGAGATGGTCTTGTGTGAATATATGGCAGTGTTTCCCAACCCTTTCTTTCACATATATTCCCAAAGACCCCGCCAGTTAAATGCTAGTATCTCTTACCACCACCAAACCAGAACAACTCATAAATGTACTCCTGGTTGGGAATCACTGGAATATGTTTGTTCTTGCATGAGAGACAAAGGGATGGATATGCAGACTCATCCCGGCCGCTTCATGGCGGTTCCTACCTTGTATTTCTGGTTTAGTAAAGAGATAGTGGACAGCAGCCCCACCTCATTCTTTTTGTTCTCCCCCACAAAGAGTGCAGCCACATGCGCAGGGAGAACATTCTCCAGGAGGAGGCGGTTCAGGTTTTCGCATAGCTCCACTTCTTCCTTATCAGCCTGGTTCTTGTTCTTCAACAGGAAGTCCTGACGACAGCAGTACTCATTCTGAGAAGAAGACAGGAGACTATAGTCAGGTACTATATTTTAGTATAGTAGAATATGGATGTAGGCCCATATGTGGTTTAGGGTTTGTACCTGGCGGGATATGAGCAGCATGGTAAAGAGAAAGAGTGTGATGTAGATGCAGCTCATGTGTTGTGGGTGCTTCATAAGTCCTAATTCGGACAGAATAAGACTGTCGTTCTCACTGCAACAGATGAACACTGACAATTGTTACATCAAAATAAACAGATTAGAAAACAAACTAAAAGATTTTAAATGGAAACAGTAAATAGGATTAGTGTGATGATTAGGGGATAAACAGATATACAGTATATATATACAGTTTGTAGTGGGAGTATAAAAATCATCATGTCTATGAAAAGTCCCCATAAAACATGAAACCTAACGTGTACGTGTGTGTTTGTGTGTGAGTACCCGATGTGGTTGGTGAAATTCAGGCATTTGTAGCTGTGGAAGAGATCCTCCTGAGAGTAGAGAATGATGATGTAGTAAACAGTAGAGACGATGAAGAGGAAGGCCACCTTGAGCTCCAAGCTCACTCTCAAAAACACTCCACAGGCGATCAACGCCAATATACAATTATATACCGAGTACTGGAAATAAAGTAGAAGTTGTGATTAGCTCTTGATACAGTTCGAACCATAATAATACAAATACAGGTGTATATGTGTGTGCGTTTACAACTCACAGGCAAATATGAAAGATCATGAGAGTCCTGTTTTTTGCTGTTATTTTGCCTCGAAGTATCACATAAATCTGCCTTTTTAAAAAACTGGGGATATGAGAGTAGTTTTATGTTAGAATAAGATGGTCTGATGTTTGTAGTGCTTCAGCGCATGCACAACACATTTAACAGTGTTTTAGTCCCTATATAGTCAATACATACTCGGATACAAATGTATAAAGTCACTTTGGTTAAAAGCGTCTGCCAAATGCATAAATGCATAAATGTAATTTGTAATGTATATAAAAGTTGTGCATATGAGAACCTGAGCATTACCAAGTTGAACATGGCGAGGATGACTATGACTGCGGTAGCAAAAGTTGCCAATGGGAGGCGCACAAAAGGCCTCTTTACCACTGCATCCGATAGAGCCGACAGCCACGTACACGACTTCAGTTTCTCTGGAAACATTCTCTGAGGTAGAAACAGAAAGGAAATATCAGTTAATAAAGAGAAGAGAGAGAATGTTGGATTCAAGGTTAAAAAGTCTGAATGTTTTGAAAAAAGGCGTCAGTGTGTTTGAATGGGCCAGCCACAGTGAGGAGCATTGTGTGTGTGTATGTCTGGCACTCAAGCTGTATATATATTTATGTTTGTGAGTGACACATCAGCAAATGTCAGTCTGTTCTTAGATATTTCGCATTCAAAAATAAGTCAATGCCCACCACGGACATAGCATATGCCTCTCCCCACACCAGAATACAAGGCACTCTAATCTCCAGCAACTGTAAAACCATAGTGGCGAAGCTAAATGTGCCAGATGACCTCAAATATACCAGAAGCTATTAATGAATGTGTGTGTGTGTGTGTGTCTTGAGGCAAAGGAAGGCAGTGGTGGTCTAACCTGAATATGACCTGCAAAACAGATGCACAGGGTCAAAAGAAGAACACACGCCAATACTGCAAATGCCAGTCCCAGCTCTTTACGGCTGACAGAAGAGAGAGACAGCATCATAGTTGTTTCAAAGTCTTGTTTTAAGAGCTTTTGCTTGTGTTTATGTCACTTACTGCTGGGTAACAAACATCTGGATGATAAAGATGCACATGAAGATGAAGGTGGCGCAGGCGATGTAGTATTTAAAGCTTGGCATCTCTATAGTCCTGTACTGAGAGAGCCATACAAACACACATTAATATTCAAATATTGTTAAACATTATTTGTTAGATTGTTATAACATATGATGAAATTTTTATAAATTATTAATCAAGTATTATTATTGTTACTATGACTCACCTGCTTTTCTAGATCTCTTTTTGTGAACCACAGCGTAAGGCCAGAGATCTCTTCAGACTTCACCCACTGCCTGCACACATGCATGCATCAAATCTTTCTTTACTCAACTTAAAATCAATGTTTCTGTTACAAAACTATACTGTACTGCGTCAAAAATTAAATGCATTTGTGTCAATGTGTATAAAGACTAACTTGCTGGAGCTCAGGTCATTGATGGTGGTGGTCATCTTGTCGTGAAGTTCTTCATCAAACTTCGTCTTCTGAGATTTGTTCCTAAAGAGGACGGTATTACTCTTAGACACGTTTGGGCCCATAAATTAATGTACATAAACAAAATGTAGATGTCTATACTACAGAGTGATATCTGTACATGGGCATTGTGTGACAGAGGACATGGTTATAGATATGGTCATGCGGTTATTGAGTTGACCTGCAGTGCGGCCTGTACATATTGTGGGAAGCGGGGGTGAATGTGTGATTTGTTTCAGCTTGTTGTTTAAGTGGTAATGCTTTAGAGATCTAAAGCACGAGTTAGAAAAAAAGAACATTTAGTGTAGGTGTGCTCACAGCTTGTGTGCGGGTGTGTGAGGGCTTCAGCAGGCAGGATACTGTGTGTTAGCTTAAACCCCATGAGAGAAATTGCAAGAGTCCCCTTGCAATGTGCCTCAACATGGCTCAGGAAGGAAAAATGCTATTTCCTCTCTTTCTCTCTCGCTCTCTCTCTCTCTCTCAAGCAAAAAAACATACACACACTTGTGCAAGCCAGGAGTGCATGGAAATCATCAAACAGAAAAGCACCCTGAGTCACATTGAAGGACTGCAGCCATGGTCATGCTAACTGTATGACCAGTGGCAGAGGCTCAATGAGAGATTACATTGTTAGTGTTGAAACTCTGGGTCACAGAGAGCTGAATGAGTCTGTATGGCTACACTCACTTATGTGTGCTCAAGGGAGCGGCAGGTAAAGAGAAGGGCTCCTCAAGACACTCATCAAAGCTGTCAGAGAGCAACAGTGAGAAAGACAACTTCAACATTGCTACTTTAGTGGGTAATACAAAACCAGGCTCTGGCCTACCTCTTTAAAAAGAAACACAAATTGTTCCCTTTTTTTAAATGGGAATATAGATTTTGGTTTGTCTGTGTGAATTTGTTTTTGCAGTTTGAATGAAAGAAAACACAGCTCACCTTTCTGTAATTTTGGTCGTTACTGATCTGAGAGGGATGTCCTGAGGAGAGACACAAATGTGAGAATCTTTTGCACATAGGTGTGTCCCGTATATCTTTATCAGCATGTATATCCTCTTTGATAAAATGATCTTCAAATGAACCAAAAGGTGACAATCCATTTACTTCATCTTGAATTGTTCCAAACCCATATTCTAGAGTTTATATTAACATCTACATTCGGCTGTTTTCCACACAGTTCATAGTGTCCAAGTGTTTTTAGCCCTACCAAAAGGACCGAATAACACCATAAAGGAAGTTCGGTTTACTCATTTGCTTACGTGAACATATAAAGTGATAGAAGTCTTGTGAAACCATATCTCTGCTGTCCTTCTAAATCAACATATTTTGTGATTGGGTTGGGCGATGTCTACCAAATTGACATCAGATGATTCCTACAGTTAAACATTGCAGATGAAGTCATCGGGGGGGCGCAGCGAGTTATTCAGGTATCCAGACTGCGACCAAATCGTATTTTGCAATGGGGTTATCAATCATTTGTATAAGTAGCCTACTCGCGCACGTACAACCCGCAAATTTGGAATAGGGAATGTCATACGGTGGACTCGGCTGTCAACATTTGTCTTGGGATCTGATGTACGCATACGCGGACGGGATTTGCGGACAACTGCAGACCCTCCTGATGACAAAAACTGCGTCATGCAGGGGAATCACGATGTCATCTTCTATCGGCCCAACCCTATTTTGTGATTTTAAATTAGTAGCCATTGTTATTCAGACTTCATGTTTGCCACTGGGTTCTGCAAATATCGAAGCAATAAAAAGTATTAAAAAGTGCTTGTCAACTTTAAGAACACAGTATTGAATGATTTCAAAAGTACAGTGTTTTTCCATTTCCTGAAAAACAGCCAATTTGGGCATCCAAGGTTTCGGGAAGGACTTTGTATGGGTGAACTGTTTCTTTAAAGTTTGCATGTATCTGACCTTGCAGCGACCCTTGCCATTGACCATGGCATCCGCGCTGAATTCCTCTCGGCTCTGCAGGTGAGCGAAGGGTTTGACGGCCCCCCACGACTCCAGGAAGCGTGTCATCCGCACAGAAGCTCGCATCTTCAAACCGTCGCTCACACGAGGCTTAGTAACGCTGGGAGCCATCAGCGATGATTCTTTTGACTAAACACACACATATAAACACATTAACTTAGGAATGTGCACAAATATACAGTAAACAGAAGGACTACTAATGTGAGAGCTCAAATTCTTACCCGTGGGTCTATGACCAGGTAAGTCTTGATGTTGAGCTCTTTAAGGTAGGGGTCTCTCAGGTGACCGGTACCCTCCTCCACCTCATACGCTTTGTTCAGATGCTTTAGAGTCGCCTCTGTGATGTGAACTCGGCTAGTGGGAAAAGAGACAAAAAAAAAAGAAACATGAAGCGTTTGTTAGTCACTTTGGATCAATTTGTCTTCTCATTCCTTAAGTGTAAATATAATAAAGTAAAGTGACTTAATGAAATAGTCCCTCCAAATAATACAAATTTCTGTCATCATTTCATTCAACCTTAAGTTGTTCGTCATCATTGACTTTTCTTTGGAACACAAAAGAAGCTATTTTGAGAATTGTCTCAGTGGTTTTTGTTTATAAAGAGGAAGACAATGCAACACTTAAACATTCTTTAAAATATCTTCTTTGCGTTCTTTAGAAGAAAGAAAGTCATTCAGGTTTGGACTGACATGACGGTGAGTAAATTATGAGGGGAAAAAAACATTTTGGGGTTGTTGTACTTTAGGAAGAGATTCTGATTTAAGCGTTCATACCCGGGTAACCCTCCAGACTCCATATGATTGGCTAAGGTCACATCATGTGACCACACATCAAACTGCCACTTCCGTAGGCCAATCACACCACATAAGACGTTTCCAGAGTGCACACCTACTCGCATGTTTATATCCACACCTGTTGCCTCCCGAACCTGCCTGCAAGTGAGGAATAGACAAAACTCATGCTATACAACAGTATCTTGCTCAGTATCTTGACTACAGTATATAGAGAAACAGTGTGTGTGCGTATGTTTGTGTGTGCTTGTATACAAACTTACTTGATGGCTTCACACATGTCCAGGCCCATTTTTACACAGTTTTTGGCATGCTTTGGCAGAGAAACGGGCAGGCCAGACACACAGTAATAACAGTCGCCAAGAATTTTTATTCGCATACACTCATTCTCCTATAAGAAAAACAGATGACCAACCATTTTAACCTTCACTTATTTCAATGCACAATTCACAGCCAACGTGCGCACTGCTATGAATTAATAATTTACACGATACTTACTTTAGCAATCTGGTCAAATTTTCCAAAAAGTTCATTCAGCATGATTACAAGCTCCTTGGGAGAACAGTCACTGGCCAAACGTGTGAAACCCACAATGTCAGCGTACAGGATACTAAAAGAATGACAGAGGAAGTCCCAGAAAGACAAAGAAGACAGTTACTTGTTATTCTGCCTTACCTTTGACCTGAAACTCAAAAGAAAAAAAAATTCGCGTCAGATCATATAAGAAGAGATTTAAGATTTGACATGACTTTTCCTGAGGACAAGAAAACACTGTGTTGAACAGCAGCAGCTCAGTGTAACAGCTGTCTGAACACCCATGATGAACAAAAACTTCATAAAGAGGGCTCATGAAAATGAACCTTTATGACTTGAGCTGTCCTCAAAGCACAATAAAAGAACAAACGCACACACACACAAACACACGCACACACTCATAAAACATGTATCCATCACCCTTCTAATGAACAGGTTCAGAAAGACAGGCGAGCGTCTGAATCCCGGCATGGGAACAGCTCTCTATTGTTTGCTAAAACACACACACAGGTGAGTGAGCCTGTCCGAGCAGCTGTGCGGAGGTGGACCATGCATCCAAACATAACCGATCGCCTGAGAACTGAACGTTTTGTGCATGGGGCATATAAAAGGAATATTCATACAGAGTTCTTCTTACAACTTTTATAAAGTCAAATTCCAGGACTTTTCTAGTATTTTCAATGTGTGCTTTCATGCATTTCCAGTATATATACGTATAATCACAAAAAGTGATGATATCATGCTAAAAAGATCCTAAAATGACATTCCCAGCTTCACTTGACTGTCTGGCAAAATAAATAGGCCTACATTTTACATGCCTCCCAAAAATTAACTATCATTTGCAAGAGCTTGCAGGCCCTACATTTTTTTTTGGCAAGTTTCGGTCCAACGCAGTCATCATTTTCACGTCATGTTTAAATAGCAAAAGCATTTCCGCCCATGGGCGTGCTGCTCTGAAAACGAGGTGTGTTCAGATGCATTGCTGGCGCATTGCATTTTTGAGGCAACTGACATAGACTCCACAACTGACTGACTGAAACCTGGTCTAGTCAATGGCGCAATATTTTATTTTTTGTTATTTAAAGAGCGCGTTAGTCAAATGCGGGTGCACAGCGCCTTTATATTCTGTTTATTACACACAGAGGGACGAGAATCAGCACACAATAATGCCACATATTACAAACAAATGGACAATGTTAAAGATTCTTTTGTACATTTACATTTATCAGACGCTTTTATCCAAAGCGACTTACATTGCATCATCCTATACATTTTTGTTTCTAAGTATGTGCGATACCCTGGGATCGAACCCACAACCTTACGTCGTCAACGCAATGCTCTTACCACTGAGCTACAGGAAAGCACATAGGATAAAAATCTGACTTGTCCTGTGGTCTGCTCTCGCCTATTAACCTTGCGCACGAGCACAAGGTTATATTTTGTCCTGGACTATAAACGTTTTGAGCCTTTGGTTAGTAAGATTTGTAAAGTATATAGTTATTATTCTAACTTTTTATTACTTCAGTCATCTATATTGCCAAATAACATAGTCTTCTTGAGAACAAACATGAAATAATATATTGCCTAATACTATTTGAGATGAGTTTTGTATCATTTCATTAGGCCTAATCCTGCAATAGACTGAGTGTGCAGAGTGTTTGTTATACGTGACCTATACTTTAAAGAAATAAGGATTTGTATATGCCACTCGGGAACAGGGCTCAACCAAAAACATAGAAGGCCATCGCTGACAGTGAAATAAAAATTCTAAAATGATGACACACTGTTTCGCGTGGTTATTTCATTTTGTTTGTGTTTGAAGATTTGTTTTATTATTTGACTCAAGATGAAGCAAATTTCTTGCATTATTAAAGCTACACTTAAATGCTGCACCATCCCTGCAATCCCGCTGTGAACATCATGTGGCACAAAAACGCTCACTCCTCGTTGAGTTTATGCATTCTTTGGAGAAGGATATTTGATAATTTGGTCTTCGTTTTAACCATAAATAGTTTTTGTTTTCAAACCTCCCATGTTATCTGTTCCATTTGAAGAATTCAGATGCAAACCCCTCAAAGCTCCTCCTTTCAATTTTTCTAATTTAATTTAAAAACCAGATATTTCAGACGGGGCAGAGTGTGGTATTTAGTGGGTTTTTAAGCAAAATTATTTGAGTAGGCTAACATATACTATGTGTTGAAAGCATTCACTTAACATCATAATTGAATTGACGGAGGTTGCTTTAAGAGGGTTTTGCATCTGAACTCTTCATAGCCTTCATCGCCGCCCGCCACGTGTGCAGAATCAGAGCGGCAATCTCTAGCAGAATGTTTTTAATGCACACGGCAAACGCAATAAGAAACATTTCAGTTAATTTATCTAAAAAGTGAACTATTGTAACATTCTGATTTCAAGCAGTATCAAGGCCTTTGTCCCAAATCCAAGCATTTTTAAACCTTGAAAGCACCACATTTAACAATAACAGACTGACCATTCTTTAAATATCAGGATCGGTTTAATGAGAATTTAGAAACTAGAGACTCTGAAATTACTCTGTGTGTGTTACCTGACGTTTTCATGTCTTTTCACATAGAGACTGTGGAAGTTGTTGTCTCGCACCATACGCTGCTGTTCCTCTTTGTCTTTGCATTTGCAGCGCTCCATTATGGCCAGTTTCATCTTCATGGATATGTATACAGGAAGCACTGACTGTAACAGGTTTTCCTATAGCACAACCAATGCACACACACATACAAATGTAAGATAACACTTCTGATATCAGACATTCACTGTTTCATGTCTCTAGTTTGCTTCTGGTGTTTACTGCTGTGCAAACCCAACCTATGAATCCATAATTACAGCAATCCTAATGACCAACTCTCATCTCAAGTGTCCTATTCACTATCACTTTCTGCTGTTGTTGTAATGCAAAACTGGCCTGTTTGATTTGGACAGTGAGAGAGCGTAATGGGAAACCGACAGATTATATCATTCAGAGGTACACAGCGCTGCTTATTTCTTCTTCACTGTGTTTTCTAAGGACACTGTTTCTTATGTGCTTGTGTGCTCACTATTAGTGCATTGCTCTGGGATTTTCTCATCTGTCCAAATATATATCTTGGTTATTCTTAAACAGCCTGCAATTACACTGAAACTGTGAAACTGTGCAAAAAACTGTGCAACAACACCACCAACAAACTGAGAACCCATGACTCGTTTAAACAGGAAAGAACTGATTTTGAATTAGGGATGGCATAAACTTACTTAACAAAAATCACAATCATTTATTCATCTTTAATATCTTCAAAAAACTATAAAACAGCGGAAAGCCAAAGTTGACATATTTATTTAGAGGTAAGGTTTATGAGGTAAAACCTTAAATGTTGTCTTAAAACATGGCTCAAAAGAGACTTTAAACAAAATTAAGAAGTCTTAAAGATTACGGCTTTAATTAAAGTTTTTGAATACATTCTTGGATGTTCTAAGTCTTATTCAGTCTTGTGCATACGAAACACAGAATTGTATTTAAAAAGATTGCTATAGCATTCTGGGAGGTTGCTAGAACCAAGCAAATTTGCTCGTTCCTCAGTTGCTAAGGTGTTGCTAAGCGGATACTATGGTGTTTTAAATGGTTGCTAGGTAGATACAGGCAGTTGATTAATTGACTAGTTTACAAAAAAAGCAGAGTCAGAAAAAAAGACTGCAGAGTTTGGTGGACGTTGAAAAATATGGGCTCTGATTAGGGATACAGTCAACAAAATTCAAATTCAAGTGTTTACCCTAACAGTATGTTACATTTGTTAAGCAAACAAAAACAAAATCACAAAAAATGATAACGGTTCCTGTTTACTTTCTCCTTTAAAAATGTTTGCAAACATGATCTGACACAATAATCTATATCTCAATTATCTAAATCAATAATTTTTAAATGAAGGCTGATGTTTGAAAAATACTAGCATCATGTTTTCTATGTGTTTGTTTTGGCTGTGTCTGTATGAATGTGTGCAGAAACAAAGTTGTATGAGCACCTGTTGTCTTTTTTCAATCTCCAGTTTCATGCGAATGCCAAGGCAGCGGAGAGTATCCTGAAACGTCTGCCGAAGAGCTTTCTCCATCAAAACCTTATGAAATGCCCCAACCACAGTTCCACAAACAAACACCACTGCATTTGACAACAGCTAAGGAGAAAGAGATATAGAGACCAACACTTTAACATAGAGGTGTTACATCCTTCCCAGCTTGTGTGCAAATAGGTTTTCCTAAAACTTAAAAACGTATTTAGATAAACCTGCTCCTTTCACCCAATGGGAATCTCCATTTGCGTTTGAGTTTACCTGATTGGTTAAGAGTTGTTTAGGTGCCTTCTGAAACCCTGTGAGGTTCACTGACAGAACAATGATGTGAGACAGAGAGGAGATGATACTCAGAGTTACGGCATAGCTCATCTGAAATGGCAGCATGGTGTAAACTGTAATGATGATGAAGAGGAAGAAGGGCACCTGGAGATAGAGAGAGAGAGAGAGAGAGAGAGAGAGAGAGAGAGAGAGAGAGAGAGAGAGAGAGAGAGAGAGAGAGAGAGAGAGAGAAGAGGAAAATGTAACATTTATATAGTGTAGAAACATACAGTAGAGAATTGTGCAAGATGTAAACAACACTGATCCAGAAGCACTTCCTGTTTCAGTTTTTATGTACAACATAAAATAAAACCAACCGAATATTTAGTACTGAATTAAATTGAAATGTTAAAAAAAACACATATTTGAGATCGTTATAAAACATATTATATGTGTGAGATAAAAAAATGACACAGGATGTGCTTCTGGATCAGTCTGGTCAACACTGGCAAGTATTAAAATTGACAAGAATTAAATTGCATATTGTTGGCCATATTGCATGCTTTTATGTCTACTGTTACACCTGCTGGGTTCATTTGTGGTATGTAAAAATGTATAAGTACATAGTGGTGTTTTACCTGGTCCCATGGTAGTATTTGTTCTGCGCTGAAAATAAAGGTGAAGCCCATTGTGAGATGTGTGACCCACACAGCGAGGCCAAGCAAAGTTCTCCATCTCTGAGAGAGGGTCTCTGTACACACCAATACAAATACAGCCAAAAACAAACACAATGCTCCTGCCACAACGCCCACAAATGCCCCATGACCCTTAGCATCCTGAAAGAGAAACACACAGAGAGGCAAATTGTTAAGACCCAAATACACATCAGATCATTCAAAGCATTGAAAGGAGCAGTATGTGTGCATGTATATCTTTTCTTAAGAAAAACATAACAAGTATTTGTCTACATGTTGCTACATGCACTCTTTATCAGAAGCATTGATTCACACTGGTTGCCATAGAGCCTGAAAAGACATTTTGGTTTCCTCTCTATTCCTCATTCCATCATAACACCACAACACCAGCATCAAACCAGAGTTTGAGTAACAATGAAAGTGGCAGATTTTGCATTATGTAACTACTTCACCATAACAGCACCATCAACCTTAGAAACAGGAAGCTGGTCCAGAGAGGTCAACATCCCTCTGCCATATCTCAGAATTAGTTTCAAATCTATGGAGATACATCCACATCACTACACATACAGTAAACAACAAGTCTGACCGGCCTGTAGAAACTCTGACCTGGGATTTCCAAGCTCCTTTCTTTTGTTCTTGTTTCTTAATAAAGGGTGTGATATTTGATTGGATAAATGTTTGTCATTTAATGAGCAGTTTTACCTGTATTTTTGATCCAAGTCCTCTGACTCATGAACATTTGGTTTCACCAGTGTGTGAACAAAAAGTTGCACTTTATATTGAAATTAACAAAATATTGCAAATGTGCATATCACAGTATCCCAATGGTTTGCAATAACTAAATCATTTTAAAAATTCCAAAAGTTATGTTTAATCGAAGAATCAAGTTGCTGCTGCAGAGAGCAGAGCGAATGTGCCTGATGTGTGGAAGATGATCAATAATTAGAAAGAATGTAAAACTTGTATGTTGTAGGGATGAGTCACAATTTTCGAATATTCGATTCATTGACTTAATTATAGAACATCGAATAGTGTGTGCGATTGTCGTCTTAAAATAAAACCACTAAAACAATTCCCCGTGTTTTCCATGTTAATGTGGTGGTGACGCGATGTAACCAGAGGGTGGCGCTGCAAATAACGCACTTAAAAGCGGTCCACAGAATACTAAGGAAGACTCACACTCGCTGACATTACGTAGGCCACGCAGCACACTTTACACGTGTCGTGTGTGGCATACACGATAACTTGGGACGATGTTAAATATGAGTTCTGTGTGGAGTCCTTAATAAAATTGATGGAAATTAAGTGCATCGCAAACTCTGCCATGCAAAGCTTGCTTATCATTGTTCAAACACTAGGATGCACATTCATTTGCGCGCGAAGCATCCACAGGTTATCAGCAATCGGCAAGTTTCATGATCAGATGAAGCGAAACCTGCCGATTCCGATATTTGTCGATTCCGATTTTATACCCACAAACTATAATTGACAGCATATAAAAAAACATTTACTTTTCTTCAATAACAGTTTTTTCATATTTTTTTTATTATCATTACATAAATTATTGAACATTACAATTTCCCTAAATACAGTTCTACAACCTGCATTAAATTACAGAATCTTCTCTTGCCCAAATAACTCTTAAATTGAAGAACTCTGTGACTTAAAACAATTATAAATAATAAAATATAACTAAACTTAATCACTTAATCAATCTTTTTCGTTTTTGAACTCTCACAGAAGTCTAAGATAACAATAAAATACTTCAAATTTATTCTCGTCTGTTTCTGTTTATGAAATTATCATTGCTTTATCTATTTTTTTCTGAAATGTAAATAACTTGTCTTTATCTTGGGTCTGTAAGAAGTGGGTTGATTTTAGCTGCCACTTCAATAAAAAGTTTAAAATCTTATGAGTGAATTCTACTCTAAATATATATATGTATTTGCCCTTTTTTCTGTTAGTAAAGAGCTCAATCAGATATATATCACAAATATTGGTTGATTTATTTATTTTTTATAGTTTGGATTTGTTTCAAGTCGTGTTGAATGTCATGTTACCTCAGTGAAATGACCATAGTTTTAACATAAGACAATTAATCGGGTTGATTGGAATTTACATTTGTTTTACACATAGTGAACGACTTCAACATGAGTTTAGCATGTGTCAGAGTTTAGCATCACAGTTAGCATGTAGAACATACACGAAGTAGACGGAGCAACGAAGGTGAACTACTGGACAGTCAAAAATTCTCTGTGCACTACATGATGTGTTTGTGCGCGCGCGCGGAGACTCGCGCAGTTCGGTGGAACCACACAGTCACGAGCGTAAATGAGCCGTGAAAGACAGCCGTCTTGGACGGACGTTTACTTGCGTATTTGACGTTATTGCCCGCGTCGCTGGCAACATACGATCGGCTTCCAATCGGCAATACGTGAGACTGACCGGCCGGTCACGCGAAAACCGGCCGATTCCGGTTTCTGACCGGTCAATCGGTGCACCTCTAATCATTATACAGATCGAAAGCGTGAATGGTTTCTCTCTCTTTGTTTATGTGTGTGTAGCCTGATACATTCGTGCGTGCAGCCTATATTTGTGCATGCGGAGGAGGGGTGCGAATTTCGAAGAATTCTCAGAAAATATCGAATATAATTTTTGCTTCAAATGCCCATCCCTAGTATGTTGGTTGTATAACTTAGAGAGACTATATAAATTAAGAGACAATAGAGTTCGTATGGGTGCTGGAAATCTGAAATTATACATTTTTAATACAGTGTTTTCAAGGTTTAAAAAATGCTTGGATTTGGGAAAAAGGGATTGAAACTGCTTGGAATTTTAATTGCTTACTTTCATATCAAATAAGTCTGTGACGATAGTTTGCTTTTTATATAAAATAACTGAAAACTTCTTATTGCGTTTGCCGTTCACATTACAAATATTCTGCTCAAGATTTACTTGCCGCTCTGACTCTGCGCACGTGGCGGGTGGCTACATATCAAGAGTTGCAAAACTCTCTAAAAGCAACATCCGTCAAAAATGTGATTATGATGTAAAGTGAATGCTCTACACCAGTGGTCACCAACCCTGCTCCTGGAGATCTACCGTCCTGCAGACTGTAGCTCCAACACTGCTTCAGCACACCTGTCTCTAATTATTAAGCAAACCTGAATGCCTTGATTAGATAGTTAAGGTGTGTTTGATTGGGGTTAGAGAAGAGAAAATCTTCCGGACGGTAGATCTCCAGGAGCAGGGTTGGTGACCACTGCTCTACACACATAGTATATGTTACTCAAATAAATGAGTAACCCACTAAATACCACTCTGCCCATTCTAAAATATCTGTTCTTCATCTTGGAACAAATAAAGAAATAAATCTACAGACACGAACAAAATGAAATAACCACACGAAACGGCGTTATGGAAGCATATTGGTAGCTATTTTCAATTTGAAATGCAATACGCAAAATGGCAATGCAGTATGTAAAATGTCAGTGCAATTGTGTATTTAAATATACATTTTAAATAACATGTTAGCAACATTAAGTGCAAAATGAAAATAAAAATTCAATTATATCAGTTACATTTGTCAGTTCCTTATTGTGACCTAATTTAAAGATCTAAGCGCACGGTCGACACAAGTGTACTCAGGCTGTGTCCGAATCCATTTTTGCTAGTTTACCGACGGAAGAAATGGTCGGTGCGCCCGGCTCATGACCTAAAAGGATTGTCCCTATTCTCTTAATGGGTGATGGGTGTGTTTTTGGCAAAACGTGTAGTAAACCAATCAAAGTATTATCTCCCATTCCCTTTAAATGCCGGTTGCACTCGCGCCATGGTGGATTCGGTATTTACATGGGGAATTTGCAAGAGCAATTGAATATTTCTCCATAGAGGAAACGTGTCTGCTCGTCAGAGGTGTCAAGTAACGAAGTACCTTACTTAAGTAGAAATTTTGGGTATCTATACTTTACTGGAGTAATTATTTTTCAGCCTCGTTACTCCTACTTCATTTCAGCTTATTTTCATTCCGCCTTGTCATCGTAAAAAGTAGTTAAACATACCATTCCGACATCCTATTGGTTTGTAGCGCTGCAAGCTCTGGCCTTCAAAAACTCGCCTTCTAATTTAAAAAAGTATATTGAGGTAAACTGTATTTTGTGATTACTTTTGCGAGCTATCTTTATGTATCCAGAGAGTCCGTGAAAAATCAACGCAAAACACAACTGTTTTAGTACTCAAAATAGTGTGTGGTGTCATTTTTAATTAAGTGGGGAACTGAAAAGGGTTTTGTAACGTATACAGAAAATCCCGAGTCGGAGACGTCTATGGACAAACGCCGTATGAATGACGTAATGCGCCATCTAGCGGCTGTGTATGGTAGTCTCTTGAGGGCGCTGAATTCTTTACTGTTTGTGTTCAATTGTTTGATGAATTATAGCTGATTACAATAAGATTTTAAGTATATATCTATATATTATATATAAATATAAACTATTCGAGGGGTGCCATTTGTAAATACCATTTTATTTGACATTAGCATAAGATATTTGCACAAAGCATCAACCTATTTTATTCAATATTGTTTAGGTGACAGTTAAACTAATAAACATTTGAACTGATATTTCCAAAATTGCCAATCAGAATTGAGTAATTATGATAGTTTGGTTTTGTGTTGCCAATTAAAAAATATATATTTTTGGCAAACAGTTGCCTGTTTTTAATCATGTAACATTTAATTAGTAACATTAAAGACTATTTTGGGGGGATTGGGGTTGGGCGAGGGTGCGTGCAGTCTTCCTTCTTTTTTTGTCCTGGGCTGATCACATTCCTGATGAAACACATGTTAATGCTCAATAGTACACATATATGGTTCTTTAATGTATTTGCATTGTACTAAAGTGCGTTCATTTTCAATGGGCACTTATGCGGCTGAAACAGGTAGCCTAGTGCATCCCAAAATTTTCAACATTAACATTTTAATATAACATTATAGTCATTGCATCCTTTACAAAAATGTGTTTTTGAGGAGGTGGGTAGTGCACAATAGGCCCCTGTGGCGCGGCCTAAGCTTTTTTCCTTACTTGCATTTTTTCCCTTACATTACTCTTACTTTTATACTTTAAGTAGTTTTGAAACCAGTACTTTTACACTTTTACTTGAGTAAAAAGCTTGAGTTGATACTTCAACTTCTACAGAAGTCTTTTTAAACCCTCGTATCTATACTTCTACTTGAGTATTGAATGTGAATACTTTTGACACCTCTGCTGCTCGTGCTCGAGGTTAATACGTGCGAGCAGATCACAGGACAAGTCCGATTTTTTATCCTATGTACACAATAATCTTTTACATTGTAATCCATTTGTTTGTAATATTTGGCATTATTGTGTGCTGCTGCACATCCCTCTGTGTGTAATAAGTAGAATGTACGCACGCTGTGCACCCGGCTATAGGCGCATATGACTAAGGCGCTCTTTAAATAATTATATAAAAAATAATATAAAATATTGTGCCGTTGACTTTAGACCAGGTTTCAGTTGGTCAGTGGCACAGTTTATGTCAGTTGCCTCAAACTAGCAACGCACAAACAATGCCCCTGAACACACCTCATTTTCAGACTAGCATGCCAATGGATGGAAATGCATTTGCTATTAAAACATGACATGAAAATGAGGTGAACAGCGTTGGACTGAAACTAGCAATAGAAACTAATCTAACACTATTTTACAAAAAATGATGATCTGCAAATTGATTGCATTTATTGATTAATGATTGCAAAGTGAAGGATCTTTTTTAGCACAATATCATCACTTTTTGTGATTAAGTATGTTTACTGGAAAGCATGAAAACACAGATTGAAAGATCTGGAAAGGTGCTGGAATTTAACTTTGTGAAAGGTGTAAGAACCTTGAATTATTTTCTGACTTTATTAGCAGAAAATGAACACTAAAGAAACAGCTAAAAATTAGAAAAAGATGATCTGTATTTGTTCAGACTTCAAATACTTCAAAGAAAACAAGTTCATATTCACTTTTAAACAAAACTACAGTAATATATGTACATGTATTTAGGGATAGTATAAAATATTATTTTATATGATAACCTTGATAGTAATCACAGTTTTCATGTGTCTCGTCATGCTGTCAGACTTTGACATTGCTGTTGGATGATTTTGTCACTCCTGAGGTGTGATTTTGTAGAAATTCAACAGACACTGGACTAAAATGACCAAAATACATATAAAAATGCTGTTAAAATAAAAATTTGGAATGGTCTCTCAGTTTTTTGAAGCTGTAGTCTAAATTGATTTTACAAATTTAAAGCGTATCATTTAGCAACTTATCATCCATCACGTTTTTCTTCGCACAGCCCTACTTTTTAAAAGATTGTATTTAAATAAACAGTACAATTAAAGGATGATAAATGATGAAGCAAGATGATTCAATGACAATATCAAACTAAAAGCCATGACGTGTGGGTGAAGCACCGTTGCAGATCGACCCATCCTTTCACCAACCCCCCATGTATACACACTTCCTGCAGTGAGTACTCCACTCATCATCACTCAGTTATAATAATCATTCTCTTCATATGTGGAACTATCACTGAGCTACTTTACTGACTTTACTTTCAACTCTAGCAGATATACATACCTCCAGTCCAAAAACATGCAAACAGACACACATACCGTATGCACACCCACACAGACTCCCATCATCCTACAGACTTTGTGAAAGTTCACATAGATAGTAAAATAAAAACACACACATGCCCACACACACAGAGCCACACTGACTTATTCTTTCCCTCCCACGGCCGGTGGGTGTTGAGGGAGGAGGTTACAGAAGTTTGCACAGATGGTATAGTGCTTATCTGCTAGAGAAATGAACAATGGCAGTATGCAAGAAGCATTCTGGACCCTTTTCCACAACAGCTGACTCCAGAGAATATGTGTGTACCTAACTTAGAAGAGAAAACAGCTTTTCTGTATCTCAGTGGTAAGAGCATTCTGTTAACAATCCAAGGTTGTGGGTTCGATCCCAGGGGATTGCACATACTTAGACAACAAATAAATAGAATAATGCTATGTAAGTCAATTTGGATAAATGTAAAATGCCAAATACACCCAGAGTGGGAAAGAGAATATCACATGGTATTTTGCTCAATATCCAAGAAAAAAAGATTTTTATAGACTTGGCACAAACTTCCAATTATAACCATTATAACACAACTTCCTGTCATCGATACGGTCAGTTCCATTTAGCTTTTCAGCACTGTGATCATCAGGGATCAGATTATGGATTTAATTGTGGTACTATAGAGGATTAGCACCTAAATCACAGGATTATTTTACAGAGAATGTTTTAAATATCAGCAGGTCAGCTGAGGACGGATAAAAGTGCATCCAAACCACAAGACAAAACTATACATCTTGCATGTTATATAATGAATAAACTTGTCAATGTATTTACACTGCGTCAATTTATTTTTAGAGGTTATTTTGCAACCGTGTGTGTCAGTCAGAGCATTTGTCAGTTAGAAAGCGTGAGAAACAATTGTGGCTTCTCACCAGTTTTAGGCTGAAGAAGAGCACAAGCAGTGAAGCACATGTGAGCATGCTCAGTCCCAGCAACAGAACGAACGGCTGATATTGGCTAATGCCAGAAAATTTTCTGTACAGGGCTTCCTGTTTCAACTTCTGCTCGTTCAGCAAGTATTTCCCTTTTGCTGGCATTCTGACCAGTGGCAGTGCGGCAGCTGAATAAAACTGACCAATCACTGCAGAGCAATCCGATGGCAGTGAAATCCAACTCCTTCCATCCAGAAGAGTGCGGCTAGGCAGAAATCCCCATAGAAACCACACAAGTGTGTGTGGGAGGTCATTCCAGAGCTGAACACTTCATCTCCTCCCTCCAAAGGACCATTCTGCTCATGTCCTTTATGAAATGGTTTCTCCGTCTTTCACTTTTCTTATTCTTTTTTCCCCACTCCGTAATAGCAGGCAGAGCGTGCGACCCTTTAGGTGCCTCCCGGTCCTACTGCTGATGGCTATAGTTCTTTGTGTATGTCGGGTGACAGGGGATACGATGCAATTAAGATGCTTTCACATCCAAAAATTCCTGTAACACACAGAGAACAAGAGAGAGAGAATTATTTTTGTTAGATGCACCATAAAGATAGATTCACAAATCTGTCACCTTCTGTAGTTATTCTGTAAGCTTTGTCTTTTAGAAACTTCCTAGATTCATTTTAAGAGCGGCTAAATAATACATGAAAGTTTTGAGAACAATTTCAGATCAACTTAACAGGTCTCTATAAACACTCTTCTATGTAGTCATTCCCACGCTGGCTGCTCTCAGCATCTTTAAAAAGGATTTTGGGCAGAGTTCAACATTTGTGGATTCAGTTCTCTCTTCATTACAGAGCGTAATGCTGATGGCTGCTCTCCATGGCATCCTCAGCCAGATCTCAA
Source organism: Triplophysa bombifrons (assembly GCA_029783895.1). Taxonomy (NCBI): domain Eukaryota; kingdom Metazoa; phylum Chordata; class Actinopteri; order Cypriniformes; family Nemacheilidae; genus Triplophysa; species Triplophysa bombifrons. The sequence goes on from CM056448.1 coordinate 25,372,207, forward strand.
CACAGACAAAGCGAGACACGTAGAGCTCTCTACTAAAGACAAATGTGAGTGAGGACTGGATACCAGTGGACATCCGGTGCTTAGCCCAAAGACCTCCACATACAGTATGTGTTCGAATACAGTGGCGTAGCAAGTCAGTTCCGGGCCTATATACGAAAATACTTTTAACGGGCCACCTCCATCTGTTTGTAAGCATAACTTGACATCGGTTTACTCAGGTTTGTTATTTAAATGTTAATGCCCTTCAATCACACTCAAATAGTAAGGGCAGAAAGAGTCTCTAACCAAAGCCTTCCTGTCTGTTCTCCACTATCCTATTAAATATAGGCAAAAGCCACTTAAATGTTACTTTAAAAATAAAAGGTAGATGGAAAAATGCGTTTTTACACACAACATGTAAACATCCCTAACATTTCTATGATAAAACAGTTATAAAACATTCAACATTTAGCTATTCATTGGCTCTTTCGCAGTTAAAGCGGACCATAACCTTGGATTCGGTCAACTGCAAATCCCGCTTTCTTTAATTTGTTTGGCCACCTTAATTAGTTTAATTCTGACGAGCTCATTCAGAGTCCATATAAATTAAACTTAGTTCCGTTTCGACACAGTAAGGTAAACAAATAATGACGAACATTATACAATAATAATAAGAGTGTAGAATGATCATGGCCCGGTTTCATAGACAAGGCTTAGGCTAAGCCAGGAATATGCCTTAAGTCTTAATGCCTATTGATTTAGGTCGCTTTTATTAAAATGCCTTATAAGAAACCATTACGGATGTGCATCTTGAGACAAAACAATGGCACTGACATATTTTAAAATATGTTTGGGTAAGTTCATTTCAGTTAAGATAGCTCAAAGTTAATTTTAGAGTGGGACTAGTCTTAAGCCTTGTCTGTGAAACCGGGATGAATGTATTAAATTGATTAAATAGATGACAACAAATTGGGATAATAATGACCTCTCTACTTCTCTTAACCTCAGCATACAATTTACAATTAAACACCTGTTAGCCATTTTTTATATTTTCTTCATTTTATTTAAAATAAATGCCTGTATGATAAGATATGAGTTGTGAATGTATTTCGGCAAAAGGTGGATTCAATCTTGCATTCTTATGTAGTGTCAGTACCACTCGTCACACATCTTACTCACAATGCCACAGAAGCTGATTAGGAAAGAGGCGTCTACATTTTTTTAAGGAGAAGGACCCACTCACATTTGCCCATTGGTAGACGCACAAAAAACACAAAATGTAAATGGCGGTTAAGTGATTTGTACACGGCATGGTAATAAAACATTTAGGGCTTTATTGAAAACTTTCAGGGGTTCAGCCCCCTAAGCCCACCCCTAGCGCCGCCCCTGCTGGACACACATTATGTGAACTGTGCCCTTCTAGACACACAGAGACCTCAGTACAGACAGTTGTTAATGGTCTTACTGTGCCGTCTACTTGAAAGCATGTGTGTTTGTGAATGTGTTGTTTGCACTGAGGCAGCTGCAAACCTGCAGGGCCGTAAAGTTAAATCCCTCAATCAGAGAAACATGCATAATACAAGCATAGTAAACAGCAATAACTTGATGACTAGAACTAAACAAGAGTGAATTCATCTATCCCATCTATCTCAATAATGCGTCATCACACATCTTCTTTCAGGTGAACAGCATCAGGGAGAACAGAGGAAGAGCAGACGAGACTCTGAAAATGTACTGTGTCCAAAGGTCCTGATTTCTCATTGCAGGTAATTAATGTTTGAGAAGCAACACAGATGATCAGGGAAGCGTAAACAACTGCCTCACATCCACTAACGCACACACACACTACGAACCACGGCAAACCTTAATACAAATGACATTGATTTTGGCTGTGCTTTAGCAGAGCTGACAACATGTCACAAATATTACAGACAGTAACACAAGCAATTATTTTCAAGCAATCATAATTTAGTCTCTGCAATGCAATTTTAGGGATGCACCGATATGTAAATTTTGGCCGATAACGATAACCAATAATTCTTAAACATTGGAAGCCGACAACTGATATTTATGGCCGATATACGGTATGTAAATATTAATATAAAATTCCCTAAGACTGAAACTAAAGGCAAGAGTGAAAAACTGCTTTTATTTGAAAACATTCACTGCAGAAAACAAGGTAACCATAGGTTCTCATTTTCCCCTAAAGGGCCGCAATCCCAGAAAATGCACTTTTAAATGTTTATGTACCAGAAATTGAGTCGCCAGGATGTGTGCAGAAACACCCTGAAATAATACAAATCCATCTATTCTTCTTTTTGTAATCTCCTTTAAACCACAACAGTGACACAAAGCAGGCTGTTGGGGATCCCCTAACAATCTGATGTCACATTGATTTACGCCTGGCCATGAACACTCAGACTCCGCCTTATGAGCGGTTAGGTCCACCTTCAGCCAGAGACACGCTGTCAGCCATTTTCAGGCAAGAGCAGATGTAGCCACTAGACAGCAACAAAAATGTCAAAGAAACAACAGATGTGTGCTGTTTCTGGATGTAAAATTGAACATAAATGTTGGCTGGGAGGAGAACTTTCCGACGGGCCCGTGTTTGTCCCGCTGCGACCTGGCAGGCCGGAGTTATACAGATCGAAAGTCCCGGGCGGGACGATGATGACAGTGTTCGGGAAGTATAATTATGTTTTATTATATTATATTTTTTCGAATATAATTCACCGGTTCATATCTCCAGTCCGGAAAGAAATGAGCCAGGACTTGTTGGAAATGTCTCCACCGGGCATTCGAACAACGCTCAAGCTCCCGGTAGCCGGAAAGGTTGAAAAATCTAAGCTCCAGGACCCGGTGGTCTGTCATTATAGCATGGGTTTCGCCCAAAATAAATGATTCTCAAAAGTGGATCACCAGCTGTTTGCGATCAAGCTTCATCTTAGTATTACACATCGTTTTTAAATCGCCTTTCTTAAATAATGTGTTTAGCATGTTAGCGGCTGTTGTTTACATGTTCGCCGTTAAACATGAGACTTTACATTGGTCCAAAGACAGGTGTTAGTGGTAAAACACATCGCGCCCATCGGTTCAGAAGACTTGTGACTGACATAATTTCTCTAAAGCTTATTCATTACAACAAAAAGAAAGTTACAGCAGTGGCTTTCTCTGTTAGTTCAGTGTTTTCTTGTATGTCATAAGTGCGACAATACTTACATAGAAACAGAGTGTGCATTTGCAAGACAACCTGATTGCTGATCTTTACACACCTGTCTGTCATATACAAGTACACTGGATGCATGTTTATGACTTTCTCCATGTTTATGTCTGTTAGTAATATGCATGCACATGATTAATTGTCAATGGCCAACATTTCATAGAGCAAATGGTCAGCATTTGTTGATCTATCTATGTTTTTGTCTTCTCCATTTAATTTGTATTTATGAACAAGGCATTAAGGTGATTTTTATTGCAGTAAGTGTACTGTTTTGGTTGGGCAAGGCTTAACAGACGCAATTGCTCTTTCCGCCATATGCTTGTCTTGATGTCATCCAAAGCACATGTGTAATCGCTCTACCTCATATTTTGCATACGGAGAGGGGAGCAGAAGCTCATTTGCATTTAAAGAGACACACACAAAAACACACACAAAAACTTTACAGAGACATTCTGGGGATACCACTGACTATTTTTACATTGCAGAAAACACCTGGATTTGCGGCCCTTTAAAATCATGTATCAAGCCTACTTTACAATAGTTACACTAGTTTTCTGGTGTATTCATTTTAAATAAACAAATTATAAATGTTCTTCCAGAGCAACCCAGAAAAACATTCCTAATAACCACATGTCTAACAGGTCTCAAGACAGAAAACATTCAGACAGCAGTCTGATTCAGACAATATATGTTTGTTCCTGGAATTTACACATTCCTAAATACTGTATCTAAAAACTTTACCTACATCAACAATGTTTAGCTAATAACAGTAAGTGAATGATCACGATAGATGTTTTATGATCTATCGGGAATAATATATCAGCCAAAATTTTTTTATCGGCCGATACGATAAAAAAAAATCAATTTATCGGCCTATACCGATATGGCCGATAATTTATCATGCATCCCTACGCAATTTATAAGCAAAATATACAATTCTTATACAATAATTACCTTCGAACAGGATTCAAAATATCAAACAGGAATGTATAGAAGGTAAGTGAAAGAAAGTAGAGAGACTGCGAAGGACGTTACGAAAGGAGGAGAGAACAAGTACTTTGTTCTATTGAAGTGCCTCTGAAAAGAAACTGCTGAAAGGTGGGGGCAGAGAGGGAAAGGTGGAGAATGAAAGAGCTGGTAGCTCCCTGATTTACTTTTTGTTTACGCTCATTACAAAACTAAATGACATCAGTGTGTCACTGTTTCACTCTCCCGGACAACAGCACCAGAGCCAACAAGCAGCCTTTATGTTCCCATACTAAAGTAACCATGGCAAAGGAACAATCCAGTAGGGCAATAACAGATAGAGAGAGAGAGAGAGAGAGAAAGAGAGAGAGAGAGAGAGAGAGAGAGAAAGACGGTGGAAGAGACAGAAGGAATGAAAGAGAATAGTCGCCATGTGGTGTGTGTGTGAGTAATCAGGGAGGGTCAAGTCCTGCTCGACTGGCTGCTGATGTAGTTCCTGGAAGTGCCGTAATGAAGTGGTAAAGCTCTGCAGCATCAGAACCTACATAACAATCTGATGCTAAACATGATCCAACCACAGCTCTATAATCTGCCCGCCTCCTCAGGGTCAGACTTTATGCAGCTGCACAAAACACTGCACTGCGAAACACGGCACGCTGTGAAATACAGACCAATGACACAGCAGGACAATGGCAATTCATGACTGATAAAAGCATATTGCATTTCAGCATCACATGTATTTATTTTTGGAGGGATGCGATTTTATTTACCTCACCCACACGTGCACATGCATATGCCTGTTTGCATGTCTATCATAACTGCAATGAATGCATGAACGTATTTGAAACATTCAGATGTTTGTGAACTTTTTCAACTTATATTTTTAATACTTAACTTTAACAACACGTTTTAATGATGTAAGCTGTTGTCAAATATTTGCAATGAACCCATAGGATTTTTTTATTCTCATGCCTAAATATTGACCACCCACACATTTGTAAAACCAGAGCACACATTCCATCCTTCAGGACTCTATAGTTTTAATATGGATGGAGTGCACATGGTGTGCGAGTAACTATGTAAACAGCTAACATCACAGAATTATAACGGAATGGCTGTGATCAAGCGCACGAAGACGAAGTATAATTCAAAGTAAATTTTAATAGATAAACAGGAATAAACACAGGAGACTCTCAACCAAACGAATGCAGACAAAGAACTAAGGAAACAGACGGGGCTTAAAACATTTTTAAAGTTATCGGTATTGGCCGATAATTCAATTTAGGCTGATATATTATAGCCGATAAATCATAAATAATTTCCTCTGGTTAAACTTCTTCAGCTGCACGCTGGTCACAGTTAAAATACTGTACAGTGCTGTCTTTCTGTTGAGATCATTCACTTACTGCTATTAGCAAAACATTGTTGATGTAGGTACAGTATATAGATACAGTATTTATGAATGTGTAAATTATGAGACAATATATAGCATATTGTTTGAATCGGACTGCTATCTGAATGCTCTCTGTCTTGAGACCTGTTAGACATGTGACACTAAAGAACAATTTTCTGGGTTGTTCGGGAAGAAAATCTATAATTTGTTTATCAACTAAAAAATCTACCAGAAAAGTTTGAAGGTTAAAGAACCGTTAACTAGTTTAAAGTAGGCTCGGTACATGATTTTCAGGGAGAAAAAGGGAACTAGTGTTACCTTGTTTTCCGCAGTCAATGTTTTCAACAAAAAGCAGTTGTCCACTTTTTGCCTTTTGTTTCAGTCTAAGGGAATTTTATATGAATATTTAGATACTGTATATCGGCTATATATTGGTTATTGTCTTCTAATCTTAAAGTATTATTGGTTATCGTTATCAGCCAACAATCTACATATCGGTGCATCCCTATTCAACAGTATTCCTAAACGGACAAACTGCTCTACACAGTGCAATATGTAAAAATGTGACGACATCTTAGTTCTGTGTCAGCCTCCTTAGTGCTTCGAAAGAGGGGGAAAGGATGGATTGAGACGCTAGATGCCTCTACATTTCAAACACTGGACCTTTAATGTCATCCCTCAACACCAAAACAGATGAACAGTGTTTTACATCAGATTTACTCTTATCCAGGCAACTCATCTGCTAAAAAGAGGAAAGGTGAAGGTTCAAGTGATAAAGGTCACTCTTAGGTTACAAATGCATTCTCTAACCATTGAGACATTCGGTGTCTGGCTATATTTACAATCCCAGTTATTTACAAATGAAAAAAAACATATTGGCTTTCTCTCTGACATCTCATGCATCGCTACTTCTGTGGAAAATGTGATCGAGAAAAGAGAACACAAGATGGGAGGAAGTGTGTGCATTTCTGCAATCTAAAATGTGAATTTCCATCAACTCCATGTGATGTGAGAACTAATGTTGTTTAAGGCTGAACCCAGGACAGCACTGTGGCCAGCTGCCTTTCAACACAAGAAACATCCCATTCTGGTAATGCAACTAAATCATTTACACACTATTTAGTACACTCATTATCTCTCTAAAAACTTCATTCAGCTCATGCCATTATATTCTGTTTGTGTCAGTTCAAAGTCCAGCGTCCCAGTTTATAATATATGAAATTTGAGTAAAATCATCCCGTGCGAATGCGTCACATGAAATACTAATGTGGGGAGGTCATTTATAAGTCACAGGAGGTCTCCAGATAATAATAATGCCCTGTGAAAACAGTGAATGGTGCTAATGTGTAACGTAATGTTACGCTTAAACCAAATTCACAGAAGACTCCAACTACGCAAACTGTTATCCAATCAAAGCGGTGGGAGTTTACTTCCAAGTGTCTTCAATGCGGCACGCCTCAAAACCTAGGTAGAAAATAGCCTATTACTTATTGATTTTGATGTTTTTGGATGTTAAAACCATGTGAATGTCATAAGTAGACCTCATCTAACAGTATAAAACAATAAACAAGCACAGTTCTTAAGACCTTTAAATAAGTTATAAAATGTGTAACAGCTCAAAGTTTAAAACTTATTGGAGAAAATTTTAACTGAACAACCAAATGGTGCTTTGAAAAAATCCTCTGGAACATGGCACCATGAAAAAAATATTTAAAAAAAACTTTGGGGTAAAAGGTTTGCTTCAACCAGGCCTACTTCATCCAGGCAGCACACCTGTTACATGTCTAACACCTTGAGTTCTGTGTGGACATAAAGGTATTCAACTGCATTGTGTATGGGTTACACAAAGCAGACATGAATTTCAGGCACTGAGAATTGCAATATTGAATTGCACTAATGTGGAAGATGGTATAAGAAGGGGGGTTGAAGGGGTTATTTGATTAGTCAGATGCTATCCGAGGCTGGTCTGGCTAATTAATGCGGCTGTGATGAACACAGGAAGTCTAGACTGTCAAAGGCACATGGTCGACTGAAAACATTCTCCACTCGCACACATAAATATACCCTTTTTGATAACACATATACACACAAAGACGTCACTAAAGTGGCATTATTTTTGTACAGAATGAATGTGATGCTTAAATTAAATACCCTGAGACCATCCTTATGTACATCCAACTCAAACTGAACTTGTATAATTATACATCATGCGTTACTTAATCATGTACGTGTGTTTAATGTCAAACATAAACCTTTTATATTTTGTAAATGTTTTAAACATCATTCAAGGTAACATTATCAATAACATGTGTCGTTGATACTAACAGTGTTCCCCTCACAAAAAAATGTGAAAAGTGTGTTGTGGCAAGTAACACTGTTCTGCTTTTCTACTGCTAAATGGTTTGTTCCTTTATTACTGTTGACACAACAATGGCGAGCAGTGTGGCCTACATAATTGGTCACTTTATAGAGCGTAGACTCATTTTTAACAAGTTATCACCTCTGTTTCATATTTTTCTTTATGTTCACACTCTCTCTGTTGACTCATAAATAATGTGTGGTTTAAGGTGGTGCTGCAACGATGTGTCATGCATTCTGACTTCTTTACAATGTTAAACGTGCTGTCTTCTCATGCCTAACATGGTCAACTTGTCAAAAAACGAGTTGGATGTATTACGTAGTATTTCTGTGCTCGATACACACCCCCAGCTATCGTACAGGTATCAGAAAGTTTTTTTCAAACATAAAAAACTGTTTCGTAACAATTTTTCTTAGTCCCGTATTGGACAATTCTCAGAGAAAAGCATGAGGCCAGAAATGGAGAAGGAGCATGCGCAGACGTCAGTTTCACTTGTGTTCAGGAGAGAGAGAGAGAGAGAGAGAGAGAGAGAGCATATGTTCGCGGAGTTCAGGTGTTTGTTTGTTCACTGCATTTGGGTCATAAATGTTATATAAACGGTGGATATAACGCTGGATTTGGAGAGCGTTTGAAACTGATATATGGAGCCGTCCCAGTGCTAAAAGATGCCGGACATGAAACGCATGCAGTGAGTGAAACTGATATCTGTGTTTTGTTGACAATGTGCTTTAGTTCAGCCTACCACTCCCCCCCCACACGCACCGTATGACTTCAGAAGTAATCATACAGCTGTATCTATCTTTTATAAATGTGATCAAACTAAATACTCTTCGAAGATACGATGTATGCAATTCTACTCAAGATTAATATGAGATGCCAGAAACCCTGTGTGGTAGGGACACTTTAATAGCACCCTGCACAGAGAAATAGTCTCTTTACAGGAAACATACTCCAGCATCATTCTCATAACAAGACATCACTGTTATGCTTCGGAAACCCAGACATCAGTTACCCCGCTGTGGGACAGCAAGGTCAAGCTACAAAAGAAACTCTGTAGGTGGAGAAGTAGTTTGTCTCAGAGCAACCCCACCCTTCCCTTCACCTATCACCTATGATGTCCACAAAATGTTGGCCACTGTTCAATAAAAGCACACGGAAAACTCATTTGAGCATTGAAAACCCTTCGTTGTTCAGACACAAATCGAAATGAATTCAAGTGACTTAATAGAAAAGTTCAACGATCTGTATTCAGTGAGATGAATCCTGTGCAATTTTTTTGCAAGCACAATATAATCACAAATATTTTGTTACAGCAGATGTATAATCAGTGACAGATCGATTTTAAAGGGATCTTAAAAGCATACATATGTCTCCCTGTTCTCTGTCAGCTGCCTTTAATGTCACAGTTCATGTTGGTTAGTGAAAAGTTTGGCATCTAGATGAACTCTTCTTTATGAAAAAATTAAGACCAATCATACAAATGGGATGAATCAATCTACATGAAAAGATACAGTATTATTATACTTTAATACATTTAGTAAATAGTAAAAAACTCATAGTAGACTGTAGTAAGCTGTAGTTTTTACGGATTTTTTTTATTTAAATCGGAGGTAAAACACAAAGTTTCTGCCAATCTCATATTAATATTGAGTACCTATAGAGTGGTTCTATTTACTTCGTATCTTCGAAGAGTATTTAGTTTGATCAATTTCATAAAAGACTGATATAGCTGAATGATAAAAAAATTTTGCACAGGATTCATCTCACTAAATACAGATCTTTTAACTTTTCTATCAAGTCACTTGAATTAATTTTGATTTGTGTCTGAACAACGAAGGGTTTCCAATGCTCAAATGAGTTTTCCGTGTGCTTTTTGTGGACATCATCATAGGTGATAGGTGAAGGGAAGGGTGGGGTTGCTCGGAGACAAACTACTTCTCCACCTACAGAGTTTCGATAGTAACTTGACCTTGCTGTCCCACAGCAGGGTCACTGATGTCTGGATTTGCGAAGCATAACAGTGATGTCTTGTTATGAGAATGATGCTGGAGTATGTTTCCTGTAAAGAGACTATTTCTCTGTTCGGGTTGCTATTAAAGTGGCCCTAACATACAGGGTTTCTGGCAACCTCATATTAGCTTGAATACCTATAGAGTAGAATTGCATACATCGTATCTTCGAAGAGAATTTAGTTTGATCACATTTATAAAAGATAGATACAGCTGTATGATTACTTCTGAAGTCATACGGTGCGTGTGGGGGGGGAGTGGTAGGCTGAACTAAAGCACATTGTCAACAAAACACAGACATCAGTTTCACTCACCGCATGCGGTTCATGTCCGTCATCTTTTAGCGCTGGGACGGCACCATATATCAGTTTCTAACGCTCTCCAAATCCAGCGTTATATCCACCGTTTATATAACATTTATCACCCAAATGCAGTAAACAAACAAACACCTGAACTTTGCGAACATATGCTCTCTCTCTCCTGAACATAAGTGAAAGTGACGTCTGCACATGCTCCTTCTCCTGCTCTCCTGCTCCGGGCGTGCCGCGTGCTCTTCTGTGAGAATAGTCCAAGACGGACTAAGAAAAATTGTTACAAAACAGTTTTATATATTCTAAAAAAACTTTCCGAAACCTGTACGATCGCTGGGGGAGTGTATCGAGCACAGAAATACTACGTTATACACCCAACTCGTTTTTTGACAAGTTGACCATGTTAAGCATGAGAAGACAGCACGTTTAAGGGGTCATATGGCGGAAATACATCTTTTTCTGTGAGTTTGTGAGATGGGAGTTGAAGCAATAGTGTTTGTTCTTTGTTTTTCAATAAGATCCAGTAAGAGCGGTTAGGTTGTAAAAGAGTAGAAATAAAATAAAAGAGAAACTAGCACATCAGTTGTGTGGGACTATTTTTGCTGTTTTGTGTGGATGATGCTGCGTAGTTTCAGGTATTGTGTGTACTAACATTAATGCTACCTCAAGGGGAAAAACTACTAACGATGGCAGAACTTACGCAATAATAAAAGACAATATATAAGATAATACATATATTAAAAGTTTATGTTTTTAGTTATTTATTTAAAGATTGTCTAGTAAGTTAACAAACATTGTTTAAGTGAAATCGACATCTTTATAATATATTTATTACAGTGACTCTGGATTGTCAAATTACTCAGTGTGGTAAAGCCACAGTTTATATTTATATAATTTAAACCTTTTTCCTGTGATTTATGACTTTCATCTTACACCAAGTTTATTTGTCAGTGCTTTATGTCATGATAAATATTACATGATAACATGGCTAGAAATTTAACAAATCATTCAATATATTAGTATGATTGGGGTAGTTCGATAAAAATTATTAATTAATTCATGCATTAACTAATATAATTTTAAGCCTGGCCTATAGTTTATGGTAAATCTGTCCAAAATTGTGTTGGTGAACATGATTTATAGATTTTCTTTATCAAATAATAAAGAAAATAAAATATTGGTACTATTGATTAAAAAAATCCCAATTAGATAATTTTTCTAAATTGTTCAGCCCTAATCGCATGCATTAAAATTGTATCATAGTCAGGCTACCGTAGCACCGGTATATCAAGTAACTCTACTAGGAACTGATTTGGAGGTTACATTGTCTCCTTTTCTCTTTATGAGTTATTCTTAAAAGTACCTGGACACACAACAAGATCAGACTGGTGAATTATAGAGTAACATTCATACACACTCAGGAATATAATTATTCTCTAGGCTGATGTGATGTGTAGTTCAGGTAAGTGTGGCACAGGAGAGCATTATTACGCTCCATCTGAGGTTAGAGTCAGGTCTCCCAACCATTCCACACCTCCCTTATCTGATTACTGTGTGTGTAATTATATGTGATGTAACTACTGGCGATCTGGTCTTTCTCTTTCATTAGGAGCTTTCATCGCGACTAGATGTATGACTCATCTCACAGTCTGTATTTTTGCATGTGTGTTGATTCTCAGTTCTGCTTCCTAAATCCCCTAGATAGATTTTTTTAACTTTCAACGGAGCCAATGATTTTGGTGCTCATCCTACTTAACCCTGTCATGGTTCCACTATCATGTCATGTTTTATTCTTGTCTCAAGTGGAGCCATGGCATTGCCTGATGGTTTTATGTGGGGAGAGATGTTTTTTGACACTGATGGTCTTCCATACTCTCCCCGAGTCACGTCATTGTTCCCTACCCTCCTGTTTCCTAGTTAGTGTTAATTACCTTCCCCATAAAGAGCCCTCATGTTTCTTTGTCTTGTTGCTCGTGCATTGTTTGATACATGTTGTTTGATACCTTGTTGATGTATGCTGTCGATGTTCTTGCATCGTTCCTATTTCCCTTGTCAAGTGAGTGTCAGTTTAGTGTTTTGTATCAAGTGTTTGTTTTATCAGTTTAGTTAGTCAGTGTCCTTGTTCATTGTTAAAGTTATATATATCCCTGTCTTGTTTTACCCCATCGTGGGTGTTTTGTTTTTTGTTTTTTGTCTTGTTATATATATATTAAATACCCTGTTACCCCTTACCACCTTGTCTGCCTGCACTTGGGTTCTCCTTCCTTGTCTCTTCGGAGATCCATGACAACCCCCCCCACCAAAAAGACAGGACATTCAGTTTTATGAACTTTTTGTTTACAATAAAGCTGCCTCTAGTTCCATGTATCACTCCCCCCCCCATTCCTTTCAATGAAAGCAGTCGTTGTTTAGAAAACTGTTGTCCCAGTGTTACATTACACTGTTTCAACTAAGAATGTGTGTGCGTAAAATCATAATGAGTGTTTTTGCAGGTGTGTGCATTTGTGTGGAGCTTTTCAGGGTCATCTCAGCTGAGTGTTTGTGAGTTTTCCTACACGACATCGTGACACTGTGCCTTTTTCCATAGTTATGGATATTGGAACATGGCAAAAGAATTCCCAATCACAGCCAGAAATATGTGCTGCTCTGCCATACATACAGACAGACACACAAACACACATTACACACCAGTATTTAAGTATGACGTGTCAGCTTAGCCTTCAAATCAGATCTGTGACTGGTGTGTGCATGTGTACAGTGTGTGTGTAAAGTTGAAAGGTGGATTATGACTTTTAATTTCTTACCATTGCTCATCTACTTATACTCCCTTTTTTGGCGTATTATCTTGCTCTTACACACACATACAGAAAAATGCACATGACATCTGTACCAGTACGAGCAACCCAAAAATATGTATATTTTTTTTATTTCTACTCTTTTATAACCAAACAGCTCTTACTGGTTCTTACTGAAAAACCAAGAACAAATAACAAACACTATTGCATCAACTTCCAACTCACAAACTCACTCGATGTGTTCAGACCATATGCCTTTCTTAAGAAATACACCAACATCGTTTTAACCAATGCATTGATGCATGCACACATGCGCATCTGCTTAGACATGTAAGACGATGTAAAGATGCCACACAGAGACAACTCAGTATTGATGCGCAGCAGCCATTGTGAGTGGATGCTTAAATTATCGGTTGCAGACACACACAAAAACGCAAAAGACAGATTCAACCATTTTCTAAGCAGAGAAACTCTCATCAAGGACAACCTTAGATGTCTACTCAATCTAACCGCACACCAACTCATTTCCTTAGCAACTGTGACTCATTTCCCTAACAACAAGACTGAAGCATTGCATGACAAGCAAAAGAGCTGAAGGGTAGTTCATATGAAAAAAAAACCTTTTTCTAAAAGATTACTATGAAAGAGAGTAATTATTTTCCCAAGCTCTGCAATTCACTTGTCACATAAAAGATTGTTATGTGAAAAAAGACCTTAACACCTGGTTTCTTACAGAGCACAAATACACACAAACTATCACTTCCTCTGGCCTTCAGGTGACTTCAAATCTAAATACGCTCCCTCCTACTTATTTGATATTTACTGCCTCTAAGCTTCTACATGAGTGAAAAAACATCAGCCGTGTAAACATGGCAAACACGAAAAAGGATGATTTACAGCCCCAGTGAAATCAAAATTAAAGTTTTTTTTCCTTTGATTAAAAATGGGTTAGCCTTAAGGATGTCAATAAACTGATATACTCATACGAGCAGATAAAAATTCCAATTTAGAAAATATAAGCGTTCAAAACTGACAGTCTGGCATGTGCAGATTTTTTTAGGAATTCCCTGACATCACGCTACACTTCAGCCTCTCGCCAAAGTTCTCATCCAATCAAATCCGCTTTAGAATCGGAAGAGTCCCGCCCCTTCACATGAGAGCTGCGGAAGCGGCGCCTCAAATCAGCCACTTGTTCTTACATTTCTTATGCCCTACATCAGGGATCTCCAACCCTGATCCTGGTGAGCTACTGTCCTGAAGATTTCAGCTCTGACCCCAATCAAACACACCTGGACCATCTAATCAAGATAGGAGTTGCTTAGAAATTACAGACAGGTGTGCTGAAGCAGGGTTGGAGCTGCAGTTTTCAGGTTGGAAGCTCACCATGAACAGGGTTGGAGATCCCTGCCCTACATGGTGAATGACGCAAATTTGACTCGACGGGAGATGGGGGATGATCCAGACAGTGTAAGCAAAAACATTAGTCTTAATTTCGACTGCGAGTGGTTGCACGTGAGTGTCCTCCGGTTCAGAGACATGACAGCATAGAGCTGATCATTTACGTGATCATACGCGCATATTCCCTGAGAAAACAAAAAGTTTCTGACCCGTTTCAAGGATACAAGAATATTGAATGTTCAGGCTCTATGGAAGAGATCAGACATCGCAGCCTTGATGAGCAAAGGAGAAGACAAACGCCAGTGTCACCAACCAACGTAAATAACAAGCTTCAAATGACACATCACTGGTATCACTGATCTTCCTATACTTTCCAATAGACTTTTACGCCACTGTGACTATTACGGTGTTAATTGCAGATTTGCAGGCTGACTGTGTGCTGTAAACGAAACACTATTGGTTATTTAAAAAGTGGGCGGGGCCAGAGGTTGTGTTACCCAAAAATTCTCTGTCATTGAGTACATTTACATGCACAAAATAAACGGATATCTATCAAAAATCAGCTTTAATAGAAACCTGTTTTCGCGTGTTTACATCTAACCTCCTACGCAAAACACCACGTTTTTTGAAGTTTGAGACTTGTCGGGTTTTTTGCATGCAGTGACGTCACCGTCGATAGTCTGTTTAACGTTAGTAATATAAAATGCATTGGGAAAACGGTCAGAAGCTGTATTTTTATATTTCATCTCATGTCCGCAGAACCTGCACATGCAAGTATTATGATCACCACATACAGTTTTTGGTGTTTCATCTATTTTCTAGAATTAGTGCAATCTTTCTTGTTTCCCATTCGGACCAAAAATGTTCTTTCTTGCTTGAAGCCATGTTGTTTGCCGTAAAACGAAACGGCTGTCCACTGCCATGCGTGTGTGTAACCTTCCGTAAAGTGCCGCGAAAGTTCCTACGTGCCGCTAATAGTGCGATTAAGGTGTGTACATGTCTATACCGCACTTCGATAATGCGACTAAAATTGGAGTACTCCACCCGTCTTAATTCGATTTGTGTTTACTACGATTATGAGTTTAGATAGCTTAAGCTAATCAAAAAGCTCTGATTACCTGGTCCATTGTAAATCAGAGTATTGTCTTAATCGTGTTAATATCGGATTATTGTTGTCCATGTAAACGTGGTAAATGAGGGCAGTTTGTAATTCCCCTTTTTGGGGAATTTCCCTTCATCATAAAGTGATCGCAAGCGACCAGAGGTATTCCTGCCCTGAAAGCGATCACGCAGGGATGTGTTTGTTGTTTCCAATTCATTACTCATTAACGATTCGTCAATTCAGGAAAACCCACGAGGGATCAGTGCAGACTCGCGGTGCGGAGCCAGGGGCTTGTATAAACAAGGCATTGTAACTGACTGGACATATGAACATAAACATTTGTCTGCAATTATTATTTTATCTCTGACAATAGAACATTAAAGGGCCCCACATGTCTCTGTAAAGTTTCAGCTGAAAATACCCCACATATCTTTCATTACAATGCATTGAACATGGCCATTTGTGGCTGCAATGGAAAACGCGCCGTTTGTGTGTGTGTCTCTTTAAATGCAAATGAGCTTCTGCTCCACTCCCTGTATGCAAAATATGAGGTAGAGTGCTTACACATGTGCTTTGGATGAAATCAAGACAAGCAATATAGCGGAAAGAGCAATTGCATCTGTTAAGCCTTGCCCAACCAAAACCATACACTAACTGCAATAAAAATTACCTTAATGCCTTGTTCATAAATACAAACTAAATGGAAACAGACAACAGCATAGATAGAACAACATATGCTGACCATTTACTGTAAGAAATGTTGGCCATCGATGATTAATCATGTGCATGCATATTACTAACAGACATAAACACGGATATAGACATAAACATGCATTCAGAACACTTGTATATGTCAGACAGGTATGTAAAGATCAGCAACCAGGTGTTATGACGTTGTGAGTAGCAATTTCTGCGTAACCTCATTGTCTTACAAATAGGAACTCTGTTTCTATCGGCTTTAAGTATTGTCGCACTTAGGACATACGAGAAAACACTGAACCCACGAGAAAGACACTACTATAACTTTCATTGTAATGAATAAGCTTAACAGAAAATGTGTCGGTCACAAGTCTTCTGAACCGATGGGCGAGATGTGTTTTACAACTGACGTTATGACATTACACCTGTCTTTGGACCATGTCTCAGGTTTAGCTGCAAATATGTAAACAACAGCCACTAAACACATTATTTAAGAGCGGCGATTTAAATGCGATGTGTAATACTTGCTTCTTCCGGAGAGACGAAGCTTGATCGCGAACAGATTGTACTGATCCACTCTTGAGAATATTTATTTTGGCCAAACCCATGCTATACTGATAGGCCACCAGGTCCCGGAACTTTTACGAGCCGGTCCATGACAAAGTCTAGCGCACCAGCACTTTTCCATCCACATTCAAACAGGCCCAGGCCACGCCCCTTCTTATGAAAGCCACATTGGACACTCTATTACTGACAGTTACAGACCTGTCTCTCTCCTCCCATTTATTGCGACAACACTTGAAAGGGCAGTTCTCAACCAGGTGTCTTCCTACCTATCCCAGAATAAATTACTGGATGACAAGCAATCCGGCTTCAAAACAAACCCCTCGACTGAGACTGCATTGCTATCAGTCACAGAAGCACTGCGGCTAGCCAAGGCGGAATCTAAATCCTCGTTCTGGATCTCCTAGACTTATCACAATCACCAGATACTGCTAGCAACCATACTGCTAGCAACCCTGTCATCGCTAGGAATCTCAGGCAGCCCTCTCTGCTGGTTCAAATCCTTCCTCTTCAGCAGATCCTTCAGGGTGTCACCACATGATCACTGGGGTCCCTCAGGGATCGGTGCCTGGACCACTCATTTTCTCCATCTACACGACATCCTTGGGACCCATCATACGGGCACACGGCTTCTCCATCACTGTTATGCTAACGACACCCAGATTTATATCTCATTTCACCCAGACGATACCACTGTAGCAGCTCGCATTACAGCCTGCCTAGAAGACATCTCAGCTTGGATGAAAGAGCATCACCTCAAGCTGAACCCTGCCAAGACATTACTAATCATATTTCTGGTACACCCAACAGTACAACACGATCTCACCATCCAACTTGGCAATACCGCAATCACTCCTACCAAAACAGCCAGGAAGTCATATTTGATGAACAGCTGTCCTTCAATGATTACATTGCAAAGGTCATGCCGATATGCCCTATTTAACATTATAACGTTTTAACCCTATCTCACTGAGCATGAGGCACATCTCTTTGTCCATGCCCTGGTAATCTCAAGGTTGAACTACTGCAAGGCTCTCCTTGCTGGTCTTCCTGCAAAGGTTATCCAACCACTCCAACAGTTTCAGAATGCATGTAAATTTAAATTGAATGTTTATATTAGACATGCACCGATTGTCCTGATTTCTGATTTTATCGCTTTATTTAGTGAAACCTGCCGATTCCAATTTTGTATCCACAAACTAAAATTGACAGTATTTAAAAAAACATTAACTTTTCTTCAATGCACATTTTTCATAATATATATATTTTTTTATTACATAAATTATTGAACATTATACAATTTCCCCGAATTTCCCTATATGCAGTTCTACATCCAGCATTAAATTACAGAATTTTCTCTAGCCCAAATAATTCCTAATTTGAAAAACTAAAAATAAGTATAAATAATCAAATATAAATAAACACCTCACTTAATTGACCTTTCAATTCAATGAAGTCAAGATAACAATAAAATACTTCAACTTTATTCTTGTCTGTTTCTGTTTATGAAACATTGCTTTATTTTATTTGTTCAGAAAAACAAAAAACATGTCTTTATCTTGGGTCTGTAGTATTAAAAGAAGTGGGTTGATTTAAGCTGCAACCTCAATAAAAAGTTACAAATCTTATGAGTCAATTCTACTCTAAAGATGTATATCTATTTGCCCTTTTTGTGTTAGTAAAGAACTCAATCAGATAAATATTGGTTGATTTATTAATTTTTTATATTCATATTTTTTTAAACAAGTAGAAGTCGTGTTGAATGTCATGTTACCTCAGTGAAATGACCATAGTTTTAACTTAAGACAATTAATCGGGTTGAATGGAATTTACATTTATTTACACATAGTGACCGACTTAAACATGAGTTTAGCATGTGTCAGAGTTTAGCATCACAGTTAGCATGTAGTACATACCCGAAGTAGACAAAGCAACGAAAGACGAAACACTAGACCAGGGTTCCTCAAATCTTACACTGGAGCACTGCAGAGTTTAGCTCCAACCCCGATCAAACTTGCCTACCTCTGATTTTCTAGTGATCCTGAACACCTCTATCAGCTTGCTCAGCTGTGTTTGATCAGGGCTGAAGCTAAACTCTGCAGTGCTCCGGACCTCCAGGGTAAGATTTAAGGTACGCTGTACTAGACAGTCAAAAATTGTGCATCTCTCTTTCTGTGCACGACATAATGTGTGTGTGTGTGTGTGTGCGCGGAGACTCGCGCAGTTCGGTGGAACCACCCAGTCACGAGTGTAAATGAGCCGTGAAAGACAGCCGACGCGAATGGACGTTTACATGTTTACTTGAGTCTTTGAGTATACTGTCAGCTGTGACGTTATTGCCCGCGTCCCTGGCAACATAGGGTTGGCTTGGAATCGGCAAAACGTGAGACTGACCGGCCGGTCACACCGATCACGTGAAAACCGTCCGATTACGGTTTCTGGCCGGTCAATTGTCGCAGCTCTAGTTTATATATTATACTGACACAAATACTAAAAACAAACTACCTAAATACTACTTTTATCGGATGAAGCATTAGCTGTAAAGTGTATTGCACTTCCTCTACCTGTCGATGAGACTATCCATCATCTGCTGTGAGCGGAGTCAGGGAACGTAGACTGTGAGTAGGACTGTGGAAAACTGGGATGGGAATACACGGATCTCTTGCAGAGTGATAACAGAATGATTTCGGCAGGGATGTGTGTCCATTCTACTTTACTCATACAGCATATCGCGCAGTTTGCGGTGAGGCATGACAGACGTCTGCCATAAGCTCCACAAAATTAGCGGAGAGCAGAGAAGTTGCACAGACGAGCATTATAGGCGCACAATTATGAAATAATAGATATAATTTCAGGAACTTAAAGGCCCCTTACATGCCAAGGCCCTATACTCAAGGCCCCCCCCCCACTTGTGACTTTCCCTGAATCATGCCATCCACCTCCACCACACATTCTGGATTGAGGCTGCTTTGCAAGGACAATTTTGTTTCACGTGATGAAATAAAATAAAACTGATTTGCGTGAACTACTGGCTGAGATTACGTATTTTTGACGTTATCGACTACTGTTGGAATGCTAACCTTTGTGTCAATGTGACAGAAAGAAGGATATTTTAGGGTGTGGGCAGAGAATATTCAACAATTAAACAAACCAGTAGAGTCCGGCGGACAAGGTTTAAGAATAGAAAATTAGAATAATAAGAGAGAGAGATTTCAGCAAAAATGCAATAACAGACAACAGGTTTTTCTTTTAACTCAATAAAAGGATCAAACAGTAAGACGTTGCAAATGAAATCACATCTTCACAGGCCTAACATTTAACTCAACCTTGTGTCATCTTAATCTCTGATGAACTCTTTGAAGAGTACTTCTTCATATTGAAACCTTTCGCATAACATATGACCTCAGAATGGATTTTGGTATTCTCAACAGCTTTACTAAATAAACCTTTATAAAGAAGACCCATGTAAGGATTTTGTGAAAAGTAAAAAAAAACGTTTGAAGGTTGAACAAACTTTGAACTTTCCTATGATATGGGTTTTATCAAAATATCAGAACAGACGTTTTGTTCAACTATGCTCCCTAAAGTATAACAAAGAAAGAAAACACTGAAGCTTAGCTTATCAATCACCTGATGAGTTTTAGAAGTGGAGTCAAGCTTAGCTGAGAGCAGGTCATAAGAGAGAGAATCTTAAATAGACCAAATTTAAAATAGATCATACAGCACATGCTTTACAGCCCACAGAACCAGGACAGCAAGTGCACTGAGGGGGCAATAGCTTTGACCTTCTGAATGACAGTCAGGCTTTGAACACAGACTAAAGCGTAATTTATAGTCGTGCGGAGGACCTACGCCGTAGACAACACGCCGGATTCCATTATCCTTGTGCATTGTTGTCCGCGTCGACACGCAATGACCACTAGGCGTCAAACACGCGCACGTTGTGTGTGTATCCAACACACGAGCCAAAAAGATGCAGATCATTTGAGAAGCATAAGCAGTGATAGCGGCAAGTAAACAGCCACTTTTGTTGCAGCTTGAGAGGTTAAATACAGAAAAACAAATAATTGACTTTGATAATTCATTCGAGAATGCGTTTGAGTAAACATGATGCTATCGCAGAGTTTTTTGACCTGAGAGAGAGGTTCAAACAGACCTATCACAGTGCTTGCGGTCTGCGTAGGGTCCGCGTTGAGTTGACTTGTTGTTACATTTTTCGAGAGGTGCACGCCAGGCTATGCAGAACTGCGCACAGCCTACGGCGTAGGTCCTACGCATGACTATAAATTATGCTTAACTGTTTCGTTAATGACTTAATACCACGCATGCCTCTCATGCTGTCAATGGACATCAATCGCATAATCTATCTCCTTACAAAATGATGTTTATTTGCAATATGTTGCCATATGTTTTAATCTCCTTCAAAGTAAGCTGAGATGGACCCAGTATATCAGTCAAACAGCACAGGAGACCACAGTCTGCACACAAAACTACAGAATAGTAATAATCAGCCAAACTACATATCTGACTAAAGCCTTTAAAAAGCAGAATGGCACCATTCCGTCTCATATTGGCTTGGTGATTACATTAGTGGATGGATTGATTTTGTGTAATTGACTATGAAAACATGGTGAGATGAGAGGAATCAATAGTCGTCAACTCATAACATAATGATTGCCATTACAGCAGCGGTCATTCTGCCCAGTACAAAAAATTAACTGAACAGAAGCAAAACTGCCTTTGATATGGCATTAAAGGTAGGGGGATTTAAGGTCAAATAAAATTGGGAATCATTTTAGAAATATCAAAAAGAAAAAATGAATTAAAGTTACTTAACAATTTAGAGATGCACTGTATGTGCATACGTGTTTAAGAAGACTGGAGGCAAAAGTAAGTCAAGGAAGTCACTCCCTAAGCGTACCACATTCCATTCGGTGGAAGAAGCATATCTGTGTGGATATGTGGAGAGTGAACTACAGAAAATGTCCAGAGGAGGAAGGTAGCTGTGAACACACAGGACAGGGGTGAAACTCAGGGGACAACAAAGAAGTACTTAGACCATTCTGAAGCATAGTTTTACTTGATGGATTAAAGGTGCAATATAATAAGTGCACACAACAATGTCTTTAAAGACCTTACAATATGAAGTAATATGTTTTTATTACCCTAGAATGCTCTATTTCTATCTACACACACCACAGGTGCATTTGCATGCATATAATTCGCCAAGTTGTTTCTAAAGTAGCTCTAAATGGAGGCTTAAGTATAGTTTGGCCGTCCGCATGATGTAATTTTCGTCATCAGTAGGATCCGCGGTCATCCGCTTGGTGATGTACTCCACATGTGTCCAACTCGTCTATCCGAGTTTATCAGAGCAATTGAGTATGCTCAAGAAGACGGACACGGAGGCGGAAAGTATATCCGTAGGGCTTGAAAGGCAGGAGAGGAGTGAGCCATTGGTTACCTCACTGCTACATGCTGCTTAATTTCATCCACTTGACCTTTAAACAAACCTATTTTCTTAACAGGACTGGTAAAACTGTATTCAGCACAAAACTTTAGATTTGAAAATGCTTTAGATTAACATTTATATGACATGGACCAGCACCTGTTATATGCTATGGCTTAGTTAAATTAGGACATTTAAGTAGTTTTTACAAACATGCTTTACAAAAAACATGATTATTGTGCATTTTGAGACAAAACAATGTCACTGATGTATTTTTAATGTTGGTCAGTACAAGCTATTTTCAGTTTAGACAGCTCTAACATTTATTTAGTCGACAGATTAAAGAAGACAACGCTCCTTCTGTATGCATGGTTTCATCAACAATCCAAGCCGTTTTAAATTAGTTTGCTACGTACAAAACAAACCTCCCAACAATCGAGCTTTTGCAACCAGAGCATTTGCATTGACTGGTAATAATTTAACCATCTCTATGTGAAATGCACCGGATCAACGGTTAGAAGATAATGTCTTATTTAGCAGCTCCAATAGTACTGAGCAGTCCTCCCAAACACATATGTCACAAAATCAGACAAAGTTAAACTAAACTTCTACAGTTCTTAGTCATTTCTGTAATCTGTACATAACCTCTAGAGAAAGTAAGTACTGTAAATGCTCCCCTCTAAAATAAGTTTATTCTGAATTTAGTAACTTCAAGATCTGAAACTGAATGTAGAAATCTAAAGTTGATTTTAAGCATTTGTTTCATCAGTAATTCTCCTCCGTTCACATTTAGATGGCAAACCCAGTGGCTTTGTTTACTCGCAGTACACTGAATATGATAAGGCTGTAGGCCATCAAGATTCATGCAAACTAATATATTCATTTCCTGTACAGTGACAATTGCAAGATGCACAGGGGTTGCTTTCACTATCACCAAACAATGGTTGATAAATTATTATTTTTATGCGTTGCTGTATATACTTTACTGTATGTGTATGGCATTTTAAAGTTTCATATGATTTGGCAATAATTAACACTTTGGTCCCCGTACACCATCATCCTGACATCTGAGCATTTACCATAATTTCATTTTAATCATAGAAACGTTATGTCAACTCATGTTACACTGTCTATGAAGTTGTTTAAATCATAAATGACGTGTTCATACTGAGACTACACTGTAAATGTAACAACACAATCACATGCATCAACAAAACTCGCACAAACAGTGTTTTTATTCACAATGTTTTTTTTTCACCGAACTGCACTGATGCCCTACAGACACGCGAGGACACTTCTGAAAAGGCGAGACAAAAGAGGAAAGACTTCATTTCATTACTTTGATGATACGGAATGTGAGGTTTTGAAAAGGCAAACAACACGTTTTATCACAATATTTAAAGAAAACTCACAGAAGAGAAGCTTCACTCGGAAGTCCAGGTAACCAACATCTACAGGTAAGTTATCAAAACCACTGGAGTAATAAACCTCACTGACCTGCCCGCTATCGTCCAGTGTAAAGATCTCTTCTTTCTTGCCGACACTCCTACAAGAGATTAGTTTTGATTTGTTGTTTTCACTGTAAAATCTTCTGTCTGTCTCGACTCATTCGCGGAGTCTCGCGCAGCTAGATAACTGACTCTCTGTGCGCGCGCCACGGAAACATAGGCGCGAAACATTTGTGCTCTGCGCGCGCCTCCCCGCGTGCAACAATCCTTCAGAAGTGTCTGCAATGTAAATCATTAAGATAAAAAAGAGCTCAAAACAGAAAGAAATTACTATTTCGAGGAATATAAATTCAAGAGTCATTTTCTGTAAATATCTATTAAATGCAATCGTAAACATTAGACTTTTGTTTTGAACTGTTTTGTGTTACTTTTTATAAGTTCATGTGTGACAAAGCCTCTGCCAAAAAGTGGTTGTACATTGTTCATTGACTTAACACAACTACATTTCATGTTTTAAAGTGAATTTTTATTTTAGAATACATACTTTCCCTCCGATTAAGTAAATGGTACAATTTGAGCTTTTCCGCCATTTTTATGTACACAAAAATATACAAAACATTAACAGGAGCCTATGACACTTAAAATAAGTGACACCGCCATACAATGACTCAACACAAACCTTCCAAATCACAGATCAATCATGAAAATGTTATAAAAATAAGAATAAAACATTAAGTATATTTAATTGTTCATATATAATTGTTTATGAATATGTATGTTGGGGTCTTAGATGAGACTATTGTCAATAAAAGACTATGAAAAAACTGCAAATTGTGCATATATGTGATCCAGCAGGAATTGCTTAAATCTTCCCACAAACTCTATCAGTAGGAAATATACAAAAAGTATTATGCAACAGTATCTCTGCCTTTGAACTATTTGGTTTTTCTGCTTTTGAACGCGAGATGACTGCTAAAGCAGCAACAATTGTTCCCAAACCAAAGCCAAAAATCACATAAGTATCAAAATATGACTATTTGCATGCCAAAGACAATACAGAAGAGAAACATCGGAGTCCTGTACAATGATTTGCTTCATTACATAAATGATAACACAATCCTTCAGTTCAAGGTCCGTGTCTGCAACATTATGAAGACCATCAGAAGAACCAATTAAAGATTATCAACACTTTCAGTCTCATTAATTTTGCTGTACTTGCTAATTTCTGAGGCATTAGATATTCACTAATGTGTGGTTGCTTGAATCTGCTGTTGAAAGCAGGCACTGTTCACTGTAACCCATAAAATGCCTTGGCCCTCAACCTACAGCTAACTGAACAACATTTATTGATCTTGGACAGTGTACATAATATCAGGTTTGCATAAGGATGCACTGTCTGTCTATTAGAGGCATTAGTCAATATGCTATATGCTGGCATTTAGCTATCTAAATGGCCGGAAATAATTATATAAAGACATAGATTATCAAAAGTTGTCAAAAGAACATGTAATACATCTTTAGGACAGTACCAAATCTGTATCAACTTTTCAAAAAAAAGTGATTAAAAACGTCACGAATAGCATACATACCACCTTGATAAATGATTGTTGTGCTGTACTTTTTATTGCATGGATTGAAAGAGCCAAAAATGGATACATGTAATGTAAATAAAACTGTCAGAGCATATGCTGTGGCACTAAAGACCTTCAAACTGTTGTTTCTTGTTCCTCTATTCCAATGCTATCCATACGGTTACTGGCTTTGATACTTCATAAACCCATATACACTTTACAATACAGGTGGAGTAACTAATATTACCTCATCAAATGCCAACATCTCTTAAAATTAGATATGAGATCTGTGAGTATATGAAAACTTAAAAAAAAAGAAAATCAAAGGGAGTTACAGTGTATGAAATAAACTTGGGTTGTATCACCATCTACTGTTTATCTGAAGAACTGCAAAATTTTCCAGAGCACAGGCATTCATCAGGATCCAGAGGAATGTAAAAACTAAAAAACAAAATAAAAATCACACAAAAAAAGTCTTATCTCCCTTTAAATAGACCAGCCACAAATTAAAATACTTAAACCACTTTTTCTATATCCCTGTTAAAACGGTAATTCGAGATTTCAGAAATGAACTTGGTCAGTAAGTGGTTATCAGAAAAACCTGACATTCAAAAAATTGCACACTACATGACAAGAAACAATCATGTTTTACCGTAAAATGGGACACAAAACAAGCCTCTACCGAAAGCATACATAAATCCAACATCACTGTTTTATGTTACTGATGAAAAATAAATACATTAACAAATACAAATTATTACTACTATTATTATGTATTGGGCTTATGACTCCGAGAACTTACATCTGTAATTTTTCAAATGTGGCAATGTTGATAGTGTTTTCAAAATGGCTAGATCAACACACTTGCCCTCAGCTTGACAGATAGCAGAACTTATACTTGCACTCCGATACAGACATGCACAGAGTGTGCACAGAGTTGTATGTGTTTATATGACTACCAGTTGTGTGTTCTACAAATAACCTTCACTCTTTCAGACATTGCCCAACCACAACATTACACAAACATAATAACAGAGGCTGATGACAATTGTTGGCAATTGAACCCAAACCCGTACCATAGCTTGGAAGAGCTGCAGTGTATAAGTTCACCCAAAATTGAAAATTCTGTCATCATTCATCACCCTCGGATCTGTAAATGTCTTTGCTCTGCTAAACACAAAGGAAGATATTTGGAAGAATGTCAGTAACCGAGCACATCTCGTCCCACATTCTTCCAAATATGTTTTGCAGAACAAAGAAATTTACAGATCTGAGGAAATTATGACAGAATTTTCATTTTGGGGTGAACTATGATTTTAATGTTTATATCAATAGCATGGGAAAAATTTAGCAATGCTATAAAAGTCTATGAAACCATTTCCAAGTTTGATCATATATTTATATTTTTTCCTTTTTTTATGCTTTTGTGTGTTTTGTAAGTTTTTTTCTCATACAAATATTTGTATTATCTTATACGACCAAAAATAACCACTCTTCAAAAAAAAAAAAAATAACATGCATAATTTCTTTTTGTACTAATAACATCTTGTTTTTTTTAGACATTTAAAAATCCTTAATATAACTTTTTTTTTGTCGTTTAAGTCTTTTCAGTTTTCCTCTCTGAGGCAAAAGTCCGGGGCACAAGGTATTGCTCAAGTTAAATTCTCTCTCTCCTGTGTTCTCAGGTCCTCCACAATGCCAGTGAGAGTCCTTCAGCAGAGCAGAGCAGCTCCTCTATAGGCAGTGAACAGAAGCTGTGCAAAAGCCAGGAGTCCAGGCCGAAACTCTCCCACATGATTTGAATTCAGTGGAATACACCCCATCTTTTTTTCTTCTTTTTCCAGCTACAAAGTCACGCAGTCCCTGAACAGTGGGACAAGAGAGATAAATGATACCACCAGCACCAATCTGTGGTCAGAGAAGTAAGAGCAGGTTGCGAGTTTGCAAGAGCAGCGTCTCCTATCTACACAGCTCCTCGTGCGCTACCTCACGCTGAGGTTTCCTCTTCTTTACATTGGCCTTGTGATGAGGCTTGGTGTTTTGTTGCATTTTGTTGTTCTGTGGCCCTTGAGAGCTTTTGTTAACACGCTGACGGTTCTAGGTAAGACACATAAAAGACACATCAAATATTGCATTTCATTTGAAATAAATCTCTGCAAATACATATATTTCAACAGGCTCTTACCTTACTGCCCTTATGAGTGGGAGTTGGTATTGTCGCTGAATGATTCTGTGATCTGTGATTGGACAGATTTCTCTCTGTGCTCTCTGAACCCCGCCCACTCAGCGCTTTCGCTGTCTTATAGGGCGTCCCATCAGAGTCCTGAAGAAAAGACAGTCATGATGCATGGCATTTTCAAAATACAATTCTGTATCACTCAATTGAACACATGTGTTTGCATGGGTATGCCAAGCTTACCCCATCACTTGAGCTGGAAGCAGTTAAAGATGGACACGATGATGAGGGTGATGAAGGTGAAGAGGGCGAAGGAGAGGAGGAATTGGATGACACTTTACTCCGTGGGACTGGAGGAAGCACCACAACGTCCTCTGAAAAGTTATTATTACACTCATCAAGTTCCTCAGTCTCAACTAGAAGATTGACCTCATTTCCTATAGAGAAACAAATGAAGGGAATTCATCTTTCAAAGACAGAGGAACGCCATAAATCCGAAAGAGCACGGGACACAGATAAACGGTCATACCATTACAGTTGAGGACAGGCTCATTGTTGCTTTGCAGGACCCAGTGTTTACTGATCCAGTCACGATACTCTGCTACTTCCTGGGTGACACGAATAATTCTCCCCAGAATGCTGTAGGAGAGAAGAAACACTAAGTTAAGTCACCATATTATTTTACACCTCAACTTGGAAAAAGGAGCTCGAAATAGTTTTTCTTCTCAAATATAAAATCAATAAAATGAATCAGGAACACACATTTTCTTCAAAGACTCTTCTACATGTATTATCTCACCTCTCAGACTTGCTGTTTGGGTAAAACTTGGCAATGGGGGATACGGCGTGACTCAAGACAACGTAGGCATAATCAAAAGCCTCTTTCACTTGCATCGCACCGTAAGAACTTCGTCCAACATCATTTCCTACGACACGCAAACAAATGTTAAACCTTATAAACCAGAAAGCTTTTTTCCATTTGATGGTAAGAAATGTTTGCCTCCTTAACACGAATAAAAGAAAGCACATGTGAGTGTGTACCTGGCTGCAAAGGGTCCTCAATGTAAAGCATAGAGGGTCTGTACCCATCCAGCATGCCTTTCTGCACTTCATCTTTAGCCACATACGAGCCGCCATCTTTGATCCTGATCCCAGTCTTCAAGTAGTTAAAATGCCGACCGTACAACTCAAAGAACTCGATCAGCAGCACGCCCAGGTTTGGATTTGGACTTATCACTTCCTCTCGGTAGTGCAGCTAGAAAATAAGAAAGTAATTATTCTTACTTATAAAGTACATTTTAATGTGCAAAGGTGAATTTGTAGTGTGCATGTGTATTTGAAGGCAAGAGTAGGTTCAATGGCATGTGTTACCTGCAAGAAGCTGACAGCCATGAGGAACAAACTGTATGATCCGATTCCGCCGGTGAAAACCTCATTCAGTTCTCTTTGCAGTAAAAACTGCTTTAAAACCAACACCAAATATGGTAACACGGGGTATTGCTGGAAACAAACAAAAACACAAATCCGTCAAAACATGCATCTGTTTAAGGAATTATCATGCCCTTGGTAAAATTCAAATGTACTTGATTTTAAATTACAGCATCTGAAGCCTACGCAGCATCTGTTTCACTCTTAATTTGCTGCTTGAGTGGGAGAAGCACAAAAAAACTCTCCGTGTGCACTAGCACCACACACACACACCTGTTTAAAGTCCTTGATGAGGTTAGCAGCTTTCACTCCACTGTGCACATTGAAGCTAATGTCCACTTTGACTTCTGTGCGTGAGTCTGTCAGTTTAATGATTGGGACCTACAACACAGACGCGCAGAGCATTAAACACAAGCAACAGGCAACAAACAACCACAAAGACCCCATGATGTTCATACCGTTGCTTTGTCGAGGACTTTGATGGTGTTCTCATCTGCAACCTGTCTCTTGCGTAGCGCCTCTTCAAGAGTCCAGAGAGGTAAAGTCTCCCAGTTCCCAAACACCACCAAGTCTATGTCACTGGTTAAAAAGAAGTAAATACATCAAAAGTATTTTAATGACAAGCACAAAATGAAGAGTCCTTTTGGATGCCCAATGGCTTTTCTTAATAAACCAACAACAAACTAAATGTTACTTTGAGTACTGTACACCGCTTCTTCAGCGACAAGTACGTGTAAACGCATGCATACACCCACACACACACAAATAAATACACATACATATACAGACTTATTAGAGTAAGCCATGGTTTAGTAATCCAAGGGGAGAGTAAATGACGGCTGTAAATGATGTGAGACTGGCTCTCGTGGATCATGGGATAAGCAGAGCTAAAATTACAAATCTTAATCTGCACAGACACACACATTCATAAATGGTAACAAAATAGAGGAACAAAGTACACACACACACACACACACACACACACACACACACACACACGTAAACCCTATTACACAATGTAAGCTTGTTTTAGCTCTGTTCTTCCACACACTGTCATTTTCCTCTGACATCGTTCACAATATCATACAGATGTTGTTCGTAGTGAAAAGCGCAGGATGAGTAAAACCTTTAGTCATTACCTTGTAGGTAAATACAAGCCTGTGCTGAAGCTGCCAAACACTTGGACCTGCCAATAGAAAGAAGAGAGGTTAGACTGAAACTGTGAAACAACACCCACAATACTCATCCTCTGTGCAGACATAAAACTGAAAAGACGAATGAAACGCAAATATTCCCATGAGACGTGTTGAGTTTCTATCTATTCTGCTCTAGATGGGAGTACAGTTACTTGCAAATGCATGCAACTTTTACAATGTAACCTCATGAAGTGTAACGATACACACAATACATGCAAAGATACCCAATTTGGATTTGAAAGAAAGCTTGACAAGTCACTCTAATAAGTGTGAGTTTCAAATAAAGGACTATTCACTCGTAATATAGCAGCTGGATGCCAGAATGACCTCTAATGAGATGCTGGATCAAACTTTTTTTATAGCAGAATTTCCATTTATTCAGCATTCTATTGATCTGGAGGCTTCATTGTTTGTTTATTTTATATTTTCACATCAAAGCACTTTAACGACATTTGATGCATCTAAAACCTGTTCAATACTTGTCACATGCCCAATTTCTGGCATGTGGTCCTCCACATTGCTTTCCGGTTCCTCATGGGATACATAGGTTTATTGTGAACTATAGTGTTCTGTTGCCTTGATGACAAGAATAGGTAAAACCGGAGCTGTTGAAAAACAGAGATGGGACACACTTTGATCCCGCCGCCGTGTGGTCACGTGGTTCATGGGGAGCTCAATAGTTCCAATCAAATCCATGATGTCAACCAATTGTAATGCAAACTATATTTGTATACATTTTGCTAAACATATTAGCACATTGTGTACACTGAATAACATGTTAACTACATTTATTTTGTCTAGGGAGTAATATGAATATAAGGGATATATTAGGTAGGCAACAATACAGTTAACCCACGGTTTTTAGTAGGTGTGGGAATCGTTTGGTCCCTCACGATCGATTCAGAATTGATTCTTAGCGTCACGATTCTATTCAGAATCAATTCTTGACGTACGAATTAGCGAACAGAAAACATCATTATGTCACATTTGCGTCAGACTAGTGTTGGCACTTTCGCTTATAGTCTTTAAACTTTCACATATTGTATTTTAATTAGTGGTGGGCCGTTAACGGCGTTAACGCGAGACTCTTATCGCGCGATAAAAAAAATGTCGCCGTTAATCTATTCTCAAAGTTGGGTTGGGAGCTGGGTCTATACTACGCAAGCTATGATGACTTTCGCCGTGATATTTTAGCACGGATGTATACCAGCTTAATTGCAGTGTAGGGGGCGAGAACGAGAGTTTTCAACTCGCGTGATCCGCGTCATTCGCGCCGCCTCATCATCTAATAACCAGGGCTTCATTCGCGTCATTCGCGCCGCCTCATCATCTAATAACCAGGGCTTCATTCGCGTCATTCGCGCCGCCTCATCATCTAATAACCAGGGCTTCATTCGCGTCATTCGCGCCGCCTCATCATCTAATAACCAGGGCTTCATTCGCGTCAGTCGCGCCGCCTCATCATCTAATAACCAGGGCTTCATTCGCGCCGCCTCATCATCTCATAACCAGGGATTCATTCGCGTCATTCGTGCTTCATTCGCGTCATTCGTGCTTCATTCGCGTCATTCGTGCTTCATTCGCGTCATTCGTGCTTCATTCGCGTCATTCGTGCTTCATTCGCGTCATTCGTGCTTCATTCGCGTCATTCGTGCTTCATTCGCGTCATTCGTGCTTCATTCGCGTCATTCGTGCTTCATTCGCGTCATTCGTGCTTCATTCGCGTCATTCGTGCTTCATTCGCGTCATTCGTGCTTCATTCGCGTCATTCGTGCTTCATTCGCGTCATTCGTGCTTCATTCGCGTCATTCGTGCTTCATTCGCGTCATTCGTGCTTCATTCGCGTCATTCGCGTCGCCTCATCTAATAACCAGGGCTTCATTCGCGTCATTCACGCTTCATTCGCGTCATTCGCGCCGCCTCATCATCTCATAACCAGGGCTTCATTCGCGTCATTCGCGCCGCCTCATCATGTCATAATCAGGGCTTCATTCGCACGATTCGCGCCGCAAGTAGGTCTATCGCGTCTTTGCATTGACTTAGATGTAAATCACTCGCGCTTGACGCGCCATTTGCGTTTGGTCTGAACACAACATAACGTTACTGTGAAATGACCACATCAAACGTGACGTGCTAACATGGATGCAGCTATGAAGCCGCCAGGCTTGTTTCAGGGAAAATTTATTTTTAAGAAGCTTCCCAATGGAAACCTGGACAAGACTAAGGTTGTTTGCACCTTGTGCAATGTGGAATTGGTTTACTGTACGGAATTGGTTTACATACAGTTGGTTTAAAAAAAAAAAACTTTCTCTCAACAGGTCTAGCTTTAGTTGAAACCAGTAACTTTGTATTGGCACCTAATGTATTATGGCTCCTGTATGACATATCGCTTGTTGCTCCCTAACTCTTTGTAAGTCGCTTTGGATAAAAGCGTCTGTTAAATGACTAAATGTGAAAGTACTGTAGGAGCTCTTCCAGTCTCAAGTACCACCTAAACGCAAAGCATCCCTTAGCTAATGAGGAAGTAAACACAAGTTCATCTTATTGAACATAATTTAATTTCATCATCAATTATCATAGTAGAACAGCTTTCTCAAGCAGTTTGTGATGCATTTTGGAATCAGGAGATGAGCCCCTGGTCTCATTCGCCACCTGGTTTGAGAAACCCGTTCTCAAAGACTTACTTTTAGGCATTATTTGGATAGCACACATATTCTGAATGCCTTCGGCAGAATTCAAATGAGGCATTTTAAAAAAAAAATTATCTATGCCCACCACTAATTTTAATACAACCGAGTGCCCCATTAAGCCATTCTCATTTTCCATTTTCTGTTGTCAGACAAAAACATATAATAGTAAATAAAAGCGATTCATTAGTGCCACATGTTAAACGGCAGTCACTTTCACAAATTGACACATCCTCTGACAAAATCATCATACACATAGGAATGACTTTGGCAATATACTGAATTCGTCACGTGCAGCGTGAGCTGGCTAACAAACCGCATATTTGTTCCTAAACAGTGACAAGTGTAATTGTACAAATTACAATTTGACTATTTCCTGACATTCAATATAGTTCTGAATTTGATTTTTTATATTTTAATATGAATATTTAATATTTAAATTCTCAAGTTTAATATTGAAAAATTCAAAATGCAGAAATTCAAATTCAAATTCAGATTCAAATTCAGAAATGGTTCAGTGGGTAACTATAGCTTCCAGGTTCGACAGGGAAGAGAAGATGATCTCGGAAAAGTCAAATGGAGCGCTTTGGCAACAATGAGCAATTTTTTTCTTATCATCCAATCAAACGCCAAACATGCAGTTTTTGAGATTGGAACTTCTTACATTGCAAAAGAAGGATTTAAAATTTCCAAAAGTTATGCATATTTTGGGAGACGATATATTGCACTCATTTGCAATTCAGCTGCGGTATGATGAATTGAACTCGCTGTAAATGCAGAGAAAGACCATCCTGAAATGTATTTAGTCATATTGAAGTTTATTACAACGGGGCTGAATGGTTTTCTTTTTCTCTACCGCTCGTGTATGCTCCGCTGTATCTATGCGTGGGGTGTGCGCTTTCTAACTGGATCAGGTGCTGCACCTCTGAGGTTGACTTCTGCCATTGTTTGATTCGATGACATCACGTTATTATATTTACTTGTAACATTTCAAGTCTATTTTTTTTATTTGTGAATCGGTTTGAATCGCTAGAAGACTTAATCGTGATTCATACGTGAATTGTTTTTTTTTCTCTCACCCCTAGTTTTTACCCACAGTTTTCGGTTCGGTTCTGAAGTGTTTCTCCCCTTATTTTATGCTTAAGTTAAGTAGAATAATTCGATTTTTATTCTAGGTCTTTTTATTTTACTTCACTCTACTTTGCTTAATATTTACTTTTCTTTTTATTCTCTTTAAGTAAAAATCCCCTTGTAAAAAAGGTGAAGTATTGAATAGTGAAAAATAAAGATATATTAAAGATTTACACGACAGCTCACAGCAGTTCTTTGCTTACCGTTCATCAACATGCCATTAAAATAAGCTTCTTGAAGAGGTGCACATCAGTGTATTTAAAATAACAATGCAAACTTGCGGTTGCTGTAAACAGACAAGTGCACGGTGCGCATTTAACACTGCAAACTAGCGCTCATTCTATAATAAAACAAAATAATAAAACGCACAGAAATTCTTTAAACGATAAAACGTGTTATTCACATATGCATATTGTACCGTGGATGTCGTACCGAATGGTTAAATATTGTATTAAGAATGGTGACATTCCTATAGGATATGTCCTCCAACTTTTTAAAATGTATAAACATGCCGTTATTTCACTAACTGTACAGCAAATGCGTTTGGGAGACATTCAAATAAATGGGCTTAAGTGCAGTGTTTGGAACTATTGTCCTCTCCATGACACAAGTTACTTCTGAATTTCATTCTTCCAACAGACATCTATGCGAGTGTCGGCAGTGTTCAACCATATCAATGACAGATAGGTGCATTCCCGGACCAGGCGTTCGCTGGGCCTGGTGTCAAAAAAGTTGTCATTTCAGTAACAATGGCGTTTTCAGTTCTGACACTTACAGGATGTTCGCTTGAATGTGATTAAACATTACATTCAACCGGCTGAATAAATGTGTGCACATTCGTTAAGTGAATCAAAATCTTTGAATAATTAGGTTTACTTTGACTAAATAGGGCAAAATAAATCTTTCAACGAATACATAGAAATTTCAACTAAGCATAGAAAAAAACTAAAAGAAGTATCGATATTTATTAAGACTCTAGTGATTAGGGATGGGCGATATTACATCGTTTGCAATGTACGGGTAGAAATTTGTCTTCCCACGATATAAGCCTAGTTGATGACTTATTTCTGCTCGAGACACATGCACAGCTCATATGTTGAGTGAAAACCGGTATAGCTGATGGCGGATATGAAGCTGTGGTTGAGTTTTCACTAAAAGAGGAGCTCTGCCTCTTGCGATGGATGGAACTGTAGATGCATCCAAGTTAATGTTTAGTTTTAGTTTCGTTTTATTTCTTTGTTTCTTACATATTTGTTGATAGTCATAATTCATTAAAATGCCACAACATTTAGTTTTCTCTAATGTATTTATTCCAACATTCGCTGGATGTTGTGTACGCCCACGGTTTCATCAAAGTGTTAAATATGATTTATTGCCCGTTTCATACATACTGGATGCGTGATCAGAGCTTTCTGTCAGAAGCGCATATGTGCTTTCACATAACACTCACATCGACACTGCCCTTTCATCCAGTACAAAAATGTAAGTTCGTATTACGTAATTTTAAATATGAGTATATGAAAGCAATTATATTGTCATTGTTATGGCTATTGTTATAACCCCTTCTAGTGATGTGCATAGGCTTAGTGAGGCAAGAGTGTGTGGTTCAAAAATAGCAGGTAAACCCTTTCCTTGCTCGGTTAATTACTCAATCTGCTTACATACTAATAACTAAAGTTCTTTTGGTCGGTTACTGATAAAGTGTTTGTGACCCACTGGCCCCACTGAATAGTTTTTAGTTCAGACGCAAGAAAAATCAGTCCTTAAGAACTTCTATAGTTTAAGGTTCACACATTTGGTTTTATTTTTATTTTACTACTTTCTGTATCTACTATTTCTTTTTCAACTAAAAAACATCCTTAGCTCCTAGGTATCTTGTTGCCTTAATTTTACAGTATGCTACTCGTGTTAAACTCCATTAATAAACATTATTTTTAATATTGTGGATAATCAGTCAGAGTTTACATGCAGTGCTATTGATCCAATCAGAATATGAGATTAGAAATGGAATCCAACAAGGTTTTATAAACCTATTCCCCTTCCTCTATATGTGCATGACAATGACTGTGAACCACTGCAGGAACAAACTCATGCTGTTTGAAATTAAAAAGATGAACTGAAAATCTTTGGCATTTGGGCATCATTTTGATCTTCCAACCATACTGATAAAAAATATAAACCTCATGTAGACAATCAGATGAGCTCATAGTGTGTGTGTAACACTAACCTCGGCATTGGGCCACAGGTCCTTGATGACTCTCTGGATCCTGGCCACCACCTCATGCCTCATGCGTTCTTCCTCTGGACGAGGAGAAATGTAGTCATAGAAGTCCTTTATCTCTTCATGTAGCCTGGAGAAGGAGTAAAACAGAATATTCAGTTATTGAAGGATTTATTTCCTCATTAAAACTCTTTAGGGATTCCACCCACAAATTAAACTTCCGTCAGCCTGACCTTTATAAATGTCTTTGTTCTGCCGAACACAAAGAAAGACATTTGGGAAAATGTTAGAAACTGACATTTCTGGGACATCATTCACTAGCATTTTTCCAAATATCTTTCTTTGTCTTCATTTCCTCACCCTCAAGTTGTTCCAAACCTGTATCAGGCATGTGATCAGCAAAGCCCAAGACTGCACCCACCCTCACCCAATCCTACCCCCAAATTGTATTTTATGTTACTAACAGAGGTGGGGGACAGTGACCTTTTGGAGTGTGTGTTGCTTCACGAAAGTATAGGCCTATAGCAATGTTTCGTTCAGCTGAGCTCAGTGACCTAAACCGACAAAACAGGGTTATCACTGAAACTAAGCAGTGTGGACAGGGTTGGTCCGATTTTCGTCAACAGGAGGTTCCGTGGTCGTCCGCACATCCCGTATGGGTACAGCATGACAAATGTTAACAGCCGAGTCCAGTTTTGGCAAATGGCCATCCAGCAAACTGATATAACCACGCCCCCGATGTCATCATCCATCGGAATATTTTACTGTAGGAATCCTCCAATTTGGTAGACATCGCCCAACCCTTGAATGAATGAATTAAATCAAAAATAATTCAATCATAACCATGAGAATCCATCATTTTCAAGTATGAATGGACCTGTGCTGTCAGGTAAACATGGCTCACACCCTAGTGACGCTCTAGCGAACATTCAAATGCTGGCTACTACAGCAGGGAGAGCGAGAATGTCGGCAGGTGACGATTTTTACACATCTTAGAGAACACTGCTCAACCAAAGCCAACAATTCAAGTGCAATTGAACCTGCACATTTAAATCATATGTGGTATATTGTAATACTACATATGCACGCTGCTGCTTGTAAAAAATTGAATTCATTCACTGAAATCTCACACAGGGTATGTTTAGCAATGAGGCACCTGCTATAACCTTTAGTTCTCTGCCCTGGCAGTTATAATGTTGACCGTATGACTTGTGCAATTTTCCTTGAGCTGGGTTCCAATTTCCTAACCATGTTTGACTCCACGTGAGTGTCAAACTGGCCTCTGTTCTTCACGCACAAACTGCACGTGGTTTCATGACATAATTCTATGCATGTGTCGGGCGTGTCTGCGTAAGACAGGGGAAATGGTTTGAGTGAAACCGCACAGCTACGTAGTGCTAAAATCCCAGAGAGCATCTAGAAAGAGCAACCTGTAGCTCGCTAGAGCACTGCGTTAGCAACACGAAGGTAATAGCTACAATGGCTAGGAAACACATCATATTGATTCAAATGTATGCTCAAAAGGCTCTCTAAGTGACTTTAGATAAGGTTCTGCCAAATAAATGTAAATGAAGAGAGAAATACATTGACATTAAATACTTCCTACACATGTATTATGCCTGTTACACAACACATGCGGTCTGTGCAATAGAATTAATCTCTACGTAGGAGTGCACGAAGACATTTTTACATTTATATGGTAACAGTCTCATCACAACGGTGTTCTAGAAATTCAATTAAAATAAGGTAATTTTATATTTAAAAAATACAAATGAAAGTTACTTTGTTTTATTTAAACTTGAAGGGTATCAACCAAAAGTTGAGCCAACCTTATTTTGTTTATGTTTGATATCAGTAATAAACAAATGTATTTATTTTGGTTTTCCGTGGTTGTTGTTTTGGTACGTTAAGCCGTTTACTTATAATGGAGTTCTATTGGGAAGAAACACTTAAAGCAAGATTTTTTGCTTTCTCCATTTAATAAGGACTCGTTCTTTTAACGGAAGCTACAATTTATTACAAGTTAGGTTTAGATGTATTACAAGTCATAGACTGCCAGTCCAATAATGATAGACTTGTTTCACACAAAACAATACTTTGGTTGGGAACCATATGTAGATTTTACTATGATACAAATTTTACTTTTTTAAAGAATGGAATGTTGCGACAGGCAACCTTACCGAATTATCATAGATTTAATTTATTGAACGATGGCTTTCAGGTTTCAGAAGTTATGCGAACTGAAATAACTAAAACTGCAACACAGAGCAGCATGTAATCGTGTGGCGGGCACCCGTACATTTTTTTTCTTACGGCGACAGCCAAAGCAAAAGGAGGAAATTAAGCAGACTCATTGAGCGTTACCACGTACACAACTTGCGTGAATGAATCGCGCTATTCACGCATAGTTGGATGGTTGAACATTTTGAGTTTACTCTTTATTCGCTTGTGAAATTCGCTTCACTACATATTATTGGGGTGGTGCCACCAACTTTATGACTTGGTAGAACCAGTACCACCTCTCTCAAATGTTAGTCTAGTCTAGAAACCTGATCATGCTTAATTTTTATTGTTAATGTATTCAACAAATAATTCTCTTTGGCTGTAGAAGCAACAAGGCCAAGCAAAATTATGTGTAATAAAAGAGAAGCATCTAGTTTATTGTATTTATCCGGTTTTTAGCCATTTTCTGACGATATTTAATCGCGATCGATCTTGAAGGTGTCCTCAATCCACTTTTCAATGAAATCGCAAGGATCATTATTTTGTCTGTCGTCTAAAACAAGAGGTGTGTTGGACATCATTCAGCACTGCACAGACCCATCGGTGTATGACATTAAAGCACCGCGAGGGCAGAGAGCTCTGTATGCTTTCGAATAATACAACCACCAAATACTTTTAAATTAAGTAAATTGATCAGGAGTGAATTGAAGCCACCATTAAAACGCTATCAGTCATAGGAAAGCATTTTTTTTGTTCCCTTGCAAGACTACAAGAAATGTTTACTTCTATGTTGATGAAATTTTTGTAGGCTGGTTTTCACACTGAGATTATCATAAATAATATTAAACTGTACTGCAGGTTTTTTTATGGTATATGCATTTTTTTTACAAGTAATGGTGTTGTGGTGGTACATTTTACAAGCCTAACAATGCTAAAATATACACACTAAAATATGCAATAAACAGGCACTACAGCTCCCCCTAGTGTCTTCTATAGAGATGTGCAAAAATTGTGATGATCTGTAACCATCGCAATCGCAATGAGAGGATTATTTCATAATCTTGACAGCCCTCTCCACATGTTAAACGGATCATTTTGCAGTTTGAACCCTGGGAATTCCATGGACGTTATTACAGAAGAATGAGAGTCTCAGTAGGAATTGTTCACAAACTGTGCACCAATATCCCATTTGTCTATCTAAATGATCACATTCACAACTTTATTTGTGCTGCTAACAGAACTGGTTACATTCAATTCAAGTTTTTTTTATATAGCGGTTTTAACATGTGCATTGATCCAAAGCAGATTTACAGGAGCATATAAGAAAAAAAACACAGAAAGGCTAAACACAGCACAGAAAGATCGTTCCAATAAATAATATCTTATAAATAAATAATTAAATAAATAAATGCAGTCTCCCGGTGAGCATGCCAACACTGCCCTGCTGTGGCGAGGAACCCAAACTTCAATGACTAATTAAGGGAGAAGAAAAACCTTGGGAGACACCAGGCTCGGCTGGGAGGGCCAGATCCCCTCTGACGTGTCATAGCTGCACTCAGTGACCCCGACCAAAAGCCAACAACCAAACATCCACGAAGAAGAGGAGTAGCCCACCACCCGCAACCCAGGAAGTCGCACTCGCCAAAACCGTGCAGGTCCAGCCCAGTCCCTCTCCACGATCGACACCAGAAAACAGAGGAACAACCAGGGAAAAATAGTAATGGCATAATGTAGCTTTATTCCTCTGCTGTCCAACATCAACTACAAAACAAGACCAATCCAGGCCCACACAGCCCAACGATAAAAAAAACCAACCACAACCAACGAGCCCCCCACTCCCCACAAACACCCACCCAGCAACCTCCAATCAGGGCCACTGAATGCAGCTATAACTTCAAACTGCTGTCATGTGATGTAGGTTTAGCATAAAATACCAAGTATTGTTACATGATTAGGTTACATGAAAGGAAAGCTGAACTAAACAGGCAGTCATTCACTTGAGGAAATAATACAATTGCCGACCGTGTGCTTATCTGAGTGGAAACTCTGAAAGGAAACACTCACATTTTCTATGTCAAGGAAAGTCTTTAGAACCTCTGGTCACCCAAATTACACAAACAAATGAGTCATGCAAAACTTTATGGGTCTGCTTGGTGTCTAAAAGCATCTGACCGTGCATGAGAAAATCTGCCCTGGCCTTGAGCTCACATACACAGATACTCCATACAAGTAATCGGACAGCATTCATCAGAGCACGCCATCACTGCAACATGACCTATAACACACCTGTTGTCAAAACACACACACGCATGTGGGTCTGTGTGTTTTTAAAGGTGTGTCTGAGAAACAAAGTAAGCTCAGTTTAATAACAGAACCGACAGCAGGAGCAGAAAGAGGAAAGAAGGGATTTAATGACCTTCTCTTACTACATTAACTTAACTGACACTAAACAGAGAACAGCCAGGAGTAAGCTGTAGTAACAATCCAAAGTCTGAACAATTTTAAAACAAGATCAAGATTTTTAAAGCACCTGAGCTTTATTACCAGCAGGCTGTTTTATAGACATTGTAAAATTCGACCTGCCTGTTGTATAGTCTGACTTTGGAAAAAGGACACATACTCAGTGTTTTACATGGAGTCTGAGTTTCGTTTCGTTTCATAGGAAAGGCTGTTCAGATTCCTTTCAATTCTCCAGAACAGCTTGCTGTAACCTCCAATCACACACAAGCAACATGCAGTTTACTGCCACTGACAGCCAATCAGTTAGCAGACTCTGTCATTAGGAATCCCTTCACTGTGAGAGTGAGACCATGCAACCCAAAACATTGTCCAAAAAAGAGAATAGACAAAAAAATGAATTGACTAATATTATTATTTAACTATTAATTCAATAGATGTTTCTATTATAGCACTTTCATGTTATAAAATTAAGCTGACCTCTGAGACAAAAACCCAGATGGTCAACAATTTCTAATGGTTGTAGGTGCCAAAACATTGGGATGCTCTAGGGATTTGCAAACCCACCGATTTCCATAATCCACTACACGGTGGGTA
Source organism: Triplophysa bombifrons (assembly GCA_029783895.1). Taxonomy (NCBI): domain Eukaryota; kingdom Metazoa; phylum Chordata; class Actinopteri; order Cypriniformes; family Nemacheilidae; genus Triplophysa; species Triplophysa bombifrons. The sequence continues at coordinate 25,413,586 of CM056448.1, forward strand.
ACTTGAATCACTAATCTGTGTTAAAGTGGAGTAAGCGATTTCTCCGAAACACTGTTAAAAACTGACATCAACAAAAATTATCTAGTTCTATATTATCTATTATGGAAAATACATGTTCTGTATATTGTGTATTTCACAAATTTCACAAAATGGCTACAGAGACCGGAAGTAAGGGGAAACTTTTTTCAGCCACACTGCTGCCATTCATTAAAACATTCATTCAGCTTGTTTTCTCACAGGCATTAATATTATTTACCAAAAACAAAGGTTGCATATGTTGTCCTATTTATTCATGGTTTGCTGGGAGATGTAAAAATAGGGAAAACAAACATTACAAAAACATTGTTTTTTGAGCAATTTATTTATTATCAAGGTTTGATATATGTTAGACAAATCAGCATACAGGAAACGTTACATGCCTAACTTCTTCTGGTCTCCGCAACTGTTCTGTGTAGTCGGAGCTAGAGCATTGACCGGACAAGTGTTTACCCTACTTCCGGTTTGTACACGTTACGCTGTGATATAGTTCTATTGTCTGTTATTTATTGTATATTGTGTAAAGTGTGTATATTGTTGTTTATGTATATGTATACATTTTCTATAACTTGTTGCTTGTACTGCCATGACCATGAGTCTTGTACCTAAGAATTTCACCATCAGTACACTTGTGTACAATAAAGAGATTTAGGAGTGCTGAAAATCTCATATTAATCTAGAGTACCTATAGAGTAGTATTGCATACTTCGTATCTTCGAAGAGTATCAAGTTTGATCACATTTTTAAAAGATAGATACAGCTTTACGTCTGTTCCCAAAAACATATGGCGTGTCCGGGGGGGGGGGGTAGGCTGAACCAAAGCACGTGCGCACCTATTGTCAACAAAACACAGACATCAGTTTCACTCACCGCATGTTCGGCATCTATTAACACTGGGACGGCTCCATATATAAGTTTCAAACGATCTCCAAATCCAGCGTTATATCCACTGTTTATATAACATTCATCACCCAAATGCAGTGAACAATCAAACACATAAACTTCGCGAACGAATGATCTCTCTCTCTCTCTCTCCTGCTTACAAGTGAAAGTGACATATGCGTACGCTCCTTCTCCTGCTCTCTTTGCTGGCGTGTGGCAGTGCCGCGAGCTTTTCAGGGAGAATTGTCCAATAAGGGACTAAGTAAAGTAGTCACAAAACAGTTTTATATGTTCGAAAACTGTACGATCAATGGGGAAGTGAATTGAGCACAAAAATACCATGTAATACGCCCAACCCGTTTTTTGACAAGTTGACCATGTTAAGCATGAGAAGACGTTTAACAATGTATAGAGATCAGAATGCATTAAACGCTGTCGACGGCTGCTTTAAGCTTTCCTTGTTAACTAAAAGTCAAGGACTTCAGCAACATGTCAGACGAGAACTGGCCCTCCCAGCTGAGCTTGTTTTTTTCATCATTTATACATCGGAATTTTGGTTCCTTGCATTGATCCTGTTTAAAAGTTTCACATACAGGTTTGTAATCTGATGTTTACATATCTAAAGGATTTGTATTAAATCTATAATCATTGACTCCAATCGAATCGAATCGAGAGCTTGTGAATCCGAATCGAAACATCATAATCGCTTTCCAAGCCCTAATTACAAACCTTGGAATTAAGATATCTGCATTCTGAACAGTTTTAAAATGAACTGTATAGCTTGAAAGTTTTTGCATTCCATTTGACTCCGTGACCTTTATGTTTTATACAAAAGTCCCAATATTTTCCGAAAACGTAAAGAAGAAACATCACATTATGTAAATAAGTCACAGAGTAAGAATATGTGAATAACTCAATTTTGACACAATGTCAGATGCCAAATTATTCCAAGGCGACAAACTATCAATAACCTATTGTCTTTAAAATTTTGGCTATTGGTGTTATGTTGCTACCATTCTTTAAGGAACTAGAGCAACATGAGTCATAAACAATCGTGGGCACACAACTGTCAAACTGTTTACCTTGACCTGGAGAAACCATGTTCTCCCACCATGGGAAGAGCCCTAGTGATGAGTCAGAGGCTGACTGACTGAATGCATTAACTTGGTAAGGATTTCTGTCACAGTCATACATCTTATAACACTGTCTGTCACACACCCAAAAACTGCTGCCAATGCCTCAGTACATAACAGGTAAATACACAAGAATGATTTTACTCGATTACTATATCTTAAAACCACCAAGGACATCTGGCAACGAGCGCTGGTTTTTTTCTTTTCCATTTAGCGTCTGTCAACCAACTAGTAATGCCTCCCTCATGTGCCATGTTATTATACTAGTACATAATGACAGTGATCACAGAAAAACAGAAATATACAGTTTTAATTGAATAGGAAGCAGACTAAAACCAGAATGTTGCGCTTTGTAATGACATGCTGCCATATTCTGCAACCATAGTAAATACCAAGGTGAGTGAGGATGCATTCATTTAAAATTCCCAAAAAGTTTAAGCATATCCAAAAACTATTCAGACATGATGCAAGGACGACACCCTCTGAATATAATTGTGTCAAAACTGTCCTCTGCATTCATTCAGTGTTTCTCAAGTACACTGAAACCATCCTCCTCAAAAAACCTTCAGAAAGCCCCAACATAAAAAATTCAGCAGCAGTACAATGAAGTGGAGAGGGAACCTAGAGGAAATCCTCTCTCAATGCAGCATAGCTGTCAGGCAGATGAAGGATCACAATTCACTCAGAGAAAGCTGATTGGTTGGAAAACTGTGACATCACACAGACTGGGATCGTGTGTCAGCTGGAAAGGGGAGCATTTGTTTTGGGTAGAAATGGGCAGGAACTCGCTCAACACACAGAGAATTGACTATACAGACACACCCATAAAACTATCGCTCTTCTTATGCAGATCACAGAGCAAAATAACTGTAGTGGGAACACACAAACACAGTGAGAAAAGCGCTAAAACAATTACAAAAAAACCACGGATACATTGCTTGGATACATAATCCGTACTGAATTAAAGGAGCACACAAATTAACAAATTCAATTTTGTTCCCTCGTATAAATATAATAAAATCTTTAAGAGGCCTCAAATATGCTAGATTGTGATACAAAGCTGTTGTGTGAGATGTAAATCTGTACTTTTTAACACAGGTCTGCAAGTCTAAACAGACATGAGTTTGTATATAAGAAAAGCAAAAAAGTGTGAAAGGGAGTTCAGGTGAGAAGGTCTGGAAGGTGTGGGCTGAAGTATTAGAGTAATCAAAAAGGAATGCTCTTAAGCAAACAACTCTGCTAACATTAATATAAATGAGGATAAGGCTCGACTGCAGTGTACTTTGCTCTGGGCTTCACAAGCTGCTGCACATATCAAAGTCAGTACATCTGCACTTTCCAAAAACCTACCAAACCACCACCCCACCCACTACACCTCATTCTAACATCACAGCTTTGTTTAAAATGGCGATTCATAATTTAACAGAGCACCTCTCTGATATGCTGGGAGGTGTTCATATTGACATTTACTGATCTATAAACACAACCACTACTACTTGAACACATCTAGCCAGATATAAGAGTGGATTGGGAGCATGCTGGTTATTTTTAATTTCACACATCAGGCAACACTTAAGACAAAAAACATATTTTTATTCTTAACTATAAAACATGACATACCGCTAACAGCCTCAAACAAAAATTTAAATTAGGTATAAAATGAACATTTCAGTGACGTCAATAAAAATGTGGACGAAAAGCATGTCAGCATGACTTCAGATCTTTGAATAGCTAAAGTAACCTAAAAGTGAAGGACTAACTGAATGACAGGGAGGAAGATAATGAATAATATAAGCATATGGCATGATACCATTTGTACAGCAACTGTGCGTAGAATAAGCATATTGTGGTTCAAAATAAAGTAGTATTGACATCTTGCTACATAAGCACTGATAACTATACTGTTAACTGTCCACAATTAGTTTAATTTGTACATTTTAGGGAGAAGTCAAGAAATTCATTTAGCAAATGTAAATTCAAACATTCCACAGCACAATGAGCCTTCTCGATTCTTCCAAAAAGAGAAAAAGTTATCCTGATAACCATAGTTGTCACCACAACTCCAGTAACTACTTGTGTTACTGCTGTAAAACAGTATAATAATCGTCTCTGATATTTTATTTACTTTTTAATAACAGTGTTGGCCTTAACAAAGTTAACACAACTTTACTGCTGCAACACGTCAATTGTGAGTCATGATTCATGACACATTTACGTAAGGGTTTTATGCTTTTATCGTCGACCTAAGTGACAAATAACGGGTCCCTGACAAATCACCACATTCAAGTCTACGATAACTTCAGTAAAGTCTTTACTTTTGCGGTGGTTTTGGGATCAAGCTTCAAAAGCATGCCAGCGCAGGCCGTTTAAATGGAGGATCCTCCAGACATGCCAAATATGGTGAAAAGCTGCTCGGATGTCAAGGCAGTGACAAATGTTGGAGATCATTAAAATTATTGTAGTGTATTTAACCTACATGGCCCTTTTGTCACTTTATAGGTTTGAAGTGAAATATTGTAGGTTACTGATGATGAGGTGATCACCATCTGTTTATCTGTCTAATTCTGGAACAAACTTTCATTTTACTATAAAAAAAAACATGCAGGCAACCTCCCGAATCCTAACCTTTGATCCGGGCAAACAACAGGGCCCTGCTAGGCTGAAATACACCCACACGTATCAAGTTCAAATGTCTGAACTCACCCCACTATGCCCTCGAAATAGTTTCGTTTCTTCCACGGCGTGCCCGTGTAGAGCTGCTCCTCCCCGGCTGTCAGCAGCAGACTCCTGTTAAAGCCAAAGGTGCTCGCCTTGTTGTCTCTTTTCCTCTTGTTGGGGATCCCCTTTCCCAATCCCACGACCTCACTTCCACCCACTGGCCCCCCTCCGCCGACTCCCCTTCCCACCACAACCCTGCTGCTGTTATTATTGTTATTCGTTTCCAGCGGGATGAAGTTAAACTGTTCGGCGACCTCACTGTCGGGTTTGGATCTAGACATCCCCTGCTGATCCGTGGGCTCGCAGCCGTTGCTCGACGCACCTTCGCTGCTGTTGTTGGTCGGTTTGGCACTGGCTGTGTTGCAGTTGTTGTTCAAGTAGAGATTTCCCAGCGTCTGTGTCGTTTCCCAGACGTGCATCCACAGGTTGTTGGCAGGTCCGCGTTGTTCTGGTTGAAACCAGGCGATTCTAGGATCCATCAAACGCTGAGCTGCTGTAGGCACGCTTGCCCCGGAGCAGAGCCAGGCTGGGTTCGCTTAACCCGCTAACACAGGCTTCACGCTGAGGGACACGCTCGCTCTCGTCGCCCTAGACCGCTAGTAAAATATCCGTTCGATACTGCGAGGGTCCATCAACGTCTCTCGGGAGAGAAAAAACAACGCCGTAATATAAGTAAAGATACAGTAAATAGATGTTCAGCTAAAAGAAACAGAGCAAACGTCGAACTTCCGAGCTCGGGATATAGAGAAACGTGACTGTCGTCTGCGTTACTGCCTCTGACCTGTTTCTATCTCAGATCGTGTGTCCCCTCAATGGCGGATACGCTACGCTACTGCGCATGCTCCGGAGGGAGGGAGCGAGCCAAGAGGCGTGGACGTGCTCGGAGAGCGTGTTACGCAAGAGCGCACATTACATATTCTGTTACGTAATAGCGGTTTACTACATGAGATTAATACATTGTAGTAACTTGATACGTCTATCATAAACCCCATGTCTCACCACGTGCTACCAATGACCAGGGTTTTGTTTTAACTGTTATGTCAATGAAAGTACAGTTCCCTAAAAATATGTTTTCATCGTTTGTTCCCCTAGTCGTTCAAATCTTTATGTGACTCTTCTGGGAAAATATTTGAAGTAACGTTTCAGTGGTTTGTGCCCATGAAGTGATAATGGGACTAAAATGTAAAATAAACATCGAGAATTAAATACTTTACCGAAACATATAGGAGACCTTTAATATTTCCCTTTAGACAGCTTTATAGACATTTTGAGCAACTTGTAAACATGTGTTAATCTATTGTCGTTGTGAGCCATACAGTATCTCACAAAAGTGCTTTGTTGTTTTTCCATGTGATGGATGCATAGGACGGCATGCAACATAAAAGTGTGTATAAACGTAACTCTTGGACACTGATCCGTCACCGTTTTTCAAATGCGAAGACTAGGACAGGTTTTACCAGAAAACCAGAGGCTGAAAAGGCGATCTCACTCTTGCAGCGACATTTTTTAAATTCCTTTACAGTTCAGTGAGATGGTCAGTTCAGTATACATAAATCAAAAACACATTTCACTTCTGGACAGGCTTGGGCAATAAAACACCCAGCTGATTTGTCTCTTCAATCTTAAATAAAATGTAACATCACCATACCTTTATGTTAATTTATGCTTTAATTAAAGCACCAATATGTTTTTTTTTACAAACATTAACGGCAAATTAATTTCATCAAACTTAAATTTCTTTGCTTTTCACACAAACACTCAACAATAAAATTTGAAGACATAAAAAGCTAAATAACAATAAGGTTCGCCGTTAACTGAGAATATGTACTGTTGATCTGTACTGCTCATTTTTTAAGGTTCTCTAGGTAACCGATGAATCGCTTGAGATTGATCCTAATGTTGTCCAAAACACAAAGCTGATCCGGGCTGTAATTTCCTCTTCCTTCCTTTCGCAGCTGTAAAAACACAAAAGGGCCAAACTGTGAAAAGGCTCCCATCCAAAGGCCGTGGAACATACTAGAATACAGACACCTAGCAATGAATGTCCCATAAATTGGCAGACTATGATTTAAGAAATGTAAAAATTTCCACAGTGTAACTTCTGAAATGACCCTACCACTTACCGGTTATATAGATTTAATATAAATGAAGTAATACACTTCAAAGAAAGGCTTTGTAAAGCTTCGTTTTTGACCTAGAGGTCAATATTAAACATGGAGTATGTGTAATTGTGTTGCATATGTTTGATATTCCGTTATAGCCTTTCTGTCATACCCTGGCCCTGAATCCCGGCTGAAGGGCTTTGAGAGATGAGAGCAGGTTTATATGTTTTCCAGCTTTCTCTGCTTCATCTCCATCGGCAAACACATCAAAGAGGGCGTCCAGCGCCTCTCCGCACACCACCAGGTTAGGGTCCTTTGTTGCCACATTTAATAATGCATTTCCAATCAGCTGCAAATGAAGATTTTTACTAAGCTTTTACCATCACATATCGCCTATTTTAACATGTTTACAATGAACTGGAACAGCTTTGTTATTACCCAATACTTGACCTTACTTGCTTTTATGTCTTAAACAAAACTTGTTAAACATTTAAATCTAAAGCATGGCTAAACAAAATAATCCCTATTGGAAATTAAACCCGTCAAGTTGCTTTCTTTCTATCTATTCTTATTTAATTTTGAAAACATAAAGATCAAATGAACAGTCTATAATTTCACCTATTCTCTTTATGCCAAAACAAAACCCTGTTGTAAAATGTGAAAATGAAAAGATTTATTGCGCTTGCATAATGAAGAGGATACTGAACAGGTAATACTATAGAATATAAATGTTGATTGACATAAGATCTGAATTTTATCACTATCAGTATTACCTGTAGAGTGTCTGCAGTGTCTTTCTCTTTGGCAAGAGAGCTTCCTGTGATGCCGAGAACGGCCAGAGCATTAACTCTAACACTGACCAGCTCACACCTGCTAGCCGCCTCACAAAAACTCATTAGCTGGTGAGGAGTCATACACTGCACGAAAAGACACAAAGAGTAAAAAAATACAAGTTACAGCTTGAAACAATTATGTACTAAAAGATAAAACTGGTAAATGCTTTCACCTGAGGCATGTTCTTGGAAGCCAAGATTTGTAGCAGAGAGCGCAAAGCACTGGTCACAGCCTCCAGGAACTCCTCATCCTTTAATGCCTCTAGAAATGAAACCGCAAGAAATTACACCCTGAAGTAAGCTTGGCTAGTCATATTAATGGCTTGACAGATTTGGTATGAAATCCACTGGCACCGACCTGATGAGCTGAAGACCAATGAAGAGAGGTGCTGAGTGACAGCCTGGAGCCCTGAAGCACCACCAAGAGAATCTGTGTCCATAGAGTCAAGAATATTATGGAGACATGTCAGAGCCCGACATTGCACCCGGTGCATTCTGGGAGAAACAAAACAAGCGTGTAAGATGTGGGTTTTCATAGTTTATTACCACGCAACGACCACCTGTAAAAATAAATATCGATGATGATGTGCTCAATACAAGAAACAATATAGAATGTGTGGACCAAATTACTTTTTCAAAAGGCATTTCCATGAAGGGTGCTTGCTACAGATCTCAAGTGCAGCGGGGCTTGGGAACTCTGCCTTCTTTAAAACCTAAAACGCATAAAGTAAATCAAATTAGCACAGTTGACAAAAGCAATATGCTACAGAAAACTCTTCATCTGTCAACCTAAAAATTACCAAAGCTCTTTAACACAATTGAGACAAAATGCAGTGCAATGCAGCATGTTGCAACATGTTCCAACGTATGCGTTCAAAAAAAAAAACATCCCCATAAATCAGACTCCTGCTGTTGTAGTTTTTGTTTACTTTGTAATAACACATTTGTGTTACCTGTTGAGGTATGCTGTGGTTGAGCAGGGTCGTGTGTAGTTCGGCCGACAGGCAAAGAGGAGAGAAGAGGGAGGAGTTAGTATCTGTCATTCCATCTGCACACATCTCACTCTCATCACTGCTGGACATCTCTTCCCACTCATCGTCTGACGGCTCTACACACACACAACAAAAACTCACTGAAAATGAACATGTTAGAAAACATCAATATTGTCATTCAAGACGTTGAAATCCTTTGAGAGAAGTAATTTCCCTTGAATAACCCAAAAGATACTCTGTTTGGTCTTCAGCAGAAGGGCATAATATTGATGTTGCACCCTCAAGCATCTGCTTGCCTTTTATACACACTCACCATCAGAGCAGCACATGTTGACAACGATTTCCAGGGACGTCTGCTGTGCTGACAGAAGTGCACTGGCCTCCTGTAACTCCAGTCTGTCTCTCTTAAAAACATACACACCACAAAACTAATTTACATATGATGAATATAAGAGATGGAGAGATCTTCATGAGGCAGCTTGAAATTTTTTTTTAAAGGAGTAGTAGTGAAAATTCTCCCTTCATTAACTCCCCCTCAAGTTGTTCCAAATCTGTGTAGTAGGAAATGTTACAATGGTAGTCCAAAAGTGCCCCAGAACGGTTTGCTTTCCTACATTCTTCGAAATATCTTCTTTTGTGTTCAAAGGAAAAAGAAACCTACTATGGTAGTCAATGGTGGCCAAGAACTGCTTGGTTTCAAGCGTTCGTTAAATATCTTTCTCTGTGTTGATCAGAACAAATAAATACATTCCTACTTGGAACAACTCAAGGGTGAGTAAATGATCACAGAATTCTTATTTTGGGGTGAACTATCCCTTTAAGAATGAAAAAAATTGCAAAACATGTTTTGCTTCTTTTCAGACCTTTACATTTGGCATCAATATCCATTTTAAGCAATACACTCACAGTTTGCTAAAAGTAAAAACAGAACCCCAAATATTTTGCTGTTGTTTTATCTGAAACAAATATAAATACCAGGTGTAAACAGGACAAAAAAGGAATGAAGCGCATGCATCAAAGCACACCATGCATATCCAGATATGAAAAGCCCCAGGATGCCCTCTGGAGTTAACCAGCAGGAGCTCAGCGAGGTTACGGCAGCCCTACATACTCCTACATGAAAGGGATGTGTCATTCTGTGTTAATAGATGGCAGAAATAATATGCCTCTAAGGGACAGATGTGCCATCACATGGTAAAGATGGTTTGAGGGTAAAAAGAGAGAACGGAGAAAGTGCAGCATGGTGAGTCATGTAACATTCACCCAGAGGGTAAGACAGAGCCATCATGTACTGGAATATAGTAAAGACAGACTGTCAGAGGGCACTGCTGACCTCTGTATAAACTCTGACTTCTTAACTTACTAGTGTGCAAACTAGGGCGGTCATTAAATTTATTATACAAGTTATGTTATGCTTTAGTAGTTCATGCTAATCATCTTTATTTTCCAATTTGCATCTAAATATGTATATATTTTACAAAAAGCATTGAATTTAAATTAGCAGGTTTGAGTTGATACCGAGCTATATATATTCACTTCATCAAAATGACGTATGCCCTTATTATGTATACAAAAATGATCTTTCTTTTCTCACACTGATAATAAAGAGGGTATCTGACTGATGCTATTGAACACAGACTGACTGTTTTTAGTAATTATGAGATGGCAGTAAAAGCAAACAGTTCAATTGAATTCTATTAAATTTACTAATCTAAGACAGTATCATGTTAACTTTGGCAGCCCTAGTGCAAATATTTTCTTTAAGGTGCCAATTTAACATCTTACAAAGACAATCAATACAAGCTATAACTTACAGGCAGCAAATCTGAGATATCATTATTTTTCTTGGCTTTCTTGCCATTCGACTTTCCTCCATTAATCTTTCCATCCTCCTCCATCATCTCTGCTTCGGCCATGTGCCCTGCAGCCTGTTCGTCTGTGTGATTCGACTCTGTGGCAGAAGTGCTGTCTTTAGAAAGACGGGCAGATTCAGCATGCCACAGATCTGCGATCAGCTCTCCAGCGTCCAAACTGAGGCTGTGTGACAGAGTGGCCACCAGTGCGCTGACTGTCTGAGACTGCTGCGCTGAAGACAGACTGTTCTTCAGATTCCATAAAGAGCCTTAGAAATAAATAAACAATTATTATCTATATGAAACATCCATAAGGCTCAGCCACTCACAAAGCTCTACTAAAACATTTATTATTCACACTAATTGATAGCTTTCAATAAACACCTCTTAACAAAATACTAACTGGGATTGTACATGTAAATTTTCTTTTAATCCATGTGTTTTACCAAAACCTTTTCATTTTTAAGATGATATGTAAAGCAAACACAAAGTGAGTTGCATGCATTTAGCCATTTATAAAACGCATGAGGCATCTTATATTAGGTTCCACAAAGAAACCTATGTATGAGGTCATATAGACCTGAAAATACGCATCAACATAGCCAATTTACATAAAATAGTACATTTATATTATATTTTAAACTATTCAAGATTTGGAGAAGGTCATTCATGCTTTTATTACCGCACATTTAGACTACTGTAAATCGCTGCACTCAGGTCTCCCTCATTCATCAATTTAATGCCTCCAGTTGGTAGAAAATGCAGCTGCAAGGCTGTTGACCGGGGCTAAGAAATATGACCATGTCACTCCAATTTTAGATTCGCTTCTTTGGCTTCCGGTCCAGTTTAGAGTTCAGTTTAAAGATTCTGTTGTTTGTTTTTAACGTTTTTAATGAGCAAGCTCCATCTTATTTGAAAGATCTTCTTATCCCTTTGTCATCTTCCAGACCTTTAAGATCCACTGACAAGGCTCTGTTATTAGTCCCTCATTCTTTGTCAAAATCTAAGGGTGAAGGAGCTTTCTCTGTCATTGCCACTTGTTTGTGGAACCAACTCCCTCTGGATCTTGAAAACGTATCTTTTCTCATTGGCATTTTAAAATTATTTTACTTTATTTTATTGCTGTCTGTTTTGTCTGTTTGTTAAAGGGGTCATATGGCGCGAAAACGTGTTTTTATGTGTCTTTCGTGTGTTATAAGTTACCCATGCATGTATTAGACGAGTAAAATTACAAAAATGAAAGTGTCAGAACAAAAGATGCATTCTATCTAAAAGTGAAAGCTCACCCAGACCTGCCTGAAATGCCTCGTGTAACCACACCCCCACAAATCTGCGTCTGTTTGTGGTATGACTTGACTAAGACCGCCCAAATATATACAAAAGTAGGGTGGGCATACCTGTCAGTACAATTGCTTTGGAACCTGATGTATCGAATATGGTAAGAAGCGTTACATTTCGGTCACACGCTTGCAGTATTCGACCTATCACTACACACGCTTACATTTTTATTTTATTTTACATTGTACAGCACTTTGGATAGCTCTGCAATGTGGAAATGTGCTATATAAATAAAATTTACTCACTTATATTCATTGTTGTGTTACTTACCTGCAGCAAGTGTGCGCAGTAGAGTGTGTTCCATACTGATTTGTTTGGAGGACAAAATATTGTCCAAGACACCAAACATTGCTGAGTTCACACCACACACAAGGTCTGAGTTCTCCTCTGACACAGTATGCAAGCAGTGAGCTACACAAATAACACACATACAATAAAAGCATTAGAATGTATAGAAATCACTGTGCATCTCTGTGTCTATTCGAGAGGATATATACCTGCTGACAGCGCCAGCTCCATATTCTGATGATGCCTTTCCAGACAATGTAGAAGAGCATCTACAAGTCCAGCTTTGTTAAACACGGACACTGCTGTGCTACTGTTCTCACTACCCACACACAGCAAAACAGAAAATACAAAAAGATCCATTTTTAGAATATCGAAGACAATTTTGTTTGGGTAAAAAAACAATTTACAATCGTTTTGTCCATTTTCTATATGCCCGACACCGAAATGCTCACAGAGTAGTCATGAAAAAACCTGCCCTCCTCAAACCTGATGCATTTGAGACACTAATCACACAGCTGTTAATACCAGGTGTAAACGTGATCCTGGTGTCTGGTTGAGCTCAATCTTACCAGAGGTTCCAAAGTAAATTCACAGCCTCGTTGGCAACATTCTCCACCGTGTGCTTCTGTCCTCTCTTAGCAGGAGAAGGGTTTACATCAAACCCAGCACAGCACTGTTGTCCACAAATAAACAAACAAAAAACAGACAGGTAAGAGGGTGAATTTTACTGACATTGACTGAAAGTAATCAAACAATCCCTATACACTTGTAAATTATAGGATAACGGCTAATGAATTCATAGCAATAATACATACTAATACAAGCACATCTGTGATTTTTTTCCTGCAAACACAAAAAAAGATATTTCAAAAAATGTTGGAACCAAAAACTGTAGGTCCCCATTGACTTCTATTGTATGGGGAAAAAAACCAATAAAAGTCAATGAGGACCACCAATTTTCTGTTACATTTTTTTTTAATATCCTTTAAGCAAGAAAAAAAGTCATAGAGGTTTAAAATAGCAAGAGGGCTTGAAAATAATGACCGAATTTTCATCTTGAAGGTGAACTATCACTTTAAAGAAATAAAGATTTCTTATGGTAAGATGGTCATCATTGTTTATAATAAGATATAAGGTGTTCATGCTGTATAAATAAAAACATCATACCTCCCTCATGAGGGCGATGAGAGGCGTTAGCACGTCCTGTCTAACCATGTTTTCACACACTTCAGGGCCTCCGCATGCGCTCAGATTCCTGTACACATGTATTAATGAACAACCGAGATCAAATCAGTCTTATTTAAACCAGTGCAAAAGGTAATACACCAAAGCACAATTTAACATGCATGCGTGCATTCATTTGGCTGACACTTTAATCCAAAGCGATCTCATCAGCATGTTTCCTGGGACATGAGCCCATGACCCATCTCACCAAGTAATCTCGTCAGACACTCTAATTTTACACTTTTAGTGCACATTCCAATTTTACTGACACCACCTGTGCCTGCGTGTGAGAAAAGTGTAGTTAAGATCCATGGTCTGGACGTGAACGCATTCCTCTATGGTGTGTCTGTGTTTTATGTGTTAAACTCAGGTTGTGCATATGTTAGTGACTGTTAGTACCTGAGTGCTCCAGCAGCTGTTTCTCTGACGGCCAGGCTGTGATCCAGCAGTAAGGGTCCGATCTTCCTAACAGCATCTCTCTGCAGGAATCCTGGGATGATCTGACTCTGCTGTACAACACGAGAGATACTCGCGCAGGCATACTCGCGCAGATCTGCTGACGGACTCTCCAACTAAACACACAGTGAAAAACAAACCATAGTTTATAAACCCTCTATATTATTGTGAGAATAAAGACTGTCTGGTTCAGAAATAAATATATGGAGAAACTTTTTCCACTTTTCTGACAGAAATTCGCGTGCGAAGCAGTTTTGCTGACCAGCTTCTATTCACCACGCCATTTAAAGAGCTGGTGCTGTCATGACACACGCGGTATTTATTTATTCAACCAATACTAGAGATTCTGCTTTATAAACGTAATACACTGCCGGGGTCAGTTAAACTCATATCAGCTTACTTTATCGAGAAATTCCGCGGCAGGAGAGTCTTCTTCATCATCTTCTATTTCGTCAACAGACTGTTTAGCTGAATTTACCGCAATGCCATCGGGTGAAAACTGCGGACGTTTGAATTTGGTGTTCTTCGTCTTTCCCATTGGCACGTGTTTTATGTGCTGGTTTTACTCTTTAAATATTATATCAGTTACGATGGAATAACGCAGCAAAGCCAACAACGCGCACGACCATGTGGATAGCTGAGGCTACCGTACAGAGCGAAAGATTGTCGCAAAAGTGTCGAAAAACAAACGTGAGCTCCATCTAGTGGGTCAGAAACGGAATGCAGCTGAAAGTGGGTGTGAAGCAAAGGGAGGATGGGAAGTGATAAAAATTGTATTGTTTGGCAGGGCAAATGTGGTCATATGTTTTCTCGATCTAAGATCTAATCCCTCAACGATATATAAATCAAAAGCAAAAGCATTTGATCTTGTTACAGACAAAGTCTTTAAGGAGAGTCCATGTCTAATCTTTAACAGTGTTGAAGTAAGTAAATTCTACCCATTGCTGTCTATAATCTGTCTGATCTTCTGCATTCCCTTTTAGGAATCTGGATTTATTTCATGCTTTTTCATTCCCTGTATGCCCATGCATTCAACATGTCTGCAGTTTAGATTGTTCTATGATTTCAAAATTTTTATTTATTTATTTGAAGTGGCGTTCTTACTTTCTTCCTTCCTTTCTTTCTCTCTTTCTTTCTTTCATTATTTCTTTCTTCCTTCCTTTCTTTCTTTCTTTCTTTCTTTCTTTCTTTCTTTCTTTCTTTCTTTCTTTCTTTCTTTCTTCCTTCCTTTCTTTCTTTTTTTCTTTCTCTCTTCCTTCCTTCCTTTCTTTCTTTCTTCCTTCCTTCCTTCCTTTCTTTCTTTCTTTCTTTCTTTCTTTCTTTTTTTCTCTCTTCCTTTCTTTCTTTCTTTCTTTCTCTCTCTCTTTCTTTCTTTCTTTCTTTCTTTCTTCCTTCCTTCCTTCCTTTCTTTCTTTCTTTCTTTCTTTCTTTCTTTCTTCCTTCCTTTCTTTCTTTCTTTCTTTCTTTCTTTTTTTCTCTCTTCCTTCCTTCCTTTCTTTCTTTCTTCCTTCCTTTCTTTCTTTCTTTTTTTCTCTCTTCCTTTCTTTCTTTCTTTCTTTCTCTCTTTCTTTCTTTCTTTCTTTCTTTCTTCCTTCCTTTCTTTCTTTCTTTCTTTCTTTCTTCCTTCCTTTCTTTCTTTCTTTCTTTCTTTCTTTTTTTCTCTCTTCCTTCCTTTCTTTCTTTCTTCCTTCCTTTCTTTCTTTCTTTCTTTCTTTCTTTTTTTCTCTCTTTCTTTCTTTCTTTCTTCCTTCCTTCCTTCCTTCCTTCCTTCCTTCCTTCCTTTCTTTCGTTCTTCCTTCCTTTCTTTCTTTCTTTCTTTCTTTCTTTTTTCTCTCTTCCTTTCTTTCTTTCTTTCTTTCTTTCTTTTTTCTCTCTTCCTTTCTTTCTTTCTCTCTTTCTTTCTTTCTTTCTTTCATTCTTTCTTCCTTCCTTCCTTCCTTTCTTCCTTCCTTCCTTCCTTTCTTTCTTTCTTTCTTTCTTTCTTTCTTTCTTCCTTTCTTTCTCTCTTCCTTTCTTTCTTTCTTTCTCTCTTTCTTTCTTTCTTTCATTCTTTCTTTCTTTCTTTCTTTCTTTCTTTCATTCTTCCTTCCTTTCTTTCTTTCTTTCTTTCTTTCTTTCTTTCTTTCTTTTTTTCTCAATGAAGTAGGTTTTGGCTGCACCACATGTTTGACCTCTCCTAACTCTGTGTAGTGTGTCCATGAGAGCTAGAGACGCGGGGTCTTCCTTTCCAGATCCCCTACTGCTAGTCAGCGCGTGGCAACTCACCCCAGCAACTGTCCTGAGAGAGAGCTTAAGAAAAGTTCAGAGCCAATACTTCATTACAAATCAGCATGTTTCAAAATCGCATACAGCTTGAAGTTCAGGATTTCAACATTAGGAAGCATATAAAATAAAATAAATCTTAACACACATGTGTCTCTCTCTCTCTCTCTCTCTCTCTCGGTCTGCAATACACATTGAAAAACTGGATTAGCCTATTAAAGTGTATAAAGGTTGATTCCTAATCCAGCAGGTTTTCTCTGGCACAGCATCTGGTGTTCTTTCACTGAGATAACAGCTCTTTATCTATAAAGGACTGAGGAGCTCATAAACTCATTTATCTGACGCACATACACATTCTGAAGTTTGATATGCTCTAAATGAAGTCTTTATGTATTTATATGCAGTGTACACACACAGCACCATCACACACCCATTTGTGTGTCTGTTGAAGGAACATTATAGGGGTCAATACTTTACAGTACTCCCTCTTACCTCTAGATGGAAATGTTGCTCTACGTTACTCTGCCAAAACCCCTCCACAGCAATTCCACACTTTTTCAGATTTTGTGGACAAACAGTGCAGCACAATGATGAAATACATCTGCTTGGTGAAATATACATAAACTCCTGAGCCAAAGAAGAGCTGTGCTGCAGTGAGAGGCTCTTCTGGCGGATGGGCATTGGCCATTTGGCCGTTTAGAGGTGAATGATCTACAACCCTAATTTTTCATCTCAGTTAAACAAATAGGCCAGACATTCCGCTAGCATCTGCGATCAGTCTTATCTGCTTTACCATTGCTTTAAGTTTTTAGGTCTTTCTTTTTTCAATAGGTTGCACAATTTAATAAATGGCTCTTCATTTCAGAAAGTAAATGGCATTGGCCATTATAATTTGTTGCAGAAGATATTTTTGGTGTGTTATTGTCTAAAACCCCCCACCACAGTGGAAACACTGAGCATAAGATGACAGAACATATTTCTGCTTTTTTAAACGGATGTTCACAATCTCACAGAGCAAAATGAAAACACGAACCCTGCAAATGATTCAACATAAAACTCCTTGACTTCATGTGATTTCTTCTTTTGTAGTGGTCTCTCTTGTGGTCTAAGTCCATTTTAACAGATTTCAGACTGCTTAAGTAGTTTAACTGATTAAATCAAACCACACTCTCCTATTTCACTAAACCAGAGGATTCCCTTTGTATTCATGTTTTGTTTGTGTGTTCATATTGCTTTCTCTTCTGAGTTTTGGGGTTATTCATTCTGAATAGAGAAATTAAGACAGAGTGAGATAAAACACTTATGTTGTTAGAAGGCATGTATGTATATCCTTATAACAAGCAAAGCTGTTTACTATAAAAATGTAAAGAAGACAGTAACGTCTAAACTAAAGACATAGCCTATCTTCACCATTGTGCACACACAGGTGCTATAATAGAGTCAGTACACTGGTCCCATGCTGCTTTAAAAACACTACAGGAGTGAGACTTCATGTGAAAAGAGAGAAGGAGAGAGACAAAGAAAATGACTAGTGTTATGTAACTTGGAGAAAAGGGGCTCTGTAGGTTGAGATAAGTGGGTGATGTTTGTCTGTTGTGACAGGAAAACCACATAATGGCATTTAATTAAATGGACATTATCTGTTTCCCTGCAAAACCTCCTCCATTGGGTGAGACTGAGGTATAACACAAGAAATGTGCGCCAATGTACGAACTTGAATAAAAAAATGTCTTTGCACTACTGAGTAGTTTAAGAGAAAGTATTTTAATAGTGAAAAACACTCACATGCCTATCTAAGATTCTTTCAGATTTACATGTTAGGAACAAAGTAATTTACTAAATAGCTACAGGGTGATCACTGGGTTTATTTTCAAGCCCCACAGAATAAAGAAAAAAGAGAAAAAGAGTGGTCCAATGAACAGATGAGGTTTAATTGTTTCAATTTCCCTGTGTTTATCCATCAGCTGTTGCCCTAACGGCTTCGATCTGACCTCTAAAGCAAAGCAACAATACACACAATCATCCAGCTGCAGAAACAAAGAACTACAGCACCGATCTGGAAAGAGTGAGCTGGTCCAAATACTTTTCTTCACCTCTTTCTCCTCTGAATAAAAATATTCAGGCCTGATAGTGTGATCATGGACCACAGCGTAGGAGGGAATTGTAATGTAATTTCTAAAAGGTGCATCACTAATACACTCAAAACCTGATCAGACAGGTTAACTCTTGATTTACGGAAAATGATATCGTTGATTCATGTGACTCGCTTTCAAGAGAAAAACAATGCTTAAAATCTCTGGGGGAAGGGGCTCTGTTGGACCAACTGCTGAATAGATTAATATTATTTTATATTATACATAATTTAATAGCAGCATGTTAGATAATAGCTATTTTGACCGCATGATAAAGTTCTTGAGGGTAAGTGCATTTTAGATTTGAAAAATATAGCAAAATACGTACGCTGAGGTAAACCTCAGTTAAAATGATCCTAATGAAATGTTTTTGCTTTCAAATGTCAGAGGTCAATTGCTGAATAAAGTAGATAATGGATACCATAGTATATATAGTATCATCAGTAATATAGTATTAATATCTGATTATATCTCTGGTGCAGGATAGTGTCTGTTTGGCCAACGCTTGCAATATTTCAGTTTACATGACTGAAGGATTTCTGACGCTGGCCACATGATAGCATCACCTTTAACCAGATTAGCATTAGCAGCGTTGTTCATGAAAATGCGATTTAAAAAGAGTGAAGGTCTAGAGGTGTTAGCATTAACTCTGAGGGTAAGACCTGTACACTATAGAGGCAGCTGCCTACATGTAAGTCATTTCACACATACTAGGCATTATCAGCCCCTGAGGAATGGTGTTAACATTCACCGTGTATTTCACTGCCTGTGCATGCTTGTGTGTTTTGTGTCTAAACCTTTTAAATTCTGTTGGAGTCACATGCATATAGATGGGGTTCATATACAATAGTTAAGTTAATGACATAATGTGTATAAGAGAAAAGGAAGTAGGGGTTCAATGTATGTATACATCACTGAAATATTTTGTTTTTCCTTATTTCAAATTTCTATCTCTCAATACCATAACTTGCTAAGAATTGGGTTCTCTTCTGAGTTTTTGGTGTGTTTTTTCTGAAGAGAGCAAGTAATAGAAGGTGAAATAAAACCCACGGTGGGAATGCTGTTAGAGCACATGGTTGTAGACTCGTGTTTGTGTCTCATGACTGAGCTCAAATAGAATCTGAGTTTAACACAAAATGAAACAGCAGAATTCTGTATAACAGGTTTGAACACGGCAGGCTTTAAATGCAGCTGAGAATATTGATTTATTGGCAGGTAAAAGAATAATTAAGTTATTTAATAAAGGAAAACTCACAAGAGTTGGAGGATGTGCATAACTTTGTGTATAACTGCTATTTGTATTCTGCTGAAATCTGCAGAGCGTGTGGAGTTATATGTGGGCGTAGATCCGTGTGGGTCTAGTTGCATGACAAGCTAAACAGCAGAGCTGCTCACTGTTTTATGAGACTGAGACAGTTACTACTATACTGAAGCCACATCTCCACTATCGTGCCCACACAAACACTATAACACAATCAGAACACACACACTGCTGTCTTAAAACCTTACAATGGAGAGACTTGATCCAAGAAACACAATGAGAAAGGCAGATGAATAAACCAAATTATCTTAAATAAGAAGAGAAAAAAGGCTGTATGGGTCAAAAAAAGTGGGTGAAGTTTGTCTCTATGGTCAGGAAAAACACATAATAACACTTAATTAATGAACATTGTTTGGACAACGCTTTGCGGGTGCATTTGTATGTGTCACAGATGGTTTGTTAACGTACGTTCTGAATAATGGGGCCTGTGAACTGTGAAGTAGTTGTGTTAAGGGGTTGTTCTGTGAGAAATGCTCTGTCCGGGTTGCTTGTTATGAGGGTCTGAATCAGATGCCCAAATGCCTGACTGGCGTTTACCTGGCAATAAAGGTGTAAGTTGTCACGGATAGGGTTGAGGAGCGTGTGCTTCAATGAGCGTGAGATATGTAACACTGCTTCATGAATGTTACGGGAACTCTGCGATGACAGACATCAAATAATTTTTACTCCATACCAGATCATGGGTTCAGGCATCTATCTATCTTCATCTGTCCTCATAATTTGATCTGGATACTGCAGAGTAACAAGGGATGAGATGTATATTTAGCTGAACAAATAAAAGAAAGAGGGCATATAAGGTAAAACTGAATGGGTGAAAGGCAGTAATGTGATGGCTTCTATTCCCTCTTTCATCTCCCACTGTGTAAATTCTCTGAGGGTAAAAAGATAAAGATCTCTGACTTACTTGTAGAACTGTACTGAACTGACTGTGAGGGTTTAAAAATACGGTTGCCAGTGTGCAGCGGCATACTCTATGCCATGCCAAAATACCATGTTAGACCGATACCAGTCTAGTAACCTCTTCCAACCCCGTGCCCCTTCCCGGGTGCCCGGTGAGTAGGGGGTGGTGGTGTGTCAGCTCCAAATGTGCAATGATTGGTTAAAAGGGCTGCAGTCAGCTGGCCTATCGTGTAAACTCTCCGGGCGGTTTTCCAGTGTTTGGCTATGAGGGCGTGGGCTTGACATTCTCTGGCAGGAGCTCAGCTGGACTTTAAACACGAGTTGGCGCACAGCGATTCTTTAGACCTGAGCGTCGCATTATGGTTATTCGTCCTTGTAATGCGAAATCTTAGGTGGGAAATAAATCTGTTTAAATTGCATAGAGGACAGTTAGCATTTCCAGATTTGAGCTCGCATACCTGTGTGCTTTGGCAGATTCTGCCAATCCCTTCAATCATGTTTAAAACACAATATAGTGAATGGGTTGGAGAGCTTTGAATGGCAATGAGAGCACATCAAAGCGCTTGCACAGCAAATGGCCACAAAGGCTCCAAGCTGCTGAAACTTTATTAGATGATGACATCATAAACTTTATACCATGTGGGCTTGATTTGGGCTGTTCTTAAGACCCAATTGATTTTTGATAAGCAAAGCAAACAGATGAAAACTTTATCTCAGCCTAGTTTTCTTCAAAAGGAAACTCAGCTGTGGTAATTAGCTCTTGCCCTTCACGGGACAACTATTTGAACCATATCAAAAGATGTTATCTGATCAAATGACATAATATATGTCATCATATATGATGTCATATATTAGAGACATCATATATAAGAGTTCTTTCTCACCCTGAGCAGATTTCATAGCATCTGTAACATGTAAATATTATCACTTATAAATGCCTTCATACATATACTGTACATTATGGTCTCAATGATTTTTATTAGAATTCCTGAACTCTCAATGCTTACTTTTCTGGTGCAACTAAAACATGCCGTAATTCAAAGAGAGACATTTTTACAGGCCCTATTGTTTTCTGAGAGCTAGTTAGGTTTATTAGAAGAAAAGCTTTCCAAAATCATTCTGCAGATGACAATGATTTATTTTCCTTACTGTAGCAAAGTTCACTGAAACCTCATCTCCTAAAGACCAAACTCACACAGAGATGATTGGCATTAGCACATTGTAACACTCTATCGAATATTCACGTGAGTCCACAATATTATTAAACGTATTCATTTGTCACAGATTATCATCTTCTGTCTTTTTGTTACTTTGCAGTATCGCATACAGATTTTTTCCATTTGTCTTTTTGTTCTCTGACGTCTGGATGTGAGGAATTCATCAGAATAATTACTAATGTTCTCTCGACCAACCCTTCAATGAACTTCAAAGGATAAATATTAACGTAAGCAAACAAAGCCAGATGACCTGTGCTGTCCCTGAAGGCTTTGCTGGATATGTGGTCAGGAGATAAACCAACACGAAGATCAGAGGCTTTTGAAGTTTCTATTTTTTCCCCAAAATTATTTCCTTTTTTACATTTTAGAACACTGAACAGATACGGTTCATGTCCCTGATTTTGGTATTCTGAGAATGAAGTAAGTCTGCCGTTCCAATGTCGTCCCAAAACATAAAAAGTACAGAAAGTTTTGAATGTCACGCATCCAAACACCCTCTTCTGCGTGACTGTAGTTCACGGAATGACCATCCAACATGTTTGTATAAATCATGTAAAACAGAACTTCCTGTAACTCAGTAAAGATCCTATCCAGAATATACGTATTATTAATGAGCGCAGCTATATGTAATGTAATACAGCGGCATGTTTGCTGAATTAGCACTCTGTGAATTATACCATCGTCTGCCAAAAGCAAAACCTTGTTCTCACATGCTTTGGTTCAAGAGGCCATTCCACACGTCCAACTCATAGCTCTCTGTTGTAGGAGGATCCCATCATCAGTCCCTAATGGCTCTTATCATTTGTCCGATGTGGGAATGGGTGTTAGGAATATGGAATCCTCCCTTTACTGCTGTCATAGTAACAAGTGTTGCAGCTGCTTGTTGTGGTTAAGTGAGGGATGTGGGGGTAAACGTACACCTGATGTCAAGCCTGGATTTTCACATATAATGACCACACCAAAAAATTGCAAAGCTGTTGAAAGTATGCAAATTTGGATTTTGGATCACCATAGGGCAAAAGTACACTTCAAAAGGTTACACCTTTAAGGGGATACTCCACCCCAAACATTTTGTCATCATTTACTCACCCTCAAGTTGTTCCAAACCTTTATAAATGTCTTTGTTCTGTTGAACACAAAGAAACAATATTTAGAGTAATGTTAGCAACGGAGATGTGGAAGTCAATGGTGCCCCAGAAAACTCAGTCGCTAACCTTCATCCAAATATTTTTCTTTGTGTTTACTGTAACAGAACAAAAAAGTATACAGGTTTGGAACAACTGTAGGATAAATATGACCGATTTTTTTGTTCAGTCATAAAAATGAGTAAGCGAACCTTTGCACAGCGTTCTAAATGTTTCTACTGTCAACTTTCACCCTGATGAGCAGCCGCCCAATGCACACCAGACATAGCGGCATTACTAAGCAGGAGAAATGGCACACACTTGTGGAAAGATTATACTGGAGCTATTCTTCTCGAGTTTACGTAACCGTGAGTCTAATAAGATCAGCAGCAAACGGTACAGTACACACAGCAGTGTGATGATGCAGGGCCACATGCTCTGTAAGAGGATCTACTTCCTGTAGAGCCAAATAAACAAAAGTGAATAATATCCATTAGTATGTGTGGAGTAAACCACGTGCATATGTGTGTGTATTGTTCAACAGACGCATATCTGGAGACTGGAGACAGTGTTTTTATAAACAACCCCTCCGCCTTCAATCATGAGACTACCCATGCTGTCTGTCTGTTTCTTTCCCTCTCTTTCTCCTATCTTAGACTGAAAGAGGAAGTGTTAACCACTTCCCAGTGTGGCAGGCAAGGTTGTGCTGATTCACAAGTCCACTGTGCAACAAACACTTTCCAACCACAAACTCTTAAAACACATAAACTATCACATAAAAAAAGCTTTATAAATAACTGTGAAAATACAGAGGCAACATATTAGTGTGGCTCTTATAAAAAACTGTAGTGTAATTTTGATGTTGAAATTCCAGCGTAACATGCTAAAAGTGTTATGGCACTATCAAAACATTGCTCTTTTTTTCTAAGCATCCCAAACAACCAGATACAGCAACAACGGCTTATGCGAACCAATCATTAGGTCCGATTAGATTGGCTCGGAAGGGCTAGTTAACCAAAAATCTACATTCTGAAATCATTTATTCACCTTTATGTCATTTTGAACCTGTATGTCACCATTTTCTGTGGACCACAAAAGAAGATATTTTGTGTCTGTAAAATGGAAGTCAATGGGGGGTCAATGTTTGGTTACCAGCATTCTTCAAAAAATATTACCTTGTGTTCTGCAGGAGAAAGTCATGCAGGTTTGGAGTGACATGAGGTTGAATAAGTGAGCAGCATATGCTTCTAAACATAAAAACTACAAGCAAAGTCTTAAATTGCTTTTTAACAAAGCATAAATTAACTTAAGATGATACAGTGTTGCAAAATCAATGTGAAATCTTATAGTGTAAGTCATTTTGACTAGCCTCTGATAAGTAGTTTAATGGATGGCAGTGTGTTCAGTTTTATTCCCACGAGTTTAAAGGCATTAAAAGCTGATCCCTGCACAACTGTGGGCAGATAGCACCGTTTCACCAACTTGGCCCTGACAGAGTCCAGAATTCTCTTTTGCCTCATTGCTCCTATGAGACTGAAATAAAATACATTTAAAAAGTGCCCAGCCTAAAGAGTATGCTAGAATCAAGACCAGTTGCTACATTTAATCAGTTAAAGATTGGGCTTTGATATTTTTATGAAATCCATAATGCTTTTTTATAGGCTGTCACTAGAGCCCTACTGTTCATTGTACTGTATATCAAAGTTCAAGTCTTTACTTATCATTGCACACATTTTCCTAATGCATTATAAATGCAGTGTATAAACCATCACATCACAGATCTGTGGATTGTAATATTCAATTAGATTTGTATTATGCACAAAACTTACTTTGGTTGAACCATATTTAACCATTTGAAATTTGTATATCTCTTGCTGTGGCATAATTAATAAAAACAAGGGATACCAATGTTTCAACACATCAAACACATACGTACTCATTTTATGAGATGGAATACAGTCTTAAGGCTCAAAGGCGTAATATTTGGGCTTTATATATACACACATATATATATATATTTTTTTTACATCTACAAAATTCCAACATTTCATTGAAGTAAAACAATTTGAAGTGGTGGGAATGTCACATTGTGATTTTTTTTCTTTAATACAGACTGGTCACAATTATTGGCACCCCTAGAAATTCTTGTGAGTAAAATAACTCACAAGCACATTCCAATTTATATTTTAACTTTCTGAGCACACCGAGGTGACTAGAAACATGATGTTGTCCAGTCATGACTTCTTGTTGAGCAGGAGAATAATAAGTAACATAAAGCCCAAATACTCTTAATCATTCATTCATCACAATTGCTCTGATGTGCAGCAAAAGATTGTTGAGCTTCACTAAATAAATGGATTAAAAAGGAAATGGTTGAAACAATTAAAATTCCCATTTCCAACATCAAGGCAATAATTAAGAAGTTTTAATGGACTGGAGATGTTGCAAATCTGTCTGAAAGAGAATATGTGTCTATATCGTCTCAATTCACAGCAAAGAGAATATTTTGTGCAACTTTTCAAAGATCACAGATGGAGAATAGCAGAACCCTATAGAAAATTAGTGGGATGAACTGAAGAAGAGGGAGCACCAACATTTAAATGGACTCGGATGACTCTCAATGTATTTTCAAACCTCATCAGCCTGAAAAGAAAAGACTCAGAGCTGTTTTTCTTATAAATTAAGGTTGAAGAATGTATGGCATACAAGGGTGCAAATAATTGTAGCCAACATTTATGGTAGATTTTTTTTTACAATGTGATACCCTACTTCATCCCTACTTCAAATCATATTCCTTCAAAAAAATGTTGGAAAAAAAAAGATCATAATGAGAAACAATGCAGATTTATTTTCACAGCCTTTTTTGCTCATATTTACCAATATTAGTGGAGGGCACTGTATATATATATATATATATATATATATATACAGTATCTCACAGAAGTGAGTACATCCCTCACATTTTTGTTAATATTTTACTATATATTTTCATGTGAAAGGAATTACACTTTGCTACAATAAAAAGTAGTGCGTGTACAGCTTGTATAACAGTGTAAATTTGCTGTCCCCTCAAAATAACTCATCACACAGCCATTAATGTCTAAACCACCGGCAACAAAACTGAGTACACCCCTAAGTGAAAATGTCCAAATTGGGCCCAAATAGTCATTTTCCATCCCCGGTGTCATGTGATTTGTTAGTGTTACTAAGGTCTCAGGTGTGAATGGGGAGCAGGTGTGTTAAATTTGGTATTATCGCTCACACTCTCTCATACTGTTCACTGGAAGTTCAACATGGCACCTCACGGTAATCACTTCTGTGAGTTACTTTATATTCATTATTTGTGATCGTTTTCATATTTTCACTTAAACTTGATATTTTCTTTTCTTTTAGAAACACCAATTTTCTATATTTTATCCACATTTTTGTTTTTACTTTTAATTTAACCATTTAATTGACCAGCTTTTTGATGACTTACTCTGAGATGCTTGTAAATTAGTATTATAGTCTTTGTTTACTAAAATAATTTCATACATTTAAGCATACATTCAAATATTTACATAAGCGCATCTTTACATACAGGCATATATATACTGTAAGATAAAATGTACATACAAGAAAAAAATTACATACAAGGATACTTACAAGCAAATATTTTTAAGATTATAAGTTAGTGTATACTTTCATTCAGTTAAAATATTCGAGATGTATTTATGTAGTTTATTTAAGCGATTTTCTTGGTTAACCACAAAACAGGCAATAATGCATTTCAACATTCAATCCTGAGACATATATAACCGTCCATGTGTTTTGAAACATTGGCATGTTGTCACTTCGCCTGTGTAAAGTGATTTTGAAAGTGAATCAACTGTCACTTTTTATCAATAGTAATGGCATACGTGCCTTTTTTGTACATTTTTCCTTTGTTAAAAAATCTTAAAAAACACCTGGCTGAAACTGTCATTTCAATGTTTACAGAACAATGGAAAACTGTGACGTATTATTTAATCCAGTACACTGCAGCTTGTAAAATCACTGTGTTGTAGTGCACTGGAATGCCCTCCCAATCTTTATCAAAGTATTACAGAGTCTATAAGACTCTTAACATCTGTACGGACTAAATGTACACCTGCTGTGTGCCATGTGCAGACACAGAAATGCCTGGCACCAGACTGGGTCAGCACATACTGTTAGAGGCCCATTGTGTACCAAAGTCAAAGAACTTTACTCTTTCCATCCCCTCCCTGCAATAGATGGAAAAAATCCAGTTCAATCCAAATCCGATTGTTTGCACTGATCAACAGCTGCTGTCAGAGAAGGAAATTCATAAGCTTGTCTTGAGGACAAAAGACATGAGAATAAGAGAATGTGTTCTGACAAGCACATGCAGGGCAAACTTGGCATTTTATACAATCGTAAAGAAACAACTGTTATATAAAGCGTGTGTATGCATGTCTGTGTGTGGTGTGATTTCTGCCTGTATAGTAGTGAAGAAGTGATTAAGGCAGACGTGTTATGTCTTTCAATAACTCAATAAAACTCAAAAAATGTAATATTCCAGTAAAGTGCATTAGATCAGATGTCTGCATGACATTAAAACATAGTGTCCAGTGTCCATAGTGAAAACACTACAGTTTAAACAGTTTTGTCATACCGATCTAGGCCATGTGTCCAAAAGCATTTTTTGGAGGCCATATTTTTTTCCAGAAAATGAAATATGTTCAACTTTGAGAAAAGCACTTCGCTCATCGCTGTCACTTTTTACTCAGCCATCCCATCACATTGCAGAAGGGGCGGGACGAATACCACACCAACAATTTAGCATATCCTAGTTGTATATCTGTATGTATGTGTACAACGACTTAAAACCACAAAACATCACTGGATTGCCTCAATGTCATTATTTGTTGATTTGTGTGTGTATTCTTTGGAGGAACTATTGACAATAGTTCAAAGAAGCGAAAACCTGATGACAGCTTAGTTCTTTGTCAGGGCTTCGAAAGGGAGTGATGAGTTAGCCACTGGTTGAATTTGGAACCTCATCATTAGATTCCGCTAAATTTCATATACTGGACCTGTGAACAAACTACCTTTAAAATCAGATTTCTGGGATATTGTGTATGATAGCAACCAAAGCATCTAAGCTGAAAAAATGCTGTCAATTGCCACAGCCAAAGTTTTTTGGAGGGCGGCAAGCATTCAACCTGCGTTAAAATACGTCGGCGGACACGTGACCTAAACATGACAGTGTTCAATGTTCTACAGAAGTGAATCAGAAATTATGATTTGTGCCTCTGTATCAAATCACGAATATACACGTCAATACAGAGAATCTGTAACACACTGAATACCTCTGCTTAGGGATCAATCAGCAAATTCATGTGTTTTAATATTCTTTTTTTTATCAATCTACACTGCAAACATCATTTTCTGCTAGATCTCTGTATGTCTTAGTCCTGTGTGTGTGTGTATGCACCAGAGGCCCCCATTTTCATGCATGTGTTTCTCATTGAGTGTGAGCAGCGACCTCATCTCTGAGAGCTCACTTACATTTCCTCTTAGGTGTCTCATCAGAGGCTATCGCTATAACGATGAAGAACCTGTTCCTAATGCTCTTTTTTCAAAAACTTTCAATGTCATTTATTTCTACTGAACATAGAATATGTGAGTTTGTTTCCTTTCGCCATTCAAATAGTAATGTTAAAGGTTCCATTCCCCACAATCCCATTTTCAACCTTTACTTAGTGTTTAATGTGTTTTATGAGCATAAACAATACCTGCAAAATGATGAAGCTCAAATTTCAGTGACAAGCAAGATATTGTCTTTAACAGAATTTGCTTTTCAAGGACTACAGAGAACGGATGGAATCGGACTACAGCCCTCTACTTCCCAGGTTCATGATGTCACCATTCCGAGTGCTTTTAATAACCTCCGCCTAAAGTAATACGCCAAAAAATGGGCGAAGCCTTCCTTAGAGAACAGCCGCTGGAGTAATGTTTGGTTATCAGAGATTGTAAACATTTGACTTAGCTACGCTAAACTACTTTCACTTTCATCACAGTCCTACAGCTGGTAATAAGAATTCAGCTACACACATTCTAAGATAACCAACGGTAAAATAACAGCTTCCATGACTTTAAAATCTGCTATGAAAGCTGTTCTGTGTAATACACTGATATTGTGTGTGCGCACACCTCTTAAGCACTTCTATGAAACGTCCTTTGAAGTCCTGCTTGCAAATGTCTCCTGGTCCATCTGCTTGTTTAATTATTTAACTCGGGTAAAAGGTAAAACTAACGCTTCTGTTATTGGTGTTAATTAATATAACCGGTCTGACGCCGTTCGGTCCGATGTAATTTGTGAAATAAGAAACATGAACATCCATTGTTAAACACCCAAAAAACAGCAAAAGACTGGCTCCTTTAAATCTCTATGTTTATCTTTGATGCCCCAGCCAGCAGCATCCATCAGAGTGAAAGAGAACATGCATAAGTCAGGAGTTGTGTTTATTCTGCATGTGATAAGTGCTAATAAGTCTTCCCCCTTTGCAGAACAAGCAACAGTTCCATTATAGAGGGAGAGCACACACACACACACACACACACACACAGACACACGCACACACAGGTGCTTATGACAGCCTCA
Source organism: Triplophysa bombifrons (assembly GCA_029783895.1). NCBI lineage: Eukaryota > Metazoa > Chordata > Actinopteri > Cypriniformes > Nemacheilidae > Triplophysa > Triplophysa bombifrons. The sequence continues at coordinate 25,443,043 of CM056448.1, forward strand.
TGACAGAATGACACATTCTGTTCTGATGACATCAGCATGTCATCCCCCACAGTCATGGAAAGATATGACTCTGTTTTTCTATTGTATTAAAGCAGGGCTAGTCAACTCCGCTCCTGAAGGGCCAGTGATCTGCATAGTTTAGTTCCAACCCAAATCCAACACACCTGGCCATAATTTTCAAGTAGTCCTGAATAGAGGGCATGCATTGACGTCACTTTGCCATGTAAACAACCCAGGGACACCAGCAAAATGGCTTTGTTTTCTTTGGAAACAAAGAAACCGGGACTAAAACACGCAATTATTTGCTGAAATTATTTGCCCGATGATGATCCTTACGACTTCCCTACGACTTACTAAGGAATCAGGTGTTCATGGACACTGAAATATTGCATGGAATTGCGTTTCCTGATTGTCATTTTGCTGAGTGTTTTGTCGCCCACAGGGGCGCGCTCCGGCGTGCTCATGTGATGTTCACGTGGTAAAGTGACGACACCTACACACTCTCTATACTTTGATTAGCTTGGTCAGGTGGAACTAAGCTATGCAGGACACTGGCCCTGACTAGTCCTGTTTTAAAGCATTAGTAATGGTGATCATTTCACTGGGTGATGTTTATATTCATCAAATCATTTAAACAGCCAGAAGGTGAAAATAAGATGATGTAGTGCTGACCTAATGCTGATGCTACAATAATATAATGAACAGCAACTAAACAGGTTTAACTTATGCGTCTCTTATCAGGTCTTTGCCAAAGTTTAGCCAAGAAAGAAAGAAACATTCTGTATTTTAATTAATTTTTTTCTATATACACACAGTATATAGGGATAAACCCAAATTTATTGTAAACTCTCTATTATGGAAAAATAAAAAAGAAATGGTGGGGGATGACCACATGCGTATCTGTGTCAGAGGATATTTTGGTATCAGATGACTTCATTTCACCCACATGGTGTTTGGTCATACCCACGCACTGTGATTCCATTGTGACACAGCATGTTCTAACTCTGGAACTCGGGGACTCTAGATTTGTATTCCACAACATGGCCCTACATGATGAACAATCATTTGATTGTAAATCGTTTAGTCGAGTTGTTTGGAGGGCTTTCCTTTAGTAATCCTACATATTACAGCGATATAGCAGGTGAATATCAGGACATCTGAAATAATGCAAAGGCTCTTCTCTGGGTTAATGTCACCATGAAATCAAACAGAGAAATTCTAAGTCTGATTAAATGATTTGTCCGTCTACACCATTATTTTTTCAAAGTTCATTTGCACTTGTAATCTTTAATCAAACACATTGAGCTCCTCTCCACTTCTCAACAACAACAGGGCTATTCTGATTGTACAAGTGCCAGGCATTTTTAGCCCTCCCCATCCAGGCCCAACTTACAACAAACCAATCCAAAAACGGAAAATAAAGCCCTTCCTTACACTTTTTTTCAAACATCAGAAGCTGTTTCACTCGGATAAACGTCACGATGGGGAAAAGAACTTCTGTGTTATGGTAACTTTAAGTTTTCAATTCTTGTTTACACACTTTTAACATTTGACAGTATCAACAGGCAAGCAATGCTATCAACTATTTATAATAACACTTCATTCAAATGTTACTGTAAAGTTAACATACTTACCCTATCATTAAATATCTTAATCTTATCAATTATCATATCATTTTCATTTATAAGATAGAAAATAGGATAAGCCTGGTGTGAAATCACTGAAAAATGCATGGAATGGTCAGGAATATCGATACAAAGCTGTGTATGCATCTGATCAGACACTAATCCAGGACACATGTTCTTATCAGAACTAACAACACAAAACTTCAGATCAGACCTCTGAAACTAAACTGGTCACGATTTTCTTAAGTTTTCAACATGTTTTACTATATTTGTAAAGACTGGGCCTCACAAGAATGGACAAATCTTTACACAGACACACACTCACAGCACTATGAGCAGTTCTCCACCACAGCATGATGTACTTGATGTCAACTCCAATCACAGCAATTCATTGAGATCTTTTAATGTCAGCCAATGATGACACCACTTAATCATTCCCTGCAAAGAAATAAACACTCACAGTGTTCAGCAAAGAAAATACAAACATTGCCCAACAAATAAACTTTACCATGCATATTCACACCAGGCATCTGAACACACAAGCATCTCTCAAACACAGAAAACAGAGCATTGACATGTCCTACAGTCATACACCCCCCACACACTGTCCAGATTATGAGACAATTTGTTTATACAAAAACACGCCATAAAAAATCAGCTGGATGTGTCACTCCATGTGACGCTCTATTGGTGTTATAAAAGCAATGATGTCAGTACTGAAGAAAACGAAAAAATGACGATTAATCATTTCTGCTCTGATACATGTATATGTTCAAGATATCAACATGAAAAACCTCTGGATCGAAAAAGATGGATTCATTTAGCATAAGCTTATTGAAACAGTAGCGTAACCATTTCCTGCAAACGGACATCATGTTGAAAAGAAATACATTTGTAAAAGTTGACCAGTTTAACTTTCCCATGCAAAGTAACGCATCAGAATGAGACATGAATAAATAATCTCAATGATTTCTACAAAACAGGAAATTATTTGTCATTCTCTTCAGAGAAAGTTTAAGTGATAAGCTCAATTTCTCAAAACTTGCAATACTCCATAGAGTATATGTTTTCTTGTCTTTAAAGGGATAGTTCACCTAAAAATGAAAATTCTGTCTTCATTTACTCACTCTCAAGTTATCCCAATCCTGTATAAATGTCTTTGTTCTGATTATCACAGAGAAAGATATTTCAAAGAATAAAAAAAAAACATTACTCCAAGGCACTCGAAAGTGTTATGAAAGTTAAAAAGCCTTTATTAACACATGGCTTTATCTAAAAACACATCACACACGTGCACCGACGCGTTGTGGCTTACAAGCCATCATAAGGGGTGTAAGCGACAAACACACACCGTCCAGGGCTGCATTCAGCCCCAACAAATTGTTGAAAAACGTTTTTAAATGGAAATGGTGGTGCGGTTGAACACCCTGTTGTGATGACACAAGAGTTGAACTATGGCAGCTGAGATGGCCATTGTGTTCTTTTTGAAGAATTTTCGGAGCCTGATTAAATTGGTATAAAAACGTGTTGAATACTGAAAGATAAATTTCTTCTAATATCTTCAATTGTTGCGTATACCGAGCTGCAGCAGACACATTTGAACAACTTTACTTGGACCCATTGTGTGAGATGTCTCTTTAATACCGCATGGGTTATATACATGTTGCTTCTGATTGGGCTGATGTTCTTGACACACCCACCAAACATGAGAAAACATATCTCAAACCCCGTTACACACCGTTGCAAACCGTTTTCAGGAAGCATGTTGTTCAACACAGAACCTGTAGCAAAACATTGCGCACATATATAGAAACAACCACATGGACACTCCAATTGATATATACCACAAATGAGGTGTTGCAAATGATAAATTAATTTACTCTTAACTCTCGGCCTGATGTTATATCAATGATGTGCTCGTCTTGACCATATTATCACAATGATTGCATTTATCACATCTGTAATTTCCTACACTTGAACTTAACCAAGTATTAGACTTACTCAAGGAAAGATGAGTTCTCACCTGTTTATCTTTAATGGTTTGTGCTTTTCTCAACACTATAGAAGGAGGTTCAGGCAAAACTTCCCTCAAATGATGATCACTCATCAAAGTCTCCCAATAAGTTATTTTTATTATTTTTATTTGCCTGTGTACTATATTGTGTCGCAAAATAAACAGAGTTTTCAGAAAGACTTGATCTTTGTTTTTGTATCAACCATTCTTCACTACTTACATGTTTAGCTTTATTATGCGCTTTATGAATCACACTTTTTATACCCTCGTTCCTTAAATCTTTGGATCATACTTTGGGCCTTGATGTGAAAATCTTCCTCCTTATCACAAATTCTTTTTAGCCTCTGAAATTGACCAAAAGGGATGTAATCTGTCAACCATGGCAGATGAAAACTGTCTTCTCTGCTGGAAAAATGCATGCAACCAAACAGTTTGTGGACCCCGTTGCCGACCATAGAAGAAAAAATTACACCGGCAGTCAAAAGAGCCCCAGAAATGTTTTACATTTACATTTAGTCATTTGGAAGACGCTATTATCCAAAGCGACTGTTTGGTAACAAGCATCTTTCCAAATTTCTTTCTCTGCGTTCATAAGAACAGTATATATAGATTTGAAACAACTGGAAGGTGAGTAAATGATGACAGATTTTTTGGGGGGGTAAACTATCCCATTAAATAATAGATAATCTATCTCTGCTAAACAGAAAACTGTTCAGTTTCTCTTTTGTTTCTCAAAACAACATGAACAGCAAAGGTCATACATGCTGCATGATATTACTGTAAATCAAATGCGTCAGATATTATGCAAATATTCTGGTTCTATTAAATCATTTTGGGACCTACTGTTGTTTATCAGAATGTGCAGTAAAAGTAAAAGAGCCAAAAGTACCAACCGCAGTTTTTTATTTACAAAAACATTACATTGATAAAGTGATGTTTGGAAGTTTTTCATTATTGCATAATGCTTGTATTTTTTAAGGCACATACAACATTTGAAAACATTCACATATGAATGCACAAAAGGCACAAATGAATAAGATCTATAAAACCTTCACCTGCCACAAAAATGTATGATGTGTATGTACTGTATGAGCCTTCTTTTGCACAGTATCTGTTTCAACTGTCATGCAGACTGAGGTATATTTTAATATTAAAGTTATTTTTCGGACACAGTTCTTTCAAATGGTCAGAAATCTATAAATCTCTAAACTCACTTTGGCAATTCTGCGAAATCATAAGGGATAGACAGGTGCCAAACCCGCTCTTTCTCAATACAAAACAAATTGAAATGGTGTTGCAAGTACAGTTTCTTTTTACGAAAAACTTTGTTTCAGAGCAAACAAAACTATTTAGATACTTTAAATAAACATTGGTACAGTAGATGAAATGTGAATCTCTTAAGTCAAATCTGCAAACATTGCACTTTACTGAATCACTGTTTGGATCACAGCATTCCCATATTTGTCCCCGAAACTTAGTAATGTAGTAACTTGCTGAACCTACAGCCACAGGTCTGATGCAACTAATTTCAAGTTAAATTACAGATTTCGTGCATTGTTTTTGATCTACACTGATTCGTGCATTGATCTTGATATGCCAATTCACAGGTGATGCTAAAGACAGACTGCAGCGATAAATATGTTAAAAAACACCACAACTTTCCATGTTGTGAAAGGGGCTTATAGCCATATGGTTGCTGCAGACTCTACTGCCCCATAAAAAAATTGTCAATTCAGATTATAAACCTCAGAAAACCTTTTTTCTAACCAATGTAGCACAATCATAGCTGATTATGAAACTGCAGAAAAATTGTGCATTACATTTGTTTTGAGATGAGAACATAAATAGCGCTCTTCTACAATCAAGCCGAACGGTTCTAAATGTGAAACCGTGCAGTTCTGTGCCGATGTGGGCCAGTTGGTGCTGTTACGATCTCTTTTTCCACTGTGTTGCTACATGAAATCAGAATAGGAAGGCCTGCCCATATCAATAACGGTTAATACAGTATATGCGTCCGTTGTAGCAAATATAAGCAAAGTATGCTAACTACTGGGAAAGCACTGAGCTAACCATGCTGTGAATTCGATACAAGGAACAGCATGCAATTCTACAGTGCTTACACCATGCTGAAGTGGAAATGCAATTCCTCACTTTTTTGGGGATGTCAAAAAAATAAGTAAAAAAATCTACATTTCAAACTGCACTTTTTAAACATAAACAAACATTACACTTAATGATCTTAATTGCTAATAATACATTTATCATTCTTTAAAGACACAGTGGTACAAAAAGAAAGAAAAGTTGCAGTAGGGTTGGGGGGGTTTGAGGGGGTTCACTGTTGAATCTCAAGACACAAAATGTTAAGAAACAGCGTTGAAAGAAAACTCCCTTTGGCAAACATATTCCTCCACTTCCGTTTCTTTCTACGTACATATTTTTCACTCTCTCTTCCCCCTTCTGCCCTCACCCCGCTTTGAGTTATGTTTTTTGGACAGAATTATTATGTGAGCTTCAGAATGCAGAAAAGCAACAAATCACTCATGTACTCTCCTGTTCCCCTGCACCTCTGGGGAATGTGCTGGTAGCAATCAAATTAGCGCAAGCCATTAAGAGATTTCACAGCTGTCGATGATGTATAGTGTAAAAAGTTCATTCTTTTCTCGTTGGACTCTTTCAGAAGACTTATTGAGTGACTTCAGCGTAATATCTGACAGTGCACAGAGTCGCATATCTTTATTAAGGGCTTACACAAACAGAATCAAATATGTAAAATCCAAAACTCGTGGAATAGTCCAGAAGTATGCGTGTTATAGGCCTAACGTCTTGGTTTCAACTGTAACCTTTGTTCCCTGATGGATGGAACGAGACGTTGTGTTGAGAGACAGACTGAGCGAACAACACTGACTGGAATAGCGAGTCACAAGTTAGCGTTACCGCAAGAAGTAATCAGATGGGTTGACCCACAGGGAGGGAGGCCACAGGTTCACCGACAGGGGAACTGAGAGTGAGGAAATCAACAAACGGGACGACCCTGCCGGGGAGTCACTACGTTTGGGGCATATAAATTATAGGGTTCACCTGAATAGGGGGGACTCTACCACTACCGGACTCGGTATAACAGAACGCTCCGCCCGGTCTGCTACCAATGATGGATGGAATGCCTATACTTCACCCTGTGGGGCAAGCTGGGGGGCTCAATAGCGCACCGACACAGGCACTTTCTCAGGTGTACACCCACCCAGTCGACGAGTTTATCTGCTGGTAGCGTGTAAGACACGCGCACCGCAAGGTCAGTGGCGGTGCGCAGCTCGTGCATGCGAGTGGGGTAGGCCTTCCAATCATCCAGGTCTTTCAAAGCCTTGGCATGGAAAACCTGATGGACAGGCATAGCGTGGAGGGCGGAAGAAGCTTGACCTGCAGCACTGTAAGCTTTCGACACGAGTTTCGAAGAGAGCTTACAAGCCTTGGAAGGGCAAATTGGTCGACCCCTCCAAGTGGCAGCTGTCTGTGGGCAAAGATGCACCACGACTGCACGTTCCACCTGACGGATGCGATATAGCCCTTAGCCGCCCCACCGTCCAGGGAAGTAACAGCTCCTGAGCCCGTCAGACAAGAACGTGGCAAGAATGGTGAATTCATCATCTTCGTGAGCACGGTATGCACTTCTGTAAACAATGGAACCAGTGGGGAGCACGCTCCGATCCCAGAAACGACATCTTATCATCGACCATGCTTGGGCTCTACCGCCCAGGGGCCGGATCTCCAAGGGTCTTCTGCATCTGATGCCAGGAGGTAGCAGTCCGTTCCAAAGTACATCCTCATCCTTCTGTCGAGTCTGCCCGTTATGGGACGGGTCAAGGTTGCCCATCGGGGACAAGCCAGGTGAGCGTGCTGGGGCATGGATGGTCCACGAAGCCAAAGCTGATGGAGCAACATCCATGGAAAACCATGGGGAAAACAACATGGGGAAGTCCACTTTAACACACAGGGGGAGATCCGCTGCACGCGTTTTAATTACAACTGTGTAATAGTTTCCTCAAAGAGAAAAGTTGCCTGACATCAAGTCACGGAGGTTCCAAAGAACAAAAAGATGAATGAATTCTCAATGTTCTCAAGATCAAACCCCAGTCTGTCTCTCAACACAATGTCGAGAGACTGACTGAATGGGAAAATTAAACAGGCTTTAAAACAAAAAGTTGGACAAGATGTGTGAATAAGCTACAGCGTATTCTACAGCTTGTTCTGTTGAACACAAAGAAAGAGATTTGGAAGAATGTTAGTGTGGTGGGTGTTAAAAGTACTGAGTTACCAAAAAATACGGTTTTATGTATACACATTTCATGACTGAATGGGGAAAAAAAACATATACCTTAATTGTTTTGATATAAATTTTGGTAAAGTGATGTGTTTGTTCTTTTACATAAGAGAACCTGAGAACGTTCACCTGTAGGGGGATGGGGCTCGTTGCTTAGAAATAACACAGACTCTAAGTCATTTTTGGGTGAACTATATCTTTAAGTCTGAACAAAAGGGTGGAGGGAATATTAAAGAAAGGCCCTTCAATTTCATCTTATTAAATCTGATTGCACCAAATTTGAGTATACAAAGTATATAAAGTTCTGTTTCAGATAATTTCTTAAAGGGGAGGTAACATGCTATTTCACAATATTCAGACTTCTTTACACTGTTAAACGTGCTGACTTTTCAAGCTAAACATGGTCAACTTTGCAAAAAACGAGTTGAACGTTTGATGTAGTATTTCTATGCTCGATTCACTCCGCCAGGGTTTGTACAGGTTTTGGAAAGTTTTTTTTTAAACATGGCTTCCTGTTTCGTTACAAGAGTTCTCAGTCCCTTAATGGAAATTTCTCCGGGAAAAGCACGCCCACGCGTCATCCAGCAGAGAACTCCCATCAATGCCAATTCACTCTGCTAACGGAAATGAATCACACGTGGCCAGTCAAATTAAGTCATAAGTCTATGTGTTGTTGCCATTTGGCATGTACGTGCATAATGTAAACAACAAGAACTTATAGTGAATCAATGCGATGATGAAGTGTGCTCTTGCTGTAGTTCCGCCCAACCTGCACGCCTCTAGGCCCTAGTCTTTTTCCGTCAATAATCGTACAGCTGTATCCATCTTTTATAAATTTGATCAAACAAAATACTTTCGAAGATACATAGTATGCAATACTACACTATAGGTACTCAACATCAGAGGTGGGTAGTAATGCGCACTATTTACTTGAGTAACATATGTGTGTGGAAAATATGTACTTTTAAAGTCAAATCAAAAGTGGGTACATTTTCTCTTACTTGAGTTTATTTCTAATAGAAAATCTGTACCTTGACTGCGTGACATTCCTTACTGCGACCTGTTCGTCAGACACAGCAACATGCGCACGACCTGATTGACACAGAGACGTGGGCTTGCAGAAATATACATTTGAAGAACAGAAGGAGCTTGTTTATGGGCGTGTGGTTCACTCCTTAATGTTTTCAAGTAAGAGCTTTTCACAACACACACATGTGACTCAACATGAGAAAACATGAGTTTGTTCTAAAATCAGTTTGTATTTTATATGAGAGAGCACTGCCAATGTTCTAGGATCTCTAAATCATCCAAGGAAATGCTCTGACTTTAGTTAAATGCGTTGTAAACGCAAAACTCTGCATGACATGGTCTATATTATTATAAATAAATTGTAGTTGTGTAGGCTTCATTGACATCGAGTAGTTTTTAAAATAGTGACTTTTACTTGAGTAACAATTTCTAGTAACTTGTACTTTACTTGAGTAAAGATTTTGGCTACTCTAACCACCTCTGCTCAAGATTAATAAGAGGTTGGAAGAAACCGGGGCGTCATTTGGGTATGGCAGGGGCTGGCGGCTGCCATACCTTGGCTTTCTAATCAGGTCTATTCAAAGTAATATTTTATTTGCAGTATTTATTGCAAGAGCATGGAGATCGCAAGCACGATAAATGTAGGTGCTCCTCCCCCGAGTATAAAAAAAGAGTATAAAAACAAGGCTGTTTTAACAGCAACTTCAGTGGAAAGACACGTGACATTTTGTTTTGACTCTGCCGCGAAGCATGTTCGAATCCGCCGAACTCACTCTTCAAAATTTTCACTTGAGTAGCATCAGCAGCAGCATGTATGATAGGGTCAGGTATCCATAAATATATGTGAGACCATCATGTGGAGGTACAGAAGTAAGATTGGATGACGTCACGAGAGTCTGCTATACCTTGACTTTAGGTGAAGTGACACTGGGCAGAAGGTTTTAAAATAAGTATAGATAAATAATATATGTAACAATATTCAAATATTATAGACCGGTCCAAAATATTTACCTTCATCTTTATTAAAGATTACACTAACATGCGAACTACTGTAATATATGGAATGTTGATATGTCCTTCTAAATACAAACAATTCCCATTAAATGACCAATAATATATTTTTTTGCCAAAAAATAATTTAGATGTGATTTACTTTTGGAGACTACAGAGTCAGACGCTTGGGAAGGATTGTTAAGACGTGTGCGGTGTGGTGTTTGAAGGGGAGGTCTGTCTGTCTGCTGGAGTTAACGTCAACGTAAACCTGTTAGACCAGTTAAAAGCACAACAGAAATGAATGTATGGTGATTGGCATATGGTGTGGTGATCTGTTTCCATGTCATCACTTCAGTGGGAAAATGACAGTGAAAAGAATGATAATGCTTCTGTTACTCTGCTCTGACTTGTTTGTCTTGTTACATAAAGAGCCTCTGTAGTACCATCCATCCGCTCTCCTCTGAACCCTCCACTCACATATGACATCTCAGACACGGCCACGCACACCACTATACGTCAGCTCACACCAACAACACAGTTATATGAATACATTTATATACATATAAAAGTATGTGTTAAATTGTGATTAAAAAAGCTCTGTTGTCAATGAAAAGTCCATTAACATTTGTATGAGTAATCTGTCCCTAAAACGGCATGATTTATTACTCAAAGATATATCAGTATATCAGGTGTTTTAAGGTGTCATACTTGCCTTTTCAATATTTGTAATAAACTTCTCTCAAAGCAAACAAGATAAATCAAACATTCTGTGCAATGGAATCATAAAGATATCTAGTCCAGAATTCTGAGTCTCCACAGGGGGGAAATAATAAAATCTGGAGAAGGTTGTTGGCTCAGCTGGCTACATGCAAACTAGATATTTAACTGATAAAACGCTCTTTCTCTCTCTCTCTCTCTCTCTCTCTCTCTCTCTCTCCCTCTCTCTCTCTCTCTCTCCCTCTCTCTCTCTCTCTCTCTCTCTCTCTCTCCTCTCTCACTCACTCACTCACTCACTCTCTCTCTCTCTCTCTCTCTCTCTCTCTCTCTCTCTCTCTCTCTCTCTCTCTCTCTCTCTCTCTCTCTCTCTCTCTCTCTCTCTCTCTCTCTTCTCTCTCCCTCTCTCTCTCTCTCTCTCTCTCATTCACTCACTCTCTCTCTCTCTCTCTCTCACTCACTCACTCACTCTCTCTATCTCTCTCTCTCTTTCTCTCCCTCTCTCTCTCTCTCATCTCTCTCTCTCTCACTCACTCACTCTCTCTCTCTCTCTCTCACTCACTCTCTCTATCTCTCTCTCTCTTTCTCTTTCTCTCCCTCTCTCTCTCTCTCTCTCTCTCTCCCTCTCTCTCTCTCTCTCTCTCTCTCTCATCTCCCTCTCTCTCTCTCTCTCTCTCTCTCACTCACTCACTCACTCACTCACTCACTCACTCTCTCTCTCTCTCTCTCTCTCTCTCACTCACTCTCTCTCTCTCTCTCTCTCTCTCTATCTCTCTCACTCACTGTCTCTCTCTCTCTCTCTCTCTCTCTCTCTCTCACTCACTCACTCACTCACTCACTCACTCACTCACTCACTCACTCTCTCTCTCTCTCACTCTCTCTGTCTCATTCACTGTCTCTCTCTCTCTCACTTTGTGTGTGTGAAATTAGAGATAGATCTGAAAGATCTTTGCTGACGGGTAAGTAGAGGGGAGTAATCAATGAAATATTAGTGTTGGCAGGTAAGAGCATGGGTTCTGTAATAAACATCTCTTTCTGTCTTATATTTAAGAACAATGGCACAGCTTCAGACATACTTAACATTTCTATATTTTATAGCCCAAACTAATTTGTATTGCATACTGTTTAGTAGTTTGGTATTATTAAATATTGATATAAATAATAAACATATATATGTTTTTAGAATTCCAATAGAACCTTTTCTGTCTAAGTTATTTCATAAAGACCCTTTAATAATTGAAAAACCTTTTTGTTTCAAAAAAAAAAAGGTGAAAAAAAAGGTTCTTCAGATTATAAAAAGGTTATAAAATACACATCGTCTTAGAGGCTGTACAAAACATAGTCCCATACAAACACTATTTTCTTCTATGCAACAGTAGCGAAATCTATTTAATATGTTTATGGAGGAGACCCATGGCGTAACCAAGTCTCAATAAGGGAAGCCCATTTCTTCAGCTGGCACATGGGGAAATTCCACAAATGTGTACATTCATAGATATTTACACAAAATAATATTAATTTGATCAGATGTAAACTAATCACAATGTTATTACTTATAAAATTGACGAGTTGATTTTGTAATTCAAAATAATTATATATATATATATATATATATGATTATTTTATTAGTGTAATGAGGCACTATTGAAAAAGTTGTTAATTTGGAACTTACTGAATGTTAACAAGCTTTACCAACGCTCTTCATCAAAGTTTTAATTTTCTCTGCTGTAACATTGTCAGAGCTCTTTATAAAGAGTGTCCTATAGACATTCACACACTGAACCTTACGCTTCCCCTAAAGCACAATTTTGGAACACTTCAACAACTTCTATAACTTAACAGCTTCTATATAAACGCTGACTTAAACAGTCACTATTAATGTGAATTTACAACAACGCCGTGCAAATCCAAGTGAATAGCAAACGATACAACAAGATGATTTATGCATCTGATCTTTAGCAAATAATGTGTTAAACACAGTGGAAAGCAAATTAACCTACATGTGCAACGATCATTCTCAGTCAATCAAAAACACAAGCTCTTCATCAATATCAAGCTGACAGACAGGGAGTGATAGGGAATGTGTTTCTGTGTGCGCTGAAAGAGAGAGGGGGGGGAGAGAAGACTGTGAATGCAGATATGGGCTTGGACAAACAGGACGCAGTGACACTGGGTGCAAAGGTAGAGCTCAGCGAGATAAAAACTGCTCTTAACACGCAGATGAGATACTAGCCGGCAGACAGAGGGCATTTTGATAAGCTGAGAACACAGACACACTTTGATAAGTCGGGTCATACACATAAAGACCCATATTGATCGGTATGGTCACACACATACATAGACTTCAATGATTAACATCTCTGATAGGTGAAGATGGCATATGATTATTTTACTTAAAACTGAAATAATTACATCACTGGGAACAAGTGACTCACACGTTTTTTGTGTCCAAATATTCCTGAGCAGTGTGCCATAAAAAACTTTTTGGCCTAGAAATTCCTCTGTAGGTTATTTTTATATCAAGCACATAGAACAATGTATAGATAGTTTCAGTGAAAACAGCATAAACAAATGTAATGGGTCAAACTTAACTTCCGGTAGACCTCTGCAGAGAACTGTTGAGTAGTTTTAATGTAATTTAAAACAATTAATATAGAATAATTTATTAATATAAATTAAATATACCCTTTATTCATTTAGAACCTGTATGTCTTTCTTCCGCAGAACACAAATGAGATATATTGAAGAATGTTGTAATTTGGCACCGATTCACTTGCATTGGTTTTGTGTCCTTACGATCAAAGTGAATGCTGGCCAGTGGTGTTCGGCTATCAACTTTTTTCAAAATATCTGCTGCTGTTTTCTGCTATAGATAGAAAGTCATAAAGGTTTGAAATTACAAGAAGGTGAGTAAATGATGACAGAATTTTCATTTCGGGTGAATTATCACTTTGGGCCAGGCGTGTGTGTCCAATGAAACCGTATCAATAAATTTTAAAGATTATTCCCTCGTTCTTGCACTATAAAAATATGTATGATTTGGTATTAAATATGGCAAAATCAATTTAACTATATTGGGTTAAATCATTTGAAGTTATTATGTGTGTTAGATTATTTTGTGCCATGTTTACAGTAAAGGGAAATTATGAAAATACAGAATGAAATCCTAACCCCGGAAAAATTTTCACACTGCAGTCTTTGCCTGTCGAAAATATACACAAAATCATACACACATCATCATCAAAACTGAAGCTGATATAACACAAACAGCATATCACGTTCTACTTTATACAAGTCAGAGAGACTGTGAATTCTCACTAATGTGATTTAATTAATGTGTCCAAGAAAATAAATTAGAGGCACTGTTAATGCCAACATTTTATTAGAGTGAATGTGGAGCAAGAGGACAGCAGCCTGCAGCAATGACAACTTTTAACGATCAGATCTTTGAGGGAAGGAAGCTCACATACAAACATGACCGAGCATGAGGTAGCAGAACACTTCCAAACCTGCACAGAAGTACATTATCACCCATGTGAACACAAACACATGCATACAAGATGCTTCTGTAATGGCACCATTTGACAAAACAATCTCATTTTCAATAGTTTCGCAAATAATACAGAAAGACACACACACACACACACACACAAATTAACAAATAAGTGATTTAACATTCATTACAGACAATCATTTTTCGCCCTGTGAATTTGCATATCAAACAGCTCAATTGGTTTCAATTAATTAAACAAAAACAATCTTGCATTTAGTTTTTTTGTCATGTGGTCAGACATCATATGACAAGAAATGTTTCTTCTTGAAAAGTCAACCTACCTTTTTTAACTTATAGAAATTAAACAAATAAGAACAACATCTTTACTCAGCGTAACTAACTTCTTTCCACCCTAATCTAATCTCTCTCTCTATCTGTCTGGTCATAACCACCATGTTTCAAACTCATCATAAGACATGTGCCTCATTTGTGCTATTCAGTTTGACCTTTGCACCCGTGCTAGTGAAATGACCTCTCTTAAAGGTCAAGAATCATATTTTCCATTTTTTCTTTAGCCAACAGGGTGAGTCGCTGGGGTAAATCATTAGTGAAGGAGATTAAAGAGAGGCCATAATTTAACCAACCTGAACATCGAGTCAGTGTTCAATTTCTATGAAAAGTCACTTCCAAGGTATCCTTCACCTGAATAATTTGTGTCATTTATGTTCTGATCTAACATCGAACTGAAAGAAGGAAATGATAAAATGATAAAGTCAGACAATAAGAACCTAGTCTGTATAAACAGATAGCAGAAGTCATCACAAAATATTCATATTACTTACATAATTAAAGATATTTTCTGAACCTTAACATAAATCGTATTTTTTCAGAACAATGATTATTGTTCATATGTTCATAACTGGTGTTATTATCTCATTTTTTTATAATAAAAATATAAATGTACTCATACAAATAAGATTACTATTGTTTAATTTCAAATGCTTTATTAACAATGAATCAGCCATACAACTAGCAGCATCCCATAAAATCTGCTGTTCAAAAGTTACATTAATGCGAACTACTGCACAATTTAACAAAAGCCAAGACTTTTACCATTTTTTACATTGATACTGGGGGATTTCTAATGAGACAGAACATTTGAACTGCAATACGTCGTTAATGTTTTAAAAATGTGATTTAATGCAGGTCAATTTGTGTTTTATATGACAGAGACACCTCCTTAATCGAGCAACCTGCAGTATTTGTAATACACATATGATGATACACGTACACATTTGTGTTTTGCTAGTGCCTCACACTAAAGGCCATCTCTGGTTAATAATTATTATAGAATTTTCCAAAACATACTGTGATCCCTACCCACATTTACATACATCATCACACACAAATGTGTATTGACTCTATGAAGGAGGACGTACCATACACATCAATTGTGTTTATTTTAAAGCTAATTACAACAGACTTACCTTAACACACAGCCTAACCCTACTCCTTAAAGAAACAATGTTAGATTTTTAGAATAAAAAATAACATTACTTCTTCTTAAATTTTGCAGTTAAGAGCATCTATGTCCTCAAATAGAGATTTTATCAAATTTCGCTCACTTCTTTAGAAAATGTTGACTCCCCCAATGCATACACATACACTTGTCCTCAATACACAGTCACACACCCTGCGCTGAAATGTTAACAAGCCCAAAGTTCATATTCAACTAAGGCTGCACGGATGGGGGGTTTATGTTTACAAAAGGTGATTCTGAAGGTTAAAAGTCAACAATATAGTTGCCTTAGGTCCTGAAGTACATTGATATTCTGTCATCACTTTTTCATGTTACTTTCAGGATTAGGTACCTGTTTTTTCCTTTGGTATTAAACAGAACCTGTGTACATATGTGTTGACAATGTGTTTAAGCAATAAAACACTGCTTTTACAGGTGCATTACTGATGCTTCATCCATAATTAAAAATCCTCAGATTCCACTGATTCAGAGCTAGTTAATGAAACAAGTAAATCTACACTGTTGCATTTTCGTTTAAATCAATCCCATCTTTTCATTCGGATACAAATTTGTTTATACCTCATGTAGACGCTTTCTGTTCCAGATCAGTTCTTTCTTTTCTTTTTTCTATTATTCATTGTTCTCTGGTCACACAGAAGAATGAGAGGGGGAAATTATTGTCTCCATTCAAATGTTTTGGTCAACTCAAAGTTTAATAATATAAATAAAAAGTATTTTCCTGGGTGTAACCTAATGTAGTCCGCTTCACATTGGAGTCCTGAACATTTATTATGCAATAACAAATGTATAACTGGATGTGCATTATCTCCTTCTGCTCATTTTAAAGGTTTTCTGACGAAAAATGACTACAGAGTACACTCTTAAAAAAGGTGCTTCAAAAGGTTCTTCAAAAGAAGTGTAGTTTAATCCAAGAACATTACAATTCATAAAATGAAATGTTTTTGAACATGTTTGATAACAGTTCATAGCGTAGACATATATATCATACACCAAAAAGGCACGCAGAGAACTGGTATTAGACTCAGGTAAGAGTTTGACCTCAGATGATTTAAGATTCAAGAGATTCTGTTCAGCTGACTCCTCAGGCTCCTGTAACACAAACAGAAAGCAAAAGTAATATCATATGAATACATGTAATGTTTCAGTTTCTCCACAACTTTGCTTACGAAATACTGGTAGAAAGTTTTGACACGGCTTTCATCATCACCTAGAATACCAAAACAATCAGAAAAATCACATCCAGTGAGAGGTTTATTTATCGACCTGTATTTATCATGTGGGAGACATTTTGACAGAAAGCTGCACAATACTTTAGATTTGAAACACACCCAAACCAAGCACGTGCAGAGGGGGTGGGGCATAGCGGAGGGTACTTGAGCACCTGTCTCTTTGCTCCTTCATGCCAAACGTGGCCTTTTGTCAAGGCAAAAAAATATTATTTTTTGTGATTAAAGGCCCTTTTTTAAAGGCTTGCTCAATCTAACTATTAGTAAAAATGAACGTATAATAATTTAGCCCTAAATAAAATGACCCACGTGATGACCCACACGTTCAGACGCATTCAGGCATTTTCAGGATACATACAGTTCGCGGCTGCCGGTAAGTGGTGTTTTCAGCTTAGCGGTGTGCATGTTTACTATTAGTGTAGGCCTATTTATTATTATTATAAGTTGTAGTAGCAGAATTTTACAAGAACGCCACGAAGACAGCATGCACGACTATTGTTTGTAATATAAACAAAGGTGTATGTTCACTTGAATCGATCTTTGCTGTTTGGGGGAGAAAAGTTTCACGGGGGTGAAGGGGCCTGGTCTTTTCATGTTATTTGACTAAAACTATTAATACTTTAAAACAAAATACACCAACAAAAAAAGACAATGTGCTATATTGAAACCTCAAGATCTTCAACGTGTGTTTAGCTTTTAAAAAATAATGTTTAACGCAAACACCATCCGATATTTCCTACAGGGCTTAGAAAGAGTGACCCACGAAAGAGGTTTGTGAATGTAAAACAAAATTGTTTCCTTTTTCATTGTAGACTGCACTGTTTCCCAATCCTTGTGCTGGTGTTTTCCTGACACGACACATCTTCTTTTCCTAATGTAACACACGTAATTTAATTCATCAGTTTATTAGACTCTATCACCTGAATTGGGATTGTCAGAAAAGGGACACATTGAAAACATGCAGGGGTGTGTTATGAACACTACAGATTAGGAAACATGTTATATAGCACAGGAAGGTTTTTAATCAGCTTTAGTCTACAATCTCTGTCTCAATTTCTGTCAACAGGCCTTTTACATCTATTTTTAATAAACATAATTATACTTTCAGTCTAACATCACCATACAATACCATATGAGGAAGTCATAAGGTTTCTAATAACCTTTCCCTTTCCTAAACATGCTGAGCCAAATGGAAGTTTGAAAATCCTAAATGCGTACATGTGCGTGCAGAGAGTAATACAAAAGCACACAAACAAAGACAAAAAACAGAAGTTGGTCGTGGTGTTGCTGGACCATGTGATACTGTACGTGTAGATGGATGGAGAACCTGGAAATGGGGAGAGAAGGACAGGAGTTCTCCCTCTTGTCCTTAAATTAAACCTAACAGGAAGAGTGAAAAGAGGCCTGCAGTAGCCGTCAGCCCTTTTCGCTTCCCCTTTCGGCTGGATAGGAGAAGCAATGCAGAGGTCCATATGGGAGGCGCGGCTACAGATCTGCTCTGACTCATCACAACTGATCGCCTCCTATCTCCTCGGTAGTTTGACTGTTCCTCAATTTTAAATTAATTTGTTTTCATATGATTTTATTAACAGATTAACATGCACTACCTGAACTCCACCCTATAGATTATGACGTCACAGTTACATGTATGCGTTGATGGCAGTGATTTACAGTACTATACATTTTATAGGCGATTATTGAAAATGAAACCCATGACTTTGCTTTTTAGTGGTTCAGATCCAGTAGTTGAGGAGTGAGATCTTATAATTAAAGAAATGAAAATTCCCTTCTTCAGCTAAATACCAACTATTCATTTCATATTAAATTGACAATGTTATCTTCTTATCTGGGGTACAGAAGGTTGAAGCTCCAATAAGCACATATTCAGTCCTGGCAAAAAGAGAATTTTTCACGTTTATTAAAATATATTATTAAAGATTAATAAAAAAGTGCAAATTCGTACTAAACTGAAGCTCTGCTTTAAGAATGCAAGGAGGCTTGACAAAAAAACGTCTTGGTTACGTATATAACCTCCCTGATGGAGGAAACGAGACGTTGAGTCGAGAACGACAGATGGGGTTCGCCCTTGAGAACCAATCAACTGGTTGGGTCTTCCTTCCTGATGGGGAGCGCCTGCAAGTCCACCACTTGGTCCCGGAAGGGAGAAGTGGGAACTTTGGGCACGTATCCGGGCCTGGGTCTCAAGATAACCAGAGAGTTTCCCAGGGCCGAATTTAAGGCAATCCGGAGACACAGAGAATGCTTGGAGGTCCCCTACCCTCTTGAAGGAAGCGAGCGCCGACAGGAGGGCCGTCTTACTCGTCAGGTGAGGAAGATCGGAACCTCTGAGGGGCTCTTGGACCCATGTTAGGGTCCCAAGAGGGTATGGAGCGGAGATGAGGCGGATTCCGCCCTCTCGCGCCCCTTAGGAACCTGGTGACCAGGTCGTGTTGCCCTAGAAACTTTCCATCCACTGAGTCGTGATGAGGGGCGATAGTGACTACATACACATTCAGTGTGGAGGGGATATGTTAGTCTCCAGTCTCGTAAGAAGGACAACACAATCCTGATTGAGCACCTCTGTGGGTCTTTCTCGTTGAGAGAGAGACACCAGGACGAGAAGAGGCGCCGTCTAGAGGCGTGTAACCGCCTAGTA
Organism: Triplophysa bombifrons; assembly: GCA_029783895.1. Lineage (NCBI taxonomy): Eukaryota > Metazoa > Chordata > Actinopteri > Cypriniformes > Nemacheilidae > Triplophysa > Triplophysa bombifrons. The sequence goes on from CM056448.1 coordinate 25,462,648, forward strand.
GATGGGGCCCTAGCCTGGGTGATGGTCTCTGCCGTAAAGGGGGAGTAGCCAACTCAGGATCTTCTCGTCCTGTCTAGAGACCAGACATGGGTGTTCCAGAGGACTGATCTGGGATGCCAGAACGTGTCCATCCCCTGAGAGAGCAGGTCCTTTCTCAGGGGAATGGTTCAGGGGGAGTCGCTGTCCAGAGCATCAACTCTGAAGCCAAGTGCGGTTAGACCAGTGCGGTGTAACCCATAACACTTGGTGCTCCTCTTCTCTGACCTTGCACAGTGTCTGTGCACAGTGTCTGTGCAAGGAGGCTCCTGGAGGGGGGACGCCCGTCCCGCGGTCAGCTGTGCGCAAGGGCATCCATGCCGAGGGGGGCCTCGGACAGGGAGTACCAAAGCGGGCAATGGGTGGTGTCGTGAGAGGCAAATAGGTCTATCTGTGCCTGTCCGAACAGCACCCAAAGGAGCTGGACAGCGCGGGGGTGGAGTTGCCACTCTCCGCAACGTGTATACTGACAAGAGAGCGCGTTGGCTGTCTGGTTCAGTTCGCCTGGGATGTGTGTGGCCCGCAGGGAGCGGATCACCTGCTGACTCCACAGGAGGAGGGGTCGGGCAAGTCGTGTTAGCTGCCGTGAGCGTATGATGTACGCTACGGGTGTCGTGCTGTCCAGGCGGACCAGCACGTGCTGGCCCTGCACTAAAGGCCGCACCCTTCTCAGCGCAAGCAGCACAGCCCACAACTCTAGGCAATTGATATGCCAGCGCAGACGGGGGCCCGTCCAGCGCCCCGCTACTGCGTGCCCATTGCACACTCTCGCAAGAAGGTTGCTGACAGGGTGGAGGTTTCCCCCTCGACCTCCGCTTCTCGACCTGTGGGGGCACAGGAACCGGAGCCGATGTCAAAGGGGTCCTGGACTGCCGGGAAGCAGACGCCACGCGGTATCTCGGAGGCCTCTAGGCGGCCGAGTCGCGGTGCGAAAAAAATGTGGCTAATTGCAACTGTCTGCTTCACCGTCAAAACTGCTGAGCGCAGTCCTTGATGGCGTTACCAACAACCCACCCTGCGAGATAGGTGCATCAAGAAAGTGGACTTTCTCGGTGTCACTCTTCTGCGCAAGGTACAGCCGGGGGTGTCTCTCCTGGACCACTACGGTGGACAATGCCGAACCCAGGGGCCATGCCACCACCTTGGTCGCCCGTAGAGCGCTGTCACTGGCAGCACGGAGAACCTGCATTATATCCGGGTCGGTCTTACCCTCGTGGAGCCCTTTCAACACCTTGGCCCGGCGGACCTGCAGGATGGCCATGGCGTAGAGAGAGGAGGCAGCCTGGCCGGATGCAAGTCTCCCTCCGATGCTGCGAGCAACATCTCATCTACAGTCGTGGCCAAAAGTTTTGAGAATTACATAAATATTCGTTTTCAAAAAGTTTGCTGCTAAACTGCCTTTAGATCTTTGTTTCAGTTGTTTCTGTGATGTACTGAAATATAATTACAAGCACTTCATACGTTTCAAAGACTTTTATCGACAATTACATGACATTTATGCAAAGAGTGGGATTAAGATCTGGGGAGTTTCCAGCCCATGGACCCAAAATTTCAACATTCTGGTCCCCGAACCACTTAGTTATCACTTTTGCCTTATGGCACGGTGCTCCATCGTGCTGGAAAATGCATTGTTCTTCACCAAACTGTTGTTGGAAGTAGTTGCAGTTGGAAGGTGTTTTGGTACCATTCTTTATTCATGGCTGTGTTTTTGGGCAGAATTGTGAGTGAGCCCACTCCCTTGGATGAGAAGCAACCCCACACATGAATGGTGTTAGGATGCTTTACTGTTGGCATGACACAGGACTGATGGTAGCGCTCACCTTTTCTTCTCCGGACAAGCCTTTTTCCAGATGCCCCAAACAATCGGAAAGGGGCTTCATCGGAGAATATGACTTTGCCCAAGTCCTCAGCAGTCCATTCACTATACTTTCTGCAGAAGATCAATCTGTCCCTGATGTTTTTTTTGGAGAGAAGTTGCTTCTTTGCTGCCCTTCTTGACACCAGGCCATCATCCAAAAGTCTTCGCCTCACTGTGCGTGCAGATGCGCTCACACCTGCCTGCTGCCATTCCTGAGCAAGCTCTGCACTGGTGGCACTCCGATCCCGCAGCTGAATCCTCTTTAGGAGACGATCCTGGCGCTTGCTGGACTTTCTTGGACGCCCTGAAGCCTTCTTTACAAGAATTGAACCTGTTTCCTTGAAGTTCTTGATGAACCTAAAAATTGTTGATTTAGGTGCAATCTTAGTAGCCACAATATCCTTGCCTGTGAAGCCATTTTTATGCAACGCAATGATGGCTGCACGCGTTTCTTTGCAGGTCACCATGGTTAACAATGGAAGAAGAATGATTTCAAGCATCACCCTCCTTTTAACATGTCAAGTCTGCCATTCTAACCCAATCAGCCTGACATAATGATCTCCAGCCTTGTGCTTGTCAATATTCTCACCTGAGTTAACAAGATGATTACTGAAATGATCTCAGCAGGTCCTTTAATGACAGCAATGAAATGCAGTGGAAAGGTTTTTTTGGGATTAAGTTCATTTTCATGCCAAAGAAGGACTATGCAATTCATCTGATCACACTTCATAACATTCTGGAGTATATGTAAATTGCTATTATAAAAACTTAAGCAGCAACTTTTCCAATTTCCAATATTTATGTAATTCTCAAAACTTTTGGCCACGACTGTATACATAATTCAGGAAACACCTGACCCAATAACATAGCACTTAATTTCTATTGCTGCTCTATCTTTTCCACATTTATATAAAAAAATACGACAATCTGCAACACAAGTGAACAAGCATTTTTCTATTTCAATTTTTTTACAATTAGCATACATGTAATTCTGGGCTTTTTAACGTTAAATGTATACATGTATATATATTCTTGAAGTGCAGTTATTAGATTGCAGTGTGTGTAAATGATCATCACTACAGCTCAGCAAACCAATGCATCACCTCACGGAAGGGGGCTTCCTCATTTCACATGGATTTTTACATATTTCGAAAGACATGAGCGTAATCCAGTTGTCCCCAGAACAAACAGTACCAACAGATCTCCATTCAGTGATGTCAGATCCGTGTGTGTCTGATCGATAAAACGCATCAGAAACGTGCTGTCCTTCCCCTCTGCAGATGGACAGTGTGCTACAAAGTAATTGACGGGGGGAGCAGAAAGAGGAAACTTACCAGAAGAAAGGAAGGGGAGGAGTAGGACTGTCGGGAAGTGCACTACTTTGTGTATATATGTATATATGTGTGTGTGTACATGTGCGGTGGGACAACAGGGTGACAGAGACCACAGACCTCCAGTGGTAGATGGCATCTGGGGTAGTGTGATTACCTCAACAGACATTAAAAAAACATACATACCGCTAACTTCCTTTAAGCTTTGCCCTGTACTGAATTTGCCAGATAGCTTAACACACACTATGATGTGCACACACACACCTGACAGAAGCATAGCTGTATTCTAGAGATATGAATCATTCTTGCATATTCTTAAGAAGACGAACAGAGTCTTCAAAAACACGGCATAATACCAAGTGTTTCTGCTTTGTTTTAGCAACATTGTGCACACATACATGACATATATAAGATAGCTTCAAACACTTGAGGATATTACAGAAAGGCTTTGTCCGTTATTAGGGAACTTCCCTCAGCTTTCACCAGGCCTATGACATACACTAGAAGACATGCAGAAAAGGTACCTTCACCCACACCCAACTGTACACAAGTTCAAATCTCTGCCCACTTCTCACTCACTAACTGAAAATTGGTAATTTCTCTCATTGTGCAATCACGCAGATTCAACGCCGGATCCTGTTAGAGTAGTTTTAAAAGCTTCTATGCATTCTAGAAATGTTGCAGATCCTTCACTATATTGTGGAATCACTCGAGAGTTCTAGTTCTTTTTTTTAATTGGCTTTTATGAGAAAGCATGCTTCGGGACATGATGCAACGTGAACATTCACCAGAAAGAATATCCTAACCAGAGCAATATGTCCTTACTACACAACATGTACAGAAATGATACAATTACACAATATAGCTCACAAATCTCTGTCCTAAGCAAATGTAAATAATTTCTGCAACATTGTGGTTTTTCTTAATGTCCTATATGCAGGTCACTCCCTGCATGGCGTTATATTATTGGGAAGCATAGTGTGGAGCAAGCCAATTTGAGCGTGCAATAAAAGTTTTCATTTGATTTTGACATCCTTGGTGTCTATAGTGTATGTCAGCAAATGCAACGCCAAATTTTGGTGTTTAAAAATGTTTAGCATGCAGTTTATTGAAATGTTTAGATTATACAATGCGTTTTGTTACATTCTATCATAATTTCTCAGTGATATTAAGTATAGCTAAATATTTAAGATAAATGATAGCAAGATATTTTTGGCTTGCTATCTGTGATGGACTTAACTTTTCCTTCCCCCCAGACTGCTTAATTAAAAAATATATTGTATTAAATAAATAAAAACAGAGGTGGGGACTGTAGTGGAAAAAGTTTGTGGTCATTCATAGGGGGTTAGGATTGAATGGATTAGACAAACTTTTAAATTCAATCGATAAAAATTATATAAAATCTTTTTATACCACCATGTTGCACAAACATGTTTTTACCAACCATTTGATTTATGGCCATCTGCAGACTCATCGATTAACTCATTATATGAGATGCATTTCTCACCCACGTTATTCATATGAAAGTGTGACAAGCCTTTGACAAATGTTTTTCTGCCATAAAAAACACATTTAACAACAAACACTAAAATACACTCTTAAAAAAATAAAGGCGCTTGTGATACCATAGAACAACCTTTTTTGACAAAATGGTTCTATAAAGATCCTTTAACATCCAAATACAAGGTTCTTTAAGGCGAGGGAGGTTCTTCCGATTATAAAAGGTAAGAAAGAGATGGTTCTTTCAAGAACCTTTGACTGAATGGTTCTCTGTGGAATCTAAATGGTTCTTCTATAGCAATGCAAAAAAACTTTTAAGCAACTTTATTTTCTAGAGTGCATTAAATATACTAGAATTTAAAACACAAAATAGCTCCCTTACACAACTAAAATATATTTTCCTATATCCTTTAAATATATTAAATAATTCAATATTTGAAATACAGAATAAAACATTCTTAATATATCTCAATATAACACTTAATAAGGAATGGGTGCTGTGGAAAGGAGGGCGTGGCTTAACACGGTCTGCGGCGAAAGGGCGTGTCGGGAGTATGACGGGGGGTAAGCAGATCAACGATATAGTGAAATCACCTGCTTCTTGTTCTAGTAATTGGCGAGGAGACGCATTTAAGGCACGAGGGAGGAGAAGGGAAGTGAGAGAGAAACCAGGCTGGGAAAGCAAGCGTCCACAGACGGAGAGAGACAAGGTGTCTAGGAGTATCCGATCCAGAGAAAGGATTCGTCACAACCAGAGAGATTGTGTAATTTAATGAGCGGGTCTACAACCCGGAAGTATTGTAGTAATAAAGAATCTTACGCTTCCCCAGCCACGCCGACTCCGCCTCCTTTCTTCCCGGGTTTCGGCACCACTGTAAAAAGGTTCAGGCTTGAGGAAGAAAGGAGGCGGAGTCGGCGTGGCTAACTTCATATCTTGTTAGAAATAAAATAAAATTTTATGTCACATTAACTAAAAACACTTATGTTGAGAACATTAAATGAACCTACATAACGTTAACATATAAAAATCATGTTTGTAAAATTTAAGCGCACCAAGCCCCTTCTAAATAAAAGTCTCTGACAATAAATGTACTGTTGTGTCCACTTCTAGACGTTTAAGACTTTTATTAAAAGTCAAGTTTCAGAGTTACACTGTAATCCTACACTAAAGTCATTCTAAAATATGAAGCTCAAAATTATGTTTATGACTTAAATTTTTCTTAAGCCAGAAATGAAACTCAGGTTGAATTTTTTACACTGAAGATCAAAGGAAACTTTCCGCATTGAACAGATTCCTTGCAGAACTGTGGAAATGTGATTTTTCTAATGGGAACTGAAGATTTTGCTTCATCTGCATCATCCATAATTGCAAGATAAGATCTCTGACTCACTCGCTAAGCCACGTTTTTATTTGGACAACAGCAACAAGGTTCTAACCTCACAGTTCAGCCCCACCTAAGCCAATCAGATAACAGAGCCAAATCAAACCCCACAAAAATCAGATAATGGAACAGATTGTAAACACAAACTGTGATTTATTCTCTCCAACATGCTCTTCAATTAAGCAGTTCCAACAACAATGGCCTAAGATGTTTACAAGAGGAGAACAGAAAAGAGTGCAGGTTTTTACTCAAAGGATGATGTGCTGTTTTGGGGGAAATCTGTCTTTGATAGCAATGAATTGTTGAATGGAAGAGGTGGACGAATGAGTGAATGTGCAGCAAAATCATGTAATATGGTAAATCAGCACGTTTCTGGTTCAGACTAAACCTTGTATGGTTCTGTTTATAGCTAAAAAGAATGTATACCTTGTGTAGGCCGCTAAGACATGACTTCACAGCAAACTGTGGTTTCAACAGAAAGTAAAGCAACAAAGTCTGTTGAAAACCGCTACATTAAGTCCCTTCTCAAGAGATATTTCTCATTGTATCTTTAAATAAACAAGAAAACAACTTCTTTGTCTTCGACCCATCCGTATAGTCCAGAGGTAACATCTGTGTCTCACTCTCACTAGATGTTTTTCTCACGCACACACACAGAATGAAAACATCACTCTATCATGGGACATAAACTTCTTCGGAAAACACCAATCATTCTTACTCACGTTAAAAATGAATTCTTCTCTTCTTGTCTTCTGTCTTTCAGACATGAAAGTTTGTGTCCAGAGTTTCTTTTTTTTGTTAAAACAGACAATGTAACTTAATGCAGGATGAACTAAAGCCGGCTGCACATAAACATTCAAATATTTTGACATACAGACACCGCCAAATTCCATAACATTAGACTTCTTTGATTCTGAACAATGATGAAGAAAGAAAACAGACAGTCCAAAAAAGTCCACAAAATTGTTCTCTCTGTTTTTTAGTAAAAGTATACACAGGCATGAAAGTGTATCCCAAAAATTTCTGTTATAAGTTAAAATGCCTGAAGCGAACTGAACTCTGCTCCATTTTGGTTTTATAGGTTATCACTTTGTGTGTGTGTGTGTGTGTGTGTGCGCGTGTGAACACAAATGTGCTGCACAACCCATCGTAATATAGTAGCTTGGCACACAGACTTCAAGATCACATTCTCGGATAATCAGGGTGCATTTTGTCAAGTGTTATTGGACCGATGAAATAATAATAAGGTTATTGATATGGTTTTCAGCTCTAGCAATGGACGCAATGGTAAAAGGTGAAACATATAGGTCAAATCCCACAATCCATGAGGGTAAAGTTTTCTGGGTGTAATAAGTGGTACATTTAAAAAAAGACATGGCTTCTCTATGCACACAATACAGTCCTAAGAGGAAGGATAAGTTTTAAGAGAATGTGTTTGTATGCATATCTTAACTGTGTTTTAAATAATCTCGATTTTTGATTAGAAACTTTTGTACGAAACATAAAAAACCTAGCGTCCACATAAATTTGATTAAAAATGTGACATTTTACAGGCTAAAACACACACACCCCTGATGAAATACATATACACTTTTATTGGAAAGATCATGAACAGAATGTTAACACTATTCCTGCAACACATAGGAAAACCTTTTCTCTTTAGAAAAAGAACAAAGAGCAGCATATTCATCTCACCCGCGTAAATATAACCTGACCCTTACTCCGCCTCTCTTTATAGAGAAATAATGAATGTCATAGCATGCAGTCACATGTGCTATATGGGTTTGGAATTGGAAAAAGCGTTACTCAAAGGAAAACTACAAAGGCCTATGGTACACAAAGATATACCAAACCGTTTCCATATGTTGAAATTAATAGAAATGTTTTGTATTTTTTCCTTGTTAGATTAGGATGTTGTTGAGGGACTGCACATTTTTGCTTTAAACTGAACAAATGTACACATATAGAAAATAATAATAAAATCAATATTGATTAAAAAATGAAAAACATGTTAGACCACATATGTTCATTGTATAGTTAAAGGGGTGCTGCAACGATGTGTCATGCATCCTGACTTCTTTACAATGTTAAACGTGCTGTCTTCTCATGCTTAACATGGTCAACTTGTCAAAAAACAAGTTGGGCATACTACGTAGTATCTCTGTCCTCAATACACTCCCCCAGCAATCGTACAGGTTTCGGAAAGTTTTTTTCGAACATATAAAACTGATTTGTAACAATTTTTCTTAGTCCCTTATTGGACAATTCTCCCGGAAAAGCATGCGGCACGCCTACACGGTAGCATTGAGATCTGGAAAAGGAGCATGCGCAGACGTCACTTTCACCTTAAGTGGAGGAGTGAGAGAGAGAGCATATGTTCGTACAAGGCCCGGCTACAGCCCGCGTCGGGTCCCCCGTCCGTGGGTGAATCAGTTTTCATATTTGGGTAAACTCTCCAATTTGTGTGAAGTTGTGAACTTGATATGACCCCTAAAAATTACTTTTAGCTATTAAGGTCAAATAAATATACAAACACCAGTTAATTTGGATGCCAGCGCATGAAGCACGTTTTATAGGTTACCTGATAAAACATTTTTACAGTTGTGAAGGAAAGGCTAGGAAGAAACAATCGCAATTTCCCTTCCTGTATATCTTTAGCAGAAAGGAATTGGAAATTGTTTGTACACAGCAGAAAAATTATGTTTCTTACCAGAGTGTTTGTGGTCAGTGTTTATTGGTCTCAGACCATTTGTAAGAAAAGCAGTGACTGGAAACAGCTGTTAGTGAGAATATGATAAATGATGAGCCAGAAGAGGCACTTCAAGGCTGTGTTTTTCGGTTATCCAAAATCTGTTCGTAGTAAAGCGAAATTCTCACTGTTAGAATAAGATATGAAGCAGAGGTGTTTGGACGATAAGAATAGTGTATGAGAACAAATATTCTTTACACATTTTATGATTTCACTAGGTGAGAAGGTGGATAGAACGGATGCGCAGGGCCAAGAACAAAAGTCTTACTGGTGTGCATGTGTATTTTATTTGCTATAATATGTCACTTCAAACTACATATGATAATACGTATAGGATTTAAATGTGTTTCTGTGTCTATGTGTGTGTAGCACTGTAATTGTGTATGTCTGCGTACATGCACAAGTGTGTGAATCTGGGTACCTGCGGTGGTAGTGTGCATGATTGTGTGTGTGGGTTATGTAAGACTGTATTCTGAGGAAGTTGCTGGTTAAGAAGATGTGGGGCAGAAAGAGGAAGCACTGTGTGTTTATCAGTCTCCACACTTCCTGTGGCCGAGGGGGCAGGGCCTGGCCCCAGTGCTGTGGTTACCGAGAACCTATCTTCATCAGCAACAGTGTGACTGAGTGACCAAGCGTCTGTTACCAAGAGCTGCAGCCTTATCTCAGTCCAAATCTCCCGCACCGGAGGTTAAATAACAGGAGCATAACAGCGGAAATACACACACCTGGCTGCACATTTACACACCCACACATCCCCATTATACTCTCAATGACAGACAAAGACATACAAAACATACATATAATATGCTTGTATTCTAATAAGCAAATAAACATTAGTGCCATGTTGAGAATTATGTTATTGTAAAATATTATTTAACTAATCTTATTTATTTATCATAAAAAATATATTTCAGCAATAAAGTCAATGTCAGTACTTGTATTACCGTTGGTAGTTGAGAAAGCAGTTAGTGTCCATGTTGCAGCATCTTCCGTTGGGAAAGAGAAGAGAGAAAAAGATGTTAGGGGGATTTTGTTGAACACATAATGTCCCCAGGCCTATGTCCATTCAAACAAAAATTATTTTTGGTCATCATTTATTCACCCTCGTGTCATTCCAAACCTATATAACCTTCTTTCTTCTGCAGAACACAAGATATTTAAAAAAAACGCTGGTAACCGAACAGCATTGACCTCCTTTGTATGGACACAAAACCACAGATCACAGACATTTCTCAAAATATATACAGGTTTGAACCACATAAGGCTTAGTAAATGGTGACCGAATCGTGGGATAATTATCTCTTCAAATCTGTCAAGGTAAACAATCTAAAGCTTCTGTGACCGCATGCGCTCAAAAGAAACAACAACATTCTGATGAGTTTGTCTTTTAAAAATGGGATGTTCAAATGTGCCATCAACTGACGAAAAAGTGATAAATCAGGAAAAGGTACACAACTTCTTGACAGTTTGTAACAACACATTGACAATCACATGACTCTGGTATAATTTAGAAACCGACATATCAAATGACAACAGAAGAAGACGAACAAGTTTACTGGCATATTCTCTCCTGTCAGAGACCTGTGGGCTGAACCCAAGCACAAGTATTTGTTTTTAAAGAAGATCAATCACATGTAATACTTCAGCTGAGTTTAAAACATAACAAAACAGATACACCGAAACAGAATGTACTGATAAAGGGATGGTTTCCCCGACAGGGATTATCTTAAACCAGGACTAGGCCTCAGTTAAATTAGGATATTTATGACGTTTTTAAAAACTTTACATCTTAAGACAAGACACCTCTAGCATTTATGTTTGTCTGGGACTACCAGGAAACCGACCCTATATATTTAGAAATGTGCCATTTCTTATTACAAAAAGAACAAAACACAATTTAAACATTATTATGACTTCAACTGTTCTGTGTAAACAACTGGTGTCTAAAGATTGATAAATATAGATAGGGCTGTTTTCTGGTAAGCAAGTTTGACCAGACAAACGGCCGGCACGCAGATAATAAGAGGACAGGGAACATAGTGCATCTCTAAAGTGTTTGTTAAACGCAGCTCTCTCTAGAATAATACACAGGGTTGATATTCTGCACTCAACAGAGCAGTTAAGAGTCACATTTCAACTTCTCAGAAAAGCAAAATAGCCACTCTCAAAGGCACCTTCTCTGTCTATCTCCTGTGTAAATTATGTTTATGTTGCTGTATCATTATAGTGAGATGAAGCGTATTTTATTCATAGTCATGAGCTCAGACGGCAACAAAGTCGGTAACAAACACCCGGTATCCGTTAACTCCTCAACTTCAACAGTCAGTCTGCTGCCAGTTTCATATCAAAATCAATGCAACAGCTGTTTTTACACATCCAATAGATTGGCAGTGTAAAACACAAGCCACACCCACTAATTTTCTCCTTTGAAATTCCTTTTCACTCGGAAATGTGTCAGAATACGGAAGTAAAAACGATCGCAACTTCCGGTTCACGGGGACTTTAAATCAGCTCTCATGACTAAATTCTCTCTGATATAAATCCAATTATGTCAACAATAAATTAAAAAGCTGTAAAACAGTGGATCCGTTTAACCACTAAATTTAACCAGTTTAAATTATTATTCAATGTAATGCTAAATTTTAAACATCTCATTGTTTAGCTATAATGGCTGAAAACCTATCTGTCCCAACATGACAGTATTATAATCTCTAGTTGGCAATTGAACAGAAATTTGCAGATAACATACACAAATGTTGTTCTATTTAGGATAATTCTGTAGTCTAGACATCTAATCCAGTCTAACCTGTCTCACTCCTCAGAAGACAGATAAAGAAAACTGAGGATCAGGGAGTGTTTGTTTTGGCATTGTTGTGTTTCTGTCACAATTACTATGGACTAGTGTTTTTTCAATTCACTTTTCAAGAGAGATAGAGATATAGGTAAACACAACATATATGTAAGGGTCAGGCACGGATTAACACACAGGACTGCCTAGGCTGCAGCCTAGAGGACCCACCTGTTCAGGGGCCTCCGATTGGCCAGATTATTTTTATTTAAAATAAAAATATATATATTTACGTCACCGCAAAAACAAAAAAAGAGACCCTCATTGGCCCATAAGAAATTAAACAAAAAATAAGCAGCTGATTAGATAGATGTGACATTTCGGTCACAACTGTCCAATCAGCTGCTTGTGAAATCATGTCAAGCATTTTCATTTACGTCACTGGTATTGCTAGAAGGCATAGCGGCAAAATGTTAGAAAGAACGTACAATAGTGGCGAACAAAAACAAGGTTAAAAGAACAATGTGACCAAGATAGTAGCAGGAGGACTGGCAGCTCGCATTGAGAAAACATCGGTGCTGTGGTTGAAACAACTGCCGCGGGATCCTTTGATGTTGCAGCAGGTAGCTCATCATGTGTGTATCACTTTTCTAAAGTTACAAGTTTTAAAATGTTCTAAACCACTCAAAAAAGATGTCCCATTTTAGGTTATCAAAAACACAAAAATATTCACTACAAAGATTTTATTCAAATGCTCTCTGTTTTCCCTCTGATGCCAGGTAACAATTGGCTGGAAGACAGCTAAAGCCTATTGTCCATCTAAACAAAATAAAGTTATTTTTCATGATAGAGAATGATCCACCCAAACCTGTTTCAATGGAAAACAAATCAACACGTAAAAAAAAACTGCATGTGATAAATGATTTCAGAAATATTGTTTGAATTATTGCTGATAGACGAATGCAGTTCATAAACATCTGTGATATAACTATGTTAAACTTATCATCATCTTCACAACACTGGCTAATGTATAAACAGGTCACAGAGATAAATGTTCGGTGTTCATCAATCCCCCCATTGAAGCGGGTTGTGAGTGATAATCCCATGTCAAGGATTTACATTTTGACAGCATTGCTAATCTTCTAATCAGTGTCTGATGGCGGGTGGTTCTTTCATGGCAGGCACGCCTCCAAACCAAAGACTTGTTTGCCACTCTGTGGTTTTGGAGAACATATTTCATTACACAGGATCAGCCAGCAACAATGGAGAACTATTATAGGGGCTTACAAAGTGCAGATGACATTATGTGTGTGCATGTATGTGTACGCGTAGGCTGGCAGCCGGGCCGTCTCCTTAAACCGCTAGCGCTCAGCGAACCATCAGAGCTGCAGGTTAACGCAATAACAACAAACACACCCCACCCTCAGAACCACTGCAATCACACGGCCTCTCTCTTCCAGATAGCATAAGCTACAGTTGCGAGCTGAAGTTTATGAAAACCAGAAAATGAAGGCGTATCTGTGCAATCTTTTCAAAATCTCTGCACAGCTGCACCACTTTATATTTTATATATAAGTGCAGAAACCTGCGGCTTATTTACGAATCACCAACAATTCAGATTCACTTCATGTTATTTGTGCTTAACTTTAGTTGTGTTCCAAACTACGTATTAAAGGCTACGCTATGCACAATGCGCTCAAAAAAATTAACTGTCGCTGCTGTTAGTTTTACTTAAACCATCCTTGTTCACAGTATGTGAATGTTGTTTATACTAAAATTTAGATCTTTCAGCTTTACTTTAAAAGTGTTTGACTGGTCAACTTAACATTGTTGAGTAGAACGCAAAACCCTATAATATTTGACCTGTTGAGTTTACTTAATATAAATTAATTAATTCAACATGACTGGTTGATGGGGATTTTCAGTTCCCAGCATGCTTTGCGTAAGACTGTATTTAAGCAGTACATTTCAAAATTTAGTGTTATTTTAAGTGTTTTTCAGTAAAGAAAAAAGATTATTACAACACAATGCATATCAATAAAATAAACTTGTACATTTTTACCTGTTTTGCTCAGCATTAAATTGAATCATAATCAGAAAGAATCACACTGCGTTAGAATTTTGCTCGAGCAGCGTCTGATAGCTCCGCCTCCCTTCCGCGACTTAGGAGTGCATGAAGTGTCCAGAGTTCCACACTTCATATTTTTGGTTGAATAAGTGCATCATCCGGGAGCTAAAGGTGCACTACTTTTTTTGCGAAGTTTTAATGTGAACGCACTACTCTACTACTCTATTTATACCATAAAATGGCGTAGACTAGTGCATAAGTGTGCTTTGTGTTTATACAATTGAAGTCAGTGGGGGCCAATGTTGTTTGGTTGCCAACTTTCTTCAAAGTATCTGTTGTGACCTGCAGAAGAAAGAAAGTCATACAAGTTTGTGAATAAGTAATTAATTAATAAATTTAATCTTTTTAGAGGAACTATCCATTTTAGCAAATAAGAAATTTAGTGAATACAGTTCTATATTCACAAGATACTGTAGCACAGCCTCATCTCCTTATTGCCTAATTCTATGTGACCGCCAGTCTTCAAACCACACAGATATTATGTTACTAAACAAGTTGTTGTACTGTATGTTTGCAGCCTATGAGCTCAGTGGAGTTTGAAACATGCAGATTCATATTACTTCTCTTTGACTCTTTGTTATTGGAGATATCGGCATGTAATAGTGTTAATCACCTCACACATACCTGGCATTATTCCTGACATAGAAGACAAAGCAACATTATTCTTGTAATTACAGGCACACATTTCAGTTGCTCTTTATCTGTCTTAACCGATGTGTTAACTGCAATATTTGGGTCCATCACAAACACTCTCTCTCTCTTTCTATCTATATGTCAGTGCAACACAAGAGCACAATGCATGCATGTGCTTGCCAAAGCAAGACGTTTTGATACATAAATCTTTCAAAGCATATAGACACTTGCGTTTGTGTCTGCGGGTTGTTTATTCACACCTGGTTTGTGTATAGCTGCTGTCTGTGCATATACCCAACACACACTTTTTAACGACACAGCAGGAGTTTGGCAGACAAGCGCAGGTGCTGCAGCCTCCGTGTTACTCTTTATGTCACCGAGGGTTTTTCTTGAGTACTGCTCTCGGTCTTAGAGTTGTGACAGCAAGCAGAAGCACACTTACACACTGATGAGGAGATAAACACAGCATGACAAGTACAACAGCCACATAATCCTGATAAGAAGGCGGTAGAGTCATGCATTCAGTGCTGAGAGGTGGTTGATGTGTTTACTGGGTTTGTTATGAATATGCACCTTTGCAGAGTAGATGAACAATTCTGCTGTGTGGTTATCTCAGCTTACAAGGACTCTGGGATGACTGTGCACACTTTAGCAGAATTACAGATTCTCAAGACCCCTCACCTTTGATAATGCTTTGCCAGACTGGTGGATAGACAAGTTGGAGGCAGCGGTAACAAGCCAAATCATCACTATCCAGAATGACCAAAGAACCGAGCTTGCTTAGTAAAATCAAGTGGATCTTTAATATTCATGACACAGCTACATGATTAATAATCACATTGAATCTTTGTGCTACTTTTGTGTAGTAGTGTGTTATTTCAAAAGACAAATAGTTAGGTACTTAAATACAAATAAATGAGTCCTGTGGTGTGACAGAAAAAAATAATAGAATAGCGATAAAGAGATTTATCTTCATTGTTATTTAATGACATAAATATAAATAATATAAAATCATATATTATTTATATTATATTATATATAATAATAAAATATATATATTATTATTTGTATTATTTGCTTTGTTGTCACACCATACCAGGACATACGTAGGGTATTTTATCAACTACCCAGGGATGATACCGCTGTGGTTGTTCATGCACAATTTTGATCCGTATTGTGTTCCATTTATGACCAGACTTGACCACTGAACTAGACACATAACCTCTTTTTTTTTTAAACACCCTCAATAAATGTAGGCCTGTGTCTCAATGTCTTCTGCTGGACATTATTAATCTTCTGATTTTTTTTACATGGGACTAAACCCAGGGACACAGCAGCCATTATGAAGTGTTACACATACATTTAGAAATGTCTTTATTAGTAAGCCCCTTTTTTGGAAGAAAATCAATAGCCAAGACTCCGCACACACTTTTAATATTACTTATAGTCTTGACAGATAATTGAAAAAGTGTGAGTCTCAGTGTAACATGACAGGAACGTGTTTTTTGGCAAGAATCAAGTGACCTGACATGAAGGATAGAATGGAGAAGAGAGGAGATGTGCCAGAGAAACTGTATGCTTGAAGGAAAGAGGAAGAATGAAAAAGGAGAGATCAAATTCAGTCGTGGGAAAGCCCATCTCAAAACCTCAACATTAGCTCTGCAAACACAAAAAGCAAAAGTTGTTTCAGTTTCTCTGGTTCCAGCATAGAAAAACACACAGTTACATTTTTGGACTGGTATTCAAAATGAAGGGGGTTTATGTCTCAAAGCAGGGGGGTGTGGGGGGATAAGGAGAAAGAGCAGGAGCAGCATCACTGAATTCAATATAATTGCCGTCTCCTGCAGAAAGGGTCCAGAGAGAGTGAAGCTAGAGTTTCTTTTCTTTGGCTGATTAATACACACCTCTCAACCAAGCTGCACTCTCTCTCTTCACTTCTCATTTAGCTGCTCTTATCTGCAGCAATAGCTCTCATTGCTGAGAAGAGTTCCAGTTGAAAGCTGCAAGTATGTGTTTGTAAGAAAGTACCAGTAGGATGCTTTAGGATGGGCAGGAGTATTTTGTGCAGTGTGTCTGTTTGTATGAAAGCAGCAGAACATGTATATGTTTGCATGGGGGAGCAGTGTTATGGGATTTGGTTGACGCTGGCCGATTATGGTTACTTTGTTTTGGCTGAACAGCAGCATTTTTGGAGGTTAACATGTGATTCCCCACGATAGTAGCTTTGCAGCAGATGCCAACACTAGAGGTTTCATTGGTCATTATGGAATATAAATATACAAAACACAAACTATGTATACTCAATTGGAATTAAATGTTAACACCATCAACCACACACATACAGACACACACCTTCCCTCAGCCACAGTAAATGTATTAAAAACAGAAGAACTGAAAGTTCACAGAACTATACCCGCTTTATGGAACAGGAATTTATTTTCTGATGTGTGATTTGACATTACATGCTACCACACACACAAACATGGATTTGTATTGCTATACCAGGGGGACATTCCATAGACTTTAGATTTTAAATCAGGCTTAGAAAAGGAAAAACAGTATAGCCAAACCAGTACATACGCAGAAAGGCTGGAAAGATTTTTTTTCCAAATGTAAGATTAACATGAAGTTTTTGTGACGTATTAACAGTAATACATCATACAGACGGTCTGGTCTGGTCCTGTTTTTACTAATGCAGCGTTCACATTAGACTCTTTACGCCATTGAATTCTATTCATGCAAATGCATTGAGCTGTGTTCCAAAGGTCAACTTTGGTGAACTCTGACCTGTGAATTTGTATCACATGACAACGTGTGACCAATAAAAGTTAAATGCATCAATGTGACCTTTTAAAAGGGAGGAAATGCAAATAATAATGCCTAACAATCCAATTTTGTACAATACAGATTTAAAATAACAAAAACAACAATTACTGTGCAAATATGTTGAAATCCATGATGTGTAAATAAAAACAAAGGTTTCTCATCAGTCTCAAATGCTGACATAAAACCTTTGGCTCTGCGTAGAAACTGTGCATTCTGAAAGTCTAGTGTGACTGCGGCATAACTCATACTTTTAATTGACCAAATAACAGCTACACTACCACTCAACGCTTTAGCAAGACTTGACTGAAATCTGTGTGTACATACTAATAATCTCATAATCTAAAGTCTTTTGCTTATATATTTGAATTTATAGACAAAAAAATATTGTGGAAAAAAACCACTCAGATAAAACAAAGCTTTGATTTGTGTTAGCTTTCTTTAGTCACAACATCATTTCTTTGGAATGGTAGTGTACCTCTAAACAAATTCACTTGACCCAGAGCAATGAAGTAGACAATGTATTGGTAAACAATCTTCTAAAAAGGCGATCTCACCCTCAAGTTGTTTCAAACCTGTATACATTTCTTTGTTCTGTTCAACACAAAAGAAGATATTTTAAGAATGCTGGAAACTACACAGTTCTAGGGCACTATTGACAACAATAGAGGTACCTATAACTGAAGTCAGTAGTGTCCCAGAACTGTGTGATTGCAAACATTCTTCCAAATATTTTTTTTTTGTGTGTTCAGCAGAACAACGAAATTTAAACAGGTTCAAAAGAACCTGAGGATGAGTAAATGATGACAGAATTTTTTTTGGGGGGGGAATACCCCTATGAATAAATGTTCATTGGAATAACTCATCATCACAAGAATACTATACTGTGAAGTGTGATTACACAATCATTTCCAATTTTATTGGCAGACATCAATGCATCAACAGTAATTTGTCAGGATGGAAGATAAAATAAAGACCCTTTTGTCACTGTTTCTACTGAACGTGGTCTGATTGCACAAGTGCCATATTTTGATGCCAGGGAGGGAAATGAAACATCACACACCATCAATGCGTGTGTACAAGCCGGAATGTAAGGGATCTGTGGGGGTGGAGTGAGGTTGTAGGGAAGTGGAATGAGACCCAGAAACGACAGGGTTAGCTGAGGAAAAGCAACCAACTCCATCAATCACACGTACTGTATGCTCACACATGGGCATTACAAACACACCATTATTGCTGTCAGGAAAATCTTAACACATGGAAAAGAGAGCGCTTGAGACGGCCAGAGATCAAGATGTTATTTAATACGTGTTTGTGTTTGCTGTGTGTTTGTGGTATTATACAATGACAATGAGTGATGGGGGATTATGGGAGTTTTCTTTCTTAACCATCATAAATCTTGAAGAATAAGACACGGCACCGCACTGCCAACCAAAGCAAAAACTGTAATCTTCTATACATGCAGGCACATACACACAGCATGAATAAGAGTTAACCGATGGAGCGATAATTCTCTTGTGATATTGCTCTCCCTCTCTCTCTGTCTTACATGTGAACGTTCAAACACAACCACAAACATTCCTACCTGTATCCCTATTTGTCAATATACAAATATCCAAGACGTGATCTCACAGCGGTAAAAGACTAGCTTCATAAGGTCTGAGCCTTTGGTCTGTATAATCCAGTAAATTTGAGGCGATCAGAGCAATGGGAATGACTCCAGTTTCAGACACAATGACATTTACTGTAAACTCTATATGAATCAGCAGATTAGCTCATCAAGCTTAAGCCATTATTACCTCAATGAACAGGCGTCCATATAGCAAGCACTGATTGGACAGATTTGGAGTGGTTGACTTGGATCTCTTCTTGTAAATATTTCAAATGATGTGAGTATATGTTGCTATGTGACAATAGACATGTTTCAGTCGCTGGGAATTGTTTCCTCTGTGCATTCGCCACGGAGAATGTGGAATATGTAATTTCACTTGTGTGACAGACTGAATTATGATCTGTCGCCTGTCTTTCATTTCCATTAACCACCAGCCCAAACCCACGGCTGTTTCTTTCTCTTTATGCCTCTCATTTTTTGCTTTGTTTCTCTTTTGGTTTCCGCTCTGGGCTCAGCTGGTTGGTGGTGATAGTATCTCCCAGGCCCTGGACTTCCTTCTTTAAACTCAAAGAGCCTCATCTCAACAATCCAGACATGATTTGACGGTGGAGAGAAAGGGGACTGGGGGCAATGGTGTGCCGGGACTGGAATTTATATATGTGATGATTTATGTTTGCATCTACACATACACAAATGAATAATCATTTTTAAACATATATTTACTTTTTTTGTGTGTGTGTGCGTGCATGCGTGTACATATTTGGTCATACAAATTAAGGAGAATTGATTCATGACATGTTCATTTTCAGAATTTCAGAATGTCTGTATTAATAAGTCGGAACATGAAAGTAAAAGCAGACAAAGGCGTTGTGATATGTCTATCCTAGTGGGTATGTTAAGGGTGATGGCAGAAAATCAGCTGCCACAGACAGTTCCCCTCTACTTCAGTCTTTCTCTTTATCAATCATTGCTTCTTTGCCTGGGAGTTACAGTCAGAGCTCGGTGGCCTTTTATACAGAAGCAAAGCTCTCTTCTGGCTTCAGTGGTTTATCAGGCCCCTATTCAACAGGTTTCTTTTTATATTAAAGATGGGTTCACTTTCAGTTAAAAGAGAACGAATAAAGCAAAACATGAAGGAACTGCAACATCAGCCAAGAATTTGCTGAGGAAATTTACACCATCAAGAGAAGTTCGCAAGAACTCAAGCGTACCAAAGGAAATAAAAAAACTCAATTGAGTCCCATGTTGATTCTCATTAGGTGTAAAAGGGTACAGCACTTTAACATTTCAATCTAATTCAATTGAGAATGAACTTTTGTTTTTGTTATTTTTGGGTGAAATACCCTCAACTATTGGTACAATGGTGAAAATACTATTTTAATATGTTTTTTTGCGTTCTATTGGCATGCAGCAGAATTCCTCAGCATAGGTTTCTTGCTGGATGGATGGACATTGACTACGGCTGAGAAGAATAAACTCATCTATGTTGATAGCAGGACAAATACACACTACTTTTCTTGGTTAGATTAAACTCTGTGTATTACGCCTCTTGTGTTAATGATTCAAAACATGCACTCCTGGTTCTCTCTGAGCTAGACCAGAATTGAACATTCACACACACGTTACATAGATACACATTGACATACTGTGAACATTTTGTCATCATTTACTCATCCTCGAGTTGTCCCATATCTGTAAAAATGTCTTTGTTCTGCTAAACACAAAGACCAATATTTTGGTTTATGTCTGTTTATGTCATGCACATGATTAATCATCAATGGCCAACATTTCATACAGCATATGTTGTTCATATCTATGTTTTTGTCTTCTCCATTAAATTCGTATTTATGAACAAGGCATTAAGGTGATTTTTATTGCAGTTGGTGAATGCTTTTGGTTGGATAGGGCATTTGCCGCATTTTGATGTCATCCATTGTGTAAGCGTTCTACGTCATATTTTGCATACGCGGAGGGAAGCAGAAATTCATTTGCATTTAAAGAGACACACACAAGGACGGCGCGTTTTCCATTGCAGCCACAAACGGCCATGTTCAACATATTGTAATGAAAGATGCGTTGTGTATTTTGAGCTGAAACTTTACAGACACATTCTGGGGATACCACTGACTATTATTACATTGCAGAAAACACCTGGATTTCTGGTCCTTTTATTAATAAACAAGTCTGATTCCTTAGGAATACACAAATAAAATCTAAATGCAAAGTAGGTTCTTTTAAAAACTGCAACTACATCTGCCTTTTATTTTTCTGTCCTTATTTCTGCTCGACTGGGGATTCTGCCTGGCCCGGGTCTCCACCCAAACTGTGCAAAAGTCTCAAAGCCTAATCAGTGTGTGAAAAGAGGCCTAAGCCACTGTATAAAGTTGATCAGTAACTTGGCCGTAAAGGAATTGTCCTCACAAGCAAGGTTTTATGTGCTGGCTACTTTAAAGTCTGTATTGATATTAGTTACTGGTTAGAACTTCATGTTTCGACCTTGTTGTTCCAAGCCCCTTTTTTGGACAGCATGTTTTGTTATGTAAACTAAGTACACAGGAATTATCAACCTGCTTTCGGGCCGAACAGCGTCTTATGTGCTTATGTAATGACGGGACTGCCTGAACAAGCCAATCTAGAAAAAAATGTTGAGGTGGGGGTGGGGGTTGACCCCCAAAGATGACCCTGGTGCACACTATTTTATCTATGAACTTTGAACAGCACAGAAAAAGAGACTTTATATTCAAGAAAAGAAGTACAAAAGAAGAAACTGAGAGAATGTAGACAGCAAAGAGAGAATGATTGCATGTGTGTGTGAAAGAGAGAAAGAACGAGACACCCAGAATACATGTAATTATATACATTGTGGCGGGTAGAGTGATGATACGGAAAGAAAAAGAGGGTGATTTATTCACAATATTTAGTGCATAGTCCAAACAAAGAGAGAACAAGGGCCAATACGT
This sequence comes from Triplophysa bombifrons, assembly GCA_029783895.1. Taxonomy (NCBI): domain Eukaryota; kingdom Metazoa; phylum Chordata; class Actinopteri; order Cypriniformes; family Nemacheilidae; genus Triplophysa; species Triplophysa bombifrons. Next base: position 25,484,448 of record CM056448.1, read on the forward strand.
GAGTCACTTGTGGCATTGGACAGGTCAAAAGGGTGCTCTGGGGCTTGAAGCAAAGACTTTTGGTGAGTTTGAGCAGCCACTGGTTTCTATGTAAACAGAGAAGTCAACAGGTTAGTATGTGTGGAGAACAAAGCCCAATTTTCCTTTCTTCTCTTGTGCTTATAAGAGGTGGCTTTGAATGTGATCAGGTGCTGACGATCGGCCGGCGTGTAGAGTTGATTCCTGTGGGTGTTTCGTTTCCATGGCGACGCTGATTCCGCATTGGGGGTCGGTCAGTGGGCTGGCTAGAGAGGAAAAGTTAGGTATGAAACATCTGTACTAGCCCGCCAACCCCATAAAAGCGTGAACCTGGGTTTTGTTGGTTGGCATTCTGTATTGCCATACCCGAAACGTGACCTCTTCATTTAACCCATCCAGAGAGTAGTGAACACACGCACAACAAGTCGTGAACACACGTACATCCGGAGCACTGGGCAGCTAATACTGCAGCACCCGGGGGGCAAGTAGGGGTAAGTCATACACGCCACCCCTGAGACTCAAATCCGGCAACCTTCTGGTCACGAGTCCGACTCTCTAACCATTTGGCCACAACTGCCCCCAGGACTGCTACATGGTCTTCCCAGGATTCGGAGTGGATGACGAGGTCGTATATATATACCCGGCTGCATACTCCTGGTGCAGACATAGAAGGATGTCCATCATTCGTTGGAAGGTGGTGGGTGCTCCATGCACTCCTAACTGTAATACTCTATACTGCCAGTGTCGGTTCGGGGTGCTGAAGGTGTTTTTTGGTATTGGCAGGGACAGGGGCACCTGCCAGTACCAATGCCCACCTAGAGGCATGATACTTAACAATGCTCACCCGTAGTGCTGTCGATTCTTAATAAACAAATCGTTATCACTTGGTGAAAAATCCCTTTAGTGCTATGACAGCAGAAGTGACCTAGCTGGCAGAGGTTTTTGCGGAAGTACGTCATTGTCCCGTGTGCATATACCATATTAATTTAATGTCAGAAGGAAAGTGATCTTCACAGTGGAAACAAATGCTCTGAGTAGTGAAATAACACTTATCCAAGGTTTGTTTATCATTAGTGAAACTAGTAACTTTGTATTAACACCTATTGCATTATTGCTCCTGTATGACATATCGCTTATTGCTCCCTGAACTCTCTGTAAGTCGCTTTGGATAAAAGCGTCTGCTAAATGAATGAATGTAAATGTAGTGATGTTTGCTCTGAAGGCGGTCCAAGTAACAGGTATTAAAAGATTGTTTGAAACATCCTGGAGTAGAAACAGTGTCTATAGACTGGGTTAAACTCATACAATGGACACAGTGACCTTCACTCAAACACCTGTGTAAAAAACACACCATCATATCCTAGATATAGGTAAACACTAGGAGACTGGCTTTGCTGGCTATACTGGAAGTCAGGGGTAAGAAGATATACATTTGTGCAAGTGCACATTTAAAAAACCAAACCGTGTGTTTGTGTGTGTGTGTGTGATCATCACTGACAAATAATGTGTTAGTCGCACACTCAGAGCTGTGACTGCAGACTCGCTTCCGGAGATAATTTCTCAGGACATTTGCAAATCTACCAAGTACAAAAATACAAAAGAAGATAAACATTAAGATTTGTGAAGATTTCCTGATGAACATCTCAGGGGAAGTGTCTCTACCGTCTTTATTTAGAAATAACAAGTTCTATGGTATTTTTAACAGACAGCCACTGTTTTTAAGGTGCGTTGAAATCTTATAAGTGGGGATTTATATTATCACCCTTGCTATTAGTTTCAGTGTTGCAGTTTCCATCTCGGTGACAGTTGCTTGGCTGGCATATTCATAAAAAAAGCTGCTTCAAAAGGTTCTTCGATGCCATGGATAAAATTGTCATTTTTGGGTGAAGTAGGCCTATCCCTTTAATGTAGAGAAGTGATATCCTTAATCACAGACCTGTGGGGTTATCGTATGATATCATCTCTTCTATCTCCGTGGATTGTTTGCAACTGTAAATCATCCCAAACAGAAACGATCAGACAGAAATATCTCTCCAATACAGATAGGTGAGGACAAATGTGTGCACGTACACATACATAAACACAGGTGTGCTTTTACATGTGCCTGCATTCAGAGACACAATTACGCACATTTTCTGTGTTTGCGCTCTCATTTGTCCCTCCCCGCTTTTTTCACTATGCAAATATAAATCAATTACTGACAGCTGCTTTAACCCTGTGTCAGATCAGCTTGCCACGTTTCTGTCTTTTTTAAAGTTCCCAAAAGTTTGACTCAACATTTCCAATTAGTCACAATTACACTGATATTGTCCAAAAAGAGTTTGTTTGTAAGTCCCTTTCTCTCCATACTAAACAGACTCTTTGTATACAGAATATAGCGAGCACAACACAAGAGTCTTGTAAAACAGACTATCTTGATTAAATGTTATAAAGCCACAGAAACACAACATGTGTCGACAACTATGAAACAAAACTTGCTAGTGATGTCAGCTCTGGTTCAACCCAAGTGTCCCCTCATCCTCGGGGAAGATTTTTGGCAGGAGATTGCACAGTAAGTTCACACAGAGTTTATAATAGAGGATAAAACTCCCAGAATGCACCTCTCACATCCCACCTTGCTCTAATCTGATTAGTTATTGTTCAAGCATTCCACCACAAATTGGCAAACGTGATTCACACACAAGCAAAAGTCTCTCTCGCACACACGCGCGCACACACGCGCACCAACCTGACAAAATATTTTACAGTGTAATGAGGCCAGTGGAACATAAGTATAAAAGTATATAACATAAGATAATAAGCTGACTATGATGTTTTAAGAATGAGTGAGTAAAATCACTAGTACAAAAATCCCTCCAGTATGGTTAAGAGGTCACTGAGTTTTCTAGCGTGGCAGATTTGGCATTATGGCCATCAAGACAGACATGAGGTCTATATAATAGGGTCTATCTTTAGCTCTAACCCTCATCTAATTGGACAAAATAATATCCAAATGGCACCAAACTGACCACTGATTGGTCAGCACTGGCTGTAGAGGCTGCGAGTACTGTAAATAGGGCTGTATGGAGAAAAAGGGAGGTTGAATAGGAGATTGTGTTAGTCAGACCGGCACCAGAGGGCCACAGAGAATGAACACAGGCACACAATGTTTATACTGTAAATTACACATGGGAAAAAAGGGAGAGAGGCAGAGTGAGAAATAAAGCGAGGGATAGAGTGTTGTGGGATGCTCTCAGGGGAAAGTGGTTCCCTGTGCTGTGTTATTATTTAGCCATTGTGGTTTTTCTTCCTGCTGAATGTTTCTCTTCTAGCTCTCAATAAAAACACGGAACCCGAAAAACACTTCTTTGTGTCTACAGGGGTGATTATATTCATAAACCTTAAAACCTAAAAACCCAAAGCTCTTTCTCTCATGCATTTTCCAATTATAGCATGTCTCCATCTCACAACTCGCTGGCACTTTATCACAACACTGAATAATCAGACTCTGTGAACAAACATCCAAAGACCATAAACCTTTTGACATGAACCGATTTGAAGCTGTACTGTATATGATCTGGCTGATTTATAAACCTTTATAACTTTTAACCACTTCACATCTGTATTTTTATGAACAAATATGCCCCTTATGATGCTGAAAAATCTTTTGTAGCATAACCTAAACATGCTTTGTGCAGCTACGTCTTTATAAACTAGTTTTATTCTAATCAAAAAAAGGTAACACTTTATTTTACGGTGCCCTTGATACACATGTTACATGTATTTACAATAGTATTTACTATACATTATGCAAAATTACATAAAACTACCCCTAAACCTTAGTACTTCAATGTATTCGTACACTGTAACACAGGCACTGTAAAATAAAGTGTGACCCAAAATTATATATTTTAGTATGAATGTGACCGAATTAATGTGAACACTCAATTCTGAGATTAGATCAAAAGTCTTCTAATGAACAAAAATATGGTAACCATTTTTACTTACACAACACTCACACAAATCAAAATCAGGCAAGAATCTGATTCTCAGAACATTAGCAAACACACAAAACCTGTTTCAAATACACACATCCGCACTTTTGCAAACTGACAGGTCTTAACAGTGTACTCACATCCAAGCAAAATACTAATTTACAAAATAACTCTGTATCTTTGAGAACTGAAGTTATAATTAGAGAAACTAGATCTGCGGAGACACTATTTATAAGCTTGGGTCCCGTTATAGCTGTAGCTAGGTGTCTTTCAACAATAGCAAGTAAAATGAGAGAGAGAGAGAAAGAGAGAGAGAGAGAGAGAGAGAGAGAGAGAGAGAGAGAGAGAGAGAGAGAGAGAGAGAGAGAGAGAGAGAGAGAGAGAGAGAGAGAGAGAGAGAGAGAGAGAGAGAGAGAGAGAGAGAGAGAGAGAGAGAGAGAGAGAACAATGTTGTAACTGAGGCGGTTTGTGGACTGATGATGACAGGTTGTGGCTTTAAGTATTACAGGAATTCGTGTTGGTTGTCTCAGCGACAGTAGGTTGTTTTTGTGCATACGTGTGTGTGTTGGCATGTGCATGTTCATACATGTATTTGAGAGAATGCATGTTATTAAATGACTGGCTGTTTTTATTGGAACAGACAAAAGGTCTTAAAGGGTAGTGTAATCTGCACGACAGAGATTGCATCAACATTTACCAAGTGAGACGTATAACAGCACAAGAGGGAAGTAGCGCTGAAGAGGGAGAAAGGAAACACATCATTTATACAACGCATAAATGCAATTACTGTTCCTAAGAACTGTATAAAAAGACACATGACTAAACTAACATGGCAGTGATGTGTGATTGTTCAAACGTTTGTGTAGTGTTGAAACACTAAAACAGGAAGCTCTTCTAGCATTGATACAGCGCCATCCATTTTATTTCATCCAAAGTGGTCTACTGAGGGAAATCTTATGTTTATAAATGAAACATTTTTTTAGCCAGCACAGTACATATAAACAGATCTCTCTTGGGCGGTTTATCCAGTACATGTTAAAATTTTACTATATAAATAGTTATTAATTATACCATGTTATATAATACTACTATTCTAATACTATATAAAAACTAATTCAAGAACGTAAAGAATATTATGAAAAAAAACAGGTAAGACAATTAGTGAGCCTCCTCAGTCAGGTATTATTTACATTTGCTTGCCAAAAAAAAGCATACATAATTCTTGTCATGTACTTTAGAATAACATTTCTTTAAAATAGAAATAAGATAAAAAAATAAATGGACAAATAAAAACGCAGTCTCAATAGACTATAATTGCGGGTTAATGTAAACCAGCTCAGGGTGGAGAAGCAGAGACAATGACAGCTCACGTTTGACAGGAATGTTAAGAACGGAGAACATTCAAAACACTCATTAGCCCCTCCCCCTCTGCTGATGAGTAAGTGTGTGAGATGGGAAGGACGGCTGCAGAACAAACAGGTCAGGTGTGAATTACAAAGTACACAAACACACACACTCTTCAATGTTGTTCTCAACACAACAAGTAAATTACATCAAAGTGCAAACATTTCTATGTACGAATGCAAGTGCATTAAAATGAGAGAAAAACAGAGAGAGCTGTGACCGAGTGGTTAGTGCAAGAACTTGATCCCCATGACTTTCTGTTTTTAATAGACTGTGACTATTTTTAAAATTCAAAAAAAGAAAAGATAAATAAACAGAGTTATTAATCATACTTTACCCCTAGTTCATATACTCTACACGACAGCTAACTTGAAAGATAAAATATTCGTAAAGCAATACAACGTTAATGTACCTGTGTACCTGTCAGTGTAGAATATGTCTACAAAGTTATAAACGACTAAAAGGGAGCCATTTATCATTACAAGTATTCAATATTGCCAAGATTAAACTTGGAACTATTTATTGACTCTCCTTTTTCCAAATGTTCGGAGGTTAATCATAATGAAATGGCTGTCTCTGGAGTGCTGTGGTTATAAAGAAAAAAAAAAAAAGTTCCACACCATATTTTCCCAGCTGGATATTTGTATTACTTAAAAATGTTCTCAATGAATAAATCTCATAAATATTTATTTAAATATTTACATATAATATTCCTCCATATCTGTCTCCCTATCTAACTGCAGCAAGTTTAACGCATGAGAACACATGCATGAACATGAACATACACAGTTTTTGTCTTGTGTTTACTTAAGTACGACTTAAATTTACTGAAGACAAACATTACTTATATCTGCGTTTTGCATGAGTCTACCAGTTTGAATATATAAGTGTAAAAGAGCCACAAAACATTTTAAGGGCAACAACTGTGTTTGTGCATGTATGTGCATGAGATATGAACTAGTGGAGATTCCAGCATCAGTGTACTATTGAGGCACTAGAACAGATTTAACTCTCCACATCTGGCAGCTATCAAAGCTGTGTGGATGTGTATGTGTGAGGGATCAGCCGTGTGTTGTGGGGGCGTCATTTCAGAATGCAAGGTCTGCAGAGAGCAGTGTGAACTCTGAATGTGTACGTTTACTGGAACTCAGAGAAGGCTGATAGCATCAATAGATAACTATAGCAAAACTTTAGCACAACACTAATGTTCATTATGAAGGAGAGTGTGATCCAGAGAGCACTGTGCATGATTTGAGTGTGTGCACTCGTGTATGTGAGATTAATCAAAGACTCGGTTCCAAAGAGTGCTCTCCTTACATCAGATTGAGACTAAATGGTTTCATCAACAAAGCAATTACCACAAGAGCCACGTGAGGTGAGACACACATACACACGCACAACAAAAGAGGATTAACATAATAAATGTGTGCATGGGTTTTGATGTGCAGAGTATGACAAAATACATGTGGAATGTGTCATCTCTGGAGGTCAAGGTGTGTCAACCACCTCCCCTGATACCCATATCCCACAACATACATTACACACACATCCATACAAAAAAACATACACCTATTACTTTCGAATACTTCAGCGAAGAATGGATAAAATCTACCAGGTGTGTTCACACAATCAGCATGACCTGGTATACAATTTCTTCCACTGAAAACAAAAGAAGATATTTTGAAGAATGCTGATACAAAACCAGGAAATTCTTCATTCTTATAATATCCTCTTTTGTGTTCTGGAGAAGAAAGTCATACAGGTTTGGAATGACGGGAGTGTGGAAAATGAAGAAAGGATTTTCATCTCTTTAACTCCCATTAGGTGAATAATTATATAGACTAATACTTTGATTCTGAATGTTCAGTGATAAATGGACAGCTGCAGATATAAATCAGTGTTTTTTTAAATACAGCCACGGAGAAAATTAAGAGACCATTGTACAATTAATTTTTCTGTTGTTGTTTTTTTTATAGGTTTGTGGTAAGGTAAAAAAAATGTTAAATTCTGTGAACTACTAACAATATCTTTCCCAAATTTTAAATAAAAATATTGTTTCTGTTTGCATTTATTTGCGGAAAATAGGGAAATCCAGAGAAACTGGTCAAAATAACAGAAAAGATCCTCAGGCCTCAATTACTGCGAAGAAAACAAGTTCATATTCACTTGAACTCGAACTTTAAGCAATATAACTAACATCTGTACATAGATTTTGGAAAACTTCAAAAATATGTTTTATATATGATAACCTGTATTGTTATCACATTTGTCATGCGTCTTTTCATGGTATCATTCCTTCACATTGCTACTGGATGTGCTGGTTTTCTCAAAATTTTACAGACACTGGACTGAAATGACACAAATACACAATACATCTAAAAATTGTGATTTAATGAACACTTGGAAAAATTGGAACAGATTTTTTTCTATGAGTCTATATCAGGATATTTACGAGCACTTGACTGCTGTTCTTATCAAACTTGTTATGACTTGTACAAATAAATTAATAACATCACAGGCAAACACGACCTCTCTTGCACTCACATATTGAAAACTGCAGTGCCAGAGCTTATCTTTGCAATATTGCTGCTATTGTGAACGTTGTGGTTAAGTAAAGCTCCAGAAATCTAAGGCCTTTGCTAGAGGTTGAGAGTCATTGGGATTGTGAGTGAGTCAGGGGCACAGGTATGTAAACCTGGCATAAAAAAGAGCAATGACAGTAGGGGTTCAGCCTAAGCAACAAAATATATATTCAAGCTAGAGACATAACAAGAATTAAAAAAAGCTTTTGGTAAGAAGTCTTTAAGCACAGACCAAGACAAATAATTGCCGGACAAACCCGGCTATATGATCCAAACAAGTCATATAATCCTCAATTGCTCGATACAGCTCATCCTTACTCTGTCTGTTTGGAGATGCTAATCGTCCATGTAGTCTGTTTGCTAAAGCCCAGTTTCAATCTAAACAAAGAAATAGCTTTGGTGGACTAGACAGAGGATTGTTTTGTTTGTGTGTAAATTGTATTGTTATAGAATTCTTCAGTTATTGGATGATGGACCAGACCATCACACACACATACACGCACAAACTGTACATATAGAGAGGGGTAGACGGAGATTAATAACCAATACTTGTGACCTTGATCGGCAAAATATGACATTTTAACCCCACAGTTTTATCCAAGCACAAAGCCTCTAAGTTAACAGTATGTTTCTATCTACAGTAATGTGTCAGGAATTGTATTTAGTTTCTTCCCCTGAATATTAGTCCTCTATTTGTATGGGACAAAGGGACAAAACCCCAAAATGGACCCCCCAAAACACACTGTAAAAATAGAAAAGAACCCAAAAAATAACACAGCAAGAGCATTATTTATCTCAAGTCAAGCTTTGAAATATTTCATGTGTCATGTTATGAACAGTTCTTCTGAGATCAAGTAAACAGCGCAGAAAGAGAATGTTGCTGTTTCTCTCTCTCCACTTCCTTTTGTTTAATTAGACAAACATAAAAACAGCGGGGTATGTAAACATGCAGTACGCTAAACCGGAGGATGAGTTTACAAATCTCGAGAGGTGGGAAAGGATGCAGATCAACTCTATTCTGGAGGAAGAGAGAGAACAAGAGAACACACACATTGTTCTGGACAGAGAAAGGACACCTACAGGCTACAGATCTGGATGGACTGTGGCAACCTGTGTCAAACCACTTTCTGGGTGAGATACTTGAGGTTTCTCAGCAGGAACCTAAGCAGAAGTTGTGACTCTCTTCCTCCGAAAGCCACGCTAAGTCACATGTGACTGAAATTATTTTGACGATGCCTAAAATTCGGATAAGCTTGGCAACGCGCCTTGTTAACAGAGTGGTATTTAGCAGCTGTGTTTTTTGTGAGGAATATGTCAGACAGGGATCCCTGTTCAATAAGTGATGAGTTAACTGAGCAAGTCCAACAGCATTAAACATGGTTTCCATCATGAAAACAGCATAAAAGCATGAGACATGTTGAGAGAACGTTGTAGAGCTGAATCTCAGGGATCATAAAAGTGCACTTCTACAGGGTCATTGGAAAGAGAGCGAAAAACAAGTTATAATTTCATATATCCATCATATAAAATGGACATCCCTAAAATAACATACCTAGCCCCAGAGAAGGCTATTTTCAGTATGTGCTTGGTGGCTAACACCCTAACTGAAGCAGACCACCATCAGAGCTCAGTTGCATTCTGTTTTCCCAAAGCATTCCAAGCATCGAAAAGAAAAGAATAATCAGAAGTACTGCGGTTTATGTCAGCAAGGATGACCAGAACCTAAAACATCTTGTAAGAATAATAGTCGTAAACTAAAAAAGTGTTGGAACGGCTTTTGTTAGAAAACTATAAATTCCATACCCTGTTCCGAGCCACGTTGGTGAGAAAGAGCAGAGATGCTATTCCCCTCTCTGTTGTCCTGGGGGTCTAACATGCACTTGCGCATACGCGCACACATACGCAGGACTACAGGGAAAAGTAGAATCCAGATTGTACACGGCTGTGTGGTTGTGGTCAGTATATGTTTGGACAGGAGAGATGTGGCTGTAAGCTCTCACATATACATGTACACATAATTCCTTCAACTCCGTTTCTCCTTCTGTTTCATTCTGCTTGTCTCTTTCACACACATTCACAAAACATACTCGCACGCTCCAAAAACACAAACTCGCAAACTCACACCAGCCTCATGCCACAGGCAAACTGTGAAACACCAGCACCCACAAAACCTCTAAGAGAGGGGAAAATCCACATACCAGGTTTCAACAGCTTTAATACTGAGTGAATAAACAAGATGAATGCTTCAATTTGCTTTTTTTAATTCCTCGCTTTACACTCCCCCCCATCTAAACTTATTCCCTCTTGCTCTTCCCTTCAGAGACAGAGTAAAAAAACTGCCAAGAGCTGAAACAATGGTTGAGCGTTCCAAAACCTCCCTGGCTTAAAACAATACCATCAATCAAAGCGAGCACAGAGAACAAACACACAAATTTATTAAGAGGAGCTCTCCAGCGCATGAGTGCTTTAACTCTTTATGGTCACTCACACACAGGAAGTACATCATTACTTTATCAGCACGACGGAGGGGAGAGACCGTACAGATACATGGCTTTCAACAATGTGGAGATTAATATGTTTATACTGCCTTCTAAAACAAGTTTACCGAAAGCTCTATTCATACCAGATCTTCATCTCAGCTTTAGGCAAGTCGTTTCCAGTCTAGAGAAAAGAAAGTTCATGCGTATAGTAATCTAAATGGGCCAGCAAAGACTTAAGCCCCAGGCCAACTGGCCATGATCCATAGTACAGTTTATAGCAACTTCATGTGCTTATAGTTTTATGAAATAAAAAGAATATTAGACAGTTCACCGTATAGTAGGCAGAATTAGACAATCATTAATCAGTTCCCAGGCTGTTGTTTATTGACATCTATTGCGAAATGTTTCCTGCTAAACACATTTACAGCTCTGGTAACTATAACATTTTATGGTGTGACAAAATCAGCTACAAAGGTATACTAAGCCAAAACGGAGACTTCGAAAAACTGAATTATCACATTTTCACTCTCATCTTTTCTGTGTCCAAGCAAACAGTAACAAGCCATAAACTTACGGACATTTTTTTACTTCCCTTTGTCCTTAAAGCGGAAATGAACCACTCAAAAATGTGTTCTCTTAAAGATGTCCGAGCGGAAACACTTGACCGCCCTTTTAACAGCAGGTAACAGCAGGTGAGCTAACTGTCATTGCCGGTCAATTATATAAATGTTACGGAGCTTTGAACTAGTAACACAATGTAATGCACATATGTATGAAAACTCTGGCAAAATGCCACATAAACGCTTATTGTTTGATGCGTTGTTTACATCACGTTGCGTCTTACGTTATGAAATAAATGTTTTTTGGTTCTCCATCCATTTCAGAACAAGTATGCATTCAAAAAGTAAGGAAATACTTGTTTTTCTTCATTACTCAATGTGGGGTATTGCAATCGGATAATATTGCAATGTCGCCAACCAACCCGGTGATGTCAAATGCCATGACGCTGCAAGATGGCGGCCCCCTTGCTACAAAAGCCATAACACAACATCACGTTTTATCTTAAAAGGTAAAATGTATGCCAGGGTACCTACCAAGGGGTACCACTGTGTTTGTGACACAGCAATAACGTCAGTCCATCACATTGCTATTCCTGATGCTTACAAATTTATTTGCAATCAGTAGCTTTATCAATAATGATAAGTAACTGCTCATGGCGTGTGCACATAAATTAAAATGGGTATCAGATCTAATCTAATGACATGCAAATGTGCATAATTAAGTGAATGCAACATCATTTATGTCTCAAGTCATAAACACACATGGATAACCAAATGACTGGACGCGAAGACTGCCAGCATTGTTGTCAATTCAATTTTCTTGTAAAGGCTAATGTTGTCACAAGCTCACATTACAAAAATGTATTAAGGAAATATTGTATTTTGTCAAAACTGGGGGTAATGGCATGGGTTTAATTCCAAGAAAAAACACATGTTAATGATATGGATTTAAGCTTCTGCTAACTGCATAAATCTAAGGAAACAGAAAAACACAAATTAATATAAACTGTAATTCAAACACTACATTATTTTGTAAATTGTGCAATCAAATACACTCCAAAAAATTGTATTAACAACCCAGCGTTGGGTCAAAAAGGGACGAACTCAACTATTAGGCTTGAAATTCACTCATGCTAGGTTGTGTCAACCCGACATGGGTTGTTTTAATTCACTGTTGGGTCAAATATAACAGTACATTACATAACCTAAACTTTTTTGAATTTGTCCCATTTTGACCCAAAGCTGGGTTGAAAATAACCCACCATTTTTAGAGTGTGAAATTATGTAATTAGAACCTTTTGCATAATTTATTTACTTTTTTGTTAAGGAGTTCATAAAACCCTGAGTTATTGTAATCCATACATTTGCCAGATAGGAATCAGCTTTACTAGCTAACCTGTAGATCAGGTAGTAGAATTTTATTCTTCCTGTATTCTTTCATTAGTGTTTGTTTTCGGCAGTAAACTCAAGGCACACACCCTGCTAGGTAAATAGACTAGCTCCATAGCCAAGCTGGGTGGTTTTATGCATTTGATTATATCAAAAAGAAAAAGTATTTTAACATCTGGTATGTTCATCTCACATCCAAGCAGTCCTTTTCAAAAAATGACTTTTTTGTTAATCCCTTTATTTTTTATGCCAAACTTCAGCCGGGTGTGTGCGTGTGTTTTCAATTAACACCAAACATTTGATGAATCAAAAATAATTGAGAAACATTTAGCCACTGTAAAGCCCCACAGGTCACAAGGTGAATTGAAAACATTCATGGTTAAGTTTTATAAAGCGCCCACAACTCAAGATATCAGAGTGAGAGCAGAAAATCTCGAACTGCTTGCCTCTGCAACCCCTCGTAAATGAGAGTGAACCATGTAAGAGTCCTGGGATGCAGTTTATATCAGCATTCAGAATTCCCCTATTTTAATTGAGCATGACCCTGCTTTCTTGCTCGGTCCTTCTGCTGAGTGAAGTACGAGCAGGCATCCGCTGCACCCCTGGTGTGTGCCGAGCACAGAAAACTAAGCACTCAAAATATCCAGGACCCACGTGCTTCCAGGATTTAGGGTCCTGTTCAGATTATCAGACCATAGTCCAAACACTCGAAAATCCCAGAGGCTAAGTGCACAAAACTACATGAAACTGTGGTTAGAATGTGGTCAAAAGAGCTGTTCGTTAAGAACGATTATGCATGAGGGGACTTTGACACCTCTGCATGCCAGGGAGGGGACCCTCTGGCTGTACAAGACGGGTAGCGGATCAGAAAGTCGGGAGGCCTAGCCACATAAAAAGAAACTCGGTGTCTTCCAGGCACAAAAAAGCTGTGACGGCTTCGAAAAAGCAGCTCTTTTAAATAAATCTCAGTCCTCACACATGCGAAATCTGAGCTCTCCCACTAAAGTTTCTGGATCTGAAGGCAACAGTTGGAAACGGCTACATTGGCGCCATAACTGGAATTCTCTGCAGTTTATGTCAAAATCAAGTACTTAGGTTTTAGTGACAAGTTCACAAGCCCTTGTTCAAGCCTAAACTTAGATATAATAAGGTTGACCATGAACATAAACTGCCTCATTTGAGGTATGGCTTCACACCAAAGGCTTGCTCTGAAATATTGCAAGTGCTTCTCAGAAATCCCTATAGATGCAATAAAGGCTCAAAGTAAGTCACTTTAAAGGGGTTTGTCTGATCCGGCATATTATTTATGATTATTATACGGCTCGTTGGAATGCTTGATTCTGATTGGCCAGTCATGAAATTTGCTGGTTCTTTATTCCTAGATAACACCCTCTCAAAACTAACACACGGAAAACCGGAAGCAGCAAATCATTTTGATGTTTTTTTTGGACAATTTAAATATAAATATGTATATTAATAACACATAACATTATATTTACAAATAATTAAACCAAATTGCCTGTTTAGATATATTTAATGTTGTGACGTTTGAACATCGTTCTTACCTTAAAACTAAAAGTAAACAGCTTTTCCTCGTGGAAGGTCTGCATTCGGTAAAAATGAACTAATAAAATATTTCAAATACACATTTCATATCCAGGTTTTTTCTCATGTGGCAAGTAGCCATGTAATAAGCAGGATAATGTACAAGCAGCCAGCTGTTATCACGAAATAAGCCTGATCACACTGTTGGGCTTATTTCTGCGATAACAACCGGCTGCCTACATAAAGCTAAAGTAAACTAGAAATCATTGCAGAATGCTGTCTTGAAGAGAGACTGACAGGCAGGAGGATTTACCTAAAGCAGTGGTTCTCAAACTGTAGTAAGGGTATAGATAGCATAGTTACATCTGTAAGATGTCTTCTAAAGATCTGGAGATCTGGAAAACATCTGCTGTGTAAAAACATCTGCTAAAAATCTTAGAAAGAGCTGTTGTACATCCATTCTAAATACAGACATATTCCAGAGGTCTATATGACATCTGACAAAAGACGTCTCAGAGATGTAGGGAAGATATATCAAATAGATGTCTGCCAGATGTACGTGTGCTATCAGGGAAGCGGTACTTAAAGAGACCCCGGTGGTACGTGAGGTGACATGACAGAAAATTGAAAACTTTAAGTTAATAAATTTAAGTTAATAAATAATTTCAAATGTTTAACAATCCTACATGATAAGGAATACATCTCCGCCTATGTGCAATTTTAAAATAGTTGTATGAAGTATTGTTGTTTATTTATTATTTAAGGATGTGCGTGATGGGCAGCTCAAATACAGAACGGGCGCAGACATGCGCTTGTTGTGTGTCCCTCACTCACTCTCTTCCGACGAGCAGCGTACAAATTAAGTTTCTTATGTATTTCTGCACTTGAACCGCTGTTTAAAGCTGTATTGCTGCATCTAGAGATGCTGCGTCTGCATCTAATCAGGGTACTATTTTTGACGCGTCGCTATGACAAGACCCGCAGCAAAAGAGCTTGTTAGCGTCACACCGCATTGAATGTTGCGCCATCTTTGGAGGATGGCTGCTAGTGCGTTCAATGCAGTGTTTTGTTTTTCTTGTTTGATTAGGAAATAACTATGGTAGGTCGGTCTTGCTATGTTAAAAACTGCAATAGCATTACGCTGAGTCATTCAGGAAAAGCGCATGGTTCTTTTACTTTCGATTTCACCATATACAGTTGTGTTCAAAATTATTCAACCCCCACTGAAATTGATTGTTTTGGTCGGTTTGACATTGATTATGATCATTCAGTCATCCTGCTTACAATTAAATCAAAGAGGCACGTGTAGGTCAGACAAAAATAACATAACATTTATAACGAAATAACCACAAATGTCTTTTCTGAGCTCACATCATTATCAGTTTTATTCAACCCCCAAGTGACATTCAATCTTAGTACTTAGTACAACATCCTTTTACAGTTATAACAGCTTTTAAACGTGAAGCATAGCTTGACACAAGTGTCTTGCAGCGATCTACGGGTATCTTCGCCCATTCATCATGGGCAAAAACCTCCAGTTCAGTCACATTCTTAGGCTTGCGCACTGCAACTGCTTTCTTTAAGTCCCACCAGAGGTTCTCAATCGGATTTAAGTCTGGTGACTGCGATGGCCACTTCAAAATGTTCCAGCCCTTAATCTGCAACCATGCTCTAGTGGACTTGGAGGTATGCTTGGGATCATTGTCCTGTTGAAAGGTCCAACGTCTTCCAAGCCTCAGGTTTGTGACGGACTGCATCACATTGTCATCCAATATCTCCTGGTACTGAAGAGAATTCATGGTACCTTGCACACGATGAAGCTTCCCAGTACCTGCAGAAGCAAAACAGCCCCAAAGCATGATTGACCCCCCGCCATGCTTCACAGTAGGCAAGGTGTTCTTTTCTTCATAGGCCTTGTTCTTCCTCCTCCAAACATAGCGTTGATCCATGGGCCCAAACAGTTCTAATTTTGTTTCATCAGTCCACAGAACACTATCCCAAAACTTCTGTGGTTTGTCCACATGACTTTTGGCATACTGCAGTCGACTCTTCTTATTCTTTGGGGACAGCAAGGGGGTGCGCCTGGGAGTTCCGGCATGGAGGCCTTCATTACGCAGGGTGCGCCGTATTGTCTGAGCAGAAACTTCAGTACCCACATCTGACAAATCTTTTCTCAGTTCCTCAGCAATCACACAGGGACTTTTCTCCACTCTACGCTTCAGGTAGCGCACAGCAGTCGAAGTCAGCATCTTCTTTCTGCCACGACCAGGTAGCGTTTCAACAGTGCCCTTTGCCTTGAATTTGCGAATGATGCTTCCTATGGTGTCTCTTGGTATGTTTAACATCTTTGCAATCTTCTTATAGCCATTGCCCTTCCTGTGAAGAGTAATCACCTGTTCTCTTGTCTTCCTGGACCATTCTCTTGACCTCACCATGTTTGTAACCACACCAGTAAATGTCTAGAAGGAGCTGAGTATCACAGTCATTTTAAAGCTGCCTAATTGGTGCTTATTAGGCTTTATTGCTGCTCCCTGATATCCACAGGTGTTTTCAATACCTGATTGAAAACACTTCATTGAACCTCTGTTCTTCAGAGTGGTAGTCTTTAAGGGGTTGAATAATTATGTCAATGAAGAATTCATAAAAGAAACATTTACTACTGTATTACAAAACTAATTGATGTCATTTTAGTTCCATATGGTTCTTTAAGAAGTCATTGTAGGATTTCATTCTGAATACAATTACAAATGTACACTAAATTCCCTAAAACCATTTACAGCATTGGGGGTTGAATAATTTTGAACACAACTGTATCAAACAAAACAGGTAACGGTAAAAAGCAAAACAAGAATAGCAGTGAAGTATTATCCTCCAAGATGGCGGCGCCACTGCAACATGCAATAGGGCGTGACGTCAGCTTCACATTCTCTATACTCTCTGTTCGTTATATACAGCTGTTCTCTTCATGTATATGTGTATTTATTTATCTTCTGTATTAAATATTCTTTCTTAATCCCCCTTAATAGTAATTTACAGAGTCCTGTTTACAGTGTACTACAGAAAAGTGTTTTGTGTTCACTATTACTGCTGACTTACTTGAAAACATGGAAAAAACATGTTCTTTAGTTTGAAAACAGCTGGTAAATAAAGTGTAAATAATAAATTAGAATTGGAGGACTTCACAGCTTCACAGCAAAGAGATTCACAGCTCTACAGCTCTAATATTAATTTAAGTGTTTATTGATGTTATTTTCTATGGCGGTCTTTAGGCGGTACAACAAATTTTATTAAAGGTGGTACTTGATCTGAAAAGTTTGAAAACCACTGACCTAAAGTATTTTGTATTTCACATCCAATACTGGCCGTGTATATTAACATTGTACTCATCTGAGCAAAATATTTGTCAACAAAGGCAGATTACTCCCTTAACCCAAAATGGAAAGAAAAGAAAGCTAACTGCCACATCAAGCTACTAAATCACTGAATGTAACATGAAGCAACTAAATCTCTTTTGTGAGTGAACTGACGTCATTCGATTAACCTCGTTCTGATGAAATTTAAATTTGTTCAAAACTGTCTATCCCAAAAGACTGCCCTGTGTTCAGTCCAAAAATCAGAATCCTCAATGGCCGCAAAACAATCTCTCCAGATCATATGGAACTTCTCATCTCAACCATAATACACAATCTTTTAGACCCCCCAGGTACATTCACACAAACTTGAACATGAGAAAGAGTGACAGCAAAGAGCAAAAGAGAGAAAAATAAGAGAGATCCTAACCACATGTCAATTCAGTGCAACTGTGAAGGCTGTGATAGCAAGTATAATTCATGTTGGAGTAAAACTGTGGATCCGCTCAAATACGCAAATCCTGGGAGGAACATTGATTCATATCATATTGCTGTCCAACACTTCAGTTCAGTAACAAGCTAAATTTCCCAAACAACTCTGTCAGTCATTCATATTAAAGAGAGGAGAACTTTGAAATCGCAGCAGAGGCTTCATAAACTGTAGTTACATTTTGGCACCAGATTCGCCATCATAGACAAGAACTTAATCAGATAAAGTAATGGACCATTGGAAACTACTCTCATATGCACACAAGTATGTAAACTCAAAAGCCTTTCATCTTTTTGTTCTTAGAATCTGACACAAATATTCAATTCTTTTGGAAAGATCCAAACAATTAACAACTAAGAAAAACACTGTTGCTATTAATTTGACATGGTCTTTGAAACCCACCAGACAAAACTTATAAAGCAACTGAAATGATTGTTCCATAAGAATGAACCACACAAATTATGCAGGTGATTGTGGGGAAAAAGAGAGACAAATGTTGCGTTGACCCTAATGTAAATCAAATAAAGCGTTTCAAAGTCATGAACATGCCAGTGAAAAAAATAACCACACCAGCACCACAAGACTTTTCAATCAGGCTGCAGACCTGAACAACAGGGCAGGACATGAAAGCAATCCCACACAGCCATAGTACATGTCACAGCCAAGAGCTGTCCGCTGAGAACCACAGGCGATGTTATCAAACTTAAACACGGAACATTACTATGAAAAGAGTAAAAAGTGAAAAAAAATAACTCTACATTAGAATACTGCAAACTCTTAATTAGGATGGGAATATTTGTGGCAAAAGTCAACAAAACAATGTATTTTTCTTTTATCATCATGTCATCATTTACTCACCTTCGAGTTGTTCCAAATCTGTATGCATTTCTTTGTTCTGTTGAACACAAAAGAAGATATTTTAAAGAATGTAGGAAAGCAAACAGTTCTGGGGCACTTTTGACCATTATATTGTTTCCTATAGGTACATTAAATCAGCAATATCTAAATACATATGTGTCTTTTACAAAATATTCATTAAAAATTAAAAATATTTAACAAAGTTCATTAATACACGGGCCTCCAAAACTGAAATTTAAGTCTTGAAAACTGAAAAGACTTAAAACATGAAAAGGTGATGCTAAGGAATATTCCTTTCTAAAAGCTTCAATTTTATTTAATTTTGCAGCCCTCAATGACAAATCTAATTGAATTAAAACCACAGACCAAGACAACTACATATTTATTTGTACTTTTAACAACTATGTGTGCTTAAGGTGTGTGTGTGTGTGTGACTGTCTGACGCAGATGACTCAATATAGAAAGAGGCAGTGGCAGCCCAATCACACATTGTGGGGAAAATAATCTAGTCTCATTTTGTGATATGAGAAGGATTCAGGGGAGAGGGAAAGAGAACCATGTCATTCTAGACATACAAACACAAACTGTGACTCAAAACAAAAGTGCACACATAGAGACACTATTGCATTAAAATAAATCATGAAAAATAAAACATGCATACGCACAGTTTGCATAAACTCAGTTTTATTCCATTTTATTTGAGCCTGTTTTGAACACGAGCAGTAATTATGGAATGTGGATGAATAGTTTGAAGCCAATTTTAATTGTTATTTTTTTTAAATATTGTGTTAATTAAGAATGTTAGAAATTCTGTGTATAGCACTGCTTTTTGCAATGTTCTCCATTTGCTTTAATGACACAAAAGAAGCACATTCGTGGCCTTGGACTGGTATGGTATAGCATTAGAAACATGCTTATGTTAATTTATTGGGAATATTTAATGTCATGGATACCGCAGTCCTTTCTATATTATCCTCTTAAAAAATTATCTTTCATTTAGTCAAGTGGCAAGCTGTAAACATCTAAAATAAAGTCTTGAAACAAGTATTTTAGTAAATATTAAAGCAATAAGCCCCAAGAAGCCGTGGGTTACAGTGCATTTTATAACAGCTAAGGGGCGTTGGAGTGCCTAAACCCCCTTAGCTGTTATAAAATGCACTGTAACACACGGCTTCGCGGGGCTTATTGCTTTTATAAAACAGTTATTCCATATGCTTAGCAAGGTTTCATTAAATAAAGTAAATAAAATGATATTTAGGCTATGTGGTGCGGTCAGCCATTATATATCGGGGTATTTTATAACGGCTTAGAACTCCGCTCAGCCAATCAGAATCAAGGACCAGAACTGGCAGTTTTATAAATATAAATCACCTCTTAAAGGCACAATATGGAACATTTAGACCGCTAGATGGCTCACTTTCGAAACAACAACAAAAGACGAAACTAAATGACGTTTTTAGGTGAGTGGAATTATGGGACACGTCGTTTTCACCATCCAGAGGCGTAAAGAGATCATCCATCATGTTCACTGACGACGTAATGAGTTAATTTTATTTTATGTCATCTTAATGAATAAGCTTGCAAGAAATGTGGAATGTAATCCTACATTAGCCCGCGACTGATATTGGACTTTGTCAATTGATTTGGTAGCGTAATGCTACACAGTTTTACCTGTTTAAAAAAGTCCTAAAGTGGTCGTTTAAAAAGTAAATTGGAACAAACCCACAGCATTTACAAGTAACGTTATTGGCTATATATTTTTTATTGAAACACTTGCAAGAGCGGAGGCTCTGTTGAGTCCAAGTTGTTTGTCCATAAGCCTGCTTGCCTCATTTGGCCTACGTTTACACTTTTTGGGGGTTTCTATTTCAATATAGTTATCTGCTGCATGAAAAGCCAAACACTCCATGTGAAGAAGCTGTGCTACGAAAGAAAGAAAGAAAGAAAGAAAGATGGATGGATGGAAAGAAAGAGGTAGGCCGTGAGTAAAGCTTAAAACATTTTGCTGTTAGTTATGAATTAAAAACAAGAATAAGTAGCACTCTTTAAGAGGGCAAGAAAACAAGCTAGACGTTAATGAGACGTAAAGAAAAACATCAAATGAGAGCTTGCAGAAAAACATTATTTAGTTAACTTAAATGTTTCCTGCAGTCAATCTTCAACTTGAACCAACCAACTAAAGCATTAACTTTATTCATAGAGAAAAAAACAGACAGAGTAGTAGGGGTGCAGATTCAGAGTGTTGTTTTTTATGTTTTGCTGGGGTTTAAACTCCTTTTGGTTGTCTTGGCAACTGTCAAGTTCAGGTTCCAGGCTTCTAACAACCATCCTTAAGCAAACAAACAGTGATATATTTCCTTCTATTTCACTGGGCTTTAGTTTTTGTGGGGTATATTTATTATTGCGCCCAGAAGAAAATTTCTGGGCCTGCTGGCAAATGGTAAAAGGACTGGACAGGGACTTCGCTTGAAATTTTACTGCCACTAAAGGGAGTTGTACTACCTCAAGAACTCAAATATGAGAGCAAACACACATATCTGACCTTAAGAAAAAAAATCTCCAATGTGGACTTTGGGAGACATTTCTGGCTTTTGTCTCGGGTGTAATCTGCACTAAATTGCAGTCCAATTTATGGCAAAAGTTAGGGACATTTCTCTCAACAATAAGAAAAAGGGCATCATTAAATAACGTGATCAAATGCATAATCAAAACACACATATTCACTAACATCCTCAGCATATGTTAACATAAATATGGACAGAGCCTGACGTTAAAACTAAGCTTTTAGCAAACTCGCTTCCACAGAAGAGATCACAAGAGATGCTGCTATTTATTTAGTTATTTGTTATTTATGTGTCATTTTCCTGTGTACACTACGCACATTGTGTACATTTGCTGCTGTGTATGATCATTATGTATATTACATGTCATTTGTTGTATTCTGGTGTAAAACTTGTACAGAAATGTTTACTGTGTAAATGTTTACAAGAAATGTCTGTCATACTGCCGTGTTGGTTGGAACAGCACCCAAGTTTTTCGCCTACTGTTGCACCTGTGTATATGGTTGAGTGACAATAAAGGGATTTGATTTGATTTGATGGGAACGAATACTCAATATTTTGAGCACGCAAGGCAGGTCAACCACATGATAAATTATCACAGATTTTTTTGTGTGCGATGATTAACAAAACAAAAAGTTCTTATCAATGGCTCAATAAAAGAACAAAGACTGAAAAAGAGAACCCCAGCAAAACAATTTGTAATTTCGAAACAAAACGAACATGAAATGCAGCTGTACAAAACCACATATTAAGCTTGCATCAAGTCAAGTTAGATTTGGCTCCGACAGAGAAGACAATAGTGAGTCAATGGAGAATTTTTGCAGCTACAGGAAATAAGATGGCAGAGGACGCATCCAGGCTTTAGCGTGATGCTTTAATGTTTTCCATCCGGTGAGGAGAGAAGCCATCTAACCGCTCTGCGGACATTCCCACAAATCTCCTGAACTGGGTTCTGTAGAACCATAAGTTTATGGCCTCCTGTCTATTATATTTTATAGATTAAACATACAAAACAGGGCTGATTAGATTAATCTGTTTATATGATGAAGCAGATTTATTGGTTTTGTTCATTTTTGTCATACTGATTTGGTAGAAATATTACTTAGTTGCTTTAATAGCTGCTCATTACATAATAGCTTCTCGATCATCACATCCCATGTGGAAGACAACACGTTTTACAAAAAAGCAACAACATGATCAAAACTGATCATGATGATAATAACTACAATTTAATGTGAGAGTAAACATGGCACATTTAGGCTATTAGAAGAGCTTATATAATTAGTTACAAATCTGCACATTTTTGACTCCAGTATGGTATACTTCGTTGGGTCGAGACATAAAGTTTGATGAGTCTCATAAATGTTACAACCAGCATAAATGTTACAACCCTATCCCATTAAACTAAAACATATTAAGTCGATTTAAAGGGTGTATATTGTCTTTGGCCCCAATTTAGCATACTCAACTCAAGCATGCTGGAATAAAAGCCATTATTCATAGGTGAAACTAAATGAGGATAAAAAGGAGCTGGGCCACAAAACAAAGATGGCAGGCGAAAATTAGAAAGTCAAATAGTTGACCTAACTGATATGCTTGAACCTGGCCTAGGCAGATTCCTTATGTGACATCATTCTATCTGTAACCTCGGCTTGGAAAGGGGAATGATTTACTGATTCACTCATAGCCTACGATGGAGTGTAACACGTCTATACAGGTCACAGGAACTGGAGTACTCAAGAGAAATAAGATATCAGTAGAAGTGCAGACACATCAACCCTTGTGCAGATAAACTGATCAATTCAGAACTGAGGGCAAAGGCATTGATCAATGAGACATACTCACCAATAAAGGGGGAAACAATCCTTATCATTGACAAACCCTGATCTTTTCTCTGAGAGGGTGTTCAAGGTGATACAAGTAGCAACTCACTGTAAGCATTAGCACTGAGAATGGTTCGCTAGAATGATTAAGCGACACTTTTGAGTCAATGCTAATTGAGAAAATGCTAGCGCACTGCTCTTAAATACGTCAAGAAACGCACTTTTTAAATAAAATACCCTTTATGAAGATTACCATTTAACCTGTAATATATTCTTATTTCAGTTAGTAGCAATTTTCTGTTTTTACGCATGACTTTTAATGTATCGGCATATAAATATGTGTTCAGTGGACTCGTTGAAGCAAAGCGGCTTTCGAGCGCCACCTATCGGCGAAGAGCTCCATATTTCTCAACGAGAGAAGCTTCATGACTGAGGCTGACGCTAACTTTAACATAATTTGACAAACTACACCGGCAGACCTAACTGTTACATAGAAATACAGTTATACTAAACAAGACTACCACAGATAAACCTACAAAGATTGTAGGCTATTATTAATCTAATACGTAGATTACTAAACAAGATAGACTATTATTCAAAAGAGATGGCAACGGAGGCAACATAAGTAAGACAATGTTTTTAATTCATAATTTTTGGCATATATATATATTTATATATAATGTTCATTTTAAAACTGAAACGTACTTAAACAGTTCTACAACATTTTCAATATGCCGTCTGGAAAATAAAAAAAGTGCTTGCTTTTCCTTGCTTGGATATTTCTCTCCAAATGTTCAGTCAGTGGTGACGAAAAAGACAGGAAAAATCAAAAGGCACTGAAACCGGACTCTGCTCGTGTGTTCTTGTACAAAAAAATAAACAGTTCACATGAAATGCACACACAGAGCAATACAGGACCTCACTGTAAAATCAGTGAGAGCACACGGTGATCTTCCACCGGAATCATTCTAATGACAGCAACAGACATTGCATAGATATGCACCCTTTCACATTGTTATCAATCATATTGCCTAAATACAAAGCATTTACTCAATAATGCGTATAATGAAATGCAGTTTACAGAGCAGTACCCGAATCATGGCAAAATGTTCTCAATGCGATGTGCTTCATCGGGCCGCATTGTCAAGACATTGTGCATACAATCTGCCTTATGAATGACAAAATCGCCTACCACCGTAAAAAGAATGCGTTCCAGTCCTATACGCGTTGGCATTCTGTTTATTGCCGTTCTTAAACAACCCCACTCCCACCCAATCAACAATATCATACAGTGAACGTTATGCAGCAACAGGTGTGATGAGAATATAACCTGGAATTGCAGGAAAGTTTTTCCACTGCGTTTTGTCTTTAAAAAGAGTTGCAGTTCGTATATAAACCAGGGGGAAAGTTAAAAAAAGATGACGTATGAAGACAGGTAACATTAAAATAGATACGGTAAAATCATGCCCATTAGCTGCACTGATATGTTTCGCGTAGCTAACTCACATTCTTAACAGGACTACACCTACTACAGCAACTATAAAGTCCATAGTTCAAATGTGTGAGGAGATGAGCTTATCGTTTTGTACAAAAGGCACATGAATACCGCAGCTGCCAGGCTCCTATAGAAACAGAATCTGTAAGGGTTTATCCAGCAGACGTAAATTCACTTAAACTTTAAAAGTCCAGCACACTCCGCTTCCCGGTCGCGTCAGCCGCAGTTGCCCATGGCTTTAACAAATGATCCGTCGGGAAGCTGCCTGAAGATGCCCCGTAACGTCTCCAGTTCTCGTGTAAGGTGTTCCACCCTCTTGCGCAGTCTATCGTTATCCGACGACAGCTCGATCACTTTATGTTGCGTCTCCACATTGCGCATTTTCGCCTTGTCCCGGCTCTTGCGCACAGCGATGTTGTTGCGCTCTCTCCTCTGCCGATATTCAGTGCTGTTCTTGTCGAAATGTTTTTTGGATTTTACCCGCTCGCCCATTTTCATGGAGCCCCCCGGCAAGTGGTTGTGTTGGTGGTGCGGGCTGGGTACGGGGGTTGGTGGAGGTGTTGGATGTCCCGGTTGGAGATGCATGGTGGTTTGCGCACAGTGCGCAATCTGATGCTGAAGGTAAGACAGATGCGGCGGATGGTGTTGAGAGTGGTGGTACGTGGGTGGCATCGAGTGGCCGAGCTCATCTTCCTCCCGGGGCTCTTGTTTGATGGCTACAGGTCTCATTCGTGCCGGATTGTCGTAGATCGGTTCCAGTTTGGAAGAGTCCATGTAGTTGTTCAGACAGCTGTACATCTGCTGGGCCCCCGGTGTGCCATTGGCGCCGTGGGGGTAATCGTAGTCTCCGCTCGCCAGCTTGAGTTTCTCTTGTTTGGAGCTGTTATGGAATAAGTCAGCCAGGAATTCGTCGTTGAAGGCAGCAGGGTCGATGTACGCGCTGATGTCAATTGAGTTTTCGTTCTCGCAGATTTCGCTCAGGTCTCCGGTGGTTGCGGTGTCTTTGTAGATGTAGGCGTTTTGCTGACTTTGTACAAGGCTGGTCATCGGTGGTCGTGGGGCGACCTCGTACAGGTTTGCTTGCTCCATGGAGTATCTAAAACCCGCCAGACATGGTGAAGAGCTCCGTGAATCCAGCTTGCTCGCAGTACCGGAGAAAGCCGCGCTGGCTGGAAGTTCTTGGGACAGACAAACTTTCAGCTGGTCGTGGCTGCGTACTTAACCGTAAAGTGGATGCGTGTTGACCGGACGGGACCTCCTTTAATACTACACGAGCACCCTCAGCGTGTGAGCCTCACATCTGTCAAGGAGTTTTCTGACTGCACTTATATACGTGCTTGCGTTTGGAGGGCGGGTCCTAATGCTTCTGGTCGTGTCTCTGTCAGAAAACCTAATCCACTTAACGTACTCGCCATACAAATGCCTCTAAAATTTAATTATTATCAAATATTCGTGTCATATCAACACAAATAGTATCACTTAAAAATTATTAATGGCTTCGATTACTGAATACAAACACATTGTATCGAAATTAGGATGTAATCAAAATTAAAAAAATGTAATTCTGAGAAAGGCACTATAGAATAATAAAAGTGTAAGACGTGTATGTTTGGTTAATTTTATTGCCAAATAAAGAATGTGAGTTCAATTGGTAACTATAATGCATGTTTTGTATGATCATTTTAATATTTTATTTGAAACCCGTGGCGTTGAAAGAATACATTTTATTTATGATTTAATCAATTGTTATCAATTTAGTTGTGACATATCAAATGATTTAAACGTACGATATAAACAATGATATCGGTTGCATGTGTTACTTGTTTTTAAACAGTGGCTTTCATGCATTTTAATGCAAAATACTTTTGGTTTTAAAGTTTTGAGTATGTATTTTTGACAAAATAAACAGAGTAGCACACGTCTCACCAAGTACAAGCTAGAGAACTTGACAATTGTGTGCTCTGAAGTTGGAGCGCTTATCCGGGCTCATCAGTGAGTGTGTGCAGTCTGGGAGCTCCCTCTATTGTTACAGCGCGCGCCTGGCAAGTACCACTGTAAAGTATAAGAGGGTAGGAAATGTATCCAGCAGCAGATATGTTATGTTTTATCTGTTGGATAGTTTGGGGTTGTGTTTTTACTTTACGTTTCAAAACAAGTTACAAAATACTTTATTGAGGCTATGTAGTAACATGTATGTATAAAGTTCTCCATACGAAAATAAAATGCATTATTTTGCGGATTAGACAATATTCAAATAAAATATTAAAAACAAACTTCTCTGTCATTGTGTGCATAAAATCACAACTTTAAAATCACAACATAAAATCACAACTTTACGTTTCCCAGTAATGAGGACTTACCTTGTTTAGTATTCTTGAATCATCTCATGTCTTATTGCATGGAAACGCCTCGAACTAACCATCGCGATCTGATTGGTTTAGTAACATGTCAGTCAAAGCTGTATTTCGTCATCTTTCCCCACCATTCGATCTGATTGGTTAGTAAAGCAGATTTCCCTACATGGTCAAAAGATTTCGCAATACTCCCAAGCGAGCGCCGCTTTACCAAATAATAACACCTCATCCTGCGCTTATTTCTCGTAAACAAAGTGGATATTATTCTTTTTTTAACTCAAGTGATCGCTTGTAAGCCTCGAACGTTTTCAAGGTAAGTCGTCTGGGAGATTAGACACCTATTAGATTGTCGAATGTAGTGTTTCTTACCTACGAGGGTTTGCCAACCGAGTGGATCCTTTTTGCTCACCCCGTTGCAAAATAGCTCAGATCTGAGACCAGCGAGGTTCATTCCTCGTGGTTAAACTCGACCATGATCGACCGTAAACCGTTATATTTAATTTCAATAACCTTTTATGTAGAAAGCAGTCTGTTTGAGCTATCAGTAGATAATGTTGGACGCCTGACGTCATGGTCCGAAAGGTGTCAGCTAACGTTGAGTTAACGTTACTTAGCAAGCCTGCTAACTTGTAGTACGTTAGATCCACTGGCTAACGTTACACATTAACGTAAACGCATATTAAAGTATAATTTGTGTCAGCTTTCTATTTTTACATTGTCTGCTGTACTGCTTTATTGTATTTTAAAGGCCCGCTTGCCATGTTGTTGTTGAGGCAGCTAACTGTGGTATTCCCCTTCATTCCTAAATAGTTCCGTGTATGATGTAACCAGCCTGCCGTGTCTCATAACAACACACGGCCGTCAGACAAATGTTCTCTAATAAACTTCGATTTGGTTAACAGTCACTTCGCTTTTCTGATGTTGGTTTAAAATGTTAACTTTACTCGCCTAAGTTCTTCATGACTTTGGAGTTTCCCTTCTCCTGTGGTACAACGGAGCGGGCGGGAGGGCGAGCGATGATGCAACCGCGGGCAACACTTGAGCTCACTCGTAGGAGAGAAAGAAATTTTGCCACATATGCACATTGACATGGCAGCACGGTCGGATAACAACAACATAATTCTAACGGATGAGCACGGGTGATTGAGACGGCTTTTAGGTATTGCAGCATTTTGCTGAAACAATGCGTTTCTGCGATGACCATCTGCTCAGGTGTGGATTGTGGGGCATCACGATATGCAAAAATGTGCCATTTTAGCAGGGAATCAGGGATGATGCTAATGTGTGTAAAGTTCTTCATCTGATTTCTTTCTCCTGTCTGGCTTTAGGCACACATATTCTCCCTGTACGGTCAGCCCCGTCACACTATCCAGCTCTGGGAAGCCCGACAGCATATGTCGGTGTGGGTGAGAGATACAGTGGAAGCGGATCCAAATGAGCAAGCAGCTGCAGCGGAAGATAACCAACACAATTCAGAACGGTGTCAGTGTTATACAGAATCAGCCTCATAATAGTGCAGTGAACCCCACTAGCACAGCAGGACTGCAGCAGGTACACATATGAACACGCTAATGTACTCATGTGAATTAATAAATTCTCATATAATGTTAACAAAGTATATCTTTATGCATCCATGAAGAATCCACAATGTGTTTATAGATAAACATTCTTGAACATTAAGATCACTTTTGCAAAGTGCTGTGCAATTGTAGTGTGTCCCTCTTCCTTATATTAACTATGTACGAAATTGTTGTATCTTTTGCAGGTTCCTCAGTTAGTCCCAGTGAGTCCCGCAGGTGGGGGAAAGGCCACACCACCCAGCAAGATGAAGAAGAACATGGCAGAGAAAGACAGTGAGGAATACCGCCAACGAAGAGAACGCAACAATTTGGCAGTAAAGAAAAGCCGCATGCGTAGCAAGCAGAAGGCACAGGACACCCAGCAACGTGTAAATGAGCTCAAGGAGGAGAATGAGAGACTGGAGGCCAAAATAAAATTGCTCAGCAAAGAACTGAGCGTGCTCAAAGACCTGTTTCTGGAGCATGCTCATAACCTCGCAGATAATGTGCAGCCCCCTGCTTCTGCTGGAGGCCCTGGAGACCTCTGCAACAACAACAATGGCAGTAACAACAACAGCAGCCAGTGAGGGGCTTTTGTTGGTGTGCAGTGTGCTATACTGTGGGTCATTGAGGCTCTTTAGGCAAAGCATTTTAATCGTATTGCGCTTTCATTTTCCCTTGTTCCTAGAATTTGCCTGCAATGTTAACTTATGTTTTCTCTTGTACACTTAAATTCGGTTTCTATTTCCAAATGTATTGTGTCTCATGCTGAGACTTATGACATCATTGCCATAGCAACTACAGAATGTCCAACCCACGCAATTTGATGTGCAAGAGATAACCACCTTTTATAGCCTATTCTATTTTAAAGCATGTTTCAGTGTCTTGATACTTAGCAGTATCTTAGCGGAATGTGTTTGTCAGTGGAGAATGTTATTTTGTGGCCAACGTAGGTTACAAATATTGAAGATTGTAAAAGTTGATTTTACAATATTACAATATGTAAGATAAATATGTTTCATCAGTGCGAAGGAATTCACTAAAATTAAATTAAAAACTTCCCTAACAGAAAAAAGTTTAGTAACTTACTATTTTCTTGTTTTTTTTCCCCTGTCGGCTTGTCTTAAATTAAATTTGTTGACCAGATCTTATAAAAAAGCAAATATTCTTTTGTATCCATAGAAACAGAATCCAGACAGACAAAAACATATTGCATCAGACTCCAGACAGTATCTGCATTAACAGTAGCCATTAAATCCCTACAGTTAAGCCTCCAATTCCGACAAGGGTGGAAGAGAATTTGAGAATATTAGCTCTAGCCTGAATTTTAGGGTGTTGGTAGCTCAATTAAAACAAACTTATTTCATAACAGTTACTATTGTGTCTGTGTAAATACTATTGTGTCTGTGTCTTGATGGTGCAGATAAGATATATAATGAGGACGGCCCTTTTGAAAATTAGCCATTAAATTGCAGTCAATTTGTTTCTCTGACACATCTTGGTTAAGATCAGTACGTGTGAAGTTTACATCCGCAGCAGCAGGTGTTACTTTAGGTTAGTGGATCAGCTTGGTAATGTAGCCAAATGACTTTTGCCCTGATTGACTCTCATAGGGCTGTGCATTCTTGCAGTTGCTGTAGATAGACTTTTGTACCTCAGGCTATATCTAATAGCCTCACCAGACAGCCTTTAAGACCTGTATTCCTGTTTAAGAGAAAATTAAAGAGGGGTCTTTTTATATGTCTGAAGCATCTTTAATTGTATTGTATATTTTCATTTTCTATATCCAATGTTTTAAACATTTAAAACAAGCATGAAAGGTAATGCATGATTAGCGCTATTTAAACAACTAAAACGTTATGCTTTAAATTAGTAAAACAAAGTTTTGTATTGTATCAGGCTGAGCTGAAAATAAGCTACTGTGAAATACTTCTTTAAAAAGAGACAAGTCAATATTTTAATTGAATATTTGATTGGCCTATTTTGCTTAAGTATGAGGGTTGCTGGGCAATCTTGCTTTTTTACATGATGTATATTGGGTTTTTGTGCACTGTAAATTAAAATTGAATATAAAACACCTTCTTTGTGTCTGTACTAAATGTAAAGAGAGAAGGGGCATGAAACCTAGATATTTATTTACCAGGTTTGCTTGCTTTGTAAGAACAAGTAAAATTTCATAACTGTAGCAATGAGACAAATTACCATTTAAGTAACTTATAAATACACATAAAAACATCGAGTTTGTTTATTTTGTGTTAATATTTATTTCCAAATCGGAGATACAGATTTATTGCATGCAAGAAGCACTCTACATTTAAAAGAAAAGGTACTGTTCTGGAAACTATATAACATGTAGTAATTGTTATGTCCAGACTTTATTAATGTTCCTACAAAATATGTCACAACAATTCACAAACTTGTGATTTGGTTTGATGAGTTGAGATCTATTATGCAATGTCATAACCACATCAATCAAAACATTGTTAACATATTGAGAAAAATGGTCTGAGAAAATGGTTTATCTAAGCTCACTTAAAACTGCAGTTTGTAAAAAATTGCAGTAAAATATCCATAAACCACTACGCTAATGTTATATGTTTTATTCAGCTGAGTACTAAGAATATCTCAAATGTTTCCAACTACTTGTAAATAGTGAGATAATCGCCATTTTTAAACAGTGACACAGGGCTGTGCAATCAACTGTCATTGGTTCATATCCGCTTTCCCCTTTGTTACCACCTTTACTGTTGAGAAACCGCATGACAACAGTGTCGTGGACAATAGCAGAAGTAGTGTCTAGCGTCTAGCAAGCCACTAACTTGTTTGATGTTTTGACTTATTTATGGACCACAATTATTCACAATTATTATAAAACTTTACCTCATCTGCTATCATGATTTCTAATTCCCGTCTGATCGATAGCCATCAGCGGTGGAGTTGAAAACAACAGGTCCCATCATTCCACGCTTCTTCACAGCGTCATCAAGCTACGGCATTTTTTACAAACTGCACCTTTAAGCCAGTATTTCATTATGTGCTCATTTCTTGCTCTTTTTATCTTATCCCCAAAGCTGTACAGACATGTATGGAGCTGAGCACAAACTCACTGGAACACTGAAACCCAAGAGCCACTATGTTAATACACAGCATGAGTTTATATACAGTTGAAAGAAAAAGTATGTGAACCCTTTGGGCTTACTTGGATTTCTTCATAAATTGGTCATAAAATGTGTTCACAACACTATAGAGAAACACAGTCTGCTTAAACTAATACCGCACAAACATTATATGTTTTCATGTTTTTATTGAACACAACATGTAAACATTCATAGTGCAGGGTGGAAAAAGTATGTGAACCTTTGGGTTTAATAACTGGTTGACCCTCCTTTGGCAGCAATAACCTCAACCAAACGTTTCCTACAGTTGCAGATCAGACCTGCACAACGGTCAGGAGAAATTTTGGACCATTCCTAAAGTGTTTCAGTTCAGCAATATTCTTGGGATGTCTGGTGTGAATCGCTCTCTTGAGGTCCTGCCACAGCATCTCAATCGGGTTGAGGTCAGGACTCTGACTGGGCCACTCCAGAAGGCGTATTTTCTTCTGTTGAAGCCATTCTGTTGTTGATTTACTTCTATGCTTTGGGTCGTTGTCCTGTTGCATCGTCCATCCTCTGTTAAGCTTCAGTTGGCGGACAGATGGTCTTAAGTTTTCCTGCAAAATGTCTTGATAAACTTTGGAATTCATTTTTCCATCGATGACAGTAATCCGTCCAGGGCCTGAGGCAGCAAAGCAGCCCCAAACCATGATGCCCCCTCCACCATATTTCACAGTTGGGATGAGGTTTTGATGTTGGTGTGCTGTGCCTTTTGTTCTCCACACATAGCGTTGTGTGTTCTTTCCAAACAACTCAATTTTGGTTTCATCTGTCCACAGAATGTTTTGCCAGTAGTGCTGTGGAACATCCAGGTGCTCTTTTGCAAACTTCAAACGTGCTGCAATGTTTTTTGGACAGCAGTGGCTTCCTCCGTGGTGTCCTCCCATGAAGTCCATTCTTGTTTAATGATTTCCTTATTGTACATTTGTCAACAAAAATGTTAGCATGTGCCAGAGATTTCTGTAAGTGTTTAGCTGACACTCTAGGATTCTTCTTCACCTCATTGAGCATTCTGTGCTGTGCTCTTGCAGTCATCTTTACAGGATGACCACGCCTAGGGAGTGTAGCAACACAATCTGTCTTACTGTGGACACATGGACATCAAGGCTTTTAGATATACTTTTGTAGCCCTTTCCAGCTTTATGTAAGTCAACAATTCTTGATTGTAGGTCTTCTGAGAGCTCTTTTGTGCGAGGCATGGTTCACATCAGACAACGCTTCTTCAGAACAGCAACCTTTAAACTGGTGTGTGTTTTTTATTGGACAGGCCAGCTTTAATCAACACATCCAATCTCAACACATTGATTGGACCCCAGGTTGGCTGACTCCTGGCTCCAATTAGCTCTTGGAGAAGTCATTAGCCTAGGGTTTCACATACTTTTTCCACCCTGCACTATGAATGTTTACATGTTGTGTTCAATAAAAACATGAAAACATATAATGTTTGTGCGGTATTAGTTTAAGCAGACTGTGTTTCTCTATTGTTGTGACTTAGATGAAGATCAGAACACATTTTATGACCAATTTATGAAGAAATCCAAGTAAGCCCAAAGGGTTCACATACTTTTTCTTTCAACTGTATACTGTAAGTATACTTTGAATTCAGAATACAGCTGATCGTTACAGATTTATATTCCTAAAGAATAACCTGACTGGACCAACTCAAAGGCTTGAGTGACTTGTGAAGTATTTTCAGTTGAACATCATCTTTTGCTATGACTTTAGAACTCGTCATAAGATCAGTATAAAATAAGTGACTTCTTAAACTGGTCTAGCAAGTTAAACAGAGTTTCTTTAAACAGTCTAAACAGTCAGGCATAGCAAGAATGAACATCTAAAGCAGAGGAAAAGGTGTAGATGTAGATTAAGGTATGATTGTATGATGTTCAGACTGACAGGGAGAATGTCGGTCATTCGGTACATGGACCATGGACTGCTGGAGGGGCGTGCGTGTGCATACGTAACCTGTTCAGTGAGATAAGATGAATGACGCGTTCTGGAACACAGACACAGTTTCCCAGCACAGAGGAAGAACACTGAACACCAAGTACTACCTGGATGTCAAACCTCTCTGTTTTCTTTCCTCAATCAGTTTTCCACTAAGTGTATTCTTAGAAGATAAAGACACAATGATAGACACTTTGTAAATTGTTTTCAAAGACCCAATAGTA
This sequence comes from Triplophysa bombifrons, assembly GCA_029783895.1. Classification (NCBI taxonomy): domain Eukaryota; kingdom Metazoa; phylum Chordata; class Actinopteri; order Cypriniformes; family Nemacheilidae; genus Triplophysa; species Triplophysa bombifrons. Next base: position 25,518,216 of record CM056448.1, read on the forward strand.
ATTATTGGGTCTTTGAAAACAATTTACAAAGTGTCTATCATTGTGTCTTTATCTTCTAAGAATACATTTCAGGTCTTTAAAACTCACCGTCTTTCAAAATGTCAGAGGCCAACGTAATATATTTGCTTTCGAGATGCTGATGCATTCTGTGACCTGGTTCAAGCGGACAAGGCCATAGACATTGTGTGACTCCAGCTGGCAGAAGGCTAGAGACAAGAGATAATAAAATGCTGAATCAAAAAGTGTGGTAAATTTAAATTTCTAAAGATACTGTAATAAGCTGTCACAGACAATTTTTCCTTAGGTTAATTTATAACTGAGTTGACTGACATCAGAATCATCCGACTGGCTACCATACAGTGAGGTGAAGTTGAGCAGGAACGGCCCGTGCGACTTCTGGGGCCCACAGTTGCCAACAGTGTAAGAATAGTCATCATACAAATATCCATTGAACCACAGCAAACATAAGTGGTGTTTTGTAATCACACTGAAAGGTGCTTTTTGTCATTATCTTGATTGCAGATTATTGCAGAAATAGTGGAGAATCCCTCGCCTATACTACCACCAGGATATGAATACTAATACGTATTATTTTATGTTAATATTATATTAATAAATAACAATACAGTTTAATCTGAACACTAGTTTAATACTCTTAGTATTATATAAATGTATAGGATTATGCAATGTAAGTCGCGTTGGATAAAAGCGTCTGCCAAATGCATAAATGTAAATCTAATGTCTAACGTCTAATACTGCATTACAGAACTTCAGCTAACTTTAGCTTACAGTTGGTGTAACTAATCGCAGCCTCGTTCACGACAACAATTTAGGTAAGAACGTGACATATATGTGATTTGTGGCAAAAAAATTAAATGATTAATATATCTAGTGTTTACATGAGGTTACCTTTGATGAACTGTTCACTGCAAATACGAGTGTTCATTGACGGCTGTCATTGTTTCCTATCACTGGCGACAGAGACACGTTTACAAAATTCACAATTTCATTCTTTCCGGGTTTCCTTTCTCGGACGGTATTCTCTATGCATGCTTCAGGCCTGGCTCCTCAACAATTGGTTTTTATCACACAATTTTATTACACAACAATAACTATTCGTTATTTATGCAGTGGCGTCAATTTACCTAAAGCCAAGGTATGGCAGACTCTTGTGAGGCCATCAAATCTTACTACTGTACCTCGACATGATTGTCTCACATATATTTATTCATTCCTGAACCATTCGTGCATGCTGCTACTGCAAGTGCTGCACTGACACTCTTTTCTGGGAGCCACCTACATTTTTAGTGTTTGCGATGTGTTTACAAAGAGTTAGTGTTTAGTGTTTACAAAGAGTTAGCCGCCAGCCCCTGCCATACCCAAATGACGTCCCTGTATTTATGTTAAGCGATAAAAATCACCTACTTTTAACATGATGGACAATGGAAGCTTTCTTTTGCCTGTCAGCAGGGCGTTCCACTAAGCGTATGACGTCACTTGAAAACTATGGATACTGCTTGTTCAACTGCTCTGCATACTGCATGCATTCACATTAATGTCTCCACCCTTCACCCTGTTATAATATAAAAATTAGTGGTGGGCATAAATTATTTTTTTTAATCTAGATTAATCTAGATTAATCTTGGAATTAATCTAGATTAATCTAGATTAAAATGGCTCATTTGAATTCTGCGGAAGGCATTCAGAATATGTGTGCTACCCAAATAATGACTAAAAGTAAGTCTTTGAGAACGGGTTTCTCAAGCCAGGTGGCGCATTAGATCAGGGGCTCATCTTCTGTTTCCAAAATGCATCACAAACTGCTTGAGAAAGCTGTTCTACTATGATAATTGGTGATGAAAATAAAATTATGTTCAATAAGATGTAATTGTGTTTACTTCTGCATTAGCTAAGGGATGCTTTACGTTTAGGTGGTACTTGAGACTGGAAGAGCTCCTACAGTACATTTACATTTAGCAGACGCTTTTATCCAAAGCGACTTACAAAGAGTTAGGGAGCAACAAGCGATATGTCATACAGGAGCCATAATACATTAGGTGCCAATACAAATTTACTGGTTTCATCTAAGGCTAGACCTGTTGAGAGATTTTTTTTTTTTTTTTAAACCAATTCCGTACAGTAATCCAATTCCGCATTGCACAAGGTGCTAACAACCTTAGTCTTGTCGAGGTTTCCATTGGGAAGGCTCTTAAAAATAAATTTTCCCTGAAACAAGCCCGGCGGCTTCATACCTGCATCCATGTTAGCACGTCACGTTTGATGTGCACTACTTGCTGCGTCAATCGCGCGAATAAAGCCCTGGTTATGAGATGATGAGGCGGCGCGAATGACGCGAATGAAGCCCTGGTTATTAGATGATGAGGCGGCGCGAATGACGCGAATGAAGCCCTGGTTATTAGATGATGAGGCGGCGCGAATGACGCGAATGAAGCCCTGGTTATTAGATGATGAGGCGGCGCGAATGACGCGAATGAAGCCCTGGTTATTAGATGATGAGGCGGCGCGAATGACGCGAATGAAGCCCTGGTTATTAGATGATGAGGCGGCGCGAATGACGCGAATGAAGCCCTGGTTATTAGATGATGAGGCGGCGCGAATGACGCGAATGAAGCCCTGGTTATTAGATGATGAGGCGGCGCGAATGACGCGGATCACGCGAGTTGAAAACTCTGGTTCTCGCCCCCTACAGTGCAATTAAGATAGGTATACATCCACGCTAAAATATCAAGGTGAAAGTCATCATAGCTTGCGTAGTATAGACCCAGCTCCCAACCCAACTTTGAGAATAGATTAACGGCGACATTTTCCTTTGTATTTGGTGGGTTATAAGTTGCCCATGCATGTATTAGACACGTAAAATTGCAAAAATGTAAGTGTCGGAAAAAAAGATGTTTTTAATCTAAAAGCAAATGCTCACCCAGACCTGCCTGAAACGCCTCGTGTAACCACACCCCGGCGAATCTATGTCAGTCCGTAACACGATTTGACTTAAACCGCCAAAATCTAAACGCAATTAAGGCAGCTTGATGTTCCGAATATGGTAAGAGGCGTTACATTTTCGTGTAGTATTCGACCAATCACTACGCACTAGTGAACTGGCCAATCATAGCACACCTCGCTTTTCAGAGCGATGAGCTTTGTAAAATATTAGCGCGCGAAGCAAAGAGGAGATACAAACATGCACGGTTTGTGGAAAACAGAGCGTTTTTAACCTTAAATCGTGTAAACACATTGTATTACATCTAAAGCAAACAACAATATTCGTTTTAGTCGCGTCAAATGACCCTTTTAAGCTGAGCTGTGGGTCATGACCAAAAGGACAAGATCCCGGATACAGACGGCCAAAATGAGCTTTCTCCGCAGGGTGGCTGGGCGATCCCTTAGAGATAGGGTGAGAAGCTCGGTCACTCGGGAGGAGCTCAGTTTAGAGCCGCTGCTCCTCCACATCGAGAGGAGCCAGCTGAGGTGGCTCGGGCATCTTTTCCGGATGCCCCCTGGACGCCATCCCGGGAAGGTGTTCCGGGCATGTCCCACCGGGAGGAGACGGCTGGGAAGACCTAGGACATGCTGGAGGGACTATGTCTCCCGGCTGGCCTGGGAACGCCTTGGTGACCCCCCGAAGAGCTGGAGGAAGTGTCTAGGGAGAGGGAAGTCTGTGCATCCCTGCTTAGACTGCTGTCCCCGCGACCCGGCCCAGGATGAAGCGAAAGAAGATGGATGGATGGATGGATGGATGGATATAATAATTTTACAGCAATAATACAATTACATTTCCAATCTCACCCATCTGCATTTTTTATTAACTTTATTATTTCACTTTTTAGAATGAAATAATCTTTAAAAAAATAATGTAAGCTGTTGTTTTTAAACTTTAGTATTTATATTAAATATTGAATATACTTTGAATTATTTTTGGAAAAAAAAATCCAAATATCACTGGATGTAATACACATCTTACAATTTCCAACAGTTAATAGATGTTAATAGTGAAGTATTTTAACTCCCGAGGAATGCATATCTGTCCACGTATTGGGCAATATTTGATTCATTGAGTCAAAGACAGTTATGGCCTAAAGGCTAGAGAGACAGATTTAAAACTCAAAGGTAGCAAGTTCGATTCCCAGGCTGCAGTTTTCCAAGTCTTATAATGTGACCCCCAAATAGGATCACCATGGCATATTGTTCACATATTTAAAATCTTAATATAATTTTAAAACTATTTACATAAAAAATTTAGACTGAAGGTTTTTCAATCTTCTTAAAAATGTCTTTCTGATCCTCAGCCTCCTCCTACAGTTTAGTATTGAAAGGCCTTTCTCCAGATTACAATGAGTCTTTCAGGATAGGCCATTTCTACCTCTTTTAACATTTGGAAAGCCATGGCCTTTTAGCAAACAAAGTCAAAAGAATCAAACGAAAAAACAAACTATATGTGTATTTGAAAGGGATATATAAAACCTTCATGATTATTATGTATATATGATAGGGTCTAACATTTAAACCTCTACCTGTCACAGCAGACCTTCATCCTCTGCTTCAAATGAATTATCATACATTGTGATTATGGCCAATGTAGTAGTTTCTAGAATCATAAGAGTCTCCATTGATATGACTACATCAGCAATGCAAAGTCAGTTTTTAGAAATCCAAATAAAGGTAAATATTTTAAAGAACATACAGAGAAGGAACAAAAAAGAGGTTTAATACTGCCTTCAAAATTACCAATGTGATCAAATACATATACACAACACAATTTTGGTAAAATACCATGGTAAACACATTAAAATAACAGTTACAAACAACTCAACAAATCTACAGTTTATGGAACAAAGATAGCCATGATGAGTATATATTTTAAATCTTATAGTATAAAAATAGTGCATATATAGTGCAAATATATTTAATTAAATAATTAATTTATAGCGTTTATAGTTTTATAAACATATAACCTAATTAATTTAATTGTATGATTTCTATCCCGCACTTTATACTCTGATGGAGATTTAAGTCTTTTGTGAATTTTTTTAATTTATAACGATGTATGACAGTCAAAAATTCCTGTTTATTCTGAAATGGATTATATTCTTTATTTTCCTCAAAATTCTACAAACAATACCCCATAATAACAACGTGAAAGAAGTTTGTTGCCATTGCCATGACACTTAAATTATAGGCTAAAGTCAAAGTGAACAGCTGTTCGTATTGTGAATTACAACACAAATATATCACATGTATTTTATTCCATTGCTTATGAGAAACAGCAAATTGAATATATGCAAATATATAAATCACAGCCATAGTTTATTTTTTACGCCTGTTGTCATAAACATGTAAAGCGAGGGACAGAACATTACCTTAAGATGAACCTTTTGTGAGGGACCCCCTTCCAAAAATGCGTATCCATATATAATTATTTGTGTAAAGAAACATTTTAGATGTTATTAGATAAATAGTGAATGTGATATTACAGTATAAAGACAATATATTGTTTCCAAACTTAAAAATATTGCTAGAGGTATATAACACTGAAGATTTTCAATATCTATTTGTAGTTTACATTAATAGGGATAGTTCACCCAAAAATGAAAATTCTGTCATCATTTACTCATCCTTTTGTCATTTCAAACCTGTATATGACTTTCTTCTTTAGAACGCAAAAAAAGAAGCTTGATAAACCAAACCGCAACTGTACCCATTCACTTCTATTGTACACAAAACCAATTCAAGGCAAAGAGTACCGTCACTGTTTGATTTCACAACATTTTTGTGTGTTCTGCAAAAGAAAGAAAGTCATACTTGTTTGAATTATAACAGGAATTTTTATTTTTGGGTGAACTATCTCTTCAAGCACACAACACGTTTTTCACCTATTGGCAGATATTTATAGTTCATCTTTCGTGGCTGATGTGGTGAATATAAACGGTCCATGACGATAAATAAACATTACTTAATCTCACTTTCATGGAGTGCATAGGAGTTCATCATGGGAATTCATCATGGGAAAGAACAATGTTGAATTGAGCTTAGTCTAATTAAACAGAACCTTTGATTTACATTAAATAAGGATGAACTAAATAGATGAGAAGGATTCCTGGTAATGTGTTATACTGGTGCTCAAAAGATCTGAATTCATCCATAAAAAAAACCTTCTCTCGCTTTGTATATAAAACAAACATGTTTGATGACCCATCTTTGGGTATCTGGTCATCTTTCATTAAAGTATTAATTCTCAAATGCCAAGTCCTGATAACCATTTTTATCATGTTTAAATAAAGAAGATTGTTTGGTAAATCCGCAGCCCTCTCAGCTTCATATAATGGGAGTCTATGGGGTCCGCAGTTCTGAGAGTTCCTTAGGCACATAATTCCAAAAAGCGGCTCCTGGTGACATGTTGACGTTTGGTGAAGTGACTCGCTTGATATTTTCATAAATTTGAACGTCATTTTTATAATATTAGCCATATTGTACAGCCTCAACACTCCCTTTCTGCAGGTGGCGCTAAATGTACCAGATGCTGGTATGACATCCACCACCAAATACTACAAGAAGAAGATTGCGATCGTGTGCAGAGACTGCAGATTATGGCTAATAATGTTGATCGATTATTGTATGATCACAACATGAATTGTGTTAATGGTATGATCACAACAGACGGGTGTTGTGCTAATTGTGTTTAGAGTTTTGATAATGAGACTACAGATTGGTGTTGGGGATGTAAGCAATTGAAAACAAGTGTAATAATAGTAAACTACCACACCACAAATACATTGCTCAAAAGTATCTGTAATAGAAATTTGATTTAAAGGGATAATTAACCCAAAAATGAAAATTTACTCACCCTCATGTAATTTCATACCTGTATAAATTATGGTAGTAAACACTATGGCAGTGGATGATATCCCAGAACAGAAAATTGCTAACACAATTCCAAATATCTATTTCTGTGTTTATCGGAACAAAGAAATTTATACCGGTTTAAAATAAACAAAGGTTGAGTTAATGATGACAGAATGAACTGTGTTTCAGTTCGGGTGAACTGTCCCTTTAAAGTAAACCCTGTAATAAACACTTTTCAGTTTGCAATTCTTAAGAAGGGTTAATGAAAAAGCAGTGTGTGTTTTTTCAATATTTATTTTATTTGGTGTATTTTTCTTCCCTAAACACCATTGCTTTCATGAAGTATGAATGAGTGCAGATCTTAATCCCAGTAAAAAACTGTTGAGGGGTGGTGTAGGGAGGATGCAGAGAACAAGCAGGGCTGGAGCTGCTCTGTTCTGATTCATGAAGAGGAGTGGAATTCAGTGGGTTTTCAGTTGGAATTTCATCTATGCTGAACTTGTTTACTCTCTTGCTTGTCTCTCCATCTCCTGCTTTAATATGCTCATTAATATCATCCACCACATCCTCCTTCAACTCTAGACTTGACTTTATCTTATGCACTGGACTGACACTGTTTACTGCTGCACGATTCACCCTACATTATATAACAAATTCATCAATCAATCTCATTACCTCACACTGTTTTTTAAGCATGGTATCATAGGTAGTTGATGACTTTAATTAAAAATGCTGGTTTTAAAGTTATTTGAAATCACTTTCCTAAATATGAGGTTGATTTGAATTTTAATATTTACGACATTAGAAGCATAAGTGAATCGTTTTGAATGGCAAACCACAATAACCTGGTACATTTAAAGTACAAGAATTTCAAAATGCAATTAAGCAAAATGCATATATTTTGCTTGTTTTGTGTAAATTTGTAATTGATGTCCAAATCTTTAGATTTTTGCATCTGTCTGCTATTTGGTATCAATATTGGAGTTCATTGGGTAGTTCAGGCTGGTCAACAAAAGGTCATTGGCTGTTGGCCCCTATCAGACGAGTTTATTGGCTGTTAGCCCGTGTGGGAGAAGGTCATTGGCTGGCCATGGTGTTTTGGTTGCCAGGTGTCTCTGGCAGAATCCTCCCCTGATAAACAGGCATATCAGATTCCTCTTCAATCTTCTCCACATCTGGGTTCAGATCAACATAACACTTTCTTGCTTAGAGGACTTAAGGTTACACATGTAACAACTTTGTTTGCTTTGATGTAACATATAGTGTTAGTAAGAGAGAACACTTGTTATTTGGTTTGACTGCCATTAATGTCCATATTTGTTATAGCTAATTATTAATAAATACTAAGGACTGTTTAAACTGCAGTCCAAACCATTAATTTGTTTTCAATGTGCCACGATAGTTGTAATGGAAAGAGACGACATGAGCGCAAAAACATGAGAAGTTGTGACCATAACAGTGATATGAGATTTAGTCAGATAAAATATGATTGTTTCACTTCTTGTTGCTTGTAGCAGATGGACGGTCTAAAGCATCTAAAACTTCCACATAAAAATGAACAATCAACTTGTTTCAAAGTTCACCCTCCTTCTTGGTGAGCACGCCAAGATACGTTTGTTTAAAGTAAAACCTCCTCGAAGAACTTGGCGAGAATTATCCTGCAGCGGCACATCTGGAAAACATGCCCTATGGAGAGAAATTTTATTCTTTGTCTTTTAAGAACCAAAGGCTCCTAATGGTTTTCATAATTTTGCATAAAGTAAAGGATAATGGTTTAAATAACCTCCTATTTATACAGTCTTCCCATAAAACACAGAGCGGTGGAGATGGCGTCTGTGACCGAGCACTGCACGCGTGCCAAGGACATTCAGCCTCATTGCGACAGGTCAGATAAGGCAACGGAAGGAGAGTACCTTTTGTGAATTTTCACTTTTTCCAATTTTATGTGATGCCAAGTTCAAATACTGCATTCATCTTTGAATATTTTGCGATGTTATGTGACGGAGATATTCTCAGTATCCTGCTTTTATGTCTGTTCATGGTGGTGCATGTGTGTAACATTATGCTGTTTTCTACAGAATGAATGATTGCAACAGACATAAAAATGTATATGTATAAACAGATCTTATGTAGAGACATCATTCCAGTTGAGAGCGGCCAACATGCTCCTGGCATACAAAGGTATTCTCTGTGCTCAATGCTCATACATACTCATCTGTTTTATAACACTCACACGGAGTATGTAAAGCTATACAATACATACATAGTCTTAGTGACGTGAAGAAAAACATGTATACAGACATACTGTATACTAACAAAAGCCGCTGGGCATCTTCTTGTGCTGTTTTATTGCCAACAATGGTAAATTTGTGCAGACAAAGCAGAAATGCTGGTGATGGATGAACAAGTCATATGATGCAGGGATTTTGTTTGTTTGATCTTCATTCGCTTCACACATTTATATATTTTCCATTTCTCTCTCATTTTCTTGTTGTCGTTGACAACACTGTAGAAAAAAGGGGGTGGATGCTAGACAAAAAATGAGAGAGAAATGGAAAAGGCAAATATGGCCAAAGTAGAAAAGAACTCCGAGAACTACATGACTGACAATTCACATCTGCTTGTCACCCCCACAGGCGAGACTAGCTCTTCTCCATAAATATACTTTGTGTGTGTGTGTGTGTGTGTGTGTGTGTAATACTGTAACACACACACAAACACACACACACATCATCTCCCCAAACTAAATTGTGTCTGCTTTTTTATTTCTGGGGACAACTTTACTATCAAACTTAAGATTTTTTAAAGAGAGGCCAAATTTATCTCAGATACAAGCTATATGTTTAGGATCTATGCTTTAGCATAGTAATAATCACTATACTAGACATAATGAGCTACTAGTTAAGATGCACAACAATTTAAGATCCAGAAAGGCTTGGGAGGCAGGATGTTGTTTAGATTATATTTATCTCATAAAAACAGCAGAAAGTAGCAGAATTAACAATTATTCATTACTTTTCATTAGTTCATTAGTTTTTCTTTTTGCTTGGGCCCCATCTTCAGTCCAAATCCTGAGGGATGCAGATTCTGACTGGTCCTGACTGAAGATGAAAGCTAGTAGGAGCCTTACTCTCCAGACAGATGGACAAGGACCAATTTGATGGTGATGGCGGGATGGAGGAAAACGTTCAAAAGTTCAGTTCTTTCATACTTCAAGTGTTGAGCAGACCTCATTGTTATGAATTACATAGCAGTAGAGTCTTTTTGGTAGAACTTAAATCAAGAACCACTTTCAGCAGTTAAAAAGATATTTGACTATATAGTTTTTTAGAAATGAAAAAAGTTGATGTTATTGGTCAACAGACCAGTGCTTTGAGGGCATCAGTACATAGTTAGTTTTCCAATAAACTGTAGAATAAAATGACTTTTAAAACTTTCTTAGCATCTGACTGAAAAAGCCTTTCTGGTTCTAATATAGTGTTATTAAGTGCTTCAGGATACATGTCATTGTTCTTGATGTACTGTAAGGTTCTTTGGAAAAAGTTGCAAACAAAATCAAATCACAAACACACACACATACGCACACACACCATAAAAAGAAAAATACTGTGTAAACAATAGTGGGTTTAGTACTATAACGTGAGCTGTCCAGGTTTCCCATGGCAGTGGTCCTGACTGAGTAATGTCTCACAAAAGCAAGAGGAAAAGTTTTAAATGCCACAATTTCATTCAATAATTCTTTTTTGTTGTTTACTGGCTCTTTGAGCATGCTTAAATTAAGAAGCTGGAAGCAAATTATTCAGAACAACCGCTCACTGCCAAATCTCCATAGAGTGAGCAGGAGAAAGGGATGTGAAAGAGAAATTAAAAGAGAGCCTTGTTTTAGTTCTTTGTCATTTTTGTGTATATGAACCTGATGCTTGGTTTACTGTGCCAACACACTCAAGCCATTAGCATGAAGGACAAGATAAATAATGGAACTGCTTCCAAGAGACAACACACATTGTGCATATTACAGCAGCAGCTAACTGTGTGTGTTTGTGTGTTGTAATGAAAAACTTTCCTTTATAAGAACACAATAAATTCTTGTTTGAGTATATTGCCTTAATCCCTGTGTGTCTGCTGACTGTGAGTGAGAACCTTTAAAACTAAAGTATGTTCTCACAGATTTTTCTTGCAGATAGGAGAAATGAATGCCAATATTGACTTCACATGTAAAGTCTCTTTTATGGTCCATTTGAGAACATATCACTCTGTGATGAGGAGGAAAAGCCAAAAGATGTAAAAATTGTGTATTTATGAAAAATGGTTTAAAGGGGCGATAAACATTTAAAAAAAGAAAATATTTTTCTGTGGAACAAAAGAGCTAACATGTAATAATGAGACACAATGTATATTGTAACTGAAGTCTTAAAAACCATGGGTAGCTCCTATCCAACAGTGTCCTGCAAATTCTCGTTACTCTTGTGATAGTTAGAGAAGTTAAGGTGTGTTTGTTTGTTCACGGCATTTCAGTGATGGATGATATATAAACTGGATATGCTGAATATGTGGATATAATGATGGATTTACAGATCATTTGAAACTAATAGATGGAGCGGTCCAACCGGGACATGAACCGCATGCGGTTACTGAAACTAAGTCATATGTCTATGTTTTGTTGGTAATAGGCGCGTATGTGCATAATGTAAACAACACAAACTTATAGTTAATCAAAGCAGTTTCCAGTGATAATGCGATGATGTATTGTGTGCTTGTGATTTAGTTCATCCCCCTGCACACCCCCAGGATGTTGTTTGTTGATACGGACCAGTATTCACTTGATAGTTGTCAGTATAAAGTTCAAGACCACTGGACGTTTAACAAGTTTCTGTTGTTAGTCCTGTTAGAAAGCATACAGACACCAAAGAGCTTCACAACAGTGCTAAACAGTGTGTGTATTGTGTGTCTTTGCGCGTTACAATCGCATACCTCAGGGTAATAGCCTTTTAGTCCTCAACCCCTGTAACAGGGCTCAGTTGCTGTTGGCTGCACTCTACATGCACACCCCACTGGATACACATACAGTAAGGAACACAAACACCTATTGAACCCAAGTCATGCATTGTTAAACATAAGCTTTGATGACCCTACCATCTCATGAATACATATGCAGCTTATTTCTATCAAAATCACTCAAAAAGAAAAATAAAACCCGGTGGCTGTGAACATCAACTTCAACACACCATGCAGTGAACTAGTCTTACACACAACCAAGAAAACACATATTAAATAAAATGATATTCATTCAGATCCACCTCCCACACCCTGTGGTTGTGCACATGCGTGTATAATTACAGATGCATTCTGGAGATTTACTATATGAAGATTATTTTGGCAAATCTGGGCTCATAACCCCCTAAGAGGGCGAGAAAATGCAAGATCCCAAAGATGGAGGGCGGGGGACTTTGGCATTCTCTGCTCTTGACTGATCTGGACCTTAGCTAACTCCAAGCAACATCCAAGTGTCTGTAAGCAATCACGGCTGACTTGATTGACAGGCCGCAGCAAAATTTAAACTGATTGTCGGAGTGAATTATAATATGAGAGTGGATTTGAAGCGGCAGGGGGTGAGAAATAGCATGAGTGAGGTACAGATTGTTAGCTGATGTATCTAATCATTAAAACATGGATGTTTTAATCATTTATTTGAGCTCATAATTAGCTAAGATGTGGTTTTACATGTTATCTCTCAGCTCTGTGCGTGTACATCTCTATTCACTGATTTACACAACGCATACATTATAAAATGCACACACAAACATTTACTTACACTCTGGCTTTTATTCCATTAGCCAGCTGCAAATATGATCATCTGCCTGTGCTCTGCTGAGGTTGTTTAAGGTTTTATACTTGCTGTGTCTGTTTAACTGTAAATAAACTCCAGTCTCAGAGCTCCATGTTTGAGAATACACCCCACATGAAGAGAGGAATCCCTTCTCTCTACAGATTCATAATCTGTTTTCATAGAATGTCCTCCTTAGTTTTAATATTCATTCTCATGAGCTTTAGACATAGAACAAAAGTCCCTTTAGGGAAGTCAGTGCACTTGCAGCCATGTTTGCAATGCCTCTGGGCAGCTATTTTAATCATGCAAGACTGTAAGTTCATAAAGTTCTGTCTACTTGAATCCAGAAAGACAGAGGTCTATGAAACTGCTTGCTTAAATTACTGATCAACAATTAAACTGACCTCAACTATAAAAACTGTTTTGTTTCTTAATCTCTAATTGTGCAAAAAAAGCTTTTTTCTTTCTTTTTTTTTGTTTTTATCGATGTAGTCTCTTTTTACTGGAAGGCAGGACTTCCTTCGCTTGAGTTTTCCATTCGCTCCCCATTCTTAGTAATGTTAGTGCCACATCTTGGTAATATCTGTTATTTTTGCTTAAAATTGAGTGTCAGTGGCAACTTCTATAGGGTGGTTTCCCATACAGGTCTTAAAAGGGCCAGTTCACCCCAAAAAAATATTCTATCATCATTACTTACCCTCTAGTTGTTCCAAAGCTATATAAATAATGGTGGCCAAGAACAGTTTGATAACAAGCATTCTATAAAATAGATTTCTCTCTGTTCATCAGAACAACGACATTTATGCAGATTTTGTACAACTTGAGGGTGAGAAAATGATGACACAATTTTCATTTTGGCATATCTTAAAAATCTGCTATTGTTTTTTTCTCAAATGCACACAAGTAATGTTCTGGTAAAGCATGTTTGTTAAAACTACATAAATGTCCTAATTTAACTAAGACCTAGTCGTGGCTTAATCTAATCACTGTATGGAAAACCGACAACTTAAGTTTACTAATTCTCTTATACTCTTTCTACACAAGTGCGTTTTCATTTGAAAACTTGAGTTTTCGTTTTCAAAACACTCTTCATCCACACAAGCATTTCCCAAACGCTGCCCATCCACACTGAAATGTCTGAAAACGCTTACATCCATGTACTGCACATAAGTAAAATCTAAGACATGTCAGCATGTGTCCTTTCTGTCAGGAGTTTATTTACTTTCTGCCTTATTATGTCGCGGCAATGTGGAGCAAAGACACAGTTTATTTAATAGACGGACAATGAGATAATGAGAGGGTAACACTGAACTATAAAGATGCGAAAGGGAAAATTAACTTGCTGCCAAACAATAACTGCGATGAATTAAATACTTAGTCTCTTAAGCAGAGATCTCCAACGTTTTCGGGGCAAGGACGCCTTAGATGAGGGATACACGGAGCAGGGACCCTGCTAACAGAGCTATTTAAACAGAAACAGCTGTAGCTTTCCTGTAGCTCAGTGGTAAGAGCATGGCTCTAACAACACTGAGGTCATGGGTTTGATCCCAGGGGATTGCACATACTTAGAAACAAAATGTGTACTACAATGCTTTGGATAAAAGCGTCTGCTAAAAGCATAAATGTAATTATAGTGATAGCAAAATTTTTTTTAGACATTATCTGAGCACTGTAATGTTGCACATAGCTTAAATACATTTCTGTGTATTATTTTCGTTGTTAAAATGGATTGCTTGATAATTTTAAAGGATTTAAAGCAGCAAACATTTTACTGTGAGATGGACAATAAAAAAAAAAATGTAACCTTATTGTTATAAGGTTCAATAAAAGGAAGGAAGGAGGTGGGAACCGGCAAACATTTAACAAACCACTTTAATAAAAATAAACAAACAATAACACGGACGTAAAATGCCGGCAGCCACCTCACGGTCGACTGCCAGCCAAAAGAACATACATACAAACTTAAAACACATGTCCGGGCCCGGTCCTCTCTCGTCAGCAGTCCCGTCACTCGTCCTCTTATGCTCCCGATTTCCTCCGTGAGATATGCGGGACCGGTGTGCAAACAGCTGATTCCAACAATCAATCACGCCACCGGCCCCGCCTCATGGCTCTCGTCACGCCTTCCTCACCACACTTATTTTTTATGAAGGCTTCAATGAGATCACTGACCCTGATTAATGTCACAAAGACTATTCTAGTGGAGGCAGGACTTTCTGCTGAGCATCATATCAGACTAAGAAGAGCAACATGATGCAACGAGTATCGGAGCAACTTGTTTAAAATGCACTATCAGTACAACACTGTGCACGTTTCATTAATTCTAAACACGTATGATAGTTCTGTCAGAGTTTGAAATGCAGAAGCGGTGTAGTGTCATTTGGCTGTCAAATTAGTGCTTTACAGCTTTAACAAATTTGAACAGAAGTTCGGAAACATATGAGAATGCACTTTATTTGCACGCCACTCCTTATATGCATACTTTTATCGGAAGGGAGACAGAAAATGCACTGATTCTAACCCTACCGGTTTTTATGATGCAGATGTAACTTTTCTTCCATTGCTTGCTTCCGCTGCCTGAATGGACGTTTTTGTCTGCACGCACGCAGGTTAAAATTGCAATGCATGGGAGCTTCAAAGAGTATGCGCATTCGTAGCTAAAAGAGAACATGGGTTGTAATATTTCTGTACCTTTGTGTAGTGGAGTAGGCGGGGCGAGACCGTGGTTCGCGAATCACGTAGGAGATCGGGAGCATATAAGAGAACGAGCGACCAGACCGTCGAAGAGAGAGGACCGGGCTCGAACAGGTTTATGTTTGTATTTATGTTGTATTCGCCAGCTGTCGACCGTGAGGCGCGGCTAGCTGTCTTTTTACTTTTGATTATGTTTGATTAAATGTTTGAATGTTTGCCGGTTCCCGTCTCCTTCCTTACTTTTATTGAACCTCTCTACATTGGTGCCGAAACCCGGGAGGAAGGAGAGGCATGCTGTCGGAGAGTCCTCGCCGCCGAGTGGCCTTGCGGTGCCGGAGAGTGAAACGGAAGTGCACAGTACGGCCACCATCATAGCCTCGGTGGAATGGCAACCAGTGCTGCCGCGCCCCTGGGTCGAGGTGGGGTGGCTATCGTCCAAGCGGGAGCGGGGGAGTTGCCGCCGTCCGCCAGAGGCTGGAGCCTGTGTCCGTCCCACGAGGGGGAGGAGCAGGGGGCGGGAGTGCCGAGTGCGGCCACTGCCTGCCAGAGGCCGGAGCTTGCGTCCTTCTACCCAAGGGGGAGGAGCAGGGGACGGGGAACACGGCCCGACTCTCCACTTGAGGGCCCAGGGCCACCGCGAAGGAGAGTACCCTGGCTGGTTGAGGACCGAGCAGCAGCATGTCGGGGAACCGGACTATAATTATTTTTTTCCTCTCTTCTTCCGGTTTCCGAGGGCTCCTGTCTCCGTTGTCTCGTCTCGTTGCTGCATAATGCTGTCTTTTTACTTTTGATTATGTTTGATTAAATGTGTAAATGTTTAAATGTTTGCCGGTTCCCGTCTCCTTCCTTCCTATTATTGAACCTCTCTACACTATGCTTTACATTTTAAACAGTAATTAGTGAACCCCTTGCTGTTCCACCGCTGACCCCCGGTTGAAGACCCCTGCTCTAAAGTATCAATCTAAGTATGCATGAACTGACATTAATGCTATCCAACAGGAGAGAACTGCATTGCATGACGAAAAAAGCGTAACCTTTTTTAATCCCCTCCGTTTTCCTCATTCACACTACAACGTGAAAACAGCATGTATCCACTTTCGAGTGCGTTTCCGAAAAGCTCAGTTTTCGTTGACAAAAATGCAATCTTAGTGTGAACTGGGTGCTGGTAGGACCGCCGGCTGGAACTCTGGCTGGACTGCCGGCTGAATCACCGGCTGGAACGCCGGCTGCTGAACCGGACAGAATGCCGGCTGCTGAACCGGACTGGACGCCGGCTGGAATGCAGGCCAGACGGGGCTGGACTCCGGCCGCTGGACCGGACTGGATACCTGCTGGAATGCCGGCTGGACTTGACGCTGGCTGCTGGGCAGGACTGGATGCCCGCTGGACTGGAGGCAGCGGGCAAACCACTGGTGTGGTTTTCTTTTTCTTGGTCCGGCCCCCTGGACGGGCTGGAACCTGCAGGACAGTGGGAATGAGGCAGCAGGGTCCCTGGATGTGATGGGAGAATGCGATAGAGAAGAAGGTGACATGGGCGGAGCTGTGGAACGCAGAGCCACAGTTTCTCATCCAGACGGTATATGATGTGCTTCCTAGCTCGTCAAACCTTCACATATGGGGCAAAATGGAGTCACCGGCATGTCCGCTGTGCTCCAGGCGTGGAACACTGGAGCACATTCTGAGTTATTGCCCAAAGGCACTGGGAGAGTGGAGGTACAGGTGGAGACATGACCAGGTGCTGAAGGCCGTCACGGAAGCCAATGCTGCAGGAGTCCAGTGTGCCAAGCGCTCCCACCCCTCCAAGCAAGCCATCATCTTCATCAGAGCTGGTGAGCAGCCAAGACCAGCTGCAAAAACATCTGCAGACATCCTGGCCACTGCAAGGGACTGGCAGCTGTTGGTGGACTTGGAGCAACAACTCAAGTTCCCCAACCACATTGTAACCACCACCTTAAGACCAGATGTTGTTCTCTTGTCTGAGTCCACCAAACAAGTGGTTTTGTTGGAGCTAACAGTCCCTTGGGAAGACCGCCTGGAAGAAGCCTTTGAAAGGAAGCTTGCCAAGTACAAGGGACTGGTCAGCGAGTGTCGACAAGCCGGGTGGAGAGCAAGGTGTTTCCCAATCGAGGTCGGAAGCAGGGGCTTTGCGGCCCGATCCCTTTGCAGAGCCTTCAGTCTGTTAGGGATCAATGGAGCGAGGAGGAGAAGAGCTATGTATAATATCACCGAAGCAGCAGAGAAAGCCTCAAGATGGCTATGGCTCAAGAGAGGAGATCTATGAGGGAAATTAGCTAGATTCGCCAACTGGACACAAGCTGGGGTCTAATCAGCCTCAGCTGGGTAGCCTGGATGAGGGTGTATGATGTTGAAAGACCCGAAAAGACCTGTGTTTTTGTACAGCTAAACGTGTATGTTATTTGTTAATGTGTCAATTGTATATGCTCCCAAGCTTTTCACTCACCACGGCACACGTGCTGTTGTTGATGTGACAATAAAAGTGATTTGATTTGAGTGATTTAATGTGGTACATGGCAGCAGCTTAGCATGTGGCCTATTGAGAATCATCCTCATATAGACTATTTTGCAAGATATAAACAACACTTGTCCAGAAGCACTTCTTGTTTCAGTTTTTGTTTTACATTATCTAATTAAGTCTGTATTCAGTTATACAGTTGTGTTCAAAATTATTCAACCCCCAATGCTGTAAATGGTTTTAGGGAATTTAGTGTACATTTGTAATTGTATTCAGAATGAAATCCTACAAGGTCTTCTTAAAGAACCATATGCAACTAAAATGACATCAATTAGTTTTGTAATACAGTAGTAAATGTTTCTTTTGTGAATTCTTCATTGACATAATTATTCAACCCCTTAAAGACTACCACTCTGAAGAACAGAGGTTCAATGAAGTGTTTTCAATCAGGTATTGAAAACACCTGTGGATATCAGGGAGCAGCAATAAAGCCTAATTAGCACCAATTAGGCAGCTTTAAAATGACTGTGATACTCAGCTCCTTCTAGACATTTACTGGTGTGGTTACAAACATGGTGAGGTCAAGAGAATGGTCCAGGAAGACAAGAGAACAGGTGATTACTCTTCACAGGAAGGGCAATGGCTATAAGAAGATTGCAAAGATGTTAAACATACCAAGAGACACCATAGGAAGCATCATTCGCAAATTCAAGGCAAAGGGCACTGTTGAAACGCTACCTGGTCGTGGCAGAAAGAAGATGCTGACTTCGACTGCTGTGCGCTACCTGAAGCGTAGAGTGGAGAAAAGTCCCCGTGTGACTTCTGAGGAACTGAGAAAAGATTTGTAAGATGTGGGTACTGAAGTTTCTGCTCAGACAATACGGCGCACCCTGCGTAATGAAGGCCTCCATGCCAGAACTCCTTGGCGCACCCCCTTGCTGTCCCCAAAGAATAAGAAGAGTCGACTGCAGTATGCCAAAAGTCATGTGGACAAACCACAGAAGTTTTGGGATAGTGTTCTGTGGACTGATGAAACAAAATTAGAACTGTTTGGGCCCATGGATCAACGCTATGTTTGGAGGAGGAAGAACAAGGCCTTTGAAGAAAAGAGCACCTTGCCTACTGTGAAGCATGGTGGGGGTCAAGCATGCTTTGGGGCTGTTTTGCTTCTGCAGGTACTGGGAAGCTTCAGCGTGTGCAAGGTACCATGAATTCTCTTCAGTACCAGGAGATATTGGATGACAATGTGATGCAGTCCGTCACAAACCTGAGGCTTGGAAGACGTTGGACCTTTCAACAGGACAATGATTCCAAGCATACCTCCAATTCCACTAGAGCATGGTTGCAGATTAAAGGCTGGAACAATTTGAAGTGGCCATCGCAGTCACCAGACTTAAATCCGATTGAGAACCTCTGGTGGGACTTAAAGAAAGCAGTTGCAGTGCGCAAGCCTAAGAATGTGACTGAACTGGAGGCTTTTGCCCATGATGAATGGGCGAAGATACCCGTAGATCGCTGCAAGACACTTGTGTCAAGCTATGCTTCACGTTTAAAAGCTGTTATAACTGTAAAAGGATGTTGTACTAAGTACTAAGATTGAATGTCACTTGGGGGTTGAATAAAACTGATAATGATGTGAGCTCAGAAAAGACATTTGTGGTTATTTCATTATAAATGTTATGTTATTTTTGTCTGACCTACACGTGCCTCTTTGATTTAATTGTAAGCAGGATGACTGAATGATCATAATGTCAAACCGACCAAAACAATCAATTTCAGTGGGGGTTGAATAATTTTGAACACAACTGTAAATGTTCTTTTGTTTGTATTTTGTTTTAACGTTTGTGTTCAATTTCTGTTTGTCATTTTTTGTAGGTAACTGCAGTTGATTTATACCAGCCCGGCTGTATGATGATCAACTGGTTTTCCAACAGGTCAGTTGAGTGTTCTTCCTTCTAAAATCCATTATAATCTCAGTTTGTCTATCTTCTGTTGTCTAAAGAAAGTATCTCCCGAAAAGCTTTGAAAAACGAAATGTGAAGTCAACGTTTACATGGTGTTTCTGAACAGATTAAATATTTACAAACAAACAAGTAGCTTTGTAAGAAATGTTTGCCACATTTCAAAGTTATCTAAAACTGCTGTTCATTTTGATCACTTGCAGATATTGTTATTTTTATATTGCACAGATGTGTGTTTAAGCAGTTTGATAGTTTGTTTGACATATTTTTCAGAGTTTTTGTTATACCCTTGCAAAAGTTTAACATAGTTTTGTAGTCCAGAAACATAACACGTATATTTTCTTGACTATAAATCTTAAAGTGGCAGTCCGTAAGTTATTTTGAGTTAAAATTAGTTCAAATCAATCATTGAGCAAGTAAATGAAAGAACGGTGTTTAAAACTGTGTCACTATCCTTGCGGGATGCACCACGAAACTCTTGTAGTAATGGTTTGTAATTTGCCCTGTCCGGTCGTCTTTCCCGGAGATCCTTATTTGCTGTCTTTCATCTATGAACCATTTCATTACATTCGGCAAAGAAAGAAGAGGATCTGGCTGCTAGCCAGCACGTTGATACTGCGAGTGAATTTTATACATCTTTTAGTATTATTTATGGCGGCGTTTAGTACTTTTAAACGGGAAGCAGTGTTGACATCTTGGGATTCATCAGTTGTGAGAAACAAGAAAGTACGAACTGATGACAGTTTACAAAGAAAAAGTGAATGTGATTGGACTCATGCGAAAACAAGAATTAATATTGGCAAGGTGGCGTGAACTGTGTGATCTGAAAGGATTTAAAACGGCATTTCAATATTTCAATAGATAACACAAAAACCTTTGTTCCCTTGTTGTGTTAATACAGACGGGTACGGTTTCATTGGTTGTTCTTTCTCTCTTTGTTATATTCATTATGATAAATGTAATTTAAGACCTCTTTGAACAGGATTAGTATTATCTGGGGACCTCAAGTGATTTAGAAAGTACCTTCCCAGATCTCTTTATTTTATGTGGCGCGAATTAGCACGGACAAGTGAAGCCTGTGATTTTACTCTAATTTACGGACTTATATCCAGGATTTGATGGCAAGGCTTTGCATATAGTATATATAGTTTTATGATGTACAATGTTTTATGACCGTACTTGTCAGCATTTAAGACCCGTGTTCAGGGATCTTCTGTCTGGTTCACATTACAGGAGTTTCCATGAGAGATAACAAAACTGGAGACTCCCGGCCAAAACGGCAGGTATGGAAATTACCCAACACCCAAAATAATATCGAAACAATTCAACACAGGCTCCGTTTGCGCTATTTGGGTCTATTTATGATCTTATTTGTTTCGTGTTATATCATCTGCCATGTTATCTGTGTTTATTGTGCGCTACTGATGTAGAGTGAAGATTCTCACCATTCCACTGTCACAGGCCACGACTCAAAATATCAGACTCAGTTAAGCAGTGCCGAATCACAACTCAAGTAAAGAAAATACCTTTGCACATCACCGGCAGTAGCAATTACAAACTGAGATGGCGACAAAGAGGCCAATCCTACTTAGTCCTGCTTGAAGCCTCACAGTAATTCTAACACATCATTAGAGATGCGGTCTTCAGTCAAACCATTTTCATGTATCTTTTGTAAACAAAAGATTATGACAAACTTGTCACGCCCTCGCAGTCTTCTGATTGGTCCACTGCTGTGAACTGACATTGATTAGTCTGTGTGTAAAATTTTTAATTAATTCAACTTGACACTGAGTCTTAAAACCATGGTGATGGTTGTAAACGGCGCGAGACCCAGGCATAACAGTTACATAGAAAAACAACATAAAAGTAGTTTAGCAGAATGGTAAAACGTCTTCACTGTAAAATGCACAAAAAATTAGGTTTTTTAATATTAATTAATATTTCGCAGTTTTCGACACCTAAAAAAGCTACTGACATCTCCAACTTATATTACACGGTAAAAGGCTTATTCCTTGCATAATTTACATTTCTGCATTAAGAAGACGAGCATTAAACAGTCCATGCATTACAAATTAAGCAATATCAATCACCAAAGCATTTAACGTTATCTTAATAAAAAAGTTGGTTTTAATTTAGGTGAGAGGTTTCGTGATTTCCTCAGTGAAAACTTTTCCACAATTTTATCCAAATCCAGCTGTCTTACAAGACTGTATTCAATAGCCATTAAAGACAGCGAACTGAGATGTCTTTGACACATTTCTGTTGTTTTAAAATGCTTTTGTTATTTTGCCTAACTGTCTTCTACACGTGACTTCTGCACACCTAGTGCACACAGTGTTTTTTTACTCGCCTCTAGATGTCCCTCTCAACAGCGCGGCAATGCATTAGGATTATTATTTGATTTATTTGCCACGTTATTACTCCAGAACTGCAAAATTAACCTTGATAAATTAAATAAATGAAAAATTGACACATTAAAATGGCCAGGGCCCCCTGCTGGTCTAGTGCCCTGGGCACGTGCCCCGTAGGCCCATATGTAATCCCATGTGTAATATAACATGCAGATCATTCGGTGCAGCACAGAACACAACGTCTTTTTGCCCAGCCTGTGGCTAGTCATCGCTTCAATGCAATGCTGCGAGAATTTTTCTGTCCGAAGCAAAAATGCTAATTAAAATCGCAGCTGCCTCTGCATCAGTTTGCCTTCATGCGTTTCATTACGAACTGGCCAGCATACAGTTCAAGCCAACTAGGAGAAAGGTTTGAATTCAGGCATACAAAGAAAGATGGTAAAGTAAACTGGAGTTTATTTTTCATGTTTCAAAAGTCCAGAAATTTTAGTAAACAATGTCTGTATGAACCCTGTTGTTGGTTTAGGGTTTAAGTTCACTGTAGATCGAGTGATGATTCTGTACACTGATGAATCACAGTTTTAATCTATTTTATCTCAGCAGAACTTCAGATCTAGATCAGAGATCCCCTTGTGTCGCAAACTCAATGCCCTGTTGCATTGGCTGACTGCTGGCCATATTCGTTCAGTGAAGTGTGTGCGTTTCATCTTTGTCTTTCTTAGCTTAAGTTCACACATATACACAGAGACAGTCTCCGAACACAAATACACGTAAGTCTACTTGTCTGCTCAGGTGAGATAAAAAACTCTTGTGCTCTGACGTCTCTGAGAATAATTAAGCTGAACAAACACACACTGAGCACACAAATAGTGTAAATGAACAAGCTTTGTTCAGTTTAATCCTTCACATACTGCACACATAAATATATTGAACACACTATTGACACACACTGTTCAACAGGTGAACAATATTGAACTCCGCTGTAATATTTAGAATGCATGGCATTGAATTAACATTCACTGGGTTAAAACAAAACCTAAGTTTAGATCTGTTACATATATCACTACTCAAACATGCACTGATTTCCATATTTTTATTAGTTTGCTTAAACCAAGTATGACAATTGAAGTACTAGGTATCTGTCTGAACAATGAATGTTCAGATTACTAATGCAAAAGTTCATTACACCGAGTTCAGTTTTATCATGGATTTTTAACATTACTGCGCATCTGCAATTTATTGGTGCTTAATATTAAGCAGACTCTGTTTATCCCAGTACTCTAATTGCAAGGAGCAATGTTTTGGTGTGTTTGTATCAATGGCACTATGATGACTTTCAGGACTCAAATGATCTACTTAGTCACTCTAATTGTATCTTCATCAATCTAATTGGGCCTTAATCCACATCCTTGTGTTGGCAGCGCAGGAAAGCATAAATATAATTGGATGTCAACAATCTTCTAAATAAAATATATTAAACACACTTCAGTTGCCCTGAAGGCACAACAATTCCTTCATCCTTTTTTCCCTCTTATTGGATTTTGCAAACATAGTTGTAACTCACAACAATTCTTGTTTTTCTAAGCATGTAATTAAACTATAGGCCAGTCATGTATGTGCACCAACACATCAACCCAGAGATATATGCTGACAACTACTGTAAACGCTAAATTTGTCTTTACTTACATAATTAAGTTAATGTTGTGTTACGAGCCAAAAATAAGAAAGTCTGAACCAACAAAATTCCCTAAAACTATAATTTGAAGTTCGAATAAAGCTTCATTTTTTAATATTAATATTTTGAGTATTTATTCTTGGTCAAAGCATGAAATAAGGGTTGTTAAAATAGTTGAAAATAACAGGTCAACAAGGTTTAAGCTCAATTTAGATTGCTGTCATTTACATATTTTGTGAAGTCACCTCACCAGCACGATGCATCTCTCTCCACGTGGAGTTTGATGTGTAGTTCTTTGGAGAATGTTCAAACAATGACATCAGAGTACATATTCCCTTTCTATTCTAGAATCTTGATTTTATTTGACTGAGGGAGGCGATGTCAAAGATCGAATCATTGCTAAATTAATTATTGAAATCAAACTTTGGTGTTCATTTTTTTCAAAATTATAGTTTAAGACCCTAGTCTGGTTTTCACTGGCAGGATCACATACAGCATGGGCTTCCAAAAGCCCCACAGTCCTGCACCTAACTTCAGGCCCTGACATACTGTATAAATGAAACCTTAAATGATTCAGCATATTTGATTAAGAGGATGCTGGCTGTGTTTCCTCTTTCATCACCAACAATATGCACAGCCAACAGTTAGAATAAAAACTCTGATACCCTTGGCCTCTAATACCCCCTCGGTCCCCTCAACCTCCCCAACCCCATGTCACACCATCATCCTCAATTTACTTTTGGAAACCTTTAATCGAACTGGATGACCTAATCATGCACCCCCACAACCCCAGCAGGCCTGTTGTGAGTGCTGATTGGGTAATCTGAACTGACAGAATTTACACATTATTAGGAGAGTCTGTGGAGAGTTCACATTATTAAATGTAGCTTTAGAGAAATTTTATTCATTATTAAATGTAACTTTAAATGCTGAGTCAGGACTACAGAGACCAGACTAAAATAAAAAAACAGGGTCATAAAAGGGGGAAACCAGAAAATGTGATCAAGGTTGTAAACAGAACAGGAAACAGTCAAAAAGTGGAAAGTAGGGAGAGAAAAAGATTGAGACACAATAAAGATATAAACTCATTTAACACATGAGTAGCAGTGTGATTACAGTGATCTTTGTTCTTCTGTAGGAAATCAGCATAAACTGATCTATTCAAATTTCATAGATTACACCTGAGCAATGCGCATTGTCCTAGATCAGCTGAATAAGATCTCTCTTAATATTTCACAATATACTGTGCTTTATATTATTGCTTTTGGTTTGGTGATCATTTGAAGAAAACTTTTGACAAATGATAAACAAATGAAAGTATTAAATGAAAAAAATGAACCTAACAAATAAACACACACTTAAATTGTCTGTACATTAATGAGTACAAGGTTTCATAGTGGCTTAAATCAGCATGATAAAAATAATTAATTGCTTTTTAATGGAAAAAATAAGAAACATGATATATATGATAAATAGAATAATAGTAATGAAACAGTTTCCCAGTTCAAAATGAAATATAACACATTTATAGGCTTTGTCTCGGTTTTGTCATATGAACAACTTTTATGTTTTGTTTTTTTATCCTCTTGTCCTCCATGAAAAATATTACAGTTCAGTTATTTTCTACTAAATTGAGGTTAAGTAGTTTGGCCTAGTTGGGCTGCAACAGTAAAAAGGCTAGACAATGTCTCAGATAAAAAGCAAGCACACTTAGACATCCAATAATTCCCCACTCAACTCTAGTGAGGGTCTCTAGGAGTAAGACCTCTGACCAGGTTATTGCTGATTGTTAGGCAGAGAAGCAAATGTAAAAACCACCAAACCATGACAGACATACAAGAGAAATAAAATGTGATGATTAGACAGATTGGGTTTGGTCATGGTTTGGTATGTCTAACTGCTGTGCCAGACTAACGGCCAGCTGAGTGCCTTCTAGAGCAAACACGCATGCAGAAGAATGGCCAACAGGACTTTGGGGAGAACATTGTCTAGACCATGACACTTAAATGAGGAAAAAGTTCAACATCAGTCCTCCGACACGCAGTCCAGGCACGACCAAAATAGCAAGAAAAAGAGGGAACATATACGGTAAAGGATAGAGAGATTGGAAAAACTCTTCTTGCTCTTGTGCAGTGCTATCATTTGCAAACCCCCCAAAAATCTGATTTGGAGTGAACAAAATTTTCCATTTCTGTTTTCCATTCCTGTGTTGTCTGATATCGGTCAAAAAATAAGACAAAATTAGACCTAAACAGTTTCAACAAATGAAATTTCTTAAATCACAACTAATAAGCTCTCCCTATTTTTCATAAACATTTACTCAGTAACTTTTAATCAAAGTCACTGAGTGCAGCTGTGACACGTCAGAGGGGATCTGGCCCTCCCAACTGAGACTGGTTTCAAGGTTTTTTCTCCATTTATTTATCATTGGAGTTTGGGTTCCTCGCCACAGGGTCTTGTTGACTTGCTCACCGAGAGACTGCTTTTATTAGATATTATTTATTAGAATGATCTTGCTTGCTCTATAAACACCATGCGCTGTGTTTGTACCTTTTCTGTGTTTTTCAGTTTTTCTTATTTCTCCTGTAAAGCTGCTTTGGAAAAATTCACATTGTGAAAAGCGCTATCTAAATAAAATTGAATTGAATGTAAAGTGATAGTTCACCCAAACAAGGCTGAACAGCACCTGCCCCCATTCACCTCTACTGTATGGCCACAAAACCAATAGCGGCCAGTTAACAACATTCTTCAAAATATCCAAGTCATACAGGTTTGAAACGACGAGGGTGAGTAAATGATGACAGAATTTTTATTTTTACTTTCGCATTTCTGTATGATTTTCTGTAGATGACAAGGTGTCTAACCTCTTTACACCTCTCCATCATGTTTGGCCATTAAGAGAATGAAGACTGGGATAAATGATTCTCACTCCAGCTGTGCTTTACTGTTGTTCTACTAGTTTGCTTGTTGTTGGTGTTGATTTAGTTTAGTTGCCTGTTCACACTATAAGTCAATATTTAAAGCGATAACAACCAACTTCTTGACCTTAAATTAATGTCTCTTAAATTATTTTAGTGGTAGGACAACTTTTAACTGGACGAATTTTACTGCCGTTGCTAACTAAGCAGCCTCCTATCAGCTGAACTTGCACTTGTAGCTTTGGTATTTGTGCCGGTAAAAGCCACGCCTATCACCTGCTTTAAGGCATACGTCACATTTTACTCGTAGCCTTGGAGTAGTAAGCCAACAGCTAACAATAAGACGAAACGGTCTAGTTCAACTCAAGTCTGCAAACCATCACCATGGCAGAGCCAGCAAATAAAACAAAAAGGAAGAGAGAGAGAGTGATCGGACACAAATCAATATCTGATAGACTTACACTCGGCGACTCAAGCTGCAAGAGGCAACGGTTTGCAAAACGGATTGGTTGGAGCCTTCTGTAAACTTGGTTAGATACGTAGGTTACACATAATCAGGAAATAAAAAGTGATCTAACCAAGCAACAGTGACGCATCGTGTATATATTTTTACCTGCAGAAGATCGGGTCGGAATCAATATTGACAGCACAGCATTGCTTTTTAATCTCAGTCTCTCTGCGACACGTTCCTTTTTTTTACAAAGGAATCCACGGTGAAATGAAGCAAACAAAAGCTCAATGTTTTACCCATGTGAGCTGGAATGTCTTTAAAAATAAACTTCAACCACATATTTCTAAAATCAGAATCTGAAGGAAGTGACTGTTCTTCCACACGCTGTCAGGCTTTGCCTTTTGTTATTTGTTATTTTTTGGTTGGTGTTTTTGTTTTTCTGCTGTATTTTGTCCCTGTAGATTTATCTCGTCTGGTACCCTGTTTAGCCTCCTTGTTTTGCTAATTACCCTCACCTGTTCCTCATCGCTGTTTCCCTCTATTTTAGCTTGGCTGTGCCAGCTCTCTTTGTGGCGATGTAATTATTTGTTACTGTGTTGCTCTCGCTGTGCTTGAGCTTAACATTTTCATATTATTCGTAGGAACATGGTAACCCGTGAGCCGGTTGGATTATTTTTCTCCCTTTACGGTCCTTTTTGGTTCCCGTTTTTTCCCGGATTTTGTGGATTTTTTCGGTTTTCTCAGCCAGCTGTGTACCTGAGTGTTTGGTCAGGAGTTCCCTGCCTTTCTTTTGTTTCTCTTTGTGGAGACCTGTCTAAATAAACTGTGTTAACCTTACCTGCATCTGAGTCCCTTTGTGCACCGTGACACACGCTCTAAATAAAAATGACAGTGAAAGAAGTCCTCACTTTTGCACATATGACACCGGGATATGGCTCTCGAGAGCCCTAATAGAGTGTTCCCACCAAACGTGACTTCTATTCACGAGTAGTTGTTTGCTTGAATATTATGAGTTTTCTCACTTCATTCGCACGTGAAATTCACTTCACAACAGATGCTAATTCACGTCATGGGAGGGGCTTCTGCCAGGCGGCTCCAGTCTTGTGTATATACTGTATATATATGTATATATATATATATGTATATATATATATATGTACCTCAAATTGAGTAAAGGGCATTTTTTGCCATTTACCAGATTGTCCAATCTCCTCTCTCACATTCTTCCAAGCAAGATCCTTTGTTTCTTCCTGTTTCAATAAAAGTAAGAACATGTATCGTACAGTTCTGTTTATCCACATACAGCGACAATGATTTTTTTTGAATATCTGCCTCCACTACTAGAGCAGGCTCCTGATTGGCTAACGCGGCGCGAAAATTCCCCTAAATTCACATTTTTCAACTTGCGCGATTCACGCAAATCATGCGTTACGCAGGCCAAATGCCCGAAACGATCAATTTGCGCGAATTGCCACAGGATGTCCTATCACGTCTTTGCATGGACTTGTAAATGTAAATCATGTAAATCACTTGCGCTTAATGCTTCATTCGCGTTTGGTGGGAACCTAGCTTAAGCCTTCGCGAAAGTGACAAGGTTGCTTGATCTTCACAGAAAAATAAAGCAAATAATTACAAGACGAATATAAACATTAAAATGCAAATTGTCTATATATTTTATAAGACCAAGAAATCTAAAAATCTGCAACTGACCATTTATTAAGACCTAAGTGCCGAGACTTTTTGATCTAAGACCAAACAACAAGCAAAAATGGATGTTGCGTTAATGGCGTTAAATATTTTCAACGTGTTAATCTGAAAAAGTGTATCGCATGCAATAGTCCAGTCTTAATATGACCAGAGCTCGGACTAGCAGCTGAAAGGCGAGCTCTGACAGGACAGGCGTGATTTTCCTGATGTTGTAGAGCACATCCTGCAAGTTTCATGACTCTTCACACAGAAACTCAAGTTGAGGTAAATGGATAATTTCTTGAATAGTCCACCAAGAAGTAATAAACACTCCTCCAGACACCACCGAACCAGTCCCGAGAAACCAAGGGAGTCCGCGGGGAAAGCACTCGACCAGGCACAGCACCAGTCCAGGAGATCTTACCCGGCGGAGGGTCTTCGACCGGAAGATTCTTGAGAGATGACCACTGGTGGAAAGATGTCTGGTAGAGGAGAGCCAGAAGAGAAGGCCAATTTAGAAATAGTTTGTTCTTTTCTGCATTGAGTGTTCTATTGAAAATATACACTACACTCATAAGTTGATTTTGAACTTCTTCTGTAAAAATCAAAACAAAGGACAAACATGTAGTGAGAAAGTTTATATCACATTCCACAAACTCTCCCTAACGTTGCATAACAACATACTGAAGTCAACCATAGCACGAGAATGCAAAGTGGGATTACAAGTAAAAATAGCAGAGACAGATAAAGTCAGTCAAGGGAGAAACAAGAAGGATGGAATTAAAAGTAAAGGAAATATGGAAGAAAAAATCATAATTTGATTTAGTGTTAAAAATATCGAAAGGCGATGAAAACATGTCAGCTCTCCTACAGGAAGAGTGACTGAACACAGACAGTGGATATAATCCAAACAAGCCCTTTCTCTCTCAAAACAGTACATAGAGGCCTGTAATGTGCCACAGAACCTTAAACAAATCCTTTCACTGTATGTGTAACATACACCATTTAAACCCACAGTAAGTGTATGCATTCATTCTAGGTTGAAGGTTAAGGTTAAACCTCTTGGGCTTAGAGTTTGAGGCCCTGTTAGGGTCAGTTTGAAGCAGATCTAGTCCTTGTGTCAGGCTTAAAAACAGTGGCAAGATTTAAATTAGTAAGGAGGACGAGGTTATGTTGAGGTTACAGATAACGAAAAACAGGAGGAACCTTTGGTAGCATGACCAGCAATACTATATGTTGTATTACATCAGAACAGCCTTCGCTTATAGAAAAAACTGAGTTGTAAAAGGAAATAAAGTGTATTTACAGTGTCTGCTGTGGTTTGATTATAGATTTATCATTCTCTTATGATGTAGTCTTCTCCAAAATATGGTAAAAAAACAAACACCTGCACGCTAAAGGTCGTGCAGATACAGTTTTCTTTGATTGTGTGGCCAGTTCTCAGTCTATTGAGGTTTATTCATCTTTCGTTCTTTTTTTAAGAAATCCATTTCACATATCATATGAATCATAGACCACAGCACTTTGTCAGGTTCTTAAAATGGATGGAAAACGTCACACATATTTTCATTCATCTGTGATCCCATCTTCGTCCATCTGTGATTGCATTAACTCGCACACACCTTTGGAAGCGTCTCATACAACCTTTGTGAGCGTTGCTATGATAACAGCCCCAGAGTGAGCAAACTTTATTGTGAATTATATTCCACCAGAGCCTCGTTTGCGATAATTCAAGACAGAAATCAAGACATTTTGAGAATTCCCTTAGTTTGAACTCACCAACACGATTAAAATTAGACATCTTTTTTCACTTTCACACTGAACTGCACACACAGTTGCACAAAAACAAACCGCAACCACCGTGAATGGATGATTTAGAATGATATTTAGTGCCTAGCTGGAAAGTGTTTTAATATGAGATAAAATATTGTGAAATTCTGAGGACAGAACAGCATTCCCAAACCTCCAAACATCTCATAATTTAGGAGGGCAATACTTCAGGGTGATTCATTCACACAGTGGAATATTTAATATACGGCCTCAAAAACACTGAATGTTTTGTACCATAAACTCCAAGAGAAACTTTTATCACGCTCTGTCCCATCTCTCTTCCTCTCTCTGTGCAGACTATTTACAGTAGCTTCTGAATACTTTAACACTTACAGTTGGACGTCACATCCAATAAAATGCATCTAGTCTATAGTCTTATCAAAGCAGCTCACTTTCTGCTAACTTTAAAATTACTTAGGATGTATTCAAGATGGATAGCAGCTCAGGCAGAGCCATTGAGGTACTAAGACAAATTCTGACAGAGATGTTTTTCTTCAGTTTCAGAAGATTTACTATTTAATGTGCCAGGAAGCTGAATTCATATGCAGCATTACTGTCAAGACCAATGATTTATTATAATTCAGCAGTTGCCTCCCTAACAAAGCAACTTATTTCACACAAACACTGTGAACGGTCCCCCAGAAGCAACCTGAGGTTAAGTCCTGATCGACGGTGCGGAGTGTTCTCACCACTTAACTTCACATTAACACAATCCAGATTGCAGCAACCAGCAATGGATGAAGGATGGCAGTGGGAAAGTGGAAGAGGAGGGAAGACATACATTAAGATGTGAACATCCAGCATAGTCTTAACCTAATACCTACTGTCAGTACATTTGCTCGGCATTAAATATGAAGTTTAATAGATAAATGCAGAACAGTGATATATTTATATATATATGAAAGTAAAATAAAATGACCTTTGGTTTATTTTTCATTCATTGCCAGTATGCTGTTTCTATGTATTACAGATATAAGGTTAGTTTAACTTAAAAGGTAACCTGCCCTCATGCTGTTGCAAGTCTGACCACTGTTGCTCTTTCTTATACATACAGTATTATGTGAAATTTTGATGTTGACGATAAAATGGAAGTGAATGGAAACTGTGGCTATCATCTCTCTAATGTTCAACTTTTGTTTTTCACAAAGTAAGGTCACAGTTTTTCAAACAACATGAGTAGTGTAAATGAAAACAAGTTCCTTTTTAAACTGCCCTTTTAAGACAATGACAAACGTTCCCATATGCTTTAATGTCGGTTGTGCTGTTGCATAAGTTATGGACTATATTTAATATTTATGCTAAGGTTATTGTTCTGTGTTCCAGCGGACAGTGATGGGGCATGAGATACATGCAGCGCAGATCCCCGATGGAGGTTCGCAGCACAGTGTATGTTGTAGAGCATGTGCGCACCCTGAATTTACAGCGGCTGGCTCTGAAACTGTGGCCTTCACAGCTGCCTTATCTTTTGCCAGCAAGCAGAGAGACTGCTGGGGTGAGTTCAGGACAGACACTCACGATCATGCACGCTGAACACATGTAAGAACAATCATTTACAAACTAGCACATGTTCTCAGACACAGGGTCCAAAAAAACAAGAAATATTTTTTTCTATTTGAATACACAATGCTCACTATAAAATATATTATCATCATAAATGTAAGCATAAGGTTACACAAAATATCAGATATGTACACAGATTTGTTTCATTTTATCCTATTCTACCTTTTCTTCAAAAAAAATAAACATATTTGTTTAGACTTGATGGTTAGCACTTTACAATTAGGTTGTATTTGTTAACATTAGTTATTGCATCGAAGGTATTAACTAACAATGAAAAGTTTGTTGGCATCTATTCATCTTTGCAAATGTTTGTAATTACTAACACAGTTTTATGTTAGTTCAACGTGCATTAACTAATGTTATCAGTAAATTATTTTATGTTTTATTAATGTTAAATTATAAAAACTAAAACTGAAAAATGCTATTGAAGTGTTAGGCGAAGCATTAACTAATGTTAACAAATACAATCTTATTTTGAAGTAATACTGACTTAAGTAGTGACCTACAAATGTACAAAAAAAGGTTGTCTTTACACTCCAAAAACAGTTGTTGAAGACAACACATTGGTTGTGTTGTCCTTAACTGAACACATCTCTGTGATATTTCTTGGAACAACATGTTTTGTTTTACTTAAAAATCAGCCCATAATGGCCCTCATTTTTCAAACAATCGTACGCCAGAAAACTGTGCTTACGCTTGCTTTCACGCAAAACTTGGCATTTATCAATATGAACGTGAGTGGTTGCTACGATCAAATCTCACGACAGGTCTCAGCTCGTGTACGCAAGTTCAGAGATAAGGTGAAGTCAAGGTCCGTGTAAGCTTTACCCTTTTGATAACTGAAAAGTAATAATGACAAAATATAAATATAAAAATAGTTTAGTGTAAATTGCAATTACAAGAAATTACAAGGTTAACGGGTGCTTTGGTGTAAAAAAAACGGATGAAATTTGAGGATACTTAAATTTACGTTTAGAAATTTAGCAGACGCTTTTATCCAAAGCGATTTACAGATGGGGAAAACAATGGAAGCAATTGTGACAACGTAAGGACAACAAAAAGCATAGGTACAGTTAAAAAAACTGGTCTCATATAGCCTGCCATAGTATACAGAGCAAAGTTGGAAGTTTTTTTTTTTTTGAAAGAGTAGAAAATTAATAGAAGTCATAAATGATCGGTCAGGTGCTGACGGAAGAGATGCGTTTTCATAGGATTCTTAAAGATGGCTAAAGAATCTGCTGATCTTGTAGCAGCGGGCAGATCATTTCACATAAGTGGAACAGATCCAGAGAAGGTACGTGAGAGAGATTTTTACCTCTTTGGTATGGAACCACAAGACGTTGTTCGTTTGCAGAGCGCTGGGATCTGGCGGGTACATACGTCAGCATTAGCGAGGGAACATAAGGTGGTGCCGAACTAGATAACTTACGACAATTAAAATACACAATTTAAAGTAAAACCTTAAAAACTACAATCAATATAATTAGGTCAATAAGCAACAGGTAAGTAAATGTATCTATTTGCAAGGTGAAAGCATCTTTGTTTGACAAATGCCAATCTAATGAAAACAGACAACACGCACGCTTTCATCTTTTTTTTATTTATGCGATGTTTATTTGTGCTTGGGTGTGCATAAAAGACACACACTGGGTCACAGATGAAGGTTGCCTGGATTTGTGCGGCAGGCTCCAGGATGGTTTGTGTGGCTTTAGAATTCTGGTTCTTGCCTCCGACAGATCTGAAACTGAAAAAGTAAATGAATGACTAGCAGCATTAGATTTAAACCTTTATTCTCTTTAGAAACATGCATCTGTATCCTGCGCCATGAACCATTTTATCTACACCTAAATGAAGAAAATTGAAAAAACATTTATATGTATACCATACTATAATTGTGTCGCAAAAATCATCAGTAATTTATATCTACATTTCTTTTTACATTAACACATTAATGTAGGCTAACTCAGAGCCAGACTATAATTTTGTTTAAATGCACTATACAACCAAAGTAATTTAAAACAACAATACTTTCGTTTGGTAAATGAGGACCAATGTGTTAAAAAGGATAACACAAACAATGTATTACAATTAACACATCCAACCATTTTAAGAGTGTAAAATGTTCACAATCCTGAATCTTTATTTATGTTCTGTTTCAAAGAAAAAGTAACAGATATTCAAAAAGAGAGAAAATAAATGTTCCTGTTGACTTTATATCCATCCATTCCTTTCAGTGTGACAGCAGTGGCTGGTTGTACACATGCAAACTCAACAATATCACATAAACTCATACAATTGCTCTCCCACACATTTTCTTATTGATTTTACTGTAATCTCTCTTTCAATCTCATTCTTATGACATGAATACACACACACACACTCCGACCAAATCACTTTCATTATCACGCTACCAAAATACAAAAGTGTACTCCAGGCAGTGTGCATATATACGAGAGAAAGTATACACAAAGTACAGAATATACACTCCAGAGGGAGTAGGAAAAAATCTTGTGGCCACATAAGAATCAACTGATTATAATTGAATTCCAAAAAATCTTCCAAGTCATTTATCAGAAACATATTGCAGAGACAATAACCCATGCAACAACCCGATTTTCTGGTCTCTTAACTCTTGCCACTAATCCCACCACCACTAAATGGGAGAATCACTTTACCATCAACATCACTTGTCATGGTTTGGATTTTCGATTGCCTTTTGCGTTCTTTCATACATCGCATTGACACGGAGCCTTCTGACTTATATCTGAGTATCATCTTTAGCCTCCATGCTGCGTTTCCACCCCCTGCACACCCATCGGAATCTGACAGCTCATACATCAGAGTCCTGCTTAGAGATCTCTTCCTCCTACTGCAGCACAATGTTGGAAACAGCGTTCTCAGTTTTGAAATGTCTTTAGAGATTTGGGACACAATCTTAATATCAAATTAATGCCAGAAATTAATGACTACCAGTGTGTTTGCTGTAAGAGCTCATAAAAGAATGATAAATAGAAAGACACACTACAAACTGATGGTCTGATTAATCACCAGAACCGAAAGGGGTCCTGAGTGGTTATTGTTGCAACACAGCGCAAAGGCTTGGAAATATCACCTTTGGTCCACTTTGCTTTCAGTTTGTGAGTTTGTGCATGTGTATGTGTGCATGTCCATGCATAATGTTCTCAAAATCAGCATTTCAGAATGCAAAGCTAATTCCAAAGCAACTCTCTGTTGTAACTCTTGGAACGTTTATAGCTACCCCTCAATTCACGCTTTAAAAGTGCATTCTACACTGTTTCTACCATATATATATATATATATATATATATATATACAAACATATATGCAAATACAAAAAATGTGGAAATGTTAAATGGTGATAGATACTTTTTGTGCACATGAGAAATTTACAGTCTATTTTTCAGGTTTTGAGGAGTAAGCGCACCTTGAATGTGTATCAGTGATGTGCAAATTATTCCTTTAGTTTTAATTCCCCACAAAGACTTAGAAACTAGACACAGGGAAACCCAAATCTGGCCACACTGTTTTCAAATAATCTTCTCTGCTCCTGTTGTATTACTTCTCAATAGGACATTTCCAACAATCTATTTTCATACTTGTACACATCTGCTCTAAACTAACACCAAAATTATTTTTTATGCTTTTAATGGTTAATCCTTCAGCATCTGTAAACTATTTAGTCTCAGTAGTTATTTCTAATGCTAAAATACAATTATTGTTTGTTCATTAATTTTCAAATTCACTTTCCCAAAAAGACAGAAAAAAATTGTAAAGCACTTATTTTTTGCAGTCAGATGTCCAACTGTTATTTACTTGCAGTCCTTAACAGAAAAATGAGTTTTAATTGTTGAATGTTAAGCTCGGTTAACTTCTGACTTTTGAGAGTTAAATCTGCAAGCTCAAATGTGGGTAAAAGGGCGTGAATAAAGACTATTTTGTTTGTCTGGTTTATTATTTTCCGGATAGATGACGATAAAATGGTAAGTTTTTAACAAGTTTTTGACAGATTCCTAAAATATTTGTTTTTATGACAGAAAGGTGGTCTTATAAATTTGACATTTAAATGTCATAAAGATTCTGACTCCTCAATTGAACCTCTCATTGGTTAATTGATAGAAAACCTCCCTTTCAAACCTCAAAACAAGCCATCAGCGACCAGACAGTTCAGCAGCACGTGTCTCATATGAGCAGACATCCATAGTTCAGGAGGTATAAATGTGTGACCTCATCATAAACACACCTCAGATAGTACATTTTTCATTGGCTATTATAAATGTGTGTGTTGTTTGGGTTAAAGTCTATATGCTGTCAAAATTAGATAAGCTCTAATGATAGCTTATCCAACTTACTTGATAAGTCTAAAGACTCATTTGGACTACATTGTGCTAATTGACTTCTGGTGTATTTCACTTTTCCACACAATGTTGTTAAAAGGATCACATCAGGAGGTTCCAGAGTGTCCAAGCTTGGCCGCTCAGACGTGTAGAGAAAACAGTTGAGCTAAATGACTAACACCATGTCTACACTGGACGTGGCGTGGCACGATGTGACGCGACAAGAGACAATAGAACACAATAGAACCCATTGTAATAAAAAAATGTGTCCATACTGGATGCTCGCGGTGCAACGCGACAATCCTATTAGAACAAGCCGTGTATCACATTGCGCCGTGCCACGTCCCGTGTAGACATGGTGTTACTGTCACTTCAGCTGACCCGGAGAGCTCAGTGACAACACTTCCTAGATCAACACCTTTCAGCTCTTACCATGGTCTTGTTAAATCAAACAGGGAGCACAAAAAGAGCAATGAGCAGGGAAGCAGCAAATTGATAGTTATTACATATGCTAGGTTTGGATATGCTAAATTAACATAAAGTAATCAACACTACATAACTCTAGAAAACTCTTCAAACTTGCAAGTCCATATTATTTATTCACAATTTCCTTGTATGCACTCCAGCACCTGAATGAATTACTTGGGTTATAAATGCCAAAACAATTTATGTGCCATGTAGAACAATTCTGTGTGGACCCATTTGACTCAAGCGCTTACAAAAGTGACAGTTTTATAGAGATTCAAACTCACACACACGTACACTCATGGCTCCTTCATTTTCCCCCCACAACACATTTTATGGATGGAGGAATTTCTGTCCTGGATGCAGATTAATAATGTATGCTGTAGTGAATTTAAGACATAGACAAGGTTATCCTCGAATAATCCAAATCTCAATTTCCAAGATTAAAGCGTAAATTATACTCATGCGTAGGGTCTGCGCAGCATGACGTGCACCTCTCCAAAAATGTAACAAACGCTTCAACTCAACAATTGGTGTGTTTGAACCTCTCCCGTCATGTTTACTCAAAAGCATTTCCGAATGAATTAAATGATTTGTTCTTCTGTATTTAACATCTCAATCTGCAACAAAAGTGATTGTTTACTTGCCACTATCACTGCTAATGCTTCTCAAACAAGCTGCTTCTTTGGCTCTTGTCTTGGTTACACAAGCAACACGTGCATGGACAGTGATGCCTAGTGGTCCTTAATGGCAAGAAGAGGGTGTCACAATTACGCTACAGATAAAACGTTTTTATATCCGAACCCCGTTTTTGACGGCATTTTAAACAGTATTTGCGATGGAAAATATGCCGTTGCGATTCCAAACGGAATGATGTCTATGGCGCCATTTATAACTGCGTTTTAAGGCGCCCCGAAAAGCGCCGCCTTTTGCGCCACTGTCTTGCCATATGACCTTATATACAGTGTTTTGCCTGTTGTATAATGAGCCCCTCCCGCTGATTTCCACATCCAGTAAATATGAAGTGTTCTTATCCAATCACTGATGAACTGAGCCAGACCAGACCAATTTACCACTGATCATGTAAGAATGCCTTTTAATTTACAGGATATTACTACATTTGAAGTGTTATCTCTCCCAACTTTAAACATATCAACTTGCTTTCAAAAGGAACAACTTTTCTTTTTGGAAATGTAAATTTACACAACGTGATCAGCAGTTATAGCATTCTAATCCCATTGCATGTATCCATGCTTATTACATATAGTGCTAACTTAATTGCTTACGTGAAAAGCAAAAACCTAATGGGTCGAAATATTTTATTAGCTAATTTCAGCCAGAGTTAAAAGAAAAAAGTTTTTGCTTTACTGCATTCTCAATAACGTGCTTATGCGATTGACGCAGCCACCAGTTACATCGGTTGCCTTGGAATCGCATGTTGAGTAATTTGCTGGTTCGAGTCCCGCTCGGACCTCTGGCTGGTTTTTACTTTGTTGGTCTCGTTCGGTTTATCTGTGTCGGAGGGTATTTTTATATATTTATATTTCAGCATTTATTGCATGGTCAATGTATAAAGAAAGTCAGAAATAAGAGCTCTTTTTAATTGACAGAAATTTCCACAAACGTATCAACATAACAGTAAACGACTTGCACTTGACTTTTGCTGCGAAAGCCTACTGAACTCACAAATCGGTGGACTTTATTGCTATAAACAGGATGAACGAACAATAATAGACGTTACGCATTAGGCAGACGCTTATCCAAAGTGACTTAGATTGCATTTTCGTCTATGTTTTTATCAGTATGTGATTTTAGTTACCATGTAACAGGAATTGATTGACTATAAGGATAATAATATGCGCAATGATTGTAATGTAATAAGCATGAACTTATTGACTAATATAACACAGCCCAAGTCAATGCCAAATGCCTTGGCATTTACCTCCGTAAAGAGACTGATGCTACACCGTGGAACTGCAAAGAAGCATAGTCATTGCCTGTCAACGCGGACAACGGCGCATAAGTACAAAGGAAAACCAGCGCGTTGCCTATGGCGTAAAAGCTACGCCGTAGGTCCTACGCAAGACTATAATGCTCCCTTAAGTCAGGAAATCTGTTCCGGTGTCCCGGTAGACTAGTGCTAATAGTCCTGTTGCACTCCCTGAATTACTGCAACACTTGCCCTACATAACTGTTCACCATGTGTGACGGTCCTTTCTTACACTATTACAGAACTGACTATAACTCATCAGACCTTTATCTCTGATGGGATTCAGATTGGCCCTCATGCCAGCAGTTCTTGGAACCCTGTGCAGTGATGCCAACCACTGGTGTATCTTGTCCATCCCCTCCTACATCCCAGAGAGGCCAACGGGTCCTGAAAGTCATATCGGGCTCAACTGCTGTACCCGTGGTGCAAAAGTACTTTGTGTGTGTGTGTATACCGTTTCACGCTGCCCTCCTAACGCAACAGAACTGATTTTGCGTAACATGTAATAAGACCCCGACATTATTCAAAACCTCACTCTCCTGATATGACACACAATATTTAAATATAATTTCCCGCTGGTACTTTTTGTGGCTGGATGCTGGTGTTGTGCAACGGCCCGGTCTCTTGATAGGCAGCTGCGGATAGCTTGTCAGGGACACTAATACTTCAAGACCAAGAGAGAGCGAGAGCTCGCAAAACAGAAACAGCATATTTTGTGACCAGGTGCAGCTCATACAGATCTCATGGTATTGAGCTTAATCAAACAGAGTGAATGAATGAACAAAGTCCACAGCCATGACTTGATCAGCAAACAGCTTATCATAAGCTGTAACTTTTGTGTGTAGTGGATGGCAGCCAGTTTGACCTCGTGCCAAAAATAAATGAAATCATTTAAGCACTTGCAGTTTCCAAAAAAATGTGACGGTACGTTATCATTTTCATTCTGATTTATTTTCTCTCATTTGTGAGATCCTGGGAAGCTTAAGAAAGTATGTGTAAAATGTATCCTGGCTGTAACATCATGAATCAAGTCATGAATACAAATCTTTATACTTTTTGTGAAAATAAATTTAACGCTGAGAGAGAACATGTTTTCTCAACATAATATATTTTATTAAATGTAGCCTTATTCTTATTTAAAAGTCTATTAACATTTTTATCACATAATGAGTGAAAATCATAATAAAATAATGATCATTCATTTCAGGGTTTTTTAATATAGTTTTGCTCGAGCTGGCATACCTGTGAAAAACCTGATATTCCCCGGCATTATAAATGTTGTAGAAACATCATGGTAAAAGTTAAAAATGTACAAAATATGCTACAAAATCATTTATCTTTGTACGTATTTTACAATCCCATAATTTTGATTTCACTGTCATTTCTACATCTCTGAGAATGTAATTTAGGTATTGCTCCACTATATAGCATTTCTGTATTTGCAAGACACTTTTATTCTAAAGCACCTATAGAATTCTTTACCAGGGTGACCATATGAGCCATTTCTTCCAGACGCGTCCTTGCCAGGATTCGGATGTGTCTTCCGGGAGTCGCATTTGTCCACCGCATACGTCATCGAGGTTTATTATTTCAGGTTTGATTTTATAAAGGCAGCCGTTATTTTTCAAGGTAAGTATGACTACAATGAACTACAACAATATACGTCTTTAAGCGAAGTTAATTTTATAATGCTTTTCTTGACTGAAATGTGAGAACCTAGATGATGTATGCGGTTGACAAATGCGACTCCCGGAAGATACTCCGAAATCTTGGCAGAATATACTTAAGTGGGAGAAATGGCTCATATGGTCACCCTATATAATACAGTTGAATTTGTTAACAATGTAAATTCATTAGCTAACATGACCTCACAATGAACAATACTTGTGCAGCATTTATTAATCTTCATTCGTGTTTATTTCTGCATTTACTTAGTTTCAAACATTGTATCTCTGCACGATGAACAAACATAAATAATTGTATTGACATTAGCTTACATTAACAAAGATTACTACATTACTCATTGTAAGTTCATGTTATCTAATGTTATTACTAATGTTAATAAGTACAACCTTATATTAAAGTGTGACCAGCATTTTATCACTATGTATGT
Organism: Triplophysa bombifrons; assembly: GCA_029783895.1. Classification (NCBI taxonomy): domain Eukaryota; kingdom Metazoa; phylum Chordata; class Actinopteri; order Cypriniformes; family Nemacheilidae; genus Triplophysa; species Triplophysa bombifrons. Next base: position 25,559,423 of record CM056448.1, read on the forward strand.
TCCCTGGGAATAGAAAAAATGACCTTTGTGCTACTTACTCCATGCTCTTCTCCACTGAGCTACACAACCATTACAAGAAGAATATCAATTGCCTACGAGCTTCAGATGAACAATAAGAGTAATACTTTACAATAAGAGCTCATTCATTAAAAAGTTTATGCATTATCTAAAATGACAATAAACAATATATTTGGACAACATTTATTACTCATTGTTAATGCTAGTTAAAGGGCCACAATCCCAGAAAATGCACTTTTAAATGTTTATCTACCAGATATTGATTCGCCAGTGTGTGTGCAGAAACACCCTGTAATTATACAAATCCATCTATTCTTCTTTTTGTAATCTTCTTTAAACCCCAATAGTGACACGAAACAGGCTGTTGGCGATCACATTGTGATGTCACATTGATTTACGCCTGCCCATGGCCGCTCAAAGACTCTGCCTTATGAGCACATAGTTCCACCGCCAGAGACACGCTGTCAGCCATTTTCAGGCAAGAGCAGATGAGCCACAAGACAGCGACAAAAATGTCTAAGAAATAACAAATGTGTGCTGTTGTTGGATGTAAAATGGAACATAAAAGGAGGCCGGGAGGAGACCTTTCTGACGAGCCTGGGTTTGCGATTTGCGATTGCGATTTAAAATGCAATTTGACTACTATTTAAAAAAAAGAGCTAGGTTTGTTGTGTTTGTTTTAACAGCATGCATCAAAGAAAGACATGCAGAAATGTCATGACAAATTAAGAGAATAACAACGGTATTTTAAATAGTTAAATTAACAAGTATAAACTAGGGATGGGCATTTAAGGCAAAAATAATATTCGAAGATCGATGAGAACTATTCGAAGATTATTCAAAATTCGCACCCCTCCCCCATATGGACGCATTTACAGAATTACACACACATTAACGGAGAGAGAGAGAGATCACTTTAAATCCATGACGACACACTGCTTTATTTATTATGGAATAGGCAATCTTACACCAAGCTAGCATTAAGATAACGCGTTGAAACATTAATATATGACGGCGAATGACGGCACTTATTAACAGTACGTCGATCAGCATCAACCGCTCATAATGCTAGAACATTTCCTTGTAAAATATGAGCATGCACATTTATACCAACTAAAAAACAGCAGGGTGATTGATCAAGGAAAATATAATAAAGGCATAAATATTTTAGACCAGACTTAAAACGTGTTAAAACATAAAAGGCATTTATTAACAGTCCGGAACGATTTAATGAATTAACAGCTCAAAAGACTTCCATTTCTATTGTCATGAAAAAGTTTCTCCAGTCTGGCAGTGATCGTTTTTCTAGACTAACAGTAAACTAGGGCTGTACAAATTTTTAAAGCCCTCTCCTTCGACAAAGCTGATCGGAAGCGAATCCTTAGCGAACATTTTAGTAATTAAAGCCGTTATTTGCTCCGCCCGTCTGGCATCCAAACTGGTTGTCCTTGCGTTCATCATAGAATAGTCTGTGATACCTCTGCAGGTGTTGATAGAGATTGGTTGGGTTGCCTCGCGAGGTCGACGCAGACTTTCGGCATGTTTTACAAAGCACTTGCTTTGGAAGAACATCAGAAGGTCGAAATCCAAAATAGTTCCAAACATAAGCGTTGCTTGTTCTTTTAGGTACCAAGTAGTTTGCTGCTGCAGGACTTTGCGCTTCAGCAGACATAACATTACTTTGTTGTGTATTTTTAACTGCTGCTCCCTTTCGCGCTCATCTTTTCCTAATGACGTTCTTTGCTAATTCAAAAGCATGTACAGTGTTAAAATGTCCCCTATTGGTTAAACGTAAAATTGCAGAAGCAAACTGTGAAATACTACGTATGTGTATTTAATCATATTTAAAGCCCTTAATCGAAATAATCGCAGCTTTTACGATTTGAACATCGCATCCCTTCAAATTGCGATTTCGGTTTAAAAACGATTAATCGTGCAGGCCTAGCGCCACCCACCCATTCTGTGGGAAATATTTAAATATAAAATTTTATTTAGCTTACGTCATGTAAACCCCGCCTCCAGGAATAAAGGGGTGCTGGATTGTTCGAAAACACTATACCGTCTCGCAACGTCTTTGAGCTTTGTCTTACCCCAAAACGCAGAACAATCGCGCAATTTGCCTGCACAATGCCGAGCCCTTTAGCGTTCGGGGAGAATTAACTTTTTTCGGATCAACAAACCAACATTCACCGGTCCGTATCTCCGGTCCTGAAATACGAGAAACGAGACAGGACTCGTTGGAAAGGTCTCCGCCAGGGCATTCGAACGACGCTGACAGTGCTGACCTAGGACAGGAACTAGATTTCCCAGTAGCCGGAAAGGTTGAAAAATCTAATCTCCGTGACTCGGTGGCCCGTCAGTATAGCATGGGTTTCGCCAACAAATTGATTCTCAAGAAGGGATCAGTACCAGCTGTTCATGATCAAACTTAATCTCCGGAAGAAGTAAGTATTACACATCGTTTTTAAATCGCCTTTTTTATTTAATATGCCTGAATAATTTGTTTAGCATGTTATCGTCTGTTGTTTACATAGTCGCGGCTAAACCTGAGACATGGTCCAAAGACATAACAGACGTAATTGCGCTTTCCACCATATTGCTTGACTTGATGTCATCCAAACACACGTGAACGCGCTCTACCTCAAATTTTGCATAAGGGAGGGGAGCAGAAGCTCATTTGCATTTAAAGAGACACACACAAAAACGACGCATTTTCCATTGAAGCCACAAATGACCATGTTCAATGTATTGTATTGAAAGATATGTGGTGTATTTTGAGCTGACTGATTTTTACATTGCAGAAAACCCCTGGATTAGCGGCCCTTTAATACCAATACAATTGTGCATTGTCTGTTCATGTTAGTTCACTGTGCATTCATTTGTATTAAAAGATAAAACATTTAATTAAAAAAATGTCTTTGTAAATGGTGATGAATTCATGCTCAAGAAGTATTGTTTATTGTTTTAGTTGAAGTGTTTAAGATAAATAATGTGGTTAATGTTAACAATGTAATTTTGTATTGAATTTCACATTGTAAAGTGTTAGTAAGGGTTCTTTGTAGTGGGTAAATGTAGGTTACTTTACATTTTAGAAAGGTAGTGAACCTTCAAATGGCAGCACAAAAATTTGTGTGCTTTGGTTCAAAATGTTATATAATTAAAGTACTTATAATAAGATGTCATTGTAATGCCTGTAGTTGGAACGTAGACATCCTGGAACACAGACTGAACATATTAAGGGTGGATCAGTCTCACAGCAGAGATGCAATAGTGGATTTTGTTATGGTTTGCACAGAATAACCCAACCGCAGGCAGCAGTACGGGGTAACAAAGAGAATCTTTTAATAAATAAACAAAAACCCACGATGGGGGAAAACAGGACACGATAAAAAGATACTCAAAAACAAAAGACTTCCCACGAGGGGGCAAAAACTAAACTAAAGCACGACACAACGTCCACAACAAAACAAGGTAATCCACAGGATAATTTCAAGGTGGGAGGAACACGAGGAATATACAACGTACAAGGAACACGAAGTACAGCGAATGAGCACAGGACAATGAACACGAGGATGATTTAAAGGGAAACAAACACAGGATAATTAATAGGGACCAGGTGACATAGATCAAACACTAAGGGAAAGCTAACGAGACGAAAAGGGCGGGAAAACAGACGAGACTCAGGGAGAGTATGGAAAGCCGCAAGGCCAAAACGTCTCTCCCCACATAAAAAAGGAAATTCTGTTTTGGTTCTGCCGTGACAGGATTTATGACAGCAGGGATGATATTAGCTTCAGGTGCATCTCATCACTCACTGCCAAAAGTATTGCGCTTTCAAATGGCAGCGGTGCTAACACACAATCATGTTTTTTTCCTTTGCCATCTGAATTTTACAGATCCAGGAGAGGAAATGCTTGACTGCAGAACTCAGGTTTGTGAACAGACCATAAGTGGGTCAGCTTTATCAGACACATACTCAGCATGATAGCCTGTGATATATTATCACTATCAAACTTTGGTTTGGGACTCGGGAGCAAACCACAGGAAAGAAGAGATAAAAGACAGGCAAAAAAGAATGTCCATTGTGTATAAAGTCCACAGCACAATCTGAGTCACTGTTAGGTTCAATGGTCTAGTTTTATAGCTCACTGACTACCGTATCTTATCCAGTAAGAGCAAAAATGAGAGAGGGAGGCTGGGTTTGAGTATGTTGGCTCTGGAAACATTCCTGTGGACTAACAGGTGTTGTCTCTCAGGGTACTGTACATACATGCTAGACCTGATTGTGATGGCATGACCTCTTTAAACTGAACTTCTGGTTGGGTTCACACACGGTAGACCCCAGGAAAAAAGCAATACATTTCTTCACATTAAGGATTGTTTAAACGTATTCACATATTTTTACTGACATATCGCTTAAGGCTTTCTGATATAACATTGTTATTATTAAATACACTTTATTTGGAGTACTACTTGTACACAATGCTCAATTCTTAATATTGAGCCTAAAATGTTGATGTCACTTTTGATAAGAATTGCATTATTTTAGAATAAAATAATTTACCAACTACCCATTCATAGATCATTCACATCTTATTAACAGAGAAAACTAAGGGTTGGTTCCAAGTAAGCACAATCAAATATATATTTAAGTATATCTTTAGTTATTTAGTATACCAAAATACAATTAATGCAAAAAATATTTTCAATAAACTTCCAGTATAGTTGTTTTTTTACTAGGGACCTCAAGAACTCAAGTAGGATTGTGATAGGGCTCTATATCAGCATGGCTGTGATAAGAGCCCTATCACACGATTATGACAGCGACATTTATATATGTATACTGTATATATACAATGACTGTCCAAAAAAGGTCACCACCTGGACTGCTTTAAAAAGTCACCACCTGGATTTAACTAAGCAAATACGTAAGATCCTCCCATTGGATGTCTAGGTTCAGCAACGTTACGTGCCCAAAGAATGAGGTCAGCTGAATAGCTGAATATACTGAATGACCAGATTATTCTATTAATTAGTTTTTTCTTCCATCTTTCAAGTTGACAATGACAGGTTTCATAGGGCTCTAGTTGTGAGTGATTCAGGGAGCACAAGACATCATTTTCACACATGGATTGGCCACCACATAGTCCAGACCTTAACCCTGTGGAATCTTGGGGATGTGCTGGAGAAGACTTTGCGCAGCGGTCTGACACTCCCATCATCATTACGAGATCTTCCCGACAAATAAATCCAACTCTGGATGGGAAAAATTGACATTCTGGACATGGCTGAAGCTTATCGAAACAATGCCACAACAAATGCGTGCCGTTATCAAAGCTAAAGGCGGTCCAACATTAAGAGTGATTGACTTTTTTTGGGACAGGGGGTTTGAATTATATTATGTTTTGTTTCAATGTTTTAATGTTTATGTTTTTTATTTCTATATACTGTTTGGTCCATTTTATGGTTTTGAAAGTGCTTTATAAATAAATATTGTGTTGAGTGTATATGAAAGTGAAAGTTACAGTACCTATTTGTCAGTTATGGTGACCCATACCCGAAATGTGACCTCTGCATTTAACCCATCCAGTGAGTAGTGAACAAACACACTGCAAGTCTTGAACACATACACCCGGAGCAGTCGGCTGTTATACCGGCAGCGCCCGTGAATATATACAGCGGGGAAAATAAGTATTTGACACATCAGCATTTTTATCAATAAGGGGATTTCTAAGTGAGCTATTAACACAAAATTTCAAGTCATAATAATGTTCAGTCATAATAAATAAAGTGAAATGACACAGGGAATAAGTATTGAACACACTTTATTTAATACTTTGTAGAAAAGCCTTTGTTGGTGATTACAGCTTCTAGACGCCTCTTGTATGGAGAGAACAGTCGTCTGCATTGCTCAGGAGTGATTCTGGCCCATTCTTCCACACAAATGTTTTTTAAATCTTGAAGGTTCTTTGGGCCTTTTTTATGAACTTTGATCTTCAGTTCTCTCCATAGATTTTCTATGGGATTTATGTCAGGTGATTGACTGGGCCATTCTGTCATGGCAGACAAGGAAAGACTCAAATGCGGGGCAAAAAACACGGTTTTATTTCAGGTAAACAAATCCACCACAGTCTGGTAAATAGCACACCACAGACGACCCCCTGCGGGTCACGGGGAAGAATCCAAAGAGAATAAGGTCCGGGGAGGTAACTCGACGCTGAATCCGCCAGGCGAGAGACTTCGCAGAGATCTGGGTCCGGGGAGGAAACTCGACCCGGAACTCGCTAGGCGAGAGAATCCGTAGAGCCTGATAAATGGTGGTATCCAGGAGCAGTGGTGAAGTCTTGTGAGGAGGGAGATCGCAGTCCGGAACGCCAACGGGATCTGTGTAGATGTAGTGGGAGAGTTTGCAAGGCAGGAAAAACACAGAGAAGTAGGACACCGATCTTGGAGGCTGAATGCTAGGATGGTAGCAAGGCAAAGGCTAAGGCAAAGGCTAATGCTATGACAATGGCAAAGACTAAGACTATACTAAGGCTAAATACATCTAGAACACGCTAGAGCGTAGGCAGTCTGAGCTGGCAAAAACACGCAACGGTCAGACAAGGAACGAGGGAAAACAGAGGGTATTTAAGGGAAATACTAAGGGGATGTAATAGAATGCAGGTGCGAGTGATAATAATAAACAAGTCACCGGTGTGGGGAAAGCCCTGACGGGGGAAACACGAGGGCGTGGTAAATGACATAGACACCGAGTGCGTGCTAACCGCTAGAAAAGGATAGCACGTGCTCGACAAAACAAAACAAACACCTCCCAAGCCAGAACACACAAAGACAAGAACGGGATCATGACATTACCCCCCCCCACCAGCGCCCCTAGGCTCTTAGGGAGGGGGCTCACCTCGTCTCCGGTGAAAGTCCACGACCAAAGATCGATCCAGCACGTCACGAGAAGGAACCCAAGACCTCTCTTCTGCGCCATAGCCCTCCCAGTCCACTAGGTATTGGAATCCCCTGCCGCGGCGACGGACGTCAAGAAGCTTCCTGACAGTGTAAGCAGGAGCTCCGTCCACGAGTCGCGGAGGAGGAGGGTTGGGTCGAGAACTGGCGGGGTTGAGAGGGGATGTGACCACTGGTTTAACCCTAGATACGTGGAACACAGGATGAATACGACCAAGAGGAGGTGGAAGCTTGAGCCGTACGGCCACCGGATTAACCACCTTGGCGATACGGAACGGCCCAATGAACCTGGGAGCCAGCTTGCGAGAAGGAACCCGGAGAGGAAGGTCCTTGGTGGAAAGCCATACCCGTTGACCGCACACATAGGTAGGAGGAGAGGACCGGTGACGGTCAGCTGCGGCCTTGGTCCTCAGGGAGGTTCGGGCCAGAACCTTTCTGGCTCTCGTCCAGGTGCGGCGGCAACGTTGGACGAAAGCCAGAGCCGAGGGGACCGCCACGTCGAGTTCCTGGGTGGGAAACAAAGGGGGTTGGTAACCAAGAGAACACTCAAATGGTGACATACCTGAGGAGGAGATGGGAAGAGAGTTGTGGGCATACTCCACCCAAGAGAGCTGTTGGCTCCAGGAGTTAGGGTTGTTGGATGTCAGACAGCGGAGTCTCCGTCCGAGATCCTGGTTGGCTCGCTCGCACTGCCCATTGGTCTGGGGGTGAAAGCCTGAAGACAGACTCGCTGAGGCCCCGATTTGTCTACAGAACTCCTTCCAAAAGCGGGAAGTGAACTGAGGACCCCTATCAGAAACGACGTCAACCAGAAAACCATGAATGCGGAAGACGTGATCCACCATCAGTTGAGACATCTCTCGGGAGGAAGGGAGCTTGGGAAGAGGGATGAAATGGGCAGCCTTGGAGAATCGGTCAACCACCGTGAGGATAACAGTGTTTCCTCTGGAGGGAGGAAGGCCCGTGACAAAATCCAGAGCGATGTGAGACCAAGGGCGGGAGGGAATGGGGAGGGGACGAAGGAGACCAGCAGGTGGGCGGCAGGACGTCTTATTCTGAGCGCACACCGGGCAAGCCAACACGAACTGTCTGACATCGGTGGATATTGATGGCCACCAAAACCGCTGACGCACTGACGCCACGGTTCCCTTTACTCCTGGATGGCCGACCAACCTGGACGAATGACACCACTGGAGGACTTCGGAACGTGTCGAGGTCGGAACGAACAGTTTATCCGCTGGACACCCCTCTGGCACTTGTACCCCACGACCGGCCTCCGTCACTCGTCTCTCGATGTCCCAGGTGAGGGAGCCTATTACCACTCTTCTGGGAAGAATGAAATCAGTAGACGGCTCCCCCCCAGGGGATTCGAAGAGACGAGAGAGTGCATCCGGTTTGATGATCTTGGAGCCAGGCCGGTACGATAGGGTAAAGTTGAATCTGCCGAAGAAGAGTGCCCAACGGGCCTGACGCGAATTCAACCTCTTGGCTGAACGGACATATTCTAAGTTTTTATGGTCCGTCCAGACCAAGAAAGGCTGTGACGACCCTTCCAACCAGTGGCGCCACTCACCCAAAGCAAGACGAACCGCCAGCAGCTCTCTGTTGCCGATATCGTAGTTTCGTTCAGCAGGGCTGAGGCAGTGTGAGTAGAAAGCACAAGGGTGCACCTTCTCATCATAACTGGTACGTTGGGACAAAACTGCGCCTACCCCGACGTCGGAAGCATCGACCTCGACAATAAACTGCCGTTCGGGATCTGGAAAACAGAGTACAGGTGCAGAGACAAATCTGGACTTAAGTTTATCAAAGGCTACCTGTGCATTAGAATTCCAAGAGAACGGGACCTTGGAGGAGGTTAATGCTGTGAGCGGAGTGGCCACCTGGCCGAATCCCCGGATGAATCGCCTGTAAAAATTGGCGAATCCCAGGAACCGCTGCAAGGCCTTACGAGAGTCAGGGGTGGGCCATTCGGCAACAGCTTTGATCTTGGAGCTGTCAGGTTCAACGCCTCGGGGAGAAATTACGTGGCCAAGGAACGAAACCGTATCGGAGTGGAAATCGCACTTCTCCGCCTTGACGAACAGCTTATTTTCAAGAAGACGCTGGAGAACCTCTCTAACGTGTCGGTTATGTTCCTGGAGAGAGGGGGAAAAGATAAGGATGTCATCCAGGTAAACAAAGACAAAACGATTAATCATGTCTCCCAACACATCATTAATGAGACTCTGGAAGACGGCTGGAGCATTGGTCAAGCCAAACGGGAGTACCAAATACTCGTAATGTCCAGATGGTGTGTTAGATGCAGTCTTCCACTCGTCCCCCTCGCGGATACGAACCAGGTGATAGGCGTTGCGTAGGTCTAATTTAGTGAAGACCCGGGCTCCCTGTAAAAGTTCGAAGGCGGACGCCATTAACGGTAAGGGGTATTTGTTCTTTACCGTGATTTCGTTCAAACCTCGATAATCAATACAGGGACGCAGGGAGCCGTCCTTCTCCACGAAGAAGAAACCCGCACCGGCCGGCGAGGAGGAGCGACGAATGAGCCCAGCGTTCAATGATTCTCGGATATACTTGTCCATAGCCTCTCTTTCTGGACTGGAAAGGGAATAAAGACGACCCTTGGGCGGAGAAGTGCCTGGGAGGAGATCTATAGCGCAGTCGTAAGGACGGTGGGGAGGAAGGGAGGTAGCTCGTGACTTGCTGAAGACGGATCCCAAGTCGTGATACTCCTCCGGGACCCCGGCCAAATCAGCAGTATCCACCTGAAACTTGGGAGACACAAAAACAGGAGAGGGAGCAGGACCAAGACAAGACACATGACAAAAAGAGCTCCACGCAAGAATAGAATTGTTAACCCAATCAATGTGAGGACTATGCTGTGACAACCAAGGATGCCCTAATATGAGTGGGTTATTGGGGGAATCGAGGATGTACAGCTTAATTCTCTCACAATGATTCCCAGAAAGAAAAAGGCTTACGTGAGGGGTAACGTGAGTGATAGTGGTGAACGGTCTTCCCGCTAGCGTCCAGACTGAGATGGGTTGATGGAGAGGAGAGATGGGAATCCTCCATCTTCGTGCTGTGGAGGCATCAAGGAAATTTCCTTCAGCTCCCGAGTCGATCAGAGCAAGGCCGGAGTGCAGGTCTTGTCCGAAAGAGAGTCGAAAAGACAGTTGTGTGCGGGAAGTAGGAGAGGATCTGGAGATGGCGCCCACCCAGACTCTCCGCTCTACGGATGGGCGTTGGCTTTTAATGGACAGGTCGCCACCGTGTGGTCTGCTCTTCCACAATAGAAACACAGGCCCAGAAGAACTCGCTCTTGTTTCTGGCCTGGGGTGAGACGTCGAGCTGCATAGGCTCAGCAGGAGGGTTGTGGGGGGAAGAGGAAATGTCCCGGCCGGTATCTCGGTTGGTGTCCTTGTTGTTATCCCGGTGTCGCCAGGAGGGAGGTGGAGAACGTCGGCGGCGGCGTGCGTTGACGGCTCTCAATACGCAGGCAGACATTAATAAGATCCTCCAGGTCTCTGGGAGGTTCCAGCGCGGCTATCTCATCCGCGATGTTCGGACTTAGCCCATCCAGAAAACGAGATCGAAGAGCCCCTGTATTCCAATTGCAGGCGGCTGCTAAAGTCTTGAAACGAATTGAGTAGTCCGTGATAGTACCTCTGCCTTGCGAAACACGGGAGAGCTGGGCGGCGGCCTCATCGCCCTGTGCTGACCTATCAAATAGGCTGGTCATCTCCTCCCGGAAGCAACGAAATGAACGACAACAGGGGTCCTGAGCCTCCCAGACTGCGACTCCCCACTCACGAGCTCTTCCAGTCAACAATGTCAAGATAAACGCCACTCTAGTCTCCTCGGTAGAGTATCGGCGCGGTTGAAGAGCAAAAACTAAAGCACACTGCGATAGGAACGCCCTGCAGGCGTTAGGATCCCCATCATAGAGGGGGGGGGCTGTTGGCGTGAGGTTCCGGTTCGCCAAGATTCCCGCGAGGGAGAGGAGATGAATGTTCTCCAGAGTGGGTAGCTCCACTGAGATGCTCGTTGACCTGAAGTCTGAAGGTAGCCAATTGACCACGGAGAACTTCTATTTCCTGAGAACAGGCGGCGAGACGGGTCGTTTGTTGTCCAAGCATGATGCCCTGTTGTTGGAGGGCGGACCTGAGATGATCCAGTCCCGCTGAGTCGTGTTGTTGGTCTGACCGTTCTGTCATGGCAGACAAGGAAAGACTCAAATGCGGGGCAAAAAACACGGTTTTATTTCAGGTAAACAAATCCACCACAGTCTGGTAAATAGCACACCACAGACGACCCCCTGCGGGTCACGGGGAAGAATCCAAAGAGAATAAGGTCCGGGGAGGTAACTCGACGCTGAATCCGCCAGGCGAGAGACTTCGCAGAGATCTGGGTCCGGGGAGGAAACTCGACCCGGAACTCGCTAGGCGAGAGAATCCGTAGAGCCTGATAAATGGTGGTATCCAGGAGCAGTGGTGAAGTCTTGTGAGGAGGGAGATCGCAGTCCGGAACGCCAACGGGATCTGTGTAGATGTAGTGGGAGAGTTTGCAAGGCAGGAAAAACACAGAGAAGTAGGACACCGATCTTGGAGGCTGAATGCTAGGATGGTAGCAAGGCAAAGGCTAAGGCAAAGGCTAATGCTATGACAATGGCAAAGACTAAGACTATACTAAGGCTAAATACGTCTAGAACACGCTAGAGCGTAGGCAGTCTGAGCTGGCAAAAACACGCAACGGTCAGACAAGGAACGAGGGAAAACAGAGGGTATTTAAGGGAAATACTAAGGGGATGTAATAGAATGCAGGTGCGAGTGATAATAATAAACAAGTCACCGGTGTGGGGAAAGCCCTGACGGGGGAAACACGAGGGCATGGTAACCGCTAGAAAAGGATAGCACGTGCTCAACAAAACAAACACCTTCCAAGCCAGAACACACAAAGACAGGAACGGGATCATGACACATTCAAGCAGCTTGATTTTCTTTCTTTGAAACCACTTCATTGGGTCCTTGGCCTTGTGTTTGGGATCATTGTCTTGCTGAGATGTCCACCCTCTTTTCATTTTCAGTTTTCTGGTAGATGGCAGCATATTTTTATCCAGAATGTCCCGGTACATTTCTCCATTCATCCTGCCTTCAATAATATGAAGTCTGCCAGTACCCCTTGCTGAAAAGCAGCCCTAAACCATGATGCTTCCACCCCCAAACTTAACTGTTGGTATGGTGTTCTTGGGTTGGTGGGCAGTGCCATTTCTTCTCCAAACATGGTGTGTAGAATGACTGCCAAAAAGTTCAATTTTGCTTTCATCTGACCATACTATAGTCTCCCAATAATCCACAGGCTTCTCCAAATGCTCTTTCGCAAACTTTAACCGAGCCTCAACATGCTTTTTGTTAAGCAATGGAGTCTTGCGTGGTGAGCGTGCATGGATGCCATGGCGGTTCAGTGCATTGCTTATAGTTGTCTTTGAAACAACAGTACCTGCTGATGCAAGGTCTTCCTGAAGTTCTGCCCGAGTGGTTCTTGGCTCTTGGAGAACTCTCCTGATTATTCTTTGGACTCCTCGGACAGGGATCTTACGTGGAGCACCTGATCGTGGCCGGTTTATGGTGAACTGATGCTCTTTCCATTTCTGGATAATTGCCCCCACAGTGCTCACAGGAACATTCAGCATTCTGGAAATGCGCCTATAACCATTCCCATCAAAATGCTTTTCAATGATAAGATTACGAAGATCTACAGCGAGTTCTTTGCTTTTACCCATCATGAAGTCTTTCCTGTGTGCCTCCTAGGTAATGAGAAGCCTTTATAGGCCGTCAATTAGGACTAAAGCATCTGATATCAATTAGTACTGATAGGGGGCAGGGTTTCTCTCTCAATACTGACAGATTTCAGGAGATCTCCTGGCTTTCTATGCCATTTTGCACCTTGTTACCTTCATGTGTTCAATACTTATTCCCTGTGTCATTTCACTTTATTTATTATGACTGAACTTGTATACTTAAATGTTCTGATTTCTTTGTATGAATTCAATATTTGGCTTGATGGCTACTTCTGGTGGAAATTTTGTGCCAATAGCCCACTTAGAAATCCCCATAAAAATGCTGATGTGTCAAATACTTATTTTTCCCCGCTGTATATACAGGACCATGGTCAGCTATTCTAGCTTAAAAGAGAAATAGATTCATGAGTGTCAACTGTGCAAACAACTGAACAAAAGAAAGATTTTTACAATGACAAAATAGATGCCTAATGCCTACATTCACCCAAGATAAAGGATAAGCATGATTGATGACAGTATAACCTGTCAAAACAAATCCCCTGACATCACAATAAACACTGCAGGTAAATTACCTGCGTCTAGATCTACATCATTTACTGACTCAGATCGGGAGGTTTTGTTTCAGTGGAACTGGGTGTGACAGGAAATGCCATGTTACCACAAGTACATTCTACAGTCATGACACTGTGGACTGGATTTTATTTCATACTTATAATCCACCTCAATATATACCACACGTACTGTACCACACCCATTATAGCTCTGTACATATTCATCTGGCTGAGCCCAGACTTTAAAGGGTAATGTAAACCAGGGCTGGTGATTTATGAGCATCTTCTGTAACTCCCACTCACAATGTGTGACTTCTTTCCTGTGTAACCATTAGCACCACAACAACACGTTTACTGTGAGATGGAAGACATGCTCCTTTGGGCCATTGTAAATGTGCACATGCATTCTGTGTATATATATGTGTGTGTTTGTGCATATGAGGGAGACAGTCTGAGGGTTTATGTGAAGAGAAGGAAAAACATACAGGACAAAAAATAGAAACCGCACATACATGCTGGCACACTCAACTGAGTTGAACAAAATCTCTCCGCTCCCATGTACACTACTTTTAAATGTTTGATAAAACTGTCTCTTTTTTCAACAGAAGTTGAACCACAAGACTGCACCTGTGGATGTCTATTGCCCGGTTTCACACACTAGGCTTAAGACTAGGCCCAGACTAAAATAAAAGTTTGATCCGTCTTAACTGAAAATGAATAGCCCTGACATATCTTAAAATATGTTGACGCCATTGTTTTGTCACAAGATGCACACCAGGAGCATTTTTATCAAAGGCATTTTAATAAAAGTGACTTAAATATCCTAATTTAACTAAGGCATAGTCCTGTCTTAAGCTAAGTCTTGTATGTGAAACCGGGGCTATGTGTATTTTGGTCTTAAAGCATGTTGTGCAACAGTGGTGTATGTATGTGTATACCTGTAATGCTTAGACGGACTGAGAGCCATAACACACTGATTAGATATATAACTTCCGACCTATTCATCTACAGTAGGAACTAATTGTCCACAGTTATTCAAGCAAGCAGGTTATGCAAGGATATCAAAATGTTTATTAATAGAGATCATTGAATGTCTTATTGGAAGGGCCAATTCCTGGTTGTTTGCAGTGTTGCAAGAAAAATAGCAAGTGTGCTTATCACTGTTATCACAGTGTTTTTAATGTGAATGAACTGAGTGCAGTTGACTTCCGTTACATTGAACAGAATTAAAGTAAGATGAGGCCAACATGAATGTGCTTGGAAATTGTATTAACTGAATAAGTTTAAGTAGCCTTAACATATCCTATATACCACATTTCTTTGACAGGACAAACATGTTTTTCTCCCAAAAAAATCTGTATGTCTGTGATAACAACAATTTTTATATTATTCTTATTTATGATGAATAAACAAGCTTTCTTTGTATGGCTTGTTAGGATTGGACGATATCTGGGGGAGATACAGTCGTTTAAAACTCTGGAACCTGAGTGTGCAAAACAATCTAAATATTGAGAAAATTGCCCTTGAAGTTTTTAATCAGAGACACTGTAGCAGGCCATCCACTCACAAAAATAAAGTTTTTATATATTAAGGGTAGAATTTACAAAATATATTCATGGAACATGATCTTTCCATAATATCCAAGTGATTGTTGTCATAAAAGAAAAATCTATCATTTTTACCCATACAATGTAATTTTGCCTTTTACTAAAAATGTTCCTGTGCTATTTAAGACTGGTTTTGTGATCCAGGGTCACATATTCTGTCTCAGCCTCCGTGCTTCAAAGGGAGGGGTCGGAAAGGGAGCCGTTGGTTGTTATTCACAAACTTACCACTTGATGCTGCTAAATTTCATTATCTGTACCTTTAAAAAGGAAACCTAAATTTGAGTAATTAAGTAACTAAGTAATTAGTTCCTGTAATTTGCTTGCTTTTCCCTTGAAAAGAAAATGATTACTTTGTGTAATATATGTGTTTAAAAAGTGGAATTGACATCAAACCCAGGGTTTGTTACAATCTCCACCCCTTTTCGAAGCGCGAGTGGTGTTGAAATTGCATACGCCATTTGTTTATTGAATCGTGTTCCTAATCGCGCTCAATTTAGTCACACAGACCTTAAAATAGCATTTCCGTTTATTCAGAAACCCATAGATGAGGAAGCTGCATTATGTCGCAGAGAGTTACATTTATGTCGGGAGAGAATTGTGAGGCCCCGTTTGGACGTTTTATCTTAACTTTTAAGGCCAGTTTAAGTTGTATATTTAACATTTCCCAATCAGCCATCCTACTAGCAAGAGCATTTTATTTCTTTAAACTTACCTGAATGAATGATGTCATTGTATTTCATATTCAGCTGCTGCCAAGATCTTTTGTTGCAGAAGGATTGCACAGGTAGCGAGAGAGTTAAATACAATTCCCATTTTCAGTTTCAACAAAATAAATATAAAAGTGATTGACATATGAACTTGCGCATTAAAGCGTGAAATAATTTTCTCCAACGGCAACTCTCTTTCTTTTGCTGCTGCGGCTGTGTTGCTCTTTTTTCCAAATATGTGCTCATATTAGTGATGGGTCGTTCGTGAACGATTCGAAAGTGACTCGTGAAGAACGAGTCGTCATGGGAAGTGATTCGTTCAGTCGCGCATGCGCAGTGCGCAACATGCTCCGGGCGTTTAACAAATGCAGACAGAGCCGGAAAGAGAATTGATTAGTTCACCTCCCGAGTCTTCGGGTTCGAGTCGTTCGGTCTTTTGTAATGTGATGTGACAGCTTTGGACAGAGAAATTAGCTAATTTACAACCTTCCTAACTAACGGGTGCATAGCCTAGCCCTAGTGTTTGTCTATTGATAATTAAATTAAATTTTAATTAAATTAAAACTGATTAATTAAATTGATTTTAATTAAAACTCTTTTTCTGTTTATATTGAGATGTATATATATATATTATTATTTTTTACTTATAGACCTTTAATTTTATTCTATCTTATTTTTATCTTAATCTGTATTTCTGCATGTTTATATTTAATCTTGTGCTTTTGCAATGTAAATTTTCTTTTATCATGCCAATAAAGCTCCTTTGAATCTTGAATCTTGAAATGACAAATCAATCAAGATAAGAGGTGAGGTGAGCTAATCATAGACTAAATACCAAGGTAAACAAGTAATTAATCTTTTATGTTTATTATAGCATTATAGTTTTGTATTGGTTGTAATGTGATCAACGTTTGCATAAGTAGTTGATTTGTTAGGAAAGTGACATGTAACATTTTAATTATACTTTGCTAAAATGAACGAAAGGAACGATATTACTCAAAAAAAGATTCGTTCATTTTGCTGAACGAGACTCAAAGGTCCGAGTCAATAAAATGATCCGAACATTCCCATCATTAGCTCATATTCACAGTACGCTCGTACCTTCAATTCGATTGGCGAGAAATGAACAGAGCGCTTCTTGTCACGTGCGGTTGCCATGGTGAATCGTGCTATCTTCACTCAATTGATGATGGCTTTTCATCGCCATGCTGCAGGCGCAGAATCTAGGGTGAACTTACTCCGAGTGGATTGAACTAACTCAAATCAGCCTGTCTGAAACTGAAAACTTAGAGTAGCGATTCTCTGAGTAAATCAACTCAGAGTTCAGATTTTAACTCGGTGTTGGTTGAACTTCCTTATTGAAACGGGCCCCTGGTTTACAAAGCGTCTTATTTTCCTTCACGATCTCCGATAAAACGCTGCAAGCGCGACTGCAGGAGAGACACCCCGAAACACATTACAAAGGCAGATCAAATGTCTTTATATGCCTGTTAACTTATCAGCTAACACGAGCTGCTGCATTACGTGAAACGCAACAGAAAGTCCTCTACTGATTATAGAAGTGAGTCAAACTGTACATTCGAACCAAATATGTAACATGTTTGCATGACTAAAGAAATGTAATACAATTTATATAATATGTCTTTTGAAAGCTATTTCTCATTCATTGCTGTCTCAAGCGCAGACAGTGCAGCTCTTTCTTCAGAGAGGCATAACATGAGCCAATAGCGTTTGAGTGTGAGAGCGTTCAGAACGTTTCATTGGTTGAATGAACTGAATGAATACGCCCTTCTTAACGAGTCATTTGAGTCAAGTGGGATTGAATGAACTGAAAGATGTCATTAATGGTCTAATATTCTGTGTTCCAACAATGCATATCTATTAACTGAACTTTTCTGAAAAATAAAGGTAATGAGCTGGTTTAATTTCATTCTATGGTGAAGTAAATTTTGTCAATACAGTTCAATCTTTGTACGGAACATTTAATTACACAAAGTAAATGATTTCAACCATTTAGATTTTAGTAGACTAAATATAATGTACATTTATTTAACTAAAATGTTTTACTTAGATTAAAATGATGGGGTTGATTAAAATGTGACTAAAACCAAATTGCATTTTCGACTCAATTCAATTCAAGTTTATTTATATAGCGCTTTTCACAATGTACATTGTTCCAAAGCAGCTTTACAGGGGCAAACAGGGAAAACAGAAAAGGTAAAACACAGCAAAGCGAATGGTGTTTATAGAACAAGCAAGATCATTCTAATAAATAATATCTAATTAATAAATAAATAAAAGCAGTCTCCCGGTGAGCAAGCCAACCAGGCTCGGCTGGGAGGGCCAGATCTCCTCTGACGTGTCATAGCTGCACTCGGTGACCCCGACCAAAAGCCACCGAGCAAATAGGAAAGAGGGAGAGGCCACCATCTGCAACCCAGAAAGTCCCACTCGGCGAAAACCCTGCAGGTTCAACCCGGTCAAAAATATGACTAAAACTAAATCAAAATTTGCTGTCAAAATTAACACTGAATCCCCTAACAAAGCAAGGGAATATATAGGATATAGATCATAATTAGTAATAAGTAATTAAATACTTTTTGGAGAGAGTAATTTGTATAGTAATCTAATTACACTAATGAATATGTAATTAGTAACTAGATATTAATTTCTTTTTCAGAGTAACTTGCAGAGTAATGTTTATTTTTATATTTTTGTAGTAATGTGCTAAAACAATATTTTTTCTTGATAATGGCATGAAGCTTGTTTATATCACAGTGTGGCTATTGTGCAGCAGTAAATTAACTTTATAAAAATCAACTTTGAGTGCTTAACTCACATTTCATTTATTAAACAGTCCTCTCATCTCACGCTTAAACTGGGTGCCAGAGCTCAAAAGAGGGCATTACAGTCCAAACAAACGGCTATGATGATGATCATGATAATAAAGACGATGATGCATTGTTAATATTCTTATACAAGCAGAAAAACTATTTAAACCTCCGTCACGCTGAAGCTGACAGATCCCAGTGTGACTTCACAAACAGACTGAGGGGTGTTATGATTCTTCTTTTTCCTTTTATTGAGGAACAGTTTCACTGCAGAATGATTGAAGACTTCCTCTGTTAACACAGCTCGGCCAGCTCCCCAGAAGAGAAAGCACTATTATACTGCTATCACTCTCTGGGTGCTAAGCTTAAGGGACTATTGGCCTCATCTGGCCTCAGTGAGTATGTCTGCTTACTGTCTTTATCATCTTTAATTAAACCTTGGCCTGATCAGAGATCTGTTCCCTGATCAGAAACAATGCATTCGGTCCTTTCCAACAGTGTTAGGAAACAACTAGTTACGGCCAACTGTAATACAAGGCTAAGAATAGAGCTCAAATTTGTCATTGATTTATCTTTCTTGCAAACTACCAACCGGATAGTGAGAGAGGCTTATGAAATCTGATTTAGTTTTTGATCAACCGAGGTTTTTAAAACAACTGAAGATATTAACATCATTGGTTATTGTTGGCTTCCTATTGATTGGTGATCATACTCCTCTACGTTGGATCACCAAACACTAAATTCATGACTTAAATTATGTAGATTATATTTAGAAAATGACAAAGGAAGAGTATGTATGAATCATTTAGCGTTCTTGTGTTTACAGTATCTACTGTATATCTTTCTATACCAAGTTACTTGGTCTCAGGTTTTGGTCAAAGTTTTTGACTTTCTCAGACAACACTGCACCCTAGTGGGTACCAAAAAGTTTATGCTGAAAAGTATACAGTATGCGATCATGAAAAGTCACCTTGAAGCCGCAATCAATCTGACTTGATTGAATATTATAGTTTGAAGATCAAACATGTCATAAAATTCTAGGTTTTAAAGACTATTTGACTTGATGACTCATATGGGCATTGACTGAATGGCAGACCATGTGTTGGTGTGTATGCTCCTGTGTACAGAGGACAGTTTGTTCACAGATGAGTAAATGTGTGGCTATAGTGTGAATCGTGACTAATGTTGTAATCAAACACAACAAGTTACGGTAAAAAAGCCCAAGGCAGGAAGTCGAAGGATTGCTTAATTCCTGCAGCTCATGACAGACTAGCAGAACAGGACAGCATTACAACTACAAACAATAAGTGCCAGGGAAAACTTAATGTACTCAAACAAGACTTCAGCCTGTGACGCCTGTCTGTTTGTTGGTCTAAATACGTGTTTGTAACACCGTGTTTTCACTGCAAACAGAAAATGCTAAAACACAAGTTAACAAAAACACAAGTCTGCCTTAAGCTTTAATATGTTACAAACTAGTCTTATATAAGTTCATTAGGGCCTTGCATAAATTGTGCTGCAGAATTTTAAACACACAGACAATGAAAAAAAGTTGCTGATATCTGATTAATGTCTTTCACACTGTCTCTTGACTGAGCTGAAGTAATTCCCTCACTCCCTCATCAGTCTGAGATGGTCGCTGATGCTAAAATTTCAACACATTTCATCAGTTAGTGTCTCTACTGATGCAACTGCAACTCAATAAGTTTTGCTATTACGTGGAGAGAGACCCCTTGTGTTCATGATAGGAAATGCAACTGCACACAGGCCCAATACATTCTTCATTGAAAGATTATTTAACAGAGAATTGCTTCTTACTACATGTGAGATAACAAATTCACATGGCAAAATATAAATATATTGTTTGGAAATTGGATGGGAACTTATTTTAAATAAACATACTTGCTATGTTACTAAATAAGTAATAGAACAGTTCCCATATCCATTGTTAGTTTTATCAGTGGTAATTATCAGGGAATACTTGACCTTGCGTCTGACCAATAAGAATCAAGTTTTCCAGAAAGCTGTTTCTACTTTTTTTAATAACCGAATGTTATGATTGACCAATCAAAATCAATAATTCAACAAAGCTTGTAATAAAAGTGAAAAGAAGGCTTAGGAGACACATCAGATTTGATATATTTTCTTTATATTACTAAAAATCATTTAAGTCTGTTTCATTTTACATATACCTAGTATTCAAATACATATAAAAATCAAAATAAATATTTTAAATATGTACATTTAGTGATACTATGGGAAGTAAATGAACATTTTTAGCTAAATAAATTATAAGCCTCTTGCTCACCTATAGACAGTACACGTGTAGAACAAAAGCATAACCCTCATGTTAAAAAATAGGTTAATAATGTAAAGCTCACAAAAAAGTGCAAATAGCAGTATTGAAATGTGCTGTGACATACAGAATATCATATATCTGTATTATATTACAATGAAATCTCTTTGATCATTGCACTCTGGTGTACACATGTACATTTACATTAAATCCACTTTCTAAATAAATCCAAATACATGTTGGTTTATTATATGGTTGTGTGCACGTCTTTTTGTGTTTTAGGAGTTTACATGATTGGCCGCTGCTAGAAGTGACGCAAATAAGGAGTTGGGCCTCTGCATCAGGTCCTGTGGCCGATCAAATTCAACCACCTAAGAAAGAGAGAGAGAGAAAGAGAGAATTATGAATAAATTGTCAATAGTATTTCGATAGTAATACACAAGTATGCCACAGGCTTTGTATAAAAAGTGGGTGAGTGAATTATCATGACATTTTAATTTGAAAGTGAACTACTACATTAAATCACCAAGAATATAAAAAAACATAATGTGTTATTATGTGACAAAATATTTTATAGTGCAGTATCTCATCAAGCAATGTGTATTTGATATTAATCAACATCATTACTCAAGTCATTTCTGTACCTGTTTTACAGAAATCTTAATTTCATATGTAGCAAGCACAGATTGCTATTAGAATTTGTACTCTTACCTTGCCCTGTTCCATGACAAGTATACGATCACTCTCCAATACAGTGTTGATTCTGTGGGCAATTGTTAATACAGTGCAGTGCTGGAAAGCATCTCTGATAGTGTGCTGGATCATGCCATCAGTCTCCGAGTCTATAGATGCCGTGGCCTCGTCCAACAGAATGATCTACACACACATAAGACAAGTTAGAGCAAAGAATACTTAAGTAAAATCCTTGTAAATCTGATAGCCTGTATTCCCACTTTTGAGTTGCGGAGCAAAGCTCTGGCCATGCACATGAGCTGTCTCTCTCCAACAGAGAAATTCTCTCCATTCTCCACTACTGTAGACTCCAGCTTCTCTGGCAGTTTAGCAATCTACCCGAGAGAAAGAAAGCACTGATTTTCATAGCTGTATGTACAAAGCCTATGCATTGATCGCCATACTGCCTTTCACACTATATACATAGCCACACTAAGTGTTTAACAGGAGCATATAAAGCCTTTGTTTAAATAATCCAGCTGACTAGTACACGAAAAGTTTATACTGATCGGACATCATTTTTGAAAATGTTACAAAGTCATTTCCATTGTTGAATATATGTAAACTAAGTCTTTACCGTGTCCTTCATGTAGGTTTTTTCCAAAGCCTGCCAGAGCTCTTCATCTTTGTAATTGTTAAAGGGGTCCAGGTTATACCTATATGCAGTAAACACATATGATTATACTATAGGCAGATAAAGCAGAACTACAGTATCTCACAGAAGTGATAACATCCCTCACATTTTTGTAAATATTTTATTATATCTTTTTATGTGACAACACTGAAGAAATTACACTTTGCTACAATGTAAAGTAGTGAGTGTACAGCTTGTATAACAGTGTAAATTTGCTGTCCCCTCAAAATAACTCGACACAAAACCATTAATGTCTAAACCGCCGGCAACAGAAGTGAGAACACCCCTAAGTGAAAATGTCCAAATTGGGCCCAATTAGCCATTTTCCATCTCCGGTGTCATGTGATTCTTTAGTGTTACAAGGTCTCAGGTTTTGTGACAATTTTGTGGCAATAGTAGTTTCCACACAACCCACACAAATTATGGGGCAGATTTTATAGCAGATAAATAAATTAACGGATATAGCAATAAAAATCCAACTCAGCTGTATATAGAGTACTATGAACCCTCACTCACTTTGGTCATTTATGACATACACTTCATTTAGCAAGTAAATTTGACTTATCAAGAATAAAATTTAGTAGATGAAACATGGCCTTAATTCAGTAGATAGGCTTTATCATCATGGTATTATGGTTGGGAGTTGAAAGGTGGGAGATCACCTGACAGTGCCGATGAAGAGTACAGGATCTTGTGGTATGATAGAGAGTTTACTGCGAAGATCTTTCAGCCCAAGCTTGCTGATGTCCATGTTATCTATCAAAATACTGCCCTCCAATGGTTCTGCCAATCGGAACACTGCGACACCCAGAGAAGACTTCCCTGAATCAGACAGAGAAAGATACACAAAAATCAAGCAAATCAACATGATCTGCCTTCTTCATTCATATACATTGCTTTCTGCATTTTATCGAAACACTTTGAGATAACAGTCTGTTATTTTGAATTAATTTCATCAGATGCACTGAATACGAAAAAAGGCGATAAGCATGAAAATGATATTATTCCAAGTTTTCCCTCACCGGATCCTGTGCGTCCCACAATGCCGACTTTTTCTTGTGGTTTAATGTTGATGGTGAGTTTATTAAGGACTATGGGGGTGTACTCCCTGTATCTCATGCTGTAGTTTCTAAAGGTTATGGCGCCCTCCTGTGGCCAGCCTGTTGGAATGTTTGCTTCTTTGATAGTCCGAGGACCCTCTGATGCACAACCCTACAGCACAGTAGCAATAGTGACATCAATCAAAAGAAAAATACATTATAGACGTCTATACTTTGACCTTTTTGAAATCAAAAATCTCAAACTCAAATGTGTAAATCATTGAATTCCATGACATCATCTAACCTGAACAAACTCAACGAATGATATGCTTTATGACCCTGAGATAAACACAATGTCTATGAGCGTGTATGTCTCTTACCGTAATGTACTCCAGCAGTCTTTCTACGCTGGTGAACTTAGCCTCAACTTCAGTGGACAACCTCACCACAAACTGAAGCATTCCAGTCAACTGCAATAGCATAAACACAGAATCAGCACTCAGATATCCAGTTGAATTTGACATCATTATTTTCATTCATCTGTGAGTGTTACCTGAATTGTGTAAGATAAGGCCAGGCCTTTCAGAGCAGGGTTTATGGTCTCGCTGGGGCTGAGCACTACAAACAATGCCACCGTTAGAGTAACGGTAGAGGACAAGAAGTCTAACCAGAATGACAGCCAGCGAGTCCCGCAATTAAACAAGAGGAAGTGGTTTGAGTTGATGTCACTCAGCATCTTAAACCTGTCATTTGGAACACATACAAAGAATATGATGTCATTGTGTCAATGCATTCCTTGTTTGTTTGCCTGAAAAGTCTTAAGTATTCGGCTGCTTACTCAAATACTTTAATATAGATGATAACTTTAAAGGGAATCTAATAAATATTCAATTTGGCAGGTATCTTAATACAGTATATCTTACTGTTCTATGTATTGTTGTCTTTTGTCATAGGCATGGATGGTGCTGAGTCCCTGTATGGTGGAGGTGGTGAGAGAGATCCAGGGAGAGCGACTCACATTCTCCAACCTCTTCATTTGTCGAATGCTCCTCTGGAAAACACTAAACCAAGGAGAACACACTGAAACAATGCGTTTGTACACTGTTGTGTGTCTTGAACATTCAAATATTGATTTTGTTTGGTTGCAAGGATATTAATAAATCTAACAGTATCCTAAACAGAATGGGATAAGTGCTGCTGTTGTGATTTTGCAGCTTTGATCCTGGATTAAATGATTTTGTGATGTTTGTTAATGTCTTACTATAGTATTGTTGCAAAGATACATCCGAGAACTGCCACAACGATCAGGAGGTATGGGAACACCACGCAGATGGTGAGGATTGTGAACGTAACCATCAAAGTGAACTGAAAGAAGTTCTCCATGTTAAACGGCAAAACTGCATCAACCTCATCTTGGTCTTTACTGAAGCGATTCACCATGCGGCCAGTTGGAGTTGTGTCAAAAAAACTCATCGGGCTGCCAATGATCTGTAGTGAAAAGAATCACATGGTTCCAAAATGCTGCCTGTGCTCATTTTACTTGACAAATATTTACTTAATACATTACTAAACATTCTCTTTAATGTTGAGCTTTTCAAGGTTAATAGTTCACCCAAAATTTTTAATTTGTCAACATTTACTCAACATTTCAAACCTTCTGCATAACAAAAAACAATATATTTAAAAAAATGCTGCTAACTAAACAACGGCTGTACCCATTCACTTCTATTGTATGGACACAAAACCAATGCAAGTCAATGGCTACGACCGTTGTTCGGTTACCAACATTCTTCAAAATATCTTATGTGTTTTGCAGAAAAAAGTCAAACAGGTTTGAAATGACAAGAGGGTTAGAAAATGAGGCAAACCATACTTTTGTGTAGCCATGACAAGTGTTCTGATCAAATGCTATGTTGTAGCCAAAACATTCAGACTCAGAAAGTGAAAATGTCTTACCCGTTTGAACATGGTGTCATGGAGTTTGGAAGAAGAGCGTAGAGTTACTTTAACAAAGGCGTATCCCTTTGCAATACTGAGTACTACCATGGCGACAATCATAAGGCCATAGACCATTTGATAAAATGGCAGGTCTGGATTCTCAGAGATATTGCCGCTGTTTGATGATGGATCAGAGCTGTTTGATGATGGATCAGAGCTGTTCAACAACTACACAGAACAAAGAAAGAAAAATCAGTCATTCACATTAGTACAATGAGATCAACCTAAGCTGTTATAATCGTTAAGTAAAATGAAAGAAGGTTTTGATGAATGTAGATGGTTTTTGTGTATTTACCCCTGAGCCCTGCTCTAGCCAATAACTAAGCCACCAGTTGCTCATGGCAGTCGACCCCACAAGAAAAGTGAAGAGCAGCACAATAATTACTGACAGAATATAACCTACACAAAGAGAAACAGTGTTATTTATAAGAAAGATTAAATAAAAGAGTAAAGGAAAATATATTAGAAAAAACTGTGAGAAACAACACCACACAATACCTCCAGCAGCTTTGCAGTATTGGTGGTACGTTCTCCATGTCACAGATCCCTCCTGGGACACTTCCTGAGTTACTAATTGATCCTTCTTGCCTTAAACATACAAAAACAAGTCCGAGTGAGTGAAAGCTTGTTATTCAGTCTCTTGACTATATAAGATTACATAAAATACAAATTATATAAGAATAACACCTACCATTTCTTTTTTCTTTTGGAAAAGACTCCACGGTTTTAATTTTTTCATCAGACATATTGAAGGCTACAAATGGAAATTGAAGTTACATTTCATTTATGTTCACCAAATGGGGTAGTGATTGCTTATGAATTCATATCACCTGTTATTACTTATTTTTAGTACTATGATAGCCAAAAGTGCTCTAGAACTGTTCGGTTACAAATATTTGTTCATATATCTTTCTGTGTTCAAAAGAACAACATTATTTATACATTTTTGTATAAACACCTTTAAAAAACAATTAAAAAACAATCGTTAAATATTGTTAAAGCATTGTCTTTCAGAATTTATGTCAATTACTTTTTCCAACTAGGAAAGAAACTTCAAAGTTTAATAAAACTCCGCATCCACTGAATCACACTCTGCACTACCAGACGCTGCTAAAACTTAAAGTAAAACTGAGAGCTGACACAGCAGTGTAGTGATTGTTTCAGCCCGAATATATGCACCATCTCTGCATATTTACTGTATGCCTCAAACTGCTGATCCACAGGGGTCAAATGAGTTGATGTGATTGGTTACAGGTTTATGACGTTGTTTACTGGGGCAATTTCAAACAGCATTATTTTAAGTGTCTTTGGTAAGTGGCAGTTTCATAAACAAAATACTCAATAATGGTTTAAAATTATACATTTGCACATGGTTTGAAACACCACATAAACATATTAACAACATTAATAACATGATTATCACCCCAGGGGGCCTTTATTGTTTATTTATTCCCTAACCTGGGTTCTGTATTCCATTACGTTGAGGCTCATCTAGATTTTTCTGTTTAGTGTCAAGTTCAGTGTGTATTTGGGAATTGTCCTCTTTCTTTTCCTATACAATACAAAAGTGAAACAAAAGCATAAATTCAGTAACAACAAAACAATCTGTCTCTCAGATTCAATTCCTTATTTTATCTTTAAAAGAAAGTAATGATGTGGAGGATCTAAGAGTGAGTACATTGTTCTGTTCCAGCTGGACGTTATGAATGAGCTGTGCATAGCAGCCTTCAGCATTCATTAAAATGCTGTGAGTTCCAGCCTCCTTTATCTCGCCATTTTCCAACAGCAACACCTCATCAGAAAACTCCAAATACTGATGAACATAACAAAGAGCAAAAGCTAAAGAGATCACACGACAGGAAATAGTTGGTAAAGATACATTACATTACATTACTAGGTCAGTGGTTCTCAAACAGGGAGCCGTGGCCCCCTTGGGCTCCCCAAGATGGATCAAGGGAGGCCACTATTTTCTGTGGCATTTTATCAAATATATAAATTTATCATAGATTTTATGCAATCAAACATAAAAAAGACCACCAACCAAAGGAATTTATGTTCCAGCACTGGATAATGTTTTTAGTTTCATAAAAATTCTAGGTTTAAGATTATAAGTCCTTATTTGGGGGGGTCGCAAAGCAATGCACTCTAGTACAGAGGACCTTATTGAATGAAAAAGTTTGAGAACCACTGCCCTAGGTGAGTTAAATATTTAAACAGCCTTTACAAGCATCTTTGCTGAAGCATACTGGCTGACATAATTATAAGAGAATTATAAGTCGGTTAAAAGTTTGTGGGTTTTTTGTGAATACATGTGAATGAGCATGTGATCCCGGTCAAAAGCAGGCTTATACAACCCTTTCCCCTACCTGAGGAGATTACACAATACATGCGTTACCATAAAATTGCTGAATCATTATAGTTCACTTAAGTTCACACAAAAAAATGATATAATACCTTCCCCAAGCAATCTGGTTAAATATTAACATTATTTACATATAACTATGGCCCCTGTGTTGTAGAGAAAGGTCTGTCTCTGATGTGCTGTGACAGGTGCCATTTGATAATGGTGTTTGATTTGATAAATGAAATTGAATATTAGGAGATCAAGGGAGCATGCCCTGACGACATGATGAGTCAAATGTTAGTAGGAATTACCTGTAGCTGATGAGTAACCAAAATGATGGATTTGCCCTTCAGTTCTTTCTTGATGCATTCTTCGAATATATGCTTTCCAACATGGGCGTCGACGGCAGATAGGGGATCGTCCAATAGGATGATGTCTCTGTTAGAATATACTGCCCTGGCTAAACTAATCCTCTGTTTCTGACCACCTGAAAGGTTTAAACCTCGCTCTCCAATCTGCAAACACAAATATAACAATTACTATAGATAAACTCCCTCTATTTGATATAACTCTATTCATCTGTGAAGTATATGAGATGTGTGGTGTTGTGTGGAAACACACTTCGGTCTGATCTCCATAAGGAAGCATTGCCAGGTCAGGTTTCAGAGAGCATGCGTAAACAACACGGTCATATCTGCAATACAGCAAGCACACATTGCGCACATTTTAGAAAGCATCAATGATCAACAACAAAGTTCTGTTATCAGGGTCAGACATTTACCCTAACCCATAAAAGTCATCACATGCTATAAATACGACCATAAACCAGTTCACAGTCACTTAGGTACAGGGGAGTTTTGTAAACTACATGTGTTTCAAAGGTGTCTACTGTAAATCTAAAGATGTTGTACCTGGTCTGGTCGAACGGTTCTCCCATGAGAATGTTATCCCTCACAGTTCCATGAAATATCCAGGCTTGTTGGGAAACATACGCTAATGTTCCATTAACTGACACAGACCCGCTCAGAAGATGCATCTGCAAGGATAGACAAGTTACACAGACCCAATTCATCACATTATGAGTGGTGCTGTGTGTCATTATGTGATCATGGGCTAACAAACATAAACACATGAGACAGAGGCATCACACCTGCTCTAGAATACTTGATATTAAAGAGGTTTTCCCACTTCCAACGTTGCCACATACCCCCAGCAGACTTCCCTATAAATGAAAGAGAGAGAGTCAATGTAAATGTTTTTTTTTTAAATAAATGTTACATATAAAAGTTTTATCGACCCACAACACAAATTCATTTTCAGTCAACTCTATAACACACACACCTTGGGAAGAGTAAAACTGATGTTTCTGAGTGCGTGTTTGTTATCTGAGGTATGTTTGGTGTTTTGAGAGTCATCTTGAGGATGCTCACTGCCATTTCTGACATCTGGCGGGCTCCAGCTGAATGAAGCCTTTTCCATAACAAGCGCTGAGCTCAAATCATTATTTTGGATGAGATAACTGTCTGGGTTCTTGACCATCAGAAGCTTCTGCAGGAACACAAGCATCAGTAAAGTGTCTGTTATCTGAACTATATTGTTATTGAGGAAATAGGAAGTGAACACTCTGTCCACTAAGGTAGACCTTAATGATGATGGGAGTTGTTTTTGACATACAGAGTAAAAAGCATGTGAAAGAATGAAACTAACCTTCAGTCTACCCAGAGCAACTTTAGCCTCAGCTACAGCTTTAACAGAGAATGGCAACAAACCCATAGACATCCTCATGCAGTTGAATACAGCGATGATAGTGTAGGCCTGTGAGGAGACAATCAGCTGGTTAGAGAAAACTGTAATTTGTACAATGATAGTATCAGATAAAGCATTCAGGTCTGTGCTAGTTTATTATAAAGCAAACAATTATAATAAGAGGGTGGTGAAACTTTGTGTTTTTAGCACAATAGTTTAATTGTGTTCAGTGCACTCACAGTAGAAGGTTCTAGGGGCAGTTTCAGTGCAGTGTGGGTAATGAAGGTGAGGATGGTTGCCAGTGTTGGCACTATTGTTGTTAGGGAAGAGTTTAAACTCTGAACATAACCAGCCTTCTGTAATAGCAACTTCTCATTTCTCCTGATATCTGGAGCAAAAAAAAACGAAAAAAAAAATGTAAGTATTAAGAGGGAATAGGGAAAAAACTTTAGTAAAAATTTATATCTTTGTATCTCCACTCTACCCTGCCTGTCTGAAATGCGTGGATGTTTTACAAAGCTCAGCGTGAAAAGCAAGGTGTGCTTTGATTGGCCAGTTAACCAGTGCGTAGTGATTGGTCGAATACTGCAAGCATGTGACGGAAATGTAACTCAAGGTTCCAAAGCAATTGTACTGACAGGTATGCCCACCCTACTTGCGTATACATTTAGGCGGTTTTAGTGAAATCATACCACGAACTGATGTAGATTTGTGGGGGAGTGATTACACAAGGCGTTTCAGTCAGGTCTGGGTGAGCTTTTATATCGAATCCATCTTTTATTTCCGACACTTTAATATTTCCAATTTACATGTCTAAAACATGCATGGGCAACTTATAACACACCAAAGACACAGAAAAACACGTATTCACGCCATATGCCCCCTTTATGAAAAATATGTTTAATGAAACAAGGTGTGAGTATTTACGTCAATCATGAGCAAGGCTTTTGTTGACATTTAACAGATACCTGAATGGAATGGCCGAACATAGAAATGCAGATTAAAAGTGAATTTGGATTGGTCCTCTACATTTTCAAAATCCTTATACAATTTAGAAATTGAGATTAATACATCATCTGAAAGCTGAATTAATAAGATTTCCATAGATGTATGTATTTATTAGGATAGAACTAGATCTTTGGCCAAATATAACTATTTCAAACTCTGGAATGTAAGGGTGCCTTTGACTTTGTTACTCAGAGGTGCTGTAGCAGGCTGTTGCTAAGAAGAAACAGGTTTGTTTTAACGCTCTATATTAGTTTACCGCTGTAATGACGTTGTGGAGAGTGGATGAACCCAAAAGCTGGAATTCTAAGCTTTACATAGATATTAAACTTGAGTGGGTAATTCCTAAAGAGCGAGCAACAGCGAGGGATGTTTGTAGGCGTGTTACAGGCCCTTTCTGTTCGCGATTTTGCTGCATCCACTCACAAAAATATAGTTTTTATATAATTACGGTAGGAAATGTACAAAATATCTTTAGAGAACATGATCTTTACTTAATATCCTAATGATTTTTAACATAAAAGAAAAATTGATCATTTTGACCCATACAATGTTTTGACATTGCCACAAATATACCCCTGCTAAGACAGGTTTGGTGGACCAGGGTCACAAATTTGTTACGTTTTGATTCAAATAATTAAAAGATTCCATTTCTATATATGTTTGTCAAATTCAGAAAGTAAAAGGACAACCTGTGATTGTTTTCTCAAATGACTCCTCCCACGCGTACATCTTAATGAGTTTGATGCAGGTCAGAACCTCATTCATCGTGCGAACACGTTTGTCTGTCACAGATACAGCCTTCCTTCTAAGTTGACCAATGAGTCTAGCGACTGATAACTACAGCACAAACACAGACGCACAAAGAAAACATGTCCCATAATACTGTAACAGTCCAACAAATAACAAAACTGGGAAGACAAAATATCAAGACAATACAACACACCTGAATAGGTATGAAGATCAGGTACACCAAAGTTCCAATAAGTGCTGTGTATCCCAGAATGATGCATGCATATATGATGCATATGATCAGTAGCACAGGAACACACAGTGAAAATGTTCCATACAAGACAGCCTCGTATAATCGATAGCCATCACTCGTCAACACGTTTATCGTCTACATCATAGAAAAACAAAACACACAAATAATAAACAAATAAGTGAATGAAACCACTACATAAAGTAAAAGGTCTGTCATATAAAGGGACACATTTGATGAATGCTATATTACTTTCATACTTTAGTCATTCAAAAGTTACTTAAGATTATTTAACTACTTAATGAGCAATAATGTGACTCTTTAA
Source organism: Triplophysa bombifrons (assembly GCA_029783895.1). Lineage (NCBI taxonomy): Eukaryota > Metazoa > Chordata > Actinopteri > Cypriniformes > Nemacheilidae > Triplophysa > Triplophysa bombifrons. The sequence continues at coordinate 25,590,999 of CM056448.1, forward strand.
ATGCAAAATTACAACCTTTCCAGCAAGTAACCTGTCATAAGTTTTAGACAACAGTAAATCTACAAATCATAAACAGGCAATAGCTTACCTCTCCAACACTGATGTTGGCGAGTGTCCTGAGAGAGATGATTTTCTTGAAAGCAAGCATTGAGAATGCTCCCTTTATTCTGACAGCTGTACGCATGTTCAAAGCCCACAAGAGTGATGCAAAAAACGCCTTGCTGAATTCTGAGATGAACAGGGCCACACACAGACCCACACCGTGAAACAATGTTGATGAATCCGGCTTCTCTGCATAGTTTAGGATTTGATACACTAAAATAGACTAGATGACAAAGACACAATGTAAAACATACTGTATTTCAACAAATCCACAAGGAAGATTAAAGATAATAAACAATTACAACAAGAATTGTTGAACATACCGGACCAACAAATACAGCAAACGAGAAAAAGATGGAGGACAAAAATGACACTATTAATCGTGTCTTCTGAAAACGCATGACCACGGCAGCAACAGAAGCTTTCTCTAGGCCCACGTGGGCGACCTCCTCTTCCCACAGTCCCTGTAACCTATAAACACAACAACAGCAATCACACTTAGACTGTTGTTTTGGGCCTTTTTCTGTTGTTGGATATTCAAGTGAAATATCAAAAAGAATGGTCTTCTATTGTGTTCTATTGTGTCATTTCAAAGAATGCAGAAAATGCACCTCTCTCCGTTGGTGTGGGCTCCATCATGAGGTGAGAGAGAAAGTGAGTTCATGTCTAACCGATTCCTGAAGAGCTTCCACATCATTGGTGTCATCCATGTAAATGATGCGAAGGAGAAAAAACCGGCATCATCGACTGGGTGTGAACTGAAAAAAAAGACTCAGAAATTAATCATAGTAAAATAAAGATGGATAATTGATCACAAATACTCTCTGTAACTTTAAATAACACGCTTATAATGAGGTGAAAAAGAATGAAGTGAATTTCTAACCTTTGGCCAAAGCGGAATGGGATGAGTGTTTTTAAGGTGTTCTGGTACTTGAGCCCCTTAGGATGGGGTCCTGGCTCCCTGTAATCTAGAACCGGAGGTCCTTCGGGAAATGCGCTCATGGTTCTAGATGATGTTCCCCACACATCACTTTCGTTTCTTTGTCTCTTAACAGAGCAAAAGAGAGGGAGAAATCATGTAATGAAAAATAATAACAGAAAACAAAACTTGATACAGGTAAAACGTTGTGAGATGATGTAAGATCTGAAAGAACTGACAGTGAAGACAAAGAAATGAAAGAAAACAAAAAACATGACAAATGTTTTGAGGAAAGTAAAGTAAACTAAGCGCTAGATGTCTCACTTACAAAAGAAACTCCAGTTACATTGTGATTCTCTATGGGGGATGAAAAGTCCTTCATTTTGTGTTCCAGTTTGGTACGATATTCACATGAAGATGGAAAATAAACACTGCAGAAATATTCAAGGATCGAGTTAATAATGCTGGAAAATACTGTATCTTCTTTTTTAAAGGGATAGTTCACCCAGAAATGAAAGTTCTGCCATGAGTTACTCACTCTAGTTGTTCCAAATCTGTAAACATTTCCTTGTTTGGTTGAACACAGAGAAAGATATTTAGAATAATGCTTGTAACAAAATCACAATTAATGACCGTAGTTGGAAAAATGACAATGCTGTCAAAAGTGCCACAGAACTGTCCTACAGTCTTCAATATATCTTCCTTCGTGTTCAACAGAAAAAAAAAAAAAAATGAAGTAATTTTATCCACTATTCTAGTCAATGGGATACAAGAACTGTCTGGTTACAAGCATTATTCCAAATATCTTTCATCAGAACAAATAAATTTATACAGGTTTGGAAAACTCGAAAGGTGAGTAAATGATGAAAGAATTTTTATTTTTGGGTGAACTATCCCTTTAATGCTAAAACTATCTATTCTAAGATTCACCAGTCTCATGCACAATTTACTGTTGACTACATTGATAATCTTTTAAATAAAAGTAAAGACTATACAAACAATATAATAGAATAATGGTTGTAAGGAATGACATAAGAAGTAAATGAAACGGTAAGGCTGAATGGTAAATACCTTACTGCTGGTTGTCTCGATGAGGAAGGCACCGGTGCTGTGGTTTCACTAATTCTGAATGACTTAATACTCCAGCAGTAATGTGCTTCCCAGCTCTTATGTCCTCTTGCTAAGTTTATGCTGAGTTACATCATAAAACATACCAAGCTCAAAGGTTAACATGAGCAGAGGTTTTTTCCCGCCTGGATATCTTTCATTTACTCTTTCCACCTCTGTCACCAATTGGTTACTGCTTCCAAATCCAAATTTTTTTTGCTTGTTAAATGATCCAAGTCAATTGATAACCGCCTTGTGGAAACTAGCTCTGGGTGAGAAGGCAAAGAGATAAGTAGTGTTCACCTCTGACACTAGATGTTTCAAGTAGATACTAGATGTTTCAGTTATATTAGATACTAAATGATTTAGGTTACATTGTAGATGAAAATAAGTCACAATGTTTTAGAAAAGTTGCAAATAAAAGGTTAAGCTCAGCTTTGAGTTGTATAGAGGGTATGGCCGAGTCGTCACTTTACAACGTGAGCACGCCGGAGCGCGCCCCCATGGGTGGCAGAACACTCAACAAAATGACTGCTTACAATATGCTTAACATTTCAGTGTCCAGGAACACCTGATTCCATTGTAAGTCGTAGTGAAGTCTTAAGGATCACAGTCGAGTCCAGCTGCTTGTAATTTCAGCAAATAATTGTGTGTTTTAGTCCCGGTTTCTTCTATTCTCCTCAGCCTTTTGTTGGGTGTTTAGCCACTCAAGGGAGCGTGTCCCGGGATCCTGGCACGTTCACATCAATGCATTACCTCTATTAGCTGTATATATATGCTCAAAAAGGTGCAATTCATGCTATTAAATGATGTAAAAAATAACAGTCAGTTGCCACAGTGTTTCCATTTTCACAGCATTCAACCTATTTTATAATCCGGTCACTAAGCATTGAACATTATATGAACAAAATCTTTGATCAGTAGATGATCGTCTGTGAAGACTTTGAGGTATTTCCTGTTTAAACATTAACCATTATGAACCTGCAGTGTCAGTGATGTAGGTGAAGGATCATCTAACCTCACACTAAAGGTCAAAGCTAAAGCTCTACTTCACCTCAATAACGTAAACAGTTGTTTCTGATGAGTCACTTCTGTTGATATGACAGCCAGCATCGTTTATTATCCTATAAAATGCAAGATGTCCGATTTCTCATAGCCGTTGTTGGCAATGGCAATGGCAATGGCAATTTTATTTATATAGCACATTTCATACACAGTGGCAATTCAAAGTGCTTTACATAGAAGAAATTAAAATAATAAAAAGAAATAAGAGTAATTAAAACAGTTTATAAAAATAAAATACAGTACAGTACAGACAGTCGGACGAACATTGGCACAGTGCTCATTCATTAAATGCATAGCTAAACAGATGCGTTTTGAGTCTGGATTTGAAAGTGACTATTGTAGGAGCACATCTGATCTCCTCTGGAAGCTGGTTCCAGCTGCGGCTGGCATAATAGCTAAAAGCAGATTCGCCATGCTTTGAGTGAACCCTTGGTATTTCTAGCTGATATGATCCTAGTGATCTGAGTGATCTGTTGGGTTTATATTCATTGAGCATCTCTGCAATGTATTGAGGTCCTAGGCCATTGAATGATTTATATACCAGTAATAATACTTTAAAATCAATCCTAAATTTAACTGGGAGCCAGTGTAAAGACCTGAGGACTGGTGTGATATGTTCATATTTTCTAGTTCTGCTCAGAATCCTGGCGGCAGCGTTCTGTATGAGCTGCAACTGTCTAATGGTCTTTTTGGGAAGGCCAGTGAGGAGTCCATTACAGTAATCCACCCTGCTGGTGATGAAAGCATGAACAAGTTTCTCTAAGTCTTGTCTGGAAACAAAGCATCTAATTCTTGCAATATTTTTCAGATGGTAGTATGCTGATTTGGTTATTGCTTTGACATGACTACTGAAACTAAGGTCTGACTCTAGTGTCACACCAAGATTCCTGACTTGATTTTTAGTTGTTTGACCCCTAGAGTGAAGGTATGCGTTCACCTTGAGAACTTCATCTTTGTTTCCAAATGCAATGACTTCAGTTTTGTCTTTGTTTAATTGGAGAAAGTTTTGACACATCCAATTGTTGACTTCATCGATGCATTGGCACATGGAGTCAATGGGGCTGTAATCGTTAGGCGATATGGCTAAGTAGATCTGTGTGTCGTCTGCATAGCTGTGGTAAGCAATTTTGTTCTTTCTCATTATTTGGCTCATTGGGAGCATATACAGGTTGAACAGGATTGGCGCAAGAATTGAGCCTTGAGGGACTCCGCATGTCATGGATGTCCACTCAGACTTATGATCTCCTATACTCACATAATAACCTCTCCCATCTAAGTATGACCTGAACCATTTTAGGACTATCCCAGAAAGCCCCACCCAGTTTTCCAGCCTGTCAAGAAGTATGTTATGATCGACAGTGTCAAATGCAGCACTGAGGTCGAGTAGTATCAGCACTGATAATTTGCCTGAATCAGTATTTAAGCGAATATCGTTTATTATCTTTATGAGCGCTGTCTCTGTGCTGTGATGTGGTCGGAAACCAGATTGAAAATTGTCAAAGTATCCATTCGCGCATAAGAATTTATTCAGCTGATTGAAGACAACTTTTTCAATGATCTTGCCTATGAAAGGAAGATTTGAGATCGGTCTATAGCTGCTTAATATGGTCTTATCCAGATTGTTCTTTTTCAGGAGGGGCTTTACAACTGCAGTTTTCAGGGAGTTTGGAAAACTCCCAGAGAGAAGTGAGGCATTTACCACTTCTAGAAGATCTGCTTCTAAACTGTTTAACACACTTTTGAAAAATGATGTGGGAAGTGTGTCAAGAGAACAGGTTGATGTTTTAAGGTGCTGTACGGTTTCTTCCAAAATTGTGCCATCAATTTCTTTGAAGTCAGACATAGTAACAACTTTCTCAGGTGGTTTGATTATCTGTCTAACCCCAGGGCAACTCAAGGATGTGCTGATCACCTTTCTGATATTATTGATTTTCTCACAGAAGAAAGAAGCAAACTCACTGCACTTGTTGTCTGAGAGCATTTCACTGGGAATCTGGTTTGGCGGGTTTGTCAGTCTCTCTACAGTAGCAAAAAGAGTGCGTGTGTTGTTTAAATTACTGTTTATAATATTTGAGAAGAAAGTCTGTCTAGCTTTGCCTAGTTCCATATTAAAAGCATGTAGGCTGTCTTTGTAGATGTTATAATGGACTACAAGTTTTGTCTTCCGCCATATGCGTTCTGCTTTTCTGCATTTTCTTTTCATATTTTGCACTGCTGTTGAGTTCAAATCACGAAAACAGACACATCCCTACCCCCATCTTTCGCTTTCGTCAGCACTCGGCTCAACCGATGTCCATCCTGTGCACTATGCATCTTACTGCTGATTGGCTACAAGGTTGTTTTGGTACTCGGCCCGACTTTGTCTAAACAAGCGTAATTCGAAAATCGGACACCACGCCTTTAAAGGCCCAATGTGTAATTTTTTGGAAGATTTAATGACAATACATAATGCAATACATAATCATGTCTTCAGGTGTACAAGCCCTTACATAATGAAGAATTGTGTTTTAATTACCTTAGAAAGAGCCATTTCTATCTACATACATTGCGGGTCTCCTGTTTCTGAGGTAGCCCTAAATGGACGAACTGCTTTACTGAGTGCGTTTCATCAATATGTTATCTCCTTTGGCAAAGAAGCAAAAACATGACAACATCTTTATTCTGTGTCAGCCTTCATAGTAGTGATGGGTCGTTCGTGAACGATTCGTTCATTTTGAACGAATCTTAAATGTGACTCGGGAAGAACGGGTCGTATTGGGAAGTGATTCGTTCAGTCGCGCATGCGCATTGCGCAACACGCTCCGGACGTTTAACAAATGCAGTCAGCCCAGAGCCGGAAAGAGAATTGATTAGTTCACCTCTCGAGTCTTCGGGTTCGAGTCGTTCGTTCATCACGTGACATCCCTGCACGCCAATCAAATGCAGTTGGAGCCGGAAAGAGAATTGATTAGTTCACCTCTCGAGTCTTCGGGTTTGAGTCGTTCGTTCATCACGTGACATCCCTGCACGCCAATCAAATGCAGTTGGAGCCGGAAAGAGAATTGATTAGTTCACCTCTCGAGTCTTCGGGTTTGAGTCGTTCGTTCATCACGTGACATCCCTGCACGCCAATCAAATGCAGTTGGAGCCGGAAAGAGAATTGATTAGTTCACCTCTCGAGTCTTCGGGTTTGAGTCGTTCGTTCATCACGTGACATCCCTGCACGCCAATCAAATGCAGTTGGAGCCGGAAAGAGAATTGATTAGTTCACCTCTCGAGTCTTCGGGTTCGAGTCGTTGGTTCTTTTGTCACGTGACCACTTGCCGTATCAGTATAAAATACTATAAAGTAAACATGTAATTTTTGTATGTTGGATTTTATTTAAGGAGTTATCATAAAATAATAAAAATATGTGTAATTATCATTTTTCTAGAAATAAAAATGGTCTGCTCATTTATGTCACTATGTTTTTGTTACTGTTTCTTCAGGATCTGTGTTATTTTATATATAAATAAAACAATAATATATTGATTGATTTGTCATTTCACTGTCTTTGTCCATCAATAAACAAACACTATGACTAGGCTATATAATAAAAAAATCCAAGCCTAAAATTACAAAGCACTTATAGTTTTTATTCCAATTTTGACCATTTTAACTAGGCAGGCTTGACATATTGGTTTAATATTTGTATAAGAAAATTTGTCAAACAGGACACAGTGACATAAAGTGGAAGCAAATAACATTTTGAATTTGAATGATTAATGTTAGTTTAACATATTAAGGTTATGATGACGTCAGCTTCAACATCTGTAACCAAACTGACATAAAACTGGAGAGTTAAAGTGATTTACTTAAAAAAAGAGTGTGCTTGGTTCACACAAAGTTCAACTGAAGGACAACTGTCACTCTGGACTGTCACCAAGGTGACCATTTCACACCCACCCCCAGTAGGTGAGGGCAGGAGAAGAGCCTCAGACATATTCTAACACCTCAGGAGAATGAGCACTAGAAAAAGGAGTGATATTTGGATTCATTTTGTGGCAACTTCAGCCATTGAAGCAAAATGCAACATATGCAAAAAATGTTTTTCAACAAAAGGAGGAAGCACTTCTAATTTGAGGAGGCACCTTAAATCCTCACATCCTACTGTGCTGTTAGCACACGTTAGAACAGAGAATGAAGATGATAGCCCTGCAGCAGCTGGAGCTGTTTCTACCACCACCACTCTTTCAGCAGGACCTTCGACAGCTTTGGCTGGCATGCTGACCACATCTACAGCATCCAGTACACCAGCAGCACCCGCCACCATCCATGGACCAGTTAGGCCAAGGAGGCCACAACAGCAAACTTCACTGAGCAGTTTTGTAACAAGACCAATGGATCCATTAAGACAAAGCAAACTTGATGAGGCTCTGGTGAGAATGATTGCTTGTGACTTTCAGCCATTTTCTATAGTGGAGGACAAGGGCTTTAAGGAATATTCACATCTTCTGGACCCATCATACAGTCTACCTAGCAGAAAAACATTGTCAAAAACTGTAATGCCTAGGCAGTATGACAAGTTAAGAGGTAATTTAATGGACAAAATCAAGAGTGCCTCTGCTGTTTGTCTCACAACAGACTGCTGGACCTCTTTGACTACAGAGAGTTACATGACTGTGACATGTCATTTCATAGAGGACTTTCAGATGACCTCCTATCTTCTGGACTGCTTTGTTTTGACGGAGAGACACACTGCTGCTCACCTGGCAAGTGAGCTGGCAAGAGTTACAAATGAATGGGGTGTGGGCGACAAAATTGTAGCTTGTGTTACAGACAATGCCAGCAACATTGTTTCAGCCCTGAAAGACCATCTTCACTGGGACCACATACCTTGTTTCGCACATATGCTGAACCTCATTGTCAGAGCTGCATTAAAGGAGGTCCAAGCAATATTGCACAAGGTCAAGACAATAGTTGAATACTTCCATAGAAGTACAGTTGCTTCAGACAAGCTCAAGGCCACACAAAAACAGATGGGTCAAGAGACGTTGCGGTTAAAACAGGATGTGGCCACAAGGTGGAATTCAACATATTACATGTTGAAAAGATTTACTGAAATCAAAGATCCAATCATCTCCACCCTGGCACTTACTAATGCATCTCTGCCAACCTTGTCGCCAGAGGAATGGAACATTTCAGGAGAAATTTTGGACATTATTAAGCCATTTGAGGAGGTCACCACTGAAGTGAGTGCAGAAAAGTAAGTATAGTTCAACATTTTTTATTATTCTTAATTTTAAAACATTTTAAACTCTCTTAATGATCCATGTTTTTCTGTATCCGTATTCCTAACAGAGAAGTATATGAAGTACTGGTTTTGATTTGACTATAATTAATTTATAAACTATTTGTAATCTTCATAGGTTTGTGACTGCCTCCAAAGTCATTTTGATGATAAGAGGTCTTCCAAGGATTGTCACCCGATATCAAAGAAATCCCTCCAGCTCTGAGCATGTTAAAAAACTAGTGGATTCCCTGATGTTGGAAATGACCAAGAGGTTTGGCAAAGTAGAACACATTCAGAAGCTTGCTGATGCTACTTGCCTGGACCCAAGGTTCAAAAAGCAAGCTTTTGTCAATCAGCAGGCAGCAGAAGAGACAGTAAAGAGGGTTACAGCAGCTGCAGCAGCTATGAACGCTGTTCAGAGTGAGGAAGAGAATACTTCAGAAGGTGGCACTGGTGCGACTGCCAGTGCAGGGGCCATGTTTTGGGAAGACTTTGACGAGAGGGTAGCAAGCTTGAGGCCTTCTGCTACCACTTCTAAGACGTCAGATGCTATGATGGAGATGCGGGCCTACCTTGCAGAGCCCCTCTTATCCCGCACATCAGACCCCCTGGCCTGGTGGAGGAGCTGTTCACCAGTATACAAAACCCTTTCTGAGGTCATGAAGGCAAGACTTTGCATTGTGGCCACATCTGTTCCATCTGAAAGAATTTTTTCTAAAACTGGGCAGATTATCTCGGAAAGAAGAAACAGACTCAGCCCATCCAAGGTCCGGGAGCTTGTATTTTTGAATGCAAACATGGCTCAAAGAATGTTCTAAAATATAGCCACAGTGTGTTATTTATTTAAGCTTATTTATTTTATTTTTTATAAAAAGCCTAGCTTGTTGTGCAATATTTTGTTTTAGTTTTTCTTAAGGCTCTGTGGCTTTAGTTTATTTGCATTTTCTTGTATTTTTTTATTTAAATTGTTTTAATTTATTTTGGAATAGTAATCCTCTTTGCTTAAGCTTTTCTGAAACAAAAATAAAAACCATTCAAGAGTGTGTACACAGTGTTAATGTCTAAAGTATCTTATGTTACAAAAGTATAGTAAGTAACACTAAAGTCTAATCTAAAGGGCTAACTCAAAGGAAATTAATTCAACAAGTTATTGTATTTTATGAAGATTAGACTTATTGTTTTTAAAGCATAACCAACTCTTTAATATCTTTATTTCCAATTCAGTGTTATGGAAAAGAACCATCGAGACAGAAATTAAAAGCAATAATTAGAGCCCAGAAATGACTGTGCATATGCACCAGTTTGAATGGAATGTTGTAAATGAACTAATTTCTCTGTCAAAAAGCTGTCACGTCACGTGACAAAAGAACTAACGACTCAAACCCGAAGACTCGAGAGGTGAACTAATCAATTCTCTTTCCGGCTCCAACTGCATTTGATTGGCGTGCAGGGATGTCACGTGATGAACGAACGACTCAAACCCGAAGACTCGAGAGGTGAACTAATCAATTCTCTTTCCGGCTCCAACTGCATTTGATTGGCGTGCAGGGATGTCACGTGATGAACGAACGACTCAAACCCGAAGACTCGAGAGGTGAACTAATCAATTCTCTTTCCGGCTCCAACTGCATTTGATTGGCGTGCAGGGATGTCACGTGATGAACGAACGACTCAAACCTGAAGACTCGAGAGGTGAACTAATCAATTCTCTTTCCGGCTCTGGCTGCATTGGTTTAGCTTACGAAGCTGTCATGTGATGATGAACGAACGCGTCAGACCCGAAGACTTGTTGTCAGATGAGGTGAGCTAATCATAGACTAAAGACCCAGGTTAACAATTAATTCATCTTTTCGGTTTCTTATAACATTATCGTTTTGTATTGTTTGTAATGTAATAAACGTTTGCATAAGTAGTAGATGTGTTTGGAAAGTAACCTGTAATATTTGAATTATATTTTGCTAAAATGAACGATATGACTCGAAAAAAGATTCGTTCATTTTGCTGAACGAGACTCAAAGGTCCGAGTCAGTAAAATGATCCGAACTTCCCATCACTACTTCATAGTGCTTCAAAAGGGAGGGTGGAGGGGTGGAGTGAGCTGTTGGTTGCTCACCACTAGATGCCGCTAAATTTCATACTTGACCTTGTAAATGTCCTGTCAGTTTTGCTCTTGCTTACTAATTAAGAAACTTATATGTAACCTACAATATAATTATAAGTCTTATATTTGTTAGTTTAGTATATTGATTCACATGGTCATGAAACTAAAACAGTTAAGCAAATAATATATATTTAATGAAACGGAAGGTGAAAAGGCAAACAAACACAACCCAAAGGGCTGCACGGCTATTAACACTGCTAAACATTTGGAAGCTATAACCCAAAAAAAAAACACGGGTTTGCACGCTGTACATGAGAGAGACGACTGAAACGATGCAGATAAAAATTGTAAAATGTGGTATATCATGCTAACTTGAAGTGTAAACATGTCTAGGTGAAACTGGTGAAGGCAAACACATATTGCACATGTACTTTAATGCTACAGAGCCTTAAAATGGTACATTGTGCTTTCTAACTAGTATTGTACAGTAGTGTTTTGTTTGTGAATATTAAGGGACATGACATTTTGTTATTTAAAGGATATAATAGGACACTAAATACTTAGCACATTACTTCAGTCTGGCTTACTTACACTGTCTGGATGACCAAATAAATCAAACGTGTCCATTGTAAATCATTTGCAACAGTTAAATTTTGTGTTCCTTTTGCTTGCAACCCGGCCAAAAGCTAGACGCACACAAAGACAATAACCTCTATGAACATGAAAACCACTCAAAAAATTCATTTTGATAAAGGATGTGAATAGAACACAGGAAACAGGAATTTCCTCATTTCTCTTAGAAGTGATCACATGATAAAGATCCAAGAGTGCTACAGATTTGATACACAAGCCTTTGAGATTGTTCATTGATGCATTGTTTTATGAATCCATTGAAAGCACAAAACAGCCCTGTGTTTACCAATCAAACATCCTGAAGAGGAATACACATATATACTGCACTCTTTGACTAGCTGGCCTTTTTTGCATGCAACAATATTTTGTGTAAAACATTATTTTTTAACTCGCATGAAGTTATTTTATTGTCTGCTGCCTACACCATATCAACGTAAAATATATAAAAAAACAGCTAACTTTTTTATTGGAATCATTATTTTTTACTCACATTATTTTATAATCTTCTGCTAACCACATAAAAACAAAAGGCTCACTTTACTTATTGAAATCAGTGATGTTTAATTGTATCTGGAATGTTCTCCTATACTGTAGCTTATTATATACAGAGTTGTTATTTAAGTTAAAGGTCTAGAGTTGTTATTTAAGTTAAAGGTCTTGAAACGTTATAAACATAATAAAGCAAACTTACCATGCAGCCGCTTAGCGGTTTCATTTATGCTTAAGTGGCACACATGAATATACTGAACGTCATACTCGCTAAACGAAACGATATAAAAAACAAATTCGATGTTAAACAGTATAAATATCATTCAAAAACTTACATTATCTCCGGCTTTACTCTGCTTAGATTTCAAGTCAGACTTCAAAGTGAATACATATGTGAACTAGAGCTGCGCAACTTACGTATCTGACACTGCGCATTACTCTGGAATCGCCATAACAGCGAACGTTAATAACGTAACACTAGAATGTATTGAATTACCTACACTGTAAAACAGCTTGAAACTGCGCTGGTACTTGTTGCTGAAGAAGGTATTACTCAGGATGTCAGACTGCTTTAATTTTCAGATTGGTTCATGTGAGGCCACTTTAAAAGTGTCCAGTTGGTTTTCAATAAACAAAAACTAAGATTGTAATAATATAATTAATTAAGAAAGTTCAATTTAAATACAGAAAGTATGTGACATTTATGCGTGTAATTTACTATAACTTTATTACTTGAAAATTAGATAATAGAAAAATAGGAAAATAATTTTTGCCCCTGATATCACAAAAAAGCTGTTCTGGTTATTTGCCAGGTAACGATTTCTCATTTTCTTTAATGAAATAATACTACAGCTGCCGAGACAAATAAATGAATAACTTCAATTTAATTCTGAAGTACTACAACCTCCGTAAATTGGGACTATTTCTTTAAAATTTGACGCACTCTTGCTGTAGCCAATGAGAACAGAGCTTCCTCGATTGGCTGCTGCATGCGGACCGCAGCTGCTGCGTGCGTGTGTCTGCAGGCCTGTATTGAACGACTGCAACACTGGGGGCACGAGCAATGAATTCATTAGAGCAAGCCGAAGGTATTTCGTAATAATTCTAATATTGTATTAGTGCACTCATTTCTATGTGTCATCGTTAAGTGTCAGTCAACTGCCTGTGTGGTGTGTTGTCATGATAGTTTGATTGTGTTGACACTGGGCTGCTAGCATCCAAGCTAAGTTAAGCCTATTTGAAAAGTTAAAAGCGTTGCTGATTTTGTTTTACTTGTGTGCATGTGAAACAATTTGTTTCGAAAAACTCTTTCGCCTCTCAAAAATTGAGTCTTCAATAAGCACTACACGTGTCCTTTTCTATAGAGTTTACAATGTGTAAGAAATATGCTAGCAATTATAGTAATAATAATGGGATCACGTCTGTCCGATACGTGTGAAACTGTAGAAATTGTGCAGTGTATACCACAGAAGCAGCGGTATTTTATTTGCCTTATGAAGCAGATGGATCTGCTACTCTTAGGTCAATGTATGTCATTTTGTCTTGTTCAGTGTCTTTAGCAATCTGTACTGCCCGTTGCTCTTGTCTAGGACGATGTACAGGAATATAAAGACTTGGTGTTGGCTGAGTTATTTGAAAATAAAATCTGACCTTTTGCTTCAAATGTCTTTGTTTCTTAAAAATGCACCATATATCCAAACATATTGACATTCCCTTCTACCTGTTTGTTTTGGCTTTTCCATTCATCTCTGAGAGATGTCTTGTTGCTGTCAAATAAAATGATTTTGAAGAGATTATTTTCTTCAGATTTGTAGAGGGCCATTCCAGGATAGGCAAAAAGATTTTCATGTTTTAGTTGACTAAATCTGACATGAAAGAATATGGTTTAACTCCACAGAGCCCAAACCTTAATTTCATTCAGCACTTAAAATGGAACAATGTTTATTCAGTTCAGATTAAACAAGGTTTTTAGTTGAGTGGCCATTAAGATTTGTTTTAGTGGAAATAAGCAAACTGCCAAAACTGGTCAGTTAAAAGTTTTTGCATATATAACATTGATGTTGTTTGAATCATAAGTGTATGCCCCTGTTGCTGATGCAGTTCTTTTACTTGCCTGCAGACCTGAAGGCATTTGAGAGGAGGTTGACAGAGTATGTCTCTTGTTTGCAGCCGGCTACAGGCCGTTGGCGCAGTAAGTCTTTTCAGCCTGATTTACTCCTTATTGAGTATACTAGTAGGCTGCAGTTTAAGCAATGTTGTTGAATATCTGAAACAAGTATTGTACATCAAAAAAATGCATATTGTAATTTACACATCTTTATTATACTTTTTGTAGTGATTCTTATTGTGGTGTCTGTATGCACAGCCACCGGAGCCTGGAATTGGCTGATAGATCCAGACACTCAAAAAGTGAGATTTAAGAGTTTTACTGATCATTTCTATAAGGAAATGTCAGATTATCATCGGAGGCCTCATTCTGCTTGTATGCCTTTTCTCTCATTTCCTCTTCTTCCAGGTTTCTTTCTTCTCATCTTTATGGAATCATCCGTTTTTCACCATTAGCTGTGTGACTCTTATTGGCTTATTTTTTGCTGGAATTCACAAACGAGTTGTTGCTCCATCAATGTATCCTTGAAACATCTATTCTCACATTTTTTTATAGTGTTGTTGTATGATTTGTTATTAATCCATCTATTATCTTGAAGATTAGCCAGTTCATCAGACTGGCAAAGTAAGTTGACTACTTGTCTGAATATTGTATGTTGAATGTATGTTTCTCTCCTTAACCTTATGTTACAGTATTGCTGCACGCTGCCGGACAGTACTAGCAGAATATAACATGTCCTGTGATGATGTAAGTGCTTAGAGTAATTTTCCTTTTGAATCTATCATAAATGTATATTTACATATAGATTTAAGACTACCAAGAAACCTGTTTTGTATAAACATTTGGATTTTGTTGCTTCCTTCTATGTTCCAGACGGGGAAGCTTATACTGAAGCCACGGCCTCATATCCAGTAGAACATTTAAAGAAAGAGGAGCTGAAACAACTTCATATCATAATATTAATAACTAAGATTGCACATGGCCTCAATGCAAGGAGATTATCCAAAGTGTGTGGGAACTGATCTCACAAAAATGTGTGAAGAAACAGTGGGAACTCAGAAGGAAATGCCCTCACTTGAAGAACCATTGTTTTTGCAATTTTATATAACATCCTTACTACTTCTTATTTTTCTTTTGGAACATTTGAGTTTTATTTGATTGTGGCTTTTGATATAATCATTTGTAATGCCATGGTCTTATTTTAGATGAAACATGGTGTTTGTATTTTTAAGCAAATTGCTGAACATATAATAAATATTAAAGTGTAGATAATTGTTCAGTTGAAAATGACTTTGACTTATCTACGCAAAATTTAAATGTTATGCGTATGATTTGCTACTTTTGTCGTTTTTAATACAATTTTATGCAACCAAAGGCTGCACTACTTGTTGAGGGAAATAAGCAAACGTGTCTCAAATCTGTGTCATGGTTATCAAGATTTTATTTACTTTCACAAATGTTTAAGTGACTTATGTTGGCAATAAAAAAAGTTTTGAACGGATTTGTTGTTGTCATTATCATTATTAAAGCTTGTATCTGGACGAGTGTGTGTGATGCTTCACAGGTCGAGTAGCATCTGCCTGTAAAACCGGAGGCTGCTCTTTCAGGACCGCATTTCTGGGGACGCAGGACCTGTGGATGTGATCAGAGTTCAGTGGTGCATGGGGAAGAGAGGGGAGGGAATTTAGCTTACTGACTGCCTGGTGGATGAAGTTCTTCAATCTGCTGGTCCTGGCACTTCCCTGATGGCAGCAGGTGTTGGGTGAATGGGATCACCTGCAATGCAGAGGGCTTTTCGGGTGGAAAGGGTTCCATAAATGTGATCCTGGATCAAAAAGCAGTCTTAAGTAGCACGGGAACATTTTTTAGTAAAAGCCAAAAGTACGTTGTATGGGTAAAAATTATCAATATTTCTTTCATGCCAAAAATCACTAGGATATTAAGTAAAGATCATGTTCCATGAAGATGTTTTGTAAATTTCCTACCCTAAATATAAAAAACTTTATTTTTATGAGTGGATGGCCTGCCACAGTGTCCATGATTAACAATTTCAAAGGCAATATTCTCAATATTTAGATTTTTTGCACTCTCAGATTCTAGAGTTTTAAACTGCTGTATATACACCAGATATTGCCTCTATCCTAAAAAACCATACATTCATGAAAGCTTGTGATGTAAAAATCTCAGTTTCGGAAAATTGACCCACAAGACTGGTTTTGTCGTCCAGGGTCACAAATGTCCTGGAGAGAGAGGGGAGAGACACCAATGATGATCCTCAGATCGATAAAAGTATGGGTATCAAATGTAGATCTTTTTATTTGGTTGAACATTAAAACAATTGTGACAGTTTTAATTGGAAAGTAAATGCAGCCTAAGTGAATTGATTTTGAGTTGCTATGCTAAATACTCTTGAATGCACTATATTGACTCAATGAAAACGTCATCAATGAAGTGGGTTGTTAATGAAGTGGTGCATGAATGTTGTCTGTGTAAACAATTTTTTTGTGTTCCGCTGTTTGTTCTGTTTTTAAAATATGAACAATCTTAAATCCACCCTGTGACATCTTCGTGTCTTCACTCCGTACTTGAAATATGGTTTATCTAGTGATTGAAAAGGCCGTACAATGACTTATTGATTATAACAAGTCATTGTTAAAGGTTTTAAGCAACAAGGTTGTTATTGTAAGCAACAAGGTTTAGCCTTATTGCAAGAAATTTAGTAGGATTTGGGTGCCATAAACCTTTAAAAACTCAAAGTAGATAGAATTGTGTGGAAATACTGTCATATGAACTTTTTTCGGTCCTCAAAAACTAGGGTCCCTGAGGACTGCGGTTCTCCAAACTCCGATTTGATAGATGGCGCTGCCACAAAAAAATAGGGCACTAGAATTGCGGTCCCGGAATTGCGGCCTCTGGTAATGCAGTCGGTGTCAGCAAAGCATCGTGCGATATGAACTCTTTCGGCCACCGTATGTGTTGTAAACATGGCGTCCGACGACGAGAGTAATGAGGATTTTGTGACATACGGGACTCCATTAGAACCTCTTGAAGAAGGTATTATATTCGTATAACAAACCCGTCATTACAAAAGTTGTTATTTTGCTGAATATTTAGAATTTGACGCAAATAGCTTCAAATATTGTAGTCAAAATCTCAACTGTACAATGCTCTACATTAATTGTGTATACTTATAACAGATGAACCCGTCAGAAAGCCAATACCTGTGCACGAGCAGACGGTTAAAGACGAGAAGGGAAGGTACAAGAGATTTCACGGAGCCTTCACTGGTGGCTTTTCCGCTGGTTATTTTAACACAGCGGGCTCTAAAGAAGGTCAGTGACAGCCCTTCTAAGTCATGATCTTTCTGATCAGTGTTTCAGAAGTTTAACTGGCCTGTTGCATCTTCTAGGTTGGACCCCATCAACGTTTGTATCATCTCGAACGCAAAAGGGAGAGAAACAATATGCTAGACCAGAGGACTTTATGGATGAGGAGGTTAGTGTGTGATCTCACGTCAACCCAGCTCTTACATGATAACATGAATGCATGAGTCTCCTGAGCATTTAAGGCCTTTTCGAATAAAACATATGTTTTCGTAAAGGATTTTGGTGAGCATGGCATTGCCCCACGAGAGATTGTCACTACAGAAGATTTTGCATCAGAGAGAAGGGATCAGTTAAAGGACAAAGCACGAGCTGTCAGCTTTCTTTCTGCTCCGATACCAGGAGACACCGGACTGCTGGATGAACTCATTACCCCCGCAAGGTACCCGAGGATTAACTAACATGGCTATACTAAATTTTGGATAGTTAATGCACACAGCTTACTTGTTTTTCATTTCTAGGTCATCTATTGGTGTGCAGCTACTGAGAAAAATGGGCTGGAAAGATGGCCAGGGAGTCGGGCCCAGGATAAAGAGAAAGCAATCCAAACAAAACACAGGTCAGTATTGGAGATTTTGTATGTGACATTAAAACCATTTGGAGAATTCGCTTTCACGTCTGAAATGGCCAACTTATGGTTTTGTCCTAACTTATCTATCAGATGGAGCAGGCAAGGTTTATGGCTGTGTGTTTCCGCCCAAGGGATCAGAGGAGTCAGAGGTGGATATTTCTTAATGTGTAGGGTTTCACAACAATGATTTGAAGAATATTCTGTCATTCTTCTGTAGAGACTTAATTTACTGCTAAATTCACCACACGCAGACTGACAAACTCATTTACCTGATACGTCTTTTTTATCTAGGATGAGGATGATGATGATGAATTTGCTCCAGAGAATGTGACCTTTGCCCCTAAAGATGTAATTCCAGTGGATTTCACTCCTAAAGATGACACTCATGGGCTGGGTTACAGAGGGCTCAACCCCCTGCAGGCCCTGAGCGGTGGATCAGGATCAGGGCACATTAACCTCTTCACACTTCACTCTGACAAAACAACCAGCTTGATTGGAGACAAAAGGTCAGGACAGCAATGCAGAGGAGGGATTGCAGGACAGGTAAGGTGGTTAAAATGATTAGTAGTGGCTCAGAAGCTGTAATGTACAATTTTACTATAGTAATGTAATGTTAAAATAAATATTACTGCTGACAGAAGTGTATAAATGCACATGTGTAGGCATTTGGAGTCGGAGCAATGGAGGATGAAGATGATGATATTTACCATAAAGATACTATGTCCAACTATGATGCTATGCTTGGTGGAGAAGAGCCAGGGGATGGGCTCTACGGATGGACCGCCCCTCAGGAATATTCCAAGAAGAAGATAGGTTAGTTTCAGGATGTGTTCAGCTGTTCTCTCCTTATAATAATCATGGTTTATTTAGGTTATATATTGATACAAACATGGCAGCATGTTTAACATAAGAAACATGTCTTCCTGTATTTTTTTCCAGAATCCAAGAGAGATGCTACATATTTAGGCAGAATTTTGCAGGGGTTCACACTTGCCTCCAAAGCTAACGAGAAGAAAATAGTAATATACTTGTCATTTTTAATATAACACCAGGGTTAAGTTCTAAATGAATTTGATATTATGTAAGGTGTGTAGTTAAAAGAGAACTTGTGTTTTTTAGGTGTATCCTCCCCCTGATTTGCCACGTGATTATCGGCCTGTACATTATTTCCGGCCTGTGGTTGATTCGTCTTCAATGAGCGCCATTGTTGCCCAGGCGCTGCAGGCTTCACGTGGACACCTATCACAGGATACACCTCAGCAGGGCCGTCACACTTTAGATTCCTCCCAGAGACGTGAAATGCTTGGAGAGACACCTCTACAGGGTAAACAATCTGTTCGAGTATGTGTTGAGGTTGTCAGCGAGCCCTTAATTTTTGTGTTTAAATATCCCTTTTCATTCACAGATTCATCACATTATGTTATTAAAATGGGGTGCGGATTCTGTTTGGTCGTGTATTTCTCATTTTCATTTCATACTTATAATCGTAATATAAATAAATGCATTTACAAGGACAATTGCATGATCTTAACTGTACCTTTGCCCACTCATCTTCTTACCTCCATTTGGTTTCATGTTTATTTATGTGTTCTACAGGTCCAAGCTCTGTGTTTGAGCTGCTTGACAGTAAGGACAGAGAGAAGCTTAATGATATCCGCAAAGCATCCCAGGAGCAGAATAGGTCTGAAAGAGACCTTTCGTCAGCTGTAGATCGAGCTGCGGTGGTGGCTTCTGCTAAAGCTGCTGCTCTGCAGGCCATGTCCAGTCGTTTCCAGTCAACCGCCCCACAGCCTGACCCCCATACTTGGTCCCCTACCTCTCAAAGCCTACCTCAGCCATCTTCTGAGACCCAGATGGCTTTAAAAGCCTGGTCTGCTCCCACTGCAAATGCTGGTCAAACCTTTAAACCGTTTGAGAAGAATCCTCAGAAACAGGCTCGCTACGATTCTTACATCAGCCGGCTCAAACTGGGAGAGCGAGGTAAATAAAAGCATTTACTTGGTCCTGGTCTTCTTCTGTTTTTGTCTATCAGTAACTAATGTTTGGTTGTCATGAGCAGATGCCCTGGAGTCGAGTCCGGACTCTTCCATGACGGAGTGGGAGAGAGGGAGAGAAAGAGATGAATTTGTGCGTGCTGCGTTACTCTATAAGCCAAGCAACTCCTCTCTCTCCTCACGTTTTACACGAGCCAAAAATGAGGATGACTCGGACAGTGTGGAGGTCACGCGGGATCAAGAGGTGAGCAACTTAAAATTATGCATTTAAATTTTGACATTGGTCTCATTATTCTTTTATTGAAAAGAAAGCAACTGATAATGCAACTGAAAATATGTGCATGAATCCTGGATTTTCCACTTGTTTAGTGTCTTATTGTAGTTTTATAATTTCCCTCTCTTTCTCAGAATGATGTAAATGATAAGCAGGCTGCTGTGAAGATGAAGATGTTTGGAAAGCTGACTCGCGAAACATTAGAGTGGCACCCTATCAAACTATTGTGCAAGAGGTTCAACGTCCCAGATCCTTATCCAGGGTGAGACCCAGACGTTCAGTTCTGGTGGTGAAAATTATAAATGTGTTCCTAGAAGCATCTTCTTCATATATAAAAATACAGTATATACACAAGGTGCTGTTATTGGTTTAACTTATTTTTTGTCTTTTTTTATTATCAGGTCCAATACAGTGGGAATGCCTAAAGTCAAGAGAGATAAATACTCAGTCTTCAACTTCCTGACCATACCGGAAAGCAACCAGGTTATCAGTGCACCCAAACCTCCAAGTACCTCCACAAGCCTTCCCCCAATGGCTTCAGAAGTTTCCCATAAGAAATCTAGGTGGGACGTAACAGAGCAGGGATCTAAGCCTAAAGACCCCCTCAGTGCGTTTATCAGTGAAGCTCGTAGTGAGGTATCAACGGCCCAGCAGGTCACGGCTCGAGTAAAGAGCCAGACAGAGTCTCCACAAGCTTCTGCCACTCCTGAGGTACTTTATTACGGAAAACTTATCTGTTGAAGGTCACAAATAAAAGAAACTTATTTACCATTTAAAGATGGGGTAACATGCTATTTCATGCATTCTGACTTCTTTACACTTTGAAACGTGCTGGCTTTTCATGCTGAACCATGGTCATCTTGTTAAAAAACGAGTTGGATGTATGACGTAGTATTTCTGTGCTCGATGGTACAATCCCCCAGCACTCCAACTTGTTTTGGAAAGTTTTTTATAAGTCTGGATCCCAGTTTCGTATTAGGGACCCTATTCTTCTTTTTCCGGAAATAATCGTACAGCTGTATCTCTCTTTTATAAATTTGATCAAAATAAACACTCCTCGAAGATACAACGTATTCAATACTACCGATAGGGACTCGAGATTAATAAGAGATTTGCAGAAACATTTAAACAGCAAATGTGCAGCCCCATAAGCACTGTTACTTATCTCACAAGCAGAGGTATTTGAAACATAACTGAGATGATTTACGAATAAATCTTAAAGGACTATTTCACCCAAAAGGGCAAGATTATCACTGAAATTAAACATTCCGTTGGTTTAACTCCAAGGATAAAAAATGGTAATGAGGGATTACATTTTGACTGTTTTGATACAAGAAAACTTGACTATGCAGATGATGAATACATTTAGGTGTGAAGGAATGTACCCAGTAAAGCAAAAGTTAAATATACTTTTTTGTCCAGGTTAAAGTGGAACCATCTGAAGGCCAGCAGACTGAACAGAAGACTGAAGCAGAGGAGGAGGAGGAAGTTGAAGAAGAGGCAAGGCCTCCAATGGATCTCTTTAAAGCCATCTTTGCCAGTTCATCAGATGAAAGGAACTCATCTTCATCTGAAGATGACAGTGAAGAAGAGGAAGAGATGGCCCCGACAACCAAAAGCAGTGTGGGCTCGCTGGACCCACCCACCTCAGTTCAGTTCACTCCTGTCCCTGATATCAGCAAAGTCACAGGTAAGATCTTAAGATGTGTTTCCCGTGAGCATTCAATTCAGTTTAAAGTAACAAACCTCAGAAGGATTTAAATGTCAGGATGGCATTGTCATCAACATTTTTGTACTTCTCAGATGTAAATCATCCTCAAGTACAGACTGTGTCGTCTTCTGAAATGGCAGTACAACACACTCAGTCCTCTGAAAATGTTCCTGCTAAATCTGGCGGCCTCAATGAAGAGGAGTTTGGACCCAGACTGCCACCTCCTGGTCAGTCGCTGACTGTTATATCTGTTGTCTACACTACAAGCAGCACAATGTCAATTAGGTTATAGGGCTGAAACAGTTGTCGACAATAAAAAATTGTCGACAAATATTCTTGTTGTCGAGTAGTCGTTTGATTACGTGACTTAATTTAAGAGTCTGCGATATCACAATTTGACCGCTACGGTACTGTAGCGCTAGAGTGTAATTACAGCAGGTGGCGCTGTTTACTCCTTTGGGAAAAAGTACAGAATCCCACAACCTAGAGCGTATATTTCTTATCGGTTTTTAATGATTGTTCTGAGTGTAATCTAGGCGGAATCTTTGACAAAAAACATTAATTATCTCAGCTGTTTAATCAAAGTGATGCATTTTTGAAGAAACCAACCCACATCTATGGAGTGATAAAAAAGAACAAACGAAGATTGAAGAATATGGTTTTCTTTGTTTAAAAGCAGAGACTCTGTTCTATCATTAAACATATTTTTAGTCCATATCTTCTTTACAGAAAATGTACTGTGAGCCATTAATGTTTGGTTAAAATGTTAAAAAACGCTGGCGTAGGCTGGCAACTTTTTTTAATTAAAAGGCTGGCGGGGAAAGTGTTAAACTGAACTGTTGTCATAGAAATGCTGCTTAATGCTTCTGTCAAGAGATTTGTTTACCTTTAAAAAAAAATGTACCTGATTAATTATTTTTATTTGTATTTAAAGGTTTGTAGAGAGTATTAGTGTGATTCGAGTTGGATAGAATCATCAAACTTAAAGAGAGTAACCAGTTGGTTCAAGTTCATTAAAACAAATTTCAAAAGCTGAATAGATTTTATTCATTACATAAATTATGTATAACTCAATGTTTTAACTATCTGCATAAGATGAATAATCATTAAAACGTACCGATTAGTCATGGAAAGTAGATGATTAGTCAATTAATCGGTCTTATAATCGTTAGGTTAATCTATTATCAAAATAATCGTTTGTTGCAGCCCTATTAGGTTATGAGTGATCAAGTTTTGTTGAAAGGGTCCAGACGTTGTTTTGGGCATATTAAGTCAGATATTTGGTAAAGATCGTAGATGACTAAAAAAATAATGTTGGATTTATGGGAATCCAACTAAATCTCAGTTAATATCTCGGTCTCTGCAATAATATTAGTTATCACATTTTAACATGTATTAAATATGTATTAACATGCTTCCTTATTTTGCTTCTTTTTCAGGATTTATGCCATCTGCATACTCACCACAGTCAAAAAAGCAGAAGAAGAAAGATAAAGAAAAGCACAAAGCCAAGAAAGACCATAAGCACAAAAAAGAGAAAAAGGTATAGTTCTCGCAAAAAACAGACTTAACTGGTCTGAGCATTACACTGCTTTGCAGATTAATCTCCCTCTCTTTCTCTCTCTCTCTTTTACTTCTTTTCTCAGAAGAAGAAAAACAAGAAGAATAAACATAAAGGAAAACAGAAGAAGAGGGCAGAAGAGTCTAACAGCAGCTCAGATGACTCTAACTCCAACAGTGAAGCTGAATCTCGAGTTGTTACTACTAGTGAACTTCTCCAGAGGTCAGATCTTATATAGTGGTTTATAATGCATAAAAATCCTTGATATAGGTTATGTATTTGTCATATAACAGTTTGAAAGATGATGATTTCTCTCTTTTTTTTCTCTCGTTTAGGTTGAAAAACCTCAGGGATAAGAGATAGTAGTGTATATCTACAGAACAGGCTGTCCTTTATGGGAATTGTGTCCTGCAAAATAATACCATAAATACTACTGTGTGCGTGCGTGTGTGTGAGAGAGAGCATGCATGTGTGTTGGTTGCATGTGTTATGCTTGTGTCATTTCTTTACATAATTGCATAAACTGGTAAAGTTAGTTTTTATGTCCTGTGATTTTGTTAAAAAAATAAAAATCCAAAATTGAGTGCTTGTTTATTATAGGACAACTTGTCGTACAACAATATAATTAAATACAAAAATTATCTGTATTTAAAGTTTCTTATAGTAACGTTGGGCTTGATTGATTTTATTTGATGATTTTCATCCCATTACAAAATATGTTTGAATTACAAAAGTGAACCATATAGTTGAGACCCTATATTGTATAAAACAATTTTAATCCTAAAGTAGCAATCCCATATTACCCTTTAAGTATTTGTTTTGTCTCGTTTAAATTTTATTGTTAATTGCAAGAAACTTGACATCACACAAATCATTGTTTTTATTCATATATTTTCCCCAAAGGTCTATCAAAAAAATATTCCTAGGCTGACGATCAATATATTTTGAAGATCCTTTCTTGGATTTTTTTTTCTAATTCATGTTTTATTTTTGTTAGATCATATAACGTTACACTATTTTAGGTTTAGACATTTAACGTTAGACAAAAGTGAAAATGCGGAGTCGATTCAATTTTTTTATATTTGTTTACATTTAGATTTAATTAAACGTGTATTTGTATATGTGTGTAACGTTAGATTAAACTTTAAAACTCTATTTACGTAAACGTTACTATGTTTATAGGTTAGTGTCTGCACAGCATTATGTTTGATCGTTTTATTGTTACGACTGTTAATAAATACACCTCAAGTGTCCACGGGAGGTCAATGAAACGTCAATGTTTTTAATTTAAATGATCAAGGATATCGTGTAAGATTGAGAACAGTATATTTACCTCAATTTACGACCGACCACGCACCGGCGCCGTGGCTTAGATGGTTAAAGCGCCTGTCTAGTAAACAGGAGATCCTGGGTTCGAATCCCAGCGGTGCCTTTTCTACATCTGGTTTATTCTTATGTTTGAGTTAATGATACATTTAATATCACACATCACATGTGTATAATTAAACAATCACTATTTCAAATGGACAAGTCTAGTGCAAATCAAATATATTCCAAACAACGATACAATTGTATGCATTGTGGAA